>OY997266.1:655777368-657094868 GCA_963921465.1 Triticum timopheevii
CGTAACCCTCTCTACTTTTTTGAACAATCTATGTGGGTGAAATGATGATACCATGCCAAGTTTCAACTTTTTCAGAGTTCATTTGTAGTGCTTTTCAATTTCCAGGTCATTTAGTTCTCAAAACAAATCATTGAATGCATGAGAAATAGCAAATGAAGGCAGAAATGGTTGAAAGTTGATGGCGTCGCTTTGAATGGTGCATACTGAACGGAAAAAATATAAGAGCATTTACATCATGATCTTATATTTCTTTACAGTCTAAACTGTCAATATGATCTTATAACATCAAAAATACTTGATCATCAATGATCATTGTGTGTACAATCTGAATTGTCAATATGAGTCATCAACGATTTATAAACCGATGAAGACTCATATTGCGGCCACAAATTCTACACATAGAGTTCAATGAAGACCAAGTGCTTGTGATAGTTTGAGAAATAACATATTTAAGGTGGTAAAAGGCTTGTTAGGGGAGCGAGGTGGGACTAAAAACAGCTTGCCATAACCTCATTAGTACCGGTTCGTGGTACGAACCGGCACTAAATGGTGATGGTGGGGCCATAGCCTGACCGCAGGCTGACACATCCCCTTTAGTTCCGGTTCATGGCATGAACCGGTACTAAAGGTTCGCCACGAACCGGTGCTATTGATCGCCGCTACGAACCGGTGCTATTGTACACATTAGTGCCGGCTGAAATTCAAACCGGCACTATTGTGCTTCACGTTTGACCCTTTTTCTACTAGTGTCCCGTTTACCGGAGGAACACTTTGGGTACTACCAAACGTCACAACGTAACTGGGTGATTATAAAGGAGTACTACACGTGTCTCCGAAGGTACATGTTGAGTTGGCGTATTTCGAGATTAGGTTTTGTCACTCCGATTGTCGGAGAGGTATCTCTGGGCCCTCTCGGTAATGCACATCACTATAAGCCTTGCAAGCAATGTGACCAATGAGTTGGTTACGGGATGATACATTACGTAACGAGTAAAGAGACTTGCCGGTAACGAGATTGAACTAGGTATTGGATACGGACGATCGAATCTCGGGCAAGTAACATACCGATGACAAAGGGAACAACGTATGTTGTTATGCGGTTTGACCGATAAAGATCTTCATAGAATATGTAGGAACCAATATGGGCATCCAGGTTCCGCTATTGGTTATTGACCGAGAATAGTTCTAGGTCATGTCTACATAGTTCTCGAACCCGTAGGGTCCGCACGCTTAACGTTACGATGACAGTTTTATTATGAGTTTATAAGTTTTGATGTAACGAAGTTTGTTGGAGTCCCGGTTGTGATCACAGACATGACGAGGAGTCTCGAAATGGTCGAGACATAAAGATTGATATATTGGACAACTATATTCGGACACCGGAAGTGTTCCGGGTGTTTTCGGAGAAAACCGGAGTGCCGGAGGGGTTACCAGAAACCCCCGGGAGAGTAATGGGCCTTATGGGCCTTAGTGGGGAAGAGAGAGGGGCGGCCAGGGTGGGCCGCGCGCCCCCTCTCCCTCTGGTCCGAATTGGACTAGGAGGGGGGGGGGCGGCGCCCCCCCTCTTTCCTTCCCCCTCTCCCCCTTCCTTCCTCCTCCTAGTAGGAGTAGGAAAGGAGGAGTCCTACTCCTACTAGGAGGAGGATTCCTCCTCCTTGGCGCGCCCCCCTTGGGCCGGCCGGCCTCCCCCTTGCTCATTTATATACGGGGGCAGGGGGCACCCCAGAGACACACAAGTTGATCCACGGATCGTTCCTTAGCCATGTGCGGTGCCCCCTTCCACCATATTCCACCTCGGTCATATCGTCGCGGAGTTTAGGCGAAGCCCTGCGCCGTAGAACATCATCAGCGTCTACACGCCGTCGTGCTGAAGGAACTCATCTCCGGACTTTGCTGGATCGGAGCCCGGAGATCGTCATCGAGCTGAACGTGTGCTGAACTCGGAGGTGCCGTACGTTCGGTGCTTGGATCGGTCGGATCGTGAAGACGTACGACTACATCAACCGCGTTGTGCTAACGCTTCCGCTTACGGTCTACGAGGGTACGTGGACAACACTCTCCCCTCTCGTTGCTATACCATCACCATGATCTTGCGTGTGCGTAGGAATTTTTTTGAAATTACTACGTTCCCCAACAGAAGATACCCGACTTCCATAACTGCTTCCTTTAGTTAGGTTAGGGCCTTCTCGATGCACTCATTGTTGATCTGTGGAGGAGGCTCAACGTTGCACCCACCTTTCTTCTTCAAGCCAGAAGTCGATGTTGCTTCCTCACACCTAGTCTCGTGCCTAGCCTCTAATCTAGCAACAAGTGCACTTGTCTCATTTACAGCCTCTATGCTAGCTAAAAGTGCACGAACATATACTAAATTCGCTCTATCAATATATCGCCGTACTCTTCTTCCCAATACCAAAACTTGCATCCATTCTACACAATAAAATTTGAAGTTAACACAACTAGTCTAATCCGAAAGCACAAACCGAAGCTAAAAAGAGCACATACCCCATCGTTTAAGCACTTGATGAACACCCATCCGGGATGTTCCGGCATTGTAGACACACGGTCCACGACCATCCTTGGGCAGCGGTCGCACTTAATGAGTGGCAACGGTGCGCCGGCGAGCTTTTGGGCAAGCACCGAGCCCGGCCGGCCACCATTCATGTATCTGTCGGCGGACCACCGATGGTGCAGATCCGAGCGGCTAGAGGACGAGCCACTGCCTGCATGTGGCCTTGCGGCCCTGCCAGGGCCTTCCGGCGAGGTGCCCGGCCAGTCCATGGCGCGGCCCCGCCTCCCACAGCCGGGCGAGCTCAAGACCGACCGGATCCGCCCCAAATCCGGCCGACGGGTGTGCAAACCAGGTGGCCTGGGCAAGCGCGCGTCCTAGCTGCACAGCTACAATGACAGCGGCGGCGGCGACGGCGAGGGGAAGAGTGGGGAAGAGTGGAGAAGAGTTGAGTGGGGTGCGGCCAGAAGGAGGGAGGGGGTGGATAGAAAAAGGCCCGTCCTGTGCCACCGACGGGCGGGCCAGGGGAGGACACGCGCAACGGCCGGCGCATCCGCGTGGTTTCCGTTTCACCCCAAAAGCGGCGCAGACTTTGGCCGCGGATGGGTCGAAAGCGGACACAAAACGGACAAAAATCCGTTTGCTTCCGCGCGCTGGGCCGCCCGGTTTGTCCCTTTTACCCCAAACGGATGGGGCCAGACAGGATGGGGTCGCGCGGTGGAGTTGGCCTTAAAGCGAAATAAACAGGGGTCCTCCATTGTCGACATGTGTTGACGGTTGGATCTTGGAACTTTGTGCTAGGGCCGTTCATCGTACATGTACATTTTTTTAGTGTGTATATTTTTCTTTTTGAAAAGGAGGATCATTTTTCTTTTTAAAAAGGAGGATATCCTTGACCTCTGCATAAGAATGATGCATGCTGCCATATTATTAAGCAAAATGTTTAAAAAAAGTATGCGCTTTCGTACAAGCTGACAAAGGGAGCGAAAAGTGAAGATAAAAATTGCGACCACTGTCGAAAACAGGTTAAGTTGATTAAGCACCTAGCCTATTATTTATGTTTTCACTCTACATTTTCGTACGTGTCAAAAGCATTTTTAGTAAGTGATCAACATTTTTTGTATACACGGTCAACATTGCCCGAACGCTTATTCACAATTTTTCAAATACTGGTTCAACATTTTAATACTTATTCAAAATTTTAAAAATAATTGTTCAACATTTTTAAATACTCATTCAATATTTGTTAAATACTTATTCAATATTTTTAATACTTATTCAACAATGTCAAACACTTGTTTAACTTTTTTAAATACTCGTTCAACAATTTTTCATACTTATTCAACAATTTTCAAATAAATGTTTGACCTCCTGGCAAATGTGTTTTCTTTGTTTTTCTTTTTTTTTCATTTTATTTGTTTCTTTTCTTTTTTCTTTGTTTTTCATTCTTCATTAGCCTTTTTTTTGTTTATTTGTTTTCTTTTTTCTGGTTTTGTTTTTTCTACTGGTCATTATTCTACATTTTGGTATATGTCAACAATATTTTTAAATTACACAACTAACATTCCTTCCTCATTTTCTTCCTTATGTTTATTTTTATTTCACTCTACATTTTCGTATATGTCAAAAACAATTTTCAGTAAATGACCAACACTTTTTTGTATACACGTTCAACATTGTCCGAATGCTTATTCAACATTCTTAAAATACTTATCAACTTTTTAATACTTATTTAACATTTTCCAAATTCATGATCAACATTTCTAAAGTAGTTGCTCAATAATTTTTAATACTTATTCAACATTTTCAAATATTTCTTCAGCATTTTTAATACTTATTCAACATTTTTAATACTTCTCAACATTTTGAAAATAATTTTTCAACATTTTAAAATATTTTTCAACAATTTTTAATACCTATTCAACATTTGTTAAATACTTGTTCAACTTCTTTAATACCTATGAAACGTTTTCAATACTTAGTTAACATTTTTAATACTCGTTCAACATTTTTAATGATTATTCACATTTTTAATACTCGTTCAACATTTTTAATGCTTATTCAACATTTTCTGTGTTTGTTAACCAATATTATTTCGGAAAAAGCATGGGAAAACTGAGTAAAAGGAAAAACACAGAAAACACATATTGAATTAGGCAGTAAAAATGAAGAGGAATAAAGAAAAGAAAAATAAAGTAAAACAGGAAAAACAATAAACATGGTAAAACCCGACTCTTTTTTTTCTAGAAGGACGTGCTCTCCATAGTGTACAACAAGTCCGGTCTGTCGTAGTGGCTAACCGCGCAGCGAAGAAACTAGTCGACCCAGGATTGATTCATATTTGCTACAGTAGGCCGGCCCGATATATACCGCTCGACGTGAGTATTCCCGTTCGTCTCGCGTAATGCGCTATATAGGGCCACCCGCTACCTACCACCGTGGCGCGTAAACCCCCGCTCGCCCGTGCTCCTTCTCGGCCGGCCCATGCGAGGCCTGAGGTCCCCCATTTTTTCTTTTTTCTTTTTTCCTTTTCCGGCTACCTTTTTACTTCCTCTTTACTTTTTCCAATTTTTTTTTTGCAAATGTTCTTTCCAAATTCATGACCACTTTTTTTTCATTGAACTCAAAAAAATTTCATCATTTAAAAAATGTCAAAAAATCAAAAAATGTTCATCGAATTCAATGTTTTTGTTCGTCGTATTTAAAAAATGTTTACTAAAATGCAAAATCTGTTGACCGAGCTAAAAATGTGTTCATTAAATTGAAATTTTGTTCATCGTTCTGAAAAAAAGTTCGTCAAATTGTACTATTTTGTTTATCAGATTTAAAAATTGTTCAACAAAATTTAAAAATTATTCAAGTTTTTGTTCATCGGATTTAAAATATGTTCATAAAAATTTAGAAATTGTTCACCGATTTTGAAAAATGTTCATTAAATTCATGTTTTGTTCATCATTTCCAGAAAATGTTTATCAAATTGAATTTTTTGTTTATCAGTTTTAAAAATGTTCACCAAAATGCAAAAAATGTTCAACAACCTCAAAAAAAAGTTCATGAAATTCAGATTTTGGTCATCATTTTCAAAAAATGTTCGTCAAACTCAAAATTTGTTGATTGATTTCAGTGTTTGTTCATGAAATATAAAAAATGTTCATCATTATTAAAAAATGTTCATTCTTTTGATTCACAAATATTTTTGGACTTCAAGAACTCTTTTTATGACAATTCATAATATTTTGAAAGTTAGATGCAATCCCGATTTATTTTTATATAGAATAAAACAAAAACAGAAAATAAAAAATGGAAAGTAAAACAAATAAAAACTTAAAAAAGGGGGGCGCCCGCCCAGCGCATGCCCGGCCCAACTGGGCGCACGGGGGACGGGGGGGTGTGTGCTACGGCCACTGGGGGCGCCCCACGCGCCATATAGGAGGTCTCCGTTGGGACTATGACGATGGGTGGAGGGCATACTCCTAAATGGGCCAGTGTTGAGTTCGGCTGGACCTGCTAATTGGGCTATCCAGCTCGCCAGACTGTCCGACCGGGAAGATTATCAGTGTTTGGTGGTTTCTGTTTTCACTAGCAGAAGAGTCCGTGACCCCTAAAAAAAGTAAAAAAGGTTGTGTGTTGCAACAGGAGAGAAATCAATACAAGCCCCTAACCCAATAACCATGACTTATAAGATCCCAATAGGTCTATGTCCTTTATTTTAGCACATGACATCTCATATGTGTTTTTGTTTGTTCTCCTTCCCATCCCCACCAACGGTGGCTACAATGCTCACACAACGCGTTTGAATGTGGTCAATCCTAAGGCGTCTCTCTCTTGACTTAAGATGAACAATCTACTTTTTTCTATGAGGGTTTTGACGAGGCATGCATGTGTGTTATAGATGGTTTATTTTGTCTTCAATCTAATTTTTCTTAGGTGTTCATTTCCAATCCGGATCATCACGGGTATGAAAAAAAGACGGATCATGCGATATTGATTACGGCTGCACCCTAAATAACATTTTTTTAAATAATTTTGAAAAATATAACCACATTTAAAAATAGTTAACATGTAAAATAACGTCATATTCATATTCTACACATTTTTAATCAAAATCCATATAGAACATGTTAAATTTTGAGTTACGATTTAAAATATATGTATACATTTTTAAAAAGCAAAAAAATTGCTCTTGGATAGTGGGTTATTTATCAGAAATATCATGGAGTTTTCTATAAAGGAAAAAAATCTGCCAAAATAACTGAACCGCAGGTTGATTAACAGAAATAGTAGGGGATTATCTGCAAAAGCAAAAATCTATCTAAAACCTAGACCGCGGGTTGATTCTCAGAAAAGGCAGGGGTTTTATGAAAAATTGAATGATGGACGGGCTGATGCACTATTTACTTTATTTGTAGGTCTATATAGAGCCTATTTGGAACTGCCGTGCTCCTTAAAATTCAGCTCCAGTTTAGAAAACACAAGCCAAACGGGGTAGCTCCACGATATTGCCGCTCCGCAAAAAAATAAAATATCTAGAGTGCAACTCCCAGTTTCTGATGAAGCTCTTGAGGGGGTGCTCCAAAAAACTCTAGAAGCTAGAGTTGGGGAGAAATTACCCATCAATGCCACCAGAGTAAGTGGATATCCCTTCGTTTCTCCCCCCTCATCCAATCAAACAAATCCATTCCACCAAATTTCCCATCCTTGAAGCAACGACCAAAAATAGCAATTCTTTCTCCAGGCGACTAGGGTTTGGGCAGGTCCACCGCCGGCCGCATCGTCGGCGGCGGTGCGGTGGCCGGCGTCTTTCTGTCCTAGGGCGGCGGCGTTGGTCTTTGTGTCCCCACATCGAGCTGGATGGCTGAGGATAGCATCAGGTTTTCCCCTCGGACAGTCTAGATCGGATCAGCATGTTTGCATGGGAGTTTTCATGTTCTAAGACTGTGCTTCTTAGCGTCCTTAGAGGGAGCCCGGTCTCCACAGTCGTAGTCCCCTAGCAATTTCAAGCTAGGGTTTTCTGTCCTCCGGCGGCGCCGTCGACCGAGAGTTTTCCGTTGTTCTACTGTCATGAAGATACTAGCATGGAACTGTCATGGGCTCGGGAACGCCCCGGCGGTCCAAGCTTTGTTGGATGTGCAGCGAACATGTAACCCCGACGTGATGTTCTTGTCGGAGACACACTTGGAGAGCCATCCGGCAGAGTGTTTGAGAAGAAGAATGAGGATGGATGAGATGCTGGTTTGTGTTAGTGATGGGAGAAAGGGTGGCCTGGTGCTTTTCTGGAAGAAGGAAATAAAGATTCATAGATTGGACTTGAATCCCATGTTCATTGATGTAAGAGTGGAAGATGAGAATAATAATTCGTGGAGGTTAACCGATATGTACGGCGAATTCAAATGGGAACATAAGCATAGGACTTGGGATTATATGCGACAACTACATCAGAATAATACACTGCCATGGTTGCTGATAGGTGATATGAATGAGATTCAGTTCTTGCATGAAAAAGAAGAAGGAAACCCAAGACCACAACAATATATGACAGCTTTTCAACATGCAATTGAGGACTGTGAGATGTATGATATGGGATATGTTGGAAATAGGTTTACGTGAAGAAGAGGAATAATAAGAGAGAGGCTAGATAGAGGTCTCGTTAATGAGCAGTGGGCCAGCTTGTTTCCTACAGGCCTCTATTGGTCGATACTGATTTCTACTCGGGTTCTAGACCGAGCCAGGCTGGACCAAAGAGATTTGAAGCGAGGTGGTTGCGAGAAGAGCAGTTCTCAGATTTGGTTCAGCAAACTTGGGACAAATTCTGGGATGACCCTGCTGTTCCACGAGTTTTCCAAAGCTTTCACGCATGCACTCGGCATTCCATGACTGGGACCAACGCGTCCTGAAAAAACCAAAGAAAAGGCTAAAGAAAGCTCAGCAGGAGTTAGAGAAAAGCTATGTCAGGTCCCATGACCGATGAGAACGAAGAGAAAAGGAAAGAACTAGCGGAGCTGGTAGAATACTTACTTGAACTTGAGGAGATTCAGTGCATGCAACGATCACGAGTAGATTGGCTCAGATTTGGGGATTGGAACACATCGTTTTTCCAGGCTTTTGCAGCTGCAGGCAGGAAGAAAAATTATAATAAAAAATTGAAAGATGAAAATGGTGATTTGATGGAGGGTATGGCAGAGTTAAACCCACATATCCTGAATTATTTTGAGAACTTATTCACTTCAGACGTCAAACATACTGACCCATTAATGCTGCAAAAGGTACATTGGAAGGCAACTGATCAAATGAATCAATTTTTGTTGGCTCCCTTTTCTGTTGATGATGTCAGGAAAGCAGTTTTCAGTATAGGCGATCTTAAGGCCCCTGGTTCGGATGGCCTACATGAAGTTTTTTTTTAAGAAATATTGGCATATCTTGGGAGAGAAAATTACTGTTGCAGTGTTGAATGCTATAAATTCAAAACAAATTCCAGCTGAATGGAATGACACTTCAATTGTACTGTTTCCTAAGGTGGACTCTCCTGAATTAATTACGCAGTACCGCCTTATTAGCTTATGCAATGTTCTGTATGTTCGGCTTAGAAGTATTCTTCCAGATATAATATCACCCACCCAAAGTGCCTTTGTACCTGGTAGAATGATTACTGACAATATTCTTGTAGTCTATGAGTGCATCCACAAAATCAAGAACACAAAGAACAGTCAGTCGGGATGACGACCAAACAGCCACTCACATCCCATCAGAAAACCATTAGAAATGGGAGCGTCGACTCATTAAGCTTGGTTCATTCATGTTGTATATGGTTATTTTTGAACTTGTCAACCGCGAGGTCATGGAAACACAAAATCACCTAATCTATGCACAACAAAATAAAATCAAATTGATGATCACCATACATTGTCACATGCATGTCACAAAAAGATTATATTATTGAATCACGTCATTGTCCATTGTTTGACATGATGGTTTAGTGCAACCCTAGTCACAAACAAAGCAGTAACAATATTGCTGAACCTGTGGGTTGTCAACCCTACAATAAGATTTTATGAGGTGATCTCCCCAGGAATTCTGGCAGGATGACCGGCAATCTAATTCTTAGCATACAACGGTTGCAAAAGCAGTTACCTCTGAAGACATATATAGGGATATGGGAGATTGATTGCGTACCAACATGAATGGAATTTCCTAGTTGCACAATCACCATAAGGCACGAAGAATGAGTTTTCCCTCCATAAGGTCAGACACAAACTTCTTCTTGTCCTTCTTTGGGCGTCCAGAAGCATACATGAAGCTAGAGATACAACTATATCAATGTCTTTAATTTGTAAAAGTTGATCCTAACTTAAAGATAGTTAATTTATAAAACACTAGCACCAGCTTTGATCCATCCAAAGATGGTGGTAGCAGTGTTCAAGTAGTAATTATCTCGCCGGTGCATGTGATGGTGCATCGGTAGGCGATCTCGATCCGATTTCTCTGCGACCTCCCTCTCCAATCTCTCCCCCTTGCCGCTGCCGGCCGACGCCGCGGGGCAAAGCCCATGCGACGGACTGTGGCGGTGGGGCCCTGGTGGTCCGCGGCAGCGGCGAGCAGTGAGCAGCAGCGACCAAAAATTCATGGCGGCACGACATCAATCTATGAGCAAAGATGGATGTACCTATTGCTTGCTGCGGCTATTGCAGACTTGCAGTAGAGAGTAGCGACAACAGGCAGCAGCAGTACACAAGAAATAGCAGCGGCCACAGCTGGGCGAGGACCACCGGACATGGGCGTCATTGCAATCTGGAAGGCGGTTCTCGTTGCATCTCGTGGTCAGGGCAACACACCACTCGCTGGCAAGATGGAGCGATTCCCTTGCCGGAAGTCGGCGGGATGCACCGCTTGCCGGCAAGATCGAGTGGGAGGCCGCATCGCCGCTCGCCAGATGGGATTCGGTCCGGTGCACGCGTGCAGTAGTGTTGCCCCTGAGCGGCACACCGGTGGCTTCAGGCACGGTGGCTGTTTGGGCCGCACACACGTCTGTGGTGTCTGCACCTCCGTAATGCGTGCTGTAGCTGTACCGGCGACATACCTGACAGAGTCCAGTTCGCTTAGAAGCCGTGATCCCGCGATCTGAGGTTTGCCAGTGCCATGGCAGCCATCCATGTACCCGTGAGGCAGTCCTGCGCACGGACTCGTGGGTGACGTGTTGTGGACTTACACTACTGGTGAGGGCGGCAAAAGAGGCAGCTTATGGTGGTGTCGTCTGATACAGATCTATCACCGGCTGCCGCTTGTGAGGATGATGCGGTGCTGCCAAAGCATACCAAGGGATTTTGGCGACGCCGATTACCTTTCACCTTTGTTAGTGGCTTTATCGCGTGTGCAATGCTGTTGGAATAGTGAAAAGTGGAAGCGAAAACACAAGATGACTTCGGTTTTGGTGGTGCTTCTCAGGTACCTGGTCTCGAGCTCCGGGGTGAAAATCCTAGGTGTGAGCCTGGTCTGTTATACCTGGCAATGGCGATAGTTTCCATCGTTATCTTGTTGAAGACATTGCTTGGATCATGCTCGGACTTTATCTACAGCGTGAAGCCCATGATCTAGCCTTCAGTGGTTGGAGCAGGCGACGGCGACGCTTGAGCGTCGTTTCCTTCCTGAAGACGTTGCTTTTGGAGGACATTTATCGTAGTACTTGTGTTGTCAAGTGGTGGTTGGTGCCCATGGCCGCTGTTGTTTTTCCTTGTCTTGATTGCTTTGTTTTTTTTCTCTTCATCCAAGGCATAGTTTTGGTCTTGTATGACTTTGCTATCGGCTAGCAGGATTGTGTGTGTGTTTTAGTGTTGGCTGTGTGCATTTTAGTTATGCAGAGGCCGGGTGTGTGTTCATAGTGCATGTATCCCCTTGATGCTACATTATGAATCAATAAAAACCGCCCTTTATCGAAAAATGTGATGGTGCATCCATAGTAGTAATCTCTGTGTGTGTGATGTTACTGTTTGCGCAATTTGGTAGGTAGTATTATTCAACTAATTGCCGACCTGACTACCCAGTAATCCTAAATACTATACAGATTGAGGGAGTATACTCTTTCTGCCGATGCATATTATTAAATTATCAACAAATTCTTACATTTTGAGACAGAGGGAGTACATACATCATAAAATACTCAAAGAAAATCGCAATGTAAAGGAGATGAAGATGGTAAAACCCTACTCCTGCTTGATTAATATTGATGATATGGGTAGTACAAGAGTAGATCTACCACGAGATCAGAGAGGCTAAACCCTAGAAGCTAGCCTATGGTATGATTGTTGTTCGTCCTACGGACTAAAACCCTCCGGTTTATATAGACACCGGAGAGGGCTAGGGTTACACAGAGTCGGTTACAATGGGAGGAGATCTACATATCCGTATCGCCAAGCTTGCCTTCCATGCCAAGGAAAGTCCCATCCGGACACTGGACGAAGTGTTCAATCTTGTATCTTCATAGTCCAGGAGTCCGGCCGAAGGTTATAGTCCGGCTATCCGGACACCCCCTAATCTAGGACTCCCTCAGGGAGAAACATCATAAGATCCGACTACAATAGCAAAGCTCGGGATACATCAAGATCGTGCCATAGAGGGAACACGAGAGAGAGAGATCAAACACATAGCTACTGGTACATAACCCAGCCCCGAGGGTGAACTACTCCCTCCTCGTCATGTATAGCACCGGGATGATGAAGATGGCCATCGGTGATGGGTTCCCCCTCCAGTAGGGTGCCGGAACGGGCTCCCGAGAGGTTTTTGGTGGTTACAGAGGCTTGCGGCGGCGGAACTCCTGGTCTATCTTCTGTTCTGGAAGTTTTACGATACGTAGGTATATATGGGTGAAAGAAGTACGTCGGTGAACCGAAGGGGGGGCCACGAGGCAGGGGGCGCGCCCTAGGGGGGTGGGCGCGCCCCCCACCCTCGTGGCCAGCTCTCGTATCTTCTGACATAGAGCCCAAGCCTATCCGGTGGCTTTCCTTCCAAAAATAACTTCTCCAGTTGATTTCGTTCCGTTTTGACTCCGTTTGATATTCCTTTTCTTCGAAACACTGAAATAGGCATAAAATAGCAAATCTAGGCTGGGCCTCCGGTTAATATATTAGTCCCAAAATAATATAAAAGTGGATAATAAAGCCCAATATTGCCTAAGACAGTAGATAATATAGCATGGAGCAATCAAAAATTATAGATACATTGGAGACATATCAGGGTGGCGGCGGCGTCCTGAACGTGTCTATGTAGAACGTCCATGCCTAGGTCGGTGTCCAAGGCGCCGCCCTCCAGCGATGCGTGCAGGAGTTACTGGCAACGCGGACCGCCGTCCGGGTACGTATTTGCCTTTCATTTTTGAACTCTTGCAATCTTCCGTAGGGGCGTGCCAGCGCATCCACTGGGCGTAGCGCCCGAGTTCTGGGCCGGCTGCTGAGCAGGCGGCTCGAAACTTTAAGGTAAGTTCCGAGTGGTAACTTGTTTTCTTTTCTTCCTTTGTCCTTGCTGTAGGACTACCACAACCTCTGCGTGGCCGCCTACAACTCCCATGTCCAGGAGCTGGCCAAGCGGACCAGCGACTTAAACGAGAGCCGAAGTGAGCACTCCTTTCTTCTCATGGGGGCGCGTCAGTGCACCCGCTAGGTGTAGCCCCCGAGATTTGGGCCGACTGCTGAGTAGTTGGGCAGGATCTTTCGGCAACTAGTTTTTTGTTGATGCTGATGTCTCTTCTTTTTTGTCTTTGCAGAGGCAGCCGCCGACCTGCAGCAGCGCCTGGGCGAGGCCCAAACCGAGCTTCGTACCAAGGAGCTGGACCGCAGCCAGACGGCTTAGGAGTGCGAGCACCTGACCAAGGAGCTGGCAGCCTAGGCGGAGCGGCACAAGGCGGAGCTCCAAAAGCTGAAGGACGGCGAAGACCTCCTCAAGGCCGAGTTCGAGACTCAACGCTCGAACTGGGCCGAGAAGGAGAAGTTCCTGACTGACGGCTACAGCGAGATCGAGGACATGATCGACGGTAATTTGCTTCTTCTTCTTGAGCGGCCGCCGACTTCTGTGGGAGCCGGACTCTAACTTCTAATCTTCTTGATCTTGTTCCTGCTCAGAGTACTTCCCGGGCTACTCCGTCGCCGTCAGCCAGAACATCGAGGCGCGGCGTGCGGTGCGAAGGGCGGCGGGCGTGGACATTGTGCCCAACGCGCCCCGGAGCCTCGGCGAGCAGCTCTTGGCCGTCAAGACGCGCCTGCACCCGGCCCATCGGATGATCCACCGCCTGCAACGTGCCGGGGCTCAGGTGTTCACTACTAGGGAAAACCTTATACACATCATCTTAGTAGTAGCGCTGGACAAAACAGGGCGCTACTGCTACTTAGTAGTAGCGAGTTTAAATAAACTGCGCTACTGCTACTACTTTAGCTGTAGCGCGTTCTGCTAAAGAACGCTGCTGCTATACTTGTACTGGGCATAGTTGGCTAGACACACTTAGCAGTAGCGCGTATGCACCACCAGCGCTACTGCTACGTCTCTTAGCAGTAGCTCTTTTCTCTGAAACGCGCTACTACTTACTTACCTTATCCTAGCGGTGCAGTTCCCTCTCACTCGCTCTCTCCCTCTCACTCGCTCTCGCCCCGGCCGCGCCGAACCCGTCGTCCGCCGTCGCCGCGCTGCTCCTCGCCGAGGTACTCCCTCCTCCCCTCCTCCTCCGGCCGCCCTCCTCCCACTGCCCCTCCCTCCTCCTTCTCCGGCCGCCCCCTCCCTCCTCCTCCTGCGGCCGCCCCCTCCCCCTCCACCCTGCCCCCTTCCTCCTCCTCCTCCTCCGGCCGCCCCCTCCCTCCTCCGATCCCACCGGCCTGCTCCCCCTCCTCCTCTCTCCTTCTTCCTCCTCCCTCCATCTTTTTTTTTCTGTTTTTTTACTATTGTATAATGTAGTTTTGTTTCTACAGTTTTTAGTAAGTGTTTAAAATAGTTAGTAAGTAAATTAATAAACTAGTTGAACTAGTTTGGTTTTAGTAAGAACTAGTTGAATTAATAGAACTAATGTATTTTTAGTAAGAAAATTAATATAACTAGTTGAACTTGTTTATTTTTAGAAAGAACTAGTTTATTTCTGTTTATAGTAAGTTTATTTTTAGTAAGAACTAGTTGAATTAATAGAACTAGTTGAATATGTCACATTTGTTGTTATTTTTTTAGTTTAAGCAATTAGTGATGTTATATGTATGATACTATTCGGGATGTATTAGTGATAACTTGTAGGGTTTCTGTTTTTGCAGAAATCAAGGAGCCCCTCCATCATCCCCGCCGTCGTCCCCGTTACCGACCCCCTCCGACCTTGAGGTGAGACCAGCCAAATCTCCATGTCAATATTAGTCCTATAAGATATGATGTAGATAAAAACATGTATATCTTGTGTTGATCAAATAGGCCTATGTAGATAAAAACATGTATATCCGAGTGGCCTATGTTTTGCCGGAGGGTTGATTGATTTCGGTTCCGGCAAATTTCAGGTGCTCGATATGTCCTGTTTTAGCAAAGGTCATGCCAGAATTTTCCGTGAATTTTGGCATGACTTGTGCTAGAATATGTAGGAAATATCGAGTGGCCTGGATTTTCTAGAAAGATAATTAAACGATATTTCGGGTTGACTTTAAGACTGTCGAGGACGAAGAATCCCGACTGTTGTCGTGGGGTTCGTTTCTCCTTCTTCTCCGGGTGCTAGACCTTTGTTATGCACTAGGGGAAGGAGGAGTAACGACCATCACCGACGGTCGCAAATGTCAGAGAGGAATCAGTGAGGGAGAGTATCCACCATATATGAGAGGACGAAGAATCCCGACCGTTGTCGAGGGGGTAGCTTCTCCTTCGTTCCCATTTGCTAGATAATTTGGTGTAATGCACTCGGGAACGAAAGGAGGAGCTACCATCACCGATGGTCGAATATATACACCACGTGAGCTGAGAGTTTTCAGGAAAAGACTCGACAGACCCATAGTCAACCTGTGATGAATAATAATGATCTAATTTAGTTTTTAAGTACATATATTTAATTGTAAAAGTTAAATCTTCGAATTATGAACATAGGAAATGTCGTCGGACGAAGAATGTCCCGGGGAGTGCTCCTGGGGCGGCGACAACCAGGGTTTACGATCGGTGCTTCAGCATTAAGCTCGAGGAGGCCCTCGATTGTGAAACGGTACACTACGATGCTAAGTATTTTTTTCGTAATTAAGCTCGACTTCTACTACTTCAATGTGTAATTTTCATCTTTTATAATTCGACTAGCTTATCCCATGCCATGCAAGACGCTATGTCTTGGAGAGGATGGGTTTTGAAGATCATGAGAGGAATGAAACAAAGAAAATTAACCTAAGGACACATCATGGTATGAATTTTAAGGTTAATCAATACAATTCTGAGAGCGTATCCAATTTTGGTTGCCCGGGTTGGGAAGCACTTTGCAAGATGTATGATTTTCAAGAGGGTATGTTTGTCACCATGGATCTTGGTGATCCTGACATTGACCAAGATAATTTGGACATTTGGGTTCTTGTTGATACACTTTCAATTCTACCGCTATGTGAGTTCCTCAAACATAGTTATTAAGTAATTTATATTGTTTATTACAAAATAGTTGACAGCTTATGTCCATTGATAGCTTATTTTCATGCTTCAAAGAGTGTGCGGAAGATGGTAGACAGAACCAACTACACCAATGGCTCTGAGTTAACTTATCAAGAGAAAAATCATCTGGTCACATATTGTACTCACATTGAGAATTACAATGCCTTTTATCGAACTCCTCCAAATTATGGTGAATACGTGCCACTAGTGCACGTGTTGAACGACGATAACTTCCATGGAGATTTCTTGGTAAGATTTTTTACTATTACGACATCCATGCATCTTTTGCATACTTCTAAAACTGAACTGCATTGCTAACCACGAAGTTATTACTATGTTTTTCAACATTGCTATCTTTGATGAATCAGAATGGTCACCTGGATGTTTTGAACATACAGCCAGGTCGTCCTACGAATCATACCTGTGTATACCGGGTTTCTAAAAACAGTGAACACATGATAATCAAAGAATGGAAGAAATGTATGGACATTCGTCAGGAGGTTCTTGGAAGCAACATTGCGCGAAAGGCAAGAATTGGCACTAGTAGAAAAACACTTATTAATCCTGGTTTGTAAGGGCCTTTAGTCCCGGTTCATTAACCGGGACTAATGGGTCGTTACTAATACCTCCCCCCTTTAGTCCCGGTTCAATCCAGAACCGGGACTAAAGGCCGCGGGATTGAACCGGGACTAAAGGCCGCGGCCACATGGAGCTCCACCTTTAGTCCCGGTTGGTAACACCAACCGGGACTAAAGGAAATTATATGATTTTTTTTTGAAATTTTTTTGAAATTTTTTTTAAAATTTTTTATTTTCAAATTTCTAAATTATTTTAACCTCTAATCTCTAATCAGCACCCCTCATCACTGCTCAATTTATCCTCTAATCTCTAATCACCCTCATCATTCCAAATCATCTAACTTCCCGAATGGTCACCCATCCTCCCACTCCCCCAGCCTGAGCACGCTTAACTTCCGGGTTCTATTCTCCCTCATTTCCAAGTCTGCACTTGTTGTTTTCCTGACAATAGTAAGATGTCAATCCTATTAACCCTCAGGAATTTTGCTTGAGCATGAAGTGACACATTTCACTGTTTGAGTTTCAAACTATTGTTTTAAAAAACAATAATTATTTAGAAAACAATAGTTATTTTGAATAATTGGTTTGACCATTGTTTGACCACAGTTTGACCACAATTTGACCACAGTTTGACCAGATTTGACCAAAATTCAAAATAACTGAACAAATTTTTTAGTAACACTAATATTCTAGAATAATTGGTTTGACCATAGTTTGATCACAGTTTGACCAAAATTCAAAATAACTGAACAAATTATTTAGTAACACTAATATTCTAGAATAATTAGTTTGACCATTGTTTGACCACAGTTTGAATTTTTTTGAATTTTTTTGCCACTCCAGATCTTAAAAGCCCCATATCTTTTTTTCTGTTAGGTTTTTGAGGATTTTGAAAATGTTCAACGGGGTTCCTACCGTTAAATTTGGATGTAACTTTTCGAGTAGATGATTTTTCATATAAAAAACTTTTTCATCCGAGTGAGTATGCAAAAGTTATGCCCATTTTACTAAATTCTAGAGAGATTTTGCAAATAAAGTCAAAATTCACATTTGCAAATTTTCCCAACAACTAGACCACATATCACATGGGAAACTTTTTTTTTTGATATTTTCATCATTTTCTTTTATTTTTTAAAACTGAAAAGGCGATCCAGGGGGGGGGTGGAGTTTGAAAATGTGACCTTTAGTACCGGTTCGTGCCATGAACCGGTACTAATGCCTTTAGTACCGGTTGGTGGCTCGAACCGGGACTAAAGGTCTAACCTTTAGTCCCGGTTGGTGCCACGAACCGGTACTAATGGGCATCGCACCCTTTAGTCCCGGTTCGTGGCACCAACCGGAACTAAAAGGTCCAGACGAACCGGGACAAATGGCCCACGTGGCCCCGGGCCGCACGAACCGGGACTAATGCCCCCATTAGTCCCGGTTCTAGATTGAACCGGGACTAATGGGCTAACCCAGGGTGGACCAAAGCCCTCTTTTCTACTAGTGTGGAGACAGGATAATCTCCATTATCCATAATGGAGAGTCAGGGGCTATCTTGTTTTATGCTATTTTACCCAAGAAAATATAGTTGGTCCTAAGAGAATGTAGTAGGTTATGAGGTACAATATGTTTATGAGAGTTGATGATGATGAGTAGTTGTGATTATGTCTAATGACCAACTTGTATGTGATGTCTCATTGATGAAAACGATGATCATGAGGAGGTGTTATATGACAATGATGTATTATGATGATAAGTTGTTAATGATATGATGATGATGATGATGATATTTATTATATCATTGGGTGAAAGAACCGTGGATTAGTTTCAAGTGGATGTCCATCCACTTGAAACTAGTCCACGGTTCTTTCTCCCACTGATGTAATAACTCATTATAATGTAAAATCATTCTCTAAAATTGTTGCAGTATGAAAACTTGTATAAAGGTGTATGAATACAACATGAAATAAAAAAGAAATACACAATAATAGTAGTAGCGTGTGCTAGTAGAAGCGCTACTACTAATTACCAGTAGCGCTTGTTTTAGAAAGCGCTGCTACTAAGCCGATGTAGCAGTAGCGCGGTCCAGCCCACGCTACTGCTAACCTTTAGCTGTAGCGCCTTACTAGTAGCGATGTACCATAGTAGTAGCGCGGGTTTTGAGGCTAGCAGCAGCGCGGGTGGCCATGCTACTAATAAGGCGCTACAACTAACTGTTAGTAGTAGTGCGGTCCGCACCTGCGCTACTACTGTTGACGATATCAGCAGCGCTTTTCTGGAATGCGCTACTATTAGTTAGCTGTAACGATTTCCTTGTCCCTCGCTACCGCTATATCTTTCATCATTTTCCCCGCTTTACCCCTTTCCCTTTCGATTTCAATAAACTGCAATTTTTAGATACTAGGTACTACTAGATATCAAATTCATAAACCATTATAAGTACTAGGTAGTACTCCCTCCGTTCCAAATTAGTCGTCGTGGTTTTAGTTCAAACCACGACGAGTAATTTGGAACGAAGGGAGTACTAGATAACACTTTCATGTATAGTCAACATGCATCCTCAAGCAGTACAAGGTCATATCGACGACGATCATCATATGTAGTTCTAGATTATATCGACGACGATCATCATATGTACTTCTAGATGATATCGACGACAATCATCATATGTAGTTCTAGATGATATAGCCACACACACATATGTAGTTCTAGATGATATCAAAGACGATCATCATCCTCAAGCCTGGGCGGTGGGTGTTCCTGATAGTAATTAGGATGGCCCGTCCAATACGAAGATTTTTGCCATCAAGGAATCTCTTTCACCCAACCGAGTTTAAGTGTGTGCGACCGTTCGTGTCCACGCGATAAGTACAGGTTGTGATGGAGTCCCGTGCGGTAAGGCGTAGTCCAGCTGAGCCTTCTTCATTAGACTCGATAACATAACTCACAGATTGGCTCTTTGCCAATTTCTGAATAACAAAAACATATTAATTAATAAATAGCCTCGCACATACTCTTGCAAATAGGTATATATGGATTATCTACACTATTAATAGTTCCTTAGATTCTACACTCTAATAAGCATGTGAACAAACTCTACACTAAAGCATTTCATCGACTAGATTCCACACAACATATCATTGGACTCTACACTAAGCATATCATCGGATAATTTGCATTTGTAAGTATAACATACCATATCATGTAGATCGACCATGGTACTTGTCAGGCATGTCATGAATGGCACCCCGGCAAAGTTAGCACGTGGCGGAATTATGTCCCATATGTTGCACACCTCCTCCTCGCTCAGTCTCATTCTTTGAGGTACGATGGCTTCATGAAGTGGGTCCTCATCATATTCATCGAGTGGGTCCTCATTATCTTCATCATATTCATCATCTTTGTCATCTTCATCATCTTCCACCTGGTTGATATAAATGATAGCCAGCTTGGGTCTTTGTGCTATGAAGGAGAAGCTGATCAACTCACCACCAGTAAGACGCACGCGAGCGAGGAAACGGGCCCATCCATCTCCTCCAATCCATGACATATTGTGTTCTTTCTCGACCTCCATAGTGTACGCCCCCCTCCCAGGAGTCTCAAATGTCACAGTGTCTCCTGTCAGCTTGTTGATTTCAACCTCACATTGCATGGGACGATCTGTGTAAAATAACCAAAATGACACAATGCAGTAATGCCAACACTAAAAATAAAATACTTGTTACATTTCATATAATTTCTTACCGCCGCATGACGAAAACTCGGCTGGAAGTAGATGCTGAACAGCTTGCCAGTTGCAAGGCTGCTGGCACATCTTGACTTGCACAGTCGACATGGTGGTGGTGGTGGTGGCGCCATTTTCCTAAAGCAATATGGGCAAAGGATTAACGATCTTCACAGGAAAGAAAAATAGTAGCATGTGCTATTTTTGGTACTTCTTCAATTACATTTTCATCGTGGAACCTGATCCCAAAAAGTAAACAACAAGCTCTCAATTTGATGAAGCGATTCTTCTGCGAGAAGCAATTTGATGCACAATTATAATCCTAAGATCTAGTAACATACAAGATGACAAGGTATCACCTAAGAAAGCATGTCAGTGGCGCCTATTGCCGAAAAAACTATTTGGCCCCTACAAAAGGTATAATGCTAAGATCTGTAGTAAGTTATCTACCAAATCAAGGTACCACCTACCAAGACACATTTCATCCAATTTGGTCCCTATTGCCTAAGATAAATGATTAAAAAACAAGTGGCAAATTTCATTGGATTAACTTAGCACTTGCAAACTAAATACTTGTATCAAAACCAATATAGAGCAGATCACGGTACCACCTACCAAAGCACAACCAATTGGCACCTACATTTTGCAAAAAATAACTTATTACAGAAAAACAAAAGCATCTAGTTATCCATATGAAATTCGTAATCCCTCGCTGCAACTAGGTAGGGAAGCCCTCGGGGGGTGCTGACGAGTGGAAGGCCGGTGACTTTCCTACAAGAAGGGGCGACGACAGCGACCGGCGAAGTGATCGAGGGCATTCGGACAAAGGTGCCCGGCCATAGCTCGCGGGCAGCGACTGAGGGGGCGGCGAGAGGGTGGAGGAGCAGCCACTACTAGGAAAAGTCATGCTAGTGGCGCACCAGTTTTGCCATCTAATGGCGCACTACTGGTGCGCCACTAGCATCACGCCATTAGAATTAAATTCTAATGGCGCACCACTGGTGCGCCATTAGTATTGCCCATAGTGCGCCACTATTATCTGCTATACTAATGGCGCACCACATGGTAGTGCGCCATTAGTAACAATTTTTTTTAATTTTTTTTTCGTTTTTTCTTAATCTCAGGTCACTATTTCACATATGAGATATCCAACACATATATATACAACAAGCATCCATATAACAATCATATCCAACACACAAGTTTCACATATATACATACATAGCCAACACATAGTTCCATCGTTACATATTACAAAAGTTTCACATTGTTCACCCAACACCGTTATCCATCAATTCACAAAAGTTTCACATTGATACGAAATAAAAACACAAATGGAAAAGAAGCACTCCATCCATGCAAGCTTCCGTGAATTAAATCAAATCTGCAAAATGATAAACTAGAAGTTAGAAGAAGAAGAAGAAGAAGAAGAGAAGAAGAAGAAGAAGACTAGAAGAATACTAGAAGAAGAATAAGAAGAAGAATAAGAAGAGTAAGAAGAAGACTATACTTATTATGTAAACTTGATCATTTTGTGCTAACATAAGTAATTTTGGAGCTAACCTATAGGAAACTAAGCATATAAGCTCTAAGTTAGCATATTAGAGCCAACTTAGGTAAAATGAAGCTAACCTATGTCATTTTGAAAAAGAAGAAGAATAAGAAGAAGACTATAAGCTTATTATGTAAACTTGATCATTTCGTGCTAACATAAGTTATTTTGGAGCTAACCTATAGGAAACTAAGCATATTAGAGATAACATAGGTAACTATATATATATATATATATATATATATATATATCATTTTGGAGATCTGACATACCTGACATAGTTCAGTTCTCATTGTTCTTCTCCTTCTCCTTCCTCAGCTTGATGCGCCAAGAGCGGCGAGGCGGTGGAGGCAGTGGGATATAGTCTTCTACCACAATTGGCGTGGTCATGTCGCCCAGTTGTGGGATCGCCGGCGCCACCACCGGTGCATGGTCATTGTCAGGCACCACCACCATCGCGAGGCCACCTTCAGGCAGGACGGGCACGACCATCGCTAGGTCATCCTCAGCCACCTCCATCTCTTGCCCATGGTCAGCCACCACCATCTCTTGCCCATGGTCAGCCACCACCATCTCTTGCCCCTGGTCAGCCACCACCAGCGCTAGGTCATCCTCAGCCTGATGCCCATCGTCATCCTGCAGCTCCTCATCCCCACTCTGCTCCTCTTCTCCCGCACTCCAGTCCGGATCATCCTTCTTGTTGTCTTTGTTGCTGCCAGAATCGCTGCTGCTTTTGCTAAAGCCAGAATCGCTGTTGCTTTTGCTAAAGCCATAGTCGCTGCTGCTTTGGCTGTAGCCAGTGTCGCTGCTGCTGCTCCCATTGCCTGTCCAAATGCAACAATGACCGTTAACAATCGATGTGAGACAAAGCCAAATGTAGAGGAATAAGAAGAGGCAGAACGTACTGGCATCATCATCGTCAGCGTAGCGCATGCGACACATAGTCGCGTTGAACACCTTCACGATGAGCATGGTGGCGTTGTCGTCGTACCTGAAAAGAAGGAAGTACCCCCAGCCGCAGGTCGTAGGCACGGTAGAACTTCTCCCACCCACGATCAAGTACATGTGGCCCTCCTTGATCACCAACTCCACACCCCACAGCCTGTGTAACTCGCTGCCGGCCTGTCGCAGCTTCACATTATTTGGTGGATCTTCACCCAGCATGTTCATAAAACTGTCAGGCAGCCTCTGCAGTTTGGGACAATGAGTGATGTAGCAAACAGCATATATCATAATGAGATGGGTGAAGGGGAGATCTCTCGTTTTATATACCTGCGTCATGGATGATACTGAAGTCCCAAGTATGATACTGAAGAACTCGGAAGCATCCAACTCGTACTGCGGTGTGGCAGAGCGGCGATGGCTGCTTCCCCCCATCTCTGATAAGCAGCAGAAGAGACCAATTAGTACCCTTACAACAGATCATAAAACATGCATGATAACAGGCTGTATTGAAAGTCCAATTGTACTGGACTATAAATTAGGGTAACAATGACACAGAAGATGGGAGCACCTAGTACACATTAGCAAAACAAAAAGGTACCACGCTTAAAAGGAAAGACCTATACAAACACCTCATATTAATAAGGTTGCTTGAACAAGTGTTATCTATCAATACATTTGAGGATTAGCACTAACAATTCAGAAGACCACTTGGCTCTATTGCCACCTATGGTTTAATGCAGCAAGAATAAAGGGGCAGTTGATCCTACTTAACTAAGTACTAAGATACCACGGCCCATGCATTAGTCTCAAGTACCCCATATGTCCTATTTTTAGCAAAGTCATGCTAAAATTCACGGAAAATTTCAGCATGACCTTTGCTGAAAATAGGACATATGGAGTACCCAAATTTGCTGGAACGGAAGTTAATCGACATTCCGGCAAACTCAAGGGCCTCTCGGGGTACCTGCAAATTCATCACGACACAATGGTCGGAGACAAAACCCAGCAAACTAGCACCACAATGTGCCTCTACTTTCATATGGATGAAAAGGCTTTCTCCCCATTCCTTGCTTCTCCAAACTAAATAAGCAAGCAAAGCAGAGTAGCAAACAAGCAATGTAATAGGTAGATAATATCACAAGTAGTCAAGTGACTACTGACAACACAACTAGCAGCAGCACATCACCAACACAATTAATGAATTAAAACTTTAAACACTTGCTAAATAGTTATAGCAGCACATCACAAGTAAGTACTAAGTAAACAGCAGTTCAGCAGCACAACACAACTAACTAGCAGCAGCAGAGCACAAAACAACACACTATGTATAGCAGCAAGCAACAATGCAGCATAGCACAAGGAAACACAGTACAGAGCACCACCGCACCAGTATACCAGCAACCAGTAGCAGCAGAGCATGACCAGCTGCAAGAAAAACAACACCAGCAACCAGTAGCTTGAAAATGTTCAGTTAGAATCAAAATGGTTGGCCACAGTCCACAGATCCAATAAATCTGCAGCACACATGACTACATGAGCATATCTGTATATGACACAATAGAGGAGCCACAACTAAACTACAGAACTACTAGCAGCCTAGCACTAGCAGAAGCCAAAGAGCAACCGAAGTAACTAACAACAACACAGGAGCAACAGACTAGCAGTAGCACATCCAGCACAAGTAGCAGACTAGCAGTAGCACCAGTGCCCCACCAACAAGTAGCAGTAGCAACATACAGCAGCAGCCAACAGCCAAAAAATCATGGATTGCTGTTAACTAAAAATCATGGATTGCTTATAACTAAAAATCATGGGTTGTTGTTAACTAAAAATCATGGATTGCTGTTAACTAAAAAAAAGCATGGATTGCTGTTGACCTAAACACTAGTCAAATACAGTAGGAAATATATTGGATCCAACTATCATAGATGCAGTGCAAGTGTGTAACTACTGACAGCTGCTGCTGTGTGCTCCTTGAGCTCAGCCCTTATATTTTGAACAATCCTATACAGCTCTGTCTACCTAAATAGAACATGACAGCTTTGACCAAACAATCAACAAGAGGAAAACAATCAAGCATCTTTATCAGCAAATGAATTAGTACTGATTTATTCACACTACTGAACTTTTGCTCTTATACTTGCTCTTATAACATATAGTCTAGATAAACATGACGTAACTATACAACAAGCATTTCAGAGGGATAGCACCATCTAGAGATGCTGGGTTAAAGAGATTCAAAGAGGACTACTCATTCCTAGCTTACAGTTTTCTTTTGTTTAATATCATCCTATAACCTTATTATACTTCAACAAGCCATCTGTGTTGTTAGTTTTGTCATGTACTTTGTGATGGCAGTACGACACTAGATTGCACGAAACAAAGAGCATGCACAGTCTCACTGAAAACATACATAGCCGTTCCAGTGGAAATACTTTGTTTAATTCAACACTTCTACTAGGAGTAGCCTTTTTAGTGCTAGCTGAACTTTGAGTAATGGCTTTTGAGTGGAGTCCACAACAAATGCTTTTGGATTGAAGCCCTTGCCTGCCTAAAATGAAAGACCCTTGGCCTTGGGTTACTAACCACACTAGCCAAGTGGTTTAGACCATTTAATTCCCTTCACTGAAGAGGGAAACACATACCTATTATGCAAATGGTTCTGTTTATGGGTGCAGTTATATTTGATCATGATTAAAATATTATTGCATCTACAGGGCATTCTCAGCATAGAACTGATGGGTTGCTGACCAAAATTAGCAATTTTTTGAACCTAATTTGACCTAAATTAGAGAGGGATTTGACCTAAACCTAGCAGTAGAGAGAAGAAGAGGGCATGGCCGGGAGGGAGGAGAGGAGGTAGAGAGGAGAAGAGAGGCAGAGGGAGGAGGGTTACCTGACCACGATGAGGTGGTGGCCGGAGCGGAGATGATGGAGGGAGGAGACGGCGAGCTTGGGGGAGGCGGGGATAGACGGCGGGGAGGTCGCGGGCCTCCTCTCCTGGTGGCCTCGGGCCTCCTCTCCTATTGGACGTGGGGCGGCGCTGAGGCTTCAAGTCTCCGGCGGCTCCGAGGGTTAGGGAGGGAGGCGAGGGAGGCGGCGCTCGCGGGGGAGGCGGGGCTTGGGGGGGAGGCGGCGCTCGAGGGGGAGGAAGGGGAGAGGGAGGCGGCGGGGGCGCATGGGCGGCTGCGGCGGACGGAGGGGCGGCGGCGTACGGTTGGGGAATCTGGCGAGGGAGGGAGGGAGGCCACAGTGCGAGGTGAATAGGTGGTGTGGGGGAGGGTTCTAATGGCGCACCTACCCCTAGTGCGCCATAAGTACGACGATTCTAATGGCGCACCTCCCCTTGGTGCGCCATTAGAATTTTGTTTCAATTACTAGCCCGACTTGTCAGATTATATACAACCTAATCCTATCTACATCAGAACACGCCCACTAGCCCGATTGGTTAGCACGCAACGCACACACTAGGAGGTCCTGGGTTCGATTCCTAGGCTCCCCAATTTTTGTTTTAATGCATTTAAAATGTTGTTTGATATTTATTTGTGTTTAAATATGTTCAAACTTGTTTAAATCATAATAGTAATATTTATTATAAAAATAGTAATAATTTTTTAAAAAATATCATCAAATTTGTTATTTGAAAATATTTATGAATATGAAAAAATATCATCAAATTTGTTATTCGAAAATATAATCATTTTTTGTAATTTTAGTTGCATTCATTTGTGACAGTGGAGCGGGCCGGGGAGGGTGCGGGGGGTCGGCGGCGGCGGTGGAGTGGGGGAGGGTGCGGGCCGGGGGTCGGCGGCGGCGGCCGGTGGAGCGGGGGAGGGTGCGGTGGGTCGTCGGCGACGGTGGAGTGGCGGACCGGATCTGGCGAGAAGTGAAGGCTACAATTTAAATACAATCGATCTTAGCTAGCTATCTGTTCACAATCTTCTTGCCCTTCTTTTTCGCAAATGGAGTTCTTCTGTGGAACGGACGCTTTAGGTAGGGTGGTCCTGGTTCTTCTTGTGGTGTATGCTGCTACTTCATCGTCGTCGTCATGTTCGATCTTCGGGTCGCCGTACTTGTCGAAGTCTTGCTCATTGGCTACTCCATCCATTCTGATGATCTTCCTTTTGCCTCTCCTCACGACAACACGACTGGGCTTTGACGGTTCGGTAATGAAGAAGCATTGGTCCACTTGGGAAGCCAGTACCCATGGCTCATTTTTCTCGGTGACGTTTGCGCCCGCGGTCTTGGATTTGGCTTCGGGTATAACCATGGTGGTGAAATACCGGTCTTCTTTTAGGACGCTCTTGGCCCATCTGACACGGAACATCGGGACCTTCTCTCCAGCGTAGCTCAGCTCCCAGATCTCCTCGATCCTTTCGTGGTATCTGTCCTTGTCGTTACCGGTGTAGGATTCCATCGTTACCCCGGAGTTCTGATAACCATCGCTCTTCATGTCCTTGTCCTCGGTGTAGAATGTGTAGCCGTTGATATCGTACGCCTCATAGGTCATCAGGTTGTGCTCGGCGCCCTGTGACAAGGCGAATATGAGTTGTTCTTCCATGGAAGAATCCTCATGTAAAGGGTACAACAGAAGCTTCTGCTTGAACCAACGCGTGAAACATGAGTTGTGCTCCTTGATTATATCTCCGTCCGTCCTCTGTTGGCCTCGGTCATTGTACGTCTTCTCAATAAAGGTTTTGTGCTCTACCACCCAAGGATCGACCACGTCTATGTGTTGTAGCGCGACTAGGTTTGCTCTTTCAAAGTCAGCGAGTCGACCCTCAAAGTCGACATGCATTTCGCGGAGACCCTCACGGTGACCCCAACCAGCGAGCCTGCCGAGGTGCCTGTTGACGGGCAGACCAACGGGGTCCTCGATGCCTAGATAATTCGTGCAGAAGGAGATGCACTCTTCGGTCAGAAAGCCCCTAGCTATGCTTCCCTCTGGACGTGACATGTTGCGAATGTATCCTTTGATGACACCATTCATCCTTTTGAATGGCATCATGCTGTGCAGGAACGTCAGCCCGAGTTGGATGATATCCTCCATGATATGGACCAGCAGATGCACCATAACGTCGAAGAATGCGGGCGGGAAGTACATCTCAAGATCGCATAGTATCACCACGATCTCTTCCTGTAGCCTTCTGAGTTGCCTCACGCCAACCGACTTCTGAGAGATGACGTCAAAAAAGTTGCATATGCCAAATAGCGTTTCACGGACGTGCGCGTCCATGATCCCACGGATTGCAACTGGATGTATCTTCGTCATCAGCACGTGACAGTTGTGAGACTTCATCCCGCTGAACTTCTGCTTCGCTGGGTCTATGTATCTGCTTATCTTCCCCGCGTAACTGTAAGGAAGTTTTACTCCTACGAGGCAGGTGAAAAACTGCTCGATCTCCTCCTGACTTAGAGTGAAGCACGCGGGAGGGTAGTCATTTCCGGTCTTCATGGCCTTTTTGCCTTTGCGACAACTTTCCGTGTCCTGTTTTGCCTCATCATCATCATCATCATCATCATCATCATCATGATCATTAGCGTGAAGCTCCTCCCTGATGCCCATTGATTTTAAGTCTGCCCTTGCTTTCGGCCCATCTTTGGTCCTCTCTGGCATGTTGAGCTGGGTACCAACCAGACTCTCGCACACGTTCTTCGTGATATGCATGATATCAAGGCTGTGAGGCACATGGTGGATCTTCCAGTACGGCAAGTCCCAGAAAACAGACCTCGTTTTCCATACCTTCAGCAGCGGCTCTAGCGCCTTTCGCTTCTTTCCCGGCTCTAGCGCCTTTTGCTTCTTTCCCGGCAGTGGGCAATCTTTCCAATTTTTCAACAGCTGGTCTATTTCCTCGCCGCTCCTCGTACGCGGGCGTCTTCGGGGATCGGTTTCACCATCGAACAGATCCTTGCGTTTCCTCCACGGGTCATCGTCGCAAAGCCACCTTCGATGTCCCATGAACACGGTTTTCGAAGACCCGGGATCTCTATCTAGCTAGCGATACGTTGTGTCATCCATGCGCCTGACGCATCCAGAAAATCCGTGGACCACCTGCCCCGCGAGATATCCGTAACCGAGATAGTCATGCACCGTCGTGAGCAGTGTGTTGACGCTCAAAAATGGCATGATCGCGAAGAGTGACTTGAATCTATAATGGGATGAGGCTAAAATTATGTGTTCATGTCACCATTTGTTGGCCCTCTTCAAGATGATCGAAATAAATATGAAGATGGACCAAAACGGAGCTCAAGTACAAAAGATATGACAATTTTGGAGATACCCGTGTTGACACCAGATTAAAGAATGGCGTGAAACTTAATTAAGACGGCCTCTTATGGAAAAAGATACAACACCAAAGTTGTGCGTCTCGTCGAAACGGTGGATTTTGATATAAAAATCGTCTTAATCCGAGGTCATATGCAACCTATGGAGGCAAAACAAGGTCAGAAACAGAAGCTACAGAGTCATTTCGGACCGACCGAGTTGATTTGATCGGTGAGACCGAGTTGGTCCGAAAATTTACCAGAGAGTTGGCAATGTTTACTCGGTAGGACCGAAATGAATCAATCGGTGAGACCGAGTTGGTCCGAGAAATTGCCAAAGATTCCTGTCCGAGTTAGGTTAGGGTTTTTGACGTTTTGGATGGACTTTTTAGTCCTTTTCTTGTACGGGAAGTCCAGCCGCCTCATAAATAGATGAGAGGTGAGGGCCGATTGAACAACACACAATCGAACAAATCAATCTACTCCTTTTTTGTGTTCATTACCCCTCTCCCTTGTATCTTTCTTCTCGTTCTTCGTTCGTTCTTCCTCATTGCAGGGCGGCGAACCTCGAGGCCCTAGGGGCGATCAGGTCGACCTAGGGCAGCCCATAGCCGCCACGCACCCTGACGGGTCCCTCCCGGGCGTGTGGGGTTTCGGGTCCTCAAAAGCACCTGCCGGATTGCTTACGTACCGCGCTTCCGGATGGGTCTCCTTCAACGTGAGCTGCGGTGCATCACCCCCGGCGTCAAGGGTACACGGTGACGTGTTCGTGTGCGAACACACTTTTTGGCGACTCCGCTAGGGACGAAGCTTCGAATGGTCTCCGGCCCGTTCTTGCTACGAAGAGATCGTCATCTAGGGTTTGCAGTATACAAAGGTAATATGAATACCCAATCCCTTTATGTAGATGCAAATAATTCATATGGTGTTACTAGATCGTTCAATGAGTATACTCTATCGGCCAACCCTAGTTTTTTCAATCATGCAACTAACTACGTGCAAAGGCCGATTCAAAGTAATTTATATACTTCAACTTCTTATGATATTAGTAACATGCACCATATGTATCCCAACTCACATGCATCGGTAACCCAACAAATTCATATGCCAATGAGCAACATGATGAGTTCGATTAATCAATTTGAAACACCCGAAGTTAGAATTTCCAATGCCATGCAAGAAAGTGTTTCACCCTTTTATTCATCGGCGACTAATGTGCAATATAGTAATCCAACCATGCTGATGAATGAGAGAATTGGCCATGCTACTAGGGGCTATTCGGCCAGTTACTCTCAACCGTCATATGCTACACCTCATGTTAGTAATTCTTCAGCACCATACACAACTGTAGATGCTCATAATTCGGCTTCACACCTTCCTGGTTATAGCCGAATGAATGTAAATTTTACAGGAGCGGTTGTGCCCAATATTGTAGAAGATGAGGTAGTGGTGGCTGCATTGAAGAGTTTAGCCCAAAATAAGAGAATTAGTGCTCTTTGCCTTGAACAACATGAAAAGGGGCTATTTCCTGATTATGCCGCAATAAAAGCTAGAGTTTTGCAAGAAGATGAATCTTTGCCAATTGATAAAATTGGCGAGAAAAAGTATGGTCTTACAACAATGCATATACCTTCACCTAGTACTACATCATATTATACACCCCCTACACAATTGCAAAATTTCGGCACCACTCGTGTATCATTCCGAAAGAATCTAGAAGCATTGGGGGGCAATCATATCCGGAGTGGGCTGAAATTGAGAAAAAGCTTAAAGCTAATTTTGCCGCTCGCCGCCAGAAACAAATAGAAAAAGAATTGGCTCAGATAAAAGAAGCATTGCCAATTGGTAGTATCAATGAAAAGAAGGATGATTCGGAACTTGAAAGTGCTTCGGCTGAAAAAGCCGAATCAAGTAGTATATATTTTGAATCCATCAAATCCAAAGAGGCAAGCATTATTGAGAAAGGGCATGGCAAGCATAGCAAAACAACCATGCTTGATTTTTCTGAAGTTAATGGAAACTACTTCCTGCCCTATGAGTTCCGTGCCATTGACAAGCCTCAAGGACAAGAACAAGTAGCCGAACAAAGTTCGGGTGACCTGGATCTTCAAAGCAATGATGCACGGAATCAAGAAAAACATGGTGGCAAGGTGTTGGGGAGCCATCCAAAGACGGAGCAAGATGTTCTTCAAGTGGCACCACCATCATGCTCTCCCAACATATTTGAAGAGGTATGCATAGCGAGTAATTTACCTATTTTCAGATTTGGTCGCAACTTCATTATTGAAGCATCTATAAGAAATATTATCATAAGTAATTTTGAAAGACCAATGAAGAAGGGTAATTTACTTGATAGCAATAAAATTGTTATGGAACATATCGGTCAACCCATTGCGCCATTTAAAAAGACCGATAATGACTTATTGTTTTTTTTTTGAAACCTTGAACAGTAGGAGCACCTCCCACTGTTATTTTTGTATTAATATCTTAAAATACAAGTTACATGGTGGCTGTCCAAGTGTCATCACCCCATTGGGGGTGTGTTAGTGTGCTAATGTAAGGAGGAGAGGATTGTGGGAATGAGGTGTTTGTGCTTTTCCTTGACCCTATAGGCAAGGAGAGAGAAGTCTTTCTTAAACCTATCCAACCAGGACTGTTTTGTCGGGGTAATCCCCCTGAAGTGCTTATTGTTGCGTTCCTTCCATAAACTCCAAGCCGCAAGTAAGAACATCTCCATGAAAAGAGGCCCATTCCAACGTTGTTTGGCCGTGGTCACACTTTGAAGGCGTGGCATTCCTTGTGGCCAGGATAGGCCCATAGTAGCCCAACAATCAGTGCTGAAGTGGCATTCAAAGAACAAGTGCTCCAATGTTTCCTCGATCCTTAAACCACATAGAATGCAGTTATGGTCATCACCAATGTTGTAGTGCCGTCGTTTGAGCATGTTTCTGGTATTAAGGCGATCAGCCAGAAGTAACCACCCAAAAACTTTGATTTTCATGGTTGACCTTGATTTCCAAACCCAACCAAAGGCTTCATGTGCTCGAATATCTCTGAAATAGAACGTATAATATTTATGCATGGTGAATTGATCTGAACCCCATGCATATGTCCAAACATCTGTCTCCTTAGATACGGTAACCGTGGACAGATCCTATTGCATCTGTCGAACTTCAGCGTGGGCTTGTTCTGAGAGCGGTAGGTGAAACGCCTCCCGTAGTGCCGTGATGGACAAGAAATCCCCGACAGAGATATCTTCATTAATGGTGTAGGAGAAAGCACGAGGGTAACTTTCCGCCAAAATGGTGTCCGTCCAAGAGTCTTTCCAGAAGAGGACATTCTTACCGTTTGCTACCTGGACCTGAGTTATTCCTCTATAAATGGGCATTAACTTCACCACATCACGCCACCAGAATGATCCGCATGTTTCAGTGGCGTGCGGTATGCGGTCAGGGTAGTATGTATCCCAGATGAGTTGGACCCAAGGCACGTCCCATCTATTGTAGAATTTGTGTAAGTATTTCAGAAGCAGGGCATCTCCTTGTGTTCTGAGGTCAATCACACCTAGTCCACCGCATTCCTTGGGTCGGCAGACCATGCTCCATGCAGCAAGTGAGTTGCATTTATCACCTTGTTCCGTTTTTTTAGTTCACAAACATTTCCTCCTGATTTTGTCCAGCAATTCAATGATCTTAGTTGGCAGTCTAAGAGTGCAAAGAGCAAAAACGATCAAAGAGGTGATCACCGAGTTTAGCAAAGATAATTTTCCACCATAGGATATCATGTTGAGAGTGGCCGTTAGTCTTCTTTCCATGGAACAAACAAGCGGCATGAGTTCAACAATTGTTGGTCGTGTAGTTCCCAGAGGGAGGCCCAAGTATGTAAAGGGCAGCTTGCCAATTACGCATCCGAAGATAGTTGCAATTTCCTGAGTTTTTGCCATGTCACAATTCATAGCAATAAGAGTTGATTTATGGAAGTTTATTTTCAACCCAATTGACGTGGCATAATCATTTAAGATGTCCTTGATGATTGTAGCTTGTTGGGTACATGCGGGCATGATCAAGATGGTGTCGTCTGCATACTGAATTACCGGGTAGTCTTGTTGGCGCTGGGACGGGAACCATTAAGAAGGACCGAAGTAATAGAATTGCCGACCAGGAGTACCATTAAGAAGGACCGAAGATTTGCCCGAGGAGAAGATGCATTTGATCCATCCCAGCCATTTTTGGTTGAATCCCATGTTTTTCATGATTTCAATCATGGCCTCATGTTCAATTGTATCAAAAGCCTTGGCAAAATCAAGTTTTAGAAGCATAATTTCCCTTCTTGAGGTTTGGCATTGGTATATATACTCGTAAGCCCATGCTAGGCAGTATTGTATAGTCCGTCCTTTAAGAAACCCATATTGATTCTTGTGCACAATTTTAATGAGTTTTTGGAGTCTATTTGCCAAGATTTTTGTGACCACCTTGAGACAGCAGTTTAGGAGTGTTATCGGCCGATAGTCGTTGATAGACTCAGGTGAACTCACTTTAGGAATGAGAGTGATAAAGCCATCATTATTACTTTCTAAATTGAGCTCCCCACTATGAAATTGGTTGCACAGGTTATAAAAGTCTTGCTTGATGATTGGCCAGCATCTTTTTAAGAATAGTCCATTAAAACCATCCGGGCCAGGGGCTCTGTCTGCGGGCATGTCTTTAACAACTTTGTCAATCTCCTCATGGGTAAATGGGACGGTGAGTTCATCAAGACCGTTGCACTTTTTGATTATTCTGGCTAAGTTGAACTTCATGTTGGAAGGCCTTGAAGAGCCCATCCTTTCCTTAAATGTTTCAAATATTATAAACGCTTTTCCTAAATGATCCTCCACCAAAGTGCCATCAGGTGTTGCTAGGGTGGCAATGTTGTTCTTCCTATATCTCTCGGAGGCCACTGCATGGAAAAATTTGGATGGTTCATCCCCAAACTGAACCCATCTTATGGTGCACCGCTTTTTCCAGTAAGCTTGCTGATAACGTAATAAGCGTATGATGTGTGCCTTGAGAATTCTTCTGAAATTAACTTCAGGGACAGTTAGAGTCCGTTTATTTTCGAGCTCATCAATCTCACAGAGTGCTTTATTTGAATTCTCAATAGCCACAGATAGTTTGGAAATGCCCTTACTCCAATGTTTAAGATCACGTCTCAGGGTTTTAAATTTTCTACATAGTACAGTGGAAGTATTTGCAGAGTGCACTGGTTTGGCCCAAGAAGATTGAACAATTTGCATGAAACCCGGATGTTGCACCCAAAAGGATTCAAACCGAAATAATTTTGATTTAGGGATATTTGTTTCAATAGTAACCACACAAGGGATATGGTCGGATACTGGCTTACCGAGTGGTTTGACCATAGTTTTTGGGTAAGATGTTGTCCAATTAGTGCTCGTAAAAAACCAATCCAGTTGCTCTAAGAGTGGATCAAGCTGCATATTGCTCCATGTGAATGAGCGTCCCTTGATAGGTAGTTCAATGAGGCTTTGGCATTGGATAAAATCATTGAAGGTGTTCATGTCATTAACGCTGCCTCCAGGTTTATTACGATTATTAGGTGCACGTATGAAGTTAAAGTCCCCCACAAAGAGCCAATCTTCATTGGATGGAATATTTAGTGAACACAACCAGTGGATGAAATGTTCCCTCTTGTCACCTTGGCAAGGGCCATAAACATTGACCAACGTCCAACATTGCGCCGATTGTGTTGATTTGAAACGTGTGACTAGAGCAAAATCTTCAGATAGCAACACATCAGCAGTGAAAATAGTGCTATTCCAAATAGTGATGATACCCCGCGAAGCCCCACGGGAAGGTACAAAAGCAAATTGGTCGAAGCGACGAGGGAAACATGACTTAATGAAAGACAAGTCGAATGAAGGTTTCTTGGTTTCCTGCAAACATATCACCGCACATCCACTAGAGGTAATAGCGTTTGAGAGCGCTAGATGCTTATCGCCAGAATTTAACCCACGAACATTCCAACATAAAACATTCCAATTCACCAAAAGATTCATTGCATAAAGAAATAAAAGAGCTGCAGAAGAGAAGCTAGGTCGACGCCGGGGGCTCCTCCTCCTGTGAAGCCAGTAATGCTTCGTCAGAAAGTTCTTCAGAGGGGATAGCACACAGAACGGTGCCAATCTGCTGGATCATCCTGATAGGTGTAGGTGGTGGTATCTGTTCAGTCTCATCAACCTCCCTAATTGAAAGAACAGTGGGAATTACCCTGGGTTTGACCTTTGATGCTTTTGCCTTGCTGTCAGAGACTTGATGGACTTTGAAACCGTCATACTTGTTGGAGCGAGCACTTCTGCGCAGGGCAATAGCACATTCAGGTACCACAGCTTTCCCTTTGCGCGTTAGGATCGTAGAGGAGCTAGCAAATTCAGCAACAGAAGGAGGAGGTTGCTGAGAGTGATCCACAGGGACTAGCTGCATGTCCAACGGTGCATTCTGGAGATCTGCAATGGCAGGATCATGGTCATGAGTGTCCCCATTGATTTCCTGGTGCACAGTTGCAGAAAGATCTTCAATCGTGACACTTGAAGAAGATGCATTAGCAGTAGATTTATTGGCAGAGACCACAGACAGAAGGCCCTCATGTTCAGAGAGTGTAATGTTGAATGTGACTGAATCTTGCTGAAAACCATAGTGGTCATTCCATGGACCAAAAGAGGCCACAATGGGTCTAATAGCTGCAGCAAGGAATGTATTTAACCTGAACATAGGAATGCAGTCCCTAATAATCATAGCCGGTATGAAATCACCTTGAGTGGACACATCCAAGTGCAGGCCAGCAGCAGAAATATTCAGAGACAATTCCAGAACATTATTGGGCAAACTAGCAGAAGCAGAGCTGAGAGGGACTACAGGCTGACTATAATCCTGAGTAACTAAAGCGGGTTCTGCAGCACTGGACCTAGGAGAGACCAAATCAGAGACTGAATTGCTAGCAGATGGAGCTCCAGTGGCATTTCATCAGGTTGACAGGTACAAGCACATACGAGTCAGAAATTGTAGCGCTGGAATCAGAACTGGAAGGAACTGAAATGGAGTCATTCCAGGCAGCCCCAGGGTTGTCATGCAGATTCTGTGGTGGCACAATTCCATGATCAACCTGAAGTCCTTCTCCAGCCAACCATTGTTGGAAATTGTATAGAGCAGGAGGAGCTTGCGGAGGGGGTGGTGGCCACACACCCCACTCAGGGTGTATCTCAATATCATTACCTTCATCTACAACCACATGATCATCCTCATTGGCTGCAGCATCAGCCACAACATTCTGAGCCATCCAATTGTGAAGCTGTTGTTGACCCAATTGCTCTGCATTCAAACCATCACCCTGGAGCGGATGAGGATTACCATCTGGTGGCGGTGGATCCTCTCCAGCCGGCGGCACCTCAGGCAGATGCGCATTCCAATCAGAACTTCTCAGCATGGTGACCACAACAGTCCAACAATGTCTAGCTCCTCCTATCTGACGGATAACAAGACTTTTGGGCACTAAACGAAGATGTATAACTCTGACTTTAACCAGCACCAATCTCCTGTCTCCTCTAGGATTATTGCAATCTACTAAAGCACCAAAAGAATCTACTGATTTGTGCATGTAGTGTTGTGTCTGATAATCATAAGGAAAACCAGCATAAAGGATCCAAATCTCCGGACCAAAAGTAGTCAGACGCATGTTGAGAGCAGCATCTTGAGGCACAAAAGAAATGATAGTATGCTCCTCAACCTCATTTTCATCTATCTCAAATGTGGTGCCAACTACCGCATCTCGGATAACAGGAGAAGCAAACCCAAATAAACCAACTCCTAGAGGGTGATCCGAAACTTCAGATGGGAAGTAATGTGATTCATGGAGCAAACCTTCAATAATGTTCTGTAGATCAGCCTTCTGATGAAAGGGGATGAACCTGTTGGCCTCAGCAATGGCCAAGCAGTCGTGGCACAGCGGCGGGATTGGGCCAACCACCATGTCAGCCCGCACCTTGCGATCAGCCGGACCAAGCTCGATGGTCATACCAGGCGGGAGGTAGGGGACGATGTTGAGCGGGTAGTTCGCCATTGGAGCGGTGGATGGAGCAGGAACAGGGGTTTGCCCAGGCAGCGAGAAGGAAGAAAGCGTACCGTCCGCCTCTCGTATGGATTTTGGAACCCAGACTCCTCGATACTTGTGCAAAAGTTTCTGGCAGCTGTCCATCGAATGACCATAATGACCGCAGGATGAGCATCGCATGGTAGAGTGGCGTCGGTTGGCAGGTGGATGCTGAGGGAACGTGTTAATTAATTTCTGTGATAAAATCCCAGACAAGACGCAATCATTATCTTTCCCACGAGACTTGCCATAAACCCCAGCAGTAGAATCTTTGACTATGGTAGGTGTATCAATTACTGATATTCCAAAATTCTGTGCCTGTAAAATGGGTTTCCAAAATAAGTATCGAGCCCCCGGGGATCCGCAGTTACCAATTAGGTGGCCCAATAAGCCACAAGCCCCACAATATGATTTGGCTGGGCATTCAAAGTATACATGGGCCGTTGAGGTACAAATAGGGCATGCAGGAGTTGATGAAACCCGTGGGCTAGACCCGTGCTGCATTTGCAAACACAAACATGGGCTTTGAGAGCAAACCATGCAAACTCGATTGGGACAATTTGCAACCCGATGATCGATGCCATTGCAGTCACTACAAATGACCAATTTATTATAAATGAAATCCAGGGTGGGTACCGAGGCCAATTTATTGTTACAGCCAAAGTTTTCCCCATTGCTTTATCTGAAGTTCATATCTAGTTGGGTAGCTTTGCTTATTTCGTACATGGCTTGCACTTGGTCTCAACTGAGACATGTATGTTCTAAATATCTTCGTTTCAGAAATTTAAAGCCAAGGTTTAAATCTTTTGGGAAAACCTATGCTAGTATAGTTTCTTATTTAAGGACATCAGAAAATGAATGTGAAAGACAATTCATAGCCGAATGGGAAGATGCCAAATCTGAACCATTCGTTTGCTTAACTCCAAAGCCGTTCTCACAAAAAGATCGGCTAGAAAACAAAAGGTATACCTTCGATTCAAGCATGTGTGATCAAATATGTGATTTATTGCTAAAAAATAATTACATAAGAATTCTTGATCACCATATCAAGCCATCAATCCAAGGACGAATGTATTGTAAGTTGCATGATTCGTTCAAGCATAGTTTTGAGGATTGCAATATGTTTCGTCAAATAGTTAAATCGGCCATTGAAAAAGGACAATTGAAGTTTGTTGAAACACCAAGAGATGACCAGTCTATTCCGATTGGTCCCGATGGCAAAAAGTTTTTGCATCGGCTGCTTCAAGCCGATCCATTTAAAGAGAATGTAAAAGCTGCAGGTGATAGGATCAGGCTTTCAAGTAAAGAATTTGTTGAAGAGCATAACGAGCATAATCTTGAGGGCGAGAGTTCCATCGAAGCTACAATGGAGACACCAAGGACTGGGGGGCAGCAAGCAAATCCAATGATCGATGAAAGCAAACCAAAATAAAACAAAGGCCGAAATAAGCGCAAGTGTAAGAGATCAAAAATCACCTTCGCTGAACTATTGGATAAATATCAAAAGAAGAGTGAAGAGAAGAATGCTTATCGGCCAAATCATGCAAAGAAACCAAGATCTCCCCCAAGGCGCAAATATGAGGATTGGTATTGGCAAAGTGATAATTTTAATGCAACATATTCATATCCTTATTTTGGGCCGCCAATGCCAATGTCGTGGATGCCTCCTTATGCTCATATAGATACATATTCATCATGGGACAGGTATGATACAAGGGCACATTCTCCGTCTTATTCTAGACCATCTCACCAATACTATGCAGCTCCAAGGAGATCAACATTTGAACAATCATGCGTCAAAGACCGTTTAAATCATAAGGAATCGGTCCAGAGCTCAAGGAAGAACAAAGAGGCGGTAAAGCAAGTTTACCGCATGAAAGGAGATGGTCGTAAGTGTGCTGCTTCAGATTTGATCTCAAATAACAAAGATCCAATTAAAGTGTTGAAATTCGCTACAAAAGGCAAAGAAGTGAAGCAATCAATTGATAAAAATCAGAGTGCCAAATCTGAAGAAAAGAAGTTGAGAGTGCACAAAGCAAATAAAGAATTGCCATTGGTCAAAACAGAATCAAAGCCGAGATGCCCACTCGGCTTATCATATTGGCAAAAGAAGAAATTACAAAATCTTAGTGCACAAGAGCTGAAAAATAAGAACATGGCATGGGTTCCCAAGAAGATCAATCAAGACAAAAATGATGTGCATGCTTCTATTGCAACAAGTACAATAAAAGTGAAGAAGGAAAAGAATGAAAGCAACAAATAATTAAGCCCAAGGTGCGCATCACAACATCAAAATCTTTCGTTAGCACATCATGCATTTTCTTCAACCATGTCGTTAATGTCTTTGCCATGGAATTCATCCCTAGGTATGATCAATTACCCTCCATGGATTTATTTTCATCCATGGATGCAACATAATTTTCTATATCATGAGAGGTATTACCAAATCACTATAGATTTGGTTAGTTTCATTTTTGTTGCTAACACAAAGGGCCGAAATATTTTATCCTATTTTATTTGTTTATTTCGGCTGTACATGCTTTAGTGGGTGAATTCTACATGGACCTCATGATAATGGCCGATACTTAACTATCGTCCTAAGAAACTATCTGATCATGGCCGGTGTGGAATTCTAACATCGTCCTTAGTTCAATTGGAGACCGAGACAAGGTATATGTTAAGTGATATTAGCCTTGTCTCTCTAGTACTATGGAGATTATATTTTGATGGTTCAATTCGTAGCAATGGCCAAAGTGTTGGTGTTGTTTATATATCTCCTTATGGTACTATTTTTGAAGCCTTATGCCTCTTAGAACATTTTTATGGACGGTTAATCAAAGCCGAATATGAATTGTTATTCGGATTGAATCTTTTACTTGCTATATACATATTGAGGCTTTCGGTGATTCATTATGAGTAGTGCAACAAATATCCAAGGTTTATCAATGTTTTGACGAATCACTTATAATTTATCTTGAGGCACGTCTAGATGTAACATCCTCCTTGGGTTGCTTTGAAATTATTCCCACATCTAGACATGACAATTCAAGAGAGTTGGCGCAGCAGGCATCCGGCTACTATGTTAATCATGGTGTATTGCATTTCTATCAATAGCCGATGCTTTGTCTCGTCAGCAGAGTTAAGGCCGAACCAAAGTCCACCTCTTCGGCCACTAATGAAATTTTTATGCAGGTGAAAGCAACGATTTGAGAAAGCTCATTGTTGATTACCTGAAAAGTCCTAGCAAAAGGGTGAACAATATGGTCCGGAGGATGACCCTGAGATACATATCTATGGAACTTCATCATCGGATTGTTAACAAAGTTGAGAAGGTTTCACCCAAGTTTACATCAAGGATTCAAACAAATAATGACCGATATATATTTATCGCCCTAAGCACATGCAAAGTGGCTGATGGAGTGTTGACATCGTCCTTAGAACCAACATGGTACAAGTTATTTTTTGGCACGCTACCTTTGCCGAAAAACAGGGGGCATGTGTTGACGCTCAAAAATGGCATGATCGCGAAGAGTGACTTGAGTCTATAATGGGATGAGGCTAAAATTATGTGTTCATGTCACCATTTGATGGCCCTCTTCAAGATGATCGAAATAAATATGAAGATGGACCAAAACGGAGCTCAAGTACAATAGATATGACAATTTTGGGGATACCCGTGTTGACACACGATTAAATAATGGCATGAAACCTAATTAAGGCGGCCTCTAATGGAAAAAGTTACAACTGCAAAGTTGTGCGTCTCGTCGAAACTGTGGATTCTAATATAAAAATAGTCTTAATCCGAGGTCGTATGCAACCTGTGGAGGCAAAACAAGGTCAGAAACAGAAGCTGCAGAGTCATTTCGGACCGACCGAGTTGATTTGATCGGTGAGACCGAGTTGGTCCGAAAATTTACCAGAGAGTTGGCAATGTTGACTCGGTAGGACCGAAATGAACCAATCGGTGAGACCGAGTTGGTCCGAGAAATTGCCAAAGATTCCTGTCCGAGTTAGGTTAGGGTTCTTGACGTTTTGGATGGACTTTTTAGTCCTTTTCTTGTACGGGAAGTCCAGCCGCCTCATAAATAGATGAGAGGTGACGGCCGATTGAACAACACACAATCGAACAAATCAATTTACTACTTTTTTGTGTTCATTATCCCTCTCCCTTGTATCTTTCTTCTCGTTTTTCGTTCGTTCTTCCTCATTGCAGGGCAGTGAACCTCGAGGCCCTAGGGGCGATCAGGTCGACCTACGGCAGCCCATAGCCGCCGCGCGCCCTAACGGGGTCCCTCCCGGGCGTGTGGGGTTTCGGGTCCTCAAAAGCACCCGCCGGATTGCTTGCGTACCGCGCTTCCGGACGGGTCTCCTTCGACGTGAGCTGCGGTACATCACCCCCGGCGTCAAGGGTACACGGTGACGTGTTCGTGTGCGAACACAATGCGGCTCTCATAGGGAAATATTCTTTCTCTACGCGTCCCACGTATTGGCTGGCGTTTTCCACAACATGTCTAGCTCCTCTTTCAGCAGCCCCAGATACAGATTGATGTCGTTCCCTGGTTGTTTCGGCCCTTCAATTAGCATACTCATGTGAATGTACTTCCTCTTCATGCACAACCAGGGGGGAAGGTTGTACATCCACACAAACACAGGCCAGGTGCTATGTGTGCTTCTCTGGCTGCCTAATGGATTGACTCCATCGGTGCTCGCGCCCAGCATGATGTTCCTTGGATCCTTCCCAAATTCTGGGTGTTCGAAGTTCAACGCTTGCCACTGGCTCGCATCCTTTGGGTGACTCAGCATCTTGTCTTTTTATTTATCTCCGGATCATTTGCGTCATCTTCTCGCTTCTTCTCCTCCATATCCGCGTGCCAATGCAGGAGCTTTGTTACCTTAGGGTCCGTGAAATACCGCTGCAGACGAGGAGTGATCGGAAATTACCACACCACTTTTCGAGGAGCTTTCTTCCTCTTCTTGTATCGAGTGACACCGCACACCGGACATATGGTAGACTCCACGTGCTCGTCCCGATAAATGATGCAATTGTTCATGCACACATGGTATTTCACGTGCGGTAAATCCAGAGGACACACAATTTTCTTCGCCTCCTCGAAACTGGTCGGGCACTTGTTCCCCTTGGGAAGACGTTCGTGCCAGAATGACATGTTCTCGTCGAAGCATGCGTCGGTCATTTTGTGTTTTACCTTCATCTACAGAGCCATGAGCCTTACTTTCAGGCGGGTATCCTCGGGCCTGCATCCTTCATACAATGGAGTAACCGTGTCTATCTCAGTTGATCCAACTTGGCTTTCTCTCGGGCAGCAGCTCTTGCATTATCCGTCTGCTTGAGAAGCAGCACTTGAACATGAGGGTCCTGCGCCCAGCCCATCGATGGTCCATCGTCGTCTGCTCCGCCGGCATCTTCATCTTCATGATCATGCCCTTCGTCTACTCCGGCATCTTCCTCATCATCATGTCCTGCATCTTCTACATGATGACTGTGTACAGCATCACCGTCGTGATCATGTCCTGGAGATTATTCGTCTTCTCGCCCGCCCGAGTCTTGCTCATTTCATGCCGCCCGGCCCCCATGGACGACTTCATAGTCATCTTCATCACCTTGCCACCGATAGCCATCCATGAAACCAAGCAAGAGCAGGTGGTCCAGCACCTGCCCGGAATCCGGGTCCGCAATAAGGCTCTTCAGCTTGCATCTTCGACACGGACATCTTATCTCTGTCTCGTTCTTTTGAAGCATCTCGGCCTTCGCGGAGCTCAAAAACCTATTCACGATGCCTTCGGTCATCGTGCGGACCATGTTCGCTTGCGGGGTAGAGCAAAACGATATTTTAGGACCAAGAAAAAATTTGGCATGACTTTCCATAAAAATAGGACAAAAAAGAATCCATAGTGCCAAAATTCTCGCCGAAACGGAAATGAATCTACATTCCGGCAAAATATTGGCAACTATCGCATTTCGAATACCAGTACCTGCAAACACAAAAATATATGCAACACCACAAACATATGCAACACCACGAACATACATAGATCTAGCTAGGCCACAAAAAGTGCATGTGCACGTTGTTGGAGAGGGAGAACAACATAAAGATAGCTTCCCCACTTACTTACCTATCAAAAAAGGTAATTTAACCACTTAATTTGGATGAATCTATGGTGCAAATGAGGTGAGGAGGAGGAGGCATCCGAGACAAGCTTGGAGGAGGAGGTGGAGAGAATGAAGTGGGGAAAGTTAGTGGGTAGGTGGGCTGTCCAAAATATCTTGTTGGTCCCAGGTTACTAATGGCGCACCATATGCAAATGCGCCATTAGTAACCCTAGTTACTAATGGCGCACCTGCTTCTGGTGCGCCATTAGAAGTTTTGCAAAAAAATAAAGAAAAGTTTATATTCTAATGGCGCACCGTGGCACAGTGCGCCATTTCTAGTTTAAACTAGTAATGGCGCACTGTGCCACGGTGCGCCATTAGTATGTTTGGAAAAATTTAAAAAAATTGTTACTAGTGGCGCACCATGTGCCTGGTGCGCCATTAGTGTCTTCCACACTAATGGCGCACCAGAACATGGTGCGCCATTAGTATATACTAATGGCGCACCACATGACAGGTGCGCCATTAGTGTCCATCCCATCTATAGCCCTTTTCCTAGTAGTGAGCGGAGGGGTGGCAAGAGGGTGGAGGAGCAGCGGAGGGGCGGAAAGAGGGGGGAGGAGCATTACCTGCGGCGGCGGTGGCGGAGGAGAAACCCTAACCGCAGCTACTGGCATCGGGCGGAGGGGGACGATTGAGAGATGAGCATGCAGGGGGCTGGCCCAGCCGTGTGTTTTGTTTTGCTTTAGCAGTAGCGCGGGTATGGGGAGTGCGCTACTGCTAAGACCTATATCAGCAGCTATTTGTCAAGAAAAAACGCTACTGCTAAGTCTAAGCATGTAAAAACATCAAAAATATACATTGGTCATCATTGATCTTTTTGTGTAGAATCTAAATAGTAAACATGAATCCTCACTGTACCTGTATAGGTACAGGCGAGGATTCATATTACAGCCACAAATCCTACACATATAGTTCAATGAAGAACAAGTGCTTGAGATAGTTTGAGAAGTAACATATTTAAGGTGGTAAACATCTTGTTCGCTTAGTAGTATGGGACTAAACTTAATTAGCCGCAAGGGGGTGATACTTAGCAGCAGCGAGTTTTGGGGAAAAACGCTGCTACTAAGTACTTTAGCAGTAGTGCATCCGGAAGAAGGGTGCTACTATATCTAGCCTGGAGGCAACGCCATGGCAATTATAGTAGTAGCGCTTGTTTCACCTAGAGCGCTACTGCTACTACGCTATTGGTAGCGTGTTGTCTGAAGCCCGCTACTGCTAATTAGAAGTAGCGTCTGTTTTTTAAACCACACTGCTGCTAAGATTCTGTGTATAAGGTTTTCCCTAGTAGTGGTACCCCACACTACTGATAGGCTTCAAACACGCGCTACTGCTAGGGTTTTCCTTTCCGCGCACCCCTAGCCGGACCGCCGACTGGCTGGAGGTGGCAGTCGGTCCCTTCGAGGCCTGGAAGGGCGCCACGGCTCCGGAGGGTGCTCGAACGGCCCTGGAGTTTGCCAAGGCATGGTACCCCGGCCTGGATCTGACCCGGCTGGCCACCTTCCGGTAGGAGGCCGGTCCGGAGCTGGACCCGTCGTCTTTATCCCCGACCTGGACGATGAGGGCAATGAAGTGCCACCCAGCTGGTTCGGGCTGGACCCGGCGCATGAGGAGGACTCGACGGAGGAAATTGCCTCCAGTGATGAGGGCGATGACGATGACATGTACGAGGATGACAAAGACGATGCACTGGAAGACGGAGTGGACAGCCAGCCTCAGCCCGATCGAGTCTCGACCAGCGAGCCAAGGGTGACTGCGCCGACTGCTGCCAACGCTGACCCGGCTGAGACTCACCAGTCGGCCTCTCCACCATCTGGCGCCGCTGCCTCCGCCGACATCTCGGACCCGCCTGCTGCTCCTCTGGCCTAGGTGGCTATTTTTATCTTGTCTTGTCCTGTTCTTGCGATCTTTTGAACAATTTCGTTAAGTGCGTGCGATTCCACCCATTAGGGGTGTAAGTTAAACTTCCACGAATGCTGGCCTCGGGCCTTTTCCGATGTACATATAAGTTTAAATTCTTGTTCGATTTTGTTTTTCTCTCTTTGTCTTTCTTCTATGTCGCGTTCTCCTGGCCGCCTCCCTACCAGCCGGACAGTCGCTCTGCAGTTTATGGCCAGGTCAGGGACTTGGTCGTTGAGGGAGTCCTGGACTAGGGGGTGTCCAGATAGCCGGACTATCATCGTCGGCCGGACTCCAAGACTATGAAGATACAAGATTTAAGACTTCGTCCCGTGTCCGGATGGGACTTTCCTTGGCGTGGAAGGCAAGCTTGGCAATTCGGATATGTAGATCTCCTACCATTGTAACCGACTCTGTGTAACCCTAGCCATCTCTAGTGTCTATATAAACTGGAGGGTTTTAGTCCGTAGGACGAACAACCATTACAACAATCATACCATAGGCTAGCTTCTAGGGTTTAGCCTCCTTGATCTCGTGGTAGATCCACTCTTGTACTACCCATATCATCAATATCAATCAAGCAGGAGTAGGGTTTTACCTCCATCGAGAGGGCCCGAACCTTGGTAAAAACATCGTGTCCCTTGTCTCCTGTTACCATCCGCCTAGACGCACAGTTCGGGACCCCCTACCCGAGATCCGCCGGTTTTGACACCGACATTGGTGCTTTCATTGAGAGTTCCTCTGTGCCATCATGATCAGGAAGGATGCCTCTTCCCGCCTTTAAAGACGGTATAATCGCCAAAGGAGCCTTGGCCGCCGGCCAAACTATCCGGCTGGGTGGTTTTCTCATGACCGCCTGTTCGGCCACCGCTTCAACGATGACCTCTCGGGTCATCAAAAGCAATCTTCACGTCAACTCGGAATTCGCCGAGCAGCTGGATCCAATAGAGCTCTCGTCAATAAACGAGCTCTTGGACTGCATCGCCGCCCTGGGAGTCGCTACAGACTACAATCAGATTGGGCTTAAAACCGATCTGAGAGAGATTAACACTCCCCAGGTTACCCACCACATTGCGGTGGTAGAGGAACAAAGCGGCGACTCTTCTTCTGTACTAAAAACTAGTTATGTCCGGACTCCTGAACCCTCCATGCCGGATTCCCGCGGAGGGACGGACGTCGATCAAGCACTGAACCTAAAGTCAGGCATCGGACCAGACTCGTTGGACAACGTCCAGCAATCCAGGCTTCCGAATTCGGAAATTTTCGGCCCTTGAGCCTCGAGATGGGTAGGGTTCCGTACTCAATTCCACCCGCCCACCCAAACATATGCGATCTATATCAAATCCGGCAAGAGCCCGCTGAAATAGTACATCATTACTGGGCCAGATTCCTCCTGGTTATGGACAGGATAAAAGACTGCCATGAGGAAAATGCAATTTCAATTTTTTGCAATAATTGCACGGACAAGGGAATCTTGAACGCCATAAGTCGTCGTGAAATTACACGCTTCGCCGACCTAGCGTCCATAGTACGAAAGTACTATGCGATGGAGAGTTTACGGAAAACCGAAACTATGTTTTGGGACAATCCGGCTCCGAATACAACCCTAGTCCGGAACAAAAGGGTGCATCATGCTCAGGCACCAGGTACAAAAACCAAAAAGCAAAAACCCCATAAAGGGCACGGAACCATACTGGAGGGATGGCTCAGCGGACGCTGTAAAATTCACAGTACAGAAGGCGCCACTCCAACACATAGCCTTCGAGCATGTTGGATACTGCGGCAGGTGGCCAAAAGTGGCGAAGAGCTTCTAGCCCCGGAGAACCACTCCAACCGTACCAGTACGATATCAACAGTCTTCCAGACTTTCACATCAAATAATATGCGGAAACGAATAATCCGTAGCCTCGCCGAAGTCTACCAAGTAGCAACAACAAATCCATGGAGCGACACGGCCATCACCTTCAACGCCAGCGACGAACCTAAATTCCGAACAGCCCGAGCACCAGCCGCATTGGTCCTCAGTCCAATAGTGGACGGCTTTCGTCTTACCAAGGTACTCATGGATGGTGGCAGCGGATTTAACCTCATCTACGAGGAAACCCTTCAAAAAATGGAAATAGACTGGAGCCGCATTGAGCGAAGCAGCACAACCTTTAGAGGAATAATCCCTAGCCGGGAAGCACGCTGCACAGGAAAAATCACACTTGATGTGGTGTTCGTCTCGCCGGACAATTACAGGTCTGAGGAGGTCACATTCCAAGTGGCCCCGTTCAGCAGCGGATATCACGCTTTATTAGGATGAGAGGCATTCACAACTTTTCAAGCCATACCCCATTACGGGTACATGAAGCTTAAAATGCCCGGCCCCAGTGGAATAATCACTCTTGTCAGTGATCCGGATACAGCACTCCGCGCCGAAAACAAGACAGCCGCACTAGCCCTAGAGGCACTATCCGAAGCCCTAGCGGCAGAGGAGCTCACGGCGCTTTGCTCCACGGTGAATAGGGAGGATGTGATACTCGATAAGAGGTCCAAGTCCACCTCTTTTAAACCAGCGGATGAAATAGGCAAATTCCAGGTCCACCCAACGGACCCAACAAAGACGGCCTCCATTGGGGCACAGTTAAACCCTGATGTAGACGCCGCACTACGAGAATTTCTTCGGGAGAATTGGGACATCTTCGCTTGGCACCCTTCAGACATGCCAGGATTCCCACGCAGATTGGCAGAACACAGCCTAAACATCCTAAAAGGATTCAAGCCAGTCAAACAGGCTCTTCGACAATTTTCAGAACCCAAAAGACAGGCAATGGGAGAAGAGCTAGCCAAATTATTGGAAGCCGGATTCATCAGAGACATCAAACATTCGGACTGGCTAGCAAACCTGGTGATGGTACCAAATAAGGACAAATCCCGGCGCCTATGTGTCGATTTTAAAGACCTCAACAAGGCTTGCCCAAAGGATCCTTTCCCCCTTCCCCGCATCGATCAGATAATCGATGCTACTGCAGGGCACGATTCATTGTGCTTCCTCGATGCATACTCCGGCTACCATCAAATCAAGATGGCGGAGGCGGACCAAGCCGCAACGGCATTCATCACTCCATACGGACCATTCTACTTCAACACGATGCCCTTCGGACTCAAAAATGCCGGCGCAACATATTAGCGCATGATTCAGACATGTCTGGCTACCCAGATCGGCAAAACAGTAGAGGCATACGTAGACGACGTGGTCGTCAAAACCAAACACGTCAAAACTCTAGTAGACGATTTGAGGCTCACATTCGACAACCTCCGAGCATATGACATTAAGCTGAACCCGGAAAAATGCGTGTTCAGCGTAACAGCCGGAAAGCAAACCCAGCCAAGATCCGAGCTCTATCACAACTGGATATTCCAAAAGACCTCAAACAAATAAAACAATTGACTGGATGCGTGGCGGCTCTAAGCCGCTTCATCTCCCGTTTGGGAGAAAAGGCACTGCCCCCCTATCGCCTCCTCAGGCGCACCGAACACTTTGAGTGGACGGATGCTGCCACGGCCGGACTTGAAGAAATAAAGGCCATATTGGCAACAAATCCGGTCCTGGCCGCGCCTAACCTGGGCGAACCATTGTTATTATATATCGCGGCAACGCATCAAGTTGTAAGCGCGGCGCTCGTCGTCGAACGAGAAGCAGAAGGGCATAAATTCCCTCTTCAAAAACCATTGTACTACGTATCCACTATCTTAACTCCATGCAAGTCCCGGTACCCGCATTATCAAAAGATAGCGTACGTAGTGTTTATGGCATCCCGGAAGCTGCGACACTACTTTCAAGAGTGTTCGATAACAGTGGCCTCCGAAGTACCCCTCAACGACACTATAAACAACCGCGACGCGACGGGCAGGATCGCAAAATGAGCCATTGAGCTCTTACCATTTGACTTTACTTATAAACCTCGGCGAGCTATAAAGTCACAAGTCTTGGCTGACTTCGTCGCTGAATGGACTGAAGCCGAACTCCCTAAAGAGTACGGCGCATACTCCAATTGGATTATGCATTTCGACGGCTCCAAAATGTTGGCCGGCCTGGGGGCTAGCGTCGTATTGACGTCCCCAACCGGAGACACAGTCCGATACGTACTTCAGATAATGTACACGGACTCCAACAATGCAGCCGAATACGAGGCCCTCCTACATGGTCTCCGGATGGCAATCTCCATGGGTATTCAACGCCTAGAGGTGCGCGGGGATTCAAACCTTGCAATATCCCAAGTAAACGGAGAATTTGACGCCAAGGATCCGAAAATGGCAGCCTATCGTAACGCTGTCCTAAAAATGTCAGCTCGGTTCGAAGGACTTGAATTTCACAACGTAGCTCGGGATAATAACCAAGCAGCCGACGTGTTGGCACGCATCGGCGCAAAACGCGATGCTGTTCCTCCAAACATCTTCCTGGAGCGGCTCTTTAAGCCATCCGTACTATGGGAAGAGGAGTCCGGAAATAACAACCCGGAAGCAACCGCACCACCCAACACAGAACAATCTGACATAATCGGCGGTTCAGCCAATGAAATAACACCCTCAGCCCACGAAATAATGGCAGTAATTGCCCCGTGGACAGAACCATTCCTAGCCTACTTAATTAGGCAGGAACTTCCCGAAGACCAAAATGAGGCCCGCTGCATAGTTCGGTGATCTGAAGCCTACAAGGTCCACGAGGGAGAACTTTATAAGAAAAGCACAACCGGAGTCCTTCAAAGGTGCATCTCCAAAGAGGAAGGGCGAAACCTCCTGGCTGAAATTCACGCCGGACTAGGCGGACACCACGCTGCAGCCCGGGCCCTCGTAGGCAAGGCCTTCCGTACAGGATTTTATTGGCCGACGCCCCGGGCAGATGCTCAGGACTTAGTCCAACGATGCGTCGGTTGTCAGCTCTTTGCTAATCAGAGCCACATGCCACCTACCGCCCTCAAAACTATACCCATCACCTGGCCGTTCGTGGTCTGGGGGCTTGACATGGTTGGACCCCTTAAAGGGGGAACCCACAAGCAAAAGTACCTATTGGTCATGGTGGACAAATTCACCAAATGGATAGAGGCCAAGCCTGTTAAAACGGCCGAATCCGGACCAGTGATAGACTTCATATCCGGGGTAGTACACCGTAATGGCATCCCCCATAGCATCATCATCGATAACGGCACAAACTTCACGGCCGACGAGGTTAAACTCTGGTGCAAAAATATGGGCATTAAGCTCGACTACGCTTCAGTCTATCATCCTCAAACCAACGGTCAAGTTGAGCGAGCAAATGGTCTAATAATGAGCGGCATCAAGCCCAGACTAGTGCGGTCCCTTACGGAATCTAACACGCACTGGGTAGAGGAGCTCGACTCCGTACTCTGGGGGCCGCGGACCACGCCAAACCGTACTACCGGATTCACACCATTCTTTATGGTATACGGCGCAGAGGCAGTTTTTCCCTGCGACATAATTCATGACTCACCTCGAGTGCGCATGTACGAAGAAACAGAAGCCGAGTTGGATCGGCAGGACAACTTGGACGCATTAGAGGAGGAGCGCAACGTGGCAAAGGCTCGTTCCGCATTCTATCAGCAGCAGGCTCGAAGATATCAAAGCAGAGAAGTACGGGCTATAACATACAATGTTGGCGAACTAGTTCTACGCCTGCCGGACAAGAAAAAGGACAAACTCAAGCCCAAATGGGAAGGTCTCTTCATCATCGACCAAGTCCTGACCGGCGGAGCATACCGCCTGCGAAACGCATCGGACAACCGACTCGAGCCGAACCCATGGAACGTAGCCCGCCTCCGATGATTCTACGCCTAGCGCCGGACTCAGAGTTCGTCTCCTTCCCCCGTCCACATTTTATACTTCAGTTGCCCTTTGTTTCTCTCTTTTATCCCACTTTTTTCATAAAGCCCTTGAGGGCCGATTTGCGCATTATTCACACACACTTGATGTGCTACCCACACTCATTATACCTGGGGGCTTCTTTAACAGAAGCTTACTTATACGGGCTTCATGCCCAACACATGTGTTAAACTTCCGCATGTACCTTTTATTCACCATTATATGCATCGATATGACTTAATTTTGGCCAAGCTGGGTTGCCTGGCTCCTGTGCTTACCCCTACGTTCCCGATTGTTCGGCTAGGAGGTAAAGGGAGCACCTCTGCGATTGTTACTGCCGGGTCAGCCGGATGTGTACCTCAGACTGGGTGAAGCCGAAAGCTAGCGTTCTTAAGGGAATATTCGGTCGGTGACTTGAAAGATGATTTTTTACCTATTTATTTATCTGCCCCCAGATGTTTTCCTGCTCTTTTCGCAGTCCGAATATGCACTTTAGGGCATGCCTCCCAAGGAAAGGAACCCTTAACGGAACTATTATCCCTGGAAGATGTTTCTTACTAACCATGTAATATAACATAAATAGTTGGGCACTTGTCTGATAAAGCACTAATGACCCCTACGCCTCGTCTCCATGCATGCCCCGGTTTTTTCATAATCGAGAAGGTATTCGGACACACTCCGGACTCTAGGGTCCCGAGGTCGAAGCGAAAAGGTCGGCAAAGACAAACGATCTACAATCCGGCTAGAAGGCATTTTACATGTCATTTTAAATACATCGTCAAATTGACTGACTGTACTCCTCCTCAATCCCGTCTAACAGGCTGTCTAATTTACAGTCCCGTTGGGAATACTTGGTGGCCAACTCTACTTGGCCGTACACTAAGCTCACAGGGATCTCCTTCCCATCGGGCCCCACAGGTCCGACCTCGGCCATGTGGTTTAGATCCGCCTTCTTGTACCGCGTCTTCACCATGGCCCAGGCCTCCCTGGCACCTTGACGGCAGGCCGATATCTTCCATACACGGAAGCGCTGCCGTACTCGCTGAAGCTTCTCCGCAAGCTCCCCAAGGCCCTCGGGTAGGGAGACGGACGGCCATAAGGCCTGGACGGCGCAACTCATCGCATGCCGAACACGTTCGAGCAGTTGCACGAGCTCGGGAAGTTGGTCACCCGTTGAACCGGGCATTTCCTCCGCAGGGCGACCTGTGAGCACACCTACAGACATATTTCTGTCAATCGACTTCCTCGCCGAACTCTTCCTTTCAAAAGAGTCCGCTCAAGCACTTACTATAGATGCCACGACGAAGACGCTGATTCTCCTTCACGGAGCTAGACAGCTCGGCCCGAACACCTTTGAGCTCTTCTCCGAGCTGGGTGTGGGCGTCTTGGAGCTTGTTCCTCTCCTGCTGCACCTTCATAAGCACCCTCTCACCGGCCTTCAGCTGGCGCAGTAGCTGTTGCTTGTCCGGATCCAGTCCGGCAACATCTGCAATATCATTGTCAGACTTATACGCATGCCGCACACCGCTTATCCTTTTAAAATAATGTGTTACCGGAGGGGGTCTCTGTGTCTCCTCCTGCGGCAGCTAGTGCGGCCTCAAGTTGGGCCTTGCACTCTTGTAGCTCCTGGGAAAATTGGGTATTCTTCTCCGTAAGATCCTGCACATTAAATGATCCTTAAATCAGTTGTTTTAATTACTTTAAGTCTCGGGGGCTACTGGCATATACAACTATTATAATCACTTACCCGTATGTCTTTTACATACTGCTCTGTGGCTCTGGTTAAACCATCTTGAGCGGCACGGAGGTGCGCGTCTCCCGCGTTCAAGGCATTCAACGCCTCTGGGGAGAAACACGCGTCACACAGAACTGTCCGGCAACGCCTATGATTCATGGCGCTCTCCACCTCAGACCTGGTGGCGGACAGCCTGTCGGCATCCTCTGTTGGAGGAGTACCCGGCTCGCGCCTTGCGCTCGCCTCCACCTCCGCACCAGGTGTTGGAGCCTGGTTGGCAGAGGCTTGGTTGGCAATCTCTCCAGGCATAGTCCGGTGAGCGCTCTTTCTCCTGGAAAAGTCTTGAGCATTAATACACCTCCTAGGAATCTTTTCCTAAACAACGGTCGCGAACTATACCATTGCGGTGACATTTCGATTCGCCCCGCACCCCTCTTCCGCCTGCGGGGCCGGACTGACCCTTGTTGGTCAGCTGCCGTGGGTTCGGCTTCCCGCCTTGAAGGCACCTCCTGCAAAACACCATTATATACGGTGGTCAGAAACACGCAAGGACAAAGTAATGGTGTCAGGACTCCGGTCGTAATTACCTGGGAAGCCGGAGATAAGCCGGGGTAGTCAGCCGTAATGGCGACTAGAGCATTATCCATGCTAAGTTGGTGGAACACTCCGTCAATTAGCTCCACCTTTATGTCTGGATCCTCTTCGGAGGCCGGATCAAGGGATCTTCCCGGATCCTCCGGTTGCGGAGCCGGACTATGTATGCCCTCCACATCCCGACGCAGCTCCTGCGTCAAAATCATAAAGTAAGGTAATTGAAAGCATGGGTCGGATAAATAAACGTCCGCTTACCAAGCTCCGAGGGTTATTCATGGAGAACCCGTTCAATGGGATCATCTGGAGGAAGTCCTCCTTCTCCCCCTTGTACAGGCCGGACAGGATCTTTACCAGATCCGCGGCCGATCCTGGCCCCTTACGGCCATGACGGGTGGCGTCATTCTCCCCGTTGAAATCCCACATGGGGTGGCCCCTATATTGGAGTGGCTGCAACCCTCGCATGATGCATGTGGCCATGACTCCGATCATGGTCAATCCGGAATGGGCCACCAACCTAATCAGGCCCATCAAGTAATGGACGCTCCTGTCTTCCTCCTGTTGAGGGCTCCATGGGCGCCAACTTAGGCGCTTCTTCAGAGGAGCCTTGTTGAACTCCGGGAGGCCGATCCGAACTGGGTCCGGCAGTGGAGCATCTTCCACATAAAACCATTCCGAGGGCCAATCTTCGGACGCCTTCTTTGGGGTTCCGGATAGATATCCGGTCCCGGCGATGCGCCATATTTCGGCTCCGCCCACTTGATATATTGACCCCTCGTGAGAACGGGGTACGAGACAGAATAACCTCTTCCACAGCGCAAAATGGGGCTCGATGCCCAGGAACAGCTCGCAAAGAGCTACGAAACCCGCGATGTGCAGAATAGAGGCGGGCGTGAGGTGATGAAGCTGGAGTCCGTAGAACTCCAGAAGCCCCCGGAGGAACGAATGAATGGGAAATCCGAGCCCCCTTATTAGATAAGGGAAGAAGCACACCCGCTCCCCTTTGGAGGGACTAGGGGTGGCCTCCGCTTGCTTTCCACCTTTGTAAGTGGCCAGCCCGGCTCGGACCGGGCCATAAAGGCCGGAGGAAGGTATCCCTCCGCTTGGAGCGTCACCAGCTCGTTGTGCGGAACTGAACATCTCCTCCAATCTCCTGGTGGAGGGCTGGGAGAGCGAGAGGAGGAGCCGCGTCGATGGTCCATGATAGAATGGATTTTTGGTCAGAAGCACTCCAATGAGTACTCGCGGAAGGAAGATGGTGTGATTTGGATCTGGATTCTTGCCTCTCTTATAGGCAGATTATTTGCGCAGCTAGGGGGTAAAATATAAAAGTACCCTGGCCTTTTGCATTCGTGCGACACGTGGAAGAGGGCCATTATTGGGAGTGGAAGCCAAGGAGCGCAACATTTGTAAAGGAAGCCGGACACTATCCGGCAAACACATGGAATTTGGAGGAGAACCCGCCTTGCAACGCCGAAGACAATATACGCGTTGGACTCGTCATCATTGAAGCCTGGTTCGGGGGCTACTGAGGGAGTCCTGGACTAGGGGGTGTCCGGATAGCCGGACTATCATCGTCGGCCGGACTCCAAGACTATGAAGATACAAGATTGAAGACTTCGTCCCGTGTCCGGATGGGACCTTCCTTGGCGTGGAAGGCAAGCTTGGCAATACGGATATGTAGATCTCCTACCATTGTAACCGACTCTGTGTAACCCTAGCCATCTCCGGTGTCTATATAAACCGGAGGGTTTTAGTCCGTAGGACGAACAACCATTACAACAATCATACCATAGGCTAGCTTCTACGGTTTAGCCTCCTTGATCTCGTGGTAGATCCACTCTTGTACTACCCATATCATCAATATCAATCCAGCAGGAGTAGGGTTTTACCTCCATCGAGAGGGCCCAAACCTGGGTAAAAACATCGTGTCCCTTGTCTCCTGTTACGATCTGCCTAGACGCACAGTTCGGGACCCCCTACCCGAGATCCGCCGGTTTTGACACCGACAGTCGTTCTTCGGAACGGGCAAGTTACTTGGGCCGCATAGAGTGTAGCTTGATTGAGTGAGAAGCCGGCCTACCGACTGCTGAGCAGGCACATGAGGGAGGCGAAGAGGTGGCTAGGCCTAAGTTAGCGTTCTTCCTTAGTCAGATTTCGTGTGGATGACAGTTTCGGCCTTTAGCTCTCGCCAGTCAGACAGTCGCGCTGCAAGCTGTGACTTAGAGCGAAGAGAGGGCTTTTGGCATCTGCACACTAGTAGTCGGCTCCGGCTGGTGGAAACTTAGGCCAAGGAGGCGAGCCCCCGGGCCGGCTGACCGGAACCTGGACGAGGTAGGAATAGGAAAAACTCAAGTCATAGCATAAGCTTAACTCATAGATAGATAAAAAGGTAGCCCCCAAGTGCACCTCGGGGGACCTGAGGTCTTTTACTCAATACAGAAGTTGGCATGGTACATACGCTCGAATTAACTGTAAAACAGACGGAGCAGAGTTGCATTCCATGGCCGCTCCGTCTCTTCGCCGGCTATGCATCGCTTGCGCGCCCTGGGCTTCTGGGTGTCTATGAGGTAGTACGAATCATTGCCCAGGGCCTTGCTGATGATGAAGGGGCCTTCTCAAGGTGCCGCGAGCTTGTGCTGTCCGGCTAATCACTGGATCAGGTGGAGCACAAGGTCGCCTTCACGGAAAGAATGCGGCCTGACCTTCTTGTTGTGGTAGCGGTGCAGGGCCTGCTAGTAGATGGCGGACCGGCTGCATGCTAGCAGTCGGGCTGCTTCCAGCAAGTCGACGCCGTCTTCTCACGCCTCTTTGGCTTCCGCCTCCGTGTACATGGTGACCCGAGGTGAGTCGAACTTGATATCCGTAGGGATGATAGCCTCGGCACCGTACACAAGGAAGAAGGGTGTGAAGCCAGTTGATCTGTTAGGCGTGGTCCGAAGGCTCTAGAGGACGACCGACAGCTCGTCGATCTAGCAGCCGGACAACCGCTTTAGCGGCTCAATCAGGCGGGGCTTAATGCCGGACAGGATGAGGTCGTTTGCCCGCCCCACCTGGCCGTTTGACTGCTGGTGGGCATCGGACGCTAAGTCCAGTCGGATGCCCTGATTCGAGAAGAAACGGGCCAAGGCGCCTTTGGCGAAGTTGGTGCCGTTGTTGGTGATGATGCTGTGGGGAACGCCATATCGGACAATGATGTTGGCGATGAATGTGACATCAGTCGGACCATTCCGCTTCTTGATTGGCTTTGCTTCTATCCACTTGGTGAACTTGTCAACAGCGACCAGCAGATGGGTCATGCCGCCGCGTGCTGTCTTGAAAGTGAAGGAAATATGCCCTAGAGGCAATAATAAAGTTGTTATTTATATATTTCCTTACATAACGATAAATGTTTATTATTCTTGTTAGAAGTGTATTAACCAGAAACTTAGTACATGTGTGAATACATAGACAAAACAGAGTGTCACTAGTATCCCTCTACTTAACTAGCTCGTTAATAAAAGATGGTTCAGTTTCCTAGCTATAGACATGAGTTGTCATTTGATAAACGGGATCACATCATTAGAGAATGATGTGATTGACCTGACCCATTCCGTTAGCTTAGCACTTGATCATTTAGTACGTTGCTATTGCTTTCTTCATGACTTATACATGTTCCTATGACTATGAGATTACGCAACTCCTGAATACCAGAGGAACACTTTGTGTGCTACAAAACATCGCAACGTAACTGGGTAATTATAAAGGTGCTCTACAGGTGTCTCCGATGGTGTTTGTTGAGTTGGCATAGATCGAGATTAGGATTTTTCACTATGATTGTCGTAGAGGTATCTCTGGGCCCTCTCGGTAATGCACATCACTCTAAGCCTTGCAAGCAATGTGACTAATGAGTTAGTTGTGGGATGATGTATTACGGAAATAGTAAGGAGACTTGCCGGTAACGAGATTGAACTAGGTATTGAGATACCGACGATCGAATCTAGGGCAAGTAACATACAGTTGACAAAGGGAACAACGTATGATAGAATATGAAGGAGCCAATATGAGCATCCAGGTTCCGCTATTGGTTATTGGTCGGAGACATGTCTCGGTCATGTCTACATAGTTCTCGAACCCGTAGGATCCGCACGCTTAACGTTCGGTGATGATCGATATTATGAGTTTATGTGTTTTGATGTACCGAAGGTAGTTTGGAGTCCCGGATATGATCACGAAATGGTCGAGACATAAAGGTCGATATATTGGATGGATATGTTTGGACATTGGAATGGTTCCGGGTGAGTTCGGGCATTTACCGGAGTACCGGGAGGTTACCCGAACCTCCCGGGGAGTCAATGGGCCTTATTGGGCCTTAGTGGAAAGGAAGAGGAGGCGGCCAAGGTGGGGGCGCCCCCCCCCCCCCAAGCCCAATCCAAATTAGGAAGGGGGCTGGCCCCCCTTTCCTTCTCTCCTTCTCCCCCTTCCGTCCCTCTCCTACTCCAACTAGGGAAGGGGGAATCCTACTCCCACCGGAGTAGGACTCCCCCCTTGGGCGCGCCTAGGAGGCCTGCCCTCTCCCCCCTCCACTCCTTTATATATGGGGGAGGGGGGCACCCCATAGACACACAAGTTGATCATTGATCTCTTAGCCGTGTGCGGCGCCCCCCTCCACCATAATCCACGTCGGTCATATCGTCGTAGTGCTTAGGCGAAGCCCTGCATCGGTAGCATCATCATCACTGTCATCACGCAGTTGTGCTGACGAAGCTCTCCCTCGACACTCTGCTGGATCATGAGTTAGTGGGACGTCACCGAGCTGAACGTGTGCAGATCGCGGAGGTGTCGTACGTTCGGTACAAGGATCAGATGATCGTGAAGACGTACGACTACATCAACCGCGTTGTCATAGCGCTTCCACTTTCGGTCTACGAGGGTACGTGGACAACACTATCCCCTCTCCTTGTTATGCATCACCATGATCTTGCGTGTGCGTAGGAAATTTTTGAAATTACCACGTTCCCCAACAGTGGCATCAGAGCCAGATTTATGCGTAGATGTTATATGCATGAGTAGAACACAAGTGAGTTGTGGGCGATAATAGTCATACTCCTTACCGGCATGTCATACTTTGATTCAGCGGTATTGTTGGATGAAGCGGCCCGGACCGACATTACGCCTACGCTTATGCGAGACTGGTTCTACCGACGTGCTTCGCACACAGGTGACTGGCGGGTGTCAGTTTCTCCAACTTTAGTTTAATCGAGTGTGGCTACACCCGGTCCTTATTGAAGGTTAAAACAACACATACTTGACGAAAAATCGTTGTGGTTTTGATGCGTAGGTAAGAACGGTTCTTGCTCAGCCCGTAGCAGCCACGTAAAACTTGCAACAACAAAGTAGAGGATGTCTAACTTGTTTTTGCAGGGCATGTTATGATGTGATATGGTCAAGACATGATGCTAAATTTTATTGTATGAGATGATCATGTTTTGTAACAGAGTTATCGGCAACTGGCAGGAGCCATATGGTTGTCGCTTTATTGTATGCAATGCAATCGCCCTGTAATTGTTTTATTTACTTTATCACTAAACGGTAGCGATAGTCGTAGAAAAAATATTTCACGAGACGACAACGATGCTACAATGGAGATCAAGGTGTCACGCCGGTGACGATGGTGATCATGACGGTGCTTTGGAGATGGAGATCAAAAGCACAAAGATGATGATGGCCATATCATATCACTTATAATGATTGCATGTGATGTTTATCTTTTATGCATCTTATTTTGCTTAGTTCGATGGTAGCATTATAAGATGATCTCTCACTAAATTTCAAGGTACAAGTGTTCTCCCTAAGTATGCATCGTTGCGAAAGTTCGTCGTGCCGAGACACCACGTGATGATCAAGTGTGATAATCTGTACGTTCAGATACAACGGGTGCAAACCAGTTTTGCACACGCAGAATACCCGGGTTAAACTTGATGAGCCTAGCATATGCAGATACGGCCTCAGAACACTGAGACCGAAAGGTCGAGCGTGAATCATATAGTAGATATGATCAACATAGTGATGTTCTCCATTGAAAACTACTCCATCTCACGTGATGATCGGACATGGTTTAGTTGATTTGGATCACGTGATCACTTAAATGATTAGAGGGATGTCTATCTAAGTGGGAGTTCTTAAAGTAATATGATTAATTGAACTTTAATTTATCATGAACCTACTACCTGATAGTTTTTGCATGTCTATGTTGTTGTAGATAGATGGCCCGTGTTGTTGTTCCGTTGAATTTTAATGTGTTCCTAGAGAAAGCTAAGTTGAGAGATGATGGTAGCAATTACACGGACTGGGTTCGTAACTTGAGGATTATCCTCATTGTTGCACAGAAAAATTATGTCCTGGAAGCACACCGCTAGGTGCAAGACCCACTGCAGGAGCAACGCCGGACGTTGTGAACGTCTGGCAGAGCAAAGCTGATGACTACTCAATAGTTTAGTGTGCCATGCTTTAGGCTTAGAACCGGGACTTCAATGACGTTTTGAACGTCATGGAGCATATGAGATGTTCCAGGAGTTGAAGTTAATATTTCAAGCAAATGTCCGGATTGAGAGATATGAAGTCTCCAATAAATTCTATAGCTGCAAGATGGAGGAGAATAGTTCTATCAGTGAACATATACTCAAAATGTCTGGGTATAACAATCACCTGATTCAACTGGGAGTTAATCTTCCTTATGATAGTGTCATTGACAGAATTCTTCAATCACTGCCACCAAGCTACAAGAGCTTCGTGATGAACTATAATATGCAAGGGATGAACAAGACAATTCTCGAGCTCTTCGCAACGCTAAAGGCTGCGGAGGTAGAAATCAAGAAAGAGCATCAAGTGTTGATGGTCAACAAGACCACCAGTTTCAAGAAAAAGGGTAAAGGGAAGAAGGGGAACTTCAAAAAGAACGGCAAGCAAGTTGCTGCTCAAGTGAAGAAACCCAAGTCTGGACCTAAGCCTGAGACTGAGTGCTTCTACTACAAAGGGATTGGTCACTGGAAGCGGAACTGCCCCAAGTATTTGGCGGATAAGAAGGATGGCAAGGTGAACAAAGGTATATGTGATATACATGTTATTGATGTTTACCTTACTAATGCTCGCAGTAGTACCTGGGTATTTGATACTGGTTCTGTTGCTAATATTTGCAACTCGAAACAGGGACTACGGATTAAGCGGAGATTGGCTAAGAACGAGGTGACGATGCGCGTGGGAAATGGTTCCGAACTCGATGTGATCGCGGTCAGCACGCTACCTCTACATCTACCTTCAGGATTAGTTTTAGACCTGAATATTTGTTATTGGTGCCGGCGTTGAGCATGAACATTATATCTGGATCCTGTTTGATGCGAGACGGTTATTCATTTAAATCTGAGAATAATGGTTGTTCTATCTCTATGAGTAATATCTTTTATGGTCATGCACCCTTGAAGAGTGGTCTATTTTTATTGAATCTCGATAGTAGTGACACACATATTCATAATACTGAAGCCAAAAGATGCGGAGTTGATAATGATAGTGCAACTTATTTGTGGCACTGCCGTTTACGTCATATTGGTGTAAAGCGCATGAAGAAACTCCATTCTGATGGACTTTTGGAATCACTTGATTATGAATCACTTGGTACTTGTGAACCATGCCTCATGGGCAAGATGACTAAAACTCCGTTCTCTGGAACAATGGAGCGAGCAACAGATTTGTTGGAAATCATACATACTGATGTATGTGGTCCGATGAATATTGAGGCTCGCGGCGGGTATCATTATTTTCTCACCTTCACAGATGATTTGAGCAAATATGGGTATATCTACTTGATGAAACATAAGTCTAAAACATTTGAAAAGTTCAAAGAATTTTAGAGTGAAGTGGAAAACCATCGTAACAAGAAAATAAAGTTTCTATGATCTGATCGTGGATGAGAATATTTGAGTTACGAGTTTGGTTTTCATTTGAAACAACGCGGAATAGTTTCGCAACTCACGCCACCCGGAACACCACAACGTAATGGTGTGTCCGAACATCGTAACCGCACTTTATTAGATATGGTGCGATCTATGATGTCTCTTACTGATTTACCGCTATCATTTTGGGGTTGTGCTTTAGGGACGACTGCATTCACGTTAAATAGAGCACCATCTAAATCTGTTGAGATGCCGCCGTATGAACTATGGTTTGGCAAGAAACCAAAGTTGTTGTTTCTGAAAGTTTGGGGCTATGATGCTTATGTGAAAAAGCTTCAACCTGATAAGCTCGAACCCAAATCGGAGTAATGTGTCTTCATAGGATACCCAAAGGAAACTGTTGGGTACACCTTCTATCACAGATACGAAGGCAAGACCACTAGTGCAGAACCGGGCATTAGCACCGGTTCGTAAGGCTCTATAGTGCCGGTTACATAACCGGCACTAATTTGTGGTCACTAAAGGCCCCCCCCCCTTTAGTACCGGTTCAGCACGAACCGGTGCTAAAGGGCAACCACGTGGCACGAGCCAGCTCCAGGGACCTGGAGCCCTTTAGTACCGGTTGGTAAGACCAACCGGTACTATAAGGTTTGGGGGGTTTTTAGTTTTATGATTTATTTTTCATTTAATTTTGTGTTTCCATTTTAATTCTTTTTCGTTTGCTGGTATTTTACGATACTACACATTGTACACGTTATGCATATATATATAGAATTTCTAGTAGAACCAATCATGCATATATATATCACATCAATGTCTCACAAATTAAACCACCATATTAATTAATTCACACATACACACATGTATAGCTATATACAATTTCTCCTACATATGAATGTTGCCTTCGGAGCCAGTTGCATTAGCCTAATTGGTGCCTTCGGAGCACGATGACAATTGAAAGTGGTTTTCATGGGGGCGGTAGCGGGTAATAGAATTCTCCATTCGGATTTATGACCTGGTCGAGCAAAAATCCCGCTATTTCCTCTTGAAGTGCTTCTACGCGCTCCGTTTCTATGAGCTTCTCCCGCACCTCTTTGAACTGTTAAGAAGGAGATCAATATGCATGTGTATTAGTTGTGTGACTAGCTAGATATCGATAATGGTGTAAAAATTGTGAATAGTGTTCTGACAAGCGTACCCATTGCTGTCTTTGAGATCTGCTCCTTTCGGACGCCATCATGTGAATGCTCTCGCAAACGCAGAATGCACACAGATCAGTCCCCTGCGCCTGCTTCAGGGCCTTTACGAGAATGGAATTTGATCAGATAAAAATTAATCAAGCATGATAATTAAAGAGATGGCAGCTAGCTAGCTAGCTAGTACTACTTAATTACTTACCTTGGGTCGAAACCATTGAAGCTTTTGTTTCCATTCACCTTCTGTGACGCTGATGAATCTTGCCCAAGCCCTGCCCGCCGACAAAGAAAATGAATAAAGGGGTTATTAAATAGTTCATATCATGAAATGATGAACTAAATAGGCCGAGATATATAGTTAATAATGATTGAAATTACCTGTTGACTATCCGATACAAGATGTTAATGTCAGTGTTTTTTGAGATTAGTGAGTCCAGTACTTCAACTGTTCCGGCGTCAACTTTAATGATACACAAGACCCAGTGAAATCTGCATGCACACACGTTTACATGTCTTAATTAAGCGGGCACATGTAAGCAAAAACATGTAGCTAGCTAGTAGGCAAAAACAGAGAATTTGTAGTACAAGACAGTGTGACTCACCCAAAGTGGTAAGGAAGTAGTATATCTTCATTGTATTTGAGGCGCTTCAAGAACTCTAGCATGCTGTCCTCTACTTCCTTTGCATGATGTTCATTTATCTTTCATGTGTATTCATTAACGGTGTTTGGGTCAATGAACCCAATGCCAAAGTGTCCACCTTTTCTCATTTCATATATCTTCATCCTGCATAATACCACAGAAAAGAATATAGCGAGGATAATTACAGGTAATGATTGATCAAAAGGATCACTACAGCTAGCTTGAGACTTAAATTATAGAAAGAAATCACTTACAGACAATAGCAACTGACGATAGATTTGTCGAGTGCGTCTTGATTGTATAACTGAAACAGTTCTGAATACTCAACGGACCCAGCTTTCTCATGGTAGTAATGGTCCTGCTTGACATTCACCATGAGGGACACTCGCTCTGAAATCTTGGTAATGTTCATGTACCATTGATGCAATTCATACATTCTCGTTGGGAGGTTCTTGACCTTGTCTGCCGCGACCAAAGGTTGGCCCCAGACATATTTCCGTTTACTTCATCCTCTCTAAGCAAAGGCATGGGCTCGATCTTGAGGAGTTGTCCAACAGTGATGTTGAGAACTTCAGCCTGCATTATATGATCCTCCGTTATTACCACATTGCCCACCTCGAGAACATGCACTGTTTGCCCACAATAATATTGGGGGCGCGTACTGTCACCTGTTGTTGGCACAACAAGCGAGGGGATCGATTGCGCCGCCTGTTCTCCCAGCTGGGGAATGGTTTTCCCGCATTTTTTGGCAGCTGCTTCTTGTTTGCTCGATCCCGATGTAGACGTGCTCGCCTCCCTTTGTAGACGTGCTCAATTTAACTTCCTGATGTGGCGCTCATAGTCTGTGTCAACAGGCTTGGAAGCTGGTGGTTGAGCCATACGAATGAAGTGGTCAATCGTTTCCTCAGGCACTTTCTCCCTTGGCGGCGGTGGCTGTTTCGGTGCAAAATGGGCTTCCACCTCGGCCTTCGATATGGCTGTGATTTCCTCCTCGGACCTGTCATAAGACCTCTGCGGAAGAGGCTTGAGGCTTGGACCATATTTATATCGCTTGCCTCCGCCTGTACTTCCTGTACTACCTCGACTCGTACCGCTACGCACAATAGCTGCGGGGTGTCTCTTCTGCGATTGCTGAGGCGGCGGACACGGCTGACGGGACTGAGTTGGACAAGGAGGAGTGGCCTGAGGTTGTGCCGGACTTGGAGGAGGAGTGGACGTCTGACGCTGTGGCGGACTTGGAGGAGGAGGATTGTCCTGACACTTTGCCGGACTTGGAGGAGGAGGATTGTCCTGACACTTTGCCGGACTTGGAGGAGCGGGAGTCTGCTGACTCGGTGGCGGACTTCGACGAGGACTCGGGTGACGCGGTGTCGGTGGCCTTGGAAAGATGATGCAATCCTTTTTCCATAGGATGATACGATGTTTGGCCTCTCCGAGAAAGCGCTCGCCGTCACCTCCAGCAATGTCAAGCTGTAGCCCCGAATATGGTGGGTCCACCACCTCATCAACCAAGACACGAGCATAGCCCGCTGGAATCGGGTTGCAATGGAAGGTTGCCTCGGGGGGATTTGTGAAAGCACAGCCGTTCTCCACCTTCATGGATATGTTCTTCATTCTGACGTGTAGCTCGCAGTTAGTGTTCTCCGTGATGTCATCCACGGCGTATCTACCCAGCATTGCGTCGTCCGGGACGGAACCCACGCTGATTCTCGGCATGGATGGGCCGGTGCTATCCAATGCTGGATCATCCGCTAGCTGCTGCAGCTGCTGAGACCCCCTTTGATGGGTAAGTGAGTCGATCTGCTCCTGCTGCCGCTGGAATTTGACTGCCAATTCTGCTTGACTTGCTTCTAGGCCTTGAAGGCGTTCATAGTCCCGCTTCCTCTGCTCCTCCTCCATCTTCCTATTCTTCTCCTCCGCAATCTTCTTTCTCGTACAGGTTCTGTAGTCGTTGTTCCAGTCTGAAAACCCCTCATACCACGGCATAGCGCCCTTGCCTCGTGTTCTTCCCAGGTGTTCAGGATTTCCCAGGGCACGCGTAAGCTCGTCGTTCTCTCTGTTGGGCTGGAACACCCCCGTTCGTGCCTCTTCTATTGCAACAAGTATCACATCGTCGGCTCCCTTCAGACTTTCCCTCGTTGAAACATTGCCTGTCTCCCGGTCCAACTCCCCCCCATGCGCATAGAACCAAGTCCTGACCCTGTGGGGCCAGCTCTTAGTATCCGGAGTGACACCTGCATCCTCCATCTCTTTCTCAGACTTATCCCACTTAGGCATTGCCACCGCATAGCCACCTGGCCCCAGCTTATGGAACTTATCCTTTTTTTCGGCATTCTTCTTGTTTATTCTCGACCGTTCCATAGCTAATTCCGAATCCTTGAATTTCACGAAATCGTCCCAATGATCACGTTGGTTCTCCAGTGTTCCCTTGAATACTGGAGTCTTCCTTCCTCCGTTGACGTACTTGTTCCATTCACCATTCTTGTAGTTCTTGAATGCAGTCGCCATCATCCTAAGAGCAGCCTCTTTGACTTTCTGCACATCTGCTTCTGTGAAATGATCTGGTAGGGTGAAATGTTCCATGAGAGTATCCCAAAGCAGATCTTTTTGATTCTTGTCGACATAAGTAACATCTGGACGAGGCTTTGCTGGCGCTCTCCATTCTTGAAGTTTGATCGGGAGTTGGTCCTTCACAAGAACTCCGCACTGACGAACGAACTTGTCAGCAATCTTCTTAGGCGCTAATGGTTTGACATTAGGGCCGCATGCCTCGATATTGTACTTTACGCCTTCAACTTTTTGTTCGGGCCTCGTTTCGTCCTTCTGCCTGAAGATTTGCTCGATCCGGATGGCTGAAAGAACAAAGATCGATTCGTTAATATATCTTCAAGTCATTTAAAACATGTGATGATCACCAGATGCCTGCATATATAAATATATATACCTCGTTGGTGTTTGTTGTTTCAGGATCAACATGTTCTTCGTCATCATCATAATCATAGTTCATGACTTTGTCGCGATCGAATATCATATCACCCTCTCCGGTGTTGTTTAGAAATTCGGAGCCGTCATAATCTTCTTCATTCTGATTATCATCTGCCCCGCGTATCATATCGAACATGGTCTGTTCTCCCTCTCTGTCGGTATTGTCTGCCATAGCTTTTGTTTAACTAATCCAAAAGAAATATAAAACAATTTAGTATTCAAATCTCGAATAATAGATATAATCTCGAATACATCGTCCAGAATAATAGATATAATCTCGAATACATCATCTCGAATAATATATAATATTGAATAGTACATCACTGGCTATTAGCAAATAAAGATCGAATACTACAGAAGAATCTAGGACACTCGCGGTTCCTCCGGCGCGGGCGGTGGACACCCAAAGAGAAGGAACCCTCACAGGATCATAGCTGAAGTGAGATCCCCGAAGATACTGCCATGTATTGGAGAACCTGCCGCCCTCTAACGCAACCATGTAGCGATGGACGTGCTCGTCCACCTCCCTGAGACGGCGACGTACCACCTCCGGCGGGGCCGGGTCCCTCCGCACCGAAACTGGCCCACGCGAACGCCACCAAACGAGATCAGGGTCAACGACGGGACCCGCGGCCGGGTTCCTCGTCAAGCGGCGCGCCCCTCCAAGCAGCACCTCCCAGTGCCAGCGCGGCGGAGCCCAGTCTCGGACATGGGTCGGCTGGACGTCGTCGCGGATGGGTCGACGGCGAGGATGCGGGCCGGGCATCGTCGAGAACAAATACTAGCTATATGCCCGCAAAAAGTAACATTTTTTTAATGATTGGATTTTGATAACTAAAATTTCTAACATTTCTATATAACTAACATTTCTATAACATTTCTAACAATGCTATATATAACTAACATTTCTATAACATTTCTAATATTTCTATAACTAAAAAACAGAAAAAAATTATAACATTTCTATATATATATAACTAACATTTTTATAACTATTTCTATAACTAAAAAACAGAAAAATTTCTAACAATTCTAACTTTTTTATAACTATTTCTATAACTAAAAAACAGAAAAATTTCTAACAATTTCTAACATTTCTAACAATTCTAACAATTCTAACTATTTCTAAAAACAGAAAAATGTCTAACAATTTCTTAAAAACAGAAAAATCTATAACTAAAAATGTATGTGTGTGTGTGCGCGCTCACCGGCCGGCGAGGCGAGAGGCGACGGGGGGCGTGCGGCGACGGGGACGGCGACGGGCGCGGCGACGACGGGGACGGGGACGTACGAGCCGGGGCGGCGACGACGGGGACGGGGACGTACGGGCCGGGGCGGCGACGACGACGGGGACGGTGACGACGCGGCCGGGACGGGGCGGCGGTGACGACGGGGACGACGGGGACAGGACGACGGGGCGGCGACGACGGGGACGGGGCGGCGACGGGGGCGGCGACGGGCCGGGGCGGCGTCGAGGGATATGGAGACGGCGGGGGCGGCGGGCGATGGTGCAGAGGAGAAGAAGCAGAGGGAGAGATGAGAAACTGACGAAATTTCGAAGTGTTTTCTTATATAGAAGGCACCTTTAGTACCAGTTGGAGCCACCAACCGGTACTAAAGGTCTGTTTTGGCCAGGCCAAGCGGCGGGAAGCCACCCCCTTTAGTACCGGGTGGTGGCACAAACCGGTACTAAAGGCCCCCCCTTTAGTACCGGTTGGAGCCACGACCCGGTACTAAAGGGTGTGCGCTGCCAGGCGAGGGGCGCAGAAGTTTAGTCCCACCTCACTAGTTTAGGAGCGTGAGGACCAGTTTATAAGCCCCGGCGCGGGCACTGCATTGAACTCCTCTCAATAGCAGGCCTTTTGGGCCTACCTCTCCTACTCTGCCTGTGGGCCTACTGGGCTTGCGGGCCTGCATCCTGGCCCAACTACAGGTTGGGTTTCTAGTCGTATGCAGGCCGCTATGGCGCAGTAGGCGGGCTTTTTTATTTTCTTATTTTTTTTTATTTATTTATTTTTGTTTTATTTATTTTTGAGTTTTTTTGCTGTATTTAGAGTTTCTTTGTGAATATTTTTGCTTTAGGTACAAAAAATTACAAACTTTCTCTTAGTGCCGGTAGATTTCAAATTTGAATAGTTTAAATTTTGAATTATTTGAAATTTGTGTGAATCACTAGTTTGTGAATAACTTAACTTTGAAAAAAGTTTTTCAGTGATTCTTTTTTCTTATGTTTAATATTAGTGTGTTTTATCATTATATTCAATTTAGTAATGCTTAGGTTGTTTAAGAAATGAAATGCCTTTGTAACAGTTCAGTTTTCGTCGGAAACCTTGATACTTCGAAAGAGATTGTCCATTTTGTACACGAAGTGCATCCAGTTTTTGCCGTAACCCTCTCTACTTTCTTGCACATGCTATTTGTATGAAATTATGATACCATGCCAACTTTCAACCTTTTGTGAGTTCATTTGAATTGCTTTTCAATTTCAGGGTCATTTAGCTAGCTGGAAAAAAATCAGTAAATGCATGAAAAGAATTTGTTTGCACATAAAATTTCTTCGCGTTTCAAATGCCAAAACACATAACTACCCTAACTATTACAGACATTCCAAAATTGCTTCCTTCTGGCCTAGCACGGTTATGAACATATTTCTTTAAGACTCCCATGAACCTCTCAAAGGGGAACATATTGTGTAGAAATACAGGACCCAAAATGTTAATCTCTTCGCATAGGTGAACTAGGACGTGCGTCATGTTGTTGTAGAAGGATGGTGGGAACACCAACTCGAAACTGACAAGACATTGCACCAAATCATTCTGTAACCTTGGTATGATTTCTGGATCGATTACCTTCTGAAAGATTGCATTGAGAAATGCACATAGCTTCACAATGGCTAATCGAACATTTTCTGGTAGAAGCCCCCTCAATGCAACCGGAAGCAGTTGCGTCATAATCACGTGGCAGTCATGAGACTTTAGGTTCTGGAACTTTTTCTCTGCCATGTTTATTATTCCCTTTATATTCGACGAGAAGCCAGACGGTACCTTAATACTGAGCAGGCATTCAAAGAAGATTTCCTTCTCTTCTTTGGTAAGAGCGTAGCTTGCATGACCCTGATGTATGTCGTCTTCTCCGTGCATACGTTGCTGGTTCTCCCGTGCCTCAGGTGTATCTTTTGTCTTCCCATACACGCCCAAGAAGCCAAGCAGGGTCACGCAAAGATTCTTCGTCACGTGCATCACGTCGATTGCGGAGCGGACCTCTAGGTCTTTCCAATATGGCAGGTCCCAAAATATAGATTTCTTCTTCCACATGGGTGCGCGTCCGTCCGCGTCCTTCGGAACAGGTTGTCCGCCAGGACCCTTTCCAAATACCACCTTCAAATCCTTGACCATATCATGTACATCAGCACCAGTACGGTGGCGAGGCTTCGTCCGGTGATCCGCCTCACCTTTGAAATGCTTGCCTTTCTTTCTTACGGGATGCCTGCTCGGAAGAAATCGACGATGTCCCAGGTACACATTCTTCTTACAACTATTCAAATATATGTTGTCGGTATCATCCAAACAGTGCGTGCATCCGCGGTATCCCTTGTTTGTCTGTCCTGAAAGGTTACTGAGAGCAGGCCAATCATTCATGGTCACGAACAGCAACGCCTTGAGGTCAAATTCTTCCCCCATGTGCTCATCCCACGCACGTACACCTGTTCCATTCCACAGTTGTAAGAGTTCTTCAACTAATGGCCTTAGGTACACATCAATGTCATTGCCGGGTTGCTTAGGGCCTTGGATGAGCAATGGCATCATAATGAACTTCCGCTTCATGCACAACCAAGGAGGAAGGTTATACAAACATAGAGTCACAGGCCAGGTGCTATGGTTGCTACTCTGCTCCCCAAAAGGATTAATGCCATCTGCGCTTAGACCAAACCATACGCTCCTTGCGTCATCTGCAAACTCCTTCCCGTACTTTCTTTCGATTTTTCTCCACTGTGACTCGTCAGCGGGTACTCTCAACTTTCCGTCTTTCTTACGGTCTTCTCTGTGCCATCGCATCGCCTTGGAATGCTCTTTGTTTTGGAACAAACGTTTCAACCGTGGTATTATAGGAGAATACCACATCACCTTGGCAGGAATCTTCTTCCTGGGGCGCTCGCCCTCAACATCACCAGGCTCATCGCGGCTGATCTTATAGCGCAATGCACCACATACCGGGCAAGCGTTCAAATCCTCGTACTCACCGCGGTAGAGGATGCAATCATTAGGGCATGCATGTATCTTCTGCACCTCTAACCCTAGAGGGCAGACAGCCTTCTTTGCTTCGTACGTACTCTCGGGCAATTCGTTGTCCTTTGGAAGCATATCCTTTATCATTACCAGCAACTTTCCAAATCCATTGTCAGATACACCATTCTCTGCCTTCCATTGCAGCAATTCCAGTGTGGTGCCCAGCTTTTTCTTGTCACCTATGCAATTCAGGTACAACAATTTTTTGTGATCCTCTAACATGCGCTGCAACTTCTTCTTCTCCAAATCACTTGCGCAGTTTCTCTTTGCATCGGCAATGGCCCGACCTAGATCATCAACGGGCTCATCTGATGCCTCTTCTTCAGCTTCTTCCCGCATTGCCGGCTTAGCTTCTTCCCGCATTACCGACTTAGCTTCTTCCCCCATTGTTGTATCATCGTATTCAGGGAACCCATGGCCAGGATAGCTGTCGTCGTCCTCTTCTTCTTCATTGTCTTCCATCATAACCCCTCTTTCTCCGTGCTTGGTCCAAACATTATAGTGGGGCATGAAACCGGACTCAAACAGGTGGACGTGAATGGTTCTTGACGTAGAGTAATTGCGACCATTCTTACAGATAGCACATGGACAAGGCATAAAACCATCCGCCCGCTTGTTTGCCTCAGCCGCAAGAAGAAATGTATGCACTCCCTCAACGAACTGGGGAGAGCATCGGTCATCGTACATCCATTGCCTGCTCATCTTCATTACACAACACCGAATAGACCAAATTAATACAAGTTCATACATAAAGTTCATACAACACTTAAATGCAACAAACAAATAACTCTCTAGCTAAAGCATTTAAATGCAACAACAAATGCGATCAAGATCGCAACTAAGGTAACAATTGATCCAACAGCATAATGATACCAAGCCTCACTATCGATGGCATATTTTCTAATCTTTCTATTCTTCAAGCGCATTTTCTCCATCTTGATCTTGTGATCATCGACGACATCGGCAACATGCAACTCCAATTCCATCTTCTCCCCCTCAATTCTTTTCAATTTTTCTTTCAAGTACTCGTTTTCTCTTTCAACTAAATTTAACCTCTCGACAATAGGGTCGGTTGGAATTTCCGGTTCACATACCTCCTAGATAAAAATATCTATGTCAACTTGATGGGCATAATTTGTCATAAACACGAAATGCAACTAATAGTTTTAAAAGAGAATATACCACATCTGAATCATAACAAGGACGAGGGCCGACGGGGACGGATATCAAAACCATGGCACTATGTATAACAAACAACGTACGGGTAAGATAATTATTACATGATTAACTATATATCCAAATCACACAAACATCAATTTTTTATATAAAATTTCATGAACAAGAGGCTCACCACAAGGTGGTGCCGGTGACGGGACGGTGCGGGCGATCGACGGTGGTTACGACGGAGATTTAGAAGGCACTAAGTAAATCACACCTACATATGCAAACTAAGTGTTATTTTTGACCTCAAATTGCATATAAATCAAATACTAGCACATATATATATATTTCCTCCCAAATTACTAAACTTACAAATTAGTAACTATACAAAGCATGGGAAGAGCTAATCTAGCAATGAGAGTTGAAAGGACAAAGTTGCTAACCTTTGTGATCATTTGAATGGATGGGGGCCTTCAAATCTTGACAAATTTTGGGCAAAATTTGTGAGGAGCTCGAGGGGAAAGGGGAAGAACAGAGGAGAAGTGAGGGGAAAGGGGAAGAACAAAGTGGCTCGGGTGGACGAAGGGTTTATGTATGTCGACCTATAGTACCGGTTCGTGGCACGAACCGGTACTAAAGGTGCTGGAGGGGGCCCAGACTGATAACATCCTGCCACCACCCTCATTAGTACCGGTTCGTGGCACGAACCGGTGCTAAAGGTTAGCCACGAACTAGTACTAATGAGAGCGGCCCGTCTAGCCGTTGGAACCGGCACTAATGTATACATTAGTGCCGGCTCTAATACAAACCGGCACTAATGTGTTGCACGTTTGACCCTTTTTCTACTAGTGGACATTCGTTGCAAAGAATGGATCCTTTCTAGAGAAGGAGTTTCTCTCGAAAGAAGTGAGTGGGAGGAAAGTAGAACTTGATGAGGTAACTGTACCTGCTCCCTTATTGGAAAGTAGTTCATCATAGAAATCAGTTCCTATGATACCTACACCAATTAGTGAGGAAGCTGATGATAATGATCATGAAACTTCGGATCAAGTTACCACTGAACCTCGTAGGTCAAACAGAGTAAAATACGCACCAGAGTGGTACGGTAATCCTATTCTGGAGGTCATGTTACTTGACCATGACGAACCTACGAAGTATGAGGAAGCGATGATGAGCCCAGATTCCGCGGCGGCCAAGGTGGGCCCCACCCCCCCCCCCCCACCCCCCCAAGCCCAATCCAAATTGGGAAGGGGGCGAGCCCCCCTTTCCTTCTCTCCTTCTCCCCCTTCCTTCCCTCTCCTACTCCAACTAGGGAAGGGGGAATCCTACTCCCACCGGGAGTAGGACTCCCCCCTTGGGCGCGCCTAGGAGGCCGGCCCTCTCCCCCTCCTCCACTCCTTTATATACGGGGGAGGGGGCACCCCAACACACAAGTTGATCATTGGTCTCTTAGCTGTGTGAGTTGCCGCCCTCCACCATAATCCACCTCAGTCATATCGTCGTAGTGCTTAGGCGAAGCCCTGCGTCCGTAGCATCATCATCACCATCATCACGCCGTCGTGCTGACGAAGCTCTCCCTCGACACTCTACTGGATCGTGAGTTCGTGGGACGTCACCAAGATGAACGTGTGCAGATCGCGGAGGTGCCGTACGTTCGGTACTAGGATCGGTCGATCGTGAAGACATACGACTACATCAACCGCATTGTCATAATGCTTACGCTTTCGGTCTGCGAGGGTACGTGGACAACACTCTCCCCTCTCGTTGCTATGCATCACCATGATCTTGCGTGTGCGTAGGAAAATTTTGAAATTACCACGTTCCCCAACAGAAAGGGCCCACCATATCCAGACCCTACACGGCGAATGGCTAGGTGATGGGGATGGTCTTGAGGGTGGAGGCCGGTAGGTGTTGCTTGGTGGTGAACTTCTGGCACCCCTTGCACTTCTGGACCCACTCTTTGGCGTCGTCCAAAGCAATCGGCCAGAAGAAACCATGGCGGAAAGCTTTGACCACGAGGGACCTGGAGGCAGCATGGTGGCCACATTCACCTTGATGGATATCCCTGAGGATCTTCATGCCCTTCTCCGGTTCCATGCAGCGTTGATAGACGCTGGACACTCCGTCTTGCGAGCTCTTGGTTGACGATGGTATAGGTGCCTGCTCTACGCTAGATCTGTCGGGCTAGCACTTGGTCGGTTGGTACCACGTGGTTGACTAGATAGTCGCGGATGGGCTACACCCAAGATGGGGCCGCCACCATTGTGAACACGGCGACTTGTACGACTGGGGCCAGGTTGGGAGGCAGTGGGCTGGGGCCGGCCGCTCCTGATGGTGATGATGAAGTCCCCGAGCCGACTACAGCAGCCCCCGAGTCGCCTCCTGGGGTTCCTTGGCCGAGTGCTGGTGCTCCAGTCCCCGGGCCGATTGGTGAAGCCCTCGCGCCGACTGCTGAAGTCCCCGAGCCGGATCCGACTACTCCGGGGACAGCCGACATGAAGATGGAGTCGGACTCTAGCGAGGGCTTGATAGACGGCTTGTGGAGGCACTCAAGGGAGACGCAGGCTGGTATAGCTTGCCGGGTGGAGCCAATGCGGGCCAGAGCATGTGCTGCGTCGTTGTCGGCCCGTGGCATGTGGATGAACTCGCATCCGTCGAAGTGGCCGCTCATCTGCTGGACGAAGAAGCGGTAGCTTGCCATGTTGGCATCCTTGGCGTCCCAGTCGCCTGACGACTGCTGGACCATGCTACGTCTTGAGCTTGCATCGGTTTTCCTAGAAGAGGAAAGGGTGATGCAGCAATAGTAGCATAAGTATTTCCCTCAGTTTTTGTGAACCAAGGTATCAATACAGTAGGAGGCTCCTCAGAAGTCCCACGCACCTACACAAACGAACAAGAACTCGCAGCCAACGCAATAAAGGGGTTGTCAATCCCTTCACGGCCACTTGCAAAAGTGAGATCTGATAGAGATAATATGATAAGATAAATATATTTTTGGTATTTTATAATATAGATTGGAAAAGTGAAGATACAAAAAAAAGTAGATTGAAAGCTTATATGATAAGAGATAGACTCGGGGGCCATAGGTTTCACTAGTGGCTTCTCTCAAGATAGCATAAGTATTACGGTGGGTGAACAAATTACTGTCGAGCAATTGATAGAAAAGCGAATAATTATGATATTATCTAGGAATGATCATGTATATAGGCATCACGTCCGTGACAAGTAGACCGACTGCTGCCTGCATCTACTACTATTACTCCACACATCGCTCGCTATCCAGCATGCATCTAGAGTATTAAGTTCATAAAGAACAGAGTAATGCATTAAGAAAGATGACATGATGTAGAGGGATAAACTCATGCAATATGATATAAACCCCATATTTTTATCCTCGATGGCAACAATACAATACGTGCCTTGCTGCCCCTGCTGTCACTGGGAAAGGACACCGCAAGATTGAACCCAAAGCTAAGCACTTCTCCCATTGCAAGAAAGATCAATCTAGTAGGCCAAACCAAACTGATAATTCGAAGAGACTTGCAAAGATAACTTAATCACACATAAAAGAATTTAGAGGAGATTCAAATACTTCTCATAGATAAGCTTGATCATAAACCCACAATTCATCAGGTCTCGACAAGCACACTGCAAAAAGAGTTACATCGAATAGATCTCCAAGAAGATCAAGGAGAACTTTGTATTGAGATTCAAAGAGAGAGAAGAAGCCATCTAGCTAATAACTATGGACCCGAAGGTCTATGGTAAACTACTCACAACTCATCGGAGAGCCCTTGGAGATGATGTAGAGGCCCTCCATGGTCGATTCCCCCTCCGGCGGAGCGCTGGCGAAGGCTGCAAGATGGGATCTCGCGGATACAGAAGGTTATTGCGGTGGAAATAGGTTTTTGTGGTCGCTTCTGATGTTTTAGGGGTACATGGTTATATGTAGGTCGGTGGATGCTCGAGGGGCCCACGAGGGTGGGGGCACGCCCACCTGTAGGGGGCGCGCCGCGCAGCCTCGTGGCCGCCTCCTTTGTTTCATGACTTCCACTCCAAGTCCTCTGGATCACGTTTGTTCCAAAAAGATCGCTCTCGAAGGTTTCATTCCATTTGGACTCTGTTTGATATTCCTTTTCTTCAAAACACTGAAATAGGCAAAAAAAACAACAATTCGGGTTGGGCCTCCGATTAGTAGGTTAGTCCCAAAAATGATATAAAAGTGTAAAGTAAAGCCCATAAACATCCAAAACGGGTAATATAATAGCATGGAACAATAAAAAATTATAGATACGTTGGAGATGTATCAGACCACCAAGTTCGAGTCGCCGTAGCAGACGATGCGGCGAATGCCGATTTCTTTGGCCAGTCGGAGCCCGGAGATGAGCGCTTCATACTCGGCTACATTATTGGAGGCGGCGAAGTGGATCTGTAGCCTGTACTTCAGCTTGTCGCCTTTGGGAGAGGTGAGGACGATGCCGGCTCCCAGGCCGGTGTGCATCTTTGAGCCGTCAAAGTGCATCCAACAATGCGTAGAATCCGGCATTGGCGGCAAGTACTGGGACTCGACCCAGTCGACGAGGACGTTGGGCCAGTGCTTGGGACTTGATGGCGGTGCGGGGCTGGTAGAAGATGGTGTGGGGAGCCAACTCTATGGCCCACTTGGCCACCCGCCCCGAGGCATCTCTGTTGCCCCATGATCTCAGCAAGGGGAGCGCTGCAGACGACCGTGATGGAGTGCTCTTGGAAGTATTGCTTCAGCTTCTTGGCAGCAAAGTACACTCTGTAGCACATCTTCTGGTAGTGGGGTTAGTTCTGCTTGGAGGCCGACAGGACCTTGCTCAGGTAGTACACCGGCCTCTGGACCGACTGGGCCTTGCTGGCTTCTGGGCGCTCGACAACGATCACCGTGCTGATGGCTCGGTTGGTGGAGGCGATGTAGAGGAGCATGGGCTCTTTAGCAGCCGGAGTCACGAGGATAGGCGGCGTTGACATCACACGCTAGAGCTGGAGGAAGGCGGAGTCCGCTTGGTTGTTCCACTCGAAGCAACTGGATTTCTTCATGAGCTGGTACAGAGGGAGTACCTTCTCGCCCAGCCGACTGATGAACCGACTGAGGGATTCCAGGCACCCGGTGAACTTCTGGACGTCACGCAGCTTGGTGGGCTTCTCCATCTGCTTGATGGCCTTGATCTTTATAGGGTTGCACTCAATGCTACGTTGTGAGACAAGGAAGCAAAGGAGCTGGCCGGCTGGTACACCGAAGACACACTTCTCCGGGTTGAGCTTGATGTTGCAACGGCGCAGGTTCTCAAAGGTCTCCTTCAGGTCTTCCATCAGGGTGCCATGCTTTTCCGTCTTCATCACAATGTCATCCACGTAAACGTGGGCATTGCATCCGAGTTGCTTCAACAAGCACTTCTGCATACAACGTTGGAAGGTTGCGCCGACATTTCTCAAGCCGAATGTCATGGTGATGTAGCAGAAAGCACCGAATGGCATGATGAAGGCGGTCTTCAGGCGATCAGCCGGATCCAGCTTGATCTGGTGGTAGCCGGAATAGGCATCAAGGAAACACAACAACTCGCATCCGGCTGTGGAGTCGATCACTTGGTCTATTCCTGGCAGAGCGAATGGGTCTTTGGGGTAGGCTTTGTTGAAACTGGTATAGTCAATGTACATATGCCACTTGTTGTTCTTCTTCAACACGAGGACCGGGTTGGCAAGCCAATCCGGGTGAAACACTTCCATAATGAATCCGTCTGCTAGCAGTCGGGTGACTTCTTCTCCAACAACCCTTCTCTTCTCTTCTGACAGGCGGCGGAGGGGTTGCTTTACCGGCTTGGCATCCGACCTTACAAGTAGTTTGTGCTTGGCGAGATCCATCGGGACACCCGGCATGCCTTTGGGGGACCATGCAAAGATGTATTGATTCTCACAGAGGAAATCGATGAGCTCGCCTTCCTATTTGCTGTCAAGGCCAGTGCCCATGACAACAAACCTCTCCGGGTGCTCCGGGTCTAGGGGGATCCACTTGGTCTCTTTGGCTAGCTGGAAAGAGGCACCAAGTTCCGCCTCCTTGGGATCAGTCGGCATGGCCGGCTTCTCGCTGGCCATGGCTACCATCCGGTCAAGGAGACGTTTTTCTTGAGCAATGACGAGGGACTCGGCCAGCCGGCTGCTAGCACCAGTGCAATCTTGTGACTTCTTGTAGTCTCCGACAATGGTGATGATGCCCTTGGTGCCCGGCATCTTGGCCTTCAGGTATGCATAGTGCGGGATCGTCATGAACTTGGCCAGCGCAGGGCGGCCTAAGAGTGGGTAGTAGGGGCTTTCCAGATCAACCACCTCGAACCAGATAGGCTCGCGACGGAAGTGACCTTGTCGCCGAAGAGGACGTCGATCTTTATCTTGCGAATTGGGGAGCAGGACAGGCCGGGAATTATGCCATGAAAGACAGTCCGGCTTGGCTGGAGGTGCTTGGCCTTGATACCCAGCCGCTCCATGGTCTCGCGGTACAGGATGTTGATGTTGTTGCCACCATCTATCAGAACTCGGCCGAAACGGCAGGTCCGCCTCTCCATTGCAAAGGTTGCATCAAGCACCAGGGCGTATGAACCCGGGTTGGGCATCACAGTCGGGTGGTCAGCTTGGCTCCAAGTGATGGGCCTCTCGGACCAATGCATGCGGGAGGGAGCTTTTGTGCTGACGGCGTTGACCTCTCAGTGATGTTGCTGCCTGTCGTGCCGTCGCTGGCTTCGCTCGTGAAGACGACATAGGTGGCGTGCTCTTCGGGGAACTGATCTTGAATGGCGCCGACAGGTCGGGTTGCCGATTGCTGAGCGGCCGGAGCTGGAGGGCCGGCTGGTAGGGGAGGCGGGAGGGCCTCGCCCTTGGCAATCGGAGCTAACTAGTTGCACTTCCGAGTGGTGTGGTTGGATGGCTTCGTGCCACTGTGGAACTTGCATGGGGTGTCAAGGGCCTGCTCAAAGGAGAGGGTGGGCAGCCATGCTCCCTTGCCGGTTTTCTGACGCTTGGGGGCGGGCTGACCAGTCGGCTGCTGATCTTCGACTGCTGCTACCTGCCGGCTGCTGGGCCTTGCGGTTGTTGTCATTTTGCTGGCGCCGGTTGGCGTCACCAGCCGGCGTTTGGGAAGCCGTAGGGAGCACATTCCTGGGCGTTTGGGAAGCCGTAGGGAGCACATTCATGGAGGAGTCGGTCGTGGCGTACTTTTCTGCTATGATTAGCAGCTCGTCAAGGGTTGCCGGTTCGTCATAGAGGAGCTTGTGCTTGAGCAAAGTTCCCTCTCGGCACCCGGCCGTGAAGTACTCTATGGCCTGCACCTCGTGCACCCCTTCATAGGAGTTGTGCAGTTCGCCCCACCGCGTTAAGTAATCGCGGGTGGACTCAGTCAGGCCTTGGACGCACATGGAGAGCTGGCGAGGCTTGGGCGGCCGCTTGTAGGTGCTATTGAAATTGCAAATGAAGACTTCGGTGAAATCCAGCAAGTTGTTGACGTTATACGGCTTGAGGTTGTTCAACCATGTCCGGGCCATGCCTTGGAGCATGAGCGGGACGTACTTGACGACAAGGCGCCTGTTGCCACTTGCTATGTTGACTGCGGTGGAGTAGTCCACCAGCCAATCCTCCGGCTTCACGGAGCCGTTGTACTTGGGAGTGTCCCATGGGAGGGAGAGCCCTTTGGGGAAGGGCTCATCGCATATGCCGGGGCCGAAGCGAGGCGGGCCGACTGCATCTTCTTCTTCTATCGCCAGGGATCGAGCCAGTCGGTTGATCCGGTGGCGGGGATCGTTCTCTCCGACTCCTTCGCGGTGGCCCACCTGGTCTCCGAGAGTCGGATGCTCAACAGGCGGCGGGGAGGCACGCCTCTCCCTGCGTGGGGGAGGCGGGCAGTCGTTGCGCCTTTCCACTGCTCTTGGGCGGCCGTCTTGGTGCGCTTGATCGTGATGCATGTGCGCCGACTGCGGCTAGCAGCCGGCTCTGGGTCCCTCCGGCCCTGAGCGTCGCCTGTCAGGGACCGAGAGGTCACACCGTGCTCACGGCGAGGAAGACGGGTCTCGTCTTGCACGCCGGGTTCCACCATGCGGCGGCCGGCTTCTTGCTGTATGGCGGCCATGTCGAGGAGCTACTGAAGGCGCTCCATCATGTGGCGCTTCTCGTCACCCTCCAGGTTATCCAGCTCGCCCGCCACCGCCTGGGCAGCGCGCAGGTTCTCCATGGGGGTGGCGTAGACGGGGCGCTCGGCTCCGAATATGCTTGCGATGGCGGCGCCGTGTTGTCGGACTGCGCCCAGCCGGCTGGGCTCACCAACAGCCGGGGTGCCACCTACGGCGCGGTCGATCTCGCGTTGGTAGACGTCAGTAAGGCGCCTCGCGGTGGCTAACTGCTTGGCACTGTCGAGGAGCGAGAGGCGGTGCGCCACCAGCGTCGCGCTATCCATGCCATCATCAACCAGAGTGGCGAGAGCTCCTCGGGCTACCCGGATCAGATCCTGGTCTGCTCCGGCAGAAGCTCCATCCTGACTGATGACCAGCACCTCTGTGACGGTCCTGGCGCTAGTGATGTTGTCCGCGCGAGGGAGCGGGTCATCGATGATCTCTACGTGGTCGGGGTAGGCATCGACATCTGCCACGTCGGAGTCAATGATCATCTCGACTGGCGGGTCGGTGGAGCCGACGGACTCCAAGTCAAAGGCTACCTCGTTGGCACAGCTCTCGGAGCTGGCTGATCCCGCGTCGGGTGCGGGCTTGTCGGTGAGATGGACTCCACTTCGGATATCAACGAGGGAGCTCGCGGCGCAAGCGGCCTCCACGCCGCGCAATGCTTCGGCACAAGCATCATCGGGCACGCCGGGCTGGCTGTGCTCCTGGGGAAGGAAACAGGTTCCCGTCCAGAACGTGTCTCCGGCCAACGATGCGCCTCTCCCCATGGTGGGCGTGAAATGTTGTGGTATTTCCTCGACATATGCCAATTGGTGGCTAATCATATATGGGGTCAATAGAACGTCGTCGGGCTCTAGAAGTGGGAGTAGGCAAGACCTCAAATGACGTCAGGGCTTACCCAAGTTCGGGGCTCTTCGTGGAGATAACACCCCTAATCCTGCTCTGTGGGGTCTCCGCATCACTATGATCAATAGCGGGCTACAAGGTTGCTCCTTGAGCTGTTCGGGCTAGAGGAGGAAGAAGGCAAACTAGCTCTACTTCTCCCTAGCTATGTGGGTGGTATGATGAACTAAAGGTCGAACCCTTTGCACGGGTGACCCTGGGGGATTTATATAGGCCTACCCCCAGGGGTACAATGGTAATCCGGCTGGTCATAGGACTCGGCCATCAGTGTCTTTGGGCTCCGGCTTCTCCGCCGACAGCTGGGGCCTGCCGCCTGGTGGGCCCCACCGACTGTCGTGGATTCGGTCGACAGGTAGGGCCTGTAGCCTATGGGCAAGGACGACTAAGCCACCCTGTAGCCTTGCCTCTGAGGACGACAGCTTGGTCGGGGGATGCATGGCTACAGTACCGCCGCCTGGCGGGTGATCACTGTGTCCACACCCCGTTACTTCTGGTTGATGGCGCACAGACTCCAAGGGGAGGGGTGGCCGCCTGCTAGGAGCCGGCCTCCCCTTGTGGCTGCCTGCTCAGGCCGTGCCGCCTTCTAGTGATACGCGGGCAGGTGGGGCGTGCCTCCTGCGGGACATGGCCCTGCCTAACGTAGGCATCGCCATGGGCCGCGTGGCTACAGTGTGGTGTTAGACGAGGGGTGTCCGCCTGGTATGCCCGCACTGTGGCCACGTTCCGTTCGGGATTCGGGGATGGCAGGTTGCACTATTGCCACGCCCTGTCTTGTCGTAGTAGGTGGGTGCAGACTTTGAGGAGGCGAAGGGCCGCCTGGTAGGGGTCGGCCCGTGCCCTCGCCGCCTACTGGGGTGAGCCGCCTTATAGGAGGCGGCCCGTTAGCGCCAGCCGACCGCGGGGGCCGGCCTTGCGACCAGTCAGACTGAGGGGTTAGGCTAGCCCCGATGTCTTTGAAATCTGATGGGGTGTGGATGAGGCTAGCCAGGGTTTATCCCCCCGTCACAATTCATTGTCAGTCAGGCTCAATTCGCAACTTAGTTGGTTACTACTTTAGGTCTTTGTTTCTTTGCAGCCGTCTCCCAATGCAACCGCATGATCTCCAAAAAGATTAGGGTTCCTCTGCCTCTCGTTGGCGCGTCCACCTGTCCGCCTTGTCTCCGATGGTCTTATGGCAATGTGGCGCAGTCCTTCTTAGATTTTTCTTTGAGTTTTATTAGGGTTTGTGTCCTGCTCAAGATGGTGAGACAACGGTGGCTCCCTGAAGTTGAATAGCTCCCATGCCGGTGGTGCGTCTAGCATCGTCGGTGGGTATGTGGAGGTGTGCCTTTGGTGGATTTGCTTGGATCTTGTTATTGTTCGTCTACGCTCATGTGTCTTCAGGTTGCATAAATCAATGCTACTCTTCATCGGTGGCGGTTGCTGTTCTGGTGCGCTGGTCTTATGGAGTCTTAGCACGACGACTTCCCGACTATCTACTACAATAAGTTTTGCCCGGCTCCAGCAAGGGAGGGGCGATGACGGCAGCACGTCTTCGGCTTGCTTCAGGGCTTGTAGTCGTTGCTTGGTGGTCTACGGATCTGGACGCAATTTTATTTTTCTGATGTTCATTGTACTACCATGATTGAAGATAAATAGATTGGAATTCTTTTTAAAAAAAGCAATACACAATTCATGCAACTTAAGATAAATACTATTGAATTTTTTTCAAATACAAAGTTAACGATACACTGCTATAATTTGGGATTACACCTAGCTCTAAATTTTTGTCAAGTTCTTTTTGTCGCGGAACTGGGCAAATAAATCTTTGCCGAGTTTTTAGTTTGCACTCAGCAAAGAAATCATTGCCGAGATTTTTTTTTATTTTGCACAGGGCAAATAAATCTTTGCCGAGTTTCTTCTCATTTGCACCGGGCAAAGATATCATTGCCGAGTTTCTTTTTTTTTTTTTGCAATCGGCAAACATTTACTTTTTTCTTCTAAACTTCCTTGTCCCTTCTCTTTGCCGAGTGTTTTTTTATTGCACACGGTAAACATTTTTTTTGTCTTCCTCTTCTTTCTCTAGTTTTTTTTTATTTTGTACATTATTTGTTTTCTTTTTCCCTTTTATGCTTTGTTCTTTTCTATGTTATTTATTCTTAATTTTAATTTTCTATTTTTCCCCTTTCTCTATCTCCTTTTAAGTGTTTTTTTAGGTATTTGACAATTTAGTGAATAGAATAAAAATATGCGCTATAAGTGCATGAAAAGGTTGGGCTTATACAAGAAAAAGAAAGGAACTCCAAACATGAGGGTGCCATGACTTGACCTCGGGCATGTAATTTTTCTGTTTATAGATACCGAAAAATGTAACGAACTCCGAAATGCATGAAAATTGTCATGATGTATAATATCATACCTACATGTTGTGGTAAATTTTGAGAAGGTTTTGCAAAAGTTGTGATGTACATCGCTTAGAAACTAGACTATCTTCAAGGAAGAAAGATGTTTTCGAGAGGGAACAAGTGAGGTATGACGGCGATTCGACCATTGCTTTATCCGCCGGCATTGAATTTTTTTTCTACACTAAATATACATCACTACTTGATCAATGTAAAATTTCGGAAGCTTTCAGGGTCCCTTTGTTATATTTAAGTCATTAAGTCTATTTATAGACATTTAAAGTATATAATTTAAATTTGAATTGTAAGTGCATGAAAAATTGGAAAATTTAGGTTGAAAAAACATAATTGTGTTCTTCGGTCTATGTTTAGGACATATCCAAGAAAAAGGAAGGAACTCTAAACACGAGGGCGCCAAGACTTGACTCGGAACATGTAGTTTTTCGGATTATAAATTCCAAAAAATGTAAACGAATTCCGAAAAGCATGAGAATTGGCATGGCCCTCTAATATGAGACCTAAATGTTGTGGTAAAAATTCGAGAACATTTTGTAAAAGTTGTGACGCACATCGCTTGGAAACTAGACGATCTCTGAGGAATAAATGTGTTTTCGAGAGGGAACGAGTGAGGTATATGAAGGCGACGTGACAGTTGCTTCATCCGTTGGCCTTGAAATTTTTGTACACTCAATACGCACCATTACTTGATCCATGTAAAATTTTGGTATTTTCTTTCGGGCTCCGTTTGCTATATTTAAGTTATTAAGTCCATATCTAGACTTTTAACAGATACAATTCAAATTTGAACTGCAAGTGCGTGAAAAAGTTAACAAAGTTGGGTTGAAAAATCATGTGTTCTTGAGTCTATGTTCATGCCATATACAAAAAAATAAAGGAACTCCAAACATGTGGGTGCCAAGACTCAACCTCCAACATGTAGGCTTTTGGTTTATAAATTCTGAAAAATGCAAACGAACTCCGAAAAGCATAAAAATTGGCATGGCTCCCTCACATGACACCTAAATTTGGTGGTACAAATTTGAGAAGGTTTCACAAAAGTTGTGGTGTACATCGCTTGAAAACCATACCATCTCTGAGGAAGAAATGTGTTTTTGAGAAGGAACCGGTGAGGTATGAAGGCGATGCGACCATATCTTCATCCGTTGTCCTTGATTTTTTTTTCTACACTCAACATACACTATTAATTTATCCATGTAAAGTTTTGGAATATTGTGGGCCCCGTTCTATATTTAAGCATTAAGTTCCTTTCTAGACATTTAACGGATATAATTCAAATTTGAACTGCAAGTGCATGATAAAGCTGGCAAAGTTGGATTGAACACTAGTAGAAAAGGGGCCTATTGTCCCGGTTGGTGAGGGACTTTAGTCCCGGTTCACGAACCGGGACTAAAGGGTCGGTACTAATGCCCTGGCCCTTTAGTCACGGTTCAATCCAGAACCGGGACAGATGGGCCTCCACGTGGCCTGTCCCCTGAGCCCAGGAAGGAGGGCCTTTGGTCCCGGTTGGTGGCACCAACTGGGACCAATAGGCATCCACGCGTCAGCATTTCTGTGGCTGGTGTTTTTGTTTTTTTTTTATAAGGCGTGGGGGGGGAGGGGTTTGGGGGTTTTGGGGGGTTAATTTAGGTGTTTCATATATTGTGTTAGCTAGCTAATTAATAGAGAGAAGTTTCCTCTCTTTCGTCCGTGATTTATCGACGCTATGTACTATACATACGTATAGCTAGACACGCTAGCTAGCTACTAAGCAAACGAAGGAAACAGAAGATCGTAATGAACATATATGCATACAGAGAGAAGTGATATCGACCACCTCTCCTTCTCCGAGAGATTGGTCGAACAACAAGTTCTCGTATATCTATCCGACAGTACCGGTACATATATACAATAATTATCTTTTACAAATATAATCTCCTAACATACGGTCGAGTGGTCCACATAGTATTCTTCGTCTTCAGCGATCACGTGGTCAAGAAAGAATGCCGCCAATTCCTCTTGAATTGCTCGCATGCGATCTGGTGCTAGGAGTTCATCCCGCATCCGAAACATCTAATTTTAAGAAGGGGGTCAATACATATATATATGAATGAATGAAACTCAACACAAATGATGGTAATAAAATCAAATTGTGAATATTGTTATTTACGCACTTCATATTGTTTGTCAGAGTAGCCCCGCTCACAGGTCAGATGGACTCGCAAATGTAGTATCCACAGAAATTATTCCCTTGTTCCTGCCACAACCACTTTACAAGAAATAGAGGTCAATCAAACTGATAATTAGCAAGCATGCTAAATGGTATTGATGAAACTAGCGCTTGAATCACTAGGAGATGCGTGGAATATGCTACTATAGTACTTACTTTCGGGTGTCTAAATTGCAGCTTCTTCGGCAGTCCCGGAGCTTTTTTGGTGAATTTTCTCCAAACCCTGTCATACAAAGAAAACAATTACTTGATATCAGAAATGAACAAAGTTGCTGATATGGTGGATAATGATCGATTTAACTTACTTCTCGAGCATTTCAGTCATGTCCGCATACTCCTTGGGATCTTTTCGTTTGGAGTCTAAGACAGTTACTACTCCCTGCTCAAGCTTAATCTCTAGGAGGATATAGTGGTAGCTGCGCATGCATGCATAACTCATCAATATTACATTACTATAACCTGGACTAATAAGGGAAACCGAATATGCCACAAGATAGTAACACTCACTTGAAGTTGTAAGGAAAGAGTATTATATCTTTGTGTTCATTTATTTCCAACGATCGTAGCAAGTTGGCCTCGGTATTTTCGGCATTAAATTCAACCTCAGTTGCATCTAGGAGATGTGTGTTAATGAACCCAATATCACCCACTTGTCTTTTCTTCAATTCGGCGATCTTCACTATGCATAATATAGTGAGGATAATTATAAATACATGCAATGAAAGAGATGAGTTATATAGAGAGACTTAATGATAGAACTAGTACTACTTACAGATAGTAGCAGGTGACCATTGCTTTATCGAGGGCCAATTGATTGAAAAACTGATAGAACTCCTCAAATGGAATAGGCAACAGTTCAATTCCAACGAGGTCATGCTCCTTTTTAACTCTCACATACAAAGTACTCCTCCCCTCAGACTCTCTGCAGGTTTTCATGTACCAATCATGCAATCTTCGCATCATCGTTGATAGAGATCTTTCATCTTTGACGAGAGGCTTCCCGTACTCGTATCTTTGTATATGCACCTCCAAGAAATCATAATGTACATCATCGGGCAGGTAATCTGTAGGATTGCCATAACCGGGCACCATCCTCGGATCGACGATGTCGCTAGCAGGCACCTTGAGCAGGGGGCACGATTGCTTCGCTTGTTCGCCGAGCTGGGAAATTTGTTTCCCAGCTCGTCGTTCTTTCATCCTTTGATCACTTTTAGTACTTCCCGACCTCTCTGCTTCGGCAAATGCTTTTCCAATAATGCGCTCATAGTTGCCTTTCGGCGGAGACTTGGGTGGTTTTGTCAGGGCAGCCAGAGTGCGCTTCGCTTTCACCGGATCTACCTTCTCCTACGGAGGTGGATGTCTCTTTGCTTTCAACCCTGCAAACCAGTCATCCACTTCGGTCTGCGCGACCTTCGCGTTTTCCTCCTCGGTCCTCTCGTACGGTAACTTCTCTGGAGTCTTCAGACAAGGACCGAATCTGTATCTCCTCCCGCCTTTGGCTATACTACTAGACGCCGGCAGAGCAGATGGAGCGGATGTCTTCTTTGCTTGCTTACGAGGCGGAGGAGAAGGACTACGACGCGCCGGAGCAGCCGGAGCGGCGGCGGGTCCCTTCCGCTCTTGCTGACGAGGCGGAGAAGGAGGAGGCTGGCTGCTCGGGCGCGCCGGCGCAGGCGGAGAAGGAGGCGGAGTGCCGCCACCCGCCGGAGAAGGAGCCGGCCGAGTGCCCTGATCGTCACTCGCCGGAGGAGGAGGCGGTGGAGGAGGCGGAGTGCCCTGACTCGCCAGAGGAGGAGGAGGATGCGGAGGCGTCCAGTTTGGAAGGTTGATGAGATCCTTCCGCCATAGGCATGGAGTCTTCAGAGCAGAACCCAGCCTAGTCTCCCCTTCACCGGTAGGGTGGTCAAGCCAGAGGTCCTCAAATCCCTCCGTTATTTCATCCACCATCACCCTAGCATATCCTTCTGGAATCGGCCGGCAGTGAAAAGTTGCGCCGGGTTCAGTAGGATAAACAGAGCCAACAGCCGCCTTGACCTTCAAATTGCTCCATTCCGCCATAAGGTGGCAATTTTGAGACTCTGTGATAGCATCCACGGGATAGCTGGCAGGAGCCGTCAAGGCATGCTCTGGCTGAAGCAGCTCGGTGGAAGCCACGCTGCTTCTCCGCTGAGATGGCGGGGTAGCTTCGGGGGAAGCTTCGGCAGGTCGTTTGCTCCGCTGTGCTTCTCGTTCCTCTAGCCCCATTACCCTTTCGTGCAGCGCCTGCAGTTGGCTCTGCTCCAGTTTCTTCCTCCTCTCCTAGGTTTTGTAACCCCCTGCATCTGGAAACCCAGCCTTCCACGAAACGGAGCCTGGCGTGCCTTGTGTCCGTCCAGGGCGCTCAGGATTACCGAGGGCCATTGTGAGCTCGTCCTTCTCCCTGTCTGGAACGAACGTCCCTTGCTGCGCTGCTTGGATATATTGCTGAAGCCTCTTGACTGGTATGTCCAATTGCTCGTCTGTCCAATTGCACTTCCCTAATACAGGGTCCAAGGTTCCGCCAGCCCCGAAGAACCAAGTCCGGCAACGGTCTGGCCAGTTCATTGTCTCTAGTTCGATCCCTTTATCAAGCAGATCATTCTTAGCCTTGGCCCACTTAGGACGGGCTATGAGGTAGCCACCAGACCTCGAGCGGTGGTGAAGCTTCTTCTTTGCAGCATTTTGCTTGTTTGTCGCCGACATCTTTTTACTCTTTTCCGATGTCTTGTGGGCCAAAAATGCGGGCCAGTCATCTCTGATCTTCTCATATTTTCCCTTGAATTCTGGTGTCTCTTTTTTATTGACAAACTTATTCAGGTCTTTCTTCCACCTCCTGAATAGGTCTGCCATCTTCTTAAGAGCAAAAGACTTGATTAATGGCTCTATAACTGGCTTCTCCGGATCATCCTCTGGCGGTAGGGTGAAATTTGACTTCATCTCAGTCCAAAGATCATTTTTCTGCAGATCATTGACATAAGACACCTCAGGGTCTTCGTTCTTAGGCATATACCATTGCTGGATGCTGATCGGGATCTTGTCCCTAACCAGAACCCCGCACTAAGCAACAAATGCCTGCTTTGTCCGGATGGGTTCAATCGGTTGGCCGTCGCGCGCGATTTCTATGATCTCAAACCTTTCATCCGAGCTCAACTTTTTCTTCGGTCCTCGTCTCTTTACCGAAGTTGTGCTCGATCCGGAGGGCTATAAAAAAGAAACAAAGACGAGAGTTAATTAATATGTGTACATACCAAAACAATGAATGCATCAATTAGCTAGTCAGCACAGGCTTAACTAATATATATACCTGGCCGGACTCAGTTTGGTGATCACCGGAGCCGTCCTCACGGTCTACTTCTTCACCCTCTCCTTCTTGCACCGGCATTGGGTCATCGGAGCCATCATAATCATAGCCAGCTGCTTCTTCACCCTCTCCTTCCAGACCATCGGTGTCGTTGAGAAACATCAACGAGCAGACGACATCACTTCCTTCTGCGATTATGTCCCTCAACAACGCTTCTTGTGCTTTGTCTCGGGGCAGGGTGTCCATAGTTTCTACAAATATTTACAACATGGCAATTATTATTCAAACATGACATATATGGATATATTAGTGGCAAACGTAGAACTAGCTAGCCAATCACAATAAGGAATCATATTGATTAGTGTCCTCGACGCTGCTTCTCTAGGGTTTCGGGTGGCCTCGACAACACTTCACTTGCTATTTAATTAGGGTTTCCTCTACCACTTGGCGACCCTCGACGACCCTCGTTCCCGATAAAAAAAAAGAGGAAGAAGAAGAAAAAAAAGAGGAGAAGAAAGAATAGAGGAGAAGAACTCCTCTATTCTTTCTTCTCCTCTTTTTTTTTCTTCTTCCTCTTCTTTTTTTATCCTCTTCTTCATCTCATGTTCGACGAAGATCGCCGAGGGGTCGGGAGGTTGCCTAGTGTCAAAGGATTCAACAAAACCATGTCTTCATCATTAGGCGAAAGTAATAGGTGCATGATGGTACGAAGCTCTCCAAAGTTATTTTGGAACAGAGTCCCAGATAGGATAATTCGCTTTTTGGTACAAAGTTCAGCAAGAACCTTCCAAATATCGTTATTTGGAAGGCCTTTGCTGAAATTCGTACAAAAAGGCAAATTATCCTATCCGGGACTCCATTCCAGAATAACTTTGGAGGACTTCGTACCATCATGCCCTCGTTACTTCCGGCTAATGATGAAACCATGGATTTCTTCAATACTTTGACAATAGGAAACATCTCTCGACCCCTCGGCGATCCTCGACACCCTCATCCCGACCCTATAGAACCCTCGACCCATAGACGACCCTGGAACCCTCGACCCTCGATCCCTCGACCCTATAGAACCCTCGAACCATCGACCCTGAAACCCTCGACCCTTGACCCCTTAACGACCCTCGACCCTCTACCCTAGTTCCCGACCCTCGACCCCTCGGCGATCCTCGACACCCTCGTTCCCGATAAAAAATAAGAAGAAGAAGAAGAAGAAGAAGAAAGAGGAGAAGAAGAAAGGAATTTCTAGAGGAGAAGATCGAAGAAAAAAAAAGAGAAAAAAGAGGAGAAGAAGAAAGGAATAGTGGAGAGGAAGAGAAAATAGATTCTATTTTCTCTTCCTCTCCACTATTCCTTTCTTCTTCTCCTCTTCTTTTTCTTCTTTTTTCTTCTTCTTATTTATTTCTCCTCTTCTTTTCCTCTCATCTTCTTCTTTCTTTCCTCTTCTTATTTTCTTCTTTCATATCCCTCTTTTTCTAAAATTGTAACTTTTGCATATATAAAACTTCTCTAAAATTGTAACTTCCTATATATGAACAAAAAACTAAACTAATAAAAATAAAAAACATATACATTATAGCCACATACACATATACATCACATATGAACAAAAAAATAAACTAATAAAAATAAAAAAAACATATTGCAACATATGAACAGAAACATATAGCCACATACATACACATACATTATATATATATATATATATATATGAAAAAAACATCATCATATCATCAACAGAAAAAAAATAGTATTTTTTCTAAAAATCTATCTTTTGCATATATACATCAACATATATATACACTAACCTAAAATGCACAAAAATGCTATCAGAGAGGGGGTATATCAACCCCCCTCATGTATCCACATACATACATCTATACATACATATATACTTGCATATATGTATAAATTTTTGCATATATAAAGTTTTTCTAAAATCTAACTTTTGCATATATGAACATATATACACAGAGAACATATACATATATACACATTTTTATAATAATGCAAAAAATAAGAGAAAAGGGCGCCGGCGGCCGGACCGAAGGCGGCGGCGTGTGGTCGGGGCGACGACGACGGGGTTGGGGAAGGGGCGGCGCGCGCGGCGACGGCGACGGGGTTGGGGAAGGGGTGGTGCGCGCGGCGACGGCGACGGGTCGGGGAACGGGTGGCGCGCGCGGCGATGGCGACGGGGTCGGGGCAGGGGCGGCGCGCGCGACGACGGTGATGGGGTCGGGGAAGGGGCGGCGCGCGTGGCGACGGCGACGGGGTCGAGAAACGGGTGGCGCGCGCGGCGACGGCGACGGGGTCGGGCTGGGGCGGCGCGCGCGGCGACGGCGATGGTGTCGGGGCCGGCAGGGGCGGCGGGCGCGGCGACGGTGTCAGGGCAGTGGCTCGGCGGTGGCGACGGCGAGGTGGACCAGCCTGACGGCGTCGGGGCAGGGCTCGGCGGCGACGGCGACGAGGAGCAGAAGGCGTCGGGGCGAGAAGAAACAGATGGATTTTGGTGAAAACTAGTAAGTGCTGTATATATAGCAAGAGCATTGGTCCCGGTTCGTGGCACAAACCGGGACTAATGCCCCCTTTAGTCCCGGTTGGTGGCACACCGGCCTTTGGTCCTGGTTGGTGGCACCAACCGAGACTAAAGGGGGGCATTAGTCCCGGTTTGTGCCACGAACCGGGACCAATGCCCCCTTTAGTCCTGGTTGGTGCCACCAACTGGGACCAAAGGCCTTGTGCTGCCCCGCGCACAAAACTTTAGTCCCACCTCGCTAGTTGAGAGGGCTCGAGAGTGGTTTATAAGCGCTGATGCGCCCACCCTCTCGAGCTCCTCTCAACTGCAGGCTTTCGGGCCTAATCTGTCACTAGCTATGTGCCTGTGGGCCTACTTGGCCTCCTGCGGGCCTGAATCCTGGCCCATGTAGGGTTTCTAGTCGTATTCAGGCCGTGGGGGCCTAGTAGGCGGCACTATTTTTATTTTTTGTCCAGTTTTTTTGTTTTGTTTTCTGCATTATTTATTTTTTGTTGTTTTTTGCTTTATTTTTTAATTATTTTTTCTTTTAATTTTAGAAAAATTATAAACTTTCTGTTAGTGCCATTAGTTTTCAAATTTGAAAACATTATTTTTTGTTTTCTTTGTTGCTTTATTTATTTTATTTTGTTTCTACTTACAACAACATACTTGTTGGTGCTATTTTTATTTTATTTTTTCAGTTTTTTTGTTTTGTTTTCTGCATTATTTATTTTTTGTTGTTCTTTGCTTTATTTTTTAATTCTTTTTGCTTTTAGTTTTAGAAAAGTTATAAACTTTCTGTTAGTGCCATTAGCTTTCAAATTTGGAAACACTTTTTTGTTTTCTTTGTTGCTTTATTTTTTTTTATTTTGTTTCTACTTACAACAAAATACTTATTGTTGCTATTTTTATTTTATTTTCCAGTTTTTTTTGTTTTCTGCATTATTTATTTTCTTTTGGTTTTTTGCTTTATTTTGTTTTTGTTTGTGTGAATTCTTTGAAATTTGTGTGAATCACAAGTTTGTGATTAACTTTACTAAAAAAAATGAAAATACATCCACCTACAGAGAAAATTCGAACTAAATTCATAGTTTTCAAATGAACTCTCAAAAAGTTGGCATAGCATGTGCATGTACAAAACGGACAATGGTATCATACTCGTCTGTTACAAAGTTGGCATGGTATCATCATAATAGTTGCGGGAGAAAGTCTTCACTTTTTCTTCGCTTGTGTCATTTGCTTATTGCCCGTAACCATGGATAATCTTCATCGTTTATCAGGATGCTGGGGTCAGCCTTGACTTTGAAGGGAGGAATTTCATGAAACTTTTCATAATCCTCAGACATGTCTGTCTTGCCCTCCACTCCTACGATATCCCTTTTTCCTGAAAGAACTATGTGGCGCTTTGGCTCATCGTATGATGTATTCGCTTCCTTATCTTTTCTTTTTCTCGGTCTGGTAGACATGTCCTTCACATAGATAACATGTGCAACATCATTGGCTAGGACGAACGGTTCGTCGGTGTATCCAAGATTTTTCAGATCCACTGTTGGCATTCCGTACTGTGGGTCTACCTGTACCCCGCCTCCTGACATATTGACCCATTTGCACTTAAACAAAGGGACCTTAAAATCATGTCCGTAGTCAAGTTCCCATATGTCCACTATGTAACCATAATATGTGTCCTTTCCCCTGTCGGTTGCTGCATCAAAGCGGACACCGCTGTTTTGGTTGGTGCTCTTTTGATCTTGGTCAATCGTGTAAAATGTATTCCCATTTATCTCGTATCCTTTCCAAATCATTACAGTCGAAGATGGTCCCCTGGACAACAAGTACAACTCATCACAAACAGTGTTGTCACCTCTGAGACCTGTTTCCAACCAACTGCTGAAAGTTCTGATGTGTTCACATGTAATCCAGTCGTCGCACTGCTCCGGGTGTTTGGAGCGTAGACTGTTCTTGTGTTCATCGACATACGGGGTCACCAAGGTAGAGTTCTGTAGAACTTTGTAGTGTGCTTGAGACCAAGAATATCCGTCCCTGCATATTATTGAGTCCCTTCCAAGCGTGCCTTTTCCAGTCAGTCTCCCCTCATACCGTGATTTAGGGAGACCTATCTTCTTAAGGCCAGGAATGAAGTCAACACAAAACCCGATGACATCCTCTGTTTGATGGCCCATGGAGATGCTTCCTTCTGGCCTAGCGCGATTACGAACATATTTCTTTAGGACTCCCATGAACCTCTCAAAGGGGTACATATTTTGTAGAAATACGGGCCCCAGAATGACAATCTCGTCGACTAGATGAACTAGGACGTGTCGTCATGATATTGAAGAAGGATGGTGGGAACACCAGCTCAAAACTGACAAGACATTGCGCCACATCACTCCTTAGCGTTGGTATGATTTTTAGATCGATCACCTTCTGAGATATTGCATTGAGGAATGCACATAGCTTCACAATGGCTAATCGGACGTTTTCCGGTAGAAGCCCCCTCAATGCAACCGGAAGCAGTTGCGTCATAATCACATGGCAGTCATGAGACTTTAGGTTCTGAAACTTTTTCTCTGGCATATTTATTATTCGCTTTATATTCGACGAGAAGCCAGTCGGGACCTTCATACTGAGCAGGCATTCAAAGAAGATTTCTTTCTCTTCTTTCATAAGAGCGTAGCTGGCAGGACCTTCATACTGCTTCAGAGGCATGCCCTCTTTTTCGTGCAAGCGTTGCAGGTCCACCCGTGCCTCAGGTGTATCTTTTGTCTTCCCATACACGCCCAAGAATCCTAGCAGGTTCACGCAAAGGTTCTTCGCCACGTGCATCACGTCGATTAAAGAGCGAACCTCTAGGTCTTTCCAGTAGGGTAGGTCCCAAAATATAGATTTCTTCTTCCACATGGGTGCGTGATTCTCAGCGTCATTCGGAACAGCTAGTCCGCCGGGACCCTTTCCAAAGATTACGTGTAAATCATTGACCATAGCAAGTACATGATCACCGGTACGCATGGCGGGCTTCTTCCGGTGATCTGCCTCGCCTTTGAAATGCTTGCCTTTCTTTCGACATTGATGGTTGGTCGGAAGAAATCGACGATGGCCCAGGTACACATTCTTCCTGCAGCTTCCCAGGTATATACTATCGGTGTCAAGTAAACAGTGCGTGCATGCATGGTATCCCTTGTTTGTCTGTCCTGAAAGGTTACTGAGAGCGGGCCAATCGTTGATGGTCACGTACAGCAATGCCTTTAGGTCAAATTCCTCCTTTTTGTGCTCATCCCACGTACGTACACCATTTCCATACCACAGCTGTAAAAGTTCTTCAACTAATGGCCTTAGGTACACATCAATGTCGTTGCCGGGTTGCTTAGGGCCTTGGATGAGAACTGGCATCATAATGAACATCCGCTTCATGCACATCCAAGGAGGAAGGTTATACATACATAGAGTCACGGGCCAGGTGCTGTGATTGCTGCTCTGCTCCCCGAAAGGATTAATGCCATCCGCGCTTAAAGCAAACCATGCGTTCCTTGGGTCCTTTGCAAACTCATCCCAGTACTTTCTCTCGATTTTTCTCCACTGCGACCCGTCAGCGGGTGCTCTCAACTTCCCGTCTTTCTTACGGTCCTCACTGTGCCATCGCATCAACTTGGCATGCTCTCCATTTCTGAACAGACGTTTCAACCGTGGTATTATAGGAGCATACCACATCACCTTCGCAGGAACCCTCTTCCTGGGAGGCTCGGCGTCAACATCACCAGGGTCATCTCGTCTGATCTTATACCACAATGCACCGCATACCGGGCATGCGTTCAGATCCTTGTATGCACCGCGGTAGAGGATGCAGTCATTAGGGCATGCATGTATCTTCTCCACCTCCAATCCTATAGGGCATACGACCTTCTTTGCCGCGTATGTACTATCGGGCAATTCGTTATCCTTTGGAAGCTTCTTCTTCATTATTTTCAGTAGCTTCTCAAATCCTTTATCAGGCACAACATTCTCTGCCTTCCACTGCAGCAATTCCAGTACGTTACCGAGCTTTGTGTTGCCATCTTCGCAATTGGGGTACAACCCTTTTTTGTGATCCTCTAACATGCGATCGAACTTCAGCTTCTCCTTTTAACTTTCGCATTGCGTCCTTGCATCGACAATGACCCGGCGGAGATCATCATCATCGGGCACATCGTCTGGTTCCTCTTGATCTTCAGCAGCTTCGCCCGTTGCAGCACCATCGTGCACATCATCTGGCTCCTCTTGATGTTCAGTAGCATCACCGTATTCAGGGGGCACATAGTTGTCATCGTACTCTTCTTCTTCGCCGTCTTCCATCATAACCCCTATTTCTCCGTGCCTCGTCCAAACATTATAGTGTGGCATGAAACCCTTGTAAAGTAGGTGGGTGTGAAGGATTTTTCGGTCAGAGTAAGACTTCGTATTCCCACATATAGGGCATGGACAACACATAAAACCATTCTGCTTGTTTGCCTCAGCCACTTCGAGAAAATCATGCACGCCCTTAGTGTACTCGGAGGTGTGTCTGTCACCGTACATCCATTGCCGGTTCATCTGCGTGCATTATATATAATTAAGTGTGTCAAAAATCATTACAAAACATCATGAATAGATAATTAAGTGACCAAATTAATAGAAGTTCATCATCACATAAAAACCAAAGTACATACATAGTTCTCATCTAACAACATAAAGCTCTGCAGAGCATCTAAATTAATTAAACCATACACTGAAACTATGTAAAACATTTCAATGCGAAAACAAATGCGATCTTAATCGCAACCAAGGTAACAACTGATCCAACGGCATAATGATACCAAGCCTCGGTATGAATGGCATATTTTCTAATCTTTCTAATCTTCAAGCGCATTGCATCCATCTTGATCTTCTGATCATCGATGACATCCGCAACATGCAACTCCAATATCATCTTCTCCTCAAGTTTTTTTATTTTTTCCTTCAAGAAATTGTTTTCTTCTTCAACTAAATTTAACCTCTCGTCAATAGGGTCGGTTGGAATTTCCGGTTCAACAACCTCCTAGATAAATAAAATCTATGTCACGTTGGTCGGCATAATTTTCATAAACAATAAATGAACCAATAGTTATGACAAGATAATATATACCACATCCGAATCATAGACAGGACGAGGGCCGACGGGGGCGGATACCAAAACCATCGCACTATATAAGATGCAATAATAAAAGTAAGAAAATAATACAAGTATCTATCTAAACATACAAGTAAGAATATTTTTCCTTTCAGAAAGAAGATAAGAGCAAGAGGCTCACCACGGTGGTGCCGGCAATGAGATCGGCGCGGGTGATCGACGACGGTGAAGACGGGGACGGGGCGTGACGGACCGCTAAACCTAGACAAATATTGAGGAAAATGAAGCTTGGCGGACGAGCTTGGAGAGGAGAAACCTTAAGTAGTGTGGCTCGGGCATTCCATCGAACACCTTTTGTGCATAGGAGGTGAGCTAGAGCACCACCAAGCCCTCTCCCCCTCAGCCAAAAAAACAGAGCAGTGTGCTCTGCTCTTGCGCGAGGGGGTATATATAGGCACCACCATTGGTCCCGGTTGGTGGCATGAAGCAGGACTAAAGGGAAGCCTTTGGTCCCGGTTCTTGCCACCAACCGGGACCAATGGTGGTGGGCCTGGAACGAGGCCCATTGGTCCTGGTTCGTCCCACCAACCGGGACCAAAAGGTCCGGACGAACCGGGACCAATGGCCCACGTGGCCCGGCCGGCCCCCTAGGCTCACGAGCCGGGGCAAATACCCCCATTGGTCCCGGTTCTGGATTGAACCGGGACTAATGGACTGACCTGGCCTGGACCATTGCCTTCTTTTTTACTAGTGGAAAAGTCATATTTGTGTTCTTGAGACTTTGTTTAGACCATATACAAGAAAAGAAAAAAGGATTTTCAAACACGAGGGTGCTAAAATTCGACCCGTACATGTGGTTTTTTGGTTTTTTAATTCTGAAAAATGCAAACGAACTCCGAAATACAGGAAACTTGGTAGGGTGTCTTTATATGATACCTAGAAGCTGAGATAAAAATTTACATGAAAATAATGCAATTTTGGATCCTAATTAATATGAAAACGTACTAGTAAAGAAGCACACATATTGTAGCTCCTGTGCTTTTTTCTTATTGGCTGAGCCACGTGAGGCACGGATCAGTGAGATGGCAAGAACTCAGCCGCATATCTCGTGTGACTTCTTTCCAAATCGGACGGCCAACGGCTCCTATCCCCATCCTTTCTCTCGTGAGTTGGCCTCTATTGTCCCTCCCCTCTCTCCCTTATATCCCCATCCTTTTTTCAATGGCCACCGGCTCTCCCTCCTCTCTGTCCACTCCTCTCCACGCCGCTGCCGCTGCCAAAGTGCCACAGCCTCCGCAATGAGCAGGAGTCAACGGAACAAGGAGCAGCAGCTCGCCGCAGCAAACAACATCAACTAGCAGCAAGCGGCAGCAGCAGAAGCTACCCGGCCATGCTCGAGCTCGATGCAGTGCTCCTCCTCGCCGGCTGGTGAGTGCTCAGCACGGCTGCGTCAATCCAGTTTCACATCTTCATCTCAAAACCAAAGGCAAATCACCAATCTCAACCCAGTTTCACATCTTCTTCTCTACAACAGCAAGCGAGTAGCACACTGAGAGCATTCCTTGTTCCGCTCACACTGCCAAAACACTAGCACAATCTCACATCCATATATAGAGGTCTAGCCATGGAGCTCGCCATGCTGGCCATCCGCCCCCTCCTCCCGAAGCTGGGGGACTTGCTGGCAGGCGAGGTCACCCTGGAGAAGCGCGTGAGGAAAGGCGTCGACACTCTCGACAAGGAGTTGAAGCTGATGCACGCTGCTCTTGGCAAGGTGGCGAGGGTGCCGCCTGAGGAACTTGACGAGGAGGTCAAGATCTGGGCCGGAATGGTGAGGGACCTGGCCTACCAAATGGAGGACATCGTCGACGCCTTCGTGCTGCGCGTGGGGAATGGATCCGCCAACCCGAAGAACAGAGTGAAGAAGTTACTCAAGAAGACAGGGAGATTGTTCAAGAAGGGTAAAGATCTCCATCGAATCTCCGATGCTCTAGAAGAAGCGGTTCGTCAGGCTGAACAGTTGGCTGAGCTGCGCCAAAGGTACAAGCCGGAGACGCTGGACGCTGGTGTTGGGGCTAGTGTTGACCCTCGGACCATGGCTATGTACACAAATGTGAGGGAGCTCGTCGGCATTGAAAAGCCACGAGATGAGTTGATAAATATGTTGCTTGACGGTGATGACTGGTCAAAGAATCCGTTGAAGATGGTCTCTGTTGTTGGATTTGGTGGGTTAGGCAAGACAACTCTTGCTAAAATGGTGTATGACAAGATCAAACTGCAATTTGATTGCAGTGCTTTTGTTTCGGTTTCTCAGGACCCCAACATGAAGAAAATCTTGAAAGACATTCTTTTTGAACTCGACAAGGTCAGGTATTCAAACATATATAATGTCGAACGAGAAGAAAAGCATCTCATTGACGAACTCATTGAATTCCTTGATGAAAAGAGGTATGCTTCTTTTTTCATACAATTAATCGATAGTCATTTCGTCTAGTAAAATCATCATCATGTTGCATTGGTGCATACACATCCGTATAGCGCATTCTAGATTTATTCTGTAGGTTTACACTGTTCATGTGAATTCGTAGGGTTTATTATGGTCCATTACCCGACATATAGCCCATAGTCTCTCCTTATAAAAAAATTCTTAGATATATCTTCATTAATTGGTTTGTCAACTAACTCTCACAAATATTTTTATAGGTGCCTCATGGTAATTGATGACACGTGGGATGAAAGTGCGTGGGATTTTATCAAGCCGGCTTTCTCTAAGAACAATATCGGAAGTCGGTTAATCATGACAACCCGCAATGTCAGTGTTGCTGAAGCATATTGCTCTTCGAGTCATGATATTATTTATCATATGAAACCTCTTTGTGAGGATATCTCAAGAAGGCTTTTATACAAAAGAATATTTTCTCATGAGAAAGAATGCCCTCATGAATTGGTGGAAGTATCTGAAAACATCTTGAAGAAATGTGGTGGAATACCATTAGCAATTATTACCATAGCAAGTCTTCTATCCAATAACCGCCAGATGGACCAGTGGGATGCCGTGCTCCATTCCATTGGCCATGGACTCAAAGAAAATCGCAATGTAAAGGAGATGAAGAAGATATTATTATTCAGCTATTATGATCTACCTTCTTATCTTAAGCCATGCTTATTGTATCTAAGCATCTATCCAGAAGATCACCTGATTATGAGAGGTGAGCTGATATTGAAATGGATATCTGAAGGTATTGTTTATAGTGAAGAAGAAGAAACTAGCTTATATGACCTCGGTGATAGCTACTTCAATGAGTTAGTAAACAGAAGTATGATCCAGCCGATAGGTATTGATTTCGAAGGGAAAGTAGAAGCTTGCCGTGTACATGACATGGTGCTTGACATCATATGTTTATTGGCTAGTGAAGAGAACTTTGTCACTATATTGAATGGCACCAAGAGGAAAATCACTGAGTTGCAAAGCAAGGTCCGAAGATTGTCAATCCAAAATAGCAATGTAGAAGTGGCTAGCATCAGTATGGCACAAGTAAGATCAATTTCCGTCTTCACAAATGATGATGTTGACCAACCGTACAAAGTTTCAAGTTGTCAAGTTCTGCGCGTGTTGGATTTAGAATATTGTCCTTCTCCGGGTACTTGGAATTTTTTGCATTTGAGGCAGCTACGACTGAAAGGTTATGAGGTTCAGGAGCTTCCAATGGAAATAGGAAAGCTATTGTTTTTGCAAGTCCTGGATATTAGTGGAACAAGTATAAAAGAAATACCTTCGAGTGTTGTTGGACTTGGACGTTTGATGTACTTGAATCTTGGCTGGGGTGTGAAGCTCCCATCTGGGGTTGGTAACTTAACTTCCCTTGAAGTGGTACGGGGGCTAACAGTGGGTAAACATGAGGGTCTTTCAGACAGTTGTAATGACCATCTTGTGAAAGAGCTGGGGAGTCTGACCAAGCTGAGGGTGCTCATGCTTTATTGGGGAGTTTTGGATGAGAACATGGCTAAAACTTTGGTTAAATCCCTAAGTAATCTCCACAAATTGCAAGTGCTAATTATTCGTGGTGACAAACGTGGACATGTCAGTCTCATGCATGAAGGCTGGGTACCCTTTCAGCAACTCCGTAGAGTATTAACTCTGGGTTGCTTGTTATGGACCCTCCCGGCATGGATTAATCCTTCATCGGTCCCTCTCCTGTCGTATCTGGTAATAACTGTGAGTAAAGTGCGCCCGGAGGACATCCAGCTTCTTGGTATGCTGCCCGCCCTTCGTACTCTGATGCTAACCGTTGATGGATATTGGTCGTCCCCTGCTGAGCTGGTGGTAACGGAAATGGAAAAGTCTGTTGTTACTGCTGATGCATTTCCATGTGTGGAAGTGTGCTTCTTCCATGGTTTCGCCATTGTGCCGTCTATATTTCCACGAGGAGCCGCACCAAGGCTTAAAGAACATTGCTTCTGGTTTCCAGCTAGGTGGATCGGCCGTGGCGACATTGACTTGAGCATGGGGCACCTCCCCTCCCTCGAGAGAGTCGGGGTTACCCTTTTGCATAGGGAAGCCAGCGATGAGGTGGTGGAGCAAGCGGACGCGGCTCTGAGGGCCACAGCGGAACACCATCCCAACCGCCCCGTCATTGAAATCAATAAAAGTTTCAAATAGGAACAGGTATACACTGCTCTCGCATTCCCGTTTTCTGCAACTAGTGCTCCCAAGTGTCCATTACTTACTTTCATCAAGTGTTCAGTAATCATTTCCCCACTTTTTTTCCCTTCATTTTCAGGTGGATCAAGGGCTCGATTCATCAAATCCTGCAACGCCATCAGGTACAACCAATCAACTGTTCTTTCAGCATTTTCGCTCGCTACTGTGTTTCCTTATCCTGTAGCGTTGCAATGTCAGTATGAAAGTATGAACTCTCTTTTCTTTCTTCCTCCTGCTACATACATGCATTCAACTGAACCATTTGCATGCATGTGTGTGCTTCCAAATGGCGTTGCAGGTAGGAGGGGCTAGCTGCAGATTAATTTCGTCGACGTCCACAACTTGATCACTCAGATGAAGAATCCGACGAGGAAGGTCTAGAGCACCGCAGCGAACGAGATGAATCGCTCATTATGTTTGTCCGCCCGTGTCCGAATTTCCTTCTTGATTCCGGCAGGCAATTCAAGAACCACCAAGTTTGTAGGGCATTCTGCCCGTGATGAATTATTGCAGCTGGCCGGTTTTGCCTGCTTTAATCCTTCGTTCCCCTGCTTGATTTGTTCCTAGCAGCTTAATTTCAGACTTGAGTCCTGACAGTTTGTAAGATGTGTTTTGTAAAATTTCACCTTGTATTTGTCACGTTGGTTCGATAAAACGAAATAAACAGGTGTCCTCCGTCTTGCCGACGGTTGGATCTTGGAACTTTGTGCTATAGTAGTTCATCGTACATGTACATACCAGCTGTGGTTGGAACATGGAAGACACGAGGATCGATTGGATGCTAGACCAGCTTTAATCCATCCCTAAAAGTTAATTAGACCTCCAAAAACCATGGGTATTAGGTGTTTTTTAATTTTCAAGACCTAATTTAATTCCATAAGCCAAGAGGTTAGTGTCGAACCACCAACATTGACGGCAGACAAGCACGAGACGGAAACAAGAAGGAATAAGTATCAGCGCAAAGTCTTGCGATCATTGATGGTGCTGAGGTACTGCCATGCGGGATTTCTGCTGCTCTGATGACAGAACAGGTTGACACTATCGACAGCGATGAGAATTGGGCTCAGTACCACAGATGCACAAAAAAGTGTCAAATCTAGAAATAATTTAAATGGATTGCTGAAATTTTATAATGTAGCTGAATTTGTACATTATAAATATGGCTTACACTTGTTTTCCTTGTTTGAAATGTGACAGAGCCATGTCAGAATGTGAAATGGTCAATTTTTTGGCCGGAAATTGTGCTCATTTCAAAAGTGCTTGAGAAAAGCAAAATAAATAAATAAAAGTGGTAATATTGGTAAACTGTACTCCCTTCTCAAGCTCCTAATAGTATATTATTTCCAAGTGAAGTCGCTGGGTGATAAGTCCCTGATGAAGACGAAGCAGCCGCTCTCATCGCATCAGAAAACCATTAGAATTGGGAGTGTCGATACTGTAATCTTTGTTCATTCATGTTGTAACCGTGAGGCCATGCAAACAAAGGAAATCTCGTAATCACGAAAAAATCAAGGCTGTTTTATTATTGGCGATCAATACACATTGTCAAAGTAGAACAATCAAAATTGGCGATCAATACACATTGTCACAAGAATATTTTGTTATTGAATCACATCACTGTCCATTGATTGGCGTGATGGGTACCAGCAACAATCACTTTTCGTCACAAACAAAGCAGTAACAATATTGCTGAGTTTGGCCAGCCCTACAATAAGCTCTATAGACGTGTTCTGCCCAGGAATCCCGGCAGGATCTCCGGCAATCTAATGCTGAGCATTCAGCGGCTGTAAAAGCAATCACCTTCACGCAATCATCTGTAGACAAGAACATGCATCACTGAGGGAAGTCCAAATTGAGAAACACTGCAAAGAAATTCGTGCAGGTCATCTGAAAATATAGACATGTAGGAGAAAGGAGACCGATTTCGTACCAACATGAATGGAGTTGCCTATGCCTAGTTGCACAATCACCATAAGGCAAAGGAGAATGATTTTTCCCTCCATAAGATAAGACACAAACTTCTCCTTCTCGTCTTGTTTAGGTCTCCAGAAGAATACACGATGTCATATTTGTAGACTTGTGGCAAGGGAACATTTACTTGCATTTCACTCAAAAAGATCAAAACTATCCAACTATATCGTCCTTATATTTGGTAAAAAATTGTTCCCATCTTTATTTGTATATATATATATATATATTTAATGTTGTTATAACTGTCCATATATGTGACAATATAAATTTAGGAGATATTTGTTAGTAATAATTAGTTTGCAAAAATGGGTCATGTATATCTTGTAAGATATTTTCCACTTGATCTCGTTATATGTTTCTATTTTTAAGCAAATACTCCCTCCGTTCCTAAATATTTGTCTTTCTAGAGATTTCAACAAGTGACTACATACGAAGCAAAATGAGTGAATCTACATTCTAAAATATGTCTAAATACATCCGTATGTTGTAGTCCATTGAAATATCTAGAAAGACAAATATTTAGGAACGGAGGGAGTATAAATTAGGAGTTAGGAAATAAAGTTTATCTCCGAGCGACCGATGGAAAGGGATGGGACCTGCGCCAGCAATGCTTTTCTTTTTCCGTACGTGATTATAGGAAAGTAATAACTGGCCACAAATCACATGGTTGGAGGAAACAAATCCATGATTTAAGGACGCAAAATAAATCATAGTAGAAAACTGCTTCTAGATTTTAAAGCATAATAACCAATCTAGCATAATAAGCTTCCGCACCATGCAGTTTGTTTCCATATGAAGCGAAAATTGTATCCAGTGTTACCAAAATTTGCTTCCAATGCAATTAAAACTTTTGATTATGCGTCGACTGAAATTAACATGCTTCATTGGCTCGTATAACATGTTACCAATACCCAAATATTTGCTTAATTCTGATATGATCATCAAAATCATAGGCTATCCGTGTCCTTGCTTCCTTGCGTGCTTAATATAATCCATTAAACAAGTTGGTAGCCATTGTCGAGTGCCGACTGAGTGTGTGTTGTGAAACAACAGGTTGAAGTCATTGACAAGATCAGACCAGGTGATCAAATTCGAAGCATCCTTCCATTGAACCATGAAAGCAAGTTATATGTTGCAGAAGAACAAAATGTACTCGAAGCATGTTTCCATGGAAGCATGAACACAAGTTGTTTGAAGCAGAAAAAACATGTAACTAGTCACATTACTTGCTGAGAAATTTCTTCCAAGCCAGTTGATAATTGCTTCTATTGAGTGAAAATTTATGTACAGCATAGCAATGTATTATATTTGCTATGCATAGACAATACATGAACCGGAAATTTGTTTCTAATGTAACATGGAATTCGTTCCAACAGCAAAATATATTTGTTTCCAGAAATCAAACATTGCTTCCAGAGATGTTAGAATATGCTTCCGAAAGAAAATAGTATTTGCATCGAAAGAAATCCAAAAATTGCTTCAACTTGGGCCAGATGCTAGCACATTATCCCTTCCGCAAATTTTTCTGGAGTTTTCTCGGTCAAAAAAGACCATGTCCACAAGTTGGGGCCATTTCAACGATGCCCAAAAATAGACCATGTCCAAAAGAAGAGTGTTTAGGTAGGCCAGAAGGTACGGTTCAAAACACGTTGTTTTTCGACTTCCGTCAAATGACACTATTTTTTCCATCAACTAACCAATTCTTTTTTACAAATAGACCAACTGACCAATTCAAGGCACCATGAAAAGTTGTTTGGATTTTTGGCAAGTTATCGGCCATTTTTCACCGAGAAAACTTCAAAAAATGCAATACTCGAAAACCCAAACAACTTGACATGATGCCTTGAATTGGTCATACAAGACCACGAGAAATCTATTCACAAATTCAAAGAAATGTTCGGGGATTTTCAAATAATGTCCGCACGTTCAAAATTTGTTAAGAATTTCAAAAAAAATCCCATTTTTGAAAATCTACACAAATACAGAAAATGTTCGAAGAAATTGAAAAGCAAGTTGGTTTCGAATTTTTATTCATATTTTATAATTTTTTAAACTCCAAATTTGTTAGTGTTTTCGAAAAACTGAAAAATAAAAAAATCATTTCAAAATTCTGTTTGCTCTTTTTAAAAAGTGTATTTTGACATTCTGAGCAGTTTTGAAAGACACAAACATTTTTTTGAAATTTCTGTACAATTTTTGAAAATGCGAATATTTATTTCATGAACCAAATTTGAAAAGGTGATTTTTAAAAGTTTGAAATAAAATAAAGGTGTGAACATTTTTGAAAAATAATAAGGAAATGAAAAAATGAATATGAAACAAAAAATGGATATTCTAAAAGAAAGAAATAGTTGAGAAAAGACTGGTTCAACAATATGCCGGCCCAGCAAAACCGTGGGCTTCCGCAAACTGAAGAAGAAGAAAAGGAATAAAAAGAAAAATAAGCATGAGCCTTAAGATGTTCTAATTGGTTAGTGTGGTTCTCTCTCAACGTAGAGGTCAAGTGTACGATTCATGTGAAGCATACTCTTTTTTGAAGTTTAAAAAGAAAGAGAGAAAAAGTTGAGGGCACCATGTATAGGCGGTATGTATACAGGCCGTGTATAGGCGCCAGCGACATATTTTTAAAAAAGATCATCCTACCTTTTATTATGAAGGGATGCGGAGAAATCTATTGATGTGTTTAGAGAGGTTTCCGTGTAGTTAGACCCGAAATGTTATTGACAAGATTTTTTTTTCTTCGTCTGAATATGATATGAGTGTGTTTCTAAAAAAATTAAAATGATGTCCGCCTGCATCCCTATTGATATTCTTTGTTGTTCGAACTGCGCTGGAAACCACATAGAAATGGAAATGATGGACGGTAAGAAATACAGCACGGATGCCACACTTATATCCGCCCAAAATGTACTAGCCCCTATTGCTTTAAATTTCATGCGTTCTTTAAATTTGCTGTTGCGGACAGACGCGGACGCGCGGACACCGACGTCTTGCATGCCTAGATATCAATGAGACACACATGCCATGTTGCCTAGCTAGCTCACTAAGAGCAACTCTAACGCGACGACTCATTTCGTTCGCGCGCGTCTGTTTGGGTCAGTGCGAATAGAAAAGTCGGCCCAACACGCCGACTAAACGAACGCATGTTCGCTTTTCGTCCGTCTGTCGACCCATTCTCGGCCCATTATTTACCCTCATTTATATAGGTGCAGACACAAAACGGACGCGCGCCGCGCCCGCTAGTCGGTGGCACATTGGCCATCCTCTCTCATTCCAACAGCAAACCCTCGCCCGTCTCCTTCGTCGCCGATGTCGCCGCCCATTTTTCCGGTGCCTTTGCCAGCTGCCGGTGCCGCAACATCCCCCCTACAATGCCACCACCTCCCACATTGCTGCTACCACCGTCTTGCCACCGGGGATCCGAAAGCTTTCCATCCCACTCCCGAACACAGCCGCGACCAAGAAGCCGCCTCGCCGCCCGCCAGCTCCTTCGCCCTGACACTGGCAAGCTCGTCGTATGCCCCCAGGGCAGCTAGCTGGTCCGAGGGCGGCGCGAATCCCTTCGCCGGCTGGCTCCTTCCTCGACGCCCGCAAGTTGTTCGACGGTTTGCCAAGGTACAAAGTGGACTCCGCCGACGAGTTCTTTTTTCACAATTTTCTTTGCGACTCCGACGATTCCTCGTCCGGTGATGAGGAGGAGATCTTGGCTGCCGTGTTGGTCCATCACCACCTCAATAGCCAGCGGCCGTTGTTCCGTGGCTCCATTCCGGGCACCTTCCGGCGCCGAATGGCAACCGAGAGAGCGAGCATTTCCTTCTTTGGAAGGACTACTTTGACACAACGAACCTGTTGTTCAAACATCGGAAATTCCACCACCGTTTCCATATGAGTAGGCATCTTTTCAACCGTATTAGAGAGGGGGTGGTCGGCTACGATGACTATTTCGAGTGCAAAAAGGATGCTCTTGGAAAGATTGGCTTCTCCTCTTACCAAAAATGCACTGCAGCCGTCCGGGTGCTTGCATACGGAGTGCCTGATGATCTCATTGAGGAGTACGTCCGTATGAGCGAATCTACATGCCTAGACTCCATGTACAAGTTCTCAAGGTTGTGATTACTGTGTTTGGCCCTGAGTACTTGAGAGAGTCGACTCCTCAAGATACAGCCCGTTTGTTAGCGATGAATGCCAGCAGGGGCTTCCCAGGGATGCTTGGCAGCATAGAATGCATGCAGTGGGAGTGGAAGAACTACCCTTCTGCTTGGCAAGGGCAGTATGAGGGCCATGTCAGGGCTTGCACTGTCATACTTGAGGCCGTGGCATCTCAAGATCTCTGGATCTGGCACTCTTTCTTTGTCATGGCCGGATCACACAATGATCTCAACATGCTTCATCGCTCACCGGTGTTTGCTAGGCTAGCCGAACGCAACAACCCACCGGTGAACGTTACCATCAACAGCCACAACTACGACAAAGGATACTGTCTGGATGATGGTATATATCCTTAGTGTATCATTATTGTGAAGACAATTCCCAACCGTGTCGAAGAAAAGAGGAAAAGATTTTCCCAAGAACAAGAGAGCGCTAGGAAGAACGTCTAGCGTGCCTTTGGTGTTTTGCAATCTCAATGGGGCATCGTTCGGTATCCTGCTAGGACTTGGAGCACGAAGAAACTGTGAGAGGTGATGACTGCTTATGTGATCATGCACAATATGATCGTACAAGATGAGCGTGGAACGTCTCTACGTTCAAGGGTTTCAGTTTCAGGGTGAAAATGTTGTGCCTGAGCATGAAGGAGCAGTAACGTTTGAACAGTTCACCCAATTTCATTGTGACATGCGTGATTGGAAAACTCACATAAAACTGCAAAATGATTTGGTTGAGTATATGTGGGTTCATGTTGGCAACCAATAGATGTATCTTTTTTATTCGGCTTGCAAAACTATGTGAGACTATTTTATTTTTATTCGGCTTGTAAAACTATGCTCTTTATTTGGTTGAAACTATGCTATTTATTTGGTTGTGGATTATATGTTTGCTTGTGAACTAATGCAAAAATTGTGTGTGAAATAATGCAAAATTTGTGCTATTTGTTGAAAAAGGGCGGCCAGCCGCTCATGCCGGCATATATGAGTCGGCACGTTGGACGCACTGCCGACCCAAATCTCAAATAGGACGGACGCCGAGCAGGCGGCCGCCCAAACGGACAAAAGCGCCGTCCATTTGGGTCGGTGCGTTGGAATTGCTCTCAGTATTCTATTCTGGAATAAGAAAGACCATCTTGCATGCATGTTCCTAAAAAGCAGTGAGCAGTCCCATTAATCATATATACCTAAATATTTTATTTCCACTATCTCTATTCACTGCTTGTAAATTGTAATGGATGTATCACATCTAGTAGCATACATGTCAACTACGCTATTTTGCCGAGGTGACAGACTTAAACGAAGAAAGAAAGGGTTAAATTTCATAGCATAATATATTATCATAATAAAATATTGTACTACTATGTTTCTTGCATGACAATAAATAAGATCATCTAAAAGACTGATCTATAATACTATGCATTAAGAGGCAGTATCATACACTAGTATGATACGGTTATACTAACACATGATACTAACTTAACATGCACACACGCTATCTCATCAAAGACCTACCACAACTAGCATGAGATTTATTTTTTTCCATTATTAGTGAATCCAATGCACACATCTCATCTTACCACACATGCCACCTCATTAAAGGTCCACTCAACATTCATGGTAATAAGTTTTTCATTATCTTATGCCACTTATATGCAAAATGTTTTTTTGGCTAAACAATAATCAAATACATATATAATTTTTATTTTTATTTTGAGTTCATATTTCGTTAATTCAACTATGATTATTTCATACAATCAAATCACTGAAATATATTGCAAACTATTCCCGTAGCAACGTGTGGGGTGTTCTCTAGTTTACTAGTTTTTCTATGTTTCTGACCAAGTTTCGTTGCTAGCTGTGCACTGAACAGGCACATATAAAATTTTCAGGCCACGTAACATTCAGTCCACAGTACCATGTACCGCAACCAACTTCAACAACATATATTACCCACCCTGTTCATTTAATAAAAATACAAATAGTGATGAAAACAGGCATGCCACAATCATTCTCGACAAACAAAAGACCACCAAATATCTAAGGAACAGAAAATAAAAAAAGACTAGCTAACAGCAGAGCTCTACAAACACTTGTTAGTACATGCTTTCTTGGCCTTTCTGATAGCAATTCGTTGACGGGCTACACACGGCGCACGCATGGACCAGCCAGCTCTCGCTCGGTTCGGTCAGCATGTCCCCGTCCTGCTCTTTCTCCACGTCACTGTCTCTCGTTTATAGGGAGAATAGTGCAGCTGCCAGGCTGGGGAGATAACATTGGGCTGCAAAGGACCACATGTTCCACTGGCTGAATTCTCAACCGCACAGCGCTGCAGATGAGAATGCCTTATCTCAACTCTGAAGAACAACAAACCAAAGGAATAAACATACTGCGAGAGGTCCAACCATGGAGCTCGCCATGCTAGCCATCCGCCCTCTCCTCTCGAAGCTGGGGAACCTGCTCGCAGGCGAGTTCACCCTTGAGAAGCGTGTGAGGAAAGGCGTCGAGTCTCTTAGCAAGGAGATGTTGCTGATGCAGGCTGCCCTTGGCAAGGTGGCGAAAGTGCCGCCCGAGGAGCTCGATAAGGGGGTCAAGATCTGGGCAGGAATGGTAAGGGACCTGGCCTACCAAATGGAAGACATCATGGATGTCTTCATTGTGTGTTTGGGTGATTTATCTGCCAACCCAAAGAATAGAGTGAAGAAGTTTCTTAAGAAGACATGCAAGTTATTCAAGAAGGGCATAGATCTTCATCGAATCTCCGATGCTCTAGAAGAAGCAATTACTCAGGCTAAGCAGCTGGCTGAGTTGCGCCAAAGGTACGAGCTCGAGACACTGAACACCCGCATTGGTGCTAGCATTGATCCTCGCACCATAGCTCTGTACACAGATGTGAGAGAGCTTGTCGGCATCGAAGAACCACGAGACGAGTTGATCAACAAGTTACTTCAAGGTGATGATTGGTCGAAGAATCCGTTGAAGACAGTCTCTGTTGTTGGATTTGATGGGTTAGGCAAGACAACCCTTGCCAAAACAGTGTATGACAAGATCAAAGTGCAATTTGATTGTAGTGCTTTTGTTTCGGTTTCTCGGAACCCCGACATGAAAAAAAAATCTTGAAGGATATTCTTTTTGAGCTCGACAAGAAAATGTATTCAAACATACATAATACATCACGAGAAGAAAAGCGTCTCATCGACGAACTCATTGAATTCCTTAATAACAAAAGGTATGCTTATGCTTTCATGCTATAGATCGATAGTCATTTTGTTTAGTAAAATAATGGCCATGATGTATTGGTGCAAACACATTCTAAAAGCCTATGCTTGATGAGTTATAGATTTACAATGTTCATATATATAAATTCCTTGAGTTTACTATGGTCCATTTTACTCTACATATAAATATATAATCCATAGTCTCTCCATATAAAAAACCTTACATATATCTTCCTTTATTGGGTTGTGAACTAACTCACATAATATATTCATACATGTACCTCATCATAATTGATGACATATGGATTGAAAATTCATGGCAATTAATCAAGTGCGCTTTCTCCAAGAATAGTCTTGGAAGCCGAGTAATCACGACAACCTGCATCTTCAGTGTCTCCGAAGCATGTTGCTCTTCTGCTGACTAGTAAGCATGCACGTGCAACGCACGTCTATTATCACCAGACGAATAGAACAATAACCTAATATTCCCTCGTTCATTTTGTGAAGTGTGTTAAGATACGTTAAAAGTCAAATGTCCTTTTGTTGACAAAATTACTCTAGTCACATATTTCCTCAGCTGCAATGCCAATCCTACAGAATGAAAACAATGCTAACTGGCATTTATACTAACTTTAACTACCAACTTCTCCTATCCTCATTTTTTGCTACCGATCCTATCCTATTTTTTTACTGGGAGCCCGTTGTCTATCCTTCTAGAAATGAAAAAAACTTCGGGAGAAAAGTACTGCAGGCACATTTTATTTTTCTTCAGATATTTGAGCTGCTAAAACTACAAATATTACGGTACAGGGGGAGTAGAAAATTGCAGGCAAATGCACAGTGCCAAATTATTAGCTTACACATAAAAATGATACAAAGTTAACAAATAACTTCCCTTTCCAAATATCATGTCAATCATATCAACCAGAAGTTGAATGGATCAACTAATGAAAAGATAATGTTACATTGTTATTCACCTTGCTAGTGTTATGATGTCGATCAAATATAGTTTTCCACTTGGTGACGTTACCCTCAGTTTTATTTTACACGGCTGATAGCCCATTCAATCATTTGCTCCTCCCCTGTTGCTCTAATATTAAAGCTTCTCCTATACTCGTTATCCTCAGTTTTCTTTACACGACTTGACTTAAAAATATTGATATGGTCTATAGCACAATGCGAACAAATATAGTGTGTTGTATATGAATATTTCAATCAAAGGCTAGTCGAGGTCGTCTGCTCCATGGGGAATGATGGTCAGACTTCCATTCCTGATGATCCCCTTCTTCACCATTGCCACGAACATCCCATAGTCAATTTGAACATCATAATCAAATGTAGACATGATCAATTTGCATTTCAGATTTGTAGTAATTAGCGTAATAGTATAGACTAATCAACAGAGTTAATTGAAACTAATTAATTAATTTGAGATGGTGACTGCACTGAATAAACATATGCATGTTCTCATTGCCGACCTCCCTGATGATGTCACGATACCGACGTCAGCTTGTATGTTGTACTCCCAGCACACCTCTTCCAGCAGGTCAACAGTGATACGCCCAGATCAAGCAATAATAATGACACCCCAGCTATTTCCATCGCCAACTCCTTGAAGAACGTGACGAATAACTAATCAATCATCAATAAAATTGGAAAATAAAACAGGAACTTCTTACCCACCAATATTGATCTGATTTCTCATAATACAAGAGTTCACAGAAACTGAAGAAATTTCTAGGGGTAGCTCGACATGACTTTTCTAGCTAGCAATGCACTCGGCTTCAAGTGAAAATTCACCGCACACTTTGGACAAGTAGTGATCAAAAGCATCTTAATTTTCATACAGAGGGAGTACATAATATGAAAAATATTGTAAACGTACTATATAATACAAGGAGTATGTGAGGTCAACTCAACACTTAAAATAATCAAACTATACTTTATTAAGTCTCCCTAATTTTCCCCACTGGTGACATGGAAGCGATCCATCACATGAGCGTCAGTGGTACCCCTCAGAAGCGGCGGTAGCTAGTGAGATAGAAGGCGACTCCCACGATGACGGGCGAGCATGAACATACGGCGTGCTTGTATGGAGCTCAAAATATTGGTGATATGGACGATTAAGAAAGTGCAACATTTGCCAGCAAGCTCACAATATGTAAATATTGGTACCCTTTTTTTCTCTATGGTCCTAGAGCAAGAAATTTGGTATGCACAGAACAAACATGAAATTTGGCATACAAGGGTGACTAATATTTGAAATAATAGCCGCAAAGAGATGGGCTTTACTAACTTGGCATACAAATTGCACAAGACTTACTTTGTATGGACAGAAAGTTGGAAACACATCTTTTAGAAAGAGGCTTCTACACATATTTGAGAAACAACAATGTGCTTTGATTTTCAACTTGTTTTGCCAAGCACCACTACTAATTTAATAACATGCTAGTGTAGGCAAACAACCTCATGCTAGAATAATTGATGCGGTTAGACTACACATGTTGTCAGATTCATCAAAGTCATCATGAGCTTTTACTAAAATATTTGAAGCAGATTGCTACATGTAACAGATTCATGGGAAAAGATTCGGACCAATGTGTTGAAACAACACTTGTTAGTTACAGTACATGATTCAGAGCTTTTATCCTAGCATGCTAACTACACATGGAATTTAATCACACAACAACATTCATTCCTTATAAAACTCGATAGGTTTTATTAAGACTTGTACAAATATACTTTTAGACATAAGGATCAGAAACTAACCTGTAAAGCACAATTGTTAGGTGACGCCTCCACGGCCAAATCATAGTTTCGCTACTTCCCATAAGATTCCTAGTGAACCAAGAAAAGAAAATGCTTTTCAGATTTGCTAGTTGCAGCCTCAAATCCTACGAACCAATCTGTTTATAATAAACAGAATTCATGTCAACAAAAGAAATGTTACCCCAAACAAATGTGCACCCGACTTAATCTCGCTCAACAGAACTGCAGTGCACATGTTTCTCTCTAGCAAATATCTTCCTTGCTGCATTTGTTTCAGTCTGGACAAATCTCGTTGCTTCCAAAGGCACGAAATGCATGCAAAAGTACTGCAAAAACAAGATTAATACAATTTAGTACAAGATTCTACTTTGCTTCATTGCGATCCTTACAAAAGCACTGTGGGCTGCCCCTTTTTGGTGAGTGGACCAGGGTGCAAAATAAGATGCAATGAATATTTCATGTAATATGCTATTGGAAGTTAATAACATAGCAAAGCAAAGCTTGAAACAGTTCATGTTGATGTGTTTATGTTTCCTACCAGCATTAAGCAATACATTTGGCAAAATTATGCTTTGTACCATGACGACATCAGATGAAAGCTAATTAAATAGACCATATGAAAACTGCACCAAGTAACGCATGGCTTGTCTTTTGCATCAACATCTGAAGGTTGCCATCCTACGAAAACTAACAACTCTGCCCATAAAATGCAAACCAATCTAAAATTGTGCTTTGCATGCACATACTTCGATAGACCATTAACCATGTATCTCCATAGAAATCAAGCATGCCTGATGCAAGCAAAAAAGTGACTCAACTCATCTTTCAAAGTTATTAATAGCCACCTTCTCATCCTTCAAATGCGCCTTCTAGGAGCAGCAATACATAAAATGAATAGATGCAAGACAAGAACTGAATCTAGCACACAAGAATATCAGGTCTGTGCAATAATAATAATTTTTTTTGAATTTTCACCGGGGGGGGGGGGGGGGGGGGTTCCCCCACCTGAATATATTGATCACAGAAACGGGCAAAGCCCCCAGTTTGTTACAGCAAGAGAATTTAGGCGACTCCGTAGAGTGCCAGAGAACACAACAGCCATACAACGAGAGAATAATAAAATTAACACCGCAAGTAAATAAAGAACTGAATCCCCACAAAGTAAAAAATCAAAATTTAATGTCCTGCAAGTACGATTAGGCCAATCACAAGCAATCAAAGAAGATGGGACATACATGGCATAACTTGTTCAGTGTGCCACCAGCCTGGACGAAGATTCGAGAAGCATTTCCAAGTCTTTGATATCAGGCTTAATATTTAGTTGAAATTTGACAAGCTCCCTCCATTATATGGTCACAGTCATATTCATAGTTAAATAGACATGAAAATGGAAGATTAAAATGAGAGCACTAAATTCTGGGCATGAGCATTAGAACTACCTATCAATCAGGATGTACTTCAGTCATCAAATAATACAAATATATCTATAATGAAGATAGTTCAGGTAGTTGTAGCGCTTAGTTTCGTCCACTATTCTAGCATCCAGGAAAAAAACTGAGAATATCTAACCTTAACTACGATTGGTGTTGTAGCTCAAGTGGGATATATTTGAATAGCTAACCTTAACGACAATGTTAGACTTGGCTTCAACCAAAGAGTCTGTCAGGTTCTGTGCCTGCGCCGGAATCTGCAAAAACACCATAAGAAAACTCTGTTAGAGCACGACATGGCCACCAGAATGAATAGGATAAGCACCAACAACATATGCTTTTTTTTTCCTTTGATGGAATATCAGGGTACTCTGTCTCGATAGAATGAAGAAATGAATAGTTCGCCTTCAGTTTTACCATGGATCGACGATTTGGGAGGTGAGGAGCATTGACGGCTATTAAAATACACGAGATTGATTCCTTGAGCCGTATCCTTGATTGATTGACTCCACAGTAAAAGGAAAGAAAGCCAGAAACAAATCAGACAAAATTAAGTCACGTACTCCCCTAGCTTGTCCTCACGCACGCCGCCGCCGTATTCACTCGATACCAATGGCGATTCACGTCAAGCTGAGCGGCAGCGGAGGGCGGGGCGAAGCTGAGCGGCGGCGAGCGGCACGGCGGGGCGGGAGGATGGGGGGCGGCGTGGCGGCGGCGGCCCGGCCGTGCTGTGGCAGTCGATGGGAGGACGAGGAGCAGGAGGCGGCGTGCGGCGCGGCGCGGGACGACGTGGGCCGGCCTGATGGGAGGAAGAGGAGTGCGGGCATGCGTGCGGACGTGGGATGCGGCAGTTTTTTTCTTTTTGGAACGGCGGGGTTAGCGATTGATGGATGAGTAGTTCCGTGGCTTGTAGCGTTAAACATAGAAGGATTAAGGGTCATTAGATCTTACAATGGATGGGTGTGATTGTTTGGATCTGCCTCTCTCTTTCTTTTATAGTGGTAGTAGATGATATTTATAGGATGAAACCTCTTTTTGATGATGTCTCAAGAAGGCTCTTCTGTGAAAGAGTATTTTCTTCCAATAAAGGATGTCCTCATGAATTGATGGATGTATCTAAAAACATCTTGAAGAAATGTGGCGGAATACCATTAGCCATTATTACTATAGCAAGTCTTCTAGCTAATAATCATCGGATGAAAAGAAAGGACCAATGGGACACCATGCTCAACTCCATTGGTCGTTGACTCACAGAGGACACAAAGAAGATACTATTGTTCAGTTATTATGATCTACCTTCTTATCTTAAGCCATATCTAAGCATCTTTCCAGAAGATCACGAGATTATTAGAGGCAAGCTAATATTGAAATGGATTCCCAAGATTTGTGTATACTGTATAGTGAATAAGAAGGAACTAGCTTATATGAGCTGGATGACTAGTACTTCAATGAGCTAGTAAATAGAAGTATGATCCAGCCAATAGGCCTTGATAATGAAGAAAAGGCAAAAGCTTGTTGTGTACATGACATGGTGCTAGATCTCATATGTTCATTAGCAAGTGAAGAGAACTTTGTCGCTATATTGGATGGCACCGAGAGAAAAATACCTAAATCGCAAAGCAAGGTCCGCAGATTGTCAATCCAAAATAGCAACGTAGATGTGGCTACCATCAGTATGAGACAAGTAAGATCTAGTACTGTTTTCACGAATGATATTGTTAATCAACTGCAGAAAATTTCAAGTTTTAAAGTTGTGCGTGTGTTGGATTTAGGAGATTGTCCTATTCTGGATAGCATGACTTTTTTGAATATGAGGTACCTACGACTTAATGGTGATGGGGTTAAAGACTTTCCAATGGAAATTGGAAAGCTACAGTTTTTGCAAGTTTTGGATATTAGTGGAACGAGTATAAAAGAAATGCCGCCAAGTGCTATTCGGCTAAGACGTTTGATGTACCTACATATTGGCCGGGGTGTGAAGTTCCCATCTGGGATAGGTAACTTGACTTCCCTAGAAGTGCTACTTGGTCTAGAGGCGGGCAAGTTTTCTTCATGTGGTTTCAATCACCATCTTGTGAAAGAGTTGGGCGAGCTGACCAAGCTGAGGGTGCTCCGGTTTTTGTGGGGTGATTTGGATGAGAGCATGTGTAAAACTTTGGCAAAATCCTTAAGTAATCTGCACAAGTTGGAAGTTCTACAGAATTATGTCAAAGGTGGATGCGTTGATCTCATGCGCGAAGGCTGGGTTCCCTCTCCACAAATCCGTAGATTACGGATTATCGGTTGCTCATTGCAGACACTGTCGGCATGGATTAATCCTTCATCGCTTCCGCTCCTGTCCTATCTAGCAATAACAGTGAGTGAAGTGCGATCAGAGGACACTCAACTTGTTGGGATGTTGCGTGCCCTTCGTTATCTCGATCTACGTGTTGAGGGCAACTTCTCAGGAGAGAATCATGTGGTGGAAATGTCTGTTGTCACCACTGATGCATTTCCATGTGCGACAGAGTGCTACTTTGTGGGAATTGTGTCTGCGCCATCTCTATTTCCGCAAGGAGCGGCGCCAAGGCTTAAAGAACTTTGCTTCGACTTCCCAGCTATGTGGATCGGCCGTGCCGATTATAATTTAAGCATGGGGCACCTCCCTTCCCTCGAGGCTGTGTATGTGAACCTTTTGTGTAAGAAAGCCAGCAATGAGGTGGTGGACGAAGCAGTTGCAGCTCTAAGGGCCGCAGCCGAAGACCATCCCAACCATCTCGGCATTCTTCTAAAAAAATACCATCCCGACATTGAAATCAGCAAAACATACGAATAGGAAGATGAAAGATATCAAGCGTTCCTACTCCATCGAGGGAGCCGCGTGGTGTTTATATTGATATGTGCCGCAGCCCTTGGCTTGGCGTACAAGATGATACAAGAGGAGTTTGAGATGAATACAAGAGAAGGAAGGAGGTTGAGATTACAACACGTATATTCTAACACCCTCCCTTAATCTCAACTAACCTAAGTTAAGATTATTCTTGAATTCTTCAAATGGTCTTGCTGGTAAAGCTTTTATAAAACCATCGGCCACTTGATCCTTGGAAGGAATAAACCGAATCTCAAGTTTCTTTGCTGCAACTCTTTCTTGCACAAAGTGAAAATCAATTTCTATGTGCTTTGTCCTGGCATGGAATACTGGATTTGCAGACAGATATGTTGCTCCCAAATTATCACACCATAAACATGAGATACGATTCTTCTTGATCCCAAATTCTTCAAGAAGTGATTCAACCCAAATGACTTCAGCAGTTGCATTTGCCAAAGACTTGTATTCAGCTTCTGTAATTGACTGTGATACAGTAGCTTGCTTTCTAGCACCCCAGGAGATAAGATTAGATCCAAAGAACACTGCAAAACCTCCAGTTGATCTCCTGTCATCACTACATCCTGCCCAGTCAGCATCAGAGAATGCACTCACGAGAGAGGAATTAGACCGTTTGAAATGAAGTCCTATTCCCATAGTATGTTTCACATATCTTACAATCCTCTTGACAGCTAACCAATGTGCAGAAGTAGGTGCATGAAGATATTAACAAACCTTGTTGACAGCAAATGAGATATCTGAACGTGTAAGAGTTAGATAATGTAGTGCTCCCACAGTACTCATATACCTTTTACTCTCCTCCTCTTGAAGTGGCTCACCCTCATATGCTGAGAGATTTTCTGAGGAGGATAAAGGTGTAGGCATCGGCTTACAATTTTTCATCCCCATGCGAGACAGAAGCTCAATGATATACTTTTCCTGATTTAACACAATACGATCTTGAGTTTTCTTGACTTCAATACCTAGAAAGAAATGCAAATCTCCTAGGTCCTTCAAGGAAAATTCTGAACTCAGATCATGCAAAAGAGCATTAGTAGCATTTTGTGAAGAACTTGCAACTATGATATCATCAACATATATAAGCACAAAAATGACTACTCCTGCCTTGTTATAAATAAACAAGGATGTGTTAGCCTTGGAGGCAATGAAGCCAAGATATTTCAACTGTGAGCTCAATCTGGAATACCATGCTCTGGGTGCTTGCTTTAAACCATAGAGTGCTTTATCAAGCTTGCAGACATAATGTGGCAATTTCTTACTCTCATAACCAGGTGGCTGCCTCATAAACACTTCCTCTTCTAGAACACCATGCAGAAACGCGTTCTGTACATCTAGCTGCCTTAGACTCCATCCTCTGGATACAACAATAGCTAACACAAGTCTGATAGTTACAGCTTTCACAACGGGACTAAAAGTGTCCTCATAGTCAATGCCATAACGTTGCTTAAAGCCCTTTGCAACTAGACGTGCCTTAAATCTGTCAATGGAGCCATCTGCTTTCTTTTTAATTCTATACACCCATTTTCAATCAATGATATTTTTACCTCTCTCATTTGGTACAAGATGCCAAGTTTTATTCCTCATGAGTGCAGAATACTCCTCATCCATTGCCTTCTTCCATTTAGTATCATCAAGTGCACTGTTCAACGATGTTGGTTCTCCTGAAATACACAACATTCCATATGGTATAGTTCCATCTTTCCGAATTTTAGGATTTCATATACCTTTTTGTAGCCGGGTCATAACACGTGAAGAAACCTCTGGCTGGACCGCTGGTATACTCGCCACAGAAGATCCAAGAGAATCTGCTGATGCAGTGGGCTGATTTGTCATCATGTGCGCAGGAGATCCTGTGCCTGCTGGTGTGGCTGCCCCTACCATAGGCACATGGGTGTTGTCCGTCCGACCCGACGCAGAGGATCCGCAACCCGACCGCGACTGGACGCGCGCGCGGTGCGAAGGGAATCTGGCCCTGCCGCTGGGCCCGCCTGACGCTGGTGCGCAGTGCGAGGGGGATTCGGCCCCGCCGCTGGTCCCGCCTGAAGCTAACGCGGCCGCGCGGGAGTGGCCCTCCCTAAATCTGGGACTGGAGCCGTCAGGGGCGCGATCCGAGGCCGATGCGCTTGCACGATCCGAGGACTGCGCACGTGCAGGGGTGGCAGGCGCCGCCGGATCTCCCTCGTCATCTGTGCCAGGTGCGTCTTCTTCCTCAACATGCAATATTGGGTCAAAATCAGCCATATTTTCGAAATCTTGGTCATTTTGAGCACCATTTTCTCCAGGGACCTGCACAGGCATAAGAGAGAGACCAGTACCAGCAGGAATATCATCACATTGGTTAGTACAATTGTTGCCCCCATGATCAAAAGACCGAAGATGTGAAGGAAGAAGGAGAATTTCCTTGCGGAGAAGTGCACCGGCATTAGGATGAAGAGAGGCAAAGGGAAACACGGACTCATCAAATACAACATCTCTGGATATATAGACCCGACCAGTAGGAACATCAAGGCACTTGACCCGTTTATGCATGGGGCTATAGCCTAAAAAGACACACCGTTTTGAGCGGAAAGCGAGTTTGTGTGTGTTGTAGGGCCTAAGATTGGGCCAACAGGCACAACCAAAGATACGAAGAGATGTGTAGTTAGGTGTGACACCAAGAAGTCGTGTAATAGGTGTTTCAAATTTGATTACTTTATTTGGAAGCAAGTTGATAAGATATGTGGCAGTTAAGAATGCTTCATCCCAGAATTTAAGTGGCATGGAAGCATTTGCTAGCAATGCGAGCCCCATATCAACTATGTGATGGTGCTTTCTTTCAGCAGATCCGTTTTGTTTGGTGAGCATGAGGACAAGAGACATGGTGTGATATGCCAAGTTTTTGAAAGAAAGAATTTATTTTTTCATACTCACCACCCCAGTCACTTTGCATAGCAATGATTTTAGAGTTCAGTTTGCATTCAACAAGATTTTGGATACTGAGGAAAACATGGAATACATCAGATCATTTTTTCAATAGGTAAATCCAAGTAAATTTACTATAGTCATCAATAAAGCTTACATAACAGGAAAATCTACCAACTGAAGTAGGAGCTGGCCCCCATACATCTGAAAAGATAAGTTGTAGAGGGGCAGTAGACACAGTAGTAGAAATTGGGTAAGGTAACTGATGACTTTTTGCTTGTTGACACGGATGACAAACTGACTCAACACTAGGCTCATAAGAGAGTTTATTTTTGCTAAGAACATATCTAACTATGACTGAAGATGGATGACCCAAACGACTATGCCACGTTGATGTAGATAGCTTGGTGACAATGTTTTCTTGTTTATTGGACCATGAAGATGATGATGATGACGATATGAGTGGGTAGAGACCTCCCACGCACCGTCCTCTAAGAATGACTCTCCTTGTTCTCAAGTCCTTAACCAAGAAAAAATAAGGATAGAATTCAATGAGAACATTGTTATCAAGAGTGAATCGATGAACAGAAACAAGATTTTTAGATGTTTGAGGAACATGCAAGACATTGATCAAGTGTAAATTTTTCACGGGGTTTTTACAATTGAACTGCCAATGTGTGTGATATCCATACCAGAACCGCTTGCCGTGCGAATTTGGTCGCCTCCATTGTACTTCTCCCGCATCGTCAACTTGTCAAGTTCACCTGTGATGTGGTTTGTTGCTGCACTGTCGGCGTACCAGTTGGTGTCCACGCCATAGGAGACTGCATGCGCCTCCTTTTCTTCCTGGTCGTTTTCTTCATAATGCCACCAGCAAACTCGTGCACCTCCAGGATGGTGTTTGTAGCATATCTGGCGCTCTGGATAGTCATGTTGTTGATCACGAACCTGCTGTCGTTGTTGCTGTCGAGGGCGGCCTCTGAATCCGCCGCCTCCATTGGAGGAAGAGGACTGGCGGTCACCGCGGTCACCACGATCACCACGGCCACGCGATCTTCCTCCACGCCCGCGAGATCTGCCTTGGGACTGGCCACGGCCTTTGCAGACTGCATTAGCGGATGAGTGGAACCCGCCTGAAGATGAATCGCCTAGCATCTCCATCCTTTGATCAAAGGCAGAAATTTGAGCAAAGAGATCGTCGGTTGTGATGGTGTTTTTGACAACGCCGATCGCCGCCACCACGGAGTCGTAGTCGCGGTCCAGTCCGGCCAGGATATAGTCCACCATCTCCGGATCAGATACGGGACGACCGGTAGCAGCAAGTTCATCCCCAAGACTTTTCATCTTCGCCATATACGCCGAGCTTGACATGGAACCCTTCTTGGTATTGGTGATGGAGATTCTCAGATTAGTAATCCGAGACTGAGATTGCGAGGCGAAGAGATTTGTCACCGTCGTCCAGAGCTCAAAGGTGGAATATTTCCCAAAAACTTGTGCAAGAATTTCTGGAGACATGGAATTGAGAAGATATGATAGAACCTGCTGGTCTTTGGCGATCCAGGGTCCGTATAGGGGGTTCGGCTCTAGGGCCGTGGTCTTGTCCGCCTTTGTGACCTCCACCGTCTTGGGCGGAGCGGCGTCGGTGTTGTCCAGGAGCCCCGTCACCTGCGCGCCTCGCAGGGCTGGGAGGACCTGCGTCTTCCAGAGGATAAAATTGCCTCTTGCGAGCTTCTCAGACGGCGGCGATCCGAGGTTGAGGGAGACGTCGACGGAGGAAGCCATGGAGACGATGATATGTGGTTTCTAGGGTTTTGGTTTTGTGGCTAGATGTATGAGAAGAGGTGGCTCTGATTACCATGAAAGATATCAAGCGTTCCTACTCCATCGAGGGAGCCGCGTGGTGTTTAAATTGAAATGCCCCGCAGCCCTTGGCTTGGCGTACAAGATGATACAAGAGGAGTTTGAGATGAATACAAGAGAAGGAAGGAGGTTGAGATTACAAAACGTATATTCTAACAGAAGATACAATTTTTGTATGCACCGCTTTATCAATTTCAGGCAAAGGAAGATGGAAAGCTTGCATGTTCTTAGGAGCTGTTTGGTTCCTGTCCTCGCTATTTTGTGCCTGGCCGAAAGCCTCCCTGACATGTGCCTAGGGTGTGTTTGTTTGATGTCCTGAGAATGTGTAAAGTAGCCTGGCCTGGATGCACGACCAACGTAGTTAGCCTGGCTTGGGACCCTAGCTGCTTCATTAGCCTGGCCAGGCGTCCCTTTCCCCACGCCTGACAGGAGCAGCAGCTGCCTGGAATTGCTAATCCCATCAATTAGCTAGCGATGTGACGTTTCTTATTCTAAACTAGTACACCTTTTTCATGTCTTACTTGTTCTTCTCGTACCCAGGCTGGAGGCCTCCAACCAAACGCTCCACCTCCAGGCGTGCCTGATCAGGCAGAAAATACCTACTCACTCAGGCTACTTTCAGGCACTGCTTTTTACCAGGCAAGCAACTCAAGTCATGATCCAAACTGCCCCTTAATCCTTTTGATTTCGCCAAGTGTTGAGTAGCCCTTTTCCCTTGTTTTCAGTCACGTGGATCAAGGGCTTGGTCCGCCAAGTGTTGAGTAGCTCTTTTCTCCGGTTTAGTTTCTTTGGCACTGCAATGTGAATTTGGCGTTGGTTAAATATCAAGTGCCTCCCGCATGAGAAGGTTTCATATCGACTGCCCATGATTAAATTAGCAGAGAATCGACTAGTAGCATGTGTATGAACTGTGAACTCTGTTTCCGTTCTTCTTTCTGTTACAATTAACTGAACCATTTGTTTGTAAGTTTGTGCTTCCAAATGGCGCTTGGAGGTAGCAGGAGCTAGAGATTCCAATATAGACTACATGCGGAGCAAAATAAGTGAATCCGCATTCTAAAATAGGACGTATATAGTCTGTATTGAAAATTGAAATTCATAAAAAAGGGGTTATATTTAGAAACGGAGGGAGTGGCAGCTTAATTTCATACTCGATGTTTATTCCAGGCCAGTAAATTAAGATGTCGTGATCAGTTTGCAAGAATTTTCTGAAGTTTCACCTTGTATTTGTCATGTTGGTTTAATAAAATGAAGTAAATGGGGGGAGTCAGCAGTGTTGTTTGAAATTGCAGCGTACATTCTTCATCTTTCACACTACTGGAATTGTCTTCTTTGCCAAGTGCCTAGAAAACTCGGTAAATTCTTTGCCCAGTGCAGCTGCTAGGGTTCATACCTATATGCCGAGCAAGTGTTTGTGTTTCAACTTTTAACTTAGAACTAGAGATAACGGCATTGTTGTATGCATATGCTTCTGCAAGAAAGTATTTTGCATTTTATCTTCTCAAAAAATTATTTATTTGCATTTAGTTTCTCATGCACGCATGACGAGAGGTAAAGAGGGGGCTTGCCGAGTTAGAACCCGGGGCGCACAGGTGGGTTGTAGGATGGCGCCAGATAGATTGCTTCTTGTCCATATGCTTTGTGGTGGGAGCCGAGGGAACACTAACCCTCACTAGCGCGAACGATAGTAGGCTAGCCCGGTAAACGCTCCCATGACTTGTCAGCGTACTGTGCATTGGATGTTTTATCGATTTTTGGTCATGTTATTTACTTCAGCCGGTTTCTATTAAAAAAGTTATCTAAAATTTAAAAATATCTCGGAATTAAAAGTGTTTTTCAATCCTCAAAAAAGTGTTCATAAACTTTTAAAAATATTCAGGAATTGTTTTAAGTAATTTAAATATATTATTAAATTTCAAATTTGTTTGTCAAACTGAAAAATGTTCATGAAATAAAAAGTACTCATAAATTTAAAATTTAATGTAATTTCAAAAATAATCTTGGATTTAAGAAATTATTCATGGATTTGTAAAACAATTCACAAGTTCAGATTTTTTTTGCAAATCTAAAATATTTTCACAAATTTGAAAAATTATTCTTGAACTATGAAAATGTAAGAATTCTCAAAATAACCAAGAATATAAAATAAATAAGTTAATAAAAGAAAAACACATAAAGGGAAAAAAGAAAAAAAAATAAAAAGGAAGGAAACGGAGCCTTCCTAAAACTAGAAGTGACGAGCACGTTATGTGGGCACTGCACAAGTCGGGCGGCGCTGAGGGTGTGAATTTGGGCCAGCTCAAGCAGTGCAGATCCAGTTTTAGGAAGGTTTATAAAACCTGCACAAACTGTTTTTTGTTTCATATGGTTATTTCCTATCTTTTTGCATTTTCATTTCCATTTTCGTTTGATTTTTCATTTTTATTAGTTAATTAATTAGTTTAATTCCCATATTCCTTTTTTCTATTTTCTCGTTCCTTTTCCCATAGTTCATTTATTAATATTTGTTTAAAATAATGAACATACTTTGTTCATCTAATTAATTTTTTTATCAAATTATAAATTTGTTCATTGAATAAAAAAATTGTTCATCAAACACAATAATTTTCTCCAAACTATTAAAAAAAAGTTCATCAAATATAACAAAATGAGCGTTAATTTCAAATATGTTCACCGTACCGAAAACTTATTCATCCAGTAATTTATTTTTTCGTGGAATTTATAATTTGTAATCGTGAACATTTAATTATAATCTTGAACAATTTTTAAATCTGAGAACATTCTTTCAAATTAGTGAATAGTTTTTCATGAACAACTTTTTAAATGTTGAAATTTTTCGAATATTTCTGCAGTTTTACAAGTTATAAACCTTTTTCAAAATCATTAAGAGTTTTTGAATTCAAGAACATTTTTTCAGAAAATTCACAAACATTTTGTTGAAACCCATGAACATTTTTTAAAATTCGTGAGCCTTCTTATGACACAATACACCGAGCTAGTGTATTGTTTTAGCTTATAACTAGAGAGAAAACGTTATTGTTGTACGGATGTGCTTAAATGTTATTTATGCACCGCATGTCCACAAAAAGAGTACGTTGCATTTTGTTCTCTCTGCCAATGATTTCTAAGCAATTTTTTTTGTCTTGCGAATATGATGAGGGGTAGAAAGTGGGATCTGGCCCAGTTAGAGCCCATGCTGCACAAGTGGGTTGGCATGTGAGAGACTTATAGGCCGCGAGAGCTATTTCTCCTATCCAGCGAGATGGTAGGCCGTCTCACTCTAGGCGAGCACCAGCGGGCCGTCCCTTCATATGTGAGCGATTTCGATTGTACTGTGCTAAAAAAGAAAATCGGCGCTGAAGGCGCCGATTAGAAACTCACGATAGGAAGGTATCATCACCTGAGTTGGCCGGCCCATCAGGTAATGTACATCGCAGGGGTAGGATCCACGAATGTTGTGTATTTCTTGAAGTGATACATGTACGTCCGACCGCATGCAGAGTCCCGGGTTGAGCTGGCCCATTAAAGGGACGCGGGAACAACTTTGGAAATCCTAGAATATGTTTTATGTTTATTATTTTTGGTTTATTTTTTATTTCTTCCCTTTTCTATATTTTTACTTTATTCCAATATTTATCAATTCAAATAAAAATCAAATATTAAAAAATTGTGTTAGATTTCACAAAAATCTTTTTCTAAAGATTCTTCTAGCTTTTAGAAAAATTATTTATTTTTTGAAATGATTGAAATTTCTAAATTTGTTCATAATTCCAGCAAATGTTCAATTTTGTTTTAAAAAATCAGGTTTCCAAAGTTTGTTCAGAACAAAAAGTTTTCACATTTTAAGAAAATTTTCAAGGAATTATGCAAAATTTTCCGGTCTCCCATAAATGTTCCTATTTAAAAAATATTTCATTTTTTTCTCATATTCAAAATGTTTTCATGTTTTTAAAGAGCATTCTTGTTTACAAAAATGATACAATTTTTCTAATTTTCTTTATTTTCTGATAATGTTCAGCATTTTAAAAATGTTTGTGTTTTCAAAAATAATCAAGAAACTCAAAAACAAATCACATTTTCAATTTTCATAGTGATTTTAAAAATGTTAAGAAGTTTTAAAAAATTCATTTTCTTTCCAAAACGGTCCGTGGTTTTAAAGAAAATTCGAGATTTTTTAAGAAATATTCATGATTTATAGAAATAAACCTCTTTTTCTTGGAGCTCCATGGCTATGAGTTCAGGTAGAGTAAACTTGGTTCGATCAAGTTTTATATTGTTATGTCTAAACTTATGATCACGAGGCCGTGCAAAAAATAAAGACCAGATAAAAGATTACACACGGCAAAATGAAATCAAATCATAAGTACATCCAAAATTTGTGATCAATATAGATTCTCACATGAATGTTACAAGAAGATTTTATTACTGGATCCCAACATTTTTCATTGTTTGACGTGATAGCAGGGTGCAACTCTAGTCACATACAAGGCAGTTACAATTCTGTTGGGTAACACTGGCGGCCACACAGTAAGATGACTTAGCGTGACGTCCCCAGGAATTCTGGCATGTCAGGACGATGCTTCGGTGCCTTAAGGCACCTACCTTTGTGTCTATGACATGTGGGCCCAACAGGTGGCTAGCCCACATGTCAGTGACTCAAAGGTAGGTGCCTTTAAGGCACCGAAGCTGTGTCCGGCATGTTATATGGCAAGATAATTCTATGCATGCAGCGCTGCCATAAGCAATATGCACCTCGCAATTACCTATGGACAAGAATACACATCATTAAAATAAGTTCAAATAGACAAAGTTCCATAGAAAATTTAGTTTCAACCGACAAGGTTATTCTCGCCCCCAGTTGACAGGAGAAAGAAAAACATAGGGAGATCCAGTTCATACCAGCATGAGTGGAATTTCCTAGCAGAAAAAGCACCATAAGGCATAGAAGAATAGTTTTCCCCTCCATAGGATTTAACACAAATCTTCTTCTAGTTTATGTTTGGACGTCGAGAAGTATACATAGTGTTATCTTTATATATAGACTTGTAGCTAGAGAATATTTACTCTTGGTTTATTGAAAGAAGATTAGAAAGATCTTACTATATTATTGCCCTTAATTTGTACACCCTGGTTATATCTTCAAGATCGTATCCATTTAATGCTATTATATTTCTTGTAAATATGTCTGATCAAATTAAACCTCTAATTAAATAGTGGATCATTTCAATTCAATTAACAGTTATGTGGCTACCAACTACTCATTGGCTGACAACCTTCACTAGTAGAAAACATGGCACTAGTCCCGGTTTCAGAGGGCCTTTAGTCCCTATTCTGCAACTGGGACAAAACGATCGGGACTAATGCCCATTACTTTTAGTCTCGGTTGACTTATGAACCGGGACTAAAGCAACTTCACATGGCCGCTGTGGGGCGCCCAGGCAGGAGGACCTTTAGTTCCGGTTGGTAACACTGACCGGGACTAAAAGGAAGCTACGCGTCAGCAGCTCGCAGGCGCTGGGTTTTTTTTTTTTGAAAGGGGGGGGGGGTGGTTTAGGGGTTTTGGAGGGTTTAGGGGTTTCATATTATGTTACCTAGCTACTACATATAGAGAGAAGTGACCTCTCTTTCTCCGTGCTTCGTCGACGGTAGCTACTACATATAGAGAGAACTCGATGCTAACTACTAAGCAAATGAAGGAACCATTAATTACACAACATCTTGATGAACATATATAGAGAGAAGTGACCTCTCTTTCTCCGTTCTTGGTCGAATAACAAGTTTTCATATATCGATCCGACGCTACTACATATATACAATATAACATCTCTTAGAAGCGCTAACATCATCTACCTAAGATCCATTTACAATTCCATATGGTATTCTCCGTCTTTAGGTATGACGTGGTCAAGAAAGAATCCCGTCAATTCCTCTTGAATTGCTCGTATGCGATCACGTGGTAGGAGTTCATCCTGCATCTACCAGATCTAATTTAAAGAAGGGGGTCAATACATATATATATGAATGAAATTCAACACAATTGATGGTAAAAAAAAGAATTGTGAATATTGTTTACGTACTTCAAATTGTTTGTCAGAGAAGCCCCGCTCAGAGGTCGAGTTGCGAATGAACTCGCAAACGTAGTATCCATATAAATTAGTCCCGGGTTGCCTGCCACAAGCACTTTACGAGAATAGAGTTCAATCAAACTGATAATCAAGCATGATAATGGTATTGATGAAACTAGAATCAATGAGAGATGCACGGAACTAGATATTACTACTTTTTGGGCTGTGTAAACTGCAGCTCCTTCAAACCCGGGACCATTCTGGTGAATGTTTTTCAAACCCTGCCTGGCAAAGAATATGATTACTTGATACCAGGAAATGAACGAAAGTTGCCTTTATGGTGCGATAATGATTGAACTTACCTCTGGGCATTTCACTCATGTCCGCCCACTCCTTTTGCTCTTTACGTCTTGAGTGTAAGACAATTACTACTGCCCCATCAAGCTTTATGGATAGCAGAATAAAGTGGAACTGTGCACGCATAACTCATCAATTACACTTAACCTCGAGTAAGCAAAACCGAATATGCACAAGACAGTAACACTCACTGGAAGTTGTAAGGAAAGAGTATTTCCCTTTTGTTTTGATGTTGAAGGAACACTTTTTGCAAGTTTTCCTCAGTATCTTCGGCTCTCTTTTGTACCGCCCATTCATTTACGGTATTTGGGATAATGAACCCAATGTCATAAATTTGTCCTCTTTTGCATTCGACGACTTCAATCTGCATAATATATATAGTGAGGATAATTATATGTACATACAATGAACGAGCTGAGCTAGATACTTAATTACAGAATAATACTTACAGACAATAGCAAGTCATGAGTTGTTAGTCGAGGGCCTGTTGATTGAATAACTAAAATAATCCAACAAATTCAACAGGCATCAGGTCGACTCCAATTAAGTCATGCTCATCTTTAATTCCCAGCATCATACTGTCGGTCTAGACTTCCTACTAGTTTCCAAGTACCAGTCATGCAATCTTCGCATCATTGTTGCTGGATGCAGGAGCTGATCAGGTTTGACGAGAGGCTTCCCGTGCTTGTATATAAATTCCTCTACTACCTCAGCCGTTTCAAATTGTACAATCTCACCCACGTAATCACCAAGAGTGGTACCGGTCAGTAGCCCCGGATGATTAGCGATATTGCTAGAGACCTTGAGCGGGGGGCACGATTGCTTCTCCTGTTTGCCGAGCTGAGGAATTTTTTCCCACTTCGTCTTGCAACACCGGTAGTACTTCCCGACCGCCGCGCTTCATCTTATGTCTTTCCAATACAGCGATCATAGTGTGATTGCGGCGGAGGTGGTGGTGGTCTCTTAAGGGCATCCAGAGTGCGCTTCGCTTTCACCGGATCTATTTCCTTCGGAGATGGACGTTTCCGTTCAAAATGGGCATGCACTTCGGCTTCCACGATGTCCTTGTTTTCCTCGTCAGTCCTCTCATATGGTAACTTTGGAGGAGCCCTGAGGCTTGGACCAAATTTGAATTTCTTCCTGCCTGTTGTACTGCTAGCCACCGGAGCGGTGACGACTCTCTTCCGCCGTTGCTGAGGCGGTGGAGTCCGCTAAAGCGCCGGAGGAGGCGGATTCCGCTGACGCGTCGGAGGAGGCAGAGTCTGCTTACGCGTCGGAGACAACTAAGGCGGAAGAGGACTCTGCTAAGGGGCCTCCTCTGCCGGAGATGGCGGATGAGGTGGCGGAGACAGCTCACGCTCCGAAGACGACTCAGGCAGCTGAGACGGCTGAGCTGGATTGTCAGGAGTCTGCTGAGGGGTGTCCTCCGGCTGAGTCTGCTAAGGCAATGTCCAGTTTGGAAGCTTGGTGTTCTCCTTTCTCCATAGACAGGTATTCCTTGAGGCATTTTCCAAAAGCATCTCCCCTTCACCTGTAGGGTACTCAAGCTCCAGCCCCTCAAATCCCTCCATTATTTCATCCACCCCGACAATTGCAAAGCCATGTGGAATCGGACGGCAATGGAAAGTTCCCTCAACTCGAGGAGGTAAGACAAAGCCGACCGCCACCTTCAAGGCCAGGTTATGGCATTTTGCCATTAGCACCCAATGTTCATTCTCCATGATACAATCCACGGGGTAGCGAGGGCCGTGATATCAGGCTGATCGAGCTCCGTGGAAGCCACACTGCTTCTCTGCTGATATGGTGGGGTAGCTTTGGGGGCAGCGTCGAATGAAGGATCTTCGTGCCGCTGAGATGGTTGGCCGGTAGCTCACTGGCTCTCAAGTTCCTCTAGTTTGGCTAATCTTGCATTGATCTCCTATATTTAGCTCGCTTCCTCTTTCTTATTTCTCTCTCGGCTTCTATAACCACCGCTATCGGGAAACCCATGCACCCATGAAACGGAGCCTGATGTGCCTCGTGTTCGTTGATACATCTCCAACGTATCTATAATTTTTTATTGTTTCATGCTGTTATATTATCAATCTTGGATGTTTTATATTCATTTTATAGTCATGTTATATCATTTTTTGGTACTAACCTATTGACATAGTGCATGCCAAGTGCCCGTTGCTGTTTTCTGCATGCTTTTTACATCGCAGGAAATCAATACCAAATAGAGTCCAAATGCAACGAAACTTTACGGAGATTTTTGTTGGACCAAAAGACACCTAATGGGCCAAGGCTGCGTCTGGGGGTGCTCCGAGGAGAGCACAACTCACCAGGGCACGCCAGGAGGCCCAGGCGCGCCCTGGTGGGTTGTGCCCACCTCGGGTGCCCCCCCGAACCACCTCTTTGCTCTATAAATACCCCAATATTCCAGAAACCCTAAGGGAGTCGACGAAAATCAATTCCAGCCGCCCCAGAGTGCAGAACCACCAGATCCAATCTAGACACCATTACGGATGGGGTTCACCACCTCCATTGGTGCCTCACCGATGATGCGTGAGTAGTTCTTTGTAGACCTTCAGGACCGTAGTTAGTAGCTAGATGGCTTCCTCTCTCTCGCTGAATTCTCAATACAATGGACTCTTGAAGATCCATCTGATGTAACTCTTTTTGTGGTGTGTTTGTTGGGATCGGATGAACTTTGAGTTTATGACCAGATCTATCTTTTTATATCCATGAAAGTATTTGAGACTCTTTGATCTCTTTTATGCATGATTGCTTATAGCCTCGTATTTATTCTCCGATATTTGGGTTCTGTTTGGCCAACTTGATCTATTTATCTTGCAATCAGAAGAGGTGCTTTGTAGTGGGTTCGATCTTACGGTGCGTGATCCCAGTGCAGAAGGGGAACCGACACGTATGTATCGTTGCTACTAAGGATAAAACGATGGGGTCTATATCTATATAGATAGATCTTGTCTATATCATGTCATCGTTCTTATCGCATTACTCCTTTTCTTCATGAACTTAATACACTAGATGCATGCTGGATAGCGGTCGATGTGTGGAGTAATAGTAGTAGATGCAGGCAGGAGTTAGTCTACTAATCTTGGACGTGATGCCTATATAATGATCATTGTCTGGATATTGTCATGATTATTTGAAGTTTTATCAATTGTCCAACAGTAATTTGTTTACCCACCGTTTGCTATTTTTCTCGAGAGAAGCAGTAGTGAAACCTACGGCCCCCGGGTCTCTTTCTCATATTATTTGCCTTTGCGATCTATTTTCCTTTGCTTTTATTTTTAGATTTATTAAACCAAAAATACACAAATACATTGTTGCATTTTATTTTTATTTATTTTATTTGGCGTTCGATCTATCAATCTATTACAATTCATCTCACGTCCATTTGCCTATCTTGAGGCGCCGGTACCCGAAAGGGATTGACAACCCCTTTTACACGTTGGGTTGCGAGGATTTCTTATCTTTGTGGAGGGGCTGTTTACGTTGTGTTGCTTGATTCCCCTACTTGTTCGATAACCTTTGTTTCATATCTGAGGGAAATACCTACCGCTGCTGTGCTGCATCATCCCTTCCTCTTTGGCAAAATACCGACGTAGCTTCAAGCCACATCATTCGTCCAGGGTGTTCAGGATTCCCGAGGGCCTCTGTCAGCTCGTCCTTCTATCTGTCGGGAATGAACATCTCTTCCTGCGCTGCCTTGATTGCTTCGTTAAGCTTCATGACGGGTATTGCAAGTTGATCGTTCGTCCAAACACACTTCCCTAATTCTGGGTCCAAAGTTCCCCCAACCACGAATAACCAAGTCCTTGCCCGATCTGGCCAGTGCAATGTAGCTGGTTGGACCCCTTTAGCAAGCAGGTCTTTCTCAGCTTTGTCCCACGTAGGTCGGGCTTTGCTGTAGCCAGCTGACCCGATAGTATGGTGATACTTCTTCTTTGCAACATCTTGCTTGTTTGTCAGTGACCTTTGCTTAGCCTTCTCCAATTTCTTGTAGGCCACAAATGCGGGCCAGTGATCTCTTATCTTCTCATATTGACCGATGAATTCTCGAGTCTCGTCTTTGTCGACAAACTTTTTCTTCAAATCTTTCTTCCAGTTCTTGAATAGTTCTGCCATCTTCTTAAGAGCAAACGCCTTGACCTTTCGTTGTATAACTGTGTTATTTGGATCCTCCTCTGGCAGTAGGCTAAAACTTGTCATTAGTGAGGTCCAAAGATCATCTTTTAGTGTATCTTGGACATAAGAAACTTCAGGGTCCTTCTTCTTATTCCATTCTTGGATGCTGATCGGGACGCTGTCCCTAACAATAACTCCGCACTAATGTATAAATTTGGTCTTGGTCCGCTTGGGAGCAATCGGTTGGCCATCTTGAGCGACTTCTTCGATCGTGAACCTTTCATCCTGGCCCAACTTTTTCTTCTGGCCTCGTCTCCTTACCGAAGTTTGGCTCGATCCGGAGGGCTAAAAGAAGAAAGAAGCGTCAATATATGTACATAAGAAACAATTAATGCATCTAGTCAGGAGAGGCTTATATATATATATATATATATATATATATATATATATATATATATATATATATATATATATATATATATATATATAGTGTTACTATTCATCACCCAGGTTGCAGAATAAGTTATTCTTCACCTGAGGTAATCTTACAGTCGTTTCATAAATAAATTACATATGGAATACAAATAGTTACATTCATGTCGATTCACTACATAAAATTTGGTATAAAAAATAAAAATATAGATCATAAGACAGAAAAATTGCATTTTATGTATATTTTACACTATATTTTTACGTCTATAATTTTACGTAACATAAAATATTTTTTACGGTGATTACATATTTTGTTACGCTATCTTATTACGATGAAATAAGACCTAAATTTACGAAACGTAAAATTACCGTGCATTGATGATAAAATAGAGGGGGGTGAAGAATAACTACTCCTCGCCCAGGGTGACAAATAGTAAGATATATATATAGGACTCCTCTTTTGTACTCCCAAGAGTATGTACTCCCATACTTAGTGGATAAGGTTTGTTGGATGAAACGGGTATGCCCATTAGCAACAACCAAACGACCCACCTAATTAGTACTCTAGAAATTAATAAAAAAATGCATGCGTAGATATTCCTTGGAAGTTAGGTGCGTACATGTGTGATCCTAGTTTTGAGGTAACAGAAGTATATTCACTTAACTATTACCTAGCATTCTAGTCCAGTATATTTTCCGTGCATGCACGTACTCATAGTTTGCTTGTATATGCATGTCAGACTATATGTAGCATTTTTTTCAATCTTTATGATAGTGTATATTGTTTTATGCCGAGAGGGTATATTATAGTGCTTTTTTAGTGAGTATATGCTGCTCTTTAAGGAGTATGCACTTCCTACATTTTTATAGTGAGTATCTGATGATTTTTCATGATGCGGTGCATACTTCTTTTTACGAGGGAGTATATACTGCTTTCTTTGCGGGAATATACTTGTTTGTTTTAGGAGAGTATATACTACACTATTTTTTTACGAAACGAATGCTTCACCTTTACGAAAGAGCATATACTACATTACTTGTGAAGAAGTATATACTTCTTTCTTATATGAAGTTAGTATATACTTCATCTTTTAATGAGAGAGAGAGAGAGAGAGAGAGAGAGAGAGAGAGAGATCCTAAATTTCATATCGAGAAGTATATACATTATTTTTCATGAGTGATCAGATACTGCATTAAACATAAAAAGGAAAAAATAGTACTCATTTGTTAATCAGTACTGTATAATAAACAAAAGATGATTGTATATGTGCAAAGGAAGCTGCTAAATATTTCTCTCATGGTACATGCATCATATGTGCCTAGGACGTTGATTGATGAGTTCTTCAACTCGAGGACTTGCTTCCACCATGGGGTGTGGCAGATCGGCAGCAGGAGAGCAGAAACCGGCGCAAGGTAGCTGGACTGCCGGAGTGCAAGCTATGGAAGTTAGCCAGTTGGATTACTCTATGCATTGCACTCGTTCACCATGGCCGCTCGGCGGCGTGGCCGCGGGCCGGCGTCTCCGACCTGTCCGGCTGCATCCTGAGAAATTGAAGTAGAGTTATGTAGGTCGGCGTTGATAGATTGTTGCATTCAAAAATTTACTCTCGTATAAGATTAGAGTGAGATCTATGTGTACCTTAACTCCTCTAGGGATTTCACTAATCAATTCATCCTGTGTAACCAGACCACAAATTAAACATGATACTGCATGCATGCATTGAATTTACCCACGAGAGTGCATGATAGCATCGTACATAACCTGGTCAATGGATCACCCTCCTGTAACTTGCGTTGGCCACGGAGGCTCGTCGCATCGTTCTATGCGCGTCTTCCCCATAGGCACGTGCCTCCTTTCATCCTCTTGTCGCCGCCGTCATCGTATCGCCGCCACCCAGCATGGTGCGAATAGAAGATTGAAAATCCTAATAATGAGATTAATATACGGTGCAACAAACGTGCAACGAACTTCCACCCCCCCCCCCCCCCCCCCCCAAGGCCCCCGCGTCGCTCCCGCACGGGCGACCCGGGCGGCTCAAACCCTAGCCCGCCGCCGGGGCTCCCTCCCCCTTTTCCTCTCCCTCGTCGCCGCCGGAGGGGGTCGCCGGAGCGCCGCGCGGCCGCCGGGGATGGTGGTGGCGAGGATCTGGTCGCTCCGCCCCTGTGGAGGATCTCGGAGCCGAGGTGGCGACCTCGGGCGGTGGTGCTGCGTCGTCCTCAGCAAACGGCGGCAGCGGGTGCTGGCCGTCCATCTCGGTCGTGCGGGCGGCGCGGTGACGGCGGGCGATGGTTGTGGTGCGCGGTGGCTTCGGGGCACCCGCATCAGATCTGAAGGCTTCTTCCTCTTCAACCTCCTGTCACCCTCGTCTCAGATCCGTTCTTCGGCGGCCTCCGGGCACGGTAGCCTTGTCTGCTCTCGAGGTGGGGATTGGGAGAGGGGACCGGAGAAATCAGTGGCTGGCTATGCCGGCCTGCCGGCGGCGACGCCCATGGGCGCCGTCCCCTACCTGTAGGCGCTGGTAGAAATGCCCCCTTTCCCCCTCCTCTTCCTCCCGAGTTGCTCGTGGACCAGGTGAAAACCCAAATCCCTCGGGATTGGGCGGCAGCGACGCCGTGGGCGCCGTCACCCTCAAGGGGGTGCCGTCTGTGGTGAGCTTTGGGGGAAGTGTGCTTGTTCCGGTTGGGGGTTGCTCGGTCTTCAGCAGCCTTGCCGTGTAGCTTGCTTCTCCTCGTGTGCAGATAACAAGTATTGCCGATGCTTGCCTTGGATGAGCTCGAAGTAGTTTGGCGGTGGTGTCCTGGTGTGGTATTCCGGTTGGCAACGGCGTCGGTCGCTCTTTTGCCCTCGGGTGGGCGTCTCCACCTTTCGACGGATCGGCGCCCTTCGTGCCAGGGCGAGGGGGCAGGGAGCCCCCTTCAGAGGTGGAGGAGGGTGACATCAACGGCCAGAGCCCATGGAGCTGACAACGGAGCTCCTCCAACTACTGTTTGTTTTCCCCAAGCTTTGCTGGTGCCTGCGTGTTGTTCTGCTCGCCGTGGAGGGCTTCTTCGACTTCTAGCTGGACTTGTGCTTTAGTTTCCATATCTTTGCTAGTAGTTTGCAGTAGCCAGATAGCTTTTACACAGCACCTTGTATCGGCTTTCTGTTTTGTTCTTTGTTTTCTTTGTTTGTTAGATGTAATCCTGGCCGGTTGATGGCTTTGTTAATTCAAAGCCGGGCTCTTCTTGAGCCTTCGTTCCAAAAAAAAAAAAAACGTGCAACAGTACGTGTGTTTATCCCTATTATCCCGCAACAACTATTCAAAGTCTACCTTATCCCTTCCCTGAGATTTTCATCTAATTAAATAATTAATTAAGTAATTGGATATCGGTTGGAGTTTAATCGGGACAGCCTCAGAGCTGACACGTGGGTAGGAGTATGTACTCCTAGGAGTACTAACCCATTTTTCTATATATATATATATATATATATATATATATATATATATATATATATATATATGGAGCCATTCCTGGTTCTCCATAAGTCATCTATTTATATCCTTTGATTTTGTGTAAATCATAAAGATTGATGGTTGAGATTTAATGGATCTACGATAACTGTTCGGACCAAAATAGGGACCAATCAATTTTCTACGCTAAAGTTTCCTCCATGATGGGTTCGCTGGCACGCACGCTAAGCTGGCTTGGGCCATGTATTTGTGCTTTGATGGGCTTTTATGGAACGCCATCCATACGTGCCCTTTTATCTATGTGTTCGTTTTCTAGAAAGAAAAAAATTCTATGCGTTCATCTGTTGTTTCTTTTGTTCGTCATTTGGTTTCAGAGGAAAAAAAATCCAAAACAAACCTTCAATTTGTTGGCGAAAGCTAAATCAAACCTCGAACTCTCAATCCCTGAAATGAGCACATCAAACTCTCTAATTCTGGTCTATTTTAAACCTTGACAGAACGTAGCCGGGATTTGCTGAATTGGGCCGGCCCAGTAGCGCACTTACTTGCGCACGCACACTAATCTGGTTTTCTTAGTTTCTTTCTTTTTCGTTTTCTTTTCATTTTTCATTTTTACACATGTCTAAATTTGGTCAGTATCCAATGTACATTTTCCACGCACACATTAAATATTTTTGGAAAAACTTTTGATATTTTCAAATACATTATGTACATTTTTAAATTAATTGTTTTTAAAACTTTTTGAATACATGGTAATATTTTTTCAAATACATGTTTAACATTTTATTAATGACAAAAAACATTTTATAAAACTACATGAACACCCTTTTACATGGTTCAACATGTTTAGATCTGCAGACACTTTTTTCAAGGACATGCCACATATATTCTGTTAAGGTTATGACACATATTTTTACATCACGCAAACATATTTTTACATTGCACACACATTTTTTTGAAAATGTCGCAAACACATTTTTTGAAACTTGTGAGCACTTCAAAATTTTGTTCAGGTTGCAAAAAATGTTTATAAAGGTGTTCACTTTTTCAAAGTTGTTGGTTTTTAAAAGTATTCAGAATTTTCAAAAAGTTCTCACACTCTATAAATGTTCAAATATTTCATATATAAATACGTTTTCAATACTTGTTTGCCCCTAAAACATATTTTCAAAGTTCGACGCTTTGGTTTCTGATTAAATATTTCGGGCCTATGACTATGTCAGCCATAGTCGTCTACTGTAGTGGCTACCAGGTCCCAAGTTCGACTCCAGGGCATGTTTTTTTGTTTTGAAATTATTAGGTCGCCCGATAAAAAAAAGAAAGAAAGAATTTTTACGTCCCATTGTTAAGGAAAAAAAACTCGCTTTATGTCTGGTGGGCTGGCCAACAATCTGAAACATTTTGTAAATACTTTATTTATGAAATAATTTATGAAATACCAAAAACATTATTAAAAAATGTGACACAATTTTAAAAGTACGAAACATTTTTAAAATCATGTGAAGAACTGTTGGAATTCTGAACATTTTTGGACAAATGTGATTTTTTTGAAATCACAAACAGTTTTTTTAAATGCTAATAAAGTTTCAAAATTCCAAACAGTTTTTAAAAACACAAAAAGAATTGAATTTGTTCGAAAAATAGAAAACAGGAACATTTTTAACTTCTGAACAATTTTAGAAATTTGCGGACATTTTTTAAACCTCCCGAATTCTTGTTTTGCTATAGTGGGCCGGCCCAAATTCTTGTCCGTAGCTGGTAATCCCGACCGGGATTGTAGTATTCCTGATCTGCCAAATAGGTATAGGGTCCAAAATAGACCGGGATTACAAGTTCAGAGTGTCAATTTCCGGGATTCAAAGTTCAGGGTTTGATTTAGCTTTCATATACAACTTCAAGGTTTATTTTAGACTTTTTCCGGTTTCAGACAAGCCGATCCCAACACGTCCGTAGGAGTTCGTATGCAACATCTCCACGTCTTTTAAATACCTCTTCCAAATCAAAATAATATCCTGGTAATCAGTCTTAGGGGAAGGCAGTCTGGACGCAATGGCGCTAAAGTGGGTCGTCCGGTACGTGGCCGCACCGACGCCGGCGCCATCATATCGCCGTCTTGTGTCCACGTGATGGTCCTCGCCACCTTTTGCGTGATGGTTACCCGCACCTACGCCATCGCCGGCCGGAGCCTCAGCTGTGTCGCAACGCGATTGACGGCGACGCGCCAGCGCCTTCCTCCACGGCATCGTGGTCGTCGCCAAGCCTGCTGTCCACGAGCCCCGCCACCCCGGCCGCCGTCACGCATGGCAGCACCTTCGCCGCTAGGTACTGGTCGTTCCCGTCCAGGCCTGGCACTCCGGCAGATGGCTAGCCAGTGATGGCCTCGAGCAGCAGCACGCCATACACGTCGGACTTGGTGGCACGATCCCCATGCGGAGGAAGAAGGGACCCACATAGCCTGCGGCAGTGGCCGAGAAGGTTCCCTCGCAAGCCGACCCCGGGTCACAGAGCCGCGACCGTCGCCGTCCACGAGCACGTTGGAGGATGAGACGTCGCCGTGCACCATGAAGATGTCGTCATGGGGGTGCTCCAGTGCAACGGCCACGTCGTGGAGGACGCGTATGCGGTGGCGCCAGGTGGGTGGCGGCGTGGTGGAGTGGAGCTGGTCAGCCAGGCTGCCGCCGGGCACGTACTCCAGCACCAGCGCTCCCCACGGCCCACAACACTAGCGCACCACGGCGCACGCTGCATTCCGGTTGTAAAACCCTGTTCTCCTCGCTGCATCCCATGCACCGCGTGATCCGACCTAGCAACGATATGGTCGCCATCTGCGTTTTTCTCGCGTCACCCAGCCGTGCCTCTCGCTGGTCTCACATGTATGTCAATACGTCATCATGGGCACGGGCAGGTGGACTATGACTAGAAATAGGATAAGGAGCGGCTAAGAGCTGGACTATGAGACTCTACGAGGGAGACGAGCCACTGGAGGCATGAGGGGCACGTCATTGGTACGTGATTGTCTGGAATTTAAACACATGGACAAAGTTTTAGTCATTAGATTTTGTTTAGCCACGGTATTGCATCTATGAGTTGTGTTGGTTTGCAGGCTATGCCCATACCTAGCTTGCCAGGAGGGAACGCCATCTGCCAAGTACACGAAATATTTAAAATTGATAATGATTGTAACATCTGATGGAATGACCAAACTCCCAATCCTGCCATGTCCCGTCTGGCTTCTACGTACTTCCCTCGAACTCCACCCTCAGTGTGCCTTCCATCCCCAAGGATTTTCCGCGGCCCAGTTCCTCGATCCGACCAATCCTGTGCAAAAACGAGTAGGCATATGCGGGGAGGTGTACAGACCAGATGAACAGCGTGAATCTCGGATGGCGGCCATCATGTCCATTTCCATTATACAAGTGTTTTAAAGTTTTGATTTTGAAATATTCCCTTGCGTGGGCGCAATGAAGGGTGTGACATGTGGTGGCGAGCTCATTGATGTAGGATTGACCATGTTCGGGAGCGTTGTGTTCAGGCGAACACCGCTATCATCGTCGGTGAGGGTGGCAAGGAGGATAGGCACTAAAGGTGGGGTTACGTGTTGAAATATATGACATGGACCTGTTGAGAGTTTTGAGTTATGCTTATTGTGCAAGAGGCAAGATAAATTCTTTCTCCGTTGCAACGCACGGGCATATTTGCTAGTACGTGTGTCTATATATATATATATATATATATATATATATATATATATATATATATATATATATATATATATATATATATATATATATATATATACCTCGCCGGACTTTGCAACAGGTAAAGCTCCCTTCTCCGTTGGATGACCGGAGTGTTGGAAATATGCCCTAGAGGCAATAATAAAAGCATTATTATTATATTTCCTTGTTCATGATAATTGTCTTTTATTCATGCTATAACTGTATTATCCGGAAATCGTAATACACGTGTGAATACATAGACCACAACATGTCCCTAGTAAGCCTCTAGTTGACTAGCTCGTTGATCAATAGATAGTCACGGTTTCCTGACTATGGACATTGGATGTCATTGATAACGGGATCACATCATTAGGAGAATGATGTGATGGACAAGACCCAATCTTAAGCATAGCACAAGATCGTGTAGTTCGTTTTGCTAGAGCTTTTTCAATGTCAAGTATCTTTTCCTTAGACCATGAGATCGTGTAACTCCCGGATACCGTAGGAGTGCTTTGGGTGTACCAAACGTCACAACGTAACTGGGTGACTATAAAGGTGCACTACAGGTATCTCCGAAAGTGTCTGTTGGGTTAACACGGATCAAGACTGGGATTTGTCACTCATTATGACGGAGAGGTATCTCTGGGCCCACTCGGTAATGCATCATCATAATGAGCTCAAAGTGACCAAGTGTCTGGTCACGGGATCATGCATTACGGTACGAGTAAAGTGACTTGCCGGTAACGAGACTGAACGAGGTATTGGGATACCGACGATCGAGTCTCGGGCAAGTAACGTACCGATTGACAAAGGGAATTGTATACGGGGTTGTTTAATCCTCGACATCGTGGTTCATCCGATGAAATCATCGAGGAGCATGTGGGAGCCAACATGGGTATCCAGATCCCGCTGTTGGTTATTGCCCGAGAGTCGTCTCGGTCATGTCTACGTGTCTCCCGAACCCGTAGGGTCTACACACTTAAGGTTCGGTGACGCTAGGGTTGTATGAATATTACTATGCAGCATACCAAATGTTGTTCGGAGTCCCGAATGAGATCCCGGACGTCACGAGGAGTTTCGGAATGGTCCGGAGGTAAAGAATTATATATAGGAAGTGGTATTTTGGCCATCGGGAAAGTTTCGGGGTCACCCGGTAATGTACCGGGACCACCGGAAGGGTCCCGGGGGTCCACCGGGTGGGGCCACCTATCCCGGAGGGCCCCATGGGCTGAAGTGGGAGGGGAACCAGCCCCTAGTGGGCTGGTGCACCCCCCCCATGGGCCCCCCTGCGCCTAGGGTTGGAAACCCTAGGGGTGGGGGGGCGCCCCACTTGCCTTGGGGGTCACTCCACCCCCTTGGCCGCCGCCCCCCCAGGAGATCCCATCTCCCAGGGCCGGCGCCCCCCTGGGGGCCTATATAAAGGGGGGGAGGGAGGGGGCAGCCGCACCCCTGACCCTTGGCGCCTCCCTCCCCCTGCTACACCTCGTCCTCCTCCCGCAGCAGCTTGGCGAAGCCCTGCCGGAGTTTTGCTGCATCCACCACCACGCCGTCGTGCTGCTGGATCATCATCAACCTCTCCTTCCCCCTTGCTGGATCAAGAAGGAGGAGACGTCATCCGCTCCGTACATGTGTTGAACGCGGAGGTGCCGTCCGTTCGGCACTCGGTCATCGGTGATTTGGATCACGGCGAGTACGACTCCATCATCCACGTTCTAGTGAACGCTTCCGCACGCGATCTACAAGTGGTATGTAGATGCAATCTCACTCCCATGACTCGTTGCTTAGATGAACTCATAGATGGATCTTGGTGAAACCGTAGGAATTTTTTTTAATTTTCTGCAACGTTCCCCAACAGTGGCATCATGAGCTAGGTCTATGCGTAGTTCTCTATTGCACGAGTAGAACACAAATTTGTTGTGGGCGTAGATGTTGTCAACTTTCTTGCCGCTACTAGTCTTATCTTGCTTCAGCGGTATTGTGGGATGAAGCGGCCCGGACCAATCTTACACGTACGCTTACGTAAGACCGGTTCCACCGACTGACATGCACTAGTTGCATAAGGTGGCTGGCGGCTGTCTGTCTCTCCCACTTTAGTTGGAGCGGATTCGATGAAAAGGGTCCTTATGAAGGGTAAATAGAAGTTGACAAATCACGTTGTGGCTGTAACGTAGGTAAGAAAACGTTCTTGCTAGATCACCTATAGAAGCCACGTAAAACTTGCAACAACAATTAGAGGACGTCTAACTTGTTTTTGCAGCAAGTGTCTTGTGATGTGATATGGCCAAAGTTGTGACGTCTAACTTTATTGCTAAACGCGTTAGCCATAGAAGTAGAAGTAGTCGTTGGCCTGACAACTTCATGAAGACACGATGATGGAGATCATGGTGTCATGCCGGTGACGAAGATGATCATGGAGCCCCAAAGATGGAGATCAAAGGAGCTATGTGATATTGGCCATATCATGTCACTACTATATAATTGCATGTGATGTTTATTATGTTTATGCATCTTGTTTACTTAGAACGATGGTAGTAAATAAGATGATCCGTTATAACAATTTCAAGAAGTGTTCTCCCCTAACTGTGCACCGTTGCTAAAGTTCGTCGTTTTGAAGCACCACGTGATGATCGGGTGTGATAGATTCTTACGTTCACATACAACGGGTGTAAGACAGTTTTACACATGCAAAACACTTAGGGTTAACTTGACGAGCCTAGCATGTACAGACATGGCCTCGGAACACGGAGACCGAAAGGTCGAACACGAGTCGTATGGAAGATACGATCAACATGGAGATGTTCACCGACGATGACTAGTCCGTCTCACGTGACCGGACACGGCCTAGTCGACTCGGATCGTGTAACACTTAGATGACTAGAGGGATGTCTAATCTGAGTGGGAGTTCATTAAATAATTTGATTAGATGAACTTAATTATCATGAACTTAGTCTAAAACCTTTGCAAATATGTCTTGTAGATCAAATGGCCGCCGCTAATGTCACCATGAACTTCAACGTGTTCCTAGAAAAAACCAAGCTGAAAGATGATGGCAGCAACTATACGGACTGGGTCCGGAACCCGAGGATCATCCTCATAGCTGCCAGGAAACAATATATCCTAGAAGGACCGCTAGGTGATGCACCCGTTCCAAAGAACCAAGACATTATGAATGCTTGGCAGTCTCGTGCTGATGATTACTCCCTCGTTCAGTGCGGCATGCTTTACAGCTTAGAACCGGGGCTCCAAAAGCGTTTTGAGCAACACGGAGCATATGAGATGTTCGAGGAGCTGAAACTTGTTTTCCAAGCTCATGCCCGGGTCGAGAGATATGAAGTCTCCGACAAGTTCTATAGTTGTAAGATGGAGGAAAATAGTTCTGTCAGTGAGCACATACTCAAAATGTCTGGGTTGCACAACCGCCTGTCCCAGCTGGACATTAACCTCCCGGACGAGGCGGTCATTGACAGAATCCTTCAGTCGCTCCCACCAAGCTGCAAGAGCTTTGTGATGAACTACAATATGCAGGGGATGGTGAAGACCATTCCTGAAGTATTTTCAATACTGAAGTCAGCAGAGGTTGAAATTAAGAAAGAACATCAAGTGTTGATGGTCAATATGACCACTAAGTTCAAGAAGGGAAAGAGCAAGAAGAACTTCAAGAAGGACGGCAAGGATGTTGCCGCGCCCGGTAAGCCAGTTGCCGGGAAGAAGTCAAAGAATGGACCCAAGCCTGAGACCGAGTGCTTTTATTGCAAGGGGAAGGGTCACTGGAAGCGGAACTGCCCCAAATACTTAGCGGATAAGAAGGCCGGCAACACTAAAGGTATATTTGATATACATGTAATTGATGTGTACCTTACCAGTACTCGTAGTAACTCCTGGGTATTTGATACCGGTGCCGTTGCTCATATTTGTAACTCACAGCAGGAGCTGCGGAATAAACGGAGACTGGCAAAGGACGAGGTGACGATGCGCGTCGGGAATGGTTCAAAGGTCGATGTGATCACCGTCGGCACGCTACCTCTACATTTACCTACGGGATTAGTTTTAAACCTCAATAATTGTTATTTAGTGCCAAGTTTGAGCATGAATATTGTATCAGGATCTCGTTTAATACGAGATGGCTACTCATTTAAATCCGAGAATAATGGTTGTTCTATTTATATGAGAGATATGTTTTATGGTCATGCTCCGATGGTCAATGGTTTATTCTTAATGAATCTCGAACATAGTGTTACACATATTCATAGTGTGAATACCAAAAGATGTAAAGTTGATAACGATAGTCCCACATACTTGTGGCACTGCCGCCTTGGTCACATTGGTGTCAAGCGCATGAAGAAGCTCCATGCTGATGGACTTTTAGAGTCTCTCGATTATGAATCATTTGACACATGCGAGCCATGCCTCATGGGCAAGATGACCAAGACTCCATTCTCCGGGACGATGGAGCGAGCAACCAACTTATTGGAAATCATACATACCGATGTGTGCGGTCCAATGAGCGTTGAGGCTCGCGGAGGATATCGTTATGTTCTCACTCTCACTGATGACTTGAGTAGATATAGGTATGTCTACTTAATGAAACACAAGTCTGAGACCTTTGAAAAGTTCAAGGAATTTCAGAATGAGGTAGAGAATCAACGTGACCGAAAGATAAAATTCCTATGATCAGATCGTGGGGGAGAATATTTAAGTCACGAATTTGGTACGCACTTAAGGAAATGTGGAATCGTTTCACAACTCACGCCGCCTGGAACACCTCAGCGTAACGGTGTGTCTGAACGTCGTAATCGCACTTTATTGTATATGGTGCGGTCTATGATGTCTCTTACCGATTTACCGCTATCATTTTGGGGATACGCTCTAGAGACAGCTACATTCACTTTAAATAGGGCACCGTCTAAATCCGTTGAGACGACACCGTATTAATTATGGTTTGGGAAGAAACCTAAGCTGTCGTTTCTAAAAGTTTGGGGATGCGATGCTTATGTCAAGAAACTTCAACCTCAGAAGCTCGAACCCAAGTCGGAAAAATTCGTCTTCATAGGATACCCTAAGGAAACCATTGGGTATACTTTCTACTTAAGATCCGAAGGCAAGATCTTTGTTGCCAAGAACGGGTCTTTTCTGGAGAAAGAGTTTCTCTCGAAAGAATTAAGTGGGAGGAAAGTAGAGCTTGATGAAGTACTGCCTCATGAAACAGGAAGTAGTGCAACTCAGGAAGATGTTCCTGTGGTGCCTGCACCCACAAGAGAGGAGGTTAATGATAATGATCAAGATACTTCAGATCAAGCTCCTACTGAACTTCGAAGGTCCACAAGGACACGTTCCGCACCAGAGTGGTACGGCAACCCTGTCTTAGAAATCATGTTGTTGGACAACGGTGAACCTTCGAACTATGAAGAAGCGATGGCGGGCCCAGATTCCAACAAATGGCTTGAAGCCATGAAATTCGAGATAGGATCCATGTATGAAAACAAAGTGTGGACTTTGACAGACTTGCCCGATGATCGGCGAGCGATAGAAAATAAATGGATCTTTAAAAAAAAGACGGACGCGGATGGTAATGTTACCATCTATAAAGCTCGACTTGTCGCTAAGGGTTATCGGCAAGTTCAAGGGGTTGACTACGATGAGACCTTCTCTCCCGTAGCGAAGCTGAAGTCCGTCCGAATCATGTTAGCAATTGCCGCATACTATGATTATGAGATATGGCAAATGGACGTCAAAACGACATTCCTTAACGGCTATCTTAAGGAAGAACTGTATATGATGCAGCCGAAAGGTTTTGTCGACCCTGAGAATGCTAACAAAGTATGCAAGCTCCTAATATAAAGGGGGGGGGGGGAGGGAGGGGGCAGCCGCACCCCTGACCCTTGGCGCCTCCCTCCCCCTGCTACACCTCGTCCTCCTCCCGCAGCAGCTTGGCGAAGCCCTGCCGGAGTTCTGCTGCATCCACCACCACGCCGTCGTGCTGCTGGATCATCATCAACCTCTCCTTCCCCCTTGCTGGATCAAGAAGGAGGAGACGTTATCTGCTCCGTACGTGTGTTGAACGCGGAGGTACCGTCCGTTCGGCACTCGGTCATCGGTGATTCGGATCACGGCGAGTACGACTCCATCATCCACGTTCTAGTGAACGCTTCCGCACGCGATCTACAAGTGGTATGTAGATGCAATCTCACTCCCATGACTCGTTGCTTAGATGAACTCATAGATGGATCTTGGTGAAACCGTAGGAAAAATTTTAATTTTCTGCAACGTTCCCCAACACGGAGCCATCATGATCTCCTTCCTCCTCCATCGGATCACCGGAGCCGTCATGATCTCCTTCCTCCTCCATTGCTGGATCACCGGAGCCGTCATGATCTCCTACCTCACCATCGGTATCGTTGAGAAACGACAAGGTGATATCACCTCCGTCGCGGATTATATCCCGCAATGACTCTTCTTTTTCTAAGTCTCTATCCATATTTTCTGCAAACATTACAACCTGGCAATATACAACCATGAGAGATGGATTAGTGGCAAACATAGACCATATTTTCTGAACGATTTTCATGTATAAATTATTTTCATCGGAGTGACGGTTAATTTTCTACTTTGTTAGATGATCGCCATTGATCTATATAGTTCTAAATGGAGCGAAAATTCATTTCTGATCATGGGAACAGCTGAGCCCGGAATCTCAGTCGTTCGTATTCATTGGGATGCAGGAGTATTTTGTATTCCTGAGCATATGTGTCTGGTGTATTCACAGGGTATTCGTTGATGGGTGCCGCACATTAAAGAGTTGCTCAGCTACCAGCGCTTAGCGGGACGGGATCAATGTGGATGGATCAGGAAGTTTTCTGAGCCTCCCCGTCCCACGCATTAAAGGTTCTGCGGCAAACCATGTTCAAGTACAACAGCAGGCAAACACCATCCTGGAAATTGTTATGCACATTAAGGAGCCAGCAGGCAAAAAAATAATCTTGGTGATTGTTGTGCACATCCAGGACCACGCATGGATAAGTGAAGAACCAGTGATCGGATGTCAACCTCGTCGGCATCGTTTTATTTTTTATCTCACAACAATTTGTCATATGTTGATCGCACACTAGTTGTTATGTCACAGTGATAGCGAAAATCAGATTCATCAGTTTAGACAGCGCAGCTGTATCTGAAAACATTAGTTTACATTCAAGAGGAACAAGCGCGGAAGTTAATCCACAAGTCACACACTAGAAAATGCTCGATTATTCGTCTTTTACACACGGTCCAAAAAAGTCTAAAATGCTTTGGGCACTAGTAGCCTGGTGCACGAGGTGCGACGGTGACCCGTAATACTACAGTTCTTGCAAGTTACAGGCTTGCGAGGTTGCTTTGGCACATCACCCCTGTCTGGGGCTCTGAGCAGGTGGTCCTCTTATGACCTGGGAGCTTGCATATACTACAGAACCTCCTCCGCTTACTCAGGCCTTCATATGATGCTTTCTCTCTGCTCGATCATGGCCGACCGACATCACACTTCTTGCTTGGAGCTGACAGACTCGCGAGGGCACCCCAATTGCCAGATGCCACTAGTAGAAAAAGGCCCATTTGTCCCGGTTTATAAGGCCCATATGTCGAACCGGGACTAAAGGGTCGGTAGTAAAGCCCAATACCTTTAGTCCTGGTTCTTATACCAACCGGGACAGATGGGGTTTTTGGGGGTTTTTGTAGGGTTAATTTAGGGGTTTCATATATTGTGTTAGCTAGCTAGTAGAGAGAAGTGTCCTCTCTTATCTCCGTGCTTGGTCCATGCTACATACTATATTTATAGAGAGGACTCGAAACGCTAGCTAGTAAGCAAATGAAGGAAACCATTAAGTACAAAAGATCGTCATGAACATATACAGAGAGAAGTGATCGACCTCTCCTTCTCCGAGAGATTGGTAGAACAACAAGTTTTCGTATATCTATCCGACGCTACTGGCTACATATATATAACATAAGATCTCTTACAATCCCCTAATATCTGAACTGAACTTCCACATGGTATTCTCCGGCTTTATTGATGACATGATATCTGAACTCAACATAAGATCTCATTTTAGTTGTCTGAACATTTTTACATTGTCACTAGGGTGTGTACAAGATCTTTTGTCTTGTTTGTGTTTTCAGTTCAGAAGCACTAAAATGGGTTAATTCTGTAAATGGTTGACGAACTGATGATAGTAGCACTAAATTTTTTGTCTTCAGTTCACAAGTGCATCATTTAGCTGATAGTATCACGTATATGCTTGAGCTATTTTTCATAATGGACATATTTCTTTTTTCACCTAATAACTGCAGAAAAATTGAAACACTTACGAGAGCCATGTATACCTTCTGGTCCATCTCGGGGCCTCTGGGTTGACCTTCTCGGTGGATTCGGCTGACTGTGTCGGCGGTTCCTTCCTCTTGCGGGGTGACTTGTTATGCTCAGATGAATCACCGAGGTGGCCAACCACAACGTCGCACGACAAGTCGGCTGGAGTCGGCGCCGACGGCCGTACGTCCATTAGCACCAATGGATCTGGCTCCTCAACATCGGCAGTCACCTCTCGCAGCGGGAACCTACGCGCGTGACCAATAAATTAAAGAATATTCAGCATATTTGCGCTGGAGCGTCTAAATATTAGGGTGAATAACGTACCTGTCAACCGGATCTAGCAGAAATTCAAGCCAATCCTGGTGTAGTTCCATAGATGTCGCCGCACTCCCCGTCATCGCCATTGTTTTTCGCCGTCTCCCGGTGAGCTTGGAGGATGGGGGTGGTGGAGGGGGTGGGGCTGGAAGGAGGGAAACTGCTCAAATGAGTACAGGGGGACCGAGATATTTCGACCCGAGCCACTCACCAAGGTAACAACTCTCTTCCTCTGTCACCCCCTTATGCGTCTCCACTTGTTGTCTTCCCTGACGCAGACACCAGGGACCGCCAGTATGCAACCACCCCGGCCGTGACGAAAGATGCTCGTAGCCTTCACAACCGGCCTGGCTATGCTGTGGCGTAAGAGCATCTCCAGCCGCGCCCCCAACAGGTCTCCCAGGCGATTTTTCCGTGTCGGCGGGCGAAAATCGGCCCAGTCGCGCCCCCAAGAGCCCGTTTTTCGCCGGTTTGGGTCGAAGCTGACGCCGGCGGACCCAGGCGAACCCGGCGCGCTAGGGAGCGCCCGGGGGCGCCGGGGCGAGTGATTTTGGCGCGAACGAGGATGGGCCCGCCGAGTCAGCGAGACGCCGCTTCGTCGTCCTCATCGCCTTGGTTCCTGCGGGAATCAATGCGAAGGCTGCCGCACTGCCGCGCCGGTCAGCCTCCAATGATGCCTCACGGGTGGTGCAAGGCACCGCGACGCGTGTCCCGCCCTCTCCCGCCACGCGTCGCCCGGCATGCTGCGTCTTGCCGCCCCGCTGCGGCTATAAAAGGCAACCTCCCCGCCGGTGGACGACACAGCTCACATTCCACCCCATCCCTCCTGCGCACGAAGCAACAATCTCCCCCCTTCCCGCCGACGAGCAAATGGCCGAGAGGTTTCCAGGCGACGGCGCGGCGGCGAACGGCTTCGGCCGCCGCCATTTCCAAGAGACGGAGGGCCACCTCCTCTATGAGGCCGAGTATCCGGCCCCCCCGGACATGCGGGTGCCGGGGGCGTGGAGGCTGAGCGTCGGCGGCGTCCCGGTGACACCGGTTCCCGAAGGGGCGGCACGGCGGGCGGAGATCGCCCGCATCTGCTCGTCCCTGCCGCCGGAGCAGCGGGACGAGCCGCGGTACGCCGCTGATAGCCACACGATGTGGTCCATGTACTTCGCGCGCCGCCGCGAGGAACAGATCACCTCCGCCAACGGCGTCATCCCCCGCGGCCGCCTCAACGCCGACGGGCGGCACGAGTGGTGGGGCGTGCCAGGCCGCACCCTTGAGGCCGTCCTCGGCCACATCGAGACCGGCAACGTGCCGCGCCTCGAGTGCCCGCCACGGCCGTCCTTCTCTCACCGCCGTGGCAGCTCCTGGACGACTCGGCGAATGGAGCCGGGGTCGTCCTCGTCGTCAAGCTCCGGCTCGCCAGCATTCCGCCCCGTCAAGCCAGAGCTGGAGGAGACGCCGCTCGGGCGCCGCACCCGCAGCGGTGCCCTGCGCCCTCGCCAACAACGAGGGTGGCCGTCCATCCCCGCGCTCCCTCCGGCTGGTTCGGCCGAAGCTCGAGCCGGGCCTGCTCCCCGTGAACCGGAGCACGTCGACATGGTGGCCCCCGACGACGAGGCTGCCATAAAATGGGCGAAGGAGGACTACGTCCGCGAGCAGGTGCGCCGCCAGCGCCGGGCGTACAAGGAGCTCCAGGCCCGGCGCCGCGGGCGCGAGGAGGGCGGCGTCATCGTCCTCGACAGCGATGAGGAGGACGATACCGGGCCATCTAGCGCCCCACCGCGTGTCGACGACCCTGGCCAGGGGTGCAGCAGGGATGGCGGCGGCACCGGCGAGGCGCGCGATGACGACGACGACGGCGGCGGCGACTACACCCGCTTCTACAGGCTGCTCGGCATGTAGATGGCGGGCGGTGGACGCGGCCGCAATGGCTAGGCGTAGTTTGGCGCAGTAGTAGGCGTAGTTTGCACGTTTTAATGTTTTTTTTTACAAATTTCAATGAAATTTCACCGAGTTCGTACTAAAATGGCCGAGTTTGCCATAATTTGTACGGAATATCGCCGAGCCCGCGGCGACCTGTGGCGACTTGTGGGCCGACGACTGGGAACGAAGTCACCCCCACGCGCCAATCTAGCGCCGGTTCGCTTTCAGGCGGCTCTTTTTCGGCGCCCTGGAGGGGCGAACGGCTGAAGATGCTCTAACCCTAGCCGCAGTTAGTTGCCGGCGTCTCTTCTACTCGCACCCTTGTCTCTTCCGTCGTGCCACTGACCGCGCCCGGCGAAAGATGGCGAGGGCTCCAAGTACGGCGACGAACGGTGCCCCATCCTCTTCGGTACGTCTGCTCTCCCTCTCTCTCTATCAGGCTGATTTCAGTCATCTTGGGTGGTACTGTACTGTACGTGTGCTTGGTGTTCTTTTTTCCAGAGCTCAATGCCAAGCTCTGCTCTACGGCGGCCTTTGGAATCGGAACCAACTGCGGCTACGGCAGCATTTACTGACCCCTTGACGGCGCTGTCTTCGCGCCAGACGGCGCGCGTGACGAAGACAATCCACGGCTTGGGTCATCAGCGTAACGTCGATTTTAAATTATGAGCCCACCAGCTGGCATATACCACTGTTTATCACCGTATACTGTCAGCCGATCTCATTTTCCCTCAGCCGTATATGATGCAAAGGACCCACTAGCGCAAATCCCTAGAGATGGACCTAGGGTCAGGATACCATGTTCATATGCCACCCAATTCACTAACGCCGCGCTCTAAATGGAGACACTTTGTTGCAAACATACGAACATAAAAAATTGTATGTTACATCAATCCATCCACCCATCCATACATATGAACATACAAAAAAATTTAAGAAAAAAAATTCTATGTTACATCAATCCATCCATACATATGAACATACAAAAAAATTTAAGAAAAAAATTTCTATGAACATAAAAAATTCATACATATGAACATACACATATGAACATATACATCAATCCATCCATCCATCCATAAATATGAACGTATGAACATACGAACTTTGTTAAAAAAATGCAAGGGTGGCGGCGGCATCGCAGGGCAGGGGCGGCGGCATCGCAGGGCAGGGCAGCGGCGGCGGCAGCGCAGGGCAGGGCGGCGGCGGCAGCTCAGGGGAAGGGGGGCGGAGCTCACTGGGGTGCCGCGTCGGGGCAGGGCTCGACGGCGTCGGGGCAGGGCTCGACGGCGTCGGGGCAGGGCTCGATGGCGACGGGAGCGACGGCGACGAGGAGCAGCATGGGGGTGTCGGGGAAGAAAGATCTGAGCTTTCGTGAAACTGCTAAGTGCTGCTTATATAGACAAAGCATTGGTTTTGATTGGTGTCACCAACCGGGACTAAAGGTAATTTTTTTTATGCAGGCCATGGTGGCCTAGTAGGCGGCATTTTTTTATGAAAATTCTTTTTGATTCTTTTTGGTTCATGTTTTAGTTGATTCTTTTAGTTAATGTTTTAGTTGATCCTTTTAGTTGATTCTTTTTAGTTAATATTTTAGCTGATTCTTTTTAACACATAAATACTTTGATAATTTTAGTTCATATTATTTTGATTCTTTTTAGTTGATTCTTTTTTGCTATTGAAGAATATTATATTTAATTGATTCCTTTTAGTTCATTTTTTTGCTATAATAGTTTTATAAAAACTTTTTAGTTCATTCTTTTTGCTATTAGTTCAGTCTTTGAGCTAAATGGCCCTGAAATTGAAAGGCACTACAAATGAACTCTGAAAAGGTTGAAAGTTGAAATGGTACCATCATTTCACCCACATAGCATGTGCTAAAAAGTTGAGAGGGTTAAGGCGAAAATTGGATGCACTTCATGTACAAAATGGACAATCTCTTTCGAAGTATCACGGTTTCGGACGAAAACTCATCTGTTAGAAAGGCATTTTATTTTTTTGAACTTATTATTTCAACTCTAGACTTTTTGTGCGTTCAACATGCACCATTCAAAGCCACATCATCAATTTTCAACCCTTTTTGACTTCATTTGGTATTTTTGAAGGAAATATGCCCTAGAGGCAATAATAAAGTTATTATTTATTCCTTATTTCATGATAAATGTTTATTATTCATGCTAGAATTGTATTAACCGGAAACTTGATACATGTGTGAATACATAGACAAACATAGTGTCACTAGTATGCCTCTACTTGACTAGCTCATTGAATAAAAAATGGTTAAGTTTCCTAGCCATAGACATGAGTTGTCATTTGATTAACGGGATCACATCATTAGGAGAATGATGTGATTGACATGACCCATTCCGTTAGCCTAGCACTTGATCGTTTAGTATGTTGCTATTGCTTTCTTCGTGACTTATACATGTTCCTGTAACTATGAGATTATGCAACTCCCGTTTACCGGAGGAACACTTTGGGTGCTACCAAACGTCACAACGTAACTGGGTGATTATAAAGGAGTACTACATGTGTCTCCAAAGGTACATGTTGGGTTGGCGTATTTCGAGATTAGGTTTTGTCACTCCGATTGTCGGAGAGGTAACTGTGGGCCCTCTCGGTAATGCACATCACTATAAACCTTGCAAGTAATGTGACTAATGAGTTAGTTACGGGATGATGCATTACAGAACGAGTAAAGAGACTTGCCGGTAACGAGATTGAACTAGGTATTGGATACCGACGATCGAATCTCGGGCAAGTAACATACTGATGACAAAGGGAACAACGTATGTTGTTATGCGGTTTGACCGATAAAGATCTTCGTAGAATATGTGGGAGCCAATATGAGCATCCAAGTTCCGCTATTGGTTATTGACCGAGAATAGTTCTAGGTCATGTCTACATAGTTCTCGAACCCGTAGGGTCCGCACGCTTAACGTTACGATGACAGTTATATTATGAGTTTATAAGTTTTGATGTACCGAAGGAGTTCGGAGTCCCGGATGAGATCGGGGACATGACGAGGAGTCTCGAAATGGTCGAGACGTAAAGATCGATATATTGGACGACTATATTCGGATTTCGGAAAGGTTCCGAGTGATTCGGGTATTTTTCGGAGTACCGGAGAGTTACGGGAATTCGTATTGGGCCTTAATGGGCCATACGGGAAAGGAGAGAAAGGGCCAAAAGGGTGGCCGCACCCCTCCCCATGGACTAGTCTGAATTGGACTAGGGAGGGGGGGCCGCCCCCTTCCTTCCTTCTCCTTCTCTCTTCCCTTTCCTTCTCTCCTACTCCTACTACATGGAAGGGCTCCTAGTTGGACTAGGAAAAGGGGAATCCTACTCCCGGTGGGAGTAGGACTCCCCTAGGGCGCGCCATAGAGAGGGCCGGCCCTCCCCTCCTCCACTCCTTTATATACGGGGGCAGAGGGCACCCCATAGACACACAAGTTGATCTTCGTGATCGTTCCTTAGCCGTGTGCGGTGCTCCCCTCCATGATATTACACCTCGGTCATATTGTAGCGGTGCTTAGGCGAAGCCCTGCGACAGTTGAACATCAAGATCGTCACCACGCCGTCGTGCTGACGGAACTCCTCCCCGAAGCTTTGCTGGATCGGAGTCCGGGGTGCGTCATCGAGCTATACGTGTGTCAAGAACTCGGATGTGCCGGAGTAATGGTGCTTGGATCGGTTGGACCGGGAAGACGTACGACTACTTCCTCTACGTTGCGTCAACGCTTCCGCTTCGGTCTAACGAGGGTACGTAGACAACACTCTCCCTCTCGTTGCTATGCATCACCATGATCTTGCGTGTGCGTAGGAATTTTTTTGAAATTACTACGTTACCCAACAGTGGCATCCGAGCCTAGGTTTTATGGTTTGATGTTATATGCACGAGTAGAACACAAGTGAGTTGTGGGCGATATAAGTCATACTGCTTACCAGCATGTCATACTTTGGTTCGGCGGTATTGTTGGATGAAGCGGCCCAGACCGACATTACGCGTACGCTTTCCTGAGACTGGTTCTACCGCCGTGCTTTGCACACAGGTGGCTGGCGGGTGTCAGTTTCTCCAACTTTAGTTGAACCGAGTGTGGCTACGCCCGGTCCTTGCGAAGGTTAAAACAACACTAACTTGACAAACTATCGTTGTGGTTTTGATGCGTAGGTGAGATTGGTTCTTGCTTAAGCCCGTAGCAGCCACGTAAAACTTGCAACAACAAAGTAGAGGACGTCTAACATGTTTTTGCAGGGCATGTTGTGATGTGATATGGTCAAGATATGATGAGATATAAGTTGTTGTATGAGATGATCATGTTTTGTTGAAGTTATCGGCAACTGGCAGAAGCCCTATGGTTGTTTCTTTGTTGCATAAGAAGCAAGTGCCAAATAATTGCTTTACTTTATCGCTATGCGATAGCAATAGTTGTAAGAGCAATAGTTGGCGAGACGACCATGTAACGACACATTGATATAGATCAAGATGATGGAGATCATGGTGTCATGCCGGTGATGATAGAGATCATGACAGTACTTTGGAGATGGAGATCAAAGGCGCAAGATGATCATGGCCATATCATGTCACATATTTTGATTGCATGTGATGTTTATCTTTTATACATCTTATTTTGCTTAGTTCGACGGTATCCTTTTAAGATGATCTCTCACTAATTATCAAGAAGTGTTCTCCCTGAGTATGCACCGTTGCGAAAGTTCTTCGTGCTGAGACACCACGTGATGATCGGGTGTGATAGGCTCTACGTTCAAATACAACGGGTGCAAAATAGTTGCACACGCGGAATACTCAGGTTAAACTTGACGAGCCTAGCATATACAGATATGGCCTCGGAACACGAAGACCGAAAGGTCGAGCGTGAATCATATAGTAGATATGATCAACATAGTGATGTTTACCATTGAAACTACTCCATCTCACGTGATGATCGGACATGGTTTAGTTGATTTGGATCACGTGATCACTTAGAAGATTAGAGGGATGTCTATCTAAGTGGGAGTTCTTAAGTAATATGATTAATTGAACTTTAATTTATCATGAAACTTAGTCCTGGTAGTATTTTGCAAATTATGTTGTAGATCAATAGCTCGCGTTGTTGCTTTCAGATGTTTATTTTGATATGTTCCTAGAGAAAATTGTGTTGAAAAATGTTAGTAGCAATGCGGATTGGATCCGTGATCTGAGGTTTATCCTCATTGCTGCACAGAAGAATTATGTCCTTAATGCACCGCTAGGTAACAGACCTATTGCGGGAGCAGATGCAGACGTTATGAACGTCTGGCTAGCTCAATATGATGACTACTTGATAGTTTAGTGCACCATGCTTAACGGCTTAGAATCGGGACTTCAAAGACGTTTTGAACGTCATGGACCATATGAGATGTTCCAGGAGTTGAAGTTAATATTTCCAGCAAATACCCGAGTTGAGAGATATGAAGTCTCCAACAAGTTCTATAGCTAAAAGATGGAGGAGAATCGCTCAACTAGTGAGCATGTACTCCGATTGTCTGGGTACTTCAATCGCTTGAATCAAGTGGGAGTTAATCTTCCAGATGAGATAGTGATTGACAGAATTCTCTAGTCACCATCACTAAGTTACTAGAACTTCGTGATGAACTATGGTATGCAAGGGATGGTGAAAACAATTCCCGAGCTCTTCGTGATGTTGAAATCGACGAAGGTAGAAATCAAGAAAGAGCATCAAGTGTTGATGATTGCCAAGACCACTAGTTTCAAGAAAAGGGCAAAGGGAAAGAAAAGGAAACTTCAAGTAGAATGAAAAGCAAGTTGTCACTCCCGCGAAGAAGCTCCAAGCTGGACCAAAGCCTGAAACTGAGTGCTTACACTGCAAAGGAAATGGTCACTAGAAGCGGAAATGCCCTGAATATTTGGTGGATAAGAAGGATGGCAAAGTGAACAAGGGTATATTTGATATACAGGTTATTGATGTGTACCTTACTAGTGTTTATAGTAGCCCCTGAGTATTTGATACTTGTTCGGTTGCTAAAATTAGTAACTCGAAACGGGAGTTGCAGAATAAACAGAGACTAGTTAAGGATGAAGTGACGATATGTGTTGGAAGTGGTTCCAAGATTTATATGATCATCATCGCACACTCCCTATACTTTCGGGATTTGTGTTGAACCTAAATAAGTGTTATTTGGTGTTTGCGTTGAGCATGAATATGATTTGATCATGTTTATTGCAATACGGTTATTCATTTAAGTTAGAGAACAATTGTTGTTCTGTTTACATGAATAAAACCTTCTATGGTCATACACACCAACGAAAATGGTTTGTTGGATCTCGATCGTAGTAATGCACATATTCATAATATTGAAGCCAAAAGATGCAAAGTTAATACTGATAGTGCAACTTATTTGTGGCACAGCCGTTTAGGTCATATTGGTGTAAAGCGCACGAAGAAACTCCATGCTGATGGGATTTTGGAATCATTTGATTATGAATCACTTGATGCTTGCGAACCATGCCTCATGGGCAAGATGACTAAGACTCCGTTCTCTGGAACAATGGAGCAAGCGACTGACTTATTGGAAATAATACATACTGATGTATGCGATCCGATGAGTGTTGAGGCTCGCGGAGGGTATCATTATTTTCTGACCTTCACAGATGATTTGAGCAGATATGGGTATATCTACTTGATGAAACATAAGTCTGAAATAGTTGAAAGGTTCAAAGAATTTCAAAGTGAAGTGGAAAATCATCGTAACAAGAAAATAAAGTTTGTGCGATCTGATCGTGGAGATGAATATTTGAGTTACGAGTTTGGTCTTCAATTAAAACAATGTGGAATAGTTTCACAGCTCACGCCACCTGGAACACCACAACGTTATGGTGTGTCCGAATGTCGTAACCGCACTTTATTTGATATGGTGTGATCTATGATGTCTCTTACCAATTTACCACTATCGTTTTGGGGTTATGCATTAGAGACAGCTACATTCACTTTAAATAGGGCACCATCAAAATCCGTTGAGACGACGCCTTATGAACTGTGGTTTGGCGAGAAACCAAAAGTTGTCGTTTCTTAAAGTTTGGGGCTGCGATGCTTGTGTGAAAAAGTTTCAACCTGATAAGCTCGAATCCAAATCGGAGAAGTACATCTTCATAGTATACCCAAAGGTAACTATTCGGTACACCTTCTATCACAGATCCGAAGGCAAGTTATTCGTTGCTAAGATGGATCCTTTCTAGAGAAGAAGTTTCTCTCGAAAGAAGTGAGTGGGAGGAAAGTAGAGCTTGATAAGGTAATTGTACCTTCTCCCGAATTGGAAAGTAGTTCATCACAGAAATTAGTTCCAGTGATTGCTACAGCAATTAGTGAGGAAGCTAATGATGATGATCATGAAACTTCAGATCAAGTTACTACCGAACCTCGTAGGTAAAATAGAGTGAGATCCGCACCAGAATGGTACGGTAATCCTGTTCTGGAGATCATGTTACTTGACCATGACAAACCTACGAACTATGAGGAAGCGATGATGAGCCCAGATTCCGCGAAATGGCTTGAGGCCATGAAATCTAAGATAGGATCCATGTATGAGAACAAAGTGTGGACTTTGATTGACTTGCCCGATGATCAGTGAGTCATTAATAATAAACGGATCTTCAAGAGGAAGACAGATGCTGATAGTAGTGTTACTATCTACAAAGCTAGACTTGTCGAAAAAGGTTTTTTTTGACAAAGTTCAAGATGTTGAATACAATGAGATTTTCTCACTCGTATCGATGCTTAAAAGTCTGTCCGAATCATGTTAGCAATTGCCACATTTTATGAAATCTGGAAAATGGATGTCAAAACTGCATTCCTTAATGTTTTTCTTAAAGAAGAGTTGTATATGATGCAACCAGAAGGTTTTGTCAATCCTAAAGGTGCTAACAAAATGTGCAAGCTCCAGCGAACCATCTGTGGACTGGTGCAAGCATCTCGGAGTTGGAATATACACTTTGATAAGTTGATCAAAGCATATAGTTCTATACGGACTTGCAGTGAAGCATGTATTTACAGTAAAGTGAGTGGGAGCACTACAGCCTTTTGATAAGTATATGTGAGTGACAAATTGTTGATCAGAAAGGATGTAGAATTTTTCTGGAAAGCATAAAGGAGTATTTGAAAGGAGTTCTTTAAAAGAAAGACCTCAGGAAAGCTACTTACATATTGAGCATCAAGATCTATAGAGATAGATCAAGAGGCTTGATAAGTTTTTTCAATGAGTACATATCTTGACAAGATTTTGAAGTAGTTCAAAATGGAACAGTCAAAGAAAAGAGTTCTTGCCTGTGTTACAAGGTGTGAAATTGAGTAAGACTCAAAGCCCGACCATGGCAGAAAATAGAAAAGAGAATGAAAGTCATTCCCTATGCCTCAGTCATAGGTTCTATAAAGTATGCTATGCTGTGTACCAGACCTATTGTATACCTTGCTCTGAATTTGGCAAGGGAGTACAATTTTGATCTAAGAGTAGATCACTGGACAGCGGTCAAGAATATCCTTAGTGAGGACCAAGGAAATATTTCTCGATAATGGAAGTGATAAAAGAGCCTGTCGTAAAAAGTTACCTCGGTGCAAGTTTTCACACCGATCTAGATGACTCTAAGTCTCAATCTGGATACATATTGAAAGTGGGAGCAATTAGCTAGAGTAGCTCCGTTCAGAGCATTGTAGACATAGAATATTTGCAAAATACATACGGCTCTGAATGTGACAGACCCGTTGACTAAGCTTCTCTCACGAGCAAAACATGATCACACCTCAGTACTCTTTGGGTGTTAATCACATAGCTATGTGAACTAGATTATTGACTCTAGTAAACCCTTTGGGTGTTGGTCACATGATGAATATTGGTGTTAAATCACATGGCGATGTGAACTAGATTATTGACTCTAGTGCAAGTGGGAGACTGAAGGAAATATGCCCTAGAGGCAATAATAAAGTTATTATTTATTTCCTTATTTCATGATAAATGTTTATTATTCATGCTAGAATTGTATTAACCGGAAACTTGATACATGTGTGAATACATAGACAAACATAGTGTCACTAGTATGCCTCTACTTGACTAGCTCATTGAATCAAAGATGGTTAAGTTTCCTAGCCATAGACATGAGTTGTCATTTGATTAACAGGATCACATCATTAGGAGAATTATGTGATTGACATGACCCATTCCGTTAGCCTAGCACTTGATCGTTTAGTATGTTGCTATTGCTTTCTTCATGACTTATACATGTTCCTATAACTATGAGATTATGCAACTCCCGTTTACCGGAGGAACACTTTGGGTGCTACCAAACGTCACAACGTAACTGGGTGATTATAAAGGAGTACTACAGGTGTCTCCAAAGGTACATGTTGGGTTGGCGTATTTTGAGATTAGGTTTTGTCACTCCGATTGTCGGAGAGGTATCTCTGGGCCCTCTCGGTAATGCACATTACTATAAGCCTTGCAAGCAATGTGACTAATGAGTTAGTTACGGGATGATGCATTACAGAACGAGTAAAGAGACTTGCCGGTAACGAGATTGAACTAGGTATTGGATACCGACGATCGAATCTCGGGCAAGTAACATACCGATGACAAAGGGAACAACGTATGTTGTTATGCGGTTTGACCGATAAAGATCTTCGTAGAATATGTGGGAGCCAATATGAGCATCCAGGTTCCGCTATTGGTTATTGACCGAGAATAGTTCTAGGTCATGTCTACATAGTTCTCGAACCCGTAGGGTCCGCACGCTTAACGTTACGATGACAGTTATATTATGAGTTTATAAGTTTTGATGTACCGAAGGAGTTCGGAGTCCCGGATGAGATCGGGGACATGACGAGGAGTCTCGAAATGGTCGAGACGTAAAGATCGATATATTGGACGACTATATTCGGAGTTCGGAAAGGTTCCGAGTGATTCGGGTATTTTTCGGAGTACCGGAGAGTTACGGGAATTCGTATTGGGCCTTAATGGGCCATACGGGAAAGGAGAGAAAGGGCCAAAAGGGTGGCCGCACCCCTCCCCATGGACTAGTCCGAATTGGACTAGGGAGGGGGGGGGGGGGCGCCCCCTTCCTTCCTTCTCCTTCTCTCTTCCCTTTCCTTCTCTCCTACTCCTACTACATGGAAGGGCTCCTAGTTGGACTAGGAAAAGGGGAATCCTACTCCCGGTGGGAGTAGGACTCCCCTAGGGCGCGCCATAGAGAGGGCCGGCCCTCCCCTCCTCCACTCCTTTATATACGGGGGCAGGGGGCACCCCATAGACACACAAGTTGATCTTCGTGATCGTTCCTTAGCCGTGTGCGGTGCTCCCCTCCACGATATTACACCTCGGTCATATTGTAGCGGTGCTTAGGTGAAGCCCTGCGACAGTTGAACATCAAGATCGTCACCACGCCGCCGTGCTGACGGAACTCCTCCCCGAAGCTTTGCTGGATCGGAGTCCGAGGTGCGTCATCGAGCTGTATGTGTGTCAAGAACTCGGAGGTGCCGGAGTAACGGTGCTTGGATCGGTTGGACCGGGAAGACGTATGACTACTTCCTCTACGTTGCGTCAACGCTTCCGCTTCGGTCTACGAGGGTACGTAGACAACACTCTCCCCTCTCGTTGCTATGCATCACCATGATCTTGCGTGTGCGTAGGAATTTTTTTTTGAAATTACTACGTTACCCAACAATTTTTCATGCATTTACTGATTTGTTTTAGCTAAATGACCCTGAAATTAAAAAGCACTACAAATGAACTCTAAAAAGGTTGAAAGTTGGCATGGGATCATCATTTCACCCACATAGCATGTGTACAGAATGGACAATCTATTTCGAGGTATCATGGTTTTGGACGAAAACTCATCTACTACAAAGGGATTTCATTTTTTCTTCCCGTAATCAAAACCACCATCAGAGCCATCATCAGAATAGTTGTGTAGAGAAAGTCTTCACTTTTTCTTCGCGTGTGTCCCTTGCTTATTGTGCTGTAACCATGGATAATCTTCATCGTTTAACAGGGTGCTTGGGTGAACCTTCACTTTGAAGGGAGGAATTTCATGAAACTTTTCATAATATTCAGACATGTCTGTCTTGCCCTCCGCTCCCACGATGTCTCTTTTACCCGAAAGAACTATGTGGCACTTTGGCTCTTCGTATGATGTATTCGCTTCCTTATCTTTTCTTTTTCTCGGTTTGGTAGACATGTCTTTCACATAGAAAAACCTGCGCCACATCATTGGCTACGACGAATGGTTCATCTGTGTACCCAAGATTGTTCAGATCCATTGTTTTCATTCCGTACTGTGGGTCTACCATTACCCCGCCTCCTGACAGATTGACCCATTTGCACCGAAACAAAGGGACCTTAAAATCATGTCCATAGTGAAGTTCCCATATGTCCACTATGTAACCATAATATGTGTCCTTTCCCCTCTTGGTTGCTGCATCAAAGCGGACACCACTGTTTTAGTTGGTGCTCTTTTGATCTTGGGCGATCGTGCAAAATGTATTCCCATTTATATCGTACCCTTGGTAAGTCAATACAGTCGAAGATGGTGTCCTGACCAACGAGTACAACTCATCTTCAACAATGTTGTCACCCATGAGTTGTGTTTACAACCAACTGCCGAAAGTCCTGATGTGCTCACATGTAATCCAGTCGTCACACTGCTCCAGGTGTTTGGAGCACAGAATATTCTTGTGTTCATTGACATATAGGGTCACTAAGGTAGAATTCTATAGAACTGTATAGTGTGCTTGAGCCCAAGAATGCCCGTCTACATATTATTGAGTCTGCTCCTAGCGTGCCTTTTCCAGTTAGTCTCCCCTCATAACGAGATTGAGGAAGACCAATCGGCTTAAGGTCAGGAATAAAGTCAACACAAAAACAAATGACCTCCTCTATTTGATGGCCCGTGGAGATGCTTCCTTCTGGCCTAGCACAGTTACGAACATATTTCTTTAAGACTCCCATGAACCTATCAAAGGGGAACATATTGTGTAGAAATACAGGGCCCAGAATGGCAATCTCGTCGACTAGATGAACTAGGACGTGCGTCATGATATTGAATAAGGATGGTGGGAACACCGGCTCGAAACTGAAAAGACATTGCACCAAATCATTCTTTAACCTTGGTAGGATTTCTGGATCGATTACCTTCTGAGAGATTGCACTGAGGAATGCACATAGCTTCACAATGGCTAATCGAACATTTTTCCGGTAGAAGCACCCTCAATGCAACCGGAAGCAGTTGCATCATAATCACGTGGCAGTCATGAGGCTTTAGGTTCTGGAAATTTTTCTCTGGGATATTTATTGTTCCCTTTATATTGGACGAGAAGCCAGAGGGGACCTTCATACTGAGCAGACATTCAAAGAAGTTTTTCTTCTCTTCTTTTGTAAGAGCATAGCTGGCAGGACCTTGATACTACTTTGGATGCATGCCGTCTTTTTCGTGCACACGTTGCTGGTCCTCCCATGCCTCCGGTATATCTTTTGTCTTCCCATATATGCCCAAGAAGCCTAGCAGGTTCACACAAAGATTCCTTCGTCACGTGCATCACGTCAATTGTAGAGCGGACCTCTAGGTCTTTCCAATAGGGTAGGTCCCAAAATATAGATTTCTTCTTCCACATGGGTGTGTGTCCCTCAACGTCATTCAGAACAGATTTTCCGCCAGGGCCCTTTCCATAGATTACTTGTAAATCCTTGACCATATCAAGTATGACATCACCAGTATGGAGGATGGGCTTCTTCCGGTGATCTGCCTCACTTTTGAAATGCTTGCCTTTCTTTCTTAAGAGATGGTTGGTTGGAAGAAGTCGACGATGTCCCAGGTACACATTCTTCCTACATTGGTCCAAATATATACTTTCGGTATCATCTAAACAGTGCGTGCATGTGTGGTATCCCTTGTTTGTCTGTCCTGAAAGGTTACTAAGAGCATGCCAATCATTGATAGTTACAAACAACAACGCATGTAGGTCAAATTCCTCCTATTTGTGCTCATCCCACACATGTACACCTTTTCCATTCCACAACTGTAAAAATTCTTCAACTAATGGCCTTAGGTACACATCAATGTCGTTGCCGGGTTTCTTAGGGACTTGGATGAGCACTGGCATCATAATGAACTTCCGCTTCAAGCACAACCAAGGAGGAAGGTTATAGATACATAGAGTCACGGGCCAGGTGCTAAGATTGCTGCTCCGCTCCCCAAAAGGATTAATGCCATATGGGCTTAAAAAACTATACTTTCATTGCGTCACCTGCAAAGTCCCCCACCTTCTCTCGATTTTTCTCCACTTCGACCCGTCAGCGGGTGCTCTCAACTTCCCGTCTTTCTTACGGTCTTCTTTGTGCCATCGCATCAACTTGGCATACTCTTTGTTTCTGAACAGACGTTTCAACTGTGGTATTATAGGAGCATACCACATCACCTTGGCAGGAACCCTCTTCCTCGGGCGCTTGCCCTCAACATCACCAGGGTCATTGTCGGTGTCAAAACCGGCGGATCTCGGGTAGGGGGTCCCGTACTGTGCGTCTAGGCGGATGGTAACAGGAGACAAGGGACACGATGTTTTACCCAGGTTCGGGCCCTCTTGATGAAAGTAAAACCCTACGTCCTGCTTGATTAATATTGATGATATGGGTAGTACAAGAGTAGATCTACCACGAGATCAAGGAGGCTAAACCCTAGAAGCTAGCCTATGGTATGATTGTTGTAATGGTTGTTCGTCCTACGGACTAAAGCCATCCGGTTTATATAGACAACGGAGAGGGCTAGGGTTACAAAGAGTCAGTTACAATGGTAGGAGATCTACATATCCGTATCGCCAAGCTTGCCTTCCACGCCAAGGAAAGTCCCATCCGGACACGGGGCGGAGTCTTCAATCTTGTATCTTCGTAGTCTTGTAGTCCGGATGACGATGATAGTCCGGTTGTCCGGACACCCCCTAGTCCAGGACTCCCTCAGTCATCTTGTCTAAACTTATACCGCAATGCACCGCATACCGGGCATGCGTTCAAATCCTTGTACTCACCGCGGTACAGGACGCAGTCATTAGGGCATGCATGTATCTTCTGCACCTCCAATCCTAGAGGGCATAGAACCTTCTTTGCTTCGTACGTAGTGTCGGGCAATTCGTTATCCTTTGGAAGCTTCTTCTTCATTATTTTCAGTAGCGTGCCAAATCCCTTGTCAGATACACCATTGTCCTCCTTCCATTGCAGCAATTCCAGTGTGGTACTGAGCCTTGTGTTGTCATCTTCGCAATTTGGGTAAAACCCTTTTTTGTGATCCTCTAACATGCGATCGAACTTCAACTTCTCCCTTTCACTTTGGCATTATCTCTTTGCATCAACAATGACCCAGCGAAGATCATCATCGGACACATCGTCTGGTTCTTCTTGATCTCCAGCTTCCCCCGTTGTAGTATCACCATATTCAGGGGGATAGTTGTCATCATCCTCTTCTTCTTCGTTGTCTTCCATCATAACCCCTCTTTCTCCACGCTTGGTCCAACCATTATAGTGTGGCATGAAACCCTTCTCAAGAAGGTGGATGTGAAGGGTTATCAAGTTAGAGTCTCACAGACAGGGCATGGACAATACATAAAACCATTCTGCTTGTTTGCCTCAACCACTTCAAGAAATTTATGCAGGCCCTCAATGTACTCGAAGGTGCATCGGTCACCGTACATCCATTGCCAGTTCATATGCGTGCATTATATAATTAAGTGTATCAAAAACCATTACAGAACATCATGAATAGAGAAGTGACCAAATTCATACAAGTTCATCATCACATTAAAACCAAAGTATAGTAGTGATCAAATGTTATTACTGAAAAAATAAATACATAAAGTTCATACATAGTTCTCATAGAACAACATACAGCTCTCTAGAGCATCTAATTAAAACATACATCAAAACTAACATACAACTATGTAAAACATTTAAATGCAACAACAAATGCAATCATAACCGCAACTAAGGTAATAATTGATCCAACAGCATAATGATACCAAACCTCATTATCAATGGCATATTTTTTTATCTTTCTAATCTTCAAGCTCATTGCATCCATCTTGATCTTGTGATCATCGACGACATCGGCAACATGGAGCTCCAATTTCATCTTCTCCTTAATTCTTTTTATTTTTTCTTTCAAATACTCATTTCCTTTTTAATCTAAATTTAACCTCTCGACAAGAGGGTCGGTTGGAATTTCCGGTTCACATACCTCCTAGATAAAAACATCTATGTCACGTTGGTCGGCATAATTGTCATAAACACTAAATGAAACAAATAGTTATAAAAGATAATATACCACATCCGAATCATAGATCGGACGAGGGCCGACGGGGGCGGATACCAAAATCATGGCACTATATAATAACAAACAATAATAAAAGGAAGAAATTTATACAAGTATATCTATCTAAATCATACAAGTAATAATTTTTCTTTTAAAAAGAAGATAAGAACAAGAGGCTCACCACAGTGGTGCCGGCGACGAGATCGGCGCAGGCGATCGACGACGGTGAGGACGGGGACGGGACGACACCCTACACATGTGCAGACTCTAAGAAGTTAATTTGAGCTGATATTGTGCATCTAAATCAAAAGAACTCACACATACACTCCAACACTAAAACCCACAAACCACTCTACTTCTAGAGCATTTGAAATGAGCTAAACTAGCAGTGAGAGATGAAAGGATGAAGTAGCTAACCTTTTAGAACACTTGTGTAGTTGGTGCACCGCGAAACCTAGACATATCTTGGGGAAAATGGAGCTTGGAGGTCGAGATTGGAGAGGAGTGTGGCTCCGGCTTTTCATCGAACGCCTCATGTGCATAGGAGGTGAAAACAGAGAGCAGCACACCTCCCGCCCTTCCGGGGGGGGGGGGGGGGGCGTGGATATATATAGGCAAAACTTTAGTATCGGTTTGTATCTAAAACCGGGACTAAAGGACAACCTTTAGTCCCGGTTCCAGCCACCAACCGGGACTAAAGAGGCTACGCCATGAGCGAGGCCCTTTAGTACCGGTTCGAGTCTGGAACAGGGACCAAAGGGGTCAGACGAACCGGGACCCTGGCCCGGCCGGCGCCCTGGCCTCACCAACCGGGACTGATGCACCCATTGGTCCCGGTTCGTAACAGAACTGGGATTAATGCTCTTATCTGGCCTAGACCAATGCCCTGTTTTCTACTAGTGCTTGTTTTTTAAAGGGGTTGACAACCTTGTTGGGTGTCAGGGTGTGCAGCGTAGTTTAACACCAACATGTAACTATAGATACACGTGCTTTTCTTAATCCTTAGGCTAGTCATATTAGGAAGTAAACTATATTAGTAACATGCATATGTTACTAGTCCACGTTACTATCTTTATAGTGGGTAGTAGCATATGGGTGATATCATGCACGTCTTCCTTTATGTATATGCATACTCATTTTGCCTTGGGATGCATTATGCTACAGTAATATATTATGTTACCACAAACACCTCTCTTCTCATTAACTACTTACGACATAAGCAAACTTGTCTTCGGGTGTGTTATGTTACAAGCTAAGTTAGTGCCACTATGGCCCGCCTTATATGATATTGGGACCAAAAGCACAAGGATACATAATGTGAACAATCTTTTACTCAGTTAAGACATACCAAACTCACGAAAAGTTCATTCGAGCAAATTATCTTCCCTGCACATTATTAACAAACTTGACTCGTGTCACTGCCAATTCTAGAGTTGTTTGAAGTGTTTGAAGAATTAATTGCACAAAATTAAAGGTAATGTATATGAAAGAGCAAGGTTGTTCTTATCAAAGAAAAGTAAACCGGGACTCAAAATGTAAACATCATTTAAAAAGCATAGACATGTAAATAATGAATGGATTTTTTTCTTATAACTAAATCGTAGTCATGATACCATGTAGGCAGTACATCCATAATTCTGTAGACCAACATCCGTCTGCATTCATCTATAGCTAATACTTCACTCAAAGGCTGCTGCATGCATCTCTAATACTAAGTAAAAAAACATACTATTGCATTAAGCAAATTCACATACTGTAGATAGTATATTATCTTTACTGCCAGCTCGCGACTAAGGTAGTTGTTAGAGTTGTGTCGAATATTGTGTACACGGTAGGTTACAGTTGAACTCTGAGTAGTATTGTGTTTACATAGGATGTGGAGTCGTGTCCTAGCAGGACACTTGTATCCTAGGCCTCTCTTATATAGCGAGGGTAGACACACGATGTAACCTATGCCAACATAATAGCACCGGAACGCAGGGGAAGCCAGCGGCATGTGCCGGTGTCCAGGGCGACCGGGTGCGGTATTGTGACGGTGTCACGGGGAGGAGCGCCCATAGTCAAGCCCCGGGGATGTAGCCATATCGGTGAACCTCGTTAACAAATCTCGGTGTCGTGCTCGTGTGATTGCTTGGTCCTTGGATGATCGACGGAGTGCCTCGGATTTATTCTAACAAGTGGTATCATGAGCTAGGTTGTTCAGAGGCTGTGAATTGTTGATATAGAGGAAGTATCGAGTTGAGATGCAGCCGGCCGTGGCGTGGTTCTCGACGAGATTGGCAAAGGCAAATAGCCAGCATTAGAATTTTGTGCCAAGGGAGCTACGTCACGTGAGAAGACCGGAAGGTATTAGTACGCGGAGCTTCTGTTCGTGTACTTGGGCATCACGTGAGGAAAGCAGATGATTTTTCGCAGGGTCAGCTGAAGAACTGTGATGCCATCGGGTACCAAGTTTGAGGTGGAGAAGTTCGACGGGATTGAAAACCTTGAGTTATGGCAGACAAGGGTGAAAGATTTGTTGGCACAATAGGAATGCTTGAAGGTATTGCGGGAAGTCATGTCAGCTGAGATGGAAGTATCATGTGATGGATGCGAATTCGTGGAAGACGATTTGGGAGCCTCGAGCGTGTCGTACAGCCAGAATAGTTCGGCTGGGTTGGACTGGACAGTCTGACGGATCGACGTGAGTCGGTTGGTACAGAAGACGGTGGTTGGATCGGCGACGACGACATAGGAGCGTGATGCTGATGGTGACCGACTTCTGGGCGTGGAAACACGTGGCGCAGGCCCCGAAGGCTTGTGTGGCTTCGACAAGACTATGGCGCGGGGTTGATTCAAGGTGGTGTACACACGGAGCTTGAAGTCGACGGAGCGCGAGGGTGGACGATCATCTACCATGGAGTCATGTTGAAGGTGGAGCTGGATTGGGGGGCTACGGTGTAAGGGTCCAGAGAACCGATGCCTATTCAGCGGGAAAAGCGAGTGACATGCAGTTCGGGCTGGAGCCCAGTGGTCCGATGGAAGCGTGAAACTCGTCATCGATCGACGATGACCGATGGTACTCTGAAGTGGGGGTTGAGTGGTGTGGGTTCACGAACCTTGAGACTCGACCGGGACAGCAGAGGCTCGACGCAGTAATAGCAGCGAGGCGTGCGGTGCGCACGGGACATGGAGACGGGCCAGGGCTCTGGTGGTCATACATGTTATGAGACAACTGTGAATTTGACTCGGGATGACTACAAGCAATGGTGAAATTCCTTCAAGTTTCAGATAGGCAGTCAAGAAAGGAGCGGTGATGTTGAGTTCAGGTAACTCTTATGTGTGACACCCAATATGTGAGTTGTTCATTTTTCACGCAGGTCAGTGATCAGTGTGTGATTGCATTGGACGGATACTCTGGAAGTTGGGAGCACAAACTAGAGTAACAACGAACTTAATTTAGCTCAAGTGTTGACCCTGGTCAAGAAAAGAAGGGACTACAAGTTGCAGGTGGAGTCATATGGAGTCTTGGAGTAGCAGCGGTGCTCATGGGATAAGCTCAAGTCTAATGTACATGGAAGTTTGACGCATTGACAAATTCAAGGTGGTGGAGAATATTCGCCAAGGTGAAGTTTGTTGAGTTGTGTCGAATATTGTGTACACGGTAGGTTACAGTTGAACTCTGAGTAGTATTGTGTTTACATAGGATGTGGAGTCGTGTCCTAGCAGGACACTTGTATCCTAGGCCTCTCTTATATAGCGAGGGTAGACACACGATGTAACCTATGCCAACATAATAGCACCGGAACGCAAGGGAAGCCGGCGGCATGTGCCGGTGTCCAGGGCGACCGGGTGCGGTATTGTGACGGTGTCACGGGGAGGAGCGCCCATAGTCAAGCCCCGGGGATGTAGCCATATCGGTGAACCTCGTTAACAAATCTCGGTGTCGTGCTTGTGTGATTGCTTGGTCCTCGGATGATCGACGGAGTGCCTCGGATTTATTCTAACAGTAGTCAATCAACTGTATTTTTTTCCCGATGGCAATAATACAATTAAAAGCCCCTATCACCAAGGTACTCTCTTATCACGGTTAGACCCAACTAATGCTCGTAACTATATGAATGGTCTGTGTAGCCTCACTTCAGCGAAGGGTTCTCTGGTAGTGGGCAAACATGGTCAAAAGTATCAAAAAGATATGATCGTATCATCATCCTTAATTTGCACAATTTAGTTCTATCTTTAAGATGGTATCCGTTTAATGTAATTATATTTTTTTATATTGACGCCAACATAAATTTTGGACTTCTCACCATTAAATGTGATATGATCAAATCTAGTATTAAATGTCATCACATTTTAGTAGCTCGCCACCTCACCAACTACCTACTAGGAGAGAACCTTGTCCGCCTAGAACGTTGCATAGTCACATGAATTTTAGTTTCATTGAGCTTTTTTAACAGTGGACTTTTTTAACTCAAAATGAAGCATTAAGTGGATAAACACAATGACCACACACCTGGCCTCTGTATAACGAGGATGCACACAGGAAGCACCAACTTGCACACATGTGCGCATGCACAAACAAATAAACACGCCGCAAAGAGCAAAGTCATACAAGAACAAAGTAATTCCTAAATGGAGACAAAAAAACCCGAAGCGATCGAAATAACGATTGACAACCTACAGGAACAACCATATCTACACCAACCATCTCTTGACACAAGAAAGACAATGAGGTTCTTCAACGCCAACACCTTCAAGAAAGGAACGATGCTCAAACGGCACCGCCATCAGATCCAACTACTGGAGGCCAGATTATAGGTTTTGACCTTGAATAAAAAATCCAACTATATTCAAACAATGCTTTCAACAAGTTAATGACGAAAAAACATCATTGTTGCCACACGCATAACCAACTCAGGTCAGACCTAGGATTTTCAACCCGAAGCTCAACACCGGGTAGTCAAGAAGATTCACCAAATCGAAGTCAATTATGTGTTCTAGCCACCACTTTTCCACGATCCTAGCAACTACGTGCGTTGGGCAAGAAATCCCACTGCCACAACTACACAACCATATCCTCTACGTCAAGCCGACATCCATATATTGCGCCTCACCGCCAAAGACAAACTTGCTGGAATGAGAGCTTCTGAACTCCACAAAGGGGCCTCACGGTTGCATCCCGCAACCGTGATAGTCTGAGCCGCCAGCAGCAACCATCAGATATGCAGGGAGGAATACTCACGACGACCCAACGGTGGCCAAAAATATCTGTAGCTCTGAGGCAAGCTGTGCCGCCACGGTTAGGTCCGAAGGAGAAATACCGCTGCATGATGGTGCCGTTTGAGCATCGGCAACACAAGGCAAGCATGCTGCGCGAGACGTCGACGTAAGCACTCGGGTGTGAGACGTCGTAGGCTGCTTGCTATGGCGTGGCGTAGATGCAGCTACAGTCTGTGAAGAGACCCAGCATCGACAGCACAAGACATCGACAGCGTGTAGCGCGAGGCATTGGCAAAAGCGCTTGGGCGCTGTGGACGACGCAGCGTCGGCCCTAAGCGGTTGCAGTGGCTACAGAAACTAAATAGGAGAAGAGCTGCATGCGTATGACTGTATGAGAGCATCTGCCTCTTTGTTTTTCAAATATCCAATTAATGTGAGAACTTCTAGCTTTCTAGAACAACTGTGCTAGCTTCTTTAACTTTGTTGTAATAAATACTGTATACAGTCAGTTTAGGATGAACGTTTATTTATCAACTTGGTTAATCTGGTTGCGGTCAGTGATGAAGATGACTCCGTGCGATCTTGGGGAGGCCCTCTATGTACTATGTTAAGCTGCGTGAATGTCCCTCATCGGTTTGTGACGGTTTTCGCTTGATTTATGTTAATTAACTAGACAACTCTCTTCTGCTTAACTAACGAATAAGACAATTCATTTGCGTAACTAGTGACACTTATTTGCTCCACTGTATTTGTCAGCGACATTGGCAGTTGTCTGTAGAACTCTGTTTGTATTACTTTTACCTTTTTCCCCTTCCATGATTAAGTTGTTGCATTGTTTTTGCTACAAAACTCCATTGCTCTACTGCAGATGACAGCATCTCAAAGTGGACTTTTCTATCATTTGATAAACATTTGAAAATTCAAACCTGGCCATCAGTCAGCTGCTCATCTTAAAGTTAAGCTTTCTCACCTTGCAAGCAACCGCTACCATCATTATTAGTGTGTGCACCAATCAGTCGAGCTTGCGTCGATTGAGCGTCCGCCCGTAGCACGACCTGATATGCCCCGTCCGTCCTCCCCCTGCGGCCGACGAGGCCGGATCCGGTGCCCCTGCTCTGCTTCGTGCCTCATGTGAGGAGATGGGCGTCTCCCATTCGCACTCGTGGGTGGGCGTGCGGGGCCGCCGCCCGCTTCTTCCTCGTCCATCCTTCGGTGCAGCGGCCTGGTCTGGTTATTGTTGCTCCGCCTCGACCTCCGTTCGTTCGGCGTCTAGCGGCCAGGCTCCGACGCTTCCTCCCCCGCAGGTCACTTCTCTGGTGGCCGATACGCGGCAAACTTCAGGCCCGCTTCTCCCTTCTGTTGCTTCGCCAATGGAAGCCGCCCTAGCCACTGGCTCCTCCTGCTGCCGGCGTCGCCCCCGCCCCTCTGCCGGTGCCATTTCCGCGCGGCCTTGCCACGGGAGGCTGACCCGACCATGCAGGGACGGCTGGTCTGGCACGAGGTTCCGTCCAAACGCGAGTCGCCGGCAATCTGGTCCACAGTCCACACGACGCCAACACCTAGTGCACCGTCCGACATTTCTGCTGGAGACGGCAGTCATATCTCTGGGCCCTCTTCGGACCTGCGGGCTGGAAAGTCATTGGCTGCCTTGGGTGCTTCTTATGCTTTGGCTACGGACACGGTGCGGTCTTCGTGGAGCTCCCTCGACGACGACGATGACGAAGATGAAGATGGCTTCGAGCTGGCTCTCCAAACGCCCCTGGCTACCAAGTGGTCCCACAGGGCCAGTGCCGAGCGTGAGGCAGCTACCTGCGAGGGTTGGCCGGAAGTGCGGCCATGGCATGGTCAGCATCGTCTGTCGTCTCCAGCTTCAGCTTCATCCCGGCCCCTCGGCCCATCCCCGCGTGGCTGCATGGTCGATGCTGCATGTGCCTTGTTACTGGACATCGTGCGATGGAGTGCAGGATCCCTTTCGGTGCTCTCGTTGCTTGGGGAACAACCACCGGGCCCGTGAGTGTCGAAACGCTTGGCGTCTGCTGACCCTGCTCGATAACCCTGTACAGCTTTGTCATTGTCCCGTCTCAACACCATCCATCATCTTCATCCACCTTCATGTTATGCCCAGTCTGATGCCAGGCTTCCATCCAAGGCCATCTGACGTGACTCCTGGGTGTTGGTTATTTCTTCTTCTCCTGGTTATGTAGCCTCGGTTGAGGTGACACTTAAGTGTGTCTTTGCTGCGCAAGCCGAGCTGCTATGCTCTGAGCTACAAGGCATGTCTTCCTTACAGAAGATGGAGGTGATTCAACCTCTGTGTGATGTGGTTGATTCACTGCACGGATGGTTGCTGCGGGCTGGGAGCCTTCTGGAGCATGCGGAGGTTGCTCTAGGCAGGCTATCGCCTGCGACGGCTGAGGAGAAACTCCCTCCTATGTCGCCTCCTTTGCCAAAGCTGGTTGTTGACTTCGTGGGCGACAAAGATGTAGTTCTCTATGGCTGCTTCTCCCCTCGTGCTTCTCGCCTCATGTTGGGTCTAATTCGACACCCCATGTGTTGCTGGACTTCAAGGGTGAGGCCTCCACCGAGGTTGTGCCTCCGGTCCTGTAGACCATGCCCGAGCTGTAGGTGTTGTGCGGGGGACCTGTTTCGCCTTTGTCGATGGAGCAGCTCAAGATGGAATCACTCCAAGCTTCGGAGGTGGACCCGGTGTCCCCACCGCCTCCCATGAAGCCTTGTCAGGCATCAAACAGCCTACCTCTCAGCGTCATGGAGTGTGTAGTTTTAGATGTGGCTGCCATTCCCTCGTGTGCGACCATCAGGCCGGTGATGCGTGTGAGTGGCATGATCATTGAGCCACTTGTGTTGGCACCTGGTTTGGGCAGGTCGATTGCTTGCCTTCTGACGGGAACGCCAATAAGGGATAAAGAAAACAAGGTGGGCAAAGGCAAGAGTGGCACCAAAGGTTAGACGTCTCTGGTTGCTTGATTGGGTTGTTGTTGTGGGTTTCGAGGTGCCTCAGGCTCTGTGCATGTTGTGTTTTTTGGCCAGTGTGATTGGCCGCTTGTGCGGTTGTAGGGTTTCATGCGGTGTGAGTAGTTTGTATGTGCTCCGTCTGTATTGGGTTTCTTCCAGTTTTCTGTTATTTAACTGGGCAATTCTCTTCTTCTCAATTAATCGATGAGGCAAAACTTTTGCCTCCATTTCAAAAAAAAAAATTTGCTACCATTAATGCTTAGAAGGGGCAGCTTAGTGTTAAAATCTCTGACTATAAGGCAGCTCATTGATTTCCATGTTTATTTTGCTCAACCAAAAGAAAATTGCTTTGCTACTTTCAAAATTGTTTGAGTGATAAATTATTTTTTAGCTTGCTAAGAAAATTTTATTTATTTGTACCCATTGCTATGCACGGGCCTTTTTGCTAGTCTCTACTGAAACATAATAGTCTGGGATTTTAACACTAAGCTGCCCCTTCTAAGCATTAATGGTAGCAAGTGCAAAGCACAATCCATTGCATGCGAACGGATCTTGATAGAATTATGACGTATCAGAGGTCTGTGTCACCCTACCAAGCCTTACAGCAATGTGGAATGAATACCGAACTATGTTCACAAGCTATATCACAGTCCATGGTCTTCTAAAAAGGGGCTAACAGTTGAGGACACAATTCAACACGTGTCTTGATGCTCCTAGCCGATCAATGATTTTCTTTCTCAAATATACACAAGCATGGATTTTATTTTATTTTATTTCAAAAAATACACAAGCATGGTTGCATGTGTTCCGTTGTTCATTTGTCCAGGAGGGTACTAAAACCAGTTGTTTGGGATAAAGAGAACAAATAGAGAGAGAGGCATGGGAATCAAATAAATAAGGAGGCCAGCCCAGAGTTTGGTTCTTTTGTCAATCAATGGAGGATGGTTGCACAAGCGATAACGATGAAAATTGGGTCTAGGTTTGTGCCAGGAATGAGCTATCATTGGAGCTCCAGGGCTAGGAGTGCTGATATAGGAAGTTTTTTTCATTCATGTTGCATATGGTTATTTCACAACTTTGCAAACACAAAATCACCAAAGCTAAGATAACACACGACAAAATGAAATCAAATCACAAGTGCACCAAAATTTATGCTCAATATATATTCTCACATGCATCTTCCATGAATATTTTATTACTGGATCACATCATTGTACATTGTTCAACATGATGGAGTAGACAAATTCTAGAAATCGCATACTATGCAATGACAACCCCAAAGGGAACCGTGGACAGGTGCACAATAAGCTTTCTTTGTGTGAGCTCCCCAGGAACCTCGGCAGGCATTCTGGCATGCTAATTCATCGCAAATAGTGCCGTAAAAAGGAACGTGCAGTTCACAGTGCATTTCTGTAGACACGAATATACAGAATTAAAAGAAGTCCAAATTGAGAAAGTTCAAAGGAATCCATGCAGTTCAGCTGAGATTTACTCTGGGTGGCATCGGAAAGGAATCATACATAGGGATAGGGAGAACAATTGCGTACCAGCATGAGTAGAATTTCCTAGCAGCAAAAGCACAAAAAGGCAAAGAAGAATAGTTTTCTGCTCCATAAGATCAATGCAAGCTGCTTTTTCTTGTTTATGTTTGGGCGTCCAGAAGAATACATGATGTTATCTTTATATATAGATTTGTAGCTAGAGAAGATTTACTCCCGATTCACACATATAAGATCAAAAAGATGTGACCGTATCATTGTATTTACTCCCGTTCATACTAATAAGGTCGAAAAGATGTGATCGATCAGTGCCCTTACTACCAGTTCACTCAAATAAGATTGTAAAGATCTAACCATATCACTGCCCTTATTTTGTACAAATTTGTTCTATCCCTTAATGTAAGATTGTAAAGATCTTTCCATATCGATGCTGATATAAATTTGGGAGATACACTAGATTGTGCATCACTGGATGTGATCCGACAACATTAAACCTAATAATGTAGCTAGGCGCGCACCAACTACTCACTGGCAATGAACCTTGTTTCGTGTGATGCAAACCTTGACCACGAACCTCGGTGCAACTATGTGCCACCCGCAGTGACTCCTAGCGTACCATCACCTACAGGCAGAAGTTTTTAGGCCGGCCCAGTAAGTTAGTAACCAGGTGGCCGCGTCATGCTGACATCACGCATGTTTTTTCTTCACATTTTTTTTAAATTGCTTCATTTTTTACTATTGTTTATATTTCAAAATATTTTCTCTCTCTCTCTCTTTCTATCTTTGTCTCTCTCTCTCTCTCCCTCCCTCTCTCTCTCTCTTTCACTCTCTCTACACACACACTTTACATAAATTTTCAAAAAATGTTAATCATGCATTTAAAAAACACATACGTTGACATTCACAAAATGTTTATACAATGTTCACTAGCTTAAAAAATGTTCACGAGTTTAAAAAAATGTACGTTACATGTACTTCAACTTTCGAACTTCTGGTGTCTTCCCGGATAAAACCGTGTGTCTGGTCTTTCATCGGGCCTTCGACCGGACCATCCGGTCATCTACTACTAGAATGCATAGTTTTAGCTGCAACTTTTGCATATGACCACGGATGAAGATGATCTAAACATCAAAATCATCTGTTTCGATGATACGTAGGCTTTTCATGTCGAAAGCTTTTTCATTTCATCATTCGTTAATTGTGGTTTTGTCCATGCCAAGATATGGTGTCAACGTATAGATTGCATAGGGGGAAACCTCGTGGAGAATGTGGGGCACATGTCCCTTCATCAAAATCCTCGTTTGGGTATCCACCGGTATTATAAACAGAGGCGAGCGCCCCATAGTGGTTTCTCACCCATTTGGTAAATTGCACTCCACACCTGTTCTTCTTCCTTGAGAAATCCTTCATTGTTGCAAGCTTTGCTCTCTCAACTCTAATATTTCTCATTTTCCTCTAACTCAACCATATCTGCTTATGGCTCACAGCGATGGGAGCTACAGCCTTAGTGGCACGAGCGGGCGGAGCGGAGGTGACCGGAGTACCTCTACCAACAAGGTCAAGAAAAAGCCAGCGGTGAATTCCACTATGGGGAAGTGGTTTCCCTCCATCATGTGTGACCATCACTTGCAGCCTCTCGTTACGGATGACTTCCTACCTCAGAAGGAGGTGTTGCCATGATTGACAGCGAGGAAGGAAGAGCCGGATCACATCACTGACGGGTGACGATCGAGGCATCCACCAATAGTTTGTGTGCAAGGGCTTGTCTCTCCCTCTGCACAGATTTGTGCATGAGCTCTTTTTCTTCTTAAGTTGCCAGCCTCACACTACAAAGGTGATGACTTTTAGTGATAGTTCACTTGTTTCACGTAGAACCGATATTCATCATCCATCATGCCGCCCATAACAGAAGCACCATCACAAAAACTAAGATAGTGACAGTACCATGTCTTTCGATCCATTTTCATCATCGAAGTACATTTCCATGACGGCCGTAGCTGGGAGCGGTGCTGGGAAAGCAATGGACGTTGGGAAGGTGAGAACGGAGGAGTTCACCAAGAAGAGGGGGGGGGGGGTGAGGCAGTGGTGTGGTGGAGCTAGTAGAGGGTGGAGGGGAGGGGAGAGGGGAGCCACCCGAAATTGGTTCCTCTTTCTGATGCACCCTGCCTAAGCCGTATTCTATGTTACATCATTAGCAAGTACTGTCTGTTTACATTGAACTGAAGAAACGTCTTACACCGGTGTACATAGGGAGTAAAATTCTTCTCATCCTTTTCATGACATACTTCAACTTCATTGTTCTTGTACTTTTTTCGCGCTTACATGATTGATAGTCTTTAGTCAGAACATGCATGTGGTACACATTTTTTTAGTCTTCTCCCTCTGGCTACACCATCCTAGATATCTATGGCGTGTCCTAATGCTTCAATCAATTTTAGGAAATATGTTTCATCATGACTAAGTAAAGTCCTTCCCCTTCTTTTCAAATAGGTGTAGCTGAGTACAATTGCGTGTGTACGTGTCTAGAAATAGTTTTGTTCAAAATTATTATCTCAACTTGCCCAGTCATTCCTTAGGCGGATAGCTAGGGTCATAGATATGATTACATTTCTTTGGCTTGCACCAACATGGTAGGTAGGTAACGTTGAAATCTGTTTGATCAAGTACTAAAGTAAAGTTCTTGCCCTTATCAAATATGCTCCTCTTCCGATTCGTCATCCCCGCTCTCGCAGTCATTCCTTGGCCATGTATGTTCCTCGATTGGTTGGTTGTGTCTCTTTGACACCCACTTTGAATAGTAGGTAGGAATTTATGTTCCAATAGCTGATTCTCTCTATCGCCTAATCATAACATGCAGTACATGCTTTTTTCAGCCTTTTTCTTGGTGGAGATATCATCCTTGGATACTAATGTGCTTTGTAGTACATCAAATGTTAAGCAGGTTCTCACTGAGGGAAATACTGACCGCTACTATATTAGTTCACCCTTCCTCTTCAAGGGAAATCCCAGCGTAGCTCACAAGTATTAGAATGAATTTCTGGCGCTGTTGCCAAGGAGACATCATCATATACCTACAGGTTCTCAAACACAAATTATCAATTACTTGCTTTACTTTTGTTTTGCTTGTTTGCTTTCCTTCTTGCTTTGTCACCATGTCTCAAGAGAATACTAAGTTCTCTGACTTCTTGAATGCTAGTAACAATGATTTTACTAGTATTCCAATTGCTCCTTCTGCCACTAGTGCGGAGTCTTATGATATTAATGCTGCATTGCTAAATCTTATTATGAAAGATCAATTTTCCATAAATCCTAATGAAGATGCTGTAACCCATATTAATACCTTCATGGAATTGTGTGATATGCAAAAGGAAAAAGAGGTGGATAATGTTATTGTTAAGTTGAAATTATTTCCTTTCTCGCTAAGAGATCGTGTTAAAACTTGATTTTCATTCCTGCCTCGCAATAGTATTGATTCATGGGATAAATGTAAGGAAGCTTTAATTGCCAAGTATTTTCTTCCTGCTAAGATTATTTCTCTTAGAAATAAAATCATGAACTTTAAGCAACCTGAGCAAGAACATGTTGCAGAATCTCAGGAGAGAATGAAATTAATGATTAAAAATTCTCCCACCCTTGGATTAATTAAGCTTATGGATGACAATACAAGAAATTAATGCGGGACTAAACTTCGTGTCGAGGAATTTTCTAGACTCTGCTGTAGGTGGTACCTTCATAGGAATTACATTGGGAGCGGCTACAAAGCTTCTAGATAATATAATGACAAATTATTCTCAATGGCACATCCAACGAGCTCCAACTGGTCAGAAGGCAGATTATGTCAAAGAAGTTTCCACGTTGATTGATTAAATGGATGCTCTTATGAATATGCTTACAAGTAAAAATGCTCTCATGTTGATGCTAATGATGTTCCACTATCAACTTTGATTGAGAAAAATAATGATGCTATTGATGTGAATTTTGTCGCTAGAAATAATTTCAACAACAATGCTTATAGAGGGAATTTCAATCCTAGACCGTATCCCGGGGATCCCTCTAACAATTATGATAAATCCTAGGGTAATTCATATAATAATAATAATAATAATAATAATAATAATAATAATAATAATAATAATAATAATAATAATAATAATAATAATAATAATAATAATAATAGGATACCTACTAAACTTGATATTAGTTCTCAAAAGATTTTTAATGCCATTGTAGAAGACAAACTAAATAAAGTTTATGATATGGCTAGAAACATGAATATAATTTATTATGATGTGGAAACTCTTAAAATTAACAAACCCTAGATATAGTGCGGGTTAAGGCTTAGCAGTAGCGCAGCCGCGCTACTGCTAGGGTGCTACAACTAACTTTTAGCAGTAGCGGGGGTTTGGCCCCGCGCTACTGCTAATCATACGTAGAAGCACCGCATTGCCCCTGTGCTACTGCCAATATTTTTTGTATTTTTTTCTGCGTATTTACGTTGTATTTGTACAGGTTTTGTACATTACTCTCATCATATCATACACGTACAATCTCATCATATCATACACATATTAGATTAATGTGGACTGATCCACGTGAGCAAGTTGAATCAAACTTCCGTGGAGGCGGCGGATATTTTAAAAATCCGTCGGCTGACACGTAGCTTCGCCCTATTTATATCTACTAATAAACCGAGGTGATATTTTTTTTGTTTTGTCCCACTTAGATAATTTTATGCGTTACACTTTTTTGAAATTGGTCCTATTCCCATACATGGTCAAGCCAGCCCATCTTATATCTTATATTTGCTAATTGGAAGCACCATGCGAGACCCCACGTTAATCCACATCAAAATTATATTAATCGTTGATCTATGTAATTGATCTATCTTTACTGCATGTTTTACGTTACTTTTGTTGTGAAAAACAGATCTGACCTACACGTAACAAACACCAAATTTGAGCCAACCTCCACGTATTGCTCTCCTGTTAAATTGTTTGGTCAATAAATCATTCCCTGCGCTAATCATAAAAAAGAGACCACGTTAAAGTGTTTCATGGAGAAGTAATCAGTCTCATCCCAGGATAAACAGTTCGGTCAAGAGATAATTTCTTTGGTTAATTATAAAAAAAATTACAAGCAGTTCGGCAGATGCAACTTATAAATTTGACCTTCAAATATTAAATCTACGGTTAAAATCAAATAGTTTATTGTGATTAGAGTCATAAAGGTATCCAATCTGTAGTCCCACATGCTGGCTCGAACATGTCCACGTATTCTTCTTGGCGGCCGCCTCTCCCATGATCCAGCCGCAATGTGCGTGGAGAAAAGCAACATGAATCGGATCGCCCCGAAGCCCACCACCCCATCCAGCCGGCCAGGTGACGATCATCCCACACAGCATGCCAACGATGCTGTACATTAGGATCGATCGACTGCCAGGCATCAACTACCAGGCGCAGAAGAAAAAACTCCTCTACCGTGTGCCCATGTCCTGCCTGATCCGGCGGCGCGCGATGAGTTTCAACACAGCCGCAGTCCCATTGTCCACCCCTCTTATGATTGATTTCTTCTACGCCAGATGAATCCAGATTCCCAGAGTAGCCTCCTCTTCATCGCCCATATTGTACACCTCAGCAGTGGCGGCCGGCCAAGTTCTAACATGCTAATCTCGCATAGTAATCTTTTGTTCCCTGAGCTCCCTTTACTTTGCAATGATGACAGTTAGTATAACAATTCTCAGGTACGTAAGGAGCAAGCCGCTTCCTACTCAATCCACAAGTATCATGCTTCTTGATCTCTGCGTCCCAGGTATATAAAAGTAGTATATCTTTTTTTGTGAATCTTACAAAAAAATACATGACTCACTGCCTCCAAGCAATTTACTTATGGTGATTTTATATATTGTTTCCCGCACCATTTGCTCTGTGTTATACTAATGAGGTTATTATTCTGTGCTCAGACCAACTATTTTCGAGGTAGCTCAAGGCACATTGAATTAACATAGTGAGATTCATTTATTTTTCCATCCCTCTGGGACTCCTCTTTATGCGCTGGTGTTTCTCATTGAATCTTCAGCCATCCCTTTGTTCCCATATCATTAGCATGCAAGCAACCCTGATGGCTGAAGCTTGCTACTACAAGCCTGGATGATGCATTCCAAATAAGACTGCCATGCATATTTACTTTGTGACATGTATGTGAATATCTCCATCTACTCGTCATTAACTCTGCTTAGTACGTCTACACATTATTCTTCAAGTTCGATCTAGCCGTACCATTAATGAAAAGTTGTCAGCCATGTGTGCTCGCATTAGGATCAAATGGCTAACAGGAAGTTAATTCTCATATGCCTACTTCTTTAACCGCTGTCCAAATGTTAAAATCTCTACTGGCCTATTTCTATTTATAATCCTTATTTTTCAGTTACATGAATAAAATAAGTTTCCCTCGGAGAATTATGATCAAACTTTAGCAAATTAATTATCATAGTTGGACTAATTGGTATGAAAGGGATATCTTGATAGTTCTTTTAGGTTCTTAATTTTCACGAGATTCTGCATTTTCCTCTCAACTTCTATTTTAGCTGAAGCATTGGAAAAAAACAAAAAATCATTAGATCATTGGACCAGATGAACTGAAGAATTAGGTGGTTAAATGACATTAAAAAACATTTGGAAGAGAAATGAAGGTAAGGTAGACATGCATGTCAATGAATGGTAATAACTACAATGCGGTTAGATCCATAGCCTTTTCCTCATTGGTAAGTGAATCTTCATAGGACATGATAAGAACCGAGAACAGTGTGCCGATGCCATGAAACAGTTAAAATAATATGTTTAAGGTCCATATGAAAACAACATGTCATAATATTACACAATAGGTTCTCGAACTCCGTGCATGCATTTTTTCTTAGAGGTAGAAAATGACAAGAGCCGCACAACTACCCCATGGATATTACATCTTCTATGTGTTTCATTTAGAAGGTCTTCATAGATCTTGAATTGCCTGATATGATGGTCCACACTTCTACGTCGATGATTATCCATCATACGCACTAAAGGACATGAGTTGTGTTGCTCTCACGCATGTCAATGCATGTGAGTGATTCCCTGCAAAAAATGGATGCTAGGCACAACCAGGTGTGGTAGATATTCCCCATTAATCAAATTCAATGATGGTGATTAAGTAATCCCTTCTCCACTTTAATTCTTCGATAATATTGTATTATTTTTGTAGAACAGAAAATTATTACATCACTGAAAATATATTAAACATGGCTACCGATTAGGCTATATTTCTCCGGCTTCTGGAACTATAATTACTAATAGAAAGGCTAAGAATACATATGAAATGTCATTTAAGACATGTTAGCTAGGGTTATTTGTCAAAATAAAAATATTTGTATAATACATACAACAAGATACTTGGAGCAGAGAACATGAAAAATAGTATCCAACATATATTCTTTCCACGCCAATTGAAACAAACTTTGTTACATATATGGTTACGTAATCATCTTTCAATATAAGTTCTCTGTTATCCCTACAATTTAGTAAAAACACGTAGAGAAAATATTCGACATAGTCTCCTTTACTCTACATCATTCTTATGAAATTGTACTAGTCCGTGCAGTTGCATGGGTGGTTGACTAGTATCTATCTAATCTGTACGAGAAACCTGCAGCGACACTATCCAACCACAAACACCTCATCGTATTACAGACGAACTCCTAGGCAAAACCAACTTTAATAATGAGAAACACAACAAACCACGCACGCACGCCCTGTCCTGATCCTGGCTTCCGTAGGTTCGGTCGCGATCTCGCGACCTTGGTTGTCTGAAACCCAGGAGAGAGCGTGACACCAAACCTGCCACGGCATTCCGGTAATCACAAGAACGCAATGGCCGACAAGCAGACTAGCGGCGAACTAGGAGGGCTCCATGAAGTAATCGTGTCCTGCCACAACACCTCCATGGAGATGGAGATGGAGATCAAGGTATTGGCGACCAACGCGGAACCCGCTGCCATTGATGTTGACAGTGACAATGGCGAAGACACTGCTGTAGGTGGGACTGGACATGGACAAGAAGCTTTGGGCCAAGCCAGGATCAATGCGACATGTTAGCCGGTGCTATCGACGAGGAGCTGGATGGCGAAGACACATGGTTTCTCTAGATGACATAATGCACCAATTGAAAACCAATCTTCATAAGGTCATTTCTAACCAATTCCCTAAAAATAGTGGAGTATCCGGTGGAGTAAACCCTTAGTGGAGTATATTTACTCCATTAAGTTTTCAGCGGACCTAGCCGATCTCCTCTATTTAACGGAGTAAACTTTGTTTTTTTCCGAACTTTTCAATTCTAGTATACATTGCAACTAAATATTAGCACACATATAGAAACGTAAACATAAATTTGAATGCTCAAGCAAGTCTCGAATATAGTTTACAAACAGAACTTGAAGTTAACAAACCAAATTATTCAAAGTTAAACACGTCGAATGGCCCAAATGTAGCAAATAACATTTGATAATTCAACTAGGACTCACTAGGACGTTTCCAGTGATGCTCAATAGGATTTTGTTGGAGCTGAGCATAAACTTGTCGGTTCTCGATCTTGCGATGCTCCTCAAGAAATGTCAGGATCCTGTTCATATCAATGATCATGTTGGAGATGTACTGAAAGTTCTCGGGCATATCCATCTTGTCATCAATGATCATGTTATGCAATATGATGCAACAACTCATGATCTGCCATAAAACCTTGGAGCTGCAGTACTCGGCATGGTCACGAATAATTACAAACCGCCTCTGAAGCACACCGAAGCCTCTCATTATCTTGGCATGGCCCTACGCTCTATCACAGCTGATGTGTATGCGACCAAACTGTGATCCTCTCCTAGGCCGCCGAACAAAATAATTGAAAATCATGCCTAACACGGTGTCAAAGTCATCATCGTCTTCTTCCTCTTCGGAGGACGACGAGTCCTCAAATACCATCACCCTCAGCCTCTTCATTTACAATTAAAATGGCTAGGTTCAATCCAAACGGCTCGGTTCAAACAGAATCGAGAAAAAACTCACCTAAGCAATTCATCGAACACTTGCGGTGCAGTGGTGGTGCACCGCCCGACTGGTGTCGTTTAGACCAAACCGGCGGGACGCGCTGCGGGCGAATGACCTGCAACAGTGTGCAAGCAAGGTGAGACACGGCGGCCAACAGAAAATGAAAAAGTTTCCAAGAAATCTAACAAATCGGCTATGGCAATGGCGACAGCGTTTCACCTTCATTCTGGCGACGACTTGTGGGGCTGAGCATGGTCGACATCGGGCAGAAGGCGGAGGGGGCGAAGGGAGGCAACAAAGTAGCAGTGGGGCCGGCGGGCGGTCGCCGGAGGCGCGCCGGGGAAGATGCAGGGGCGGGCGCGGGGGGGGGGGGGGGGGGGGGGGACGCGAGGAAGAGGCGCGACTTTTACTCGGAGCCGCAGCGACCGATTATATTTATGTTGGCGCTGCCTCCTCTTGCACAACACTCACTTGTGGTTTCTCTCTAGAACACATACATGGTGAGAAGACTCAACACACACACACACACACATGCACAAGGAAGAGAACCAACGACTTTGCCATGAGGCATTCTTCCTTGTCAAACACAAAAGCTACATCTTTTCTGCTCAGCCCACACGACCTCCTTTCATTATTCAATATGCAACATGTATATAACATTAGGCGTTGGTCTCACGCACGCACTACCAGTCACCTTAACCGGCCACTAACAGCACACCCTCCACGCACTAACCCATGCGCCAACTGACTAGCTACATGCACGCTCATGTCAATCGCTAACAAACTCACGCATGTACTGACTCTTGACTCGGCTAGCACCACGCACACATGCAGCTACAACCTCACATACTCTAACTAACTATGACTTGGCCAAATCACTTGGCTCAACCTGAATGAGCAGCCCGTCACGCTCCAGCAACGGTCGCATCTTGCCGCATCTCACGGCGTTGCCGTATCGCACAGCAACATCGACACCTCCTCGTGCTCGCCGCGTCGCATGGCAGCCTGACATCTCATCTTCTACGCACGCCTCCGCTGAAGCTTCACCGGACTAGCTACTCGTTAACCTATCGTACATGCATGACGAAAGCAAACTAAATACGCAGATACATGCATCAAGATTAAAGCTAACAATTTAGGGAGAAGGTTGGAGCCTGAGTATAATTTTTACTCCCTTACGACGGATTGGGATTGGTTAGATGCGCGTTAGAGGAGTAAAACAGTTGGAAAGTGATCGTTCAATTCCCTTAGATTGATTCTGTTACACATCAGGTATACATAGAGAGGGAGAGAGTCCCGAGAGATGTGGCATGCAGGCCCTCAGATCCTACAAACTAGGATCGATACAACATGCCAATATAACGTTACAAGTGGTACAAAAATACACAACTTAACACCCCCCCCCCCCCCCCCCCCCCCCCCTCAGCCGGAACTCCGTTCGGTAGGATGTTCAGGCTGGACCAAAAGTCGGTAAACAATGGCGAGGGCAGGCCCTTTGTGAAGATGTCGGCATATTGGGAGCTGGAGGGCACATGCAAGACGCGCACTTCACCAAGAGCCACTCGATCCAGAACGAAGTGTAGATCAATCTCAATGTGTTTGGTTCGTTGATGCTGGACCGGATTGCTCGCGAGGTAGGAAGCACTGATGTTGTCACAATACACCACGGTGGCACGTGTGGGAGGAACCTTGAGCTCATGAAGAAGTTGCTGGAGCCAACAAGATTCAGCCACACAATTTGCAACACCACGGTATTCAGCCTCGGCACTGGATCGGGAGATTGTGGGCTGCCTCTTGGATGACCATGAGATGAGGTTTGCTCCAAGGAACACACAAAAACCGGAAGTGGACTTGCACGTATCCGGGCACCCGGCCCAATCAGCATCGGTGTAGGCAATGAGGTCCTTGGAAGGAGATCGAAAAAGCTAAAGACCATAATGGGAGGTGCCCTGTAAGTATCATAGAATGCGCTTCACAAGTTGCATGTGTATGTCGCGAGGGGCATGCATGAATAAGCAAGCTTGTTGGACAGCATATGTGATGTCCGGGCGTGTGAGGGTAAGATATTGTAGGGCGCCGGTGATGCTATGATAGTGGGTCGGGTTAGAGAGGAGATGGCCTTCATGGGAGGAAAGTTTAGAGCTTGTGTCAACCGGGGTGGAAACGGGCTTGTAGTTGAGCATGTTGGCGCGTTGAAGAAGCTCTAGTGTGTACTGTTGTTGGCATAGGAAGAGGCCGGACTGGTTTGTAGTAACATTGATGCCGAGGAAATGGTGCAAAGTGCCAAGATCAGTCATGGAAAACTTCCGCTTGAGAGAGGTGATAATGTGGGTGAGGGTGTGACGTGAGCTTGCGGTGAGGATGATGTCATCCACATATACAAGAAGGTATGCAAGGGAGTTACCATGGTGGAGGATAAAGAGGGAGGTGTCACTCTTGGATGCCCGAAACCCAAGAGATAAGAGGAAGGCTTGGAAGCGCAAAACCCACGTCCGAGGAGCTTGCTTGAGACCATAGAGTGACTTGTGGAGAAGACACACATGGTCCGGCTTGGAGGAGTCCACAAAACCAGCCGGTTGCGAGCAATACACAGTCTCATTGACCTCACCATGAAGAAATGCATTCTTGACGTCAAGTTGATGGATGGGCCATGAATGAGAGGTGGCAAGACTCAAGACCACCCGAATAGTTGCTGGCTTGACCACCAGACTGAAGGTTTCGTCATAGTCCACACCCTCTTGTTGGGTGAAGCCACGAACGACCCACCGTGCCTTGTATCGTGCCAAAGACCCATCCGTGTTGAACTTGTGCCGAAAAATCCACTTGCCCGTCACAACATTCGCACCTGCAGACTTAGGCACCAAAGACCAAGTGAAGTTGTTCATTAATGCATTAAACTCATCTAACATTGCTTGACGCCAATGGGGATCCTTGAGGGCGGATTTATACATGGGAGGAATGGGTGAGATGGTGGAGGAGGCGTCAACAAGAAATAGCCGTTTATGCATTAAGTAACCGGTTTTGGCACAGGTGGTCATGCGGTGTGCATTGTTGGGCGGCCGTATGGGAATGGCATGGGGTGGAAGAGGTGGCGAAGGCGTACTGGGTGGCGAGCGGGTCGAGGGGGATTCGGTAGGACCGGGCGAGGCGACAGGAGTTGGACCGGAAGCAGTAGCCAGTGGCGAGGCGTTGGGAACGAGCGAGCCAGGGGCGGGAGTGGGCGTGCGATCCGAGAGGGATGCGGCGGGACCGGGCGAGGTAGGTGGTGTGGTTGGCGCGTGATCCGATGGGGATGCGGCGGGACCGGGCTGGTTAGATTCGCTGGTGGGCTCGTGATTCGAGGACGAGGTAGACGCGAGGGACGAGGGAGTGGGCGCAGCGGGCGGCGTGGGAGAAAACGGTTGGCTGGGCGTGGAAGCAGATGGGTGGTGGGGGACAGGCGGGGTAGGTGGGATGGATCCAGGGAAGGCGGGGCTGGGCAGGCGGGTTGCATGGGGATCTTGTGTGGACGTAATGGTGGTGTGGTCCGGCGTGCTGCACGTGTACGAAAAAATTGTTTCATCAAATATAACGTGGCGAGAGACGATGACGCGGCGGGTGGCGAGGTCGAAGCACCTGTAACCCTTGTGTTCAAGGGCATAGCCAAGGAAAACGCAGCGGGACGAGCGGGGGGCGAGCTTGTTATCCATGGTGGCGTATTGGTTCGGGAAGCATAAGCATCCGAAGACACGAAGGTGGTCATAGGTGGGTGCAACACCATAGAGGAGATAATGAGGTGTGTGAGGCGCAATGACACGCGAGGGACGCCTGTTGAGGAGGTATGTGGCCGTGTGTAGTGCTTCAACCCAAAAGGGTGGTGTGAGGGTGGCTTGAAGAAGAAGGGTACGCATGACATCATTAGTGGTGCGAATCATGCGTTCCGCCTTGCCATTTTGGGGGGAAGTATGGGGGCAAGAGAAGCGATAGGCAATGCCGTTGGAGGAGAAGAAGGCGCGAAGAGATGAGTTTATGAATTCACCACCGTTGTCACACTGCATGCTTTTGATGATTACATGGAATTGGGTGTAAATAAAGTAAAAAAGCGTTGGAGAACCGTGGAAGTTTCGGATTTGTTGCGAAGTGGGAAGGTCCACGAGTAATGTGTAAAATCATCAAGCACCACAAGATAGTATTGGAAAACAGAGAAGCTAACAACAGGTGACGTCCATAAACCACAGTGTATTAAATCAAAAGGGGCATAAATTTTGCTAAAGGAAGTGGGAAATGGTAAACGAGGCTGGCGATCAAGTTGGCAAGCACTACATGGAGAGTGAGGAGCCTTATTACAAGCTAACGAAAAATGTTTAGACATGGAAGAAAAGGTGTTGACGCCGGGATGCCCAAGACGACGATGCCACAAGTCCGAGGGTGTGGCGGCGAGGAGAGCGGACGCCGGCGCCGGTTTATTGCCAACGAAGGGGTAGAGATCGCCATGGCTAATGGAGATCATGAGAACTCGTTGAGTGCGAATATCCTTCACAAGAAAACCACACAGGTAAAATTCAATAGAGCAAGAATTATCTTTAGTAAACTTACGAACAGAGATGAGGCTCATGACGGCGTTTGGGGAGACAAGAATGTCAGTGAGACGAAAATCATGAGGGGAGAGGGTGGTAGAGCCCGTGGCAGTGACAGATGATGCCCATTACCGATAACAATGCTAGAAGGTAAATGCGAAAATGAAGAACTCAACGAGGTCAGGTTACCTTGGGTGCCTGTCACGTGCGAGGACGCGCCACTGTCGAGGTACCACTCGGGAGCCGGCGGCGTGGCGTAGCCGCCGTTGCTGAAGGCGGCGTTGAGCATGGCGAGGTGGTCCCATGAGGGCTGGGCGTGTGGCGGCTGGTAGTACGGAGTGGACGGCACCGGCGAGGGCGTGAAGGCAGGGTATGCGTGGGCGTGAGCACCAGGTCGGGGCCCAAGAACGCCGGCGGCGTTGGGCGGGATCCAGCCAGGGCGGGGCATCGGGAGAGCCATCCCGTACGGGGCGAAATACCCCGTGAAGGGAGAGAACTGCGGTGCCTGCTGACCGCGCCCAGAATGGTCGCCGCGACCACGGCCACGCCCGCGCCCGCGCCCGCGTCCACGGTCACCACGCCCGCAACCAGACGAGTTGGACGGCTGGTGAGGGGCGTCGGGGGCGTGATCGTAGGAGCGGTCGGCCGCACGATCGCCCGGGCTGCGACCGCCAGAGGAGCCGGCCGAAGAACCGCCGCCTGAAGAGCTACCGCCTGCTATAGCGAACGCGGAGGCGCCTTCCTCCGCAGCGCGTTGTGCCTGCGACTCCTCCGCAAGGACAACGCGAGAGAGGACGGTGTCGAAGGGGAGGCCATGGTCGCCGAGGATGACATGGATGGTGTCGAGCCGCTTGTCGAGGTGGTGAAGAAACTGCGTGGTGAGATCCACCTCGGTGACGGCGTGGTCGATATTGGCGAGGGCATCGGTGAGGAGTTTGAGACGGCGGGCGTACTCCGACGCCGAGAGATCACCTTGCTTGAGGTTGCGGTATTGGCGGTTGAGGATCATGAAGCGGGTGTCGCGATTGACGAGGAAGAAATCTTTGATCTTGTTCCAGAGGGCGTAGGTGGTGGTGGCTCCAACAACGTGGTCACACATGGTGTCCGAGAGAGTGGCATAGATCCACAGAACGATGTGAGCGTTGAGCTCAAGGTATTGGGACGGAGCATTGAGAGGTGGAGGGTGGTCGAGGAGGTAGGAGACGCCGTAGCGAACCAAGACCATCAGGAAGAAAGTCTTCCACTTATGATAATTGTGATCGACAGGATGGAGAAGGAACTTAATGTGGTTCGTGATGTGATCACGGAACATGGGATGTGGAGCGGCGGGGGCCGGCGGTGGCGCAAGGGGGGATCCGGCGGTGGTGAAGAGAGGAGCGAACTGAGAAGCCGGGGCAGGGGAGGAGCCGCTGAAGAGGGTGGGGGACGTGCCGAAGGCGAAGGAAGGGTTGGTCGGGGCGGTGGCCGGGGAGGTGCTGGCGGCAGGCGCCGAGGAGGAGGAGGAGGAGAGGGTGCTCGGCGACGTGGCCGAGCTCGTGGCGGCGGCGGAGGAGGAGGAGTCGTCCGCGGCCATGGAGAGAGTCCTGACGTCTGATACCAAGTTGGAAAGTGATCGTTCAATTCCCTTAGATTGATTCTGTTACACATCGGGTATACATAGAGAGGGAGAGAGTCCCGAGAGATGTGGCACGCAGGCCCTCAGATCCTACAAACTAGGATCGATACAACATGCCAATATAACGTTACAAGTGGTACAAACATACACAACTTAACAAAAACGTGCTTTTTACTCCTCTAATACCGGATATGGGATCGGTTAGAAATGCACTAACATGGCTTGCCGCAGTCTTGAACCAGAGGCAATTAAAGCTGGATCTCACCGCATCTCCACAAAGTCTTCCTGGGCTTACAACCCGGCCAGGGGATGTGATTTTCAACCAGTCTCCACAACATTATTGCCGGTAGTCGATCTTGTCTTGAGGAAGTGCAGCAACAGGTCGTCGCCTCCAACGGCTATGCAGGGCGGGGACTATGATTGGGTACACCATCACCACGCACTCCTCTCTTGTCGGAATTTTGAAGCATAGATGCCACGTTATAGCGTACATTCATTCAGGTGACTCGGTCGCGATTGAGATGCCCGACCGTTCAGGTGTCATAGTTGTAGCAGGATCAGAACAGCAACCACGGGCGTCTGTCCTACACGCCAGTAGGTTCACAGCCCAGCCGCATGCTTGGCGGCAAGCTAGCCCAGGAGCCGAGCTGGGGCTGCCGGTATCACGGGGCGGCGGTATGCTGCCGGCTACTTGGCGAAGCGCAGGGGCGACGCAGTGATAGAGGCTGTGAAGAGGCACAACTTCGGCAACACAAGGCAAGCGTGCTGCGCGAGACATGGGCGCGAGACATCGTAGGCTGCTGGCTACCACGTGGAGTAGCTGCAGCTACAGTCAGTGAAGAGACCCAGCGTGTAGTGTGAGGGGGCTCTGTGGACGACGCAACATCGGGCCTATGCGATTGCAGTGGCTACAGAAACGAAATAGGAGAATAGCTGCATTTTTTTATTTAGAAAAGGAGGATGACCCCCGGCTTCTGCATCTGGGAGATGCATACGGCCATTTTATTGATTATTCTCGAGGACCTTACAAAGTATTACAACAATAAGTCTGAATCCACCATCTTGGCAACACATGCCACTACTCCTATCCAAAATGATGAAGGGGTGCTAGCTGGGCCACTACCCAAACCACTCACCTAAGCCTAACATCAAAAAGCCGGAAACCGAAACATATTCGGAAGCCCCAGCCGAGCCACATACCGGGTCTGGGGCACAATCTGGTCAGACGCACTCGTGTGTCGTCGCCACCATCTTCCGCAGGTCCGTCTTCAGATCATATTGAGGCTTCTACCTTGTCTGGCCACTCTGCCATCGACGTCACCATGACGCCAGACAGCAACCTCCTCCTGCGCGAGTCCATCTCCGCATCGGGCGGCGAACCTCCACAGCGCCATGCCGCCGATCCTCGCCGCCATCAATGAGTGAGATGAAGTACCGCTCCACCACGGCAAGTACAGGGTGGGGAAGGGCGAGGTCCCCATCGGAGACATGGCCGGAAGGGCCGCCACCAGGAACCAGACAAGCTCGCAATACACACCCAGCATCCCCATTCCCAAGTCGGCGCCTTCAAGATGGTGACGACGCTGTGGCGCCGCCGCCGCTTAGCCATCGGGGCTAGGGTTTTCACCCGGGCGCAGGGGAAGGGGGGAGGCATGGGATGTTTAGCCTCGGCGCCGCCACCAAGGAGGGAATGACGTTCGGGACGCCATCGACGCCGTGACCGCCACCGGCGGCCAAGGGTTTCCCCCGGCCAAGCACCCTGTCGCCACTTCCGAGTCAACCACCACATCCGCAGGCGCGAGTACACCGGAGATCCAGGACGGCCGGAGGTCATGCATCACGAGCGGATCAGGATCGCCTCCGATTTGACGCGGGGAGCCTGGGGCCTCCATGCGCCAAGACCTTCGCCCACCGGGACCTCGCTGCCCGCGCAGCCGTGGGGAACCGGCCTACCTCACCGACGAACACTCCCCGCCGCCGGGGGAGCACCGTCCGCACCAGCGAGGCCGCCGCCTCAGATCCGGACACCACCGAAAGGGAGCGGTCTCCGCCGCCACCATCCCGGGGCATCCCCGCAGCCGTGGCCGCGCCCAACCCCATCGGCGCGCAGCCAAGGGCGCGCGCACCAGGCGTCGGACGAGCACGCAGCCAGGCGCACAGATCCCAGACTCCAGAGGGCGCCGGTGGGTCTCCCCTCACGACGCGCCAGACTGGCCAGGGATAGCGCCCCGCCACCGCCTTCCTCGGGGCCGGCCCAGGCTTCGCCGGCGGGCGCCCTCTGGCGGCGGCGAGACAGGTGGGGGAGGGGGTGGGGACTGTGGCGGCGCTAGGGTTTCTACCCCCGTGTCGCCAGAGCTAGGCCGCACAACTTCATATGATTGGATCTTTTTTCAGAGAATAGCTGCATGCGTATTACTGTATGAGGGCATCTGCAACACCATAATAAGCTGTGTAGATCTGCCTCTTTTTTTTCAAATATCCAATTAATGTGAGAACTTCTAGCTTTCTAGAACAAGTGTGCTAGCTTCTTTAACTTTGTTCTAATAAATACTGTATACAGTCAGTTTAGGATGAACGTATATTTATCAACTTGGTTAATCTGGTTGCAGTCCGTGATGAAGATGACTCCGTGCGATCTTGGGGAGGCCCTCTATGTTAAGCTGCGTGAATGTCCCTCATCGGTTTGTGACGATTTTTACTTGATTTGTGTTAATTAACTGGACAACTCTCTTCTGCTTAATTAATGAAGAAGACAATTCATCTGCGTAACTAGTGACACTTTTTTGCTCCACTGTATTTGTCAGCGACATTGGCAGTTCTCTGTAGAACTCTGTTTGTATTACTTTTACCTTTTTTCCTTTCCATGATAAAGTAGTTGAATTGTTTTTGATACAAAACTCCATTGCTCTACTGCAGATGACAGCATCTCAAACTGGACTATTCTATCGTTTGATAAACATTTGAAAATTCAAACCTGGCCATCAGTCAGCTGCTCATCTTAAAGTTAAGCTTTTTCACCTCGCAAGCAACTGCTACCATCATTATCTGTGTGTGCACCAATCAGTCGAGCTTGCGTCGATTGAGCGTCCGCCCGTAGCACCGCCAGATCCGCCCCGTCCGCCCTCCCCCTGCGGCATCTGCGACACTATAATAAGCTGTGCAGTTCTGCCTCTTTGTTTCTCAAATAACCAATTAATGTGAGAACTTATAGCCTTCTAGAACAAGTGTGGTAGCTTCTTTAACTTTGTTCTAACAAATATTGTATACAGTCAGTTTAGGATGAAGGTCTATTTACCAAATTGGTTAATCTGGTTGCAGTCAGTGATGACGATAACGCCGTGCCATCTTGGCAAGGCCCTCTGTTTTAAGGTGTGTGGAGGGTATTGTGTGAATGCCGCTTCGTCGGTTTGTGATGATTTTCGCTTGATTTTGTGTTAATTAACGAGACAACTCTCTTCTGCCAAATTAATGGATCAGACAATTCGTTTGCGTAACTAGGGACACTTCTTTTGCTTCACTTTATTTGTCAGCGACATTGGCAGTTCTCTGTAGAACTCTATTTGTATCATTTTAACCTTTTTCCTCTTCCGAGATTAAGTAGTTGCATTGTTTTTGCTACAAAACTCCATTGCTTTACCGCAGATGACAGCGTCTTAAAGGGGACTTTTCGATCATTTGATAAACATTTGGGTATTCAAGCCTGGTCATCAGTCATCTGCTTATCTCAAAGTTAAGCTTTCTCACCTTGCACGCAACAGCTTAAAAGGGGCAGCTTAGTGTTACAATCTCTGACTATAAGGCAGCTCAGTGATTTCCATTTTTATTTTGTTCAAATCGAAAGAAAATTGCTATGCTTCTTTCAAAACTGTTTGAGTGATAAATTATTTTTTAGGTTGCTAAGCAAAAATTTATTTATTTCTACCCGTTGCAACGCACATGTCTTTTGCTAGTCTCTATTGAAGCGTAATAGTCCGGATACAAAGCATGATTGTCCAACGCGCCGTTTTGGAGGCAAAGCACAATAGTTGCATATCAGAGGTCTGTGTCAACAACGTGGAATGAATACTGAATTATGTTCACATGCTATATCACAGTCCATGGTCTTCTATGAAGGGGCTAACAGTTGAGGACACGATTCATGACGTGTCTTTATCCTCCTAGCTGAGAAATAATTTCTTTCTCGAATATACACAAGCATGGTTGCATGTGTTCCGTGGTTCATTTATCCTGGTGGGTACTAAAACCAGTTGTTTGGGATAAAGAGAACAGATATAGAGAGAGGCGTGGGAATCAAATAAATAAGCAGGCCAGCCCAGGATTTGGTTCTTTTGTCAATCAATGTAGACTAAGGAATAAGGAGGACGGTTGCCCAAGCGATAACAATGAAAATTGGGTCTAGTTTTGTGCCAGGAATGGGCTATCCTTGGAGCTCCAGTGCTAGTAGTGCAGATATAGTAAGTTTTGTTCATTCGTGTTACGAACGGTTATTTCACAACTTACGAGCACAAGTAATGCAAACACAAAATTATCAAACCTAAGATAACAGGCAACAAAATGAAATCAAACCACAAGTGCACCAAAAATGTATGCTCAATATAGATTCTCATATGCATCTTGCACGAATATTTTATTACTGCATCACATCATTGTACATTGTTCAACATGATGGAGTAGACAAAATCTAGTCATTGCATACTATGCAATGACAACTCCAAAGGGAAGCGTTGACAGGTACACAATAAGCTTTCTTTGTGTGATCTCCCCACGATTCTCGGCAGGCATTCTGGCAACCTAATTCTATGCACATAATGCTGGAGTAAGGAACGTGCACTTCACACATTTCTGTAGACACGAATATACATCATTAAAACAAGTCCAAATTGAGAAAGTTATAAGGAAATCCATGCAGTTCAGCTGACAGTACTACTTTACTCTGGGTTGCATTGGAAAGACATACATAAGGACATGGAGAACAATTTCGTACCAGCATGAGTAGAATTTCCTAGCAGCAAAAGCACAAAAAGGCAAAGAAGAATAGTTTTCTGCTCCATAAGATCAATGCAAGCTTCTTTTTCTTGTTTATGTTTTGGCGTCCAGAAGAATACATGATGTTATCTTTATATATAGATTTGTAGCTAGAGAAGATTTACTCCCAATTCACACATATAAGATCAAAAAGATTTGACCGTATCACTGTCTTTACTCACGACCATTCAAATAGCATCGAAAAGATCGGGAGCAATTAATTATGGGATTAATTAAGAGATTCAGACGTATCCAACCTGATAGGAGAGAAAACTGGTGGAGGGAGGAAATAAAATCGGTGGAGGTGTGGAGGGTCGTAGGAGGAGGTTGGACGAAGGGTGGGGCCGTGGGGGACGAAAGACGGGAGATGGAAAATGAGCTTTTCTGCACCTACGTAGACTGCTAACGTAATTTTACATGTGGGCCGGCTTGGCACAATTTAATTGAAAGAAAAAACACACCTGGCCCATCCCATTAAAATCACGGGGAGGCTGATTGGTTGAGGGAGGAAAGAACGTACGTTTACGTTAATAACTTACATAGATGTAGCCCTATTGGAGAGGAAATTATGTTTTTTTGTAGTAGAGATAAGTCGGGAACCCGTAATGAACAGTTGGTTAATTTGGCCACAGGACTTGTTCGGGGGAGGGTGTCTAACTAGCTCAAAAATATGGTAGCTGATAGATTCTCTTAAACAAATGTACATGAAGCTGTAGAACTTCTGAAAAACATACAACAAACAAGTTTAGTAGCCCACTACATTGACAATTTTGAGCAACTTCTAGCTTTTTGGTAAAAAGCAATCATCATTGCTTACAAGAAAACTTTTTGCTGAGTTGTTTTATTGGGAAATTAAGGGTAGAAATCCACACGTATAACGGAGGCATACTTGTATGCCAAAGTGGATGAAAAAGCTACAGCAGCTTGGAACATGCAGACACGGCCAGTACAAAGGTCCTACTCCCTAGCTGCAAGTAAAAGTTCCAGCTTAAGAGAAGTACACTCTTCCATTTTCTAAAGATGCTAGAGCTCGCTGCTACTGTAGAGAGCCATGGACAAGACATCATAAATGCAAAATTGTTAAGACTTTCATATATTGCAAAAATGGATGATGAGGAGGACCATAATGGGCAAAATTTTCGTGTTTTAACCCTTCTCATATACAAATTCAGGATCTGACCCTGGTTGGCAAAATTGTTGGGATTTGACCCTTTTTCTTACCGCCAGGGGTGCTGGCAGTAGGCTTAGGCAGCCGGCCGCCGTCCCCCTCCGTCGTACCAGGCGGTAGGTAGTATAACCCTACCGCTAGCACCCCTGGCGGTAGGGACCCTGGCGGTAGGGTCAGACAGCCTACCGCCAGCCCCTCTGGCGGTAGGTTGACCCTATCGCCAGGCCACTCCGATATTTCGTTACAGAAGGTTTTGAAGGCAAAAACCCTGGCACACCCTGCCGCCAGGGGTACTGGCGGTAGGGTTAGACAGCCTACCGCCAGGGCCTTTGGCGGTAGGGTGCTAATCCATGTCAGCACGCGGAGTCGGCCGCCGTCCCCCTCCATCGCACCCTACCGCCAGGGTCCCTGGCGGTAGGCTGTTCTTCCTTCCATAATGTGCCTGAGAAAGTGTGCCACACAGCCCCAAACACAACTGATAAAGACAAAGCCCCTGAAAATACTTTAGAGAAACATGCACAAGCAATGCACATTTCGATTCATGCCATGTAAGGAACAACATGCCCAAATACTTTCTCTCTGATACTAAAATATTGCTGGCCTGAAAGCCACAACCTTGTTTGACAGTGAATCTTTAAATTACGATGAGCCAATGCGCCACATAGTTCTTTCAAGAAAAAGGAACATCGTGGGAGTGGAGGGCAAGACAGACATGTCTGAAGATTATGAAAAGTTTCATGAAATTCCTCCCTTCAAAGTCAAGGCTAACCCCAGCATCCTGATAAATGATGAAGATTATCCATGGTTACGGCGCAATAAGCAAATGACACAAGCGAAGAAAAAGTGATGACTTTCTCCCGCAACTATTATGATGATACCATGCCAACTTTGTAACAGACGAGTATGATACCATTATCCGTTTTGTACATGCACATGCTATGTGGGTGAATTTATGATATCATGCCAACTTTCAACTTTTTCAGAGTTTATTTGAAATGCTTTAATGTCTTATGGTTCGGCCCTCGTAATACCATTAATCCCGTTTCGCTCCTTGTCAACTATGTTCTCACCAAGAATACTCTATAGGTGCATCTATGCTCATTTTTTAGTAAAGTTAATCACAAACTTGTGATTCACACAAATTTCAAAGAATTCAAATTTTAACTATTCAAATTTGAAAACTAATGGCACTAACAGAAGGTTTATAATTTTGCTGACCTAAAAGAAAAAAGAAGTAAAAATAAAGCAAAAAAAAAAGAAAATAAATAATGCAGAAAACAAAATAAAAGTAGCAACAATAAGTATTTTGTTGTAAGTAGAAACAAAATAAAATAAATAAAGCAAGAAAGAAAACAAAAAAACAAAAAAGTGTTTTCAAATTTGAAAACTAATGACACTAATAGAAAGTTTATAATTTTCTTAAAACTAAAAGCAAAAAGAATTAAAAAATAAAGCAAAAAACAAAAGAAAATAAATAATGCAGAAAACAAAACTAAAAAACTGGAAAAAAAATTTAGCAACAATAAGTAAAGAAAACAAAAAGAAAACAAAAAAGTGCCTCCTACTGGGCCCCCACGGCCTGAATACGACTAGAAACTGTACCATGGGCCAGGATTCAGGCCCGAAGAAGGCCCAGCAGGCCCACAGGTAAAGCAGTGTCAGATTAGGCCCATTGGCCTAGAGGAGTTCAAGTGGGAAGAGGCAGCGGAGCTTATAAACAGGTGCGGGGCGCTCTCAACTAGCGAGGTGGGACTAAACTCCCACCACCACGCCGCTGTGCAAGACCATTGGTCCCGGTTGGTGCCACGAACCGGGACCAATGCCACCCTTTGGTCCCGGTTCGTGGCACCAACCGGGACCAATGCCCCCCCTTTAGTCCCGGTTCGTGCCACCAACCGGGACCAAAGGCCGCCGCTTCCCGCCCTTTGGGCTGCTGAAAAGGGGCCTTTGGTCCCGGTTGGCGGCACCAACCGGGACTAAAGGGTGCATTAGTCCCGGTTGGTGCCACCAACCGGGACTAAAGACTTTGCTATATAAGCAGCACTTAGCAGTTTCCGGCCAAATCGTCCACTTCTCCCCCGACGCCCCCTGCTCCTCCTCGTCGCCGTCGCCGCCCGATGCCCCTACTCCACCTTGTCGTCGTCGCCGCCACCGACGCGGTCAGGCTGCTCGCCTTCACCGTCGCCGCCGCCCCCTGTGAGCACAGCCTGCTCCCGCGCCCCTCCCGTCCCGCGCCCCTGCGCGGCCGGCGCGCGCCGCCCCTGGCTTGTGCGGCCGCCGCGCCGCCGCCCCTGCCCTGCGCGGCTGGCGCGCCGCCGCGCCTGCCCTGCGCGGCCGGCGCGCACCGCCGCTTCCCTGCGCGGCCGCCCCTGTCCATAGCATTTTTTTGCATTTTTTTTGTGTATATGTGTTTGTATGTGTATATATGTGTACATGTTCATAATATTTTTTTTTCATAAGTGTATTTTTTGTTCATTGCATTTTATTCATATATATAATGTATATATGTAAGTGGTAGCTATATATATGATGAATGGATGTGGCTATATATGTATGTATGAATATAATGTTCATCACATTTTTTTGTTTATATATGTTTTTCATATATGTATTAATTTTTTATTTAGGTTGTTAGTAGATATCGATTTTAGGTTAGTGTAGAGGAGAAAGGAAAATAAGGAAAAGGAAGAAAAGAGGAAGAAGGAAGAAGGAAGAAGAAGAAGAAAAAGAATGAGAGGATAAAGGAAAATAAGAAGAGGAAGAAAGAAGGAGAAGAGGAGAGGAAGAAGACGAGAAATAAATAAGAAGAGGAAAAAATAAGAAAAAAAAGAGGAGAAGAAGAAAGGAATAGAGGAGAAGAAGAAAAAATAGAATTTTTTTCTTCTTTTTTCTTCTTTTTCTCCTCTTTTTTTCTTCTTTTTCCTTCTTCTTCTTCCTTATTCCTTCTTCCTCATTTCTTCCTTTTCCATATTTTCCTTTCTCGAGGGAGAAGAAGAAAAAGAATAGGAGAAGAAGAAGAAAGGAATAGAGGAGAAAGAAGAAACTTCAATATGAGGGGGGGGGGGGTACCGATACCCCCTCCCCGTTAACATTATTTTCCCATGTATATGTATGTCGTGTCGTTGTCGATATAACCCCCTCGAGATAACTTCGACATGAGGGGCGGTCGATATATATACCCCCTATCGACCGTGATAACTTATACAACGGCAGCACACCCCTCGGCCCTCTCGCTCGACCAAAACTCTCGAGGACACCCAAACCCTAGAGAGAAAATGATGTTGGTCTCCTACCCCTCCCGCCGTGCCCCTACCCGACAAATTAACTCTCTCGAGGCCACCCAAATTTACCAAGTTAAAAGAGCGTTGTCGTCGAGGCCACCCCAAACCCTTGAAGCGTTGTGTCAAGGCGACCCCAAACCCTAGAGAAGCAGCGTCGAGGCCACTAACATGATTCCTTATTGTGATTAACTAGCTAGTTCTACGTTTGCCACTAATATATATATATATATATATATATATATATATATATATATATATATATATATATATATATATATATATACATATATATATATATACCCATCTGTACCATGTTTGAATAATAATTGACATGTTGTAAATATTTACAGAAACTATGGAGCACTCCCGAGACGAAGAAACAGAAGCGATGTTGGGGGACATAATCGCACAAGGAAGTGATGTCGTTGCGTCATTTCTCAATGACACCGATGGTCAGGAAGGTCCGGGTGAAGAAGAGGGCTATGTTCATGATGGCTCCGACCCATTAATGCCGGTACAAGAAGAGGGCTATGTTCATGATGGCTCCGGTGACCCAATGGAGGTACAAGAAGGAGACCGTGCTGACTGCTCGGGTGACTGAACCGAGTCCGGCCAGGTATATATATATATTAGTTAAGCCTGTGCTGACTAGTTAATTGATGCATTCATTGTTTTGGTATATGTACACATATTAATTAACTCTCATCTTTCTTCCTTTTTCTAGCCCTCCGGATCGAGCACAACTTCGGTAAGGAGACGAGGACCGAAAAAAAAAAGTTGAGCTCGGATGAAAGGTTTGAGATCATAGAAATAGCGCCCAACGGCGAACCGATTGAACCCATCCAGACAAAGAACGCATTTTCTGCTCAGTGCGGGGTTCTTGTTAGGGACAAGATCCCGATCAGCATCCAGCAATGGTATAAGCCTAAGGAGGAAGACCCTGAGGTGTCTTATGTCAATGATATGCAGAAAGAAGATCTTTGGACTCAGCTGAAGGCAAATTTTACCCTACCGCCAGAGGAGGATTCGGAGAAGCCAGTTAAAGAGCAATTAATCAAGTCTTGTGCTCTTAAGAAGATGGCAACCCTATTCAGGAGGTGGAGGAAAGAGCTGAACAAGTTTGTCGATAAAAAAGAGACACCAGAATTCATCGACAAATATGAGAAGATCAAAGATCACTGGCCCGCATTTGTGGCCCACAAGACATCGGAAAAGAGTAAGAAGATGTCGGCGACAAACAAGCAAAATGCTGCAAAGAAGCAGTTTCACCATCGCACGGGGTCAGGTGGCTACCTCAAAGCCCGGCCTAAGTGGTCCAAGGCTGAGAATGATCTGCTTGAAAAAGGGATCGAACAAGAGACAATGTACTAGCCAGACCGTTGCCGGACATGGTTCTTTGGGGCTGGCGGAACCTTGGACCCTATATCAGGGAAGTGCCATTGGACGGACGAGCAACTGCAAATACTAGTCAAGAACCTTCGACACTATATCAATGCAGCGCAGCGAGGGACGTTCGTTCCAGACAGGGAGAAGGACGAGCTCACAATGGCCCTCGGGAATCCTGAGCACCCTGGATGGACACGAGGCACGACAGGCTCCATTCCGTGGAAGTTTGGTTTTCCGGATGCAGGGGGTTACAAAACCCACGAGAGGAGGAAGAAACTAGAGCAGGGCCAACTGCAGGCGCTGCACGAAAGGGTAATGGGGCTAGAGGAACGAGAAGAGGAACGAAAAGCAGCAGATCGCAGCAAACGACCTGCCGAAGCTTTCCCCGAAGCTACCCCGCCATCTCAGCGGAGAAGCAGCGTGGCTTCCACCGAGCTGCTTCAGCCGGAGCATGTCTTGACGGCTCCTGCCAGCTATCCCGTGGATGCTATCATGGAGTCTCAAAATTACCACATTATGACACGATGGATGAATTCGAAGGTCAAGGCGGCTGTTGGCTTTGTTTATCCTACTGGACCCGGAGCAACTTATCACTGTCGGCCGATTCCAGAAGGATATGCTAGGGTGATGGTGGATGAAATAACGGAGGGATTTGAGGACCTCCAGCTTGACCACCCTACCGGTGAAGGGGAGACTACGCTGGGTTCTGCTCTGAAGACTCCATTCCTATGGTGGAAGGAGCTCATCAGCCTTCCGAACTAGACGCCTCCGCCTCCTCCGACGACGACGACGAGTCAGGGCACTCCGCCTCCTCCACCGCCTCCTCCTCCGGCGAGTGATGATCAGGGCACTGGGCCTCCTTCTTCGGCGCGTGGCGGCACTCCGCCTCCTTCTCCGCCTGCGCCGGCGCGCCCGAGCAGCCAGCAGCCTCCTCCTTCTCCGCCTCACCAGCAAGGGCGGAAGAGACTCGCCGCCGCCCCGGCTGCTTCGGCGCGTCGTAGTCCTTCTCCTCCGCCTCGTAAGCAAGCACGAAAGAAGACAGACGCCGCAGCCGCTCCGTCTGCTCTGGCGTCTAGCAGCACAACCAGAGCCAGGAGGCAATACAGATACGGTCCACCTCTCAAGCCTCTAGAGAAGTTACCGTACGAGAGTACCGAGGAGGAAAACGATACGAGCGTGCGGACCCACGTGAAGGAGTTCTTTGAAGGGGTAAAAGCAAAGAGACATCCACCTCCGGAGGAGAAGGTAGATCCGGTGAAAGCAAAGCGCACTCTCGATGCCCTGAGGAAACCGGCAAAGTCTCCGCCGAGAACCAACTATGACCGCATTACTGAACAGACATATCTCCAAGCGGAGCGGTCGGGAAGTACTGTCAGACATCAAAGGTGAAGAGAACGAGCAGCTGCGAAAAAAGTTGCCCAGCTCAGCGAACATGCAAATCAATCGTGCCCCCCGCTCAATGTGTCTAGCGGAAACATCGTCGCTAATGCTCCGGGGATGGTGCCCGGTTATGGCAATCTACAAGCTTACCTGCCTGACGATCAACTTCCTGATTTCATGGAGGTGGACGAACACATATACGAGTACGGGAAGCCTCTCGTCAAAGATAAAAAATTTCTAACAACGATGATGCAAAATTCCATCATTGGTACATGAAAACCTGCAGAGAGTCTGGGGGACTTGTATCTGCACATTAAAGAGGAGCACGACCTCGTTGGAACTGATCTGTTGTCTGTTCCATTTGAGGAGTTCTTCGCGTTCTTCAATCAAAAGGCCCTCGATAAATTAACGGTCTTTTGCTACTGGCTGTAAGTACTATTTCTGTCATTAAGTCTCTATATATAGCTCGGCTCTTTCATTGCATGTATTTATAATCTATTATCCTCACTATATTATGCAGATTGAAGATCGTCGAGTGCAGAAAACAAGAAATCTATGATATTGGGTTCATTAACACAAATATCATAGATGATAATCAGGTTACAAAGCATGCCGAAGAGGCCGAGGCCAACTTGCTACAATCGTTGATCAAAAATCAAAACAAAGATACCATACTCTTTCCTTACAATGGCGAGTGAGTGTTACTGTCATGTGCATATTCGGTGTCCCTTATTACTCGAGCGAGGTTAACTATATTAATGTAATTGATGAGTTATGCATGCGTGCGCAGCTTCCACTATGTTCTTCTGGAGATTAAGCTTGAGCGGGGACTAGTAACCGTCTTAGACTCGAGACGGAAAGATCCCCAAACCTATGCGGCCATGACTGAATTGCTCAACAAGTAAGTTCAATCGATCATTATCGCACCATATCGACAACTTTTTGTACATTTCCTGATATCTCAAGTAATAATAATTATTTTCTTTGTCTTGCAGGGTTTGGAAACAGTTCACCGCAGAAGCTCCGGGACTGCCGAAGGAGCTGCGATATACATACCCAAAAGTAAGTACTACTGGCTAGCTAGTTGCACGCATCTCCCGTTGATTCTATAGCTATACTTTTATCAATGCCATTTATAATGCTTCATTATCAGTTTGATTGACCTCTATTTCTCGTAAAGTGCTTGTGGCAGGAACAAGGGAATGATTTCTGTGGATACTACGTGTGTGAGTTCATCCACAACGCGACTTTGAAAAATAAGCGGGGCTACTCTAAAAGACAATTTGAAGTGCGTAAGCAATAATATTCACAATTTCATTTTATTACACCATCTTTTCTATTGAGTTTCATTCATATATATGTATTAATTAACCCCCTTCTTCAAATTAGACGTGGCAGATGCGGAATGAACTCCTAGAACCAGATCGCATGAAAGCAATTCAAGAGGAATTGGCGGGATTCTTTCTTGACCACGTCAGTAATAAAGCCGGAGAATACCATGTGGAAGTTGATTTCAATTGCTAGGGGATTGTAATTAAGAGATCTTACATATTGTACATGTATGTAGCTAGTAGCGTCGGATACATGATACAAAAACTTTTTGTTCGACCAATCTCTCGGAGAAGGAGAGGTCGATCGATCACTTCTCTCGGTATGCATGACGAACTTCTGTACTCAATGGTTCCCTTCATTTTCTTACTAGCTAGTGTGTCGAGGGCCTCTCTATGTATATAGTACGTAGCGTTGACCAAGCACGGACATAAGAGAGGACACTTCTCTCTATTAATTAGCTAGCTAACACAATATATGAAACACCTAAATTAACCCCCCAAAACCCCCAACCCCCCCCCCCCTTTCAAAAAAAACAAAAACGCCAGCCAGTGGAATGCTGACGCGTGGATGCCTTTTGGTCCCGGTTGGTGCCACCAACCAGGACCAAAGGCCCCCCTGCCTGGGCTTGGTGCACCGGCCACGTGGAGGACCATCTGTCCCGGTTCGTGTTTGAACTGGGACTAAAGGGGGGAGGTATTAGTAACGACCCATTAGTCCCGGTTCATGAACCGGGACTAAAGGCCCTTACGAACCGGGACAAATGCCCCCTTTTCTACTAGTGTTATAGTCTGAAACGGTACCTCTACGAGATTCTGGGAGGATACATGGCTAGGGGAAACACCCCTCGCGCTTCAATATCCTTCCCTTTATAGCATTGTTCAACGAAGAGACGCTTTTGTTGCGACGGTACTTTAGTCCACTCCTATTAATATCCACTTCAGGAGAACACTAGCCGGAATCCGTTGGGAAGCTTGGCTCCATCTTGTGAGACGACTAATGGATGTGCAGCTTTCTCAACGACCAGACCAGTTGTGCTGGAAGCTAACTAGGAATGAATAGTTTACGGTTAAATCCATGTATCTGGATGTTATCAACTCTAGATCTATTCCTAGTTGGAAACATGTTTGGAATGTCAAAGTACCTTTGAGAGTTAAAGTGTTTATGTGGTTTGTACACAAACAAGTCATTTTAACTAAGGACAACTTGACAAAACGCAACTGGACTGGATCTACAAGATGTAGTTTTTGTGACCGGGATGAATCCATCAAACACCTCTTTCTTGACTGCCCGATGGCGAAAATTTTATGGCAGACTGTTCATATAGCTTTTAATATTGCTCCTCCGAATAATATCAACACGTTATTTAGGACGTGGCTTGACGGGATAGATTCCGAAACAGCAAGACACATTTGTGTAGGAGTATGTGCTTTACTATGGGCAGTCTGGAACTGCAGAAATGATTTGGTTTTTAACAGAACAACAAATACTCAATTTTTGCAGGTTATCTTCCGAGCCACTACGTTGATCCGTATGTGGTCGCTACTCACTCGGACGGAGCCCAGGGAGCGTTTGATTACTGGATCTATCCGATGGGAGATGGTAGCACGGGCTATTTTCAACCGGTTTGGATAGCGGTCATGTAATAGGATAGGCAATTAGTTTTTCTATCTTTCTTTTGCCAGCCGGTTGTGGCTTTACTTTTACCCTTCCGCTCTTTGTGAGCTTTTTTGGTTCGTCCATTTGAGACTTCAAGATCTGTCTTGAACCTATTTGCTTTTTAGTCAATGTGGTCGTATGCATCGCTCCGATGCAGAGGCCGGGGATCTCCCCTTTTTGAAAAAAATATCGAACCATTTTCACCATTGGATTCCTCACGTCCAGATCTTCAAAACTACATCCCATGTTGATAGGTTCTGTAAACATTTTTTCACGATAAAACAGATGAACAAACCACACCGGGAGTATTTTTTTTCTTCTTTCGGAAAGTCGTTTCCGAGAGCTACGGCTGAGCCTCTCGCGGAAGTAAAACCATGCTTCTTGCGAAAGGAAAAAGAAAAATAAAACATGTTTTTTTCCCTTTCCAAGATGCACAGTTGTGCCTCTCGCTAAAGGAAAAAAAACTTGTTTTTATCCGTTTTCGAGAGGGATGGTCATATGCCCCCCGTGGAAGCAAAATCTTCCTCTCATGGAACGAAAACAAATGGAGAAAATATTTTTTTTTGTTTTCGAGAGCCACGGCCACTCGCGGAAGCAAAACCATGCCTTTCGCGGAAGCAAAAAAAACACGTTTTTTCATGCAAATGATTTTCCGGAATATTATTTAAAAAAAAAGTTAAGAAAGACCAGTGAAAAGCTGAAAAAAAATCCATCTAAAAAGCTGAAACGCATGCGAATTTTTTTATAAAAATCCGGTGGGAGCAGCGAGAGCGTGACACGTGCGGCAGTGTAGAGAGAGGCGTTTTGGCTCCCAGATCCAGTTGATCCTGCTATCTGTACCGTCCAGCTGAGTTTTGTGATCTGTGCGGGCGCATTATTTATTTGCCTATACGGACAGAACAAATAGGGAATACACAGTGACAGGCGTCGTGTACGTATGGTGTAAGAGGACGGGAGCAAACGGCTGCGGAGGGCGCCGCTGACGGATTTTAGCCTGGGGGCATTTTGTACCAGGCACTGTTCGTCACATGGATCCACAGGTGCAAATGAATGCATCCCCATCTACCACCTCGGCCCTGTTTGACGAAAGGGGAATCGGGGAGAAGAACCAAAGAGTGTGGAGGCGGCGACGGCGGCTGTGGAGAGGTCGCGGGGTGCGTGTATTTGGGCCGCGGAAGTTGTCCCGGAGCAGCTCAGCCGCGCCATGGCGATAGACTTCGATCCCCGTCTCTCCCGGCCACAGGTAATTAGTTCCCTTGTACAGCAAAACTTGTGCCTTATCACCGTGCGGCGGCAAGAAACATTAGGGGTTCGGTGGAAACGGGTGTTGTTGCCGCGGCCTTCCTCTTCCTCTCGCTCAGCAGCACCTCCCTCCGTTCACTCAGCTCTCGAGGAAGAAGAAGACTAGAGAAAGAAGAAAGACGCAAGTACACAAGTGTTTTTGCCGAAGCACGAACTCTGCCCGCCGCACGTACGGCGTCCTTGTATATTTCCTTACCCGAGCACAAATTCAGCCACTCGGCTACATGGCTCACAACCCAGACCAGCGCTCTACATCAACATCAAGCGGGGGTTTTTACACCCAGGTGCACACACTCACACGGCCACCACATCGGCCACTAACCCACGCACTAATCTAGCTAACTACCCGCATGCACCTTGTACTTGGCCGGCACACACGCTAGCTTATCCATCTAATGCATGCATGCACTCAACTGCCCACGACCTTGGCAGCGCACACCGCGCACCACGGCTGCCTAACTGCTCGGCCGAAGCTGCTGCTCGTTGCCAGCTTCGCGCGGACGACTCAGCTATCACCAAGCCGTTGTATGGCTTACTCCTAACATTCTCCCCCTAAGCCACGATCTCATCATCGCCGAAGTACCTCATGTCGATGTCGTCGCCACGAAGGTGACCCAGCCCACGGACCCGACCCGGCGCATCGACGCCTGTCGCACCGCCATGGACCCGACCTGACGCACTGACGCCGGTCGCACCGTGCTCCGTCACGACCCCGGCGACACACGCCGAGCTCCTCCTCCGCCGGCGACACACGCCTGGCGTCCCTCTGTGTCCCGCACGTCTCGCGCGTATCCGACGCGCCCGACGAGCCCGACAGCACCAGACGCTCACCGCGTGCCGCCTCCGCGTCCGCCATGGCAGCCGCCACGCCGCGCCTACGTGTCACGCACCTTTCACGGTTGTCGCCCTGAGCCGTCGCGACCTCTACGCCACCACGCAGGTCCTTCGCGACCTCCTCGTCTCCGCGACCGCCGTGCCCTTCGCGCGCCACACCGTGTTGTGCCGCCGCGCCACGACGCAGCGCCACAGCGGCCTCCGCGGTCGCCGCACGTACGACGTCACCGCCCGCCGCCTCCGCCACGCGCCACGGCCGCCCCTCGAACCTTGTGGCTCTGAATACCAATTTTTACGCAATCCCGGGTCCGCTATCACCAGCGTTTCCGACCCACATGCGTCAACCAGGCCCAACCGGAGAGCAACACCGACTTATGACAGGCCTTGGGCCCTCTCCCCCCAAAAGACTAGCCTGTTAGGAGGGGACACCCCCGCCCTTATAAGTCGTGTTATGTCTCCCCCCACAATCGATGTGGGACTAAACCCAACAATAACGGGTGCAGGCTGCCGATCTTCCTGGACGAGGCGGCTAGCACGGTGGAGCTCATGGAGATCTACGGCGACCCGGCGTGCAGCGAGGGCGAACAAGGCGATGGGTACTTCTGGTTGAAGAAGCTGCAGCCATGGTCCTGAGGCTGGATAGCATCTTGCTGTGATTCATGACCGTGCCGACAGTGAAAATGCAGCATCAGCACAGCCGATGGTAAAAATTGATCCCCAGCAGCCCGGGTGGACAAAAAGGTACTCCCTCCGTTCTGATTTACTCGTCGTGATTTTAGTTTAAATTTAAACTAAAACCACGACGAGTAAATCGGAACGGAGGGAGTAATAATGAATTGACACATCTTGCTTGTTACTAGCTGGTAGTAGTAAAACAAATTGGATCGAGACTTCGAGAGAGCAATTTGAGGTTTCCCTGTGGTGAATCCTATCAATGAAATTATTGTGTGCCCGTTGTGCATAAAGTGGCCATGTACTGTAGCTTAAATTCACAAGTTTCTTAGTGTCTTGAGAGAAATTGATGCATTAAGTAGCTAGTGCATAGGGGTTTGAACATGGGAAAATGATTGATTGAATCCATCAACAATTGAGCAGGTCCTTGTACTGTAGCTTTAATCAAAAGCTCTTGGTATTTTGAGAAACGGATGGACTCAGTAAATAATGCATAGTGCTCTTAACATTGGAATGGTTACTTGACTGCATCAATAATTCATCACGGGAATGCTATTGGTGTGTCAACTACTTGTTCGAACATGTGATGCATAGGTTTCTCTTTGTTAGCTTGGTGATGGGCATGATTTTGTATTAATTTACATGGTTAGAGTCGGTAGCCATCCGCCGGATCGGTCTCCATGTCCTGGGAGGATTGGAGCGCTTGAGGAGATAATAAGAGCATATCCCTGGAAACTAGGTGAACATGTGATCATTGGGCTAACATTTGACTCGCTAGGAGAGGCATACGATTTCTACAACATATGTTCATTGGAACATGGGTTGGGTATAAAGGTAAGGAATCAGCAGAGTAAACGCAGATATGATGAAGATGAAATGCACGCAGGGGATAGTGTGTGGCTGCTCTATAAGTTCTGTGCGGTAGGGTGGATATTAGATTGATCTATTTTTATATTCTTAATGGCCTGAGTTGTGAAATCACTTTGTTTCTGGTTGCAGGGTAAGCCGATAACTGAAAACAACAGGCCATGCAGCTGTGATCTGATTGTTACGGACTACCGACAATGGGTGGTACATTGCTGAGCATAGAGTGAACCACAACCATTCATTGACTCTGCTGGAGTGTTTGCGCGATGGCTGATAAAACTTGCATACCCTTGGTATCAGATGATATCTTCAAACAGTTGAAGACATCATGAGCGTTTAACGGTTTAGCTCCATGGCAGTCAATCAGGTCTTGCTGGTGATGCATTATGGTCAGTTTATGCTCCCAGCTATGGTATGAAGATATCATCTGATCCCCTTGTGTGCGCATTACCCAAGAAAAAGAACATCATGCGTCATGCCAGGGCATTTGCTTGTACTGAATATTGCTTTTGTACTCAATATGTTTTGCGTTTCACCCAGCCGTTTTTTTCACAAGGATGTGTGTTCCTATTTCTGCATTGGCAACCTATTAAAAAATGGAGTATCGATTTAGCTTTGGACGCAAATTTATTCCAAGTACCCTTGCTTAGCATGTACAAGCTGACATCTCATTCATCCATGAAAAAAGCAGAGTATAGAACCAAACTCCATGACTCAAACTCATAGCTGCATATATAGTAGTAGTTCTACATAGCAAATTCGCCTTGAAAAGGTGTGCACGAGCAACACCAATCCATGGCCGGTGCACGATACGTAGTTTAAACATAGTTCTTGGTCGCCAGCCCAGCGGTCACACAACACGTCCTTGTCCTCCTCCCGGACGCCCGGATACACATACAGCCACGTAGAGGCCAGTGAGTGCACAACCCACCGATGGCATTGGAGGACTCGTAGGTGGTTGGTAGGATGCCGAGCGCCTGCATGCTCGCACGCGGCCAGGCCGCTCTGGCCGGCGCCCATGATGGCTATAGGAGCAGCTCATTAGATTAAATCACAACCTTTTTCCTCTTGTGACTAGATTGAATTGGATTCCAACTTGAGTGAAGAGATGCCACACTCTTTTTCCTTCTAGAAATACAATTATATGGACTCTGTCACCCTGGTTTGTTAGAAGCATATTGATAAAAAAAATCTGACATCTTTATTCTCCGGGCAGTTTTCATGAGATTGGTAAACGTTTATCTGGATGAACTATTGATATTTTCTTCTTCATGTAATTACATGTAGTTTGGGTCAAGTCATTTTTTTTTGCAGAAATAATGTAACATGATAAATTCGAAAGTTTTGGGCTAATATACACTGTAATAACTTAGTCCCACCAGATGAACCGCTCTAACTTTTAAATAAATGTGGGAACTTATAGGGAGTCTCTAATAGTATAGCTAGGTTTAGATTTGATTCTAAATCTAACTTGAACCTATCTCTACATAGAAGAGAGCCACTAACTAGATTTTTGTTCATAGTAGGGAGATGTTTCACGTTCTTTGCCTGCATTATCTTCACCAAAGTGAACTTTTGATCAACCGTGCCAATGTGAAGAACATAAGCATCGATCAATTCTCCATTAGGACAAAAGAACACCTGCGACCTGATAAGAACTTAACAAAGAGACGTCGACGAACGCTAGCACGTGAATCAATCAACCAAGAAGATGATTGAAATACTGAAAAAGCAATAGGAAAATTATCATACCCATTAGTATTTCTAGTGGTCACCATGTTAACATTCGATCTATGACCCCGTTTTCTCTCTGGGGTCATTTTACAGGCATAGAACTCTAGCTCAAACTTGTTCATCTTCTTCTTCTTCAAGGTAGTAGTCTTGATAGGTTTACTGAGAACAGGCATGTTCTTCTCTCTGTTCCTATTTTGTGGGTATATCTTCACCATATTGGCGCTAGGTTGAACCTCGTCTCCTTTCTCAGCACAGTTTTTAGCCTGAGCTTTCTTGTCAACATCAACAGATACTATCAGATTTCAACTGGATTATCATGTCTCCTATGGTATAGAGTAGTGGCAACACTCCTCCATGAAGGAGGGAGCTTTGTAGCATGCACCAAGGCACAAATTTATGAAGTAAATCAGAGTTCGATGCCTCTAGCAGCGCTAGTAATTTTTGTAAGGAGTTTGCCGGCTTCTCTCCTCCCCTCCCTCGTGTCGCCCCGCTTGGACGATCCGAGCGGCGAAACCCTAACCCCGCCGCCTCCCTCCCCTGCTCGACCTTCCCTCGCCGACGCCCCTCGCTGAAGGTGGCGGCGGGCCCCTCGCCGCCTCACCTCGCCCATGGGGGACCACTGGATCAGTGGCGATGGCCCCGGCTGGTGTGGCGTCGCCGGCTTCGGCATCCGGTTGCGCGGGCGCGGGTCGGCTGTTCTCGGCCGTGTGGACGGCGAGAACCCCGAAGAATGCGAGCCAGCACGCGGCGGCGGCTTCAGCTCCAGCTGCGTCAGATCTGGCCGTCCCCAATGCCCTTCTTCTCCAGCGAGCCCCTCCCCCCCCCCCCCCCCCCTGATCCGACCTGCCTCGTCGTGGCGTCCCGGTCTGCTTCGGGTGGGAGCGGGTGTCAAGGATCCAGGACCGGGGGAAACCCCAGCCAGCCATGCCGGCGGCGACGGCAGCGACGCCTACGGGCGCCGCACACCTTCCCGGAGGCGCCGTTCAGGTCTTGCCCCCCCCCCCCCCCCATCCCCTCCCCCTTTGTCTCCTTGGAGAAATCCTCAACTTTGTTGGGCAGCGGCGATGCCTTGGTGTCGTAACCTTCATGAAGGCGCTGTTTTGGGAAGAAAGATGGGTTGTGGGCTTCGTTGTGGTGTAGGTGGAGTGTGTCGGCGGCAGCAGCGTGCGTTCAGCATTGGCGGTGTCTCCCTTGGTGCTGGGTCAAGTTGTTTTGGTGCTCTTCACCGGGCTACACTGTATTCCTCTGGTGCCCATGGATCTTCCAGGAAGGGAGGGGATAGGGTTCCCCTCCTATGGTGGCTGCACTACAGCTCGTCGACCGAGCCGAAGCTCCCAATTTGGTCTTGGCCCTTGTTGTTGCCCAATTGTGCATTCTGACTGCTCGCCCACTTTCATGTCAGAACTATGGCATATGGTGTTGCTCTCCTCTAGGTGAGTCGTCGTCGGCATGTCGGGAATGCCTGGTTCTGCCCCAAGTGGTTTCTTCGATGCCATCCATCCGGGCTCTAGGGTGAGCATGTCCATCGTTCAACGGTGCAGCGCCTTCGAGCCAGGCGAGGAGGCAGGGGCCTTCTTTGACGATGGATCCGGACGGATGTGTCTTCTTCAAGCCCGGTGTTTTGGCAACGGCATGCCTTGCATCGTCGTCAGTGCACTCTTCTGACCAGGATATCACTTTCACCTTGGTTTTGGGCGTGCAAGAGGTTAATGGCATCTCCAAGCTATATGCTCTACGTCAATCTTTCTAACTAGCTTGTTGTATGTTCATTGTGAGCTGCCCCCTAGCTTCCTTGTATCTTTGTTGTTTGTCTTCTTTTCTTTATTTGGTGAGTGGTCTAATTTGGAGTTGTAATCCTGGCCGGTTGATGGCTTTGTTAATTCAAAGCCCGGCTCTGCTTGAGCCTTCATTCTAAAAAAAAGTAAAGCAGAGTTCGAGTTCCTTTTGAATGCATTGTATGTCATGAGCTTGTTCATCTACTTTTTCCTCTGATATTCGTTAGAGATTCACTCTGGCATGCCAGTACGACATAGTAACTTCGAGAGCAGTAAGCCAGAATGTGGAAATCAATTGCCACCTCTTAAGTGCACACCTGTAAACTTATCTGGCCTCGATGTATCAGCAAATCGAACTATGGATAACTTAGGAAATTTCCTACAATTGGCTTTTGGATTGTTGTCGAACTAGGAAAATATATTATTAATTTCAGTAAATAATTCATGAATAGAAGAGTAATTAACATGCATAGCTCTAGCATACTAGATACTCCATTCGTTTCTTTTTAGTCTGCATATAAGGTTTGGTCAAAGTCAAACTTTCTAAAGTTTGACCAACTTTATATTGAAAAATATCATCATTTACAATATGAAATCAATATTGTCAGATGCACCATGAAATGTATTTTCATACTATATAGTTTTAGTGTTATAGATGTTCATATTTTTCGATATAGATTTGGTCAAACTTTGTGTAGTTTAACTTTGACCAAATTTTATATGCGGAGTAAAAAGAAACGGATGGAGTAAAAAAAAACAACAGTATCACACATGCAACAGCAAACATAGTTAGAGAGATGATCAGATCATGATGCATGTATTGTTCATTTGTAGACATGGTTGCTGCAGAACCTATGTTGTTGACCATGACGTTGGTGACTAGTCAAAGTAGACTGCTTGCAAATGTCAGTACGCAACGCCATCCAACTTGGATTTAAGACGACCCATGCTAACGAACTTAAGCAGTCACGCATAACAGTTGCAAAAAAAGCTAGTTCATCCTTCCTAATGCAGTATTACAAGGACGGGTGGTTCCGGAGACATGCTCCCCCCTCGCCGGTACACGTCCGCATTCGAGATCGAGTATACTACGCAATTTGCAACATGAGGTAAAATCCTAGCTTGTTTGTGGTCGGTAAGTTGTATACATAGGAGGAGCAACGCGGTATAGTGCCGTAATAATAACTGCAAAAGGAGGTTCACCTCCTGCAAGGCCATGGACTGAATTTCGGCGAACCATTCATGTGCATGTCGGACACCAGTGCTGTACTGACGAGGCAAGAACAAACATATGGTGCTCTCTCTCTCTCTCTCTCTCTCCTCATTTATCCTCAAATCAAATCACAGGTACACCCAAAATTGGTGCTGAATAGACATTCTCACAGGCACATCATTGTCCATTGTTTAACATGATGGACTAGTTCAACTCCACTTACATACGTTGCAACTACAGTTCCAAGTGGCAACATTAACAGACACACAATAAGCTTGCTTGGTGTGATCTCCCCAGGAACTTTGGCATGCATATTGGCAAGTTAATGCGATGCATGCTGGGCCTGTAAAAGCAACGTGCAGTTCACACTCTGCAGACAAGAATACACATTGTTAAAAGAAGTACAAATTGAGAAGAATCTAAAGAAATTCATGCAATTCAGCTGACAATATTACTCTACTCTGGTTGGCATGAGAAAGGAGATATTTATAAGGTCAGGGAGAATGATTTTGTACCCGCATGAGTTGAATTTCCTAGCAGCAAGAGCACCATAAAGCAAAGAAGAATATTTTTGCCCTCCATCAGACGCAAACTTCTTGTTTCTGTTTGGGCGTCCAGAAGAACACATGTTGTTATCTCTATATATAGACTTGTATCTTAGAGAGGATTTACTCCTAGGTCACACACAAATACTAAGATTAAAAAGATCTGACCGTATCACTCCCTTTACTCGGGATTCACTCAAATAAAATCAAAAATAACACTGCTTTTATTCGCTGTTCCCTCAAATAAGATCGAGAAGATCTGACCTTATCAATGCCCTTAATTTGTACAGATTGGTTCTATCCCTTTATAATTATTATTACGTACTATATATGGGCGGCCGCTACGCGTCGGCCGGTGGATGTTTTGTAAACATCCGCCGCCTGTACCACTATCCGATACGTGCCCCGACAACCATCCGATCCAATTACCGCGCGCGTGACTATTCCTGCAACAACCGCTCTGTTTCAGAAACAAAAAACCATGTATGCCATCCAGACACACCTGCGCGCGGCACGGCGCCAGCCCCGCCACCGCGAAAATGCTGCTACCGGCGCGCTACAGGGCTGAAGCCGTCGACGTCAAATCCTGCAACACAATGGCGCACCACAGCATTGAGCGTTCGGACGTGCCTTCCTTATTGCAACACAGGCCTTGTTGCAGGATTACTTCTGCAACACGGGTCTTGTTGCAGGATTATTTCTGCAACATAGGTCTTGTTGCAGAATTTTTCTGCAACAGTTGTTTTGTTGCACTTTTTTGCAACTGAGTTTTAGTTGCAATTTTTTTTGCAACCGAGGTCTTGTTGCAGAAATTTTTTGTAAGAGATATTTTATTACAAAACGTAGACTCGTCGTAGATCATTGCAACGCTATATATGTTTCAGAAACACAGCTTCTGTTGCAGAAATGCGTTCGACAAAGGATAGTGTGTGAAATCTCACCGGGACACGTGTGAGGCAGGGGAGGTGGCGGACGCGGACGCCGCGATCCGCCGGGTGATGGTAAGAGTTTCCCCTATATATGTCCATATCTATGCTGATATAAATTTGGGACATACTCTAGCTTGTGGCCCATTGAATGTGATCCGATCAAATTAAACATAAGATTCTAGCTAGGCGCGCACCACTGTTAGCTAAACTACCAAGTAGTTAGCTTCTCTCAGGATCAAAGTAAAGGATCAAAGAGCGGCTACGATGCACAGGAGAAGACTCAAGTAAACTGCAGCTGCATATGCAGTCTACCCGCACACATACATGCACTAGAGATGCTCACTAGCACAGATTTGAAGCTGGCTTGCTTGAGTTTACAAGAGAAGGATACATGCCCTTTTATAGGGGACCACAAGCTGGTTGTGAGCAACACGTACACAGTGGCGGAGCTACACAAGATTGGTTGGGGAGGGGGGGGCAAGAGAGAAAATGTTCAATTCTAAGGGGGCAAAAGCTGTAATTTTTTCTAATCTGCACTTACATATAAAAAATTTCTTCACAAATTTTACCAAACCTGGGGGCCATGGCCCCTGCAGGGTTGCATGTAGCTCCGCCAGTGCACGTACACACACTAGAAGCTACTCCCGCTGTCTCATAATATAAGAACGGTTTTGACACTAGCGTAGTATAAAAAACGTTCTTATATTATAGGATGAAGGGAGTAGCTAGTACCACGTACACACATGCTAGAAGGTAGTAGTACTTGGTTACAACTCAACCTTATTTACTACACCTAGCTAGGTACCTTAGCTACTAAGCTAGCCGACGTCCGCTGATATTTCTACTGCTACAGATATTTCTTCTCTGGAAGGATACATGCACTGCCGACATCCTCTGATATTATTAGTACACTGTCTACATGCAGCAAGATTATATGCAACAACCACCAAGTACTCACCTGCACACAACTTTAGTGTGACGGTGTAATTTAACCCCAAGACGCAAGTATAGAAGTAGCGGAGGGATGGATAGTAAATTTTGCTACCGAGTTGCTTAGTTTGTGGTGGTACCCTGCGGCGCCAATCCCATTCCTCGAGGCTTCGGCGTGGATGCTGTCCCTCTCACCTCCTTCATGAGCGCAGGCGATAGCCCCAATCCACTGCTTTGGACGACAATGACACATGTGTGCCGTGTTCCTTCCTGAAGTTGTCGGCCGGGGACTGCTCATGATGGTGGAGTTGCTGGTGGTTTGGAGTCGGCGTTAGATGGCCTGTAGGTGGAGCGGCGTGGCATCTACCGCTTCGACGGCCGTGGGCCTTGACGGCATGGTGCAGCAGAGTCTTGGCGATGGATGCGTTTGGATGAATGAGCGTAGGGTGGTGGCGTTGTTTTGCGTCGTGGTGACATCGACAACAGATGAAACTCACAAGATCTATGCAATGACCCCTCCTAAAGACGGGACGGTGGAAGATGGAAACTCCGGATCCTAGAGCGCACATGTGTGTGCATTGTGGGAAGCCTAGACCGGTTGATTCACTCAACTTGCCTAGCGGGCGGCTTCTTGAGGTCACTGGATTGGAAGATGCCGTCGATGTGGTCAAGGCATATATTTATACCTGTAAGTATAGCGATTTTGTTCGCCTCAAAGATGGCTTTGGGTTGATCTTTGTATGCATTTTGTCAGACTCTAATGAATAAATTAATAAAAATGGCTACATGCATCATTCCGATGCAAAGGCTGGGGGTAATCTTTGCATGCATCTTTATACCTAACGATTTTTTTTGAACACAATAAAGACGCAGGCGCTCAAAGAAACATGCGTACAATCATCCCTTGAACACACACGCACACCCTATTTGTGCACCTAACCATTCAAGCATAGGTTGGTTCGCTCTTTTTTTTAGCATGATCATCGGTAATCTTACATATTCAACCGGAGCTCTCTACGGAAGGCGCCGCTCGTTCCTGGAGGGCGCACGACATCTTTGATCAGGGACATCCCCGTGTCTGCAGCGAGCTGTGAACTAAGGGCTATGTCGGTTGGCTGACTACCTCGCCGGAGTCGATGAGCTGCAGCAGTTATCTTGCCTAGTGTAGGCGCAGCCCTAGACTAGCTCTCTCTCGGCGGACGAAGGTAGAAGTATAAGATAGCAGAGATGTTTTTCGGGCCGCAACGTACAACCCTTTTTCTCTTTAACTCAAACTGGATACACGACTAACCAACGCACCCGAATCAGTTTACAGCGGAAGGGATTTATACGTGCATGCATACGCAACACCACGCCCTCCCTCTGGCTGGCACGCCCGATCCGCATGCCCTTGCCTGCGCCCACGATGCGCTCGTACCGCGCGGCGTGGCCGTGCTCCAACGGATCACAATGGCCTGCATGCAGCTCGTCCACGCTACGTACGAGGCAAGCTGCAGATCGACTCCAATGCACGCACGCCCTACAACTCTGATCGCTACACGATCAACACACACGACTCACACGATAGCTATTGCCATGAGCCAACACACGCCACGCTTCCGCTGCGTCCCGCACGTCCCGTGCGCACCCGACGCGCCCCGACGAGCCCGACCATACCACACGCCGTGACTTATTCCAACACTTAGACCGCTCACTCATTATTCTATGCCTATAAAGATGATCTTCACGCCTGAAAATCAAAAATGAGCACGGGCCCGTCACTGAGCAAGTTGCGTCAGGAAGGGTCACTGGTAGGACGGCTGCTTGGTGATTGCGTGGCGGCACATATATTACCCTGTCCACCTATAAAGATTAAAGATCCATATATTGTGGTGGACCAAGCTGTGAAGACAAGAGGCAAGGATAGTGGGAGAAGGGCAGCCATTGTTGGAGCAGAGCACCGGGTAGAAGCCAGCGAATTAAGACGAAGCACAAGGGCGAGGTGCAGGGAAGCACGATTCAGGGGGGCCGGGTTGACCCTCGTAGCTCGACGCGTTAGCGACAGGCCAGCTGGACCCAAAAAGTTAGAGGCTGTAGCATGTTGAGCCAAATGTACTTGGGATATCTTTTAACTATATCCCTGGTTTTTCCCAAGTCCTGTACTGTAGCTATAATTCCGATAAGCTCTGACACATCAATGGATTGGTGTGAGGGTGTAGTAGTTGGGTCTGTAACATATATAGTGATAAGGGCATCTCCAGCGTTGGCCCCCCAGGGGGCGTCTAAAAGCGCCGCCTGGGGTGAGCCGGCGCAAAAAATGGCCCTGGGGCGAGTCGGTCCCCAGCCGTCGGCACCCAGGGCCGCCCTCAGGCGCGTACTAAAAAAAAAGGGCCGTTCGGCGAAGTTATGGTAAAAAGTAGTTAAATTTCGACTAAACATGGCAAATTTCGGCGAAATTCGCTCATTTTCATTACATTAACCTAATCTAAACAAGAAAGGGGCTGAAGTCGTCGCCGCCGTCGCCGCCATTGTCGTCGGTGGCCTTCTCCTCCTTGACGCGGGCGCCCCTGCTGGACCCGGCGTCGCCATGGCGGACAGGTGGCGGCGCGTCGTCGTCGTCGTCGTCGCTGTCGCATAGGACGACTACCCCGTCTTCATCGCGACCGCATCGGCGCTCCTCGAAGCGGCGCAGGGCGGCACGCTGGCGCTCCTTCGCCTTCTCCCGGCGTGCCTTCTCCATCGCAATGGAGTCCTGGCGCGCCCATTCTAGGGCCGCGTCGTCGTCGTCGAACTCCGCCTTCACCGGCGCCAGCCCCGGCTCCGTCTTCACCGGCGCCAGCCCTGGCTCCGTCTTTGGCTTTACGAAGCGCGGAGGAGCCGACGAGGAGGAGGCGCGCCGGCCGCCCTCGTTGATGACGATGCCGGCGCTGCGAGTGCGCCGGCCAAGCGGCGACTCCGCCGCGGGCTCGGCCTTGACGCCGAGTAGGGCCGGAGTGCCGGAGGAGTGCGATGAGGATCGGGAGGAGGAGGAGGAGGAGGAGGACCCGAACCTCCTTGGCGCCCATGGCCCGACGCGTCGGTGCTGCGCCGGGGGTACGCCAACGGCGGGTTGTTGCCGCCCTCGAGGTACGTGAGCACGCCCTCGAGTGTGCGGCCGGGGACGCCCCTCGCTGTTCTGCCGGCCGCCGACCACCGGCGCGCCGTTGGTGGACGCCAATCGTTGCTGCCGGCGGAGCTCGAAATACGCCGCCCAGGCCGCGTGGTTGTCGGTGGCGTACTGGGGGAGGGAGAGTTGGGCGTCGGTGAGGGACGCGCGCACGATCTCGACCTCCTCGGTGAAGTACTTCGGCTTCGCCACGGCGTCGGGCAACGGGGGAATGGGCACTCCCCCGGCGCTGAGTCTCCACCCGGTTGGCCTGGCGCGCATGTCCGGCGGCGCCGGGATGTTCGCCTGGAACAGGAGCCAGGAATCCTGTTCGCGGAGCGAACGGCGGCCGAAGCCATTGGCCGCCGCCTCGTATCCGGGGAAGCGTTCTGCCATGGCGACGGCGCTCGGGAGAGGCAGGGAGAGGGAGGGGCTGGACGGCGGCGAGGGGCGGGGCTGGTGTGGGCACAGGCGAGTGGAGGCCGCCGGCTTTTTATAGCCGGGCCGCGCTTGTGTGGATGCGTACGAGGGAGGGGAGGCGTCGGCGCGCCATCCCGTGAAGCGCCGCCCGTGAAGGAATCAATGGCAAGGCTGACCGGCGGCAGCCTTGCCATTGATTCCCGCGGGAACCGAGGCCGTTGGGGGGAGACGAGGCGCCGAGTCGCTAACGCGGCTGGCCCGCGTCTTTTTCGCGCCAAAACAGCTCGCCCGGTGCCCCCGGGCGCCCCCCAGCGCGCCGGGTTCGGGCTGGGTCCGCCGGCACTGTTTTCGGCCCAAGCCGGCGAAAATTGGGCTCCTGGGGGTGCGACTGGGCCGTTTTTTTCGGCGCCGGCGCGAAAAAATCGCCTGGGGAGGCCTTCCTGGGGGCGCATTCAGAAGAAAGAGCTCCGCGACTGAATTGCTTTGGGTGGGGCTTGTTGGAGATGCCCTAACAGGCTACAACATGAACAGAAACATTAATTGTTGTTTTCTCGCCTCTGCAACATTGCCTCCGAATATGTCTGCATACATCTTCCGATCCTTGATTTCTTTGCATAGTGGCTGCACCCAAACAATGAACAGTAAAAATGAAAAAAAAATAGAAAAATGTTCGAAAGAATCTGAAACTTCATGGCATTGATTATGAGGAATGCATTACAACTTTGCACATTTGGGTCATTGCAAACTATAGTAATCAATCTTTGCTGTCCATGCAAAGGGCTCGATAATTGTCCTTTTGCCAACGACATCACCAGGATTCAATTTGATAAATAGGGCTGCCTCAATGCTATAGCATCAATTAATTAACTGGATCTGTTGTTTCAAATTTTTAAAAAATAGTGGAGCTTTGTTACCGGATTGAGCAAATAGCAACTTCTAGAAAATTAGAGGAAAAGCAATGTGAAGGACGTCCTCAAGCCTTTTAAAATGGAATACCACGCCTGGAATAGCAAGATCCTTGCAAGAATTTCATAACTTCATACCAGCTCGGCATGTCTGTTGACGATGGAAAGAAGCAATGAGGAGACCTTAGCAGTAGCGCGGGGTTGTGGTGCAGCGCAACTGCTATCTAGTAGCGCTGCTGCTAAGTTGTCCCATCCTCAACCACCGGGGCTGCCTGTAGTGGTAGCATTCTTCAAACAACAGCGCGATTACTAGTCCAATTAGCAGTAGCGTGTGTCTCCTGCCCACTGCTCCGCTATGTGTGCACGGTGCCATCTGGTGGGCCCCAACTTAGCAGCAACGCGGGTTACAGACCCATGGTAGTGCTGCTACACTTAGCAGTACCGCCGGCCCGTGACCCGCGCTACTGCTAAGGTAGCCTTATCGTCTTCCCGTCGCAGCCCATCCACCTCTCACTCTCCCCTCACACTCTCTCGCAGTTGTCGCGATCACCCACTCCCTCTGCCACCGCCATCGCCCGCCGTTGCCCCGAGGTAGCTGGCCCCCTCCTCTCGTCGCCCAACGTACTCCTCTCTATTGGGGAACATTGCATAGAAATCAAAAAAATTATGCGCACACGCAAGATCTATCCATGGAGATGCATAGCTACGAGAGGGGAGAGCATCTACATACCCTTGTAGATCGTACTACTAGGAAAACGCTTATAGATAGAAGTTTACCAGTAGCGTTTGTTTATGACCCCACGCTACTAGTAGTTATTAGTAGCGCTGCCTAGAAAGAGCGCTACTGGTAACTGTTAGCAGCAGCGCCTGTTATCTAGCCCCACGCTACTGCTAAGTGTAAAACACCACACCCCCTGATCAGTAAATATTAGCAGCGCTTTTCGCCCAACCAGCGCTACAGCTGGTGGGCTTAGCAGTAGCGCTGGCCCGTTGCCCGCGCTGCTGTTAAGCCCACTACCCCCCCCCCCCCCCCCCCGGCCCGCGCGCCCCCTCGGCCCGGCCTCATCTCTCACTCACACTCCGCACTCCTCCCTCATCCCCCGCGCGCCGCCGTCGACCCCCGCACACTGTCGTCCCCCGCGCCGGCCCTCCTCCCTGCGCCGGCCCTCCTCCCTGCGTCGACCGCCCTCGCCCGTGCCGGCCCTCCTACCCGCCGGCCGCCCAGCTCCCCCGCGCCGGCCCTCCTCCCCGCCGGCCGCCCAGCTCCCCTGCGTCGGCCTGCTCCTCCGCCCGCCGCCCCGGCCCCTGCGCCGGCCCTCCTCCACCGATAGGTACTCCTCCCTCCTTCCTCCTCCTCCCTCCCTCCCTAGTTATAGTTATTAGAGTAGTTATTTTGAATCCTATGTAGTTGAAAAAATGTAGGTTATTAGAGTAATGTAGGTTATGATTGAACCCTTGCTAGGACAGATTAGGTATGAACCCTAGTTAATTCGTATGAACCCTTCGTTTTTAAATTTAGCTAGGTTTTTAATTAGGTGTAGTTAATAGAATTCAGGTGTTTTAAGTGTATTTAAAAGAGTTTTAGGTGTTTTAGTTGTTTTAGGTGTAGTTAAAAGAATTTTAGGTGTTTTAGTTGTTTTAGGTGTAGTTAACAGAATTCTAGGTATTTTTTTAGTTAAAGCAATTGTTGTTATTTTTTTTAGTTAAAGCAATTTTTCCTGTTATATGCAAACTTGCAGTGGACATGTCATGTTTTGAACATGTTACATTTTGGACATGTCATATTTTTCTGAGTGGCCTACGCTTTGCCAGAAATGTCAATTCGTTTACGTTCTGGCAAATTTCAGGCGCCTGTTTTTAGCAAAAGTCATGCCAAATTTTGCTAAGTGTTTATTAATTTTGTTTTCATAATTAAGCATTTTGTTCTCGACGTCGACGATGCCTATCCCGCATCCTCGTCGTCGACTCGGCGGAGGACTCCTCGCTGAGCCGAGGGGCCATGTCCGGGACTGGGCTCCGCCGGGCTGGTACTGGGTTGTGCTACCTTCTAGTGAGCGCAGCTTAGTGAGGAGCCAGCCCGTCGTCGACCCGGAGCTTCTTTGGTGGCGGTCACGTGGGCCTGCATCGGTGGAGAGGCTTGAGTCCCCCACGCAGGTGGTGCAACACCGTGTCATGGAGGAGAACGCGCACGTCCAGCGCTACTTGGTTGCGTTGGCGAACGGCCGGTTCTCCAATACCTGGCAGTTTCTTTGGGGATCTCACCGGAGCTATGATCCGGTGATGGTTCCTTCTCTTTGGGTGTCCACCGCGGCACACTGAACCTAGAGGAGCTATTATTCGAGATGTATTAGTGATATTATATGATGATCTTTGCTACAAAAGTACTATATATGTATTCGATGATGGCTTATTAATTACCTATTAGTTATTTGCTTATTGAATGCAAAAGATGAGCGCGGTTTGTGCTACAAACTACTATATATGTATTCATGATGGATTATATGATGATCTTTGCTACAAACTACTACAAACTACAAATTTTAGGTGTTTTAGTTGTTATATGATGATCTTTGCTACAAACTACTACAAACTACAAATTTTAGGTGTTTTAGTTGTTATATGATGATCTTTGCTACAAATTACTATACATGTATTTGATGATGGATTATTAATTACCTATTAGGAAATGTCTGACGACGAAAGGGAATTCTCTATGTGCGTTTACTGCGAAGATAAGCACGGTATGTGCGACAGGCCTCACCTGGTAGAAGCTCGGCGCTTCAGCATCAAGCTCCAAGAGACCTTCGATGTTGATACGGTACGCAACTATGACAAGTGTTTTTTGTTATTTTTGTATGACTTCTCTCCTTCAACGTGTAATTTCCGTCTTTTACAATTCGACTAGCTTATCCCATGCCATGCAAGACGCTATGTCTTGGAGAAGATGGGGTTTGAAGATCATGAAAGCACGGAGACAAAGATAATTCAACTAAGGACCCATCATGGTTATGATTTTGCTGTAAAACTATACAATTCTGTGAACTCATCCAATTTTGGTTGCCCGAATTGGAAAGCCCTTTCCAAGGCGTATGATTTTCATGAGGGTATGCTTCTCACCTTCGATCTTGGTGATCCTGACATCGGCGAAAATGATATGACCATGTGGGTCCTTGTTGACACACTTCCAGTTCTACGTTGTGTGAGTTTGTTAAACATATTTACCAAGTAATTTATATTGTTTATTTTAAAATATTTGACAGCTTATTTCCGTTGACAGCTTATTTTCATTCTTCAAAAAATGTACGGAAGATGGTAGACAGAACCTACTACTACAATGATGAAGCACAATTAACTTATAAGGAGAAAGATGGTCTGATCACATTTTTTACTGATCTTGAGAATTACAATAGCTATTATCGAATTCCTCAAAATTATGGTTCATATGTGCCACTAGTGCACGCAGTGTGCTAGGGTAACATCAATGGAGATATCATGGTAAGATTTTGTACTATTACGACATCCGTGCATCTTTTGCATAAAGTTTTCTAAAACTAAACTACATTGCTAACTACAAAGTTATTACTATGTTTTTGAATAGAAAATCCCGATGGACTGTGTGCCTCATCTGATGTTGCCAAGAGGTCGCGTTGATGTTATGAGCTTACGGCCACCACGGCCAGGTCAGCCACAGTATCCACATCACTCCTGTCCATACCGGATTTCTAAAAGCAAGGAAGCCATGATAATAAAAGATTGGAAAAAATGTTTCAACCATCGTAGAGAGCTACTTGGAAGCAACATTGTGCGTAGGCCAAGACTTGGAGACAGGATGGTCTCCGTTCTTCATTATGGAGAGTTCAGTTTCCTTAATGAAGAGTCAATGCCTATCTTGTTTTATGATATTTTACCTAAGAGAGGGTAGAGTAGGTCCTATTAGAGGAGTAGGTCCTAGGTAGAATGTGTTATTATGTGATATAATGTGTTAAAGTTGATGAGGAGGATGAGGAGTTGTGATTATGACTAGTGACCAACTTGTTATATATATGATGTCTCATCGGCGAACATTGTTTGGTGGTGATGACTAGTGGTAATGAATATGCTATTTAAACAGACTAGTTCATGATGAGTTGTTATTGTATAAAAGATATATCTGTTTAAACATGTACAACACCAAAATATTAAAAAAAAAGACATAAATGTTAGCAGTAGCGCTGTCCTAAAAACACGCTACTAGTACTTGAACTTACCAGTACCGCTGGTCTAGAACGCGCTATTGCTACAAAATAGCTGTAGCGCCGTAGCAGTAGCGCTGGTTCCCGCGCTACTGGTAGCAACAAAACAGCGCTACTGGTATTCTTTTCTCTAGTAGTGTCGCTAAACGGAAGCGTTTATCAACGCGGTTGATGTAATCGTACACCTTCACGATCTGTCCCGATCAAGTACCGAACGTATGACACCTCCCCGTTCAGCACACCTTCAACACGATGTCGTCCTCACCTTCTCGATCCAGCAAGAGATACAAAGTAGTGGATGAGTTCCCGGCAGCACGACGGTGTGGTGACAGTGGTGGTGAAACTATTCCGAAGGGCTTCGCCAAGCACTTTGGACATGGACGGAGGAGGAACTAGAACTAGAGGGAGAGGGGGCGCCACACACAACTTGGAATCATGGTGTGTGTTCCCCCTCCTCTCCTCACATATATATAAGTCGAGGGGGGAGGGGAGGCTGCCTAGGCACGCCCCCAAGGGGGCTGGCTGCTACCCTAGCACTAGTAGAAAAGAGGGCTTTGGTTCAGGCCGGGTCAGCCCATTAGTCCGGGTTCAGACCAGAACCGGGACCCATGGGGGCATTGGTCCCGGTTCGTGAGCCCAGGGGGCCGGCCGGGCCACGTGGGCCATTGGTCCCGGTTCGTCTGGACCTTTTGGTCCCGGTTGGTGGGACAAACCGGGACCAATGGGCCTAGCTGCTGGCCCACCACCATTGGTCCCGGTTGGTGGCTTGAACCGGGACAACAGGCTGCCCTTTAGTCCCGGTTCGTGCCATGAACCGGGACCATTGAGGTGCCTATATATACCCCTCGCCCGCGAGCAGAGCACTCCAATGCTCTGTTTTTCTCTGGCCGGGGAGGGGAGGGCTTTGTGGTGCTCTAGCTCACCTCCTATGCACATGAGGTGTTCGATAAAATGTCCAAGCCACACTAGTTAAGCTTTCTCCTCTCGAAGCACGACCTCCGAACTCTATTTTTCCCGAGATTTGTCTAGGTTTATATTAGCGGCCCGTCACGCCCTGTCCCCGTCTTTACTGTCGTCGATCGCCCGTGCCGATCTCGTCGCCGGCACCACTATGGTGAGCCTCTTGTTCTTATCTTCTTTCTGAAAGAAAAAAAAAATCTTTCTTTCGATAGATACTTTTCTAATTTTCTTACTATTTTATTGCTTGTTATTATATAGTGCGATGGTTTTGGTATCCGCCCCCGTCGGCCCTCGTCCTGTCTATGATTCGGATGTGGTATATATTATCTTTATAACTATTGCTTCATTTATTGTTTATGAAAATTATGCCGACCAACGTGACATAGATTTTATTTATCTTGGAGGTATGTGAACCGGAAATTCCAACCGACCCAATTGTTGAGAGGTTAAATTTAGTTGAAGAAGAAAACAATTTCTTGAAGGACAAAAAATTGAGGAGGAGAAGATGATATTGGAGTTGCATGTTGCGGATGTCGTCGATGATCACAAGACCAAGATGGATGCAATGCGCTTGAAGATTAGAAAGATTAGAAAATATGCCATTCATACCGAGGCTTGGTATCATTATGCCGTTGGATCAATTGTTACCTTGGTTGCGATTATGATCGCATTTGTTTTCGCATTGAAATATTTTACATAGTTTCAATGTATGGTTTAATTAATTTAGATGCTCTAGAGAGCTTTATGTTGTTAGATGAGAACTATGTATGTACTTTGGTTTTAATGTGATGATGAACTTCTATTAATTTGGTCACTTAATTATCTATTCATGATGTTCTGTAATGGTTTTTGACACACTTAATTATATATAATGCACGCAGATAAACCGGCAATGGATGTATGGTGACAGACACACCTCCGAGTACATTAAGGGCGTGCATGATTTTCTCGAAGTGGCTGAGGCAAACAAGCAGAATGGTACGTACAACGACATGATTTTCTCATCCAAGGCCCTAAGCAACCCGGCAACGACATTGATGTGTACCTAAGGCCATTAGTTGAAGAACTTTTACAGCTATGGAATGAAAACGGTGTACGTACGTGGGATGAGCACAAACAGGAGGAATTTAACCTGCACGCGTTGCTGTTTGTAACAATCAACGATTGGCCCGCTCTCAGTAATCTTTCCGGACAGACAAACAAGGGATACCACGCATGCACGCACTGTTTAGATGACACTGAAAGTATATACCTGGACAAATGCAGGAAGAATGTGTACCTGGCCATCGTCGAGTTCTTCCGACCAACCATCAATGTTGAAAGAAAGGCAAGCATTTAAAAGGTGAGGCAGATCACCGAAAGAAGCCCGCCATGCGTACCGGTGATCACGTACTTGCTATGGCCAATTATTTACACGTAATCTTTGGAAAGGGTCCCGGCGGACTAGCTGTTCCGAATGACGCTGAGGGACACGCACCCATATGGAAGAAGAAATCTATATTTTGGGACCTACCCTATAGAAAGACCTAGAGGTCCGCTCTTCAATCGACGTGATGCACGTGATGAAGAACCTTTGCGTGAACCTGCTAGGCTTCTTGGGCGTGTATAGGAAGAAAAAAGATACACCTGAGGCACGGGAGGACCTGCAACCTCCAAAGCAGTATGAAGGTCCTGCCAGCTACGCTCTTACGAAAGAAGAGAAAGAAATCTTCTTTGAATGCCTGCTCAGTATGAAGGTCCTGACTGACTTCTCGTCGAATATAAAGGGAATAATACATATGCCAGAGAAAAAGTTCCAAAACCTAAAGTCTCATGACTGCCACGTGATTATGACGCAACTGCTTCCAGTTGCATTGAGGGGGCTTCTACCGGAAAACGTCCGATTAGCCATTGTGAAGCTATGTGCATTCCTCAATGCAATATCTCAGAAGGTGATCGATCCAGAAATCGTACCAAGGCTAAGGAGTGATGTGGCGCAATGTCTTGTCAGTTTCGAGCTGGTGTTCCCACCATCCTTCTTCAATATCATGACGCACGTCCTAGTTCATCTAGTCGACGAGATTGTCATTCTAGGGCCCATATTTCTACACAATATGTTCCCCTTTGAGAGGTTCATGGAAGTCCTAAAGAAATATGTTCGTAACCGCGCTAGGCCAGAAGGAAGCATCTCCATGGGCCATCAAACAGAGGATGTCATTGGATTTTGTGTTGACTTCATTCCTGGCCTTAAGAAGATAGGTCTCCCTAAATTGCGGTATGAGGGGAGACTGACCGGAAAAGGCACGCTTGGAGGGGACTCAATAATATGCCGAGACGGATATTCTTGGTCTCAAGCACACTACACAGTTCTACAGAACTCTACCTTGGTGACCCCGTATGTCGATGAACACAAGAACAGTCTGCGCTCCAAACACCCGGAGCAGTGCGACGACTGGACTACATGTGAACACATCAGGACTTTCAGCAGTTGGTTGGAAACACGTCTCAGAGGTGACAAGACTGTTTGTGATGAGCTGTACTTGTTGTCCAGGGGACCATCTTTGACTGTATTGATTTACAAAGGGTACGAGATAAATGGGAATACATTTTACACGATTGAACAAGATCAAAAGAGCACCAACCAAAACAGCGGTGTCTGCTTTGATGCAGCAACCGAGAGGGGAAAGGACACATATTATGGTTACATAGTGGACATATGGAAACTTGACTACGGACATGATTTTAAGGTCCCTTTGTTTAAGTGCAAATGGGTCAATCTGTCAGGAGGTGGGGTACAAGTAGACCCACAGTATGGGATGACAACGGTGGATCTGAAAAATCTTGGATACACTGACAAACCGTTCGTCCTAGACAATGATGTGGCAAATTGACCCATGGGGCAAAAGGCCCTAACCAACCGGGACGAATGGGGCCCTAACCACGGTGGCGTCTGCCCTCCCCCCCCCCCCCCCCCCCCCCCGCCACCGCCCCTTCCTTCTTAGAGTGCAGGAGAGCAGGAAGGAGGGGAGGCGCCCCCCTTCTTTCTTAGAGCGGAGGGGGGAAGGCAGGAGGGGAGCCCCCCACACACACACATTTCCTTTTTCTCACGTGGAAGATAAGGTAAGAGGGGGCTGGCCCTGTTCCCTTCCTTCCCTAGGGCCGGCGCCCTGAGGTGGGCTGCGCCAGCCCCTTGTGGGCTGTTGTGCTCCCCTCTTTTTGGCCCCTTAAACCCAATAACTCCCTGTGGCTTCGCGGAACCCCTTCCGGTGATCTCATAAATACCCGGTGCATTCTGAAACTCTTCCGGAGACCAAATACTATCAACCTATATATCATGCTTTATCTCCGGACCATTCCGGAGCTCCTCATCATGTCTGTGATCTCATCCAAGACTCCAAACAACATTCAGTCACCAACTGACATAACTCATATAATACTATATCGTCAACGAATGTTAAGAGTGCGGACCCTACGGGTTCGAGAATGATGTAGACATGACCGAGACGCCTCTCCGTTCAATAACCAATAGCGGGACCTAGATGCCCATATTGGTTCCTACGTATTCTACAAAGATCTTTACCGGTCGAACCTTTATGAAAACATACGTAGTTCCCTTTGTCTGTCGGTATGTTACTTGCCCGAGATTCGATCGTTGGTATATCAATATGTATTTCAATCTCGTCTCTTTACTCATTCCGTAATACATCATCTTGTACCTAACTCCTTAGTCACTTTGCTTGCAAGCTTCTTGTGATGTTGTATTACCGAGAGGGCCCAGAGATACCTCTCAGTCATACGGAGTGACAAATCCCAATCTCGATTCACACCAACTCAACCGACACCTTCGGAGATACCTGTAGAGCACCTTTATGATCACCCAGTTACGTTGTGACATTTGATAGCACACAAAAAATTTCTCCAGTATCCGGGAGTTGCATGATCGCATGATCGAAGGAATATGTATTTGACATTAAGAAAGCAGTAGCAATAAACTGAGTGATCATATGCTAGGCTAACTGATGGGTCTTGTCCATCACATCATCTTCTATTTACTAATTTGAGGCACCGTAAGAACTCCCATGTTAATCCACATCATTAAGATTTTTTTAACGATTTGATCTATGTAACTGATTTATCTTGACCTTACAATCTATGGTACATGACTTATGATGGAAAAAAAGACAACCTGACACAACCTACACGTGTGTAATGACTAGCAAAAAAACATCCGTCGCTGAAACCCAGTACAGAATTCTTCAAAATGAATCACTTACATAATTCTCAAAAAAAAAGTATACCCTCCTAATAAGCCACGTACACAGTTCTCCTGCGTTTCCAACTCAGCTCCGTGTACAAGCCCTCCTCCAAGAGTCCTACCAAACGCATCTGCTTATTCTACATTGCCTCTCTCCAGTTAGGTCACGTCTCAATCTAGACGTTCCCTTGAGTCCTCTCATCCCATGATCTTCAAGGCCTGTTCCACCAACATACCCTCGAGACCTCCCATCCCCGAACTTCCATGGCTTGCTCCGCCGGGAGCATCACATCCAACCTCAAACTAGAGAAGCTGCAGTTTTTGTCATGCCACTAGCAACAAAGCCTACGTAAGTTCTTTGCGGACACTCCCCCGATCCAATCGAGTATCATCCAGCTTTCCATGCGCCTGTTGTTCCTCATCCTCCTACTCCCGTCATGTTCTAGTTGAACCGCTGATCTTCCCCGAATCCTTTAAACAGGAAAAGGAAATAATAGAGTAAAATAGAAATCTCATATGCAAGGAGTTTCTATCCAGCAGATTACAGCCATGTTGTACCCCATACATGAGATAAAGATGTGTGTTTCTACTAAGCACCTCCCTACTTAGGTGGTAATCATGGACCGTCCAGTAGCGTTGGCTGAACTCTAATAATGCTAGATAGACAGCCCCCACTGTAAGTGTTCATTGTCTTCAAAGTGCAATTTTGTTTTATTACCAAATAAAACCCTTTGCTTTTTTCGGGTGGGCAGACAAAGGCTGTTAACTTTTGAATTACTAATTTTAAATAAGATGTCTTAAGCATAAGAAAAAAATATGCTTAATCAGAATGCAAAACAAGGATAGGTGGAAGAAATATAAACTAAATGGAACTGTTCTAAGCTTCATTATAGTTTATTTAAAAGTTATAAATATTTATAAGGCATTTGAGTTCCATTTTAGGACGCAGACAAAAATTAGCACTTTGGTTCACATTTTTTTAGAAGGAAATATACACATAAAAAATTATGACAAGTATAAAACTAACCACTATTTGCAACATCCATAGACTTTCAAGAGACCACTGCTAAGTAACCATGCATTATACACTAGCCCGTGCAGATGCACGGGTTGTTGTCTAGTTCTTCTAATGATGTGACCCCATTATCAAATGACAACTCATGTCTATGGTCAGGAAACCTTACCCATCTTTTGATCAACGAGCTAGTCTAATAGAGCCTTACTAGGGAGTTGGTATTTTCTTGTTTATTCACACATCTATTTAAGTTTCCAATCAATACAATTATAGCATGAGTAATAAACCTTTATCATGTTTAAGGAAATATAATAGTAACCACTGTATTATTGCCTCTAGGGCATGTTTTCAACATGGACGACTCAGAATAATCTTTTTTGGCCTAGACGACCCCAAGTGACTGGTAGTGGTATTGGTAACAAGAATGACGTTGAGAGTTAAGGGTGGTATTGGTGGATCCGAGCGACTTATGGTTGATACTTGTGACTCCAAACGACTCGGAGTGATTCATAGTGGTATATGTGGGCCCTTATGACCCGGAGTGATTCATATAGTGGTATGGGACGATGAACACATTTCTTTCCTGTTTTGCGTAACCCAGATCCAATGAACGAGAACAGATGAATCGGACACTGGCGCAACAGCCGGATGTAATTATGGCCGGTTGGCCAGCACCTAGTGTCGTCTTCTTTTTCTCTTTTGAAATTAGTTGCTCAATCTATAACATTGTAGTATGCTAGTCTCACGTTATTCTCCACCAGAGGTCCTGCGTTTGAATCCTAGGCCCCACCTTATTTCATAAAAACAATGGTACCTATTTTTAACATAATTTGGTTAAGTATCGAAATTTCGGAGGCAATGAAGACACCATCAAAACACTCTCAACGGCAAAGCATTAGTGAAACATTCAACGAATGTCATAGACCCAACTACTTTTAGCTAGTTTCCAGGACTACAACATGGAGAATCTGAGGACGTTCTGCTTGGAAGACATGACCGAGACAATGACCACTGTCTCTGAAGATGCTTCGCTTTGGACTTCGGTGCTAGGAAAAATCATTTCCACTACAGCCGCCAACAATCATCGGTGAAGAGGAGCCCTTCTATTTCGTCGTCACGAGCCGTTGGACGTAGCAAAACAGATCGAAGCTAGTATGGTCATGTATTCACTTCCGTACATATCGCATAGATACTGAAAGCAGAAAAGGCGTCCCTGGTGCAGCAAAAGATAGAGCAACATAGAATATGAAGTTTGATCCAGCTAACTCCACATAAGAAACAAACTGCACCCAGTTGCGGTGCACCAAAGAACATAGCAAAGTAAAATTCTATCTCTAATACAATATGACGAATCAGGTCCACAGCTTTCATAAGAAGCTATAAACCTATAACTCATTCTTGATAATCCTCTACATGCTTGTAGCTGCAATACGAAGCACAGTATAAAATGCAAACTGCCACAAGGGTATCATATATTAACTGCCATATAAGTTCTTTACTATAAATTATTAAGGTCATGAATTGCATTAAGTTGTTCCATAAAAAATCTATAATTTTTGGAAAAAACACCTAGCACAAGTTTAAATTAGTAGACAAATAACTGACTACTTAGCAAGTGCATATGTTACTTAATGTAACAAACTGCTTAACAAGTGCATATGGGGGAGAACTGTGTCAAACATGCAAAGCCTATATTAATTTATCTTGCTTTTAGCTACTTAAAGTAACTTCCCTGAAGTGTGTAGATGACCGGAAAACTACAACTCATATGACAGGAAGATATAAAAAAAGATTTGATTCAAGTATGAATGAAACCTTTGTCTAAGTTGGAGAACCTTTTGTTTGAAATCATAGGTGCATGTAGTATACATTTAGCATTACATAGCATGTAGGCATCATTGTGTTTTACATTCACTTGGGATCTTGTTTAATAATAGCTACAGGCAGTGGCTTGCCAGGCCCTAGGCACGGCCAGGGGGGCGAGCGATTGGCAGGGGTCTAGCCCCTACTCGCCCCTCCTTGTCTCCGCCCCTGCAACTGTTGTCCTTTAATTAGAATAGTTGTCTTTTTTCCTACATCCTTTCACATGTTTCACCTTTTCTTTGGTGGGTCATGTTGTGTGAAATAGTTATATTATATCATTTCTTCCTCATTCTTGTACCTATAGTATTAATCCTGATTCGTTTTGCTTTTATCTGCAGGTCATTGTCAGGCCTGAGGAAGTGCATACAGAAGAAGACGAGGAGCACATAGGGTAGACCAATGTGTTTTCGATGTCAGAATCAGAATGGCTTGACAGTTGTACACGTGCTTGCATGGGCCATGGGTGTGTGTGCTTGTGGCGTGTGTTGGTTATTTAATGTGCTACTATCAGCAAGACGAGGCATTGACAATGAAATACTCCCTCCGTCCAAAATAAGTGTCTCTTCTTAGTAATAACTTTATTACAAAGTTGTACTAAGGTTGAGACACTTATTCTGGGACGGAGGTAGTAGAATTTTGAATCCCATGCACCCCATATCTGAACTCTCATTCTATTGGTCCCTTGCAAATTTCTTGTCATCCCCATGTGTGCTGTTCTGATCTTCCCCAATGATAGGTTGGTTCAAAAGTTTGTATCAAAGCTTTATTTTGGTTGGAATTGCACTTCAACTACTCTTGATCACAATAGTAAATTGATAAGGTTGCTATTCCTCTTTGTGGTTGATTTGGTGTAAGTTCCTGATCCGCCTTTTGTTGATTTGGAGGAACTGCATGAAGAAACATCTGAATCTTTTTGAGTTGCTACCTGCTATTTTGTTGAAATTCTGGTGTGCATACTATCATTTATGTCAAAATGTGTGATCTTGGTCACTCGAGTTCATATGTATTGTGGAATATTACTATCAGTTATTTTAGAGCAGGAGAAATAACAAGTCCAATGTTTCCTTCCTTTTTCTGAGGAAAAGGATGCCATTCTTTGAAAGATTGTGAACAAAGCAGCCTGTTGGTTTCCCATCAAATTTTGATCAATAGCTAATGTTATGTTTTGTTTTTAAAAACACATTAATTTGTAGACACCTGAAATTTCTGTATTCTGAGATATAAAATTTTGAAGCAAATAACTGTTGTTCGTTTGTACTTCCTCCATTTCACTGTTTTCCTTTTTTCTCTTCCCAAGAAAAGTAAGTCCTGAAAGCTCCTGGCGAAGTTTCCCAACCTGACACTAAAAAATATGGGATGAAATTGGTGCCTAAATCTAATTGCTTTTGACCATCTTGCAATCAATTTTGTTTTTCACCTCGGATTAAACAAATCCTTTTGCATCCTAAACAACTGTTTGCTTGCCCGTCGACTCAGCTCACGAAGCGATAAAAAAAGACCAACATAGCCTGCCTGGCCTAGCTTCAGGCTTTGATCAAGAGAACCAGGATAGTTTTTTTTAAATATCTCTCAAACATAGTCAGTCTACTCGTGACTGATATAAAATAATAACAAATATGTTTCATTGCATTTTATTACATTTTTTATTATTTTACTGATATGTTTTTGTTGTAGGGTGACCTATGATTTTTTTCACATAATTATTATAGTTTTAAATAGCGGGGTATGCCAAATAGCGACGGTCTTTAAAATTAGCCACACCAAGGCTATAATCGACTATTTCATAACTTTAGTGGATATATGTGCATGAATGGCATCCTTCTCAAACCACTATAGCGCAGCAACATCGATGGTATACCCAGCTATCTAAAACTTTGATCACCTAAAAAAATCTAAAACTTTGATAATAATAAGTGTGTTGCACGTGCAAGTTTACTAGTGGAAGAAAAAAGTACAACTGAAGATTAAAATATTCTTATGGTTTGTGCAATGGGTGCTTCTCTTACTAAGGACAATCTTGCAAAGTGCAAGTGGCAACGGAGTAACAATATTGTTTCTGCGGTTTGGAGGAAACAGTTCATCGTTGGTTCCTTGACTGCACAAACTAATTTTGCACAGTTTTGGTACCTACCTGCAACGTATCATTGTGAAACAAGCCAGTGGCAAGTGATATGTAGATTTTGGATTGCGAAATAGTAACCACGGAAAGTAAAATTGTAATGTATATATCATTGTGAAACAGTAATGAAATAAGCCAGTGAAAAGTGACATGTTGGTTCGGAAATTGTGAAATAGCATCTACATAAAGTGAAATTATAATGTATTAGTGTGAAACTGATTATTTTAATGTGTTAAACATGCATTCGAATATAAATGCGGTTGAAAAATATCCAAGATTGGTCTCATTTTAAAGATTTTTGCGCAATGAGTTCAAATATATAGAATTTTCAAAAACGAATACATGCTTTAAAAGATATGGATGTTTTAAGTTAGTCAAGAGGAAAAAAAGATTGGATTTGTTGTGTGGGAGAAGAGAGAGAGAGAGAGGCGGTCTACCACATAACTATTGTCCTACATGTAAAGTACAATGGTGGGCCAGATACTGAAATACCTATATTTCATAAACTGTAAGAATGATTGCGTTTCAAACAGAGCAACGATTCACAATTTTTTGCAGGTTATTTTCCGAGCTATGTGAGGGATCCGTACGTGGTCCTTACTACACCATGCGGACATGCGAGAACTTATGGTATCTGGATGCAACCAATGAAAGATGGTAGGACGGGATATGTACATTTAGTTTGGACGGCGGTTAATAATAGATTATGAGTGTAAGAAATATTCCTATGTTTGCCGGTTGTGACTACTTTTTGTGAAGTTCGTTCCTGAAGCTTGTTTGAAACTTTAGTAAATATATGGTTGTGTGTGTCGCAATGATGAAGAGGCCGAGGGTTACCCTCCTAACAAAAAAAAGGTCCATTGTATATCTTAATTTAGTTCATGGCAGAAAATGCTGATAATAAAGTAGTACAAAATCTACACCTACGCCGGCTGGATATAACTTGTTTCTCATCAACTGTATGTAGGATTCGAAAAACTGTAATCGTGCACGGCATATCTTCTCCAGTTAGGTATAGTTGATATAGACGTACTCCGTCCGTCCCAAAGTACTTGTCGCAGAAATAGACATATCTACACGTATTTTAGTTTTAGATACATTCATTTCTAACCATTTGTATGACAACTAATTCCGGACCGACGGAGTATTATGTAACTCTTCGAGGTCCAACTTTTTGTTTGTAGCCTTTTAAAGAAGCAAGGATAAATACAGCAGGCTGTTCCTGCCGCCACAAAGCTGTACGGATTTGCCATACCGGGTTCATCTCTGTATTGACCTGTTAACATGTGTAGCAGCTAACTGATAGCACCATGTTTTTGGGTGGTGCGCGGGGGGGGGGGGGGGGGGGGGGGGCTCATCTCTCTCTCTTATTTCTTAATTAGTTGATTCATCTTGATACTCTGCGAGGAGGATACAACTTATATGATAAAAACAGTTTACGCCCCATGTGTGAGATCTTGAATGCTGTTGTTTGCAGCTTTAGGCGCTTCTTGTTTTGATGAGAAAACTCGCAAACTTAGTGTGATGTTTGAGATGAATTTGAACCAGTAATTACATTTTGTACACCCAAACATAGTGGATGATATTCCTGCTCTCACCTCTTACCTTTAGTAGGTTATAGTACAAGTGCATAGAAGGTTCTGTAAGTGACATAACATGAGGTAATAAAAAGCCTATATATTTGCTGATACGGGGTTCGCACTCAGAACTTCTACTTCCATCTATAAGGTGCTAAAATTATCCCTTACACTTGGAGGTAATTAGGGTTCACTAGCGCGGAGGAAAAGAAAGGTTCAGACTTCAGAGAGATGGCCGGGGCAACAACCTGACAGAGGTGGTGGCCTCGGCAAAGGGGACGAGTGGCAACACGGCACCACATTGATGTAGCGTCCTGGTTACAGAAGGTTGCGTCCTGCAGATGGCAGCGAGTAGGTCTATGACGTCCGAGCAACGTAGCACGACGGCAATGGTGGTGGGCTTGGCCCACAAAAGATTCACTTCATTCGGCAGTTGCTTAGTGTGAGTGCGGTGAGTAAGAGCTTGTGTCCTGTGCGCCAATGTTTCTACATGCCTTGAGGGTACTATTTTGCCGAAGAGAATTAAACACTAAGACGGTTGCCAATATGCGTCCTTGCCTCTGCACTACCTGCTCCACGACAAGGACTACCCGTACAATACACTTGGTTCGTTCGTGTTGTATATGGTTATGAAACTCCATGCGATGCATACACTCCATAAGATTATGAACGGCAAAAGAAAATCAAATAGAATATCACATGCATGTCACCATAATGTTTTACTCCCTCCATCCCAAAATTCTTGTCTTATATTTGTCTAGATACAGATGTACATGCCTTGATACATCCGTATTTAGACAAATATAAGACAAGAATTTTGGGACTGAGGGAGTATTACTGGACATCATTTTTCATTATTTGGCATGATGAAAAAGTCCAACTCGATATAGTCACTAATCACAGAGCGTACATAAACAGGAGACTATGAAAAATCCAGTCATTTTACAATAAGAACCTTTCACGAGCTTTCCGAACTTCTTCACGCATTTGTTCTGGCAGAAATTTTCGGTCTAGGCAATACAAAGGTATCCAGTAAGCAGGCTTTTCATAGCACCCCGTGGACAAGAACATACGTCAGTAAGAGAAATCCACACTAAGAAACTTGTGCAGTTGTACTCCGCTTGGAGGGATAAGAGACACATATATAGGGACATGGAGATTGATTTCTTACGAGCATGAGTTGAATCTCCTAGCAGGACAAGCACCGTAAGGCAAAGAAGAAGAGCTTTCCCCTTCATAAGGCAGGCTCAAACTTCTGATCCTAGTTTATGTTTGGGCGTCGAGAATTCGAGATGCATACATGACGTTATCTTATACTCCCTCCGTTCCTAAATATTTGTCTTTTTAAAGATTTGAAATGGACTACCACATACGGATGTATATAGACATATATTAGAGTGTAGATTCACTCATTTTACTCCGTATGTAGTCACTTGTTGAAATCTCTAGAAAGACAAATATTTAGGAACGGAGGGAGTAGATTTCTAGCTAGAGAACATTTAGTTTTGGTTCACTCAAATATATAAAAAAAATCAGACCATATCATTTTCCTTAATTTCATATGGTATCCATTTAATGTTAGTATATACTATATCTATATCTACAACAATGTTATCCATTTAATGTTATTATATCTATCTATATCTACGATGATGGTACCCATTTAATTTTGTTATATCTATGACGATGGTATCCATAATCTTATTATAATTAAAAAGATTTGACTACATCATTGTCCTTATTTCCTAAAAATATGGTTCTATCTTTAAGATGGTATCTATTTAATGGTATTATATCGATCTATATCTTGGAGAATGGTATCCTTTAAATGCTATTACGTCTATCTACATTCGGGATGGCAAATAAGAATAGCTTAATCCTTCAAAAGAATCAAGGATGGCAATGGGTTGTGTATGATGTGGGTACAATAATCTCATACCCATGCCCATACCCTACAAATCGGGTAAATATTCACGTCCATGCCCGTACCATATGGGTATCCATGCTCGTTGGTTACCCATCGCAAAGGTCAACACAACGTTAAAGGATGGTGCACTAGTGCAGAAACCCCTTGTAGTATTTTGCTAAAGTTAGCCCATGGCAGATTCTCGAAAACAAAGTTAGCCAATGGCACAAGCTCCGACAACACAAGGCCTGAGATGCACAAGTAGTCGATAGCCCACGATAACTTTATCATATATTCTCCAATCGAGAATTCATTGTCTGCTTCCCAATGATTTCGGCTGATTCCTTTCCGCCCGGATCGTGAATCACAAGCCAGCGACTCCCGCCGGCCTCACCCAGGTCGTCCTCACAATGACCTAAGTCTCGCCTCCGACGCATCGTCGAACTCCACTCCACACAGTTTCGCTGTCGCTGCCGCGTAGCTTGGAGGCCAGACTGTGAGGAGATCGATCTATGCTTGTTGTTTCAGTGTAGAGGCTGATAATTTGTTGAATTCTCAGTTACCTGAAAAAATTCATCGCAGCCAGAGGCAAGTTCGAATACTATCATCAGGATCATGGGAGTCAAGGGTGCGTACGCATCAGTACAATTAGGTTTAGTTTGAGTACTCTGTCTCTCTCTCGCTCTCCCTCTCTTCATGAGTGGTAGGATTTGTAAATGAAGGAGATATCTACCAACCCCTCGCTTCTTGCCGTAATCTCCTCCTTGGTTTTTCGCATAATGCCAACATTGAACCATCGTAGGGGTATTGATGACCTAGAACTAGTACTAACCACTTTCCCCTTACCACCTACCAAATTCAGCGCCATCAAAAGTGTTTCCATTGTCTAAGGATCCTGATGACAGCAAGATGACATTTGTTGCTACCATGAAATGACCATCACGGTTCCTGACGATCGAAACAATCACAACCTTGCCATGGCAACATCTACATTCACCTTCACGCAAACAGTAGGAGGAGAGATCCATGGTCAGACTGTGATAAGAGCATCTGCAGCCGTTCCCCCCCCCCCCCCCCCCCCACCTCCCCCCACATGGCTAGAAACAAGTGCCGCATGGGGGCGAACCAGCGATATTTTCGGCGTGGGGGCGATTGGGTTCCCAGCCGCCATCCCCAGGTCCCCCAGACGCACTTTTTGTATTTATTTTTAAAAAGACATTCGGCCAAAATTTGGCCAACACAACATAGATTCGGCGATATTTAGGCGTTCCACAGTTTTTTTTACATATACAACACGTAAAATCTACTAAAAAAAGAAAAACAAAGGCCTTGTAGTCGCCGTCGTCGCCGCCATCGTCGTCCTCCTTCTCCTACTTCACACGGCTGTCCCTGCTGGACCCCTGCCCGGGGTCGCCCTGGCAGACTGGTTTGGTCGGCGGCGGCGCCACGTCGTCGCTGTCCTTGAGGACGACGACACCTCCCTCATCGCTGTCCTCGAGGACGACGACACCTCCCTTGTTACGGCCACGGCGCCGTGCGTCGATCTCCTCCAGGGCGCGGCGCTGGCGCTCCATCTCCAGTCGTGCCCAGTCATCCCGCACCCACTTCATGGCGGCCTCGTCAGCGTGCTCGCTCTTTAGGGGGGCGAGCCCCGGCTCCGTCTTCGGCTTGATGAGGCGGGACATAGGAGCCGAGGAGGCGCGACAACCCGCTTTGATGACGAGGGCGGCACCGCGGGTGGGCCGGCCGAGCGGCATTTCCACGGGCTCGGGCTTGACGCTGACGAGCGCCGGCGACCCGGAGGAGTGGGAGGAGGATCAGGAGGAGGAGGAGGAGGACCTGTCTAGCATTCGCCTCGGCAGCCATGGGCTACCACTCCGGTGGGGGCCGGGGCTGCCGGGTACTTGAGCGGCGGATTATTGCCGCCCTCGTGGTACTCGAGGAAGGTGTGGAGTGTGCGGCCGGGGGCTCCCCACCACAGGCGGCAGTCGTCGCTGTTGTTACTCCCCCTTACCACCTCCGCGTTGTTGATGGAAGCGAGCCGCTCCGCCTGCCGGCGTTGGAAGTACGCCGCCCACACCTAGTGATTGCCGGCTTCGTACTCCGGGAGGGGCCGCTCGTCCTCCGACAGAGAGGCCTGCACATGCTCGATATCAGCATGGAAGTATGCGAGATGTTCGACGTCGGGCAGCGGGAGGACTGGGACACCCCAGGCACTGAGCCACCACCGCCCCGGCCTGTGCATTTCGGGGGGCGCCAGGTAGTTCGCCTCGTGGAGGAGGTGGGCTTCCCACTCGTGCAGAGAGCGGCGGCTGAAGCCGTTGGCCGCCGCCGCGTCGCCGGGGAACCATTCACCCATCGGCTAGGCGTGCACGCAGTGGCTAGACAGGGAGAGAGGGAAAAAGAGGGTGTCGGCGGCGAGAGAGGGGGGCTGCGGGCAGGTGCGTCCACCGACGAGGGAGGGACGCCTTTTATAGCGGCTAGGGGGCGGCAATGTGTGTACGCGTGGCGGGAGGGGGCACGTCGCCGCACTGCGCCGCCCGTGAGGAATCAATGAAAGGTTGACCGGCGACAACCTTGGCATTGATTCCCCACGGGAAACCGATGCAATAAGGACGACGAGGTGCGGGGGTCGCTAACTCGCGGGACCGCCGTTCTTTTGCGCAAAAGACGATTGCCCCGGTGCCCGCAGGCGCCTATCAGCGCGCTGGGTTCGGCCTGAGTCCGCCGGCGCCAGTTTCGAGCCTAACCGGCGAAAATTGGGCTCCTGAAGGCGCGACTGAGCCGTTTTCCAGCGCCGGCCCTAAGAAATGGCCTTTGGGGGGGGGGGGGGGGGGGGCTGTTCGGGGAACGGCTGTAGATGCTCTAAGTGACTTTGTTTCGAAGAATGCTAGAAGAAGTTACAAATTTATTTTCTTCCTGGGCCACCAAAATCTCAGGACTGGCCCTGTGTACATGCAAGCAAGCCTTTGGCCAGGAACTTCTAGCAACACGCTAGGGACATAAATGTCATTAGCGTTTTTTTAGAAAAGGAGGATGACCCCCGGTCTTTGCAACTGGGCGATGCATACGACCACTTTATTAATTATTATCACAAGACCTTACAAAGCCATACAACAACAAGACTAAAGCCACCGTCTAAGCAACAACTCTCGCTACACCTATCCAATTGATGAAGGGACGCAGATAGTTTGGGCCTAATACCAAACAAACATCGCAGCCAAATCTAAACATTTAAGACCTGAGGTCCCAACCAGGATGCCTGCCGGGTATGGGGCACCTACCAGTCCGGCGCACTCCTCAACCAGGACGCCTGCCGGCTATGATGCCGCCGGAGCCACCTGCCACCAATCCATCTTCGAAGTTGTACTATTGCATGTACTGTGTCAGGTCTCACTGCCATCGACGCCACCACGACGCCCGATAGCGTCGTCCTCCTGCGCGAGTCCATCCTCCCACAACAAACTCCGAAACTGCACTGCGCCACGCCGTCAAGATCTGTCGCTATCAGTGTGTAGGATGAAGCACCGCTCCACCAAAGAATCCGCCCTCTGGTCCCTCGATCACATGTGTACCACCAAGAATGACGCCCCCAAGGGAGGAACAACACTAGAGCGCCGCCGTCATCCGATCATCCGATCTAGGGTTTCCCCCAGAGGTAGCAAAGAGTGGCCTTGAACTTCTCCACAGCGATGCCTTCAAGAAGGGAACGACGCAGATTGCACTGCCACCGTCAGCCTTAGTAGACGGCGAAGGCAAGTTTTCATCCAGATCAGTTCAAAGGGATCCAACTCTCGCGCACGGGCCGCCGTCACCACCAGCACCACCAGGCAGAACCCTGGAGCACCAGCAGATCGGCGAGCCGCCGGAACCACCGCATCCAGATCACCGGCCAAGCCGGGCCGCCGCAATCCCCCGTGTCGTCCGGGTCAGAGACGGAGCCGCCGACCGCGCATAGGGACCACCGCCGCCTGCATACGCCGGAGCACCGCCGAGAGCCAAACGCCCGCCACCGCTTGCCGAGGGCCGCCGCCGCCCGCCCCGGGCGCACTCCCACGCACACCAGGGGGAACTGCCGTCGTCCCCAAGCCCGCGCCGGCACGCCCCGCCTCCAGCGCGCCGTGGAAGAAGAGATCCCGCCGCCGCCGCCGCCGACCGGGCTTTGCCCGGCGGCGGCGAGGAGGAGAGGTCGGGGGAGGGACGAGTACGCGGCGGCGCTAGGGTTCCCCCCGGTCGCCGCGCAGGGGCGACACGGGAGGAGTCGGGAGGAGTCCAAAAAACACTGTCCAACAAGCTGGAATCAAATGCCACTAGCGTAAAAATAATTAACTGTGTGGGCACGACACAAACGTCATTGGTTTACTAAATTCTAGCAGTGTTCCGCTGAGTGAAACGCAGCTAATATGGCCACAAATTAATTGTTCGGGACCTTCTTCTCTGGTCACGGTCTGGTTTCATTGTCTCTTCTTCCTTCTTTCTCCACACACATTCTCTCCCTCTCTCTCCCCATCTTTTCATTTCTTTGTCCCCACAAGCTAGCTCCCACCCGTTCGGCCAGGAGCTCTTTGTCGTGGCCCACAAACCTATTGTGCAGATAGGGTATGGAGATGTGTTCGAGTACGACACTTCTATCCTAGGCATCTTATATAATGTGGCGGTAGACAAATGATGCAAGGTATGCCAATATTGTTGGAAATATGAGCAAATTACTACGAGATTTAATCCGAATAAACAGAAGATAAATCATGACTACAGTAGCAGAGATTGAACTAATCATGCAAACTAGCATAGCAGATAAACAGATCACATCTAGGGCACATACTAGAAACATGAATTCTACCACGATCTCGAACAGGAAAGATAGAATCACGTACGTTGCAGCGGGAGCAGCACCGCTCGCGCTGACGTTGTCGCCCATGTCGTCGAGGATGAGGTTGCCGAGGTCGGGGAAGAAGTCGTCGTTCGCGAAGTCGTCGCTGCCAGCAGTCGCGCGAGTGCGCTCCCCAAAAACCTGATCGCCTCTCTCCCGTACAGTATCACGAGAGGCGGGGTTCCGGAGGCCTGCTGTCCCTTCTCCCGATGCACGCCGAAAGGAGGGATGAAGAAGACTTGCTTGGCGGCACAATGATCTGGAGCGGTGGTGAGAAACCATACGAAGCGGCCGCGGCTAGGGTAGATGTCTGCCTGACTATATAGTGCGGGTCGGGTAGGTCGTGGGAGTAAACCCCACGTCCGAGTCGTCACGATCCAAAGGAATCGGAAACGCTTTAGTAATTAACGCGTCCGTTAATTATTAATTAATGACTCATTAATTTTTCCCGAGCAGCAAAAATATAGACAACGTGCATAGCTCTGTCCTCGGCTCGGCTCAATCCCACAACCCGCGGCGCATCGTGACGTGGCGAGGCGAGTGAGGAGGAGGAGCGCGCGTGTAGGTCTCCTCTTCTAATGCTCATACAAGTGGTAGGAGAGCTCACCTTATAAAAAGGTGCAACTCTCTCTCAACTTATGAGGTGGGACTAAACTTTAGCCTCACTCACTCCACTCACATGTGTGCATGAATGGGCCAAGTGAATTTCAGAATTTTAGTTGGGCTTTGGGCCAAAAGCCCACTAGCAAATTCCAACAATCCCCCACAAAGTCTCATTTGCACATTTCACCATTTGGTTTCAAAACATTGTTTATATACCGGTGCTTAGTGGACACTGTGAAGTTAAACTTTCACTTAGAGATTTATGCTACACTAGATCACAACTTGAATAGTGGACTATGCCTTGAACTACAAGTTTTCTGCGAGACTAGTTTCACACAAATTCTTGACCGGTACTGGGCTGCCGCAAGGCTTCCCCGTGGGTGGAGCGTATACATCGTACTCCAGAGCCTTTCATGAATTTATTAGAGAGCACCCACTTCTCACAGACTGCGACGTTAACAGTCAAATTTATATAGGTGTGTTTCTCAGGAGATGCTCTGCAGGACAACATCTCTGCTTACTCAAATAAGCCACTTGGAACACATTAAGATAGATATCAACCTGCCATGCAGATCAGGAGAGTATTGCATCTTCACGGAGTGGGATAATTAAAATAAGGATACTCTCCTCTCAGCTGACCAACAGCTTGTCTCCCACTTCTACTTCACGGGATCTCCGATCACATAGAGTGGGTTACCACTATGGACAACTCATGCGGTGGGTCTCAAACCCATCTCCATCGATGCATTATCTATCACATTACGTGATAGACCCTTTGTGAAGGGATCTGCCAAGTTTTTTGACGTTTGGATATAATCCAACGTAATAACTCCGGAGTTTCTCGGTTTCCTGACAGATTTTAATCTCCTCTTCACATGCCTTGAGGACTTCATATTGTCCTTAGAACTGTTTATTTTGACGATCACAATTTGATTATCACAGTTCATCAGGATAGGGGGGTATTGTTTCTTCAACCATAGGTAAGTCCATCAATAGCTCACGAAGCCACTCTGCTTCAACAGTGGCAGTGTCTAATGATGTGAGTTCTGCTTCCATAGTTGACCTCGTTAATATGGTCTGCTTGCAAGATTTCCAGGAAACAGCGCCACCACCAAGTGTAAAAACATAACCACTTGTGGCCTTAATCTCATCAGCATCAGATATCCAGTTCGAGTCACTATAACCCTCCAGTACCCTTGGATACCCGGTGTAGTGAATACCATAGCTCGTAGTGCCCTTCAAGTAGCGCATAACTCTCTCAAGCGCACGCCAATGATCATCTCCCGGTTTTGACACAAACCGACTCCGCTTGCTCACAGCAAAAGAGATGTCAGGCCTCGTGGCACTCGCTAAATACATAAGCGAGCCAATAATCTGAGAATACCTCAGTTGATCTCTAGCAATCCGTCGATTCTTTCGAAGCAACACACTAGCATCATATGGAGTTGGAGAAGGCGTGCAGTCGCTATACCCAAAACGACTCAAGACCTTTTCCACATAGTGAGACTGAAGCAGTGTGATCCCACCATTCTCATCTCTCAATAGGTTGATGTTTAAGATAACATCAGCTACTCCTAGATCCTTCATCCCAAAACAGCGAGATAAGAAATCCTTAACCTCCTTGATTAAATCAAGTTTGGTTCCAAAGATCAATATGTCGTCGACATACAGACAGAATAACTCCTTCGCCCCCACCATGGAGATAGTACCCACACTTGTCACCATCATTTACTACAAAGCCGGCAGCAGTTAATGTTCTTTCGAACTTCTCATGCCACTCCTTAGGAGCTTGTTTAAGGCCATAGAAAGACTTTAACAACTTGCACACCTTTCCTTCCTGACCAGGTACTACAAAACCATCTGGCTGATCCATGTAAATTTCCTCCTTCAACTCTCCATTGAGGAAAGCCGTCTTAACGTCCATTTGATGAACGAGAAGACCATGTGAGGCAGCCAGTGATAGTAGCACCCGAATTGTGGTCAGTCTAGCCATGGGTGAGTAAGTATGAAAGAAGTCTTCACCTTCTTTCTGGGTATAACCCTTAGCCACAAGCCGTGCCTTGTACTTTTCAATCGTACCATCAGGTATAAGCTTCTTCTTGAACACCCACTTACATCCTACAGGTTTGCACCCATAAGGACGGTCAGTGATCTCCCAGGTCCCGTTAGCTAAGATGGAATCCATCTCGCTACGAACAGCTTCCTTCCAGTAGTCAGCATCAGGAGATGCATAGGCTTCTGAAATAGTCCTGGGTGTGTCATCCACAAGGTACACAATGAAATCATCACCAAAGGACTTTCCAGTCCTCTGTCTCTTACTCCTTACAGGAGTTTCATTGTCACCCTCAACAGGATTCTCAACGTGTTCCATCGCGATGGTGGGATTAGGAATTACAGTGAATTCCTCACTAGATGGAATAGGTATCTCCTGATTTGATGAACTTGACATATCCTTCATAGGAAATATGTACTCAAAGAAAGTTGCATCATTAGACTCCATAATCGTACCAACATGCATGTCGGATATCTCAGATTTTATTATCAAAAATCTATAGCCAATGCTATGAAAAGCATAGCCCAGAAGAACACAATCCACGGTTTTTGGTCCAAGCTTGCGCTTCTTGGGAATTGGTATATTGACTTTCGCCAAACAACCCCAAGAACGTAGGTAAGAGAGTCTCAACCTTTTGCTTTCCCATTCCTCAAATGGAGTCATGGTCTTATGCTTTGTGGGAAATCGGTTTAGGACATGACACGCGGTCATTAGCGCCTCCCCCCACCATTCCTTGGAAAGACCCGATGTGTCTAACATGGCATTAACCAAATCAGTTAGAGTTCGGTTCTTTCTTTCGGCTACCCCATTAGACTGAGGTGAGTAGGGAGGCATCCTCTCATGGATTATACCATGTTCCGCACAAAATAGATCAAATTCATTGGAAAAATATTCCCCACCACGATCGGACCTAAGCCGTTTAATTTTTCGATCAAGTTGGTTCTCTGCCTCAGCTTTATAGTTTTTTAAGAAAGTTAAAGCCTCATCTTTTGATTTCAGAAGATACACATAACAATATCTAGTGGAGTCATCAATCAACGTCATGAAGTATCTCTTTCTACCTTTTGTCAACACGCCATTCATCTCACAGAGATCAAAATGTATAAGCTCTAGTGGCGCCAAGTCTCTTGCCTCTGCAGTCTTATGGGACTTGCGAGGTTGTTTAGCTTGCACACATACTTGGCACTTAGAGCCTTTGACAATAGAGATTTTTGGAATTAAATTCATATTGGCTAGCCGCGTCATGCAACCAAAGTTAATATGACAAAGTCGTGCATGCCAAATATCTGTCTCATTATTGTGGCAAACATTATTAATAACTTTAGTGCAAATATCTGACAAAGATAGGCGGAACAAGCCTCCGCACACATAGCCTTTTCCAACAAATTGTCCACACTTGGAAATTACAACTTTATTGGACTCAAAAACCAACTTAAAACCATCTCGACATAAACGGGAACCGCTAACGAGATTTTTATTGATGGACGGCACATGATGAACGTTCTTCAGACGCACGGTCTTCCCCGAAGTAAACTTCAGATCGACCGTACCAACACCTCAAACGATGGCATGTGACCCGTTCCCCATCAGCACGGGAGAAGTCCCTGTGGCCTGGTAAGAAGAAAACATGGAGGCGTCAGCACAAACATGTACATTGGCACCGGTGTCAATTAACCAATCAGGGGATTGAAATACTGAAAGGATGGTAGGAAAAATACCGTACCCTGATTCCTTCATATCAGTATCACCGATGACAACATTAGCGGACTTGCCGCCCTTCTCATGTTCGCGCTCCTCAAAGCGGTTAGGACACTTCGGAGCCCAGTGATTAGGATCACCATAGACATGGCAAAGTCCCTTCCCCTTCTTATGAGAATTCTTCTTGAAGTTGGTAGAATGCGATGGCTTGTTCTTTGTATCAAACTTGTCTTTCCCCAGAGTTTTGTTCTTGTTGTTTTTGAACTCATTGGGCTGGAAGTTCTTCTTCTGTACCATGTGGGCACTAGAAGCTCCCTCGGCAGCTCGAGCACGTGTGTCCTTTGCTCTCGCCTTCTCTTCAACATCAAGAGTACCAATGAGATCCGCAACGGAAAACTCTTGTCTCTTGTGTTTCAAGGAAGTAGCAAAATTGTTCCACGAAGGTGGAAGCTTGGCAATAATGCCTCCGGCCACAAATTTATCCAGCAACACACACTTGAAGTGCTCAAGTTCTTTTGCGAGCGACTGTATCTCATGAGCCTGTTGTACAACAGAGCGCTCATCAGTCATTTTGTAGTCATAGAATTGCTCCATGACGTACAACTCACTACCGGCGTCCGAGGCACGAAACTTGGCCTCGAGCGCAGCCCACATGTCCTCGCCGTTGTCGAATGACATATACGAATCCACAATGCAATCATCAAGAACACCCAGAAGAGCGCCTTTAAATAGAGTATCGATCTTCTCAAAAGCTTCCAGCTGTGCTGGATTAAGATCGCCATCAGGCTTGCCCTTAGTGGCGTCATAGCAACCCATGGTCTGAAACCAGTAGACTGCTCTCGTGCGCCACCTCTTATATTGCGCCCCCTCTTATATTGCGCCCCCTTAAAGGCAGGCGGCTTCAGATGCGCAGAAAAACCACTAGAAGTAAATTGCCTATAATCAGGTTTTTGGATTGTTGGAAATATAAGCAAATTACTATGAGATTTAATCCGAATAAACAGAAAATAAATCATGAATACAGTAGCATAGATTGAACTAATCATGCAAACTAGCATAGCAGATGAACAGATCACATCTAGGGCACATACTAGAAACATGAATTCTACCACGATCTCGAACAGGAAAGATAGAATCACGTACGGTGCAGCGGGAGTAGCACCGCCGGCGTTGACGTTGTCGCCCATGTCGTTGAGGATGAGATTGCCGAGGTCGGGGAAGAAGTCGTCGTTCGCGAAGTCGTCGCTGCCAGCAGTCGCGCGAGTGTGCTCCCCAAAAACCTGATCGCCCCTCTCCCGTACAGGATCACGAGAGGCGGGGTTCCGGAGGCCTGCTGTCCCTTCTCCCGATGCACGCCGAAAGGAGGGATGAAGAAGACTTGCTTGGCGGCGCAATGATCTGGAGCGGTGGTGAGAAACCATACGAAGCGGCCGCGGCTAGGGTAGATGTCTGCCTGACTATATAGTGCGGGCCGGGTAGGTCGTGGGAGTAAACCCCACGTCCGAGTCGTCACGATCCAAAGGAATCGGAAACGCTTCAGTAATTAACGCGTCCGTTAATTATTAATTAATGACTCATTAATTTTTTCCGAGCAGCAAAAATATAGACAACGTGCATAGCTCTGTCCTCGGCTCGGCTCAATCCCGCGGCGTGACGTGGCGAGGCGAGCGAGGAGGAGAAGCGCGCGTGTAGGTCTCCTCTTCTCATGCTCATACAAGTGGTAGGAGAGCTCACCTTATAAAAAGGTGCAACTCTCTCTCAACTTATGAGGAGGGACTAAACTTTAGTCTCACTCACTCCACTCACATGTGTGCATGAATGGGCAAAGAGTATTTCAGAATTTTAGTTGGGCTTTGGGCCAAAAGCCAACTAGCAAATTCCAACAAATATAATAGCACATACGCACACGGGGAGCCAGCGATGTCTGCCGGCTCCCAGGTGGCTAGGGTGGGATTTTGTAGCGTGTCAGGGGGGAGCGTCCATAGTCAAGCTCCGGGGATGTTTTCATCGGTGAATCTCGTTAACAAATCTCGGTGTGCTGTCTTGTGTGATTGGTTGTTCCTTTATGGATTGGTATGTACCTTAGATTATTCTAACAAGGGGTATACTGAGCTAACTTTTGAGGCGGATTGAGTTGGTCTAGAGCTGAAGCGGATTGACGCACCGATTACAAAGCGAGTCACGGTTGTCGCCTACTTGGAAGCTCGGTTCGATGGGCCAGCAGTTGGAGTGACTTGGTTGGGTTATTGAAGGAGAGGCAGTTGATACACACGGTGTATTTTTGGGCGAATTTCTTGGTGAGGCCGAACCGATGGGCACGCACGAGTAAGATTCGATGTGGTGTATAGTTTTCCCCCTCAAATCCTACTTGGGCCTCCTTTGGTTTCAAGGGTTCCCGGGGGGATCCCCGCTGTTTCCCGGGGTTGGAGAACCACGAGCCGAGTTGGCCCAGGGAGATCCATCGCGTCATTTGGACCGCATCACTCGAGGGCTAACCCTGCCCGATCCACGTCCTTTCCTCGGGGAGGAAAGCCACGACCCGAGAGGTCGGGGAGGAAATCCATGGCTCGACAGAGGCGAGCGAACTCCAGCGTCGTCGAGCAAGATCCAGAGCCCCCGACCGCCTCCGAGCTCCTCCGCCGGCGACAGAAGTGACTCTCCCGACCCTCTCCCTCCGGTGCTAAGGATCCAACTCCGCCCCTCCAGCGACGGCGACGGACCGCGGTCGTCACCGTTCTCCTTCCCCAGATCCAACCTCCGCCTCGAAGCTCCAGTCCCCTCCGGCGACGGCGACGGCGACGGCGTCAGTTCAGCGGACGTATTCTATCTCATCTGATCAAGGGTTAGTCCCCTCCCCCCCCCTCAGAAAAGTTTCAGATCCAGATTAAAACCAACCCAAACCACACGACTTCCTTCCCAGCTACCAATCCAATCCAAACCAAACACTGAGGTCTAGAATCCAAACCAAACCAAGCTAGGTGTATTTTCCATCCAAACCAATCCAAACTGTTTCATTTTTTTTTTGGATTAAATCCATAGTTTCAAACTATGGACAAGCTGTTGTTTCCAACCGTGAAGCTACTAGTCACCTGCTCGGTCGTCTGTGCGCTTAATGGAGAGAGACATGGTGATGCTGCAGTCGCTGGTCTGTGCGCTTGAGGGGGGGAGAGAGAGAGAGAGAGAGAGAGAGAGAGAGAGAGAGAGAGAGGGAGGGAGGGGGAGGGAGGGAGGGACGGAGGGAGAGACGTATTCTATCTCATCTGATCAAGCGTCAGTTCAGCGGACGTATTCTATCTCATCTGATCAAGGGTTAGCCCCCTCCCCCCCCCCCCATATATTTTCTTCAGTTCATGCCTTCGCCGCCCCTGATGTTGAACCACTAGTTGCATACGAGTTTGTATTTTTCTTCTGTATGTACCAGTTGTATTTTCTTGTGTGCTGCCTACGAGTTGTTTCTATGTATCATACTATGTTGCCCATACAAATTGTGAAAACTAGTCTGAAGCTTGATGCTTGTAGTTGCTCGTATATTTGATAAAACTTTGCACCTGTATGCACCAGACCTGTGGGTCAGTTGGCTCAATTTCATAGCTATGTATTTGTCCATAGTATTTTCAATAGTTTGACATCAGATTTCATATGTTATAGGAGGCACAGAAGACCAATTATTAATTAGATTTAGATGCAAGCAGATCAATATAGTTGTATGTAAACCTGAGAAAAGTTCTTGGCTGCTTCGGGTCACAATCTTGTCCAACGTTTTTACATGTCATAGGATGACACACACAAACACCTGCTGGATCATAAAATATGATTCTTTTTGTTTTATCCCCTTATTAAATATGAGTACTTTGTAGTGACTGCAAGTGGCATTCTGGTTCTTAGGACATTCTGAATCCGATTACTTTGTAGATGTTCAAAGAAGCTTGAAGAAATTATATTCTCTTTGCAAGCAATGTAGTCTAGATTTTTTTTATGCATGTTGCACATATCATATGATGTATGATACTATTTCATCTTAATCTGCTTATACTTAAAAATAGTCTATTGAAATTGTGAACTGTTGCTAACTTTTTTTATAGTTCAATCAACATGAAGCTGTTGGTACCTGATGTCGATGCGGAGTGGAGAAAAGACCTGAGTAGGGCTAGTGATCTTCGCCTTGCAGTTCATCTTGTTCGAAAGTATCTCTGCCTCGGACATGGCAATTGATAATTCAATACATTTTGTCGTGCACAAACTTGAACGATGATGGCACATGAAAATAGTTTAGGCCAGCACTCGATTGCAATGAAATATGGCCCGGCTGATATTTAAACCTTGGTGAATTGATGGTTATCAGTTGTAATATTTCTTAAAATTCCATTTTACATGAATTTTGAAATTTTGTATTTTTTTGAATTATTTGTGGATCAGAGCCCTTGGATCTTAATTGCTACAATACATTATCAGGTGATCTTATTTGAGCTGTGTTTGTTATCTGTGTTGTTTGAGGGATTTTTCCTTCCCTCCCCCTTGTTGCCAATTGGGCACCTGGGGTAGTGGAACATCTCCCACGTGGGGGGAGGGATCTCATGACAACAGGGAAATCTCCCTCTAGGGGTATATTTACCTGGTATTTTCCTACCCAACAACCAAATGAGGCCTTGATGGATCAATATTCCCCTAAACTCTAAAACCGGATTATTTCCCCCCTAAACTCTATGAAACCGGATAAATGTGGCCTTCGGTGGTTCTGGAGAGGATTAAAGGTGGTTTTGCTTGTAATGGTGCAGACTGCATGTTGACTTGGCAAAAGTAGCGTCGTCCGCTCGAGCTTGAGCTCGGCGGCTATGGCCATGGCCAAGCTCGGCCGTGCACGCACAACACCTTGCTCAACACAGATATTAGGCCGCCAATGCCGACGCCACTGCCGGCGGCGGCGCACCTCCTCTTCTTTAACCTGTGGTTGCAGAGCCTGAGCAGCCGCTTACACGCGGCCACGAGGCAGTAGGCTCCTCCTCCCCTGTCAACGCCACCGCCCCCTCCACGGCCACACCGCAGACTTCTCTTCTTCGCAACGTTGCTGGTCTGCCCATTGCACTGCAAGGTCTTCGCAACGCTGCTGGTCTGCCCATTGCACTGCAAGGAGATGGTTCTATCCATCGCACAGCTGCTGGTCTGCCCATTGCACTGCAAGGAGATGGTTATGTCCATCGCACTACAATGCCCATTCACCTGACCCGCGCATGGGGCTCAGCACGCCCAGCCAGGAAGGTAGCACTCGCCGGAGCACGACTGGCGTGGTGGCGGTGTCGTCCAGGGGAGGGCATGCGCGTGAGCGAGGCGGCGGGGCCACCGGGCCGCGGCCGTGGGCGATCACAGGGTTGCATTGGGGTGGCTGGGCTGGCGCATGGACGGCCGAGGTCGGCCATGGCCATGGCCGCCGAGCTCAAGCTCGAGCGGGCGATGCCTGCCAAGTCAGCATGATTACAAACAAAACCACCTTCAATCCTCCCCAAAACCGGGCCAATAGCTCCTGTGCGACACATTTGAGGTGAATTGGCTTGAGTGCGACGTTGTTCGAACGAATGGCTGTGGTGCGACACATTTGAGCAGGTAAATAGCCCACGCACGACATGGCTGTTTAATGTGGTTAAATTGGTCGTCAACGAAGCCCGTTTATGTTAGGACATGTGGGTCCAACTTAATTTCTCCTCAAAACAGCTGACAGTGCCCTGCCGCCCGACCGTGTCGGGCCCGCCACTCTGCCCCCTCCCCCCCTTCTTCTCCGGTGGCGGCGGATCTTGCGTTCTTCGGCGGCGGCGGAGCCCTCATTCTCAACGGCGGCGGAGCCTTCGCCCTCAAAAAATGGTGAGTGAGAACCCTAGTCCCCCTCCCGTTCCTCTCTCGGCCCCGTAGATCTCAGCTCGTTTCCTCTGTTTTCGCTTGTTGAATCGATAGGTTGTGAGGGGAGCCCGTGGGCATACTGAGATGGAGCCGCCAGATTCAACTTCGAATAGGTAATGCTCCTCTCTCCGACCCAATTTTGCATGCAATTAGGGCCTACTCTGCTCTTTCTCACGGGCTCACACTGTCCGCCACTGACAGAGGGGATGCTGCCGTTCGGACCTTCGAATTGACGGTCAATTTCTTTCCATCAGAGGCAAAATTAGTTGATGGTAGCATTCAGAACATTGAGAGAGACACAATTGTTAAATGGGAGGTTGAGTTTACAGAGATTGATCCACAAGTTCTACAGAACATGGGAGAGAAGGCAGTGAAGAAATGGGTGGAAAAAATTGGGGAGAATGTTGTTTGGGGTCCAGAGCAAGAAGTATCACTGTTGCGGTTTGATGATTGGAAAGGAGAGTACGTCAGAATGGAAGATGGTGAACAGATTGTTGATGAAATCGATCGGCAAAACGGCTGGACAAGCAAAAGAGCTAATTTTTTTGCTGAGCTGGTTGATCTGAATATTTTTTTGAAGGTTGGATATGTGCCATCACAATTGGCTGCGCAGATGGTAGATGATGATTGGGCTACACAGATGCCATTGATTCCCATGTGTACTGAACTTACAGTAATAGCCGAAGAGGGACAGGTTACTGGAACTGAAACTAAAACTGCAGCAACTGTTGATTGAAATGTAGTTGAATTAGATGAGCCTACTGATTTGGTCATTGCACCAATGCCTGAAATTGAGATGGCCAAACTTTTTGGCATTCCAGTCGATGACAGATATAAGCAGGAGAGGGGCGAATCTAGTTTGCCTGCTAATGTTGATGAAGATGTAGATGGACAATTGATGGAACAAGCTGCAGATGAAGTAGATGATGCACATGATGATGAGCTGGTGCATGTGTATGACAAAGAAAACCCTGTCATTGAAGTAGGCAAGTTGTTCCCAAGCATGAAGGAGTTTAGGATGTGTTTCAAGACTTATGCAGTGAAACATGAGACTGTTTGGACTGATAGAAAGAAGTTTTATGCGACGTGCAGAGGATTTGATGGTAGTGTCAAGCCTTGCAAGTGGTACATATCTGCTAGACTGGAACCTGATGGAAGTACTGTCAGGGTTAACCAAATCCCCAATCAACATACTTGTATTACAAGTTCACAGAGAGTATCAACCATGACATCACAACTTTGGGTTGCAGAAAAGATCACCCCAATTTTAGCCAAAACACCAAACACTACTGCCAAGAAACTCAAAGTAGACTTGGAAAAGATGTACCCCATTAAACTGAAATATACCACAGTGTGGAAGGAAAAACAAAAGACAATGAAAAATTTATATGGTGATTGGGCAAATACATTTAGGATGCTTTACAACTTCAAAGCAAAGGTGGAAAAGAGGTCACCTGGGAGTGTTGTGGAGATAGTTACAGAGGTATCAGCCAAAGGTGAAGTCAAGTTCTCCATGTTTTTTATGGCTTTGAAGCCTTGCATAGATGGCTTCAAAGCAGGGTGTCGTCCATATTTGAGCATAGACTCATCATTTTTGACAAGCAAGTGGAATGGTCAGTTGGCAGCATGCAATGCTCTAGATGGACACAACTGGATGTTTCCTATTGTTGTTGGTTTGTTTCAGTCAGAAACAGAGGCTTCGTGGACATGGTTCATGATCCAGTTGAAAAGATGCCTAGGGCCAGTGTCACCTTTGGCTATACACACAGATGCATGTAAGGGGCTTGAAAATTCAGTGAAAAATGTTTTCCCACATGCTGAGCAGAGGGAGTGCTTCGGTCATTTGTGGATGAATTTGATCAAAAAAATTAGAGAAGAAGAATTTGGGCGCATGTGGCCAGCAGCAAGATCTTACACTAGACAGACACACATATATCATCTTGATAAGATAATGACAGCATGTGATGAGTTTGGTCCATGAATGAACACCTACCATTCTTTGTTATGGTACAGGTCAGCATTCAACACTGCCATCAAGTGTGACCACATCAACAACAATTTAGCAGAGAGTTTCAAAAACAAGGTGAAGGAGTTAAAAGATTTGCCTGTGCATGACATGGTTGACCAAATCAGGATCATGCTCATGCGGTTGTGGGAATTGAGAAGAAGGATAGGTGATTGTCTGCAAGGTGATAAGCTTCCAGCAGTGGTACAACAGGTGGTCAATAGGAGCAGAAGTCTTTCACATTTGTTTGTTGAAAAATCTTCACCTTGGGGTGCTGAAGTTAGAGATAGCAAAATTGGAAGGAGACATATTGTTAACATTGAATTACATGATTGCACTTGCCTCGAGTGGCAACACACTGGTAAACCATGTGAGCATGCCATTCTTTTCTTAGCATCCCAACCAAAGATAAACATGCACCCATATCTGCATGAATATTATTCGGTAGCAAGATTCAAAGCTGCATATGCTACTCCAATTCCAGTACTTGCAAATCAGTCTCAGTGGCCTGAAGTGGACATTGAATTTTCCATATGTCCTCCCTTGACGAAAAGAAAGGCTGGCAGGCCTAAACAGAGTAGATTCAAGGCATGGTTTGAGAAAGGTGGGAGTAGTAAGAAGGGAAAGAAAGATGAAAAGCCAAAAAGGGCCCAAAAAGGTAACAAAAACAGATGCAAATCGTGCCAGGAACTTGGGCACAGAGTGGGATCTGTCAAATGCCGTTACACTCCTGATAAGCCAAAGTATGTTCTTGTTTATTTGTCTGTCTTTGATTTGGTGCTTTTTCCAATTACTATATCTATAACATTTTCTGCACAGGAGAAAGCGAGCAAGTCAGCCCCTTGTTGTTGAACAGTGTTGGCCAACAAAAAAAGCAAGAGTCAATGGCGGTAGACAGAAGAGAAGTGTGCCTGAGGCTGAGCAGACTGAAGAAAATCTTGCTGCAGTCAACATTCAGACTGAAGAAACTGATGTGGAGGTGCACACCGAAGAAACTGAACTTGTGCGTGTCGAGGTTCAGACTGAAGAAACTGAACCTAAGCGTGTCGAGGTTCAGACTGAAGAAACTGAACCTGAGCGTGTCGAGGTTCACACTGAAGAAACCCATGTTGAGGTACACATCAAAGAAACTGAAACTGGTGTCAACATTGAGACTGAAGACACTGATCACGAGGGTATTGGCGAGGTGTTGAAAAGACTAGTGAAGAAAACCAAGATGATCAGTGAACTTGTGTGTGTTGAAGAACCAAAAACAAGAAGGGCTAAGGCGAAGAAGGGCACACGACGTGGTAGGAAGAAGTAGAACAAAGAACAGTTTGAAAATTTGAGGCATGTAATAATATTTGTAACTTGGTGCGTACTGGTAGTCACTATGTATCCCCATATTTCTATTCGAACTTGTTTGTCTAAACCAGCCAAATAAAATTTAAATTTAAATTTAAATTTAAATTTAAATTTGGGCTATTGATGTTTTAGTGCTATCTAAAGTACCTCAACTGAAATATGTTTGCTTGCTGATCATTCCGAGCCCTTTTGGTAAGTTGAACTCATAGTCATGAAAAATGTGTTTCAAATGACCTCCAAAGGTAGGGTAAACGGCCTCATATTTAAGCAAGTTTTTTTGGCACTTTGTCTAAACCAGCCAAATAATTTTTCTACACATCTATTCTACCTATATAGTGTAAATCTAAAGTCTCACTATTTATTGAATTAATTTTCTATTATTTTCTTTTCTTTTTGAAAAAACAAGGTTTAATAGAAAATTATATATAAAACAAGTTTAAAACATGAAAATTAGAAAACTAAGTTCAGATCTTTCTTAGTCAATCCAAAATGAAAATGAGAAAACAAGGTTTTCACACTTTTCATTTTCAAAACCCCACCTACTCTCGGATGCCCACTACTCTCTCCCTTGAACTCCATACTACATTGTTTGAGGAATGACAATTTTGTGAAGGATTTTTCGTAAAAATGTATGTAAACCATATTTATATTTTTTTCTCATTACTATACGACATAATAAGACTATGTGCGCAAGTTTTATATTTTTTTGATTTTCTTTGAATTAGTTATGCTCAACCCTAATCAGTCAAAACCTCTCAAAACCCCTCAAAACCCCTCTCAAAACCCCTCAAAACCCCGCACACTACCTGGTCTTCGATCGTTTTATGTGGACGGTTGAGATCAGCCGCTAGGGTTAGCTACAGTGTGCAGCGATCCGCATGAGACGCGCTGATTGGTTGACGCGGTGGGGTTTGGATCAGCCTCTCTCGTTGGAGCATCAGGACCGTTCATTTGAATCCAATGGCAAGAGTTGACGCAGTGCATGGACCAAGCCTACACAGTGCCCTTTCCATCGTTGCATGCGTGCCCGTGCCCACCCGCAGCATGCATGCCCACCCGCAGGACTACGCCCATCGTTGCATGCATGCCTCGACGTAGCCCTGCCCCGCCACCCCTATCAACGCAGTAACGTGTCGCATGCCTACCATTAGAACCGATGCAGCTTCGCATCAAAGCATGCACCAAGCCACAATGCAGCAGCCCAATGAAGACAACCAAAAAGCCAACGCTGCATGGCGTGCCGTGCATGGCGTGCTCCTCTTTGAGGACGCAATACTGGCATGGGGTATCAATGTGGGTATAGATGCAGTTCAAACGGCGTGCTGCCCATTACAAGATGGGTAAATGAAGGCATCCATTATTGTCACGTCTCACATTGACCGAACGTTGCCCTAAAAAATCGATCGAACATTGCCCTCTAGCCGGCTAGCCCTAGCAAGATGAGCTATGACATGAATGCACGGGCGGCACACGCAGAGAACCCGGGGTAGGCGTGTCCCCTTGACCCGCGACGGCACAGACGCGTGCGTGATCCCACCCCCCCTTGACCCGCGACCGTCACAGCCCGTTTCCCACGCTTGTGTACACACTTCCATGGGGCGCCACCAAACGCCGCCCGCCCATTAATTCTACCCAGTGAAACCACTCGAAGAAATCAAAAACCACGTCGCACTTGGGCTATTTAAGCCGGGCACTATCGTCTTCCTCTTCCTCCTCATCCACACCCCATCCTCTTCCTCCTCTGCCCTCCTTCTTCCTTCTTCTCCATCAAACCCGATCGAGCCCTCGAGCCACCGGGCGCCACCATGCAGTACAACGCCCCCACCTACCAACTCCCCCCAACCGTGCCGGAAAGGCTCTACCTGAATTGAGTGTACGTGGAGAGTACCCTTAGGGTTTGGGCCATCTCAAGGTGGAGGGGCACAAGGGAGTTGACGGAGTTCTTCCTTGCGGCCGGCTTCCGCCACCTCCCCCGCGGCTCTCCAAGGATGTACCATGTTGAGGAGGTCACCCACAACGGCGTTGTGGTAGGGCTCCTCGCTACGTTCACTAACCCATTCGATGCTTTCTACCTCCTCGGGCGAGTGTATTGGGTTGGTTGTGAGTTCATAGCTTTCACCACCCATAACATTTTCACCGACTTCAACTCCATCTTCCCCAACAACGGCGTTATGCACACGCTCCCGTACCCAATCAACAACGACGAGTGAAGGGTGCCCGGAGGAGCGAGGTGGCCCGGCGTTCACCCAGAGGAGGAGAGAAGAACCCGAAGAAGAACCCGCGTTTGGTGCCCCCCGATCTATCGTATCGTATCGTATCGTATTAGTTTTTAAGTTTTAATCGTTATGCTACTGTTATTAAGTTGTATTAGTGTTGTAAGTTGTAAGGCTATCGTGGAACTATGTGTTGCAATCGTTATGCTTCTATATAATCGTTATGCTACTATATATATTGTGTATTTTGTGCTATTATTTGTAGATTGCTATGGGTTGTTCCATTAATTGTGTATTGCTATGGGTTGCTACGGACCCGGGTTGCTACACCCCAATCACCACACACACCATCTTCAAAATATTGGCCAAATAATGGGTCATGACCCAAACCATAGACATGCAACTAGGAGCCCCATGCAAACCCACTATGGACATGCAACTAGGAAATGCAAACTAATTTACTTCATGCAAGCATGCAACTCATTTAGTTCATGAAACCGTAGACATGCATAAAAACAAGTAATATTTAGTTTTAGTGCATCAAAAAATGATCCATCACAAAATTTAGTGCAAGAAAAAGGCCAAAGTAAAAATAAGTAACATTTTATTTGCCGAAGTTAGAGGTGGCCTGGTGCCCCTACGCGGGTGGGCTGGTCTCCTTGAGCCCGATCTCCTTACGGCCCAACATCTATTCGGCAGCCCAGTTTTGTTTTTTTACTAGAAACTGAATTTGGGTGTGTACTCTGTTAACTGAAGAACCAAAACAGGGGAAACAGAGCATGAACACTGAATAATTTGTGTTCCAAATTGCTGCTTCAATTCAGATACATTACTTGCGCACAGATCACATCCTCTACACTGACAGGCCTAAATGCCCATTCTAATGACGGATGAACAACAAATAAAACAAAAGCAGAGCAATGATACAACAATAGAACCCCCCTGCCATGATATTTGCTTGCTTCTGCAAATCGATCATCTGCATTAGATGTTTCTTGATCTTCTTCAGTTCCTTGGTCAGTTTGGACTCCGCATGCAGTTCAACATTGCGCGCATACATCGCCATCGGCACGACTCTGCCCGCCCCTCCGCCCGAGCTCCCCGTATTCTCCACAGCAATCGGCGGCACCCCGCCCAAATTGAGCTCCCAGGTTGCGGCCACGCTCGAATCAACGTAGCCCTCAAACTGAATCCTATCAACATATTCATCAATCCACTCAAAATGGTAACATTTCTTCAAGATCTGAAAAGAACAACATGAACCCTAAATCCCAAATTCGAGGAGAAAAAACAAAATATGGAGAAATCAGAGCGAAAGACAGCGAAAGAACGGGCTAAGAACTGAGATCTAACCTTGCCATCCCTTCCTGTCATTGGTTTGCTCAAGCATTTCACAAATTCCCGCCCAAGATTGCCATTGTCATCCCTTTTAGTGACCAACCGTTTAAGAGGGTCTGGGCGTGGGCATTCAGGGCACCTTGTTAGCAGCACTGGTCCATACTGTCGCCATTTTGATTGCGTGGCGGAGGAGGTAGACATTTGCGCTAGGTCGCCGGAGAAGATAAAGATTGGGGAAAGGGGATGAATGGGCGGCGGCGGGCGGACGGGCACGGGCGCTCGTCTCTTCTAGCTGCGAGGAGGTGGGTCCCGCGAGTAGACAAGTGGTGGGTCCCGCGCTTAGGTGGATAAGTGGTGTGTCCAGCGCTTACGTGGATAAGTGGTGGGTCCAGCCCCCAACAGCTTACGAGGGCATCAGTTCAGTTTAACAGCCATGTCGTGCGTGGGCTATTTACCTGCTCAAATGTGTCGCACCACAGCCATTCGTTCGAACAACGTCGCACTCAAGTCAATTCACCTCAAATGTGTCGCACAGGAGCTATTGCCCCCCCCCCCCCCCCCCCCCCCCAAAACCAACCCAGGGCCACATTTATCTGGTTTCGTAGAGTTCAGGGGGAAAATGATCCGGTTTTAGAGTTTAGGTTGATATTGATCCACCATGGAGGATTTTAGGGGGAAAACTATACTTTCCCCTAAGGCATAAAGCAAGCGTGTAGCAGCTCAAATTCCGTTTCGGTACCTTCTGCGCCAACTAATGTTTTGTTAACTGGAGCTTAAAGGCGTTCTACATGGGCCGGCCCATATAAGGTTATGGCGGGAAAGAGTTGTTCTCGGTATTGGGAAGCTTCCAAAAGCTTCTCAACCTATGATTTCTTCGTTTTCTCGTTTAGGTTTTTCTGAACCGGTTTCGCGTTTTTGCTTTTCTGTTTTAGTTTTTCTTTCCTTTTCCTTTTCCTTTCCAATATTATTTTTATTTTTATTTTTAATTTGCATGACCTTTTTCAAATTCTAAAATAGCTCAATTTTTTTAAATCAGAAAATTTTAAATTTCACATATTGTATTCAAAATCAATGAACTTTTTGTCAGTGTTTCCAAATTATCATCTTTCATCAATTTTTTTTAAAAAATCAGACTTTTTAAAAAAAACTTTGTCCATTGTGAAAAATTTGATTGGTGATGAATTTTTTTATCAAATTTGAAAAATGTTCTTGTATTTTGAAAAATAAAAATAAAAGGAAAACCTAAAATAAAAGACAAAAGTGTAAAAAATACAAAAAATGAAAAAAAGGAAAAAGGATAAATAAAGACAAAACCAAACAAAAAATGGTCCAAAAAAACCGGAGTCGTCTTTTTAGGATAGTAGGTTGACATACAGGAAAAGTAGGAAAAAAAGTATGTAGGCATAGAAGGTGATGTGTCCCAAGTGGTTATCATGGTTACTTTTTAAAACTGAGGTCGAGAGATTGCGGGTGGGGGACTGTGCGCCAAATAACAAATTAAACCCATTAACAGTCGCGTAAGGAGCGCCCTCTCGCGACGTCCACGTGGGCACAAGGGACTGGGCTGATTTTCTTCTTTTTTTAATCATTTTTCCCTGCTCGTTTTGTGGTCGCAAGAAAAACCCTAGCCCATTCCCGTCCGCATCCCTGCCGCCACCGCCGCCCTCCCAATTCCCTCTGCTCCTGTTGCTTCCCTCCACCTCTCCCTCCTCCATGCCGTCAGGGGCGCCCCTCAAGCCCCACCTCATCGGTTCCTCACCCCGGGCTCCTTCTCCCCCGCCCATGCTGCTCTCTGTGCGCGGCGACAGGACAAAGGAGGAAGATCAGGAGGGTCGCAGGGATGAAGGAGGAGGTAGAGCCGTTCACGTCGCCGCCGCCGTCTTCCTCGCCCTCAGCCTGCGGGCCGTAGCGCTCCACCTCCTAGGCATCTCCGTCTGGTCTGCAGGTACACAACCTCCACCCCCATCTCTTCATCTCTCTTCTACTCTGTCTCATCTTCCCTAAAGCTAGAGCCATGGAACCGATGACTAATTGGGTTCCCTACCATGAGAGAGAAGAGGATGAGAAATAAGGGACGGAAGCGAGATGTGAGGATGTGGAGACGCTATGTTGCCTCCATCCCTGGCCTTCGTCTTGGCGTGTACTCGTTGGTCATGCTCCGCTTCCTCCACTCCCACCTCTCGGCCTCGACACCTCTGCGTATTTCACCATCACTCGCTTGCAGGTACTCACTCTACCCCTCCTCTGCTTTCAGTTAGTCCGCAATTTTTTCATCCTTGCTTATGTAGGTTATTGTTGTAATCCAACAAGGCCACTGTGGAACTCAGTGATTTGTTTCTCAAATACGTCTGTGTTGTGTGATTTGCTATGCAAGCTATATATGGGTAAATTGCAGGGGAAATATAATTGTGCTGGATTGTTCCAGACACGCATCACATAATTTTCTCAGATTTAGAGCTCATGCAGAATAAGTTCTGGTTCAGATTTGGTGCTGGTTCAGATTTTTGTTTGGGATGATCTCCAAATCTACTTATAGCTCAAATTCTTACTGTTTTCCTGAACGCCTTTTTGTTTGTTTGTGCAGTGTTGTTATCTTTTCAGGTATGTGCTGAGAATCCTAGGTGCGGCGACCTCAATAATGTCCAATCGTTGCCGGCGGTCGCCTATATGCTCCTGCGGAATAAGTTCTTCCCGACCACCTCGACACTCACCGCCGCCGAGGAATCCAGGGACAAGACTACCACCAAGTTGCTCATCCGCCTTCAGGTGATTGTTTATGTACTTGTGGTAGACAAATTTAGGTCGGGGATGTAGGGCTTCACAATTTGGTTTGTTAACCAGGTGTGACCTAATGATTTTTCTGGGCTTATTTACTTGCTGTTCACAAACCATTTCTCCTTTCCAGATTATTAGTTCCTCCATTGTATGCCTGCACATTTGCTTCAAATTGCACCATCGTAGTTCTGAGTGTCGTACTCTCAGTTATTCTATTTTTGCATGTATTGGCATAACAGGATGCACACATAAGGCTGGTTTGGTGATTCCTAACAGAAAGAAGTAAAACCATTATTGATGTGTCCTCTAAGGTAGCACTCGGATACTGTTTCAGGTTAATAATTTTATTAACGAAACCTGCAGGAAATTATTTACAAATACTTGCAAACCACAAGTATATTTACTAATTTACATGGTTTGATGCTTTTATTTGTTTATAACTGTTGGCACTATTTCTGCACTTATTTATGCCATAGCGTTTCCAAAATTTTCTCCTCTTCCATCTACTTTTCTATTTATCTAAATAGATGGAGGTTTAAAACATCTATTGTGCTACCAGGTGCAGACGATGGGCTTTGCGTGGTCGAACCTAAGGTATTTCCTTTCAAGGGCTAATACCAATGAGGTGTACCAGGTGCGCTGGCTCATGCCACCGCATCCACCGACAGCAAGGTGGAGAAGGAGGCGCTCTAGGAGAGGGAGGCCAGGATGGTGCTTGTGTCTATACGGTGACAGCGTGGACCGCTTCTTCACAGAGAGGACGAAGTTGCATGTCCCAAATCGTTAGGGGCTAGGCTGTTTCCGCGTCGAGGAGTTCATTTTGGCAGACGGGTAGGTGCACATGACCCAGACATCGTATCTGAACATAATACCCAGCCTTTTCTTGGACTATGAACTCCATTTGTATTCTTCCTCTCGATTCTTTGTGATTTTAAGGCCATCTCAGGAGTTGTTTCCTGTCTTCTGTTACTATGCAGAACTTTTGAAAGCTAGAATATTTTGGTGAAATGTGAAGGGCTGCTTCAGTTTACCCATAGTGTTATTTCTAGATGAACAAGGAGTGGTGACATTGTGAGGTGAGCATTCATAAACTAACCTGCTATAAAACCATGATTATCTTACCGATTGACCACACATTTTGATATATTATATGTTAACATGAGAAAGATTACATGTTATATGCATATCATGTATTTTCTGTAGTAATTGGTTCATAGATGCCAATGAAACTGCCAATGATTTGAATCATAATTTTGGATCCTTCTTTTCCATTTTTGTATGCTTGCAACAAGCGCCTATCAGAGATTCCCTAGCGCCTTTACCTCTATTTTGTACGTTCTTGGTAGCACTTCTTTTTATTGCTACTCTAATATGTTAATTTCACTTCCGGATAGATGGTGAAGCCAGAGCATTGTCGATGAAACTAGCCGAGGAGGAATTGTGAGTTCACCTCCCTCTCCTTTGCATCGGTTGTATTTTCTCTCCTCTTTGTGCCCATATATGTTATGTTTCCCCGGGTCAGTGTGAAGTGAGCACGCAGTTTGTCATCGTTCGTCAATCGTCCGTCCTGTTTGTGTTCACTTCATTCGATGTGCCTTTCTGTTGCGGGGGTGTGTTTTGTTGTTTTATCCTGTTGCACTTGTTAATATGAAATCACGTCTTAAAGGATTCAGAAGGTTATACTTCAGTTTAGTTATTGTGATCTTAAGATTTCTATACGAACTCTACTCCTTTCTACAAGGCTAGCCATCAAATTATGATAACTGAACCATTGAAAAACTATAGAAGGATTAGTGGCAATAAAATCTTAGGTTAGTTCTACCCTTTATTTTGTTATAATTCCTCTGTTCTGGTAATGAAAAAGATGACCACGCAGATTAAAGGTTTAGAAACTATAGAAGGATCTGACCATGAAGCTTAATCTGCTGAATTTTCACTTCAGTAGTCCCTCGCCTTTGAGAGTATACACAATATTTGATTGTTGCTTCTCAATGATGCTACCAAAAATTGAACACCCTGGCGTCGGAGAGACGGACCAGGAGGCTGAGCAGTCCGTGGTGTCGCCGCCGTCGTCCTCATCCCTCGTGCGTGGTGACGGAGGGAGACGATCCGTCTGGAGCTCGAGTATAGTTGACCGCGTCTCTTTTCTTTCTCTTCTTCCGCACGTCTCTTTTTCTGTAGCTGTTTGAAGGCATATGATGCATGGTCACTGACTGTATTGGAGATGTAACATGATTTGTTAGGTTCAGCCATTGTGCAATCTGCACTAACAGGCATGTGCCCAGCTAAGAGCAACCTGTAGGATATAATCTAGAATTTGCTGCAATTATCTGCTTCAATTTATAGGTATAAGTACTTCAAATTCCTTCAATGGTTGGGAGACATATGAATTTGATTACACTACTATTTCAATTACTGGATGGTTATTTTCAGTGTTATTTATGACCATTTCTGTAATTAATATGGTATCAAGGTTACAGCCGAATGTATCTTGTACCATACCACCCATGGATCTAAGTACAAATAATAATGAACAATGATTTCTCAGGCTAAAAAATTTCTGCTATCTCACTCAAGAGCAATAATATACCCACTGAAGACTGACAGAAAACTGTAACCTTACTTTGAGCAGTGCATCTGACAATAACAGTTGTCCTCTCATTTTACATGTTTTAAAAATCTGCATATTTTCTTGTAATGATTTCGGTAACAAAATTGAATGGCTCGGTGTATGCTCACATATCCCCGCTCTTACAAGCTACCATAAGGCATGTTTCAGACTGTTAGTGTATACTATATTGCTTACTCTGACATTGGATTTTGTGTTAACTGCTATATTATATATTTTTATTTCTTCTCAGGAGCCGCCTCCTCTTTTACTGATAAAAACTGGTCGGAGGGGATCTGCTTTTTCTCCAGATCTTCTCCGCGATTGGGAGCCTGAGCCATGGCTGACCCATTCATTGCTGGTCAGGAAAACCTGTCCGCCTCTTATTTTTCCTCTGTTGTTCTTCTGTTGGACGAAGGGGTTACTAACGTAATCAGGTTGGTTTCTTAGTGCCTACCTCCTTGCCGGATTTGGTGATGATGCCAAAGGAAACAATGGGTTGTTGGGATACCCAGAATTATCTTCTATCAGCACTTGCATTCAAAACCCAAACTGACCTTTAATTTAATGGAACATACGTACATTCACTGATTTGTATACTTATTAGTTTGCCCAGAAGAACATAGATGTTGGTTTCATAATATGTATTTTTGGACTGTAACCTACGTTTATCAATACATCCATTATATGCATACGGCAATTTTTATTAAGGTGATCTGGTGCTCTTCTTTTTCTTTCGACTTACGCGTGGTGGTTATAAGCCAAGGAATAGTGGAAGTGCATCACAATTCTCTCTTGTATGATCAACCATGTACATTACCTGATATCATCTAATGCACGTGACTCATTATTGTGCAAATGGCTCCAGCAAAACCTAATAAAAATGCTAATCAGGCTCAAGGTGCATGTTTTCCAACAAGTAGACTAAACATGTCGGCAAGTAGATACGCTAAAAAAAACATGTCGGCAAGTAGAGAAAAAAGGACTGGGAGGGACGATTAAGTTCAACAATAGTTGACATATGCTCATTTGTTTTGCTAATATGGTGTTACGGTGCCGTTCATTTGTCTGTTGTACCATTTGGTCGTGTCGCTGTATGATGGCGTTCCATTGTCTGAATTTGGATCGCGGTGCAGGTCTCGGCAGCACCCAAATATTCACACATATTGGGGATAGTCTGATAGGCCTTTTGGGATTTGCAGTGTATGTGGATCTTGGCAGAGCAGAGTCACTTAACCCTTTGAGTCCATTATATCATGCATGTAGTGAATGCGTGCATCCAGTCAATGAATAATGGTTGTAACGATAAGTTTGTGTATTTGTTTTATTGATCAATGTGTACGCCGCACGCTGAGTAACCTAACTTCTGAAAGTTATGGCTGTAGTTACAAGTATGCACTAGCATATTGGTTTGTTTTCCGATTCTGGCGGGATTATGTCTTCATTGTATTTCCCAACATTTATAACTGGTTACTCTTAATTGGTTAATTGCTTTGCAAAATTTTCTGTGATGAATTACGATGATGAAAGTTGTACTGGGTAAGTTGGTTTTCCTGAGAACTTACCATGGGTCAAATTAGTATTAAGTTAATCAAGTTGTTTGAATTGATATTAGCAGACATGACTCGCTTCATGTTGATTCTGAATTCTACTCATTGTCAGTTCTCTTTTAGTCGTTTTGTTTCAATGAGTGCCTACAAGGTATCTGCGGAGGTTAACTGAATTATTTTCCCATTTGATGTGTGACATCCGTAACTAGCTACTAGAGATAAATTACTAGATTATATCACTATGTTGAAGTTCTCTTAAATTACTAGATTATATCACTATGTTGAAGTTCTCTTAAATTATGTCCACGAGTTGGATCACTTGTGTCTTCTGGATAGTTGTTGCTTGAGTTTAATCTTACATTGTGCTTATGAGATGATAGTTATACCTTACATGAGATCCATCATTCATATTGTTGTTTCTTCACACTATTTCTGTTAAAATCTACATTTCTTCTGTACATGAAGTCAAATAGTCAATAGTTGTTGGATCATTCAGGTTTTCCTTTTCTTTTTTGTACTATATGAAGTGCGTATATTTTTAATCATTACACCGATTTTGCCGACAGTGCCGGCATACATGTCCCTTTCGTCATTGCCATCATCCTAGCATCTAGAGGTAGATCAAACGTTCGATAAAATATCCCAGGCCTTTCTTTCTCTCATCAAATTTGAGAACATTTTTTTAGGTCTGTCATCTATTATTATGGTCATAATTTGATCTCTTGATAGAAGTTAAATGAAGGGGGAACACCTGTTTGGAGGAGGGAAACAAGTACATAATATATTTTTCTTTCCTTCATCTGTGCCCTCTAAATACTTGTCATTTCTTTGGCAGGTTAGAGAGTACCAGGAATATAACATCATTTTGAAATTTCGAATTTGGCTATTCCATGTGTACTGGACCTGTTTTTGAAGTTGTTCTGTCTCATTTTTGTGAAGGTAATGCCACTTAAATGCTAAAACGTTGTGCAATATAATTAACTACCTAGATTAATGAATACTACTTGAATTTCGTGAGCTTATCATTCTTTTATGATATATGTTAGTGTCAATTTTGAAACATGACAGCATGACAGTGTTCTTCTTTGTGCTCTGTAGTGAACATGCTTTTGCTAGCTGAACTTTACAAAGAGCTTAGCCTCTTCATCCATCGTGCACTGGTCTCTCTCTCCACCTCATCCTTTTCTTTGGTCTCTAGGTGGGGCTGTGCATTTGATTGGATTTTGTGGTGGCCTGGTCCGGAAAAGGAAGGTGCATCTATTTTTGTTTGCTTCAGTTCTCCCTTTTGGATTGAGTTGTTGCTAGCTTGCCATGAAGTTCCTTTACTTGATAAGAAATTTTAGTTTGAAATATGTGGTCATTGGGAGTTCAGAAAAGGTGGCAAGCAGGGAAGTCACTACTTTGTATTTGTATTGTTTCCTTTTACTCAAGTGCCTTCATACAAGATACTAAGTATTTTTCAGTTTTACCTCATTCGTTGTTACTAAACCACAACAGTACTACGGACTTGCACGTACCAGTGCTTCATATATGTCGTACTCTGACTCTGATGAAATAACATCACATAGTGCATACAAGAAAGTGAAAAGGACGCTTACCTAACTGGCACCGCCGAGTTTTCTCTCAGGAGGCGCCCCCGGGGGCGCCCCAACCACTAGTGCGGCATACAAGACGGCTTCTTGGGTGCTGCACCTGCTACCGACCACATCATGTGGCCGACCTTTCCAAGCAGAGGCCTGGCTTGCGACGGCCTTGGGCTAGTTATGGTTATGGAGGCCATGCAACTTGCGCACTCGGGTGGTGAGGATGGAGATTGTTTTTCAAAACTATCACTATTTTTATAGAAAATTCGGAAACTATAGCACTCAATGCAAATAAATCAAAACTATGACCCCTCGGCCTCGTGTGGGCCGAAAAAGGAGTTTTCGGTCAGGATTTGGCCGAAAAGGCCTTTTCGGGCGTGCCTTGGACGAAGAGGTGTGTACCTGGGCCGAAAAGACCTTTTCGTCAGCAGTAGGCCGAAAAGGCCTTTTTGGTCGGCAGTAAGCCGAAATGTCCTTGGGGCCTACTTTTTCAGGTTAACGGGTGGCTGAAACTGCATGGCTCCACTCTTCGGCTTATGTTAGGCCCAAATGATTTTAAAAAAAAAATGGTTTATGAATACTGCGCAACCATTGCCCATCTTAGACATTGAAAAAAATATTTTTTCGCGCAACCCTTTCCCCTCAATATTTTCCCGACAACTCTTTCCCTCCATATGTTCCCGCCACCCATTTCCCGCCAACCCCTTCCCGCCACCCGTTTCCCGCCAACCCTTTCCCGCCATACCGCAGTCGTTCTTTCCCGCCATTTTCTCCTCTCTACCTATAAAACCCCCTTCACACAGAGGTGGATAAGCAGTCCAGTGTAGTGTAGTCGACGTTGCGGTCCTCTTGCCCTCCGTCGATGCAGCACTCTTGCCCTTCGGTGATGCGGCCCTACTCTTGCCCTTCGACGGTACGGTTCTGTTGGCCCTGGTGCTTGGCATGAAGATATCGTCTTCATCTTTGCTATCTGCAGTCCATAAATATGGATTCTTTGATGCAGTCCTTCTGAAAGTTTCATTCTTCGGCTCCACTACCTTCTTCCACCTTTCACGCAACCTAAGAAGTTCTTTATGTACCTCCTCATAGGTCCTTTCGGTCTACCTAGACCTACGTAATTCGTAAGCCAACTCATTCATTAGGGTGTCACTATCGGTGAGATCGTCCCATGGAACTATCCTATTGTCCATCCTGAAATCGGTGGATAGGCTCAGAAGGCATCTGCTCATCCCAGGGTGAAAACTACGATCGAAAGGATAATCGGACATCTCGACTACACTACACTGTACTGCTTATCCACCACCGTGTGAAGGGGGTATTATAGGTAGAGAAGAGAAAATGAGGGGAAAGAACGACTGCATTATTGGCAGGAAAAGGTTAGCGGGAACATATGGCGGGAAGGGGTTGGCGGGAAACGGGTGGCGGGAAGGGGTTGGCGGGAAACGGGTGGCGGAAACATATGGAAGGAAAGAGTTGGCGGGAAAATATTGAGGGGAAAGGGCCGAGTGAAAATATTTTTTTTCAATGTCTAAGATTGGCAATGGTTGCACAGTATTCATAACCCAAATTTAAAAAAAAATATCATTTCGGCCTAACATGTCGAAGAGTGGAGCCATGCAGCTTCAGCCACCCGTTAATGTAAAAAGGTGGGCCCCAGGGACTTTTCGGCCTACTGCTGTCAAAAAGGCCTTTTCGGCCTACTGCTGACCAAAAAGGTCTTTTCATCTCAGGTACGCGCCTCTTCGGCCAAGGCACGGCCGAAAATCCATTTTCGGCCAAATCCTGGCCGAAAACTCCATTTTCGGCCCACACGAGGCCGACAGGGTCATAGTTTTTTTTTTTTGCATTGGGTGCTATAGTTTTTGAATTTGCTATAAAAATAATTATAGTTTTGAAAAAAAATTGAGGATGGAGGAGAATTAACCAAATTGTCAGGTAATTCGGCTTTCGGGTTAAGGTTCGGGCTTCAATTCCTACCTATTCGATTTCGGGTTAAGGATCGGGGTTTGGTTCGTGCATATTCGGTCTTTGGTTTAGGATTCGGGTTCCACTCTTAAAAACATGAAAAAACAAAAGGGTATGGCATCGTCACTGTTTTGTGGCCTTCTTTTGTTTGTTTATTTGTTTGTCTTGGGTTGTTTATCTATCCGGTGAGCTCACCTATCCAGCCCGACTAGACAACACAACCCCGCTCGCATAACACAATATCCATGCGCTTCCGAGACATGTTGTTTTTCTTTTTTGTTTTAAGACAAGTGAGCATGCTCACGGTTGCTCACATCGCTACATTACTAGGGAAAATCTTAGTAGTAGCGCGGGTTTTAACGCTATCAGTAACGCGGGTGGCCGCGCTACTGATAAGGCGCTAAAGCTAACAGGTAGTAGTAGCGCTCTATGTACCGCGCTATTAGTATTGATTGTATCAGTAGCACTTTCCCAACATGCACTATTAATAAGTAGCTGTAGCGCTTTTCTTTCCCCGCGCTACTGTTGTATCTTTCAGCATTTTTCCCCTGCTTCCTATTGATCTAGAACAGTATCCCGTTTCAATAAACTGCAATTTCACATACACCAGATAACAATATCATTAACCACAATACCATATAGTCATACAATATCTTTAAGCATTATGGTACTCATATATAGTCAACATGTATCCTCACACACATATATGGTTCATACAGGAGCATGTATGATAAGCAGTACTAGGTAGTCATACAAGATATAGCAGTCTACTAGGGATAGTCATACAGCCACACACATATGTAGTTCTAGATGATATCGACGATCAACCTCAAGCCATGGCGGTGGGTGTTTCTGATAGTAATTAGGATGACCTGTCCAACACGAAGATTCATGTCAACGAGGAAGTTCTTTCACCCAACCGAGATGAAGTGTGTGCGACCGTACGTGTCCATGCCATACGCACAGGTGATGACGGAGCCCCTTGCGGTAAGGCGTATTCCAGCGGAGCCTTCTACATCAGGCTGGATACCACAACTCACAGATAGGCTCTTTGGCAATTTTTGAATAAGAAAAACATATCAATTAATAAGTAGCCTCGCATATACTCTTGCAAATATATTTCTACTAAGCATAGGTTTCTATACTATAAAAAACAGTACTACATTTCTACTAAGCTTGAATTCTACTAATAAGAATGGATCGGACAGTAAGCATGTCATCGATCGGACAGTAAGCATGTCATTGGACTCTAGACTAATTAAGCATGTTATCGGCTAGCTTCTACACATCATATCATTGGACTCTACACAAAGCATATCATCGGATTCACTAAGCATATCGTTGGACTCTACACTAAGTAAGCATGTAATCGGATTCCACACTAAGTATAACATATCATAACATGCCGATCAACCATGGTACTTGTCAGGCGGGTCACGGATGGTACCCCGACAAAGCCAACACGTCGTGGAATTATGTCCCATAGGTTGCACACCTCCTCCTTGCTCAGCCTTATTCTTCAAGTATAGATGGCTTCATCAAGTCGGTCCTCATCATCTTCATCTGTGTTGAGATAAATGACGGCCAACTTGGGTCTTTCTGCTCTGAAGTTGAAGCTAATCAACTCACTACCAGTGATAACCATGTGGGAGATGAAATGGTTCCATCCATCTCCTCCCATCTGCGATATATTTTGTCCTTTCTCGACCTCCATAGTGTAGGGCCCCCCAGGAGCCTCAAAGGTCACAATGTCTCCGATCAGCTTGTTGAATTCCAACCTCACATTGCATGGGACGATCTGTGTATACACAATGAATTAATGCCAATAACACTAAAAATAAAATAGTTGTTACAAGTTTCATATATTTTGTTACCGCCGCAGGAAGAAAACTCGGCTGGAAGTAGATGTCGAACAACGTGCCAGTTGCAAGGCTACTGGCGCATCTTGACTTGCACAGTCGACATGGTGATGGTGGTGTCGCCATTTTCGTAAAGCAATAATAGAAAAGGATTAACGATCAACTTCAGAGGAAAAATCCGGCATGACCTTTGCTAAAAAAGGACATATGGAGCACCTGAAATTTGCCGGAACAAAAATTAATCAACACTCTGGCAAAACATAGGCCACTCGGAGTTGTTACCTACAAACATGGTCACTTGGGCAAGCACATATCCTATTTGAGCAACACTAGATATACATGTTTATATCTACATCATATGAGCAATTCTTTAGCAACACTAAATAAACTAGTTGTACTAAAAAAATCTACATCATCATCTATTGAAAATGTTCTATACCTAAAACATCTACATAATCATCCACTATTACTATTTCGTTTACTAAACCCTAAAAATATGCCCTAAGTTTAGAATATAACAAGTATAGAACATTTTTTCAAATTCTACCAACTAAAAATTTTCATTACTAAAATTTCTTATCAAAAGACCTAAAATTTCCCATTCTATTCAAAACACCTAAAATAGGCTAAAAATTATTCTATTACAAAACCTACATTCTACAATGTCTACATTCTAAAATCTGCATTTAAACTACCTACATTCTACAAGAACAGAGAGAAGGGAGGGAGGAGGGGTAGGAAGGAGGGAGGGAGGAGGGAGGGGGCGACGGCCTGCGGGATGGAGGAGGGAGGGGGAGACGGCCTATGGGATGGAGGAGGGAGGGGGCGACGGCCGGCGGTAGGATGGAGGAGGGAGGGGGCGATGGCCGGCGGAGGGATAGAGGAGGGTGGGGGCGATAATGCGGCGGCGGCAGACGACAGGGCCGGTGCGGGGGAGAGTGAGTGGAGCAGAGAGAGGAGAGTGAGGGGCGGCCTGGTGATAGGATGGCTTTAGCAGTAGGGCGTTTCTTGGTAACACACTGCTGTCAAACGCCCTAGCAGTAGCGCTTTCTTATAAAAAGCACTACTACTAAGTGTAAGCATGCAAAGATACATTGGCCATCAATGATCTTTTTGTGTACAATCTGAATTGTCAATATGAGTCCTTTCCCGGTAGAACCGGAGAAGACTCATTTTGCGGTCACAAATTCTACATTTTGCGGTCACAAATTCTACACATAGTGTTCAATGAAGACCAAGTGGTTGTGATAGCTTGAGAAGTAACATATTTAAGGTGGTAAACACCCTGTTCGCGGAGCGAGGTGGGACTAAACTTGTGGACTGAACTTAGCAGTAGCGAGTTTTACCGAAAGGCGCTGCTGCTAACATCAATAGCAGTAGCGAGCTATATAATACGGCGCTATTGCTATAACTAGCTTGATGGCGAGGTCATGGCAATTACAGCAGTAGCGCTGTTTATAAGGACGCGCTACTGCTATTTTCCTTTCAGCAGCACGTTTTTGTGGCACGCGCTGCTACTAAATAGCAGTAGCGCCGTATTTTAAAGAGCGCTGCTGGTGAGATTCTATGTATAAGCCTTTTCCTAGTAGTGCTAGGCTAAGCAAGTCATGTAGCCTAGCTTACCTAATACTACGGTTTGTGGTTGTTTTTTCCTCTCTTTTTTGGATTTTTCTATTTGAGGTACGTGCTTACCTAATATCTGATGATCAATTTTATATACAATGATTTGTTTTCAATGTATAGTGAAATTTTTACAAGTACATGGTAGATTTTTCAAAAACACACTCAACATTTCAAGAAAATTGATGCTGGACATTTTTCTAAATGCACGATGAGCATTTAAAAAGGATGAAAGAGGAAAACTGAAAAACTGGGCAAAGAAACATACATAAGAATGTTTGTAAATTTGAAAATTGTTCAGAATTCAAAAAAATCACAAACAGAAAAAAGGAAAAACGATCGTGAATTCAAGAAATTCATCAATCTAATAAATATTTCCTAATTAAAAAATTGCTCGCAAATTTCAAAATTGTTCGTGAATTTAAAAAGTGTTCACAAATTCAAAATAATGTTTGTGCGAATTCAAAATATTGTTCGTGACGCTCTCGGCTACTTTGACAAACGGCACAAAGGGTTACCGCCTTGTTTGAGCAACCTCGTCGGTTTCCACTCTAGCTACGACTCCGCGATGCATCGACTGTTACGACTGTGGGGGTGGGTGGGTGGGTGGGGGGGGGGGGGGGGGGGTCTTGCCTTCGGATTCTTCTCCAGTCTCACCGTCTGTGTTGCTACCGTTGTGACTGCCAGGGGATTATTAGGAAGTATAGGATAGACTAGGATTTGGTCCTGCCTTGTCTTTTACTTCAAGTTGATCATCCCTATCCCTTGTAACTGCATACAACAATAGGAAAAGAAAACACACCGGACCCGGAAAGTTAACGCCATCGCCCAGCCCAGTAACTCACAGAGACCCAAGTAATCAAATAGGAAAAAACAGCAGGGGAGTTGCAGGTCTTTCCCTAGCGGAAGGCCCAAGTATTGTCCATGGTATAGAACGAGATCGTCTGACTTAGAAGAAACTACTGCCGAGGGACGTCCTACACCCAGCACCGTTAATCTACATCTGACGACACTCGCTACCGGGGCCACTTCCACTCGCATGGACACGAAAACAAGCAGCCCATACGGCCCAGTACGCCTAGAACTCCTCGGCCTCGTGTCACTGCATCTGTTCGGCCGGTCGCTCTGGCCGCTCCTTCAGGGCGCGACGGGGAAGAGCAGCCGCTGCTCCTCCAAGGCACGATGCTGGCCGACGGGGAATAGCAGCCACTGCTCCTTCATGGCGGGACGCCTCCTAGCCGTGCCCCAGAGCCGTGGAGCAGGCTACATCGACGCCACCGAGCTATCAATAACACGAAGCATGCGCTGTCTCCGTCAGGCCGCGACGCGCCAAGCTGTGGAGGGGGCGGAGCAAGCCACTGCCCGGCGACGCGCCGGAGCAAGCATCGTCACTCCGTCGGCTACTTAGGCTCTGGACTTCTGTTGGAAGTTCCCCTGCTACTCGCCACTTCCCTGCTATTTTTAGTTGGACAGAACAGAGGAAGCAATGGTAGCAGAGACAAAGCCAAATGCCAAATTGAGATTGTAATTGGTGTAAATCAAAAGTAATGTGTAATGAATAGTGTGACTGAACTTAAATTCAGTTTGCAATGTCATTTGAGAGTGGAGTTGAGTGACAAGTTTGACTGAATTTTTGTTTGGCTGTTGAGTTTGATTTGACTGAATGTTTCATTTGAGAGTGAAGTTGAGCGATTCCGGGACTACAAAGACCAACAAGTCACAATGCTTGATTTGGCTGTTGAATGTACAACTATCATATAAAGTGACACTTCAACAGAGGACTTGCATATAGAACAAAATAGATGCCAAAATAGGGTAATATCTCTGGGAGATATGGCAAAATGTTATCTTGAACTGAACTTGGACTGAACTCAATGTCAAGTGTTGCCCAGAACTGAACTTGCCCACCAATGCTTGTTTGCTCTCTCATTCATTTGCCCAAAAACAACAGTACTTCACCATGACCCAGTGAAAAGATCATCTATAATTGGCCCCTGAAAATTAAATAAATAAGAATACCGTATGAGCAAGATTTTGCAATCTCTAGTTGGACCATTTTAGAATTTTAAACTAAAGGAGCAAGATTATACCATCAGCAACTGAGTGAAGCTAAGGTTGGTCTTGTAACCTTCAGGCACCTCGGCATTATCCCTATAAACTCTATCATTTGCAACTTGTGCACCACCACCACCACCTGCCACTTCCCCGACCTCCCGCATCTTTGTTGTGAAAGAAAATTGGAGGCTATGAGAATTAATGAACATAATGATAACCCCGAAAGCACTTTATTTTTTAGCAACATACCTCTTCACCCAACTGTGATGTAGCTCTGCTTTCTCTCTTTTTCCTAGCCTTGTGCTTCTTATCAAGCCAATTTTGTTTTTGTTTTGAACTCTTTGTTTGGACCTCCTTTTTCTTTAGACGTGCATTAGTCAACAAGTCATTTGGTGGGCTAGCATCTGTCGGAATTGTACATGGATACTCCAATGTGCTTGCACATGCATTAATTTTTTCTTCAATTTTCTTACCAAGGATGTCAAGTGTGTTGTCTACTAACACGACACATTTCCGAAAGTAGGCTGCTCAATCTGCCAAAATATGAAATTTATGGGACATATATTTGTAACTAAGCATGGCATCCATATTCGGATTTAAGGTGATATTTCTTCCTTCCTTGTCTTGTACAGTTCCACTTCGTGCTTCCTTTGTCCAGCGCTTTAAAACATAACGTGGCGGTAGTGACTTGATTTTCATCAAATCAAGAACTTTAAGAGCTTGGCCACACAATATCCCAATTCTATCGAATTGCCGGCAGCCACACACAACTGTTTGCTTCAAAGGATCACCTAGAACTTTACACTCCTCATCAAAGATACAATCTCCTACTAGATATTCATTACAACCATCTAATGCCTTGGTGCAAGCTGACAAAGATATTTCATATTCACCTTGAAAAGCCTAAAAAAATACCAGGTGTATATAACTTGCTAGCTTGCACCAACATAGGTGGTGATCTCTTCATAAATATTCTAGGCAACTTTTTCCTTGATTAAAATTCTGAATTCAGTTCATTGTTCCTTTTCCCTTGCACCACCCTTTCAAAATTCTTAAAGAACTGGATGATATCAAAATCAGATTTGAAATCGATTTTCAAGTCATTATTCAAACTCTCACTCAATTGTGTACTTCTCATTCCTAAGGTGAAGACATCCTTCATATAACATTCAGCCCATTTTTCCTTTAACTTATATATACTATCCAACCAAGTTTGCTTGCTCATCTTTTTTCCTTATGAGGCCAAATTTTTGTTCAAATTCTGCCATGTCTTCATACTCAAACATGCACGCGCTAAAATCTGATAGAATACTTATTTCTTCATTCTCCTCTTTTTCCTTCACTTCATTCATCTCTTGCTTCTTCCCTTTTTTTCTTCCCTTTTTTCTTCTCTTTTTTCTTCTCCCCATTTTTCTCTTCATCATCCTCTTCATGTAGATGTTTGACAGCATTCTGCATAATGTGAAAGGTGCATAAACCATGTCGTGCTTCTGCTAACACGTCCTCAACTGCATTCCCCATTGCAGTATCTTGATCTGTATAGAATGTTCTTGGCCCCTTTCCTTTATGGGTTGTTAGAAAAGCCTCAAACAACCACTTAAAGGAGGGAAATGTTTCATCATACATGAGAGCAGCACCAAAAACTATAGTTTCCCTAAAGTGATTTAATCCGACAAAGACACCAAAGGGCCTACTCTCCTTGTTTGTTCCAAAAGTAGTGTCAAAACTAACAACATCACCAAAATGTGCATAGTCCATGATCATTCTAGCATCAGCCCAGAATATGGTCGCTATTTGTTCTTCACAGTCCATTTGCAATGCATATTGGAATGATGGGTTTTCAGCAATTTTGTATTGAAAATACTTAAGCATGCTACCCGCTTGGCCATATGCCATTTATCGTTGGCGCTTGGTCCGCACATGGTTCTTGTGATTACGGAGGGTATAACTAAGATTGAGTGGTCCATCAAGTTGGTGACTAGCCAACTCATGTGCGGCTTTTGGCCCAATTCTTGCATCATATGCTGTTGCAATTTCAAAAGCTTGTAACTCTGAAATTTTTCTTTGTGACACCATTAAGTGTAAGGTTTCTGCTAGGTGTAGTGTGTGGTTGTGTTCCAAAACCAGCTCCGACACTTTGAGATTTCCCATCTTCCGGTCCATTTTAAGCTTCATGCTTACATCACAATTGGTTCTAGTTTCAGCTCGAGGGCACTTTGTCAAATGATCCCTTTTGTCTTGTGCTCGCTGACCCTCATTTGCACAAACAAATTTACATGATATAACCTTGCCATCGGCTGAGCTTTTGTTAGTATACCTTTTCCTAACCTCAAAGCCTTTCCCACTGTAGCTAAGCCAATATGACCAAGCCTCGTCTGAGCTTCTAAATTCCATGCCAACATAAGTTACCAAACTAGGCAATACAACTCTACAAAGTAAAAACACCAGGAGTAAGGGGATTGAAGAAGTATCACTGAACTATCGAGAAATTTAGTAAATCTGAATATGTTCAGACTTGTATATGTGCAGAAATTATGTAATAGTATCACTTAAACTATTGAGAAATGATGTAAATCTGAATATATGCAGAATTGTATATGTGCAGAAATTATGTAATAGAACTATCACTGAACTATTGAGAAATTATGTAAATCTGACTATGTGCAGACTTGTATATGTGCAGAAATAACCTATTGGAATCGGAATGCTGGTGGGCTGTGTTGGCATGTTCTTCCATCTCGGTTGCTTCTTCCATGAGAGAAAAGATGTTTGATCAAGTTCAACAAGCTGATTCTTCCATGAGAAAAACGGAAACTTGATTGAGTTCCAATGCAACCTGATGGTGGACGTTCGATCAGTTGTAGTGTTTTCATTCATGTGAAAGATAGCGTGAGAGGAGCAGAGTATTAGGACTTACTTGATATTGATGAGCAGAGCAGGGCGTCCACCTCCGACCTCCGGCGATCTCTTTTTGGCCGGCTGGCACCGTCTGGGTACTCTTCGCGCCTTTTTCTGTCTCCTCGCGCCCTTTTTCCCCTCGCCTACGTCCCTCGGTTCGTGGTGGGCCGCATAGGCCGCTCGTTTTCGTACTGATGTGAGCAAACCAGAGAGCTGTAATTTGCTGCCGTCTGATGGTTGATGGACGGTGCCAAACAAAGAACGTCTCTCTGACTTGGAATCGCCAACGTCGGAGGATCTCGTTCCCATGGTATGGCCTCGGTCCCGGGGCATCGAGTAGCATTCTAGTCGACGCGATAGTACCGCGGGACGAGCAACATCATAGAGTGGCAGCGCCAAGTAATCAAGTAGCCCCGGGATTCTAGCAATGGCCCTTCATGCACCTAACCACACAGCATCGACGTTTATGTAATGAAGCGCCACGACCTGGTCGTACAAGGCAAGCCGGTCACAACCAGACAAGTAATCAAAGTGAGGCGAAGGAACCCGGTCCGGATCCATACATGATAGAGATCGGCACCTCAGAAGGCTCCGACCAAATCAATTTCTCAGTTGCATAGGACCCATATGTGCAGTGGACTTGCCGCAAAAGGAACGCGCCTCGCCAGACCGATGCTTCCGTTTATCGGCTTTCGTACTCCGCGCTGCTCTCCCCTCATCACAGAATCCTACGTTTGCCCATGACCTCTAGCACAGAGGTCGTGTATAAGTGATGCCACTACGAACCAAATCTTGCCATGATCCACCGATACTTATGTCTGTTTGTTAGCCTGTCTGTTGATTCTTCGTGTACGTTCTCTTTCATGGCATGAGGGGCCGTTGGTGGAATCCCCCGGAACTTTATATCCTTAGTTCCCCTTTATTATGTTTAGTATATGTCTAAATATTATACAAAATAAAACCAACTTCAAATTATATAACAAATTGATAGTGTGCTTTCGGCATATTAGTTCTTCCGTTGTGTTATACTAACTGTTTGAAATTTTGGGCCCCATTTTGATTTTGGCCTGGAGCCCGAAATTTCTGGAGACAACCCTGATCAAATAGAACACCTAGAATTTTCCATTGTGGGATCTTGCATGCATGTCACAAGATGATTTATTACTAGACCTATCATTATCCATGGTTGGACATCATGCCCTTGTGCAAAGCTAGGAGTCACAGACAATGCAGTAACAATGGAAAAAGCCTGGGATGTCTACCCTACAGAAAGAGTTCACGACTTCTTTTCCCCATTTTTGTTGGCAGGAGGACCGACATTGTGACTCCGTGCATACATGACCTCCAAATACAACTCCACTAAAGCATTGCTCTGTACAGAAGAACACACGTAATTAAAATAAGCCCATATTGAGAAAAATTCCGAAGATATTTGTGTAGTTTCTAATCTGGTTGATACCTGAAAGGAAATATATATAGGGAAAGGGAGGGCGATTTCGTACCAACATGAAAGGAATTCCCGAGCTGCAAAATCACCAAAAGGCAAAGAAGAATAGCTTTCCCTTCCATTAGAGTAGACACAAAGTTCTTCTCCTCTCTGTTTGGGTGTACAGAATCTTACACAAAGTTGTTCTTATAGTTTTCTTTGTGTGTCCTGAAGAATAATTGATTTTATCTCTATATATAGACTTGTGGGTAGACAAGATTTACTCAGGGCTCACCGAAATAAGATCAGAAAGATCTGACCATATTACTGGCTTTACTCCCGGCTCACCGAAATAAGATCAGAAAGATCTGACCATATCACTGGCTTTACTTCTGGTTCACTGAAATAATTGCCCTTATCACTGCCCTTAATTTGTACATATGAATTGGTTCTATATTTAAGATGGTATCCAATTAGTGTTAGGTACTAAATCTGTCTACTTCTATGTTTATATAAATTTGGGAGATAGACTAGATTGTGCACGATTCAATGTGATCCGATCACATTTAAACCAAACTAATAGATTAGAACTACAACTTTTTGACAAGAATTCCTAAGAGCTACCACTTTTTTTTAACAGAAAACTACCACAAAGTTGGTTTTTCATTTCGAATTCGGGCAGGTGGCGTGTGGAGCGGAGCTCGGGTGGTGCGTCGATTGTTTGCGGTAAGCAGCAATATGTGGCGGCGTCGGCCCAAATCTACAATGCCCAGCAACATGTCCGTTGACCCTGAGCACTGGGCCCACTTCCCCCTGGCGCGATGATATGACGTGGTCCTTTTCCAGCGATGACGGTACCGGGCAACCGGACTTTCTCTTGTACCAAGCAGGGTGAGGCAGAAGAAGAGAGGGACCAGGTTGAACCGACGTGGTTAATTTCAGTTCAACCGACCATTTGGATATTGTGAAGCGAAAAACAAACTTGTGTGAGGTTGTTGTGAATAAAACAAAAATGGTAACTCTAAGGAACCCTTGCCCAAAACATGTAGTTTTATGCTATTAATAACTCCATCAATAAAACCTAATAAACTAGCTCGGCGCCCCACCAACTACTTAGTGGCAGAAGATTGTTTGGTGTCAAATGCAGTTTAACGCCTGAGGTGTAAGGATATTATAATTGTTAGACTACTGTATTCTGTACGTATAAGGTAGAGTAGTGTAGTGAACGTGTGTGCAGTTTTCCCACTGAGCACACACGTCCTCCTCCACGATCATGGCCAGCCCACGATCACCATGCTGGCCTCGCGCCTCTCCCTCTGTAAGCTATATGTATGGCTGAGATCAATGGATCAAGTGTGGTTCAATCTCCCTTCCTGAAACATGGTATCAGATGCGCAGGAATCCAACCCCTTTGCGCCTGTGCCACCTCCCTCTTCCGCTGCCATGGATGGCAGCCCCGTCCCCTCTCCCACCTCCTCCTCCGACGACGGTGACCCTGCTGCCGGCGTCCTTCAGAACACCGACGCCGTCCACCTCCCCAACGCCCTTCTCCCTCCTCCGCGTGCCTTTCCGGCGTCCGTTCTTCAGACCATCGACATTCGCCACCATGTCCCGATCACTCTCGATCTCCACGCTGGCAACTACGCGCAGTGGCGCCGCTTCTTCCACACCATCGTGGGCATGTTCGGCATCCGCGACCACATCATCGCCGATGCTGCGCCGGGCCGCCGCGACCCCGAGTGGGTCATGATCGACCACTGCGTGGTTCATTGGCTCTAAGCCACGATCTCGCCGGAGCTGCTCGACGCCGTCATGCAGCCCGAGGATACGGCGACCGTGCTTTGGACTGCGATCGAGGCAATCTTCCACGACAACCAGCTCTCCCGCGCCGTGTACGTCGACGCCGAGTACCACGCCCTCGTGCAGGGCGATCTCTCGATCATGCAGTACTACACGCGTCTGAAGACGTTCGCAGACCAACTTCGCGATCTCGGCCAGCCCGTCTCTGAGACCCAGCAGCTCTTCAACATGATCCGAGGGCTTGGGCGACAGTACCACGGCGCCATACCTCATCTTACCTCGCGCGTGCCCCTGCCCAGTTTCCTGCAGGCCCGCTCGTTCTTGCTGCTGCAGGAGCACCGTGCCGAGCAGACGGCACGCTTTCAGCACGCCCACGCCATGGTGGCCGGGCGTATCACTCCGTAGACGCCTCCGTCCGCCCCCAATGCTACCCCGCCGGCTGACTCCGGTGCTGGCCGCGGGCGTGGTCGCGGCAAGCGTCGTGGCCGTGGCAGTCCCGGGGCTTCTTCGTCGACCACTCCACTGCCACCCCGTCCGCCTGCTCTCCCTGGGCAGGCCCCCGGCGCAAACTCTTGGACTGGGCTGGTGCAAGCCTGGCCAATGCCCTGGCGTGCGCCCGGTGCCGGCGTTCTTGGTCCCCGCCCCGGCACTCCTTCGCAGCAGGCCTTCTTCGCCGGGCCGGCTGCACCGTCGTTCCCACCTGGCTACGGTGCCTACGGCGCCCCTCCCGGCTACGGCTACGGCTCCCCTGGCGCTAGCTCCAGCACCGCACCACCACCGGCGCAGCCCCAGCCCTGGGACATGGGTGTTGGGGAACGTAGTAATTTCAAAAAAATTCCTACGCACACGCAAGATCATGGTGATGGTATAGCAACGAGAGGGGAGAGTGTTCGTCCACGTACCCTCGTAGACCGTAAGCGGAAGCGTTAGCACAACGCGGTTGATGTAGTCGTACGTCTTCATGATCCGACCGATCCAAGCACCGAACGTACGGAGCCTCCGAGTTCAGCACACGTTCAGCTCGATGACGATCTCCGGCCTCCGATCCAGCCGAGCTCCGGAGATGAGTTCCGTCAGCACGACGGCGTGGTGACGATGATGATGTTCTACCGGCGCAGGGCTTCGCCTAAACTCCGCGACGATATGACCGAGGTGGAATATGGTGGAAGGGGGTACCGCACATGGCTAAGGAACGATCCGTAGATCAACTTGTGTCTATGGGGTGCCCCCCGCCCCCGTATATAAAGGAGGGAGGGGGGAGGTGCGGCCGGCCCCCTAGGGGTGCGCCTGGAGGAGTCCTACTCCCACCAGGAGTAGGACTCCCCCCTCTTGCCTTGTTGGAGAAGGAAAGGGGGGAGGGGAAAAAGGAAAGGGGGGCGCCGCCCCCTTCCTTGTCCTATTCGGACTAGGGGGAGAGGGGGCACGCGGCCTGCCCTGGCTGGCCCTCCTCTTCTCCCTCTTGGCCCACTAAGGCCCAATATCCCCCGGGAGGGTTCCGGTAACCCCCCGGTGTTCTGGTAAAATCCCGATTTCACTCGGAACCATTCCGATGTCCAAATATAGGCTTCCAATATATCAATCTTTATGTCTCGACCATTTCGAGACTCCTCGTCATGTCCGTGATCACATCGGGGACTCCGAACAAGCTTCGGTACATCAAAACTTATAAACTCATAATAAAACTGTCATCGTAACGTTAAGCGTGCGGACCCTACGGGTTCGAGAACTATGTAGACATGACCTAGAACCATTCTCGGTCAATAACCAATAGCGGGACCTGGATGCCCATATTGGTTCCTACATATTCTACGAAGATCTTTATCGATCAAACCGCATAACAACATACGTTGTTCCCTTTGTCATCGGTATGTTACTTGCCCGAGATTTGATCATCGGTATCCAATACCTAGTTCAATCTCGTTACCGGCAAGTCTCTTTACTCGTTCCGTAATACATCATCTCATAACTAACTGATTAGTTACATGCTTGCAAGGCTTAGGTGATGAGTATTACTGAGAGGGCCCAGAGATACCTCTCCGACAATCGGAGTGACAAAACCTAATCTCGAATTATGCCAACCCAACATGTACCTTCGGAAACACCTGTAGAGCACCTTTATGATCACCCAGTTACGTTGTGACGTTTGGTAGCACACAAAGTGTTCTTCCGGTAAACGGGAGTTGCACAATCTCATAGTTGCAGGAACTTTGTATAAGTCATGAAGAAAGCAATAACAGTATACTAAACGATCAAGTGCTAGGCTAACGGAATGGGTCATGTCAATCACATCATTCTCCTAATGATGTGATCCCACTAATCAAATGACAACACATTTCTATGGTTAGGAAACATAACCATCTTTGATTAATGAGCTAGTCAAGTAGAGGCATACTAGTGACTATAGTTTTGTCTATGTATTCACACGTGTATTATGTTTCCGGTTAATACAATTCTAGCATGAATAATAAACATTTATCATGATATGAGGAAATAAATAATAACTTTATTATTGCCTCTAGGGCATATTTCCTTCAGTCTCCCACTTGCACTAGAGTCAATAATCTAGATTACATAGTAATGACTCTAACACCCATGGAGTCTTGGTGCTGATCATGTTTTGCTCGTGAGGGAGGCTTAGTCAACGGGTCTGCAACATTCAGATCCGTATGTATCTTGCAAATCTCTATGTCTCCCACTTGGACTTGGTCCCGAATGGAATTGAAGCATCTCTTGATGTGCTTGGTCCTCTTGTGAAATCTGGATTCCTTTGCCAAGGCAATTGCACAAGTATTGTCACAGAAGATCTTCATTGGTCCCGATGCACTAGGTATGACAGCTAGACTGGAAATGAACTCCTTCATCCAGACTCCTTCATTTGCTGCTTCAGAAGCAGCTATGTACTCCGCTTCACATGTAGATCCCGCCACGACACTTTGTTTAGAACTGCACCAACTTACAGCTCCACCGTTTAATAAAAACACGTATCCGGTTTGCGATTTAGAATCGTCCGGATCAGTGTCAAAGCTTGCATCGACGTAACCATTTATGACTAGCTCTTTGTCACCTCCATATACGAGAAACATATCCTTAGTCCTTTTCAGGTATTTCAGGATGTTCTTGACCGCTGTCCAGTGATCCACTCCTGGATTACTTTGGTACCTTCCTGCCAAGCTTATTGCTAAGCATATGTCAGGTCTGGTACACAACATTGCATACATGATAGAGCTTATGGCTGAAGCATAGGGAACATTTTTCATTTTCTCTCTATCTTCTGCTGTGGTCGGGCATTGAGTTTGACTCAACTTCACACCTTGTAGCACAGGCAAGAATCCTTTCTTTGCCCGATCCATTTTGAACTTTTTCAAAATTTTGTCAAGGTATGTGCTTTGTCAAAGTCCTATTAAGCGTCTTGATCTATCTCTATAGATATTGATGCCCAATATGTAAGCAGCTTCACCGAGGTCTTTCATTGAAAAACTTTTATTCAAGTATCCCTTTATGCTATCCAGAAATTCTATATCATTTCCAATTAATAATATGTCATCTACATATAAAACTAGAAATGCTACAGAGCTCCCACTCACTTTCTTGTAACAGGCTTCTCCAAAAGTCTGTATAAAACCATATGCTTTGATCATACTATCAAAGTGTTTATTCCAACTCCGAGATGCTTGCACCAGTCCATAAATGGAACGCTGGAGCTTGCATACTTTGTTAGCACCTTTTGGATCAACAAAACCTTCCGGCTGCATCATATACAACTCTTCTTCTAGAAATCCATTCAAGAACGCAGTCTTGACATCCATTTACCAAATTTCATAATCATGAAATGCAGCAATAGCTAACATGATTCGGACAGACTTAAGCATTGCTACGGGTGAGAAAGTCTCATCGTAGTCAACCCCTTGAACTTGTCGAAAACCTTTCGCAACAAGTCGTGCTTTATAGACAGTTACATTACCATCAGCGTCAGTCTTCTTCTTAAAGATCCATTTATTCTCAATGGCTTGCCGATCATCGGGCAAGTCAACAAAAGTCCATATTTTGTTTTCATAAATGGATCCCATCTCAGATTTCATGGCCTCTAGCAATTTTGCGGAATCTGGGCTCATCATCGCTTCCTCATAGTTCGTAGGTTCATCATGGTCAAGTAACATGACTTCCAGAATAGGATTATCATACCACTCTGGTGCGGATCTTACTCTGGTAGACCAACGAGGTTCAGCAGAAACTTGATCTGAAGTTTCATGATCAATATCATTAGCTTCCTCACTAATTGGTGTAGTCGTCACAGGAACCGGTTCTCGTGATGAACTACTTTCCAATAAGGGAGTAGATACAGTTATCTCATCAAGTTCTACTTTCCTCCCACTCACTTCTTTCGAGAGAAACTCCTTCTCTAGAAAGGATCCGTTCTTAGCAACGAATGTCTTGCCTTCGGATCTGTGATAGAAGGTGTACCCAACAGTATCTTTTGGATATCCTATGAAGACACATTTCTCCGATTTGGGTTCGAGCTTATCTAGTTGAAGTTTCTTCACATAAGCATCGCAGCCCCAAACTTTAAGAAACGACAACTTTGGTTTCTTGCCAAACCACAGTTCATAAGGCGTCGTCTCAACGGATTTTGATGGTGCCCTATTTAACGTGAATGCGGCCGTCTCTAGAGCATAACCCCAAAACGATAGCGGTAAATCGGTAAGAGACATCATAGATCGCACCATATCAAGTAAAGTACGATTACGACGTTCGGACACACCATTTCGTTGTGGTGTTCCGGGTGGCGTGAGTTGCGAAACTATTCCGCATTGTTTCAAATGTAAACCAAACTCGTAACTCAAATATTCTCCTCCACGATCAGATCGTAGAAACTTTATTTTCTTGTTACGATGATTTTCCACTTCACTCTGAAATTCTTTGAACTTTTCAAATGTTTCAGACTTGTGCTTCATTAAGTAGATATACCCATATCTGCTCAAATCATCTGTGAAGGTGAGAAAATAACGATATCCGCCACGAGCTTCAATATTCATCGGACCACATACATCTGTATGTATGATTTCCAACAAATCTGTTGCTCTCTCCATAGTACCGGAGAACGGTGTTTTAGTCATCTTGCCCATGAGGCACGGTTCGCAAGTACCAAGTGATTCATAATCAAGTGATTCCAGAAGTCCATCAGTATGGAGTTTCTTCATGCGTTTTACACCGATATGACCTAAACGGCAGTGCCACAAATAAGTTGCACTATCATTATCAACTCTGCATCTTTTGGCTTCAACATTATGAATATGTGTATCACTACTATCGAGATTCAATGAAAATAGACCACTCTTCAAGGGTGCATGACCATAAAAGATATTACTCATATAAATAGAACAACCATTATTCTCTGATTTAAATGAATAACCGTCTCGCATCAAACAAGATCCAGATATAATGTTCATGCTCAACGCTGGCACCAAATAACAATTATTCAGGTCTAAAACTAATCCCGAAGTTAGATGTAGAGGTAGCGTGCCGACCGCGATCACATCGACTTTGGAACCGTTTCCCACGCGCATCGTCACCTCGTCCTTGGCCAGTGCTCGCTTATTCCGTAGTCCCTGTTTCGAGTTGCAAATATTAGCAACAGAACCAGTATCAAATACCCAGGTGCTACTACGAGCTCTAGTTAGGTACACATCAATAACATGTATATCACATATACCTTTGTTCACTTTGCCATCCTTCTTATCCGCCAAATACTTGGGGCAGTTCCGCTTCTAGTGACCAGTCTGCTTGCAGTAGAAGCACTCAGTTTCAGGCTTAGGTCCAGACTTGGGTTTCTTCTCTTGAGCAGCAACTTGCTTGCCGTTCTTTTTGAAGTTCCCCTTCTTCTTCCCTTTGCCCTTTTTCTTGAAACTAGTGGTCTTGTTGACCATCAACACTTGATGCTCCTTTTTGATTTCTACCTCCGCGGCTTTTAGCATTGCGAAGAGCTCGGGAATAGTCTTGTTCATCCCTTGCATATTGTAGTTCATCACAAAGCTCTTGTAGCTTGGTGGCAGTGATTGGAGAATTCTGTCAATGACACTATCATCAGGAAGATAAACTCCCAGTTGAATCAAGTGATTATTATACCCAGACATTCTGAGTATGTGTTCACTGACAGAACTATTCTCCTCCATCTTGCAGCTATAGAACTTATTGGAGGCTTCATATCTCTCAATCCGGGCATTTGCTTGAAATATTAACTTCAACTCCTGGAACATCTCATATGCTCCATGACATTCAAAACGTCGTTGAAGACCCGGTTCTAAGCCGTAAAGCATGGCACACTGAACTATAGAGTAGTCATCAGCTTTGCTCTGCCAGACTTTCTTAACGTCGTCAGTTGCATCAGCAGCAGGCCTGGCACCCAGCGTTGCTTCCAGGACGTAACTTTTCTGTGCAGCAATGAGGATAATCCTCAGGTTACGGACCCAGTCCGTGTAATTGCTACCATCATCTTTCAACTTTGCTTTCTCAAGGAACGCATTAAAATTCAACGGAACAACAGCACGAGCCATCTATCTACAAACAAACATAGACAAGCAAGATACTATCAGGTACTAAGTTCATGATAAATTTAAGTTCAATTAATCATATTATTTAAGAACTCCCACTTAGGCAGACATCTCTCTAGTCATCTAAGTGATCACGTGATCCAAATCAACTAAACCATAACCGATCATCACGTGAGATGGAGTAGTTTTTAATGGTGAACATCACTATGTTGATCATATCTACTATATGATTCACGCTCGACCTTTCGGTCTCCGTGTTCCGAGGCCCTATCTGCATATGCTAGGCTCGTCAAGTTTAACCTGAGTATTTTGCGTGTGCAAAACTGGCTTGCACCCGTTGTAGATGGACGTAGAGCTTATCACACCCGATCATCACGTGGTGTCTCAGCACGATGAACTTTGGCAACGGTGCATACTCAGGGAGAACACTTCTTGATAATTTTAGTGAGAGATCATCTTAAAATGCTACCGTCAATCAAAGCAAGATAAGATGCATAAAGGATAAACATCACATGCAATCAATATAAGTGATATGATATGGCCATCATCATCTTGTGCTTGTGATCTCCATCTCCGAAGCACCGTCGTGATCACCATCGTCACCGGCGCGACACCTTGATCTCCATCGTAGCATCGTTGTCGTTTATGCCATCTATTGCTTCTACGACTATCGCTACCGCTTAGTGATAAAGTAAAGAAATTACAGGGCGTTTGCATTTCTGTAAGTGCATCTAGTGCCCCTTAGTGATTTTGGTGTATTGAAGACTTATAGGTTAAGGGACTGATGCGTTTGTGAGTGTACACAGGTCTATAAGTCTATGAGGAGTTTGATATTTACAGAGAAAGTCGACCCCTAAAAATGAAGTTCTTCGACTGAAGACTTTGACATTCTGAAGACTTTCTGAAGACTTTGAAAGTGAAGAAATTGGTGTGACCTTGAAGACTTGATATTCATTTGAGGAACATGAAGCGTGAAGACTTTTGTTTTCGTAGTTTCATTTTTTCTTTCTTGAGTTATAGGAAACACCGTACTGTTAAAGGGGGTCGAGGAAATACTAAGGAAAAATTTCCATGTGATGCTCAACTCAAAATCCTACACCTACCAATCCCTTCGAGTGAAGCCATTGGAAATCTCATACAGTTCAGTCAAGTTCTTCAGTGAGAGAGACGCAGTTCTTCTGGTTACTGATGACTTTGCTCTGACTGAGGAGTTAGGAATTCGCCAGTGCGAATTGCCTACACAGTGAGGAACATGATAGCCCTAAGGAATTTGAGAGTCAAATTTCCGACCGTTGTTGTGCTGCACGCCGGCTGTCCCAAAATATCTTATCCACCTAACGGTCATATCATTGAAGGGCATTTATGTCTTATCATGTCGGGCTGCTCCCTAGGCTATAAATAGCCGCCCCCTACAACCACTAGCTGGTTGGCTGCTCCGAGAGAACTTGACACTTGTCATTTGAGAGCAACCCATCCTCCGAGGACTTTGAGCGAAAATCATCAAGTGAGGAAAATCCAAAACCAAACCCCCACAAACCCAAAGTGATTGAGCATCACTGAAGAAATTGATCCCGCGAGGATCCGACGCTTGTTACCTTTGAAGACTGTGCTTCTTCCAGACAGTTAGGCGTCAAGGTCTAGAGCATCCAAGAGCAATTGTGGATCGCCGAGTGACCAAGTATGTGAAGGTTTGAAAGTCACCTGAAGACTTACCACGAGTGATTGGACGAGACCTGCGTGGTCTTAGTTCAAGGAGAATACGGTGAGGACTGGGTGTCCTGAGTTGCGGCTCAGAGACTGGGTGCCCGGGACTGCGTGTCCTCGAGTTTAAATACTCAACCGCTCCAACCAGACGTACAACTGAGACAGCAGTTGGAACTGGTTTACCAAATCATTGTCTTCACCAACTAACTGGTTCTATCTCCTCAACCCTTTCATTTCCTCATTACTGTGTTGAATGTTGTTCATATCTGTGCTTGAAGACTTTGACTGAAGACTTTCACAAATTCCTCAGTTCAATTTCTTCAGTCTGTTTGTCTTCATCTTGTTATCCTGTGTTTACGCTTTCTGTACTTTGTGCTTGTCTTCATTTCATCATGATGACTATGTTTGTATCCTGTTATGTTTACTTCTGAGTACTTATTCCGCTGCAAGTAGTTCTTCGCTAAGGAATTTCCTCACCAGCATATTCCTCAGTGAAGAATTCATAAAAATCTCGTATTCACCCCCCTCTAGTCGATATAACGCACTTTCAATTGGTATCAGAGCAAGGTACTCCCTTGTTCTGTGTGATTTTGGTTTAACTGCCTAGAGTTTTAGTTATGTCGACCGCAGGTATGATCAAGGTCTCGGCTGGGTGTCCTACCTTTGATGGGACGGACTACCCCTACTGGAAGAACAAGATGCGAATGCATCTTGAGGCAATTGATAACGATCTCTGGTATGTTGTGGAAAATGGTGTTCCCTCTGTCACACCCTCACTGAATGCTACCGATGTGAAGAGATTCAAACAACTCGATTCTCAAGCGAAGAATATCATATGTGGCTATCTGAGCAAAGGACAGTATGGAAGAGTGAGTGCTTTGGAAACTGCTAAGCTTATCTGGGATAGGCTGTCCAAAGTAAATGAAGGACTTTCAACTCAGCGTGACTCTCGAGTCGATGTTCTTTGGAATCTCTTCAACCACTTCAAAAGACTCGACAATGAGAATGTCCAACAAACCTTTGATCGCCTCACTGACATCTCAAATGAGCTTCAAGCCCTCGGTGCCACTGACATCACTGATCATGAAGTAGTGAGGAAACTGTTGAGATCGCTTGATTCCTCATTTGATACTCTGGGACTGATGATACAAGAACGTGCTGACTACAAGTCTCTTGATCCTGTTGATATCCTCGAAAGGCTAAACACTCACGAGTTCCAGCTTGCTGAAAAGAGAGATCTCTATGGTTCAAACTATGGCAAACCACGTGCCCTGAAGGCCAAGGCTGTGTCTGACTCTCAATATGAGGATTCTGGTAGTAGCCTAGGTGATCCTGAAGAATTGAGCCAGGAGCTAGCACTGCTCGTGAAGAAATTCCAGAAGTTCTCAAGACGTGGTCGCTTTGGAAAATCCTCAAGAAGAAGTGATTCCTCATCCAGTGACTATAAGAGAAGGCTGTGCCACAAATGCAAGAAACCTGGTCACTATATCCAAGATTGTCCTCAGTGGGAAAAGGAAATGAAGAAGAAGAAATACAAGGATTACAGTTCGGATGATGCAAAGAAGAAGAAGAAATCATCAATATCTTCGTCATCAAAATCCTCAAAGTCTTCATCTCACAAGAAGAGCAGCTCCAAGAAGGCTCGGGCATTCATTGGCCAGGAAATGAACTCTAAAGCTAAATCTGAGGAAAATGATGAAGATGAGGCGTCTGAAAAATCTGAATCTGGTGTGGCGAGTCTGGCCGTCGCTACTGCTTTCGTCAGCAAGTCCATCTTCAACACTGAAGAAACTTACTCCGCCGACAAGCCTGATGAAGATAATGATGGCTACGCTCCCACTTACTGCTTCATGGCAAAAGGTGCCAAGGTACTCAAATACAACTCCTCTGAATCTAGTGAAAATGAATCTGATGAGGATCTCAAGCCTAGCTACTCTAAACTCGCTAAGATTGCTGTGAAACAACAACGGGCTTTTGAGAAAGTTCAAAACATGCTAGACAAAAGTGATGATATGTTGGGTGAAGAAATGGATCGCACTAAAGCCCTGACTGAAAATCTTCAGAGACTTCAGTCTAGGTTTGATAACCTTCAAAGTCATCATAACACTCTCTTATCTGATCATGAGAAACTTTCTTATGAATTTCTTCAAGAAAAGCAAGATCACGAGAAGCTTTCTCTTGAATCTCTTCAAAGAAAGGAAGATCTTGAAAAGTTAAGAGTGTGTTATGAAGAACTTCAGAAGGAGCGCGATTCATTACTAGCTCAACAAATCAGCGCTTCTTAGGAAGAATTTGTGCCTCCATGCTTGAAGTGCATTGAACGTGAATCTGCTAATTCATCACCTGAATGTTCAAATGCTTCAACTGTTACAAATTCTTTATCTGCCTCTGCTATTACTAATTCCTCAACTGAGGACATTGCTAGTATCACTGACAATGCAGGGCTGAAGGAATTGTACATGACAGACATGTACAAAAGCCTCAAAGGGCATCAGACACTTTGTGATGTGCTTAAAAAGCAGATCCTCAACAGAAACCCTAGGAAAGAGGGTATTGCCTTTGAGAGGAAACTCAATACTGATGGAACATATTGGAAGCCTGAGCAGTACCCCAAAACCTCGTGGGTTGCTGCAAAGGGACCTCCAGTTGATCCATCTAACTTATCTGGCTTTACATGTGAATCTCCTCATTCTTCTGATGAGTCATTTGACTCCAACTATAAACTGTTCAAAAATCAGAATGGTGAAGTATTTGCTAGATATGTTGGCACTAACTGCAGGAACGGTTCCCCTATGAAGACAATCTGGGTTCCCAAAAGTTATGTTGAAAGTCTTCAGGTGAATGTCCTCATGACACCACCTGTGAAGAACAGGAACCCCAGATCAAATTCTTCATATGGACCAAATTCTTCATATGGATCCAAGTCCTCATACGGACCAAATTCCTCACGTGGATCAAATTCCTCAAATGGATCAAATTCCTCATATGATCGTGCTAACAACTCTGTCTCGCAGGGTAGAGCTAAGGGCTATGAATATGTGCATTATTCTTCAAACCATTATGTTCATAAGTCCTCGAAGAATTACTCTACTTATTCATATGCTTACCCTAACCCCTCTTATGTGAAATGAAACGGTTTGGCATCTTTGCCACCTTTCTCATATGGTGCTCGCAGAATGATGAATTCTTTGCCACCCCTCCAGATGTGGGTGGTGAAGAAAAAGAACTAATCTCTTATGCAGGGTTAGGTCTCCAGACGTGCTTTAACGTCTGAAGAATTTGCTGGGGACCTGACGAAAATGCCTGAAAGGACGCAGGCGAATCATGATGAAATGAACTTTCATTTCACACGTCCTCATACTGCTATATATGCTTACTGCTTGATGAAATTCATCTGATGAACTTGATATCATATTCTTCAATGATGAAGCATATGAGATTGTAAGCTACACTAATTCATCTGCAGGATGATCAACCCAAAACTACTGAATGGGTCCTCGATAGTGGATGTACAAATCACATGACTGGTGACAAGAATCTATTGATGGATGCTCCATTATCACCGTCACCTCTGAAGCATATATCTTTGCTGATAAAGGCAAAAGTCAGGTATTGAGTCTTGGTAAGGTTGCGATCTCTAAGGATAAACACATGGACAAAGTCATGCTTGTTGAGTCCTTAGGATATAATCTCATGTCAGTCTCAATTCTTTGTGATCTTTATATGGTTGTTGTCTTTGGCAAGTATCGCTGTGTTGTGATTATGGAAGCCGACAATTCCAAAGTCTTCGAAGGCTTTAGGAGAGGAGATCTGTATATTGTTGATTTCTCTACAGGACCACAACCAGCCGTGTGTCTACCTGCAAAAGCTTCAGAAGGCTGGCTATGGCATCGACGACTTGGTCACGCAGGCATGAGGAATTTGCACACGCTTGCGAAGAAGAAGCATGTCACTGGCATTGAGAATGTCAAATTCCTCAAGGATCATTTATGCGGGGCCTGTGAAGCTGGAAAAATGACCAAGGCCAAGCATCCAGCGAAGACTATCATGACCACTACCCGTCCATTCGAATTGCTTCACATGGACCTCTTCGGACCTAATCATTATTCAGCAGTCACTAATGATGCATCTCTATATGGTTTTGTCATTGTTGATGATTATTCTCGATATACATGGGTACACATTGTTACTTACAACCATGAAGTGCAGGAAGTCTTCAAACGATTTTCCTCGAGGGCTTCAAACAACTTTGGTGTGAAGATCAAGCATATCAGAAGTGACAATGGAACTGAGTTCAAGAATTCCGGCCTTGATGCCTATCTTGATGAACTTGGTATTACTCATGAATTATCTGCTCCCTATACTCCGCAGCAAAATGGCGTTGTGGAGCGCAAGAACAGAACTCTTGTTGAGATGGCTCGCACTATGCTTGATGAATACAAAACGCCTCAGCGTTTTTGGATTGATGCAATTGATACTGCGTGCCACATCATCAACAGAGTATATCTTCACAAATTCTTCAAGAAAATGGCCTATGAACTCCTCACTGACAAGAAACCCAATGTGAGTTATTTCAAAGTCTTCGGTGCTAAATGCTGGATTAGAGATCCTCACCACAACTCTAAATTTGCACCGAAAGCACATAAGGTTTTATGCTTGGTTACGGAAAGGACTCGCACACCTACAGAGTCTTCAACATTGTTCTTCACAAGATTGTTGACACTGTAGATGTGCGGTTCGATGAAACTAATGGTTCGCAAAGAGAGCACCTACCTTCTGTGTTAGATGAACCAACACCTGAGGATGCTATCAAGCTCAAGGCAACTGGAGGATGTCATTCCTATTGAAGAATCTGCTAAAGAATTCATTCCTATTCATGAAGAACGTCGAGCTGATGCACTTGAAGAACATGATGAGGAAAATGGTGCTGAAGAAAATGCTGATCAAAATCCTCAGCGCCAACCAGCTCGTCCTCGCGTTGCAAAAGAAGTGCAAGTGGAGAAGATCATCGATGATATTAGCGCACCAGGTCCTCTCACACGCTCAAAAGCTTCACATTTATCTAACTTTTGTGGGCACTATGCTTTTGTCTCTATCACAGAGCCCACTAAGGTAGATGAAGCATTTTTGGAGCCAGAGTGGATTCAAGCTATGCAAGAAGAATTACATCAGTTCGAGCTTAACAATGTCTGGGAATTGGTCAATCGCCCAGATCCTCGCAAGCATAATGTCATTGGCACAAAGTGGATCTACCGCAACAAGCAAGATGAAAATGGTCTTGTGGCGAGGAATAAGGCACGACTAGTAGCTCAAGGCTACACACAGGTTGAAGGAATTGATTTCGATAAAACTTTTGCACCTGTTGCTAGACTTGAGGCTATTCGCATATTACTTGCCTATGCTAACCATCATGATATCATCTTATATCAAATGGATGTGAAAAGTGCATTCCTCAATGGTAAGCTTGAGGAAGAAGTATATGTTGCTCAACCCCCAAGTTTTGAAGATCCAAAGAATCCTGACAAAGTCTTCAGACTCAATAAGGCCCTCTATGGCCTCAAGCAAGCCCCTCGGGCGTGGTATGATACATTGAAGGAATTCTTCGTGAAGAATGGCTTCACACCCGGTTCACTCGACCCTACTCTCTTTACTAAATCTTATGATGGTGAACTGTTTGTGTGCCAAATATATGTTGATGATATTATCTTTGGCTGTACTGACCAACGTTATAGTGATGAATTTGCCTATATGATGAGTGAAGAATATCAAATGTCTATGATGGGAGAGTTGAAATTCTTCTTAGGTCTACAAATCCATCAGCAGCGCAATGGCATATTCATATCTCAGGAGAAATACCTCAAAGATGTACTGAGGAAATTCGGCATGCAAGATTGCAAAGGCGTCAAAATTCCTATGCCCACAAATGGCCATCTATGCACTGATGAAAATGGTATTGACTTCGATCACAAGGTATACCGCTCCATGATTGGTTCTTTATTGTACTTATGTGCATCTAGGCCAGATATAATGCTTAGTGTTTGCATGTGTGCCCAATTTCAAGCTGCACCGAAGAAATCACACCACAAGGCTGTGAAGCATATTCTTCGATATCTAGCTCACACACCAACACTAGGATTATGGTACCCCAAGGGCTCTGCTTTTGATCTCATTGGATATTCTGACTCTGACTATGCTGGTGATCGTGTGGACCGCAAGTCAACATCTGGCACTTGTCATTTCCTCGGACGATCTTTGGTCTGTTGGTCCTCGAAGAAACAGAACTGCGTATCACTATCTACTGCTGAAGCTGAATACATTGTTGCTGGCTCATGCTGTGCTCAACTGCTTTGGATGAAGCAAACCCTCAAGGACTATGGCGTCAACGTGAAGAATGTGCCTCTCCTATGCGACAATGAGAGTGCCATCAAGATTGCTCACAACCCAGTTCAGCACTCGAAGACAAAGCACATCCAGATTCGTCATCATTTTCTTTGTGATCATGTGTTGAAGGGCGACATCTCCATCAAGCATGTGAAGACTGAAGAACAGCTAGCTGATATCTTCACCAAGCCCTTGGATGAGAAGAGATTTAGCAAGTTGCGGTGTGAGCTAAATATCTTAGAATCTTCGAATGTTCTTTGAAAAGGACACACATCCTAACACTTATGCAAAATTGATGACTTAGATGTGCAACACATGAAGAAACGTTTTTCTTCAATCAATGAAGAATAACACTCTAAGTGTGAAGAAATTAATGAAGAATTTGATTCTCAAAACCCTACGACAATTGTACGCGGTGTCTGAAATCATCATTCTTATACGGTGGGCCACGCCACCACAAAAAGTTGAAAATATTCAATTTGAGTTTTTTCTCATTTTTGAAATTCTTCGGTTTTTCAAATTCTTGAACTTTGCAAAATCTTCACTGTTTCTGTCGTTTTTTCTTCATTGGCTATATATATATATATATATATATATATATATAAGTTTATGTCCTCTACAGCATTCACTTATGGCTATTTCTTCAAGTTGCGTTTTCTGCTAAGTGAATGTGATCGGACCCTTCCCCCTCTATGCTATACTCAACCCAATCTATTCACAAATTCTTCATGTGCGTTCTATTTGAAACTCGTTCAAAGTCTTCATTGTGTCCCTGTCAGCTGAAGAAATTGCGAACGAAACTTTAAAACAAATCTTATCCAGATTTTCGGTTTTACCGCTCAAACCGTTCCGCATCCCACGATGCATTATTATAATCACCCACAATCTTACACGATCTCATCTGCACAGTACGTGGGTGACACATGTCGCGTGAAGGAGAAAGGGCAGGGGCATGTTCGTCCCAAAATCTTCGGGCGAACAGTTTTTACCGTGGCTATAAATACCCCTCTCCCCTTCCTCACTTCATTTACTCCGCTCGGTCGCTGTCTCTCGCTCGAGCTCCTCAAAACCTAGCGCCGCCGCTACTCCATCGCCGCCGGTGAGGAAGAGCTTCACTGCCTCGACCTCGTCGCCGTCGTACTCGCGCCAACTGCGGAAATCTTCACTCCGCCGCCGCCGTAGCTATCTCCCTCTGCCAAGTTAGGGCGTGGGAGATCGAACCGGACGAACTTCACATCTGTTTATATTAGTTCGTCGTGTTCTTCAGTTCGGGTAATTAAAAGTTACTTTTATTACTCACTTTGATTCTCAAGTTTTCCTGAAAATCTTCAAAGGTGTTTTATTCTTCAAATCTTCACACATATGAACACCTCACACACTGTATGCTCTTGATCCATCTCTCTAAGCACTCATTTTCTTCAAGATTCCTCAATTGTGCAGATTTTTGATCTGTACAACTCTGGAACCTAAGACAAGAACGCTTAGTGAAATTCCTCAAGGCTCAACTGGTCAAATTCCTCAAAACTTGTCTTTTCGAAAAATCTTCTGAGAACGCATATGACCTCTCCAAATTCCTCGCACCTACACTCTGTTCACAGGTACTCATGTCCGCTGCTGAATCACTAGGTTCTCATCAACTTAACTCATTTGCAGCGTTCCTCGAAGAAAAACTGCATACTTCTTCAGAGTGCTCAATTGTTCAAATTCCTCATCTGAAGAAAATGGCTGAAGGAAAGAGACCACAGAAAGGAGGAAAGAAACCGGAGGTCAAGACTGCTTTAGAAATCCCTGATGAAATATAAAAGGATTATTGCACACCCGATGAAGCCAAGTTTGGCAAAAAAAACAAGAATCAGCGCAAGGTGCGTATTTAGAGGATTGAACGAAGATGGGCACGTGAATGGAGGGAATATCGATATGTTACTCCTAAGTACATGAAGATATTCGCCTTAAATCCTCCATGCCCAAGAGCTCCATTGGCACCTGGCCAAGTAGCTGATCCCACCAGCATCAAGCGTGGTGAGGACTTTCCTGAAGAATGGGCTAGGCGTCAAGCAAAACTGGCAAGACAAGCCAAGGAGGCAGTGAGGAAATGCAATGAGGATTCTGCCGCCGCTGCTGCTGCTGAGACCTCGGTCAAACCGAGGAAATCAATGCCGAAGAAGCCTGCTCGTAAGCCAACTGCTTCACCTTCAGCGCCCTCACGGCCAAGTTCCTCAGCTGCGCCCTCACGGCAAATTCCTCAGACTGCTACTGCTCCACTAAAGTCCTCAGCAGCTCCCTCAAAGTCCTCAACTCCTGTGCATCTTGCTACATGCCAAAGGACTCAGGGTTTCTCAATTGCTTTCGGTGTCTCAGCAAGTTCCTCAGCTGCACCAATGTCCTCATCAGGCCCCTCACTGTTGAAGACAAAAGCAACAGCTGGACACGTTCCTCGGTCAAGTCCAAGGAAGAAACATGTTGCCTTCCAAGTGCCCTCTGATGACGAGGCCTCTGATGAAGAACTTGCAGAAATCATCAGAGACAGACAAGCAAAGGCCGCTAGAGCCAAAGGCACATCTGTGCCACTGCTGTTGGATCCGAAGAAGATCCTTGACTACATTAACCTATGGCACAAGGATCCAAACACTCCAATGCCTGATCTGCCTCTGATTCCCGGTCAAAGTCACATGCTGACCCATTTCATCTCTCAAGAGAAATGGAAGTTTGAAAAGGCTCGTGAGATAAAGAAAGCTCAAGCTAGAAAGGAGAAGCTTCTGAAGAAGAACGTGGTCAGACTGACACCTGAAGAACTTCTCAAGGCTCAATCTGAAATCCAAGCCCTCAGCAAGGACTTCAATGCATACAATGCTGATTGGCAAGGAGCCAAAGTGAGATTCGTCAACCTGACGAAGAAAATGTCAACTGTTGCAGCCCCATCGCAACAAGAGAATCCTTAGGTTGCAGACTCTGCTCAGCCTGCTGAAGAACATGCCAGCACCGCTGATGACTTTCAGCCTGCTGATGAAAACACAAGTTCCAGGGCTGATGACTCCATTCCAGCCGTTGAAGAAAGTGCCAGGGCATCCACTAGTGGTGCGCCTGAAGAATCTGAAGAAATCAGGGCAACTGCATCAGTTGCGCCTGAAGAAAATCAACCACAGTCCTCGGCTCCACCCGCGCCAACACCAACTCCAATTCTTCCTTCTGCCTATGAAGTGAAGAAGACCAAGGCTGCAGAGTGAGCTGCAGTGAAGAAAAGGAAGGCATCAGCTGCGTCAAATTCTTCGGCTGCGAAGAAAATGAAGCCAATGACCAGCTCTCTTGAAAATCCTATTGATGTCGTTCCGATTTCCTCCATGTCATCAAAGGAAATTGTTCCTTATGGAGAAGACTACAAGATCCCAAGCGGATCTGATGAAGAAAATCATTATGCTGCTACGTCAGAGCAGTTTGATGAAGAAATTGAAGTGGAAGCATTCCCTTCAACGCCAGTCGTTTCCTCACCTATGCCTCAGTTCACAGCTGAAGAGGCTGGTGTTGAGGAAATTGAGAAAGAAGATGAAGATGTGGATATTGGATGGACTACACCAGTGATGAATGATGACTTTTGGAAAAGTCAGCATCCAAATACTCCTCTCTTCACTCCTATTCAATAGATTCCTCAGTCCCCGGCTACAACTGTCAAATGGGCTCTGAAGAAACTCATCCCACTTCATCTGTTCATGAAGAAATTCCAGCCGCTAGTGCTGAAGAACCTGCTCCTGTTAATCGTCAAGTTGCACAAGAAGAGGAACCAGAAATTCCTCAGCCTGCAGTACCTGAGCTCGCGATTCCTGAGGTTGTGCTGCAAATCACTGATACTCCTCTGCCCAAACCGAAGAATCCGTTCTCAAGCAAGCAAAAATTCAAGGCTGAAGACTTCTTTTCTGAGCATGTGTTCTTCACTGATTATAATCCATATGACTCTGCTCTCATAAGGAAGAGGCGTTTCTGGACTGCTACTCAAGCCAACTTCTATTCCTCAGTGCTCTTTGACAAGGACAAAATCTTCGATCATGAACATATTCCTCATGTGGATATGGAATCTCTGCCGTGCTTCGAGCCAGTCCTCAGTGTTATTCACGATGCTGGACTATTGAACTTCTGCACTGATATCTGTGATTGGAATGAAGAACTCATTCTTCAGTTCTACGCCACACTGCATATCACCGGAGATGCTGAAGATGTCAATTCATGGGTACTGGATTGGATGACCGAAAACACTCACTACAAGGCACCATCAACTGAATTGCTTCGTGTCCTTCCTCTTGATCCTCCCCATGACAGTGCACGTTGCATCTACAATGACCCTGAACTGACGAATCATTATATGCAAGTGCTCATGAAGCCTTTGAAGCCAGGGCAAGCCCCACGAACCAAATTCCTCGTCAAGGAATTGCTCTATGTGCCCCGGACTGTCTATCGAATCCTGACGAAGACAATGAGTCCAATCAAAGGCCACGAATCAAATGATGAAGATGTCGTTAGTATCATGAAGAACATGCTTTTCAACATCATTCATGGCGTTCCCGTCAACTTCCATGATTTCTTCATGAGGACTCTGGCTAATGTTGCTATGTCACCTTTTGAGCTGAAGCCCTATGCGCCTTGGATTATGAGATTCATAAGGGCAAGATCTTCCCTGAATTACAAGGCTGACACTCTGAACCATGGTAGCTACTTGCCTCTCATTGAAGTCCTCAAGCAACCAGTTTCATCATCTGATGATAAAGGCAAGGCAGCTGCTGTGATCGATGAAGGCACTCGTCCATTGGATGGTCAATTTCGTCTGGCTACTTCTTACTCCACCAATGACGACTCTGCTACACATGACACTGCCGCAAATACCTCAGCTAAGCAAAAGCCTCAAGCCACAACACCCAGGATGATGACTGACCGTGAGTTACTCCTCAGTCTTCATCAGAAGGTTGATCGCAATCACAAATGGGTGAAGCGTCAGTTTGCTGCAATTCTTCACAACATGACCTCAACCCATAATGCTGTGAAGAAGAGCCATTATCACCTTCATGAAACCCTCAACCGCACCTGGGCTGTTCTCACTCATGTATATACCGCGGAAGAACTGAAGACTATGGGTCTCCAGGAAGCATTTGACTGGTCTGCACCACCTCCGAAGAAATTCAAGAGAGTCAAAGTTCCTGATCCGGTGGCCAGCTCTTATTCTTCATCGCGTGAAACTGATGAACATGAAGATTTGGACGACACTGCGGCAGGCCCTACTTCAACAAACAACCCTGACAACGCTGGCGCTCCTCCATCAACTTGAAATTCTTTAGGGGCGTTAGTCCTCAGTTTCGATCCTTTTGGTCATTTGATGACAAAGGGGGAGAAATATGAGTTAGTCTTCAAGCAGGTTTATATTATGGGAGTTTTGTTAAGTTACAACTCTCGTTCTTCCGAAACTTTTTACTGGATCGGGTTGTAATCTTAAATCCGATGGTGCCCTGATACTTTTGAACGGTGCATAGTGCTCTGATGATGCACTATGCTCTGATACTTTTGATGTGTTATTCTGCATGCTTATTCCTCGTTAATATTATTGCACGCATGCTGAATCTCATCAGGCACCATATTTCATCATGCATTTCAAATTCTTCATATTATATATCAAATGCATGTATGAATTACAAGATATAGGGGGAGATCTCCATGATTCAATTCTTCAAATGTGCATTGCCTAAAAAGCAAATTCCTCACTATGCACATATTCAGGGGGAGTTCTTCTATATCTTGCAATCAAATTCCTCAATATCAGTATTTACACTTCATATGTTTTTTCCCGTTGAAAACTTTACCTATGTTGTCATCAATCACCAAAAAGGGGGGGATTGTAAGTGCAGCTAGTGCCCCTTAATGATTTTGGTGTATTGAAGACTTATAGGTTAAGGGACTGATGCGTTTGTGAGTGTACACAGGTCTATAAGTCTATGAGGAGTTTGATATTTACAGAGAAAGTCGACCCCTAAAAATGAAGTTCTTCGACTGAAGACTTTGACATTCTGAAGACTTTCTGAAGACTTTAAAAGTGAAGAAATTGGTGTGACCTTGAAGACTTGATATTCATTTGAGGAACATGAAGCGTGAAGACTTTTGTTTTCGTAGTTTCATTTTTTCTTTCTTGAGTTATAGGAAACACCGTACTGTTAAAGGGGGTCGAGGAAATACTAAGGAAAAATTTCCATGTGATGCTCAACTCAAAATCCTACACCTACCAATCCCTTCGAGTGAAGCCATTGGAAATCTCATACAGTTCAGTCAAGTTCTTCAGTGACAGGGCGCAGTTCTTCTGGTTACTGATGGCTTTGCTCTGACTGAGGAGTTAGGAATTCGCTAGTGCGAATTGCCTACACAGTGAGGAACATGATAGCCCTGAGGAATTTGAGAGTCAAATTTCCGACCTTTGCTGTGCTGCGCGCCGGCTGTCCCAAAATATCTTATCCACCTAACGGTCATATCATTGAAGGGCATTTATGTCTTATCCTGTCGTGCTGCTCCCTAGGCTATAAATAGCCGCCCCCTACAACCACTAGCTGGTTGGCTGCTCCGAGAGAACTTGACACTTGTCATTTGAGAGCAACCCATCCTCCGAGGACTTTGAGAGAAAATCATCAAGTGAGGAAAATCCAAAACCAAACCCCCACAAACCCAAAGTGATTGAGTATCACTGAAGAAATTGATCCCGCGAGGATCCGACGCTTGTTAGCTTTGAAGACTGTGCTTCTTCCAGACGGTTAGGTGTCAAGGTCTAGAGCATCCAAGAGGAATTGTGGATCGCCGAGTGACCAAGTCTGTGAAGGTTTGGAAGTCACCTGAAGACTTACCACGAGTGATTGGACGAGACCTACGTGGTCTTAGTTCAAGGATAATACGGTGAGGACTGGGTGTCCTGAGTTGCGGCTCAGAGACTGGGTGTCCGGGACTGCGTGTCCTTGAGTTTAAATACTCAGCCGCTCCAACCAGACGTACAACTGAGACAGCAATTGGAACTGGTTTACCAAATAATTGTCTTCACCAACTAACTGGTTCTATCTCCTCAACCCTTTCATTTCCTCATTACTGTGTTGAATGTTGTTCATATCTGTGCTTGAAGACTTTGACTGAAGACTTTCACAAATTCCTCAGTTCAATTTCTTCAGTCTATTTGTCTTCATCTTGTTATCCTGTTCTTACGCTTTCTGTACTCTGTGCTTGTCTTCATTTCATCATGATGACTATGTTTGTATCCTGTTATGTTTACTTCTGAGTACTTATTCCGCTGCAAGTAGTTCTTCGCTAAGGAATTTCCTCACCAACATATTCCTCAGTGAAGAATTCATAAAAATCGCCTATTCACCCCCCTCTAGTCGATATAACGCACTTTCAATTTCATACAATAAAGCGACAACCATATGGCTCCTGCCAGTTGCCGATAACTTCGGTTACAAAACATGATCATCTCATACAATAAAATATAGCATCACGTCTTGACCATATCACATCACAACATGCCCTGCAAAAACAAGTTAGACGTCCTCTACTTTGTTGTTGCAAATTTTACGTGGCTGCTACGGGCTTAGCAAGAACCGTTCTTACCTACGCATCAAAAACCACAACGATAGTTCGTCAAGTTGGTGCTGTTTTAACCTTCGCAAGGACCGTGCGTAGCCACACTCGATTCAGCTAAAGTGAGAGAGACAGACACCCGCCAGCCACCTTTAAGCATGAGTGCTCGTAACGGTGAAACCAGTCTCGCGTAAGCGTACGCGTAATGTCAGTCCGGGCCGCTTCATCTCACAATACCGCCGAACCAAAGTATGACATGCTGGTAAGCAGTATGACTTATATCGCCCACAACTCACTTGTGTTCTACTCGTGCATATAACATCAACGCATAAAACCTAGGCTCGGATGCCACTGTTGGGGAACGTAGTAATTTCAAAAAAATTCCTACGCACACGCAAGATCATGGTGATGGTATAGAAACGAGAGGGGAGAGTGTTCGTCCACGTACCCTCATAGACCGTAAGCGGAAGCATTAGCACAACGCGGTTGATGTAGTCGTACGTCTTCACGATCCGACCGATCCAAGCACCGAACGTACGGAGCCTCCGACTTCAGCACATGTTCAGCTCGATGACGATCTCCGGCCTCCGATCCAGCCGAGCTCCGGAGATAAGTTCCGCCAGCACGATGGCGTGGTGACGATGATGATGTTCTACCGGCGCAGGGCTTTGCCTAAACTCCGCGACGATATGACCGAGGTGGAATATGGTGGAAGGGGGCACCGCACACGGCTAAGGAACGATCCGTAGATCAACTTGTGCCTATGGGGTGCCCCCCGCCCCCGTATATAAAGGAGGGAGGGGGGAGGTGCGGCCGGACCCCTAGGGGTGCGCCTGGAGGAGTCCTACGTGGGAGTAGGACTCCCCCCTCTTGCCTTGTTGGAGAAGGAAAGGGGGGAGGGGAAAGAGGAAAGGGGGGCGCCGCCCTCCCCCCTTCCTTGTCATATTCGGACTAGGTGGGAGGGGGCGCGCGGCCTGCCTTGGCCGGCCCTCCTCTTCTCCCTCTTGGCCCATTAAGGCCCAATATCCCCCGGGAGGGTTCCGGTAACCCCCCGGTGTTCCGGTAAAATCCCGATTTCACCCGGAACCATTCCGATGTCCAAATATAGGCTTCCAATATATCAATCTTTATGTCTCGACCATTTCGAGACTCCTCGTCATGTCCGTGATCACATCCGGGACTCCGAACAAGCTTCGGTACATCAAAACTTATAAACTCATAATAAAACTGTCATCGTAACGTTAAGCGTGCGGACCCTACGGGTTCGAGAACTATGTAGACATGACCTAGAACCATTCTCGGTCAATAACCAATAGCGGGACCTGTATGCCCATATTGGTTCCTACATATTCTACGAAGATCTTTATCGGTCAAACCGCATAACAACATACGTTATTCCCATTGTCATCGGTATGTTACTTGCCCGAGATTTGATCGTCGGTATCCAATACCTAGTTCAATCTCGTTACCGCCAAGTCTCTTTACTCGTTCCGTAATACATCATCTCATAACTAACTGATTAGTTACATGCTTGCAAGGCTTAGGTGATGAGTATTACCGAGAGGGCCCAGAGATACCTCTCCGACAATCGGAGTGACAAAACCTAATCTCGAATTATGCCAACCCAACATGTACCTTCGAAAACACCTCTAGAGCACCTTTATGATCACCCACTTACGTTGTGACGTTTGGTAGCACACAAAGTGTTCTTCCGGTAAACGGGAGTTGCACAATCTCATAGTTGCAGGAGATTTGTATAAGTCATGAAGAAAGCAATAGCAGTATACTAAACGATCAAGTGCTAGGCTAACGGAATGGGTCATGTCAATCACATCATTCTCCTAATGATGTGATCGCACTAATCAAATGACAACACATGTCTATGGTTAGGAAACATAACCATCTTTGATTAATGAGCTAGTCAAGTAGAGGCATACTAGTGACTATAGTTTTGTCTATGTATGCACACGTGTATTATGTTTCCGGTTAATACAATTCTAGCATGAATAATAACCATTTATCATGATATGAGGAAATAAATAATAACTTTATTATTGCCTCTAGGGCATATTTCCTTCAATGGGACCGCTGCACACGCCCTGCAGGCCGCGTCCACCTCAGCTCCGTCTGCTGGAAGCACCTCCGACGGTACCTCGACTCCGGCGCGACGGCGCACATGACCGCCAACCTTGGTACCCTCCACTCCCTTTCTCCTAATTCCTCCCCCAATCAGATCGTGGTCGACAACGGCGGTTGTCTGCCGATCACCCACACCGGCCACGGGTCTCTCATCACCACCAATTCTTCGCTTGTTCTTCGCAATATTCTGCTTTCTCCCTCGCTTATCACCAACCTACTATCTATGCGGCAACTTATGCGTGAGAATCCTATCTCTGTTGAGATTGATGAATTTGGCTTCTCTGTCAAGGACATCCGCACCCGTCAGGTGATCCGGCGCTGTGATTCTACTGGAGACTTGTACCCCGTCACGCCCTGTGGTGCGCCGTCCTCCTCGCCTCCGTTCGCCGGTGTCGCTTCCGTGGAGTTATGGCATCAACGACTCGGCCATCCCGGAGACGACGCGCTTCGACGGGTGCTGCACCAGTTTCCCTTCACCTGTGCGCCCTCGACTCCGCACACCTGCCACGCCTGCAGGCTGGGCAAGCATGCCCGTCTGCCATTTTCTTCTTCATACAGTCCTAGCTATTTCCCTTTTCAGCTCTTGCATTTAGATGTTTGGACCTCGCCTGTAGCTAGTGTATCTGGCTTCATGTACTATCTGGTTGTACTCGACAGTTGCACGCATTATGTCTGGACTTTCCCTTTGCGCCATAAGTCTGATGTGCTCTCTGTTCTTACTGCCTTCTACGCCTACATTCAGACACAATTCGAACGCCCTGTTCTTGAGTTTCAAACCGATAATGGCAAGGAGTTCGACAGTCTCGCTGTTCGCTCGCTCCTTTCCAAGCACGACACTGTCCTGCGCCTCTCCTGTCCGTACACCAGCCAACAAAACGGCAAGGCCGAGCGTATTTTGCGCACCCTGAACGACAGCGTGCGCTCTCTGCTCTTTCACGCCTCCATGCCGGCGCGCTTTTGGGCGGAAGCTCTTGGCACTGCAACACTCCTTCTCAAGTACAAGCCATGCACCACTTCCTCGCCACGGTCACCGCATGAACTGCTCCTTGGTACGGCCCCTGACTACACTCTGCGCGTGTTCGGTTGCCTCTGCTACCCTAATACTTCTTCCACCTCGCGCCACAAACTCGATCACCGGTCCGTAGCTTGCGTGTTCTTTGGTTATCCACCAGATCATCGCGGCTATCGTTGTTATGATCCCCGCACACGACGAGTTCTCACCTCCCACGATGTTCGGTTTCATGAGACCCACTTCCCCTTTGCTACCGCTTCTGACCCGCCCGCCGTCAGCACTGCACCAGCGCCTCGCTACGTCCCCGCACCACTGTAGGTTCCCGTTGCTGCTGCTACGCCGCCCGGTGCCGTCATCCTGCCTGACTCTGTTGAGTCCGGCCCTCCCGGCTCACACCAGCGCGCGAGCGCGGCTGGTTCCAGCTCGGCCACGCGATCATCATCCAGCAGCTCCGCCCCTCCCTCGTCTGGCGCCACTTCTCCAGATTCAAGCTCGACCGCCGATCACCATCCGGTGGCCCTGCCTCGTCTTCGTCGCGCGCCACTCCTCCGCGTTCAAGCTGTACCGACGGATCTGCATCGGGCGGCCCGGATTTAAATCCGGCCGCTCCCGCGCAGCGCCCGGTCGTCCCCGCCAGCTCTTCTTCATCTACAGCTAACGGCTCATGGATCACCACGCGCGCTCGAGCTGGCGTGTTCCGTCCGAACAAGCGCTATGCCGACGACTACGTCTGCATCGCCGCCACCAACACCTCGCCGGACATCTCTCCACTTCCCCGTTCCGTTCGCGATGCCCTTCGCGATCCGAACTGGGTCTCTGCCATGCGCGAGGAGTTCGCCGCTCTCGTCAGCAACCGTACGTGGGAGCTGGTGCCTCACCCTCCGCGCACTAACATCATCACCGGCAAATGGATCTTCAAGCACAAGACGCGCTCCGACGGCTCCCTCGAGCGCTACAAAGCGCGGTGGGTCGTCCGAGGGTTTCGCCAGCGCGCCGGCGTCGACTACGGCGAGACCTTCTCTCCTGTTGTCAAGCCGGCGTCCATTCGTACTGTGCTCACCCTCACAGCCTCGCGCGGGTGGCCCGTTCGGCAACTCGACGTCAAGAACGCCTTCTTGCATGGAACACTCCAGGAGGAAGTTTTCTGTCTGCAACCTGCAGGTTTTGTCGATGCGGGCAAGCCCGACCACGTCTGCAGGCTCACAAAGTCCCTCTATGGACTCAAGCAAGCGCCGCGTGCATGGTTCCTTTGCTTCGCCAGCTTCCTCGCCACCCTCGGCTTCACCGCCACGCGCTCGGACAGCTCCCTCTTCGTCCTCGCGTCCAGCGCCGACGCCGCCTATCTCTTGCTCTACGTGGATGACATTGTCCTCACAGCGAGCTCGGCTGGCCTTCTTCAACGCATCGTCGCCAAGCTCACGCATGAGTTTTCCATGACGGACCTCGGCGCGCTCCACTACTTCCTCGGCATACGGGTGACGCGCACTGCTGCTGGCTTCTTTCTCTCGCAAGCCCAGTACGCCGAGGACATCCTCGAGCGCACGGGCATGGACACTTGCATGGACGCGCCTACACCAGTTGACACCAAGGCCAAGCTCCCGTCCTCCGACGGGCCTCGTGTCTCTGACCCCACCTCCTACAGGAGCCTCGCCGGCGCGCTGCAGTACCTCACCATCACCCGTCCCGAGCTCGCCTATGCCGTCCAGCAAGTCTGCCTCCATATGCACGACCCGCGCGAGTGTCATCGGGTTCTACTCAAGCGCGTGCTCCGCTACGTCCGCGGCACGGTCACCCTCGGCCTCAGCTTGCGTGCTTCGTCAACCCTGGAGCTCCGTGCGTACACGGACGCGGACTGGGCTGGCTGCCCGGACACGCAGCGCTCTACTTCCGGCTTCTGCATCTTTCTTGGCGACGCGCTCGTGTCTTGGTCGTCCAAACGCCAGGCCACGGTCTCGTGCTCTAGCGTGGAGGCCGAATATCGCATTGTCGCCAATGCCGTCGCAGAGTGTGTCTGGCTGTGCCAACTCCTTCGTGAGCTCCACTGCACCGTCAACACGGCGTCGCTCGTTTACTGCGACAACATCTCGGCAGTGTATCTCTCCAGCAACCCGGTGCATCACCGGCGCACCAAGCACATCGAACTGGACATACATTTCGTGCGCGAACGTGTGGCGCTTGGCGACTTCCGCGTCTTGCACGTTCCCACGCGCCAACAGTTCGCCGACGTGATGACGAAGGGGCTGCCCTCTGATGTTTTTCATGACTTCCGTTCCAGCCTTTGCGTCTCGAGCATCGACGCCAAGACTGGGGGGGGGGGGGGGGTAGAGTAGTGTAGTTTTCCCACTGAACACACACGTCCTCCTCCACGATCATGGCCAGCCCACGATCACCATCGTGGCCTCACGCCTCTCACTCTGTAAGCTATATGTATGCCTGAGATCAATGGATCAATTGTGGTTCAATCTCCCTTCCTGAAACAATAATTTTGTTATGGCATTGCTAGTTGGTGGTGGTACCGTATCCTACGACGATTGTGTTTGACCATGCTCACTATACACACTCAGGGCCTGTTCGGTGTCTCTTGTGGCTCCTGGTTTCTCCAACTCGGGGTTCGCAGCTGGGCGGACCGGCTAACTCGGGAAGTTTCTCGAAGGAAGCTGGTAACTTATAAGGAGTTGAGGATCTGGGAAAACCGAGCACCGGCAAAATGTAGAAGCGAGAATTGACAAAAATTACATATGCCACCACGAGAATGCATACTGATTCCCTCACCCCTTCCCCTCCCGCAACGCCGAGATGCGTGTTCCTGACTTCTGCCCCTCCATGACTTGGATTATGAAATACACTGTGTCGTTCATTGATGCCCACGAAGGGGTTTAATACAAGTACATAGAGCGCCAACTGCCGAGCTATACAAGGGGGCATGCACATCGTGAGTAACAGAGTGGAGCACGTCTAGTGTGTGGGCTACCCGCAGCCACAGCGGGGACATCGATCATATTGAGGCTGGACCGAAAGTCGAGGAAGACGGTCGATGGCAGCCCCTTTGTGAAGATCTCGGAGAACTGTGACGTGGAGGGGATGTGAAGCGCACGGATGTCCCCGAAGGAGACCCGCTTGCGGACGAAGTGAAGATCCATCACGATGTGCTTCAGACGCTGGTGCTGGATGGTGTTGGTGGAGAGGTGCATCGCACTCACATTGTCGCAGTATACGATTGTCGCCTGGTCCGGCGGGTCTCAGAGTTCGTGAAGAAGCTGACAAAGCCAGCACGCATGGGCCACTGCATTGACCACCACACTGTACTCCGCCTCCGCATTTGAGCGCGTGACGGTCTATTTTCATTTGGACAACCAGGAGACGAGGTTGTGGCTGACGATGATGCAGTAGCCCGACAGGCATTTGCGCTTGTCGGGGCAGCCGGCAAATCGGCGTTGGAGTACGCAATGAGCCGGTGGTCGAAGGAGTGTTGGAGGTGGAGACTCAGCTGCGGAGTGCCACACACATAGCGCAGAATGTACAATAAAATGTCTAGTGCCTACAAAATTCACTTAATGCCTATAAATGGAACTGGAGAGGGGGTGGAACACAAAATAGATAGTGTAGAAAATAAATGAATGTAAAACGGAAAAGGAAAACAAATAATGTATAAATGATAAGAAACAACAAAAAGGAGAAGAAAACGGAAAAGTTAATTGTTTGCCATGTGCAATAAAAATACACTCGGCAAGGAGAAAGGAGAAGAAAATTAATAATAAATAAAAAGGTTTGCCGAGTGCAAAAAGAAAAGAACTCGACAAAGATTGCTTTGAAAAGGGAACTCAACAAAGATTTCTTTGCTCAGTGCAAAATAAAACTCAACAAATGATTCTTTGCCGAGTGCAAAAAGAAAAAGTCGGCAAAGAAACCTTTCCGGGTTCCTTGGTAAAATGCACTCGGCAATCATTTAGAACTGGGCGAAATCTCATATTCTAGTAGTGAATATTTAAACCATGCAAGAGGCAAAAGATTGATGCTTGTGCTTCTTGTAGGACCTATACACTTACTTTGAAAAGGCTACAACTAAACCCTGTGCACATCTAGGACATCATTGCCGTATGTGGAAAAATTGTTGTTGTGAGTAGAAGAAGTGTCACCAAAGTAGAAGTGGAGGCTACCACAGGCATCAAAATCCTCTGGCACCAAATATGTTTTGGCCAGCGGAACAATTCTACCAGCTGGACGGACAAGACTACCCCTTGCGCACGAGATCCTGATAGGCGGAGACCTCCGAGGCATCCAGAGTGGGGAAAAGGCTCTCAGTATCCTCTGCAACTATGTGTTCTAGTACCCTTCTTTCATTGTTGCGATCGAATGGTATTGAAAAGTATCACCGGGGTGGTATGAAGTTGGCCTGTACACCGGAGGATCGATGGCCATCGGCACCAGCGAAGGGGTCACGAGACGCGATAGCTTAGAAGGTCAATGGAGTGGAGTAGGGATTAAAAACGATATGTCCAAAACCCTATTGATGGTGTCATGGACTAGGGCGTACTAACCTGGTCGGCCCATAGTCCTCGGGCTGGGCAGGTAGACCCGCATCCTCATTAAGGAAGACTTCGGAAGCTGCATGCCTACGGGGTCAAGATTGTGCCTGCCAAAGATTTGGCGTATACTACAAGACATCCCTTACCGCCTCCATGCGATCCTCGTGATACTGACCATGTAACCCAAGATGCCCTACCTGGCGTGTATATAAGCCAAGGGATTTAGACCGTAGTGGGGAACGAATCACAATCACATTCACTTCTTACGATCTCAAGGTAGATCAACTATGTACTTGATACATCTCCATTAATATAAACAAGAGTAGGATGTTGGTTTTTCCTCCATCAAGAGGGCCCGAATTTGGGTAAACATTGTCTCCCCTGTTCCTGTTCCCATTGATGCGAGATCCACAGCTCGGGACCCCCTACACCGAGGTTTTCCGGATTTCACACCTACACTGGTGCTTTCATGGAGAGTTCCGCTGTGTGGTCATCAGAAGGATCAATGGCTCATCTGGAGATCAATTGCGGCATCAGCCACGGAGACGTCTACGTCCCCGGCCAACCTTTTGTGTTCGGTAGCATGATCTTTTGCAGCGACTCCACAGGCCATCTGTCTTCTGTCATCTTTTGCCGCGACTCCACAGTCCGCATCATTGCTACTATCATCTTTCAACTTAGTTTTTCTCTAGGAACATATCAAAAATAAAAAACAGGGGAGCAATACGTGAGCTAATGATCTATAACATAGATATGCAAATACTATTAGGACTAAGTTCATGATAAATTAAGTTTCATTAATCAAATTATTTAAGAACTCCCACTTAAATAGACATCCCTTAAGTCTAAGTGACACGCGATCCAAATCAACTAACCCGTGTCTGATCATCACGTGAGATGGGGTACTCATCAATGGTGAACATCTCTATGTTGATCATATCTATTATATGATTCACATCTGACCTTTTGGTTTCTAGTGTTCCGAGTCCATGTCTGTATATGCTAGGCTCATCAAGTTTAACCCAATTATTCCGCACGTGCAAAACTGTCTTGCACCTGTTCTATGTGAACGTAGAGCCTATCGCACCCGATTATCACGTGGTGTCTGAACACGACGAACTGTAGCAACAGTGCATACTCAAGGAAAACACTTTTACCTTGAAATTTAGTGAAGGGATCATCTTATAATGCTACCACTGTACTAAGCAAAATAAGATGCATAAAAGATAAACATCACATGTAATCAAAATATATGACATGATATGTCCATCATCCTCTTGTGCTTTTGATCTCCATCTCCAAAGCATCGTTATGATCTCCATCGTCACTGGCTCGACACCTTGATCTCCATCGTAGCATCGTGGTCGTCTCGCCAACTATTTCTTCTACAACTATCGCTAACGCATAGTGATAAAGTAAAACAATTACATGGCGTCTGCATTTCATATAATAAAGAGACAACCATAAGGCTCCAGTCGGTTGTTAGATATCTTACAAAACATGATCATCTCATACAATAACGTTTATCACATCATGTCTGGACCATATCACATCACAACATGCCCTGCAAAAACAAGTTAGACGTCCTCTACTTTGTTGTTGCAAGTTTTACGTGGCTGCTACGGGCTTCTAGCAAGAACCGTTCATACCTACACATAAATCCACAATGGTGTTTTGTAAAGTTTGTTGTTTTAACCTTCTTCAAGGACCGGCTGCAGTAAAATTTGATTGAACTAAAGTAGGAGAAACAAACACCCGCCAGCCATCTTTATGCAAAACTAGTTGAATGTCTGTCGGTGGAACCGGTCTCATGTGCGTGGACATGTATGGTTGGTCAGGGCCGCTTCATCCCACAATATCGCCGAATCAAAATAAGACGTTGTTGGTAAGCAGTATGACTATCACCGCCCACAACTCTTTGTGTTCTACTCGTGCATATCATCTACGCATAGACCTGGCTCATGATGCCACTGTTGGGAATCGTTGCATGGAAAACAAAAAAAAAATATACGCACACGGAAAGATCTATCCATGGAGATGCATAGCAACGAGGGGGGAGTGTGTCTATGTACCCTCCTAGACCGTAAGCGGAAGCGTTTGACAACGTGGTTGATATAGTTGAACTTCTTCTAGCTTCGACCGATCAAGCACCAAACGTACGACACCTCATATAATACTATATCGTCATCGACGTTAAGCGTGCGGACCCTACGGGTTCGAGAACTATGTAGACATGACTGAGACACCTCTCCGGCCAATAACTAATAATGGAACCTGTATGCTCATACTGGCTCCTACATATTCTACGAAGATCTTTATCGGTCGAACCGTTATGACAACATACACAATTCTCTTTGTCCATCGATATGTTACTTGCCCGAGATTCGATCATCGGTATCTTCATACATAGTTCAATCTTGGTACTGGCAAGTCTTTTTACTCGTTCCGTAATACATCACCTCGTGACTAAATCCTTAGTCGTTTGCTTGCAAACTTACGATGTGTATTGATATACGGTCTCTATCTCTGAATTTCTTTCTTTGAAAAACACAAAGCACACACACGGTTGAAGGAAAAGTAAAGCAGGAACACAGTCACAACAGAGAGGTTTTTGTGACGTGCAAAACTTACGTCATTTCTAGTCCTTCCTTATTCCATCCCTTAACTGAATCAACAGGAAGTTCGCCACAATCTGATAGTTGCGCGTGCCATCCCACGAGGTTGGAAGTTAACTCAAGTACTAAACAAGCTAAAAACAATGTTCGGCCAGAGCAGGAACGCAATAAGCTTCTGGCCCATGCAGTCAACATTCAGATATGGTGGTCCAGCCGGGAACATGTATCTACTGAAGAAATAAGGGAAATTGAAGAAAAACTAGCAGAAAACATCAAGGTTAACATCAACAACACAAACCCAGACACCAAAATTGGCAGCCATTTCATCCATGCATGTGCGTGCTGGAGGCATGTTTGGTGAATGCAGCGTGCTGTCAACGAGCAAAGAAAATGGAGGAAATCAACTGACAAAACAAATAGTAACAGTCAAATACACTGAACCATCCATGGACATATCATAAACCATCTTGAAACAATGTCACGAGATTTGACTGAACAGGTAAAAAAAATTCAATTGCCTGACAAATAGCAAAAGTGGAAGAAATTTTGGCAAGTGATGGTCAATCTTCCTCAGTACAATGCCCAATGTGATAGTATTCAAATGATATGCTATTAAATACTAGATTTGATAATATCACATTTAGTGGTCCTAATTAATTAAGAATATATCCCAAATTTATATTGATATAAATGTTAATAGAGGCTACATTGACAATAAGTGGAAACCCTCTTAATGATACAATTAAATTTTGCGAATTAAGTTCATTGATACGGTGAGATATTTTTTATCATATTTGAGTGAGATGGAAATGAATAGTATCTAGCTACAAGTCTATATATATAGACACTATCTTGAATACTTCTGTACGCCCAAACAGAAACGGGAATAAGAAGTTTCTATCTGACCTTATGGAGTCGAAAGCCGTTCTTCTTTGCCTCATGTTGATTCTGCAGCTTGGAAACTCCATTCATGTGGGTAAGAAATCGATATCCTTATCCCTATATTGTCAGCTGAACATCATGAATTTCTTAGGACGTTTCACAATTTGGATATCTTTCAATGATGTGTGTCTTCTTGTTTACAGAGCAGTGCAGGCAGGAAGCTGCTTTTACAAGCCCCAATTGCACAAAAGAAAATTGCCAAAGTGCTTGCCAGAAGTCATGGGGAGATGACATCCTGCATGTGGTATGTAGGATGACAGGCATAACCTTGGAAACTTGCATCGTATGTCTCTAGAGTTGCACTAAACCATCATGTAAGGCAATGGATAATAATGTGATCCGGTAATAAAGTCCTTTTGCAGCATGCTTGCGATAAACTACAGTGACCACCAAATTCGGTTGTTTTATTTGATTTAGTCATGTGTGATGTTAAATTTGGTTATTTTGTGTTTGCGTGGCCTCGCGATTCACAAGTTTAGAAACAAACATACATGACATGAATAAACCAAGCTTATTGTTCGGACACTCCTCTTTCTGGTGCTTTTCAGATGCGTTGAGAACACGAAGAGGAAGTATATATGTTTCTCCGTGTGGCCAACGAGTCAGTTGAGTGTTAGAAAATGTACGTGACAACTGACCTACGGTCCGAAACACATTCCCTTGAAACATCCCATAACAGACGGGAAACGAGAGATGGATTGTATGTGTGCAGTTACCCACACGCAAGAATTACAGCTAGCACGACCCCTCATGCTCTTAGTACATGGCTTTGTCCCATTTGAACCAAGCCTCGTGATCCATGGTCTCATGGACACCTCGACGGGCCTGAGGATTTTTCATCACGGCGATTAAACCAATGTTGGGTTGTTCTCCTTCTGATAATAATCATTGGATATCCCTCGGGAAGGACTCTAGCTAACTCGGATCCAATCAATGCATTAGATATCTTGACCAGGACTAGTCTGAATGAATGACATGCGCACCATCCGCCTGATAGCTGAACCTACCACACAAAATAAATGTTATATATCACCAGAACTTACCACTAACATAATCAGTTCCATCTCATTTTCCGTACACGATGATATGAGGCACTCTGATGTTGACCCGGCCCTCTACCTCGACGATGTTGCAATACTTTCCGAGCCGTCGGTCGATGAAAGACACAACGTGCACGTACACGTACAAAACTGGCCTAAGAGCATCTCTAGCCGTTCGGCCCCCTAGGGCGCATAAAAATCGCCCCCTGGGAGCGAGCCGGCGATTCGTTCGGTGCTGGGGGTGGTTTTGCGCCCAGTCGTCGCCCCCCTAGCTCGCCCCCAGTCGTCGATTTTGGCCCACTTTTGAAGCCCCATTTCGGCAAAAAAGGCCCATATGGGCGAGAATAGGCCCATATTCGGCGTGGTTCGCCGTGGCTCGGCGTTCAATTATCAACATAAATTTTTTTTATCACATATTTCTTCACAGAAAATTCAAATACATCAACAAAATAGTACAACAACAAATAGTTCAATACAAATTATACAGTTCAACAAATAAAAACTCATATTTCATCACATCTCGCGCCCGGTGTCGCTCTTGAGCGTACATAGGTGCTCTATCAGATCTTGCTGCAGTTGATGATGCACCTGTGGGTCTCGGATCTCCTGACGCATACTGAGGTAGGCAGTCCAGGTTGCCGGTAGCTGGTGATCAACTTGGGCAAGAGGACCCTGCCTGTGGTATGGTTCAGTGTCAAACACTGACTCTTCCTGCTCGCTCTCAATGATCATGTTGTGCAAGATGACACAGCAGGCCATGATCTCCCACATTTGATCTTTCGACCAGGTCTGAGCGGGGTACCAGACAACAGCAAATCGAGATTGGAGCACACCAAATGCCTGCTCGACATCCTTCCTGCAAGCCTCCTGAATCTTCGCAAACCAGGCGTTCTTGCCTCCAGGCAAAGGGGTTTTGATGGTCTTGACAAATGTTGACCATCTCGGATAGATGCCATCAGCTAGATAGTACCCCTTGTTGTACTGCCGCCCATTGATCTCGAAATTCACCGGAGGAGAATGACCTTCAGCAAGCTTGGCAAAGACAGGAGAGCACTGCAGCACGTTGATGTCATTGTGAGTTCCTGGCATACCAAAGAAGGAGCGCCAAATCCAGAGGTCCTGTGTGGCCACCGCCTCAAGTACCACACTGCAACCGCTTTTGGCGCCTTTGTACATCCTCTGCCAAGCAAATGGGCAATTCTTTCATTTCCAATGCATGCAGTCGATGCTTCCAAGCATTCCAGGAAATCCTTTTGCTGCATTCTGTGCTAGGATTCGAGCAGTGTCCTCCGCATTGGGTGTTCTCAAGTATTGCGGTCCAAACACTGCCACCACTGCCCGACAGAACTTGTAGAAACACTCTAGGCTGGTGGACTCGACCATGCGCCCATAGTCGTCCTGTGAGTCACCGGGAGCTCCGTATGCAAGCATCCTCATCGATGTCGTGCATTTCTGGATGCAGGTTAATCCAAGTTTGCCGGTGCAATCCATCTTGCATTTGAAGTAGTTGTCGAACTCCCGGATGGAATTCACAATCCGGAGGAAAGCTTTCTGCTCATCTGATAACGGCGCCGAAATGTTCTGTCGCCGTGAAGTGGAGCATCGGCGAGGTCGGAGTAGAGCATGCAGTAGCCTTCGAGACGACGCCAGTCCTTTGCTTTCACCCGCCCCGGCGCCGAGCCACCTCGCCGCGGCTTTTCATTGCTCGCCAGCAGCTGGGCGAGGGCGGCGAGCACCATGAGATGCTCTTCTTCCTGGACGTCAGCCTCGGCTTCCTCCTCCAGCAGCGCGGTGAGCACTTCCTCGTCATCCGAGTCCATCACCGAGGCAGGCAAATCGCCGAGCACCTTGCGCGCGGTGGGCGTGCACCCGCCGCTAAACTGCCCATCCACGGCCAGAAACGGCGGCTGGAAACGCCCAGCTGGTGTCGGAGGGGCTGTCGCGGCGAACCTCTGCTATTTTTCCGGCGGGGAATGGCTATCTACCGGTGAAGCGCGGCGGGGCGGCGCCGGGATATACCTAGTTGCGGCCGAGAGCGCGGGGGGTGGGAGGCGAGTCGGGGAAGAAAATCTTGACTTTTCACCTGACGGTGTGGGCCAGCCGCGCGTTTCCCTTGCGCCGGAGCCCCCAAGCGCCCCCCAGCGCGCCGGGTTTGGCCTGCGGCCGCCGGGCGGAAAAAAGAGCCGAACCGGCGCTTTTCGTCATCCTGGGAGCGCGACTGGACCGTTTTTTGGCGCCGGCGCTGAAAAAGTCGTCTGGGGGGCCTGTTGGTGGCGTGGCTGGAGATGCTCTAACCTAGCAACGTGGCTGCTGGATGCTTTTGGTGGAGGCTAGCTAGGAAACAAACTACCCAACGTCAAGGGCAGAACTCGCGTAAGTGAAAAAGAAATCTTCATTAATTGTTTCTCTAAATTTTCTCGTCAGATATTGAAACTGTCACTAAAGCTCAAATAATTACCCCACCCATAGCGAACCAACTTGTGGCTGGATGGCCAGGACGACTGTGGTATCTCCAACCCACCAGAATTCAAGTCGTAGACTTGACATTATTCTGAATTAAATTCAGGTTTCTGGCTATGTTGGATCAGTGGGAGGATTCATAAAAATATCAACATGCTATACCGGCTCTGTCTCTCGGAGATACTCATAGAGATAGGGTGTGCATTCTTGTGTTCATAGGGATGAGCGCATGCTCACGTATGTGAGCGACTTCAATTGTACTATTCAAAAATTTACCTACCCACCACTCTTAAGTACAAAAATTTTTTGTTCGTTAATTGTTTCTCCGAATTTTTCATCTGTAATCGAAGACGCCCCTAAAGTTGAAGTAAATTACCCACCTCACCACCCGCAATAGTGAAAAAAATGAGCGTTCCTCTGAATTATTCGTTAGTCACAGGGCCCTCAAGTTTCTATCCATCGTGAGACTGGCCTTTTATTTTTCTTTTCATACTCGCATCAAGGATGACTCCCCCCCCCCCCCCCCCCCCCAAAAAAAAATACACACATCAAGGATCTAAGTCCAACATCAATCCATCGTGAGCATGTTAGAATGCACACGTCTTACATCCGCATGCACTCTGGTTGGTGCATAAATATTCAAATAGGCCCATATACATGTAGTGTGAATATTTGTAACTGGATCTGAAGACCATGATTTTATTATCTCGTATGCTTTTCTGCTAGTCTGTATCTGTATCTCTATCTATCTATTTATCTATCTGTCTGTCTGTATGTCTGTCTGTCTATATCTATATTTATATCTATATCTATATCTGTATCTACATCTATATTTATATCTATCTATATTTATACATTTATTTTCTAGCAAATATGTCCGTGCATTGCAATGGGAGAAAAACAAACAGATAATGCAGATGTGCTAGAGATAAGGAGTTTTAAAATGTCATTTCACAAACTATGTCCGAATGATGTCATTATGAGATAAGGGACTTTTAAAAGGTCATTTTAAAAACTGAAAATGTGATGTGTCTCATAGCAACTTCATTTTGTAAGGCGCCACAATGAAATATTTTTTGGCTGAGCAAACTGCATTGATGGACCATGCCTGAGCTATACTGATGAATGATTTGTCTCGCCTTGACCTAGTGTACTGGTGTTTTCTGGAACCAGTAAAAAATGGTGGCACCAGAATAAACATAGTTGTGTGTGGAGGCAAAATAAACATTTAGCCATTTTCATATACCTTACAAAAATGAACACATAGGTAGTTGTGTCAATTTTTGGGGCTTAGCGTTATACAGAACACGGAAACCCTTTTCTTACCTAAGGCACGAGAGAGTAAATAAAATCATAAAACGACCTCTACAGATCCCCTAATAAAACCTCTATGTAAGCGACGGTTAGTTCTATTCGTTATTTACGATCCTCTTTTAATTTCTGGGAATATTTAGAAAAATCATGGACATTTTTTTTCAAATTACCATATATCTTTTTGAACGCACGATCATTTTTTCAAAATCATAAAAAAAAATTCACTAAAAAGTTTAAATTGTGATTTTTTTATAATATGTGAATATGTTTTGAAATGAAGATCATTTTCTGATTTCTTGATATATTTTTCCAAAACTCGCAACTTTTTGAAATTTGAACTTTTTGGAAATCCTGAATTAATTTTAAAAATAAAAAAGAAATACAGAACGATAAAGGAAAAGGAAAAATATGAAATAATTAAAAGCAGGGGCGTCACGACTGACACATGGGCATGCCCATTACTATGCATAGGGAGTAGCGCGCGCAGAGAAAAAGAGTAAAATGCATCAGTGGTTATCAAACTTATCGTGTACGCTCACTTTGGTCATTGTATTTAAAAATATGGTCAATACGGTCACCATATACGTGCTGAGGTGATGGTACGGTCACTGTGAAATCGTATAGCTCCATATTCCATCCATTTGACTGGTCCAACAAGCCACATGGCGTCTCATCACCTTATTTTCTCTCTCTGTCTATGCGGGCCCACTTGTCAGTGGGTGAAAGTAAGAAGTAGAAGGAAAATAAAAATGCGGCTGTGGAGATTCGAACCCCATACATTAGCCAATGCGCTACTTGCGTGCTTGTGACATCTGAGTCTATCAGTATATATAAGAACCAAGTCTGGAGGCGTTTTTGAAAAAACAATGAATCGTTTTCTTGTGGCATAGTGGGTAATTTAGGGAAACTTCGGGGGCAATTTTTTTGACGGACGACCAGAAGCGTTAGCTGCTTTATGATTAGGGAAACGTTTCCGCCGGTGCGCCGGCCGAAACATTACGCTGGATGCATGCACGGGCGTAACACATGGTGGGGCCAGGCACCGCTTTTTTCTTCTCCTGATGCCTTATCTCTTCCAGCATTCGCACTGCATGTTTGCTCTCCTCCACTCGCTCTCCTTCCTTCCTCTATCTTCTTCTTCCTTCCGCCTTACACGCCGGAGCACAAGTCGGGGTTGTTGCCGCTTTTTTTCGCTGTAGGCGAAGGCCGTCGTGAGCTGCGTCCGGCAAACTGAAGGGGTGGCGGCGCTGCAGATTGGAGCAGGAGAGCGATGCTTTGAAGACAGCTCCGAGATGAGATGCGAGGCTGGGGAGACGAGTTGCAAGGTTCTGCAACTGGTGGAGCTAAAAGCTCAAATAGCAGGCGCGCGACCACGCCGGCGACTCCTCGATGTTGCAAATGGCGGAGCTGAAAGCTTCTACCGGCGTGCTAAAAAGGTACGGCCGGCAATGGCGAAAGCTGCAATCGAGCGGCCATTCCGACCCCGCCAGCGACAACCAGTGTTACAACTAGCGGAGCTGAAAGCTTCTACCGGTGAGCTAAAAATCTACTACCGGCGACAACAAAAGTTGTAATCGAGCAGCCAGGCGAACCACGAGCGACGATGCAAGGCTGCTGCAACCGGCGCCAAGGATGATACAACGGGCACCACTGAGAGCTGGAACCAGCCACCGGGGATGCTACGACGCATGCAGTTGCAGCTTTTTCGATTTGGGAGGAGGGACGCAGAGATGATGCAACCTGCCACCGGAGTGCTACCACGGGCATCACCGGAAGCTGGATCCAGCAAAAAAATTGCTACCATCATCTTTTTCTACTAGAAACAGCTCTAGATTTTTGCTTCCACCATGTACTTTTTTTGCTGGATCCAGTCATTGTTTTTTTGCTTCCACCATGTTCTGAGCTGCGACCTTTGGGGTGTCGCAGGGCTGCCGTCGGCGAGTTGGCTGGTGCTGCAGTAGAAGCATGCGAGGATAGGAGGGAGGAGGAGGTGCAGAGGTGTAGGACATGGCCACATGGGAAATGATGGGGGGAGCGGAAGTGGAGACGGTGAACTCGAACCCACGGTGGAGGCAGCGACCTGCATGGTGGGCGGGCGGGCATGTGGTCGCGATTGACGGCAACCCACGGTGCAGGGGGTGCGCATGGCAGGTCGATTTGACAGGGCCAGGGAAATTTTTCCCCTACTCGCGGGGAACGATCGGTGGGGGATCGAAGTGGGGAGAAAGACGATGGGGAACGACGCCCATCGACGGTTGTGCGGTGTTTACTCAAACGGCAAGGGCCCGACCGGCCCAAATTTGGGCCGGCGCGCCGGGCGCCTAGCGTTGGCCTTGTTATTAGGGTTAGATTTTGTACTAATTATATTGAAATTTCTACGTTAACTAGAAATAGCAGCCATTTTTCTGGTGGCATCAAATTATTATATTGTAGATTCACCCATGCAATCTTATTTGTTTTGCAGGGAACTCACATAATCCTTTCATCGTTGGACTCTATTCGTTATTAGACCAAAAAATAAGGGGCGCCTCCTAATTGTCAATCTCTGCCCGATCTGATGTAGAAACATAATTTTATCTGCCCGACCACTCTCTTCTATCTGTCTCCATGTTACGATGATGTGGTCCTCATCGTCTCAAGCCTCTAGGCGCTGCCGACATGGCTCGCTTTCCTCCTTCACTTTTTCTCTCTCGCACGATCCAATGTATTTTTCTTTGTTACAGTTGAAGTGGACGGTGTATAAGCCCTAGCCGCCGCCAAGAGAGACAACCCTTCCGGCGGCTCCTCTCCACCGGCAACCTCTTAGTCGTCGGTGGTGAGGGGGGCCACCGGATCCCAGGCGTGCGGATTATTTTAGCTTTAGGTTCTAGGCCTTTAGTAGCTTAGGTTTTTCGACCATTCGACGTCTTGGCTTCGGCGGCGGAGACGAAGGTGCTGAATAAAGAAGTTTTGAATTCATCTCCGGCGAGGCAATCATCTCTTTGGTCAGTGATGGATTTGGGAAACAGTCTGTTGAAGTGGGGATGTCGTGCCGGCGGCTGTATCCTTGTGGTGGACATGTCTCCTCGGACTCCTCCGCTATGACGATGTCTGCTCCAACGTCGTGTGGAGCTTTGGAGGTAGTTCATGAGCGGATGCAGAAGCTTGGAAGATGGAACGTGTGCTAGGTTCGTGGTTGATGGATGGCAGGTATAGTTTCCTTCTTCTGCGTCTTAGTCACTGTGGGGTGCCAAATCTGGAGTTCGACGGCGTATCTGGCGTGTTGCCTCGGTCTGATTCGTTCAACGACAACGGCTTCACTTTTGGTGAGCCACCTTGGAGGTCCGTAAAGCTACATATAAGAGATGGAGCCGCGTCGAGCGCGTGTGAGCACATGATCCATAATTTTTTTCCTTCGATGGATGTTGTGGTGGTGCCGGAGGCAGGTGATGGGTGTTGGTGTCAAACTCAGAGTTGTTCTGCTGTCTTGTCAGTTTTGTCATGTCGGCCTTTACGTATTTATACTTTAATCTTTATGATATGAATGAGACACTTATTACCATAAAAAAAAGATAATTGTATACATGCATCTACTGGTCAATCGTGCCAACTTTTCTCCTACAGGCCTCTTTTGTCTCCAACGATCTCATGAGATATTTTTATTTTCGTCTTTGATAGATTTTTTTTGGTAAAGGGCACTTTTATTAACTTCAAATGTAGCATCAAGCGGATACAAAAGCGTAATGAGTAATACCCGGCCTCTGCATAGATAGGATGCACACAGCCAATTGCGCACAATATGAAAAATGTAAAAATATAACATATTGGCATGAGTAATGTCGTCAAAGACCAACACTATGTGTATGTCTAAGGAGGTGGTGGAACGATCCGGATATAATGCTCCCACACATGTTGGGTGAGAATCTCCCTGGCTACCCGCTTCAGCCACATGCACACCACCTTGAATAATAGTTGATACTCCGTTCAGCGTACAACGAAAAATTAGCTGCAATGGAGTAGAGTTTTTATAATTGAAAATCAAATCATTTATACACAGCCACAACGACCATAGTAAGGCATACGCCCTGACCCTTATTATCGTTTGAACCTATTTGAAATAGCGTCTAACCAATGACTAAAAATATGGGCAACACTTGTGGACGGGTACACACTGGATGCTATTTGGATGACTAACCGTGCAGAACACAGAAACTTGCACTGAAAAAAAGGTGTTTGATTATCTCGTTATGAGTCCAAAAGCTATACTTTTTGCTTCCTTGCCAGTTGCGATAGCCAAGTTTGTCTTTTGTTAGCACAAATCCATCCGAAGATACCACATCAAAATTTTAACTTTTAATGAAATCTTCGACTTCCAAAATTTCATGTTAACATCCACGGGGACCACTGATTGCATCAGTGTGGTACATAGAGTCGACTGTGATGGACCAGATGTAGTTAGGTTCCAACGAGAAACATTGTCAGATTAATTGAAACCAATCGGGATAACAGATTTCGCAATGTCGTAAGGGGGCAAATAACTGAGCTCCTACGCAAGTGTATCATTCGTATCGTGAACAATATGGTATAAAGTTGGATATTGTTTCTGGTAGATTTGGAGTGCACGTTCGACCAGAAGGCTGTAAAAGGGATGTCCAGGGCAATCGAGCCTGCTTTCCTACTCTTTTCTCTTCTATGTAGGTATTTTTTAAGAGTTCAAGTGCACGTTAGAAAGGATGCGCGTCGGGACGGAAATAATCAAAATTGCACCACTGTGCCATCGCGGCGAGTGACGTGCAACCATTATGATTCAGCGTAGATTACCTTACCGGTGCAGCAACCTACGGGGCTATCAGTGCTAACAGCCTCGTGGTGGAGTCTGCTGCTGACGATTATGTTGCACTGCCAGGTGTACACCCCTGTGTATTGGCGACAAGTGCCAGATTGCAAGAGCTATGTCCAATTTACTAGGAGGTACAAGAGACGGAAGCAAGCACAACTAGCTGATAGAGCGAAGAATATATTTAGTCCACGACCTTTGCTAGGATTGATGCCCTTTTTGCTAACGAAACATTGCATGGCAGCCCGGCGGTTCAGCAACGACATCATCCAGGTCCATTTATCTGATTGGCAGTTGACACTCACAAAAGGTACTCCTCAATATATTTACTAGTTTGTCTCTGCACCTGTTTATTCATGGAATTGAAAATCAAGTATTAGGAGCATGCATCATGGCTATGCTTCACTGTACCTGTGGTGTGTGCTGGACTACTATTTTCCATAAAATAACTATATTGTTTGTCAGATCTTTCTGTTCGTTAGTTTGTTTAAAAGATAACAGATGTGAAAAGGAGATTTTAAAAACTGTGCTCCAAATAATGTGCTTGAAAGGTCGTTGCAAAATTTATCTTTGCCTGATGTCTATCCATCTAGAGCAATCATGCGCATGTAACCTGCCAACTACAACCGTGGACTCAGGGTATTATAGCTGTGCATGAAACACTCTTTCCATATGTTGCATTAACATGCTTTTATTTCATCCCAAATGTTTTCTTTGTCATCACGTCACTGCTCCATGTCATATATATGTAGATAGCTTGCAAAGTAGATTTTACTTATTTACACCATTCAAATAGAAGGGAGTGGATGTTCAACAATTCCAGCTTAAACATTTCTGTAACGATCATATTTCGTTATCTATTAGATTTTACATCTGGCAGAAAATTTGCTTGAGGATCTAACCCACTTCCTAATAAAGTTGTAACAGTGGAGGACACTGAAAGTTTTTTTCTCTCTTCCGACAGCCTTTGTCAGAAATTGCATCATCACCGAGCTCATAGTTGGAACAAAGACTGATAGAATTGCATCGGTCGAACAAGTTGCCAATACCACGAGCCTACCTTACATAGGTACTTATTATTCCTGTCTAGAACACATAACCTGGATCAAAGTAGAAACTGCATCCTTAAAGTCTGATTACAATTTTTGCATTGAGCATTCACATGTAAGATTGAATTCCATATGAACAGTTCATATGTAAGACTGAATTCCATATGGCAAAATTGCGCATGTTAATACACTACAAAATGAATGTTTCTTTGTGGTATGCCACTGCTATCACGTATACCAATTTTTGTCGCAATAAATGTGCTACTAACGGTTTTCGACCGTCACCCGGTCCGTCAAAGAAGCACCGTCACAAAAAATTAAGTTCCTGACGGTACAAGTTTTTCCCTGGCCTGAGATCGCTTCTTAGGAAAAGGTTCTGGATTTGTATAAAATGTTAGGTCGTGTTTTTATTATAATTTAGTAGTTTGACATCGTACGTGCTTTTTTTCCGATAGCTGATAAGAAACGCACCTTGTGACTACCTTGCAACAACAACAGTCCAAATGTACTCCATACCTTTTAAATATGTTTCATAGCACATGATAGAGAGGATTCTAAAATTTATGTTTCTTACATCTCCTTTTACACTATTAAGTTTTGCTCTGGATTTTTGCCTTTTTGATATAAATCAGTAAAATACACATTTAATAATCAATGAAAACTTTTTTAAATTATGCATGGCATCATATCCGGATGGTTCAAATTTTCTCTATGAACTGGACATATGCTTAGTGGTACTCTGCTTTATAGTGTGTTGATGTAGTAGCATGTTCCTCACATGTTCAAGGAGAATCTTAGAGGTTTGTGATGCATAACTTCCATGTTTTTGCTTGTAACTTCAATAATACATGGATCAGGTACAGTGTCATGACTGCTTAGAAATGCTAGATCGTGTTGTTGGTTGTCATGTCAAAGATTGACATCCTGTGTACTTTTTGCCGATAGCCAATAACTGCCACAACTTGTGACCCCCCCTTACCACGACATATATCCAAACATACTCTGTACTTATTAATCCTGATCCATACCATGTGGTAGGGGGTATTTAAAATTTATATATTGTTTACATTTACTTTAAGACATGTAAGCTATTCTATGCATTTATTGATATTTTTCATATAAATGGTATAACCCACCCTTATAACTTATGAAAAAAATTCAAGTTATGAACATTTGTTAGTTTGTTCTTTGCTTTATAAAGTTCTTTACAAGGAACAAATTTCTAAGTATTTGCAAAGTATCACAAACAAATTATGACATGAAAAAGTGGCAACATGAAGTTAATTTAGTCAATACTAATGATACAGTGCCCAAAGAGATCAGGAGAGGACTCACATTCATCAAGTATCTCTCCTCGCGCTCTCCCTCAAAAGCTCTTCCAACCCCCTGAGCCTGTCATGGCGCCATCAATACCTATCCAATTCCCATTGCCGCCCCGCTATGTGGGGGATGATTCATCATGCCGTGCTAAGGATGTCGCATCGCTGCCCCTCGGTGGCCACCCCCACTGACGACAAGTATGATGTTGAAACTATGTTTGATGGCATGAGAGAGAAGCTTGTACGCATGCATGCAACTCAGTTTGGATGGCGAGTTGCATGCCGGATGTACCACTCATGCGTCACTATTCAAACCGGGACACACACCCCTTGATGCAAGCAGCCATGTGCCCAGTCCTGCATCTGCATGTGCCCTATAAATGACACATGTGCATGGTCGTTTTCGACATGAGACCGCTTGACTTACCATACACAACGCTGCCCGCATAGGGTTTCTCAAGGAGAACTGCAACTAGCTGCATGCAACGCTGAATGCGTGCGTTCGCTCTCAACAACCGCGCGCATCATTGTAATACGCAATGCCACTCACGCAGGGTTTCATGTTGATATAACATGACTGGTAGCCGGAAAAACCGACCTCATAGGTTCTCGATGACTGAACGCGCCATGGCAACATGCGACATGCGGCCCGCACATGCCTTGGCATCACATTACGCGTGTTCGCCCAAGCCATGCGCTTCATGCTATGAAGGCCACTTACTAATATGCCTCTCTCTACTTACTCCAATCCTCACCCTCTCCAGCATATTGATGCCATGCCATGCCACCTCTCTGCAAACTCATAGGTAAGGAACAGATAGCCACCTGACACGTCGAGTACATCGCCCTTGGCCCCCGCACCGCCGTATAATCTGGGACAAATGTTGAGGCTAAGGAAACACATGAGGAGCTAAAAAGGGTAGCCTCACACAATAAAAGGAAGTTCGCCGGCTACAAGAAACATGACACCATTTGCGCCGCGGCCGACATATTTGCGCAGATCCAAGCAGGATGGACTACCCGTGAAAAGGCCAAGAAAGATAGCGATCGCGTGTGGGAAGCCTGGGACAAGGCCTCGATGTACTATGATTGTGATGTGACCTTCCTTGTCACAGCCAAAATCTTGGCGTAGATCCAAGTAGGATGGGTTGCCGCCGACAAGGCCGACATGGAGAATCATTACATCTAGCCAGCATGGTAGAATACCTCCACTTACCGGACCGTGCTGGGAGGTAGCTACATGTCCCTTGCCGCCCCTAGCTAGTGAGCTTGATTGGGAGATGGGCCGATTACACCACGGGCATGTGTGGCCTAACGGATTTTTTTTGTGGTTTTTCAGTATTTTGGCCAAAAAATATTGATGCTTTTTTTTAGCAATCTCTATCTCTTCTCTTTTCTATCTCATCTACTACTTAAAAAGAATGTAAAGCTCTCTCTCTGTTTTCTTTTCTTTCGACTACCCTTCGTCTATCCTTCCCTATATGATAATCAATAACCTTAATTTAACCTTCTAAACCAATTGCACTTTAATTTACTTACCAAACTTCTCATCAAATATAAGGAAAATAACAGGCAGGATTTAATAAACATTTATTGAGGCAATCACATTTGTATGGGCAGGTAAATTACAATTTAACATACAAAAATATTTATATCCCGCTGGAATGCACGGGCATTCTCTTAGCACTCATAAAAAATTAGAACACCACGAGGACACATGCCATTCATTAGAATATCACACAAGTTAGGTCACACATTTCAAATTTCATTCAATTTTTTCAGGATTTCTTTTACAAAAACTTTGAACAAAATTTGAAATATAAATTCTAAGCTTAGTCCATGTTGGACACATTGCCCATGTCATCTATATGTCCTACTCCTCATCCATGTCGTCCATGTTGCTGCCGAAGAGGGAGATGTAGTCGTCGTCCTCCTCCTTCTCGGCGTCCAGGTTAATGGCAACATCGTCCACCGACGAGCAAATGGTAGGATGGAGCCCCGTCTCATCCTCCGGGTCGCTATCCTCAGCCTCTACCTTAGGCCTCTTCCAATGCATTGGTGCTCCGGTGTGGTGATATGTGCACTAAAAACCTTAGCAACTAATCTTCCCAATGGATAGGTTCTTAGCTTTTGTAGCTAAGCTTCTCTCATTTAATTGTTTAACACTTAAACTCCTTCATGCATTGGTTGGTAGGTATTTTTCATAGGTTCACGCGCTTAGCATCATTTCCATCTAAGGTCTCCATAATGCTCTCTCTCCTCTTTAATTGATCTACCACATATTTGTTTTGCCTATGTGGCACCCTTAGAACTAGTACAACCTTGGAGCATTGGGAAGGGCCTTATAGTTCGCCAACATGGGCGGCAGGTCCGGCTCCTGCTTCAACGACGTGTAGCCCCACTCTAGCATTGGCCTCAGGACACGGAGGCCACCTCCCACTGCCAGCAAGGAAGGCACCGGCTTGATGATGGCACCGCTTGACGCTATGGCATGTGGCCCTTGAGCATGCCAACCTGCAAATTGTGGTAGATGCCATGCATGCCCTGGTGCATGCCGTTCTGCCAGTTGTTCGCGTCCAGCACGCCCCTGAGGTTGCACCTGATCCATAACGTGTGCCGCGGAGCCCGGCTGTGGCGTTGCGGCACACTAGTCATTGTATCGGATGAGCAGATCCTCTCGTTGCTCAGCGAGGATGCCATCCTAAGCATACGCCGGCAGTACCCTTGCCTCCGGCACCATACGTACTCAGAACACATTGATGGCCCGCCGCATTGCGGGGGTACCGACCCAGGGGTAGGTGATACCACCAGAATGCTGCCGAGCCTAAGATGTCAGCCCCTCTGCAGCCTCATATCCGCGGGGGCAATGAGGCCGAACCACGCGAGCTCCTACGCCTCCGCGACGGTCCTAGCATGGCATCGCAGTGGGGGTGGAGGGTGACGGGTGCTAAGTGGAGCGCTAAACACGTCCTAGAAAATCTTATAGCTTCAACTAACTCAAAAGATTTTAGTCGTTGGAAGGACCAGATGCTAGTATAGTTGCTCATCAATTCTTTCAATCATATCACCCCTAAATAGCTTTTAACGTTCGAGCAAGATACTCTAACAACAGGATCACGCTCGTGCAACGCGGTAGATCACGTCGCGCGATGGGGCATCGGAGCGAACGTGTGGGCTTTATAAGTATTCATTATTATTACTATAAGTTCATATTAAAGGCCCTGAAATTTATTTCGACCCGGCCCCCCAAAATTTCAGGACCGGCCCTGGTCATAGTCATACGCGGCGGCTTTCACCAAAAGCGGTGAGCTCAGCGATGGCATGGGTGATTCGTTGAACTCCTGCTCCATTCCGTTGGTTGTGCATGGCGAGGATGTCGTGGAACTATGTGTCTCTGCCGACAACTTAAACCATGGTAATTCAAAACATCAGTATTCCAAAGCATGCACAATGAATAGCTCAGTTAAAGCGCGATTTTCTCAGTTTCAGCAGAACTACCGTGTTTGGAAGTGCAATTTTTGTCAGTTTTATGGATTTGACAACGTTGCATGCATAATCATGGAGATATCAAGCTGAATCTAACTGAGCTATAGTCAAGGACTTGCGAAACAAAGTGAGCGGCTTGTACTTTTTTTAGGGTTGTGAGCGGCATGGGCTAATGTTCGCCGCATGCCTGTAGATTTGTCATGAACGCGCACATCCTCTTTCCCTTTTTTCCATGGTAAACATCCTCTATCTCCTATATTAAACATATATATCTCCTTCTCATGTAGCCTTGTCATGAACGCTGCATGCATGTATCCGCTAAAAGTACATCAAGATGGAGTTTCTCCATTACTCAAATTATATGATAAATACTATATTTGATCAAATCACATTTAGTGATGCACAATTATGAATATATATAAAATTAGTGGTGTACAGTGAGAAATAATGGATACCATTTTCATAATAAAATTAAATTTAGTGAATTAATTAGAGTGATATGGTGAGATCTTTTTTATCTTATTTGAGTGAGATGGGATTAAATATTCTATAGCTGCAAGTCAATACATAAAGATAATATCATGTATGTTTCTGGACCCCAAGCCCAAACAGGAAAAAGAAATTTATGTCTGGCCTTACGGAGTGGAAAGCTATTCCTCTTGGCCTCACGTTAATTGTGTAGTTGAATTTCATTCATGTTCGTAAGAAATACATCTCCTTGTCCCTAGATATGTTTACTTTCTCCTATCAGTCAAAGTAGAATAAGATCATGAATATCTTTGGGACTTTTTCTGTATTTGGACTTGTTTTAACGATGTGTGATCTTATTACAAAACAATGTGGTGTGGCATTTCTTTTACATGCCCCACATGCACATAATTAACCACTATGTCTGTCTACTGGAAATTGTGGGTAGATTGCATCCTAAAAGCAATGTGTAGATTCAGAAATATAACCATGGAAAATTATGTGATTCGGTAATAAACTCTTCAAGTGAATAGCACATCTGAATGTACAATGGTCGTCACATTTCGGAATTTGAATCTGTTAAGTAGTAGAAATTTGAGACAGACCTAAGGTCCGAATCTTCCTTCAAAACGTCCCCTGAAGCATGAGAATCGATGGATTGATGGGATATATGCGGTAACCCAGACTCCATCATCACAACTGGCATGTCCCATCGTGAACCTATTGAATGTGTTTGACGCGTTCAAACCGAACCTCAAGACGTTTCGAGCTCTTGGTCGCATGCAACTGGTTCAGACATGTCTAATTTATTTGAGCATTGCCATTTCACTAAAGTTATTAGCCAGGTTTGCAATGAAAGTGAATCAAATGTTTGGCATTCATGACTTTATCATATTAACTTTGGTTCCATGACGTGGATAGAAAATTTGTGTTTAATCCCAAAATACACCATTGTCAAAGGTTCTAAGTGGAGTATGTGTGCATGCAAAACTAAGTTGCATGTCTCGTACAACTGTAGAGGCGAGGAACGTGGCACCATTACGACTTATACATTCAGATCTTTTGGGATGACTGGTATTTTGACAAAGGGTGGAAAATATATTTCATGATTTTGATAGATGACTCTACCAGATATTACGTGGTATACCTGTTGAAAACAAAAGTGGATGTTTTGCATTACTTTAAAATCTATAAATCAGAAGCATAGAATCGACTTGATCAAATACAATCTAAAGGCCTAGGTCAGATCATGGTGGACAGTATTTATCAAACGAGTTCATTTTATTTTATGAGGAACATGGTATAATCAATAAGAAGGCGCCTCCCTAATCACTCGAGTCAAATGATGTTGCCAAGCGAGGGTGCCCGTATAGTAAGTTTTGTTCATTCAGGTCATATATGGTTGTTTATAAACTTTCGAACACGGGTCCATACAAACATAAAATCATCGATTCTAAGACTAAAGAAAACAGAATAAAATCAAATCACCATAACATCCAAATTTAATGATCTCATACATCCTCAAATGCATTTGACAAGAAGATTTTATTACCGGATGACATCATTGCCCATTGTTCGACATGATGGCAAAGTGTAATTCTAGACACATACGAGACAAGTACAAATTGTATAATAAGGTCTGACAGACTTACAATTTGCATCTTTCACAAGATTCCCCCACACAGATATGCAGGTGCTCAGGCAAGTATAAAATGCGCATAGGGTGGTCCCAAAAGCTGTTTCAGTTTTGCAATTCTCTGTATACAAGAACATCTTTTATTGGAAGAATTTTAAATTGAGGAAGTTCTAGTGAAAATCATGCCGCTCAACTGCCAATGTACTATACTATAATCGGCAGGAGAAAGCAAAATAAGTACATGGAGATCGATTTCATACCAGCACGAACACAATTTCCCAGCAGCAGAAGCACCATAAGGCAAAGAAGAATAGGTTTCTGCTCCATACTATCAATAACAAATTTCTTCTTCTCGTTTCTTTTTGGGAAGAAGCATATAATGCTAGTGATATTTATAGTCCAGTAGCTAGAGAACATTTACTCCATCTTCACTCAAATAAGATCGCAAGATAGTTCTATCTTCAAGATGATATCCATTTAATGTTATCATATATCTCTATATTTATGCCGATATAAATTAGGGAGATACTCTAAACTGTGCACCATTAGATATGAGCCGGTCAAACTTATGGTATTAAATAGATAAAAATCCTATCATTTGAGGAGTTCAAAGTACTAGGTACTCACTAGCGCAGACTATCTTTCTGGTTGTGTGCTGTTGTTTAACACCAAGGTGTAATTATAGAAAATCATTTGGAAGGATGGTGTTATTGATATATTCCGTATAATACTACGGGGGAATGAAAGTAGGGGTGATCGTATCAACCAAAACATCCAGATGGGAGAACACACAAGGGATTATACATGTCTGGGTCCTGGTTGAAGGAGCTAATACCCTACTCCTGCGTTGGTGTTCTTAATTTTGCGTATAGATTAAAAATGAGGCTCTAGGCTTCAGCCCGGTGCCCTCCTCACAGCCTAGGAGGAGTGTCATAATGCCTAGTATTAATGCAATTAATGGTCGCATGTCTGACTGTTCCTGGCTAATACTACTTGTAACTATCGTATTTAACTAGATATACTGTCATTGGGTAACACCAGCAATCAATGCGTTATGGAGATCGTGATTGCCTCTTGATCTATCAGGTTATAAGATCTTCGACTGCTACGCGTCTACGAATGACCGACCATTGGTACCATCGGGGGTAAAATCCGATGGTGGGCACGTTATTTTTGGGTGTCGGATACCACGGATGATGACCTGTTGGGTAGTATTCTTGATGGGCTTCGGCCTTTAGCTGGGCCATACATATCCATGGGCCTATCCCATAGGTATTTCCCTATCGGTAGCCCCCAAGTCTATTGAGGTCTCGCTTCTAGAAACCGACCGCGCCCACCGGAGAAGATTCAGACTGATCGCCAAACTCGAAGTGCCTCTTGATTGTTCACTGGGAGACTTTGTCGGACTCAGGTGATCATGCCCTCTGTAGGCCAAGGATAGGCATAATGGAAAAGACTTGGCGCTACATGTTTCACTCTCTTTGGAAATGGATGGCTCGTGGCCGATGGTGGGCGTATCATCAAATTCCGAGTGGTGGTCTTAGACCTCCGGGATTGAATCAATCAAGTGTCAATAGTCAGTTTCCTTTAAGTGGAACCTAGATCAAATCCCTTCTTCAATAATCAAATTTGCGCAGTTGGATATTTAGCTTTACTAAGAAATTATAAGTTGTGCCATGGAGGATATCATGGGTGCTATAGACAAATTGATGCAGATGTATATTTGACATTCCAGAGAAATCCAAAGTCATGCCATGGAAGATATCATGGGCGCTAAAAACAAATTTGTGCAGATGGATATTTGGCTTTCCTGAGAAAGTCCAAGTCATGCCACGGAGGATATCACGGCACGGACTCGCTACAAACGTTGAATGTTATATCCTCCTTTTCTCTTCCTCTTGCTCTAGGCATGTGGTCATATGAGCCACGGTATAGATCTAGGTCATGGCCTTTGTGTCATGCTACTTAGGTTTTTGGTTAGGCCTCGACTCCAGCTTTTGGCTTGTAGTCTCGAGCTATTATTTCCCCTATCGTGTAGTGTTATGGCCAACATGCTTGAGGTATGAACAATTTGTGTCTGTGGTCAGTTCTTTTCTTAGCTCAGAGTATTCTCGACTTGCCAAGAAAGTTATTGTTGGTGTAGTGTTATGGCCGTGCCATGTGTCTCTTGTTTGGTGCATCATTACATATATATGTACTAGCTGTTTTCTTATTTAGAGTAATAAAATCTACCAGGATGAATACTAAAGGATCATCAAGCTCATGGTCTCAGAATGAAACTAGATTAATTACGTGTTAGTTTTACCTGTGTGATAGTCCTAACCTTCCTGGCCAGTAGATGAAATGGACGGTTTTATTAATACCAAAAATGTCTCATTTGGAACCCGTCGTTTGTCTTTGGATTACGACGAACAACATATAAGTTCAAGCAACCTCCATGGATGCTAACTAATCATTTGCATGATTGTGTATCATCCCTATATTTGGCTCGATGTATATTCAGAGGTCCACCTGTCAGGATGTGATATCATCAAACAAATATGCCCCTGATCCTCGATATGTTTAGTTAAGTATATAATCTGTATACTTTCTTGTGTTTGTGCATCTTAGGCTATGGTACTAGCTGTTTTCCTATCCAATGAAATAAATTCAGCCAAGAGAAATCATTAACCTGTTGGTCTGGGATTGAAACAAAATGAGTTCTGACCTAGTTGTTGCCTATGTTACAGTCCTACCTTGCTGGGCAGTGTATGAGATTTGGGGTTATATTAATACGCAAATTGTCTCGTTTGGAACCTGTGTTTTTCTCTTTAGAATAAGATTAAAAAACATGTGCAAGCAAAGTCCATAGGTTCTTGGCTTATAGATTTCGATTTTTCGTGGTTCACACACATGGCATGTGTATCTTGATGCTTGTTTCAGTTATATCATTCTTGAGTCTGAGTGGTCTCTCTTTGGCTATAGATCAATTTTATACTCTTATCGTTGAGTCCCGCCAATGATATTAATTAGTATTTGTTGTGATGCAGTAACTAGTGTTGCTGCAGTTGTTAGATAATCAAATTCCAGCCCTTGTGAAACAAGAAAATTTGTTCCTTTTTTCGTTACACACTTGTAACTAGAGATTGACTAGGACCTTGCTGCCCTCGGTACCCTCTAGTCTTGTTGCTAACTAGCATGCCCTGCGACTGACGATTGTTCAAAGAACTCTATCTGCTCTTTGTGTTGTGATTTTGGATACATAATTTATAAAGAAAGATTTGCAGTTTTGGCAGAGTCAGTTGATCTTACATGTTTGGTAGTACCATATTTCCCTTCACTCATTTATGACTATCTTGAATCTTTTGATGGGCCCTGCTATTAAAACAAGGCAAGCTAGTGGTGGGATTACACGTCTTTAGCTTGAGAGATGCTACAACGACGTAATGTATCTTACGTATACCTTACCTATGGTCTGAGTTGGCAGATTTTTATTGGGCTTTAGTTGAGCACACGGGCCCACCCTTGAAATCAGGGGGGAGGCAGTTTAAATAGTGGAAAAGCGAATTACTTAGAAGCAGTACGTAGGTGTAGCATTATTGCTTTAGCTTAGTAGATTACTAGATATTGCTTGTGTGGAGTAAGATGAACATCATTCTGCATAGTCTTTTGCTTTAAGCTTCTTTGGCATGCAAATTAGCTCACATGTGTTGGCAGTTCTTTTCTTAGTTTTGTCGAGATGAAGAGCTGCTAGCTGTGAAATGCAAGAGAAGATAGTCTTCCTCCTAATTTGTTTAAGCTTAGCTCTGGTGGCGCAGGAAGAGGAAGGTTTGTTCTCGAACTCAAGGCGGAGGCATCACCAAGGGCAGGCAACTAGGCTGGTTGTCTACAACAAGGAACATGCGACCTGGATGGAGCTGCCCTTGACAATGGGCGTTGCTTGGTGTCTGTAATCAAGGGCCTGGCTGTTGTGTTAGGCGCTGGGGGCGGAGAAGCCGCCGGCGCAGGGGAAGGGAAGGGGGAGTGTTCAGGGTGTCACAGGGGAAGGCACGTCATCTGCCTTTGGCTAATAAAGAAGAGAAGGCACGTCATCTGCCTTTGGCTAATAAATTGGGCGATGCTACGCGTCCGCCGACTGATTTTCTAATTTTATCCGTCGCCTCGACGACCGTTGGATGCCCGACCTGATAGCCGCCCGATCTACTGTCCGCGCTCCGCATGCCCACTAGTTATTTCCCGCAACAACCGCTCTGTTGCAGAAACATTAGCGCTCTTGCTTCCGGCTCCTGATAGATCTGCGCCCCGCACGGTTTCACAACAAGAGCATTTCCTGCAACAATGCTCTTGTTGCAAGATCCGGTCTTCTCTGATTTCCTGCAACAATGCTCTTTTTTCTGAAGCTCCATCTAGCAAATCCCATCAACAATCTTCGATGAGCTCTTGTTTATCAAACACTAGCTCTGCTCCACTCTGAATCATGAACACCCGCGTGAAAAAACAATTGCTCTGTTTCGGAAACAGTAGTTTAGTTTCAGAAACGGCTCCGGCGACTCCGGCGAAGCTGCGATGCACTAGCGGATGTTGTGACAATGGTGGAGCGGGATGCGGGGCCGCTCTTATGCTTCTCAATGGCGCTTGAAGCAACGATAGATGCAGAAGCATAAGCGGCAGGATGGGAGCACGTGGGCCGGAGTTGCAGCAAGCATCAGCAGCCGTGGTAGACGGATGATGGGGCAGGGTCTTTGGTTGAGTGTGGGGCCAGCGAGCACACGAGAGAGAGGAGAGGAAGAGATGAGGATGAAAATTCTCGGTGGAGAAGATGGATAAGGTTGGGACATGGGAAGTGGGACAGGACCACCGGGGCACGTGGCGGACACCAAAGGCGGCTGATGGAGCGGTGGAAATCAGCCGGTTGAATAGAATTGTTTCCCTAATAAATTTCTGGACGCATGTTTTGATGTGATATTTGAAATAATTTTTTTAGGCAATTGCGTGATATTTGATTTTTTTTCTTTCTTTTGAGAAACCCTCTTTCACGTGTGATATCTGAAAAAAAAATTGTCACACGTGTGATATTTGATGTGATCGATTTGTTGACGAATCTGAACACCTTTGGAGGCCCATTGGGGTTTGGTTCTTCCACTATGTTCGCTCCTATATAGATCGTGATGGACCCATCAACCAACCTACCGTCCACACGAGAAGAAGAGAGCGATGGCCAAGAAGAAGAAGGGGAAGTCGAGACGTGCTGCGCAGGGGGCGCCATCTGACGACGAGACAGCGATCGCCACAAAGAAGATGCAGACGGAAACTGATCCGCCTTGTGCTATCAAGCATCGCATCCCCGAGCACTACGTGCGGTTCATCCTGGACCAGACGAGCGAGGCGCCCATGGACGAGGTGGAGATCTCGTAGCTGCGGAGGAACCCATCCATGCTCCCCGGGTGCTCGGTGGACGGGGTCGCCGCTCGGCACAAGAGGATCGACGACGGCTTCGAGCGCTTCCAGACCCAGGTCCGCGACCAGTGGTTCGCCAAAGGCTACGTGGAGGTGGACTAGGACTATGTCGGCAACTTGGCCAAGGCGGAGGAGGAGGTGTCAGGATCTAAAGACAGGGACGAACTAGAAATAGGGAATTTGAGGAACAAATTGGGGAAAGTTCACCCAGATCGGGCTGTGTATGTATTAGCTGTAAGTATAGATGGCCATCTTGGCGATTCAAGGAGAAGATTCGATACGCACGCCAGCCACAGCCCGGCTGTCTTTATAGGCGCAGTGCTCACGGCAACGACATGAAAAGTAACAGTAACGGAAAGTAACGCTACAGAGTGCCATCTAACGGCTAGCGACGAACCACTCGCGTGAGGAGCTACCTCAACCGTCCATCTATCTTTCGGAACAGCTGCAGTTAACTGAAACTAACTCGCACCCTCTGCAGTCCTGACATTGCTCCCCCCTTAAGTTTCGACGTGTCCTCACGGCGCTGTTGTCGATGCGTCCCGCCAAGCACTAGTTGTTGCCTTGAAGAATTCCGGGAATGTATACTTGATAAAATCAGCATCTTCCCACGTAGCATCTTCTGGTGACAGATTTATCCATCTGATGAGCCACTGCACCACAGGAATATTGTGTCTAGGTACTTGGCGAACTTCCAACACCTCTTCTGGTCCCGTCTTCTTCGTTCCATCTGCATTGACTAGTGGTAGGTTGGGATCCGGAATGGATTTATCCCCAATATGCTTCTTCAACTGACTAACATCGAATACTGGGTGTATTTGCACATTGCTGGGTAGCTGCAGTTTATAAGCTGAATTGCCCACTTCTGAATGACCAAAAATGGACCATAAAATTTGTTTTGTAACTTCAGTGCCCCTCTGAAACCAAAAGCTGCCAGTCTGTATGGTGCCATTTTAAGGTACACAGGATCTCCTACTTGGAAACTTCGTTCCACTCGCTTGGTGTCAGCATACTTCTTCATTCTGTTCTGTGCTACTACCAAATTGTCCTTTAACTGCTGAATAATTTGTTGTTTGGACGTTAAGAAGTCTTGAGCTTCTGTATCATCTGGTCCAGGGATTGCCAACTCTGAAATGAGAGGAGGAGGAAATCCATATAGGGCCTGGAAGGGGGACATTCTGATCATTGTATGATAGGTAGAGTTGTACCAAAACTCTGCTAGTGACAGCCAGGACAACCACTTCTTAGGGGCAGTGGTGGTCATGCATCTCAAATATGTTTCCAAGCACTGATTTACTCGTTCAGTCTGGCCATCCGTTTGTGGGTGGTAAGCAGTGATGTACCTCAATTCCACCTTTAGTGGAAAAAAGATATCCTTCCAAAGTTGACTAGTAAATATTCTATCCCTGTCAGAGATGATCATCTTGGGAGGGCCATGTAATATGATTATGTTATCCACAAATGCTTGAGCCACACTAAGCACTGAGTAGGGATGTGACAGTGGTATAAAATGGGAATACTTTGTGAACCTATCCACAATCACCATGATTACATCTTTCCCTTGAGAACTTGCCAGTCCTTCAATGAAGTCCATGGAGATGTGCTGCCAAGCCATATCAGCTTGTACATCTCCATTGAGATGTTCCGAGTTTATATTTATAGCGACACACATTAGATGTAGAACATTGATTTATTTCTTGCACTCTATATATGAAGTTCAAATATAAAGTAGTGATCGTGTATTAAGCATCTATTTAGGACGATCCATTGTACATATGTATTGATATTGCTGAGGCTAAGACGGATCATTTTCGACATTGATAGTTTATTCAATATCCGACATAATTTGTAGTTTAATCCGTTTCAAAAATTAATAAATTGAGACAATGCATATGAACTTTGAAAGTACGCGCTATTTGATATTTGTTGTTAATTATCGAGGGTTAAATACCAGAACTCAATAAAATTTGTATCTGTTTGGACAGAGTTCAGAAGTTGGGCATTAAATTGTTGGATTTCGACCTGAGTCCCGGCCTTGCGCGACATGGGGAACAAGGACAAGGCAGACTTCTTTGCCGCGCTGATGCAGGTGAGGGACGTCATCTCAGGACGCGCTGAGGCAGGTGATGGAGGTGGCCTGGCCGCTGTAGCTCCAGCTCTTTGGTGGCAGTAGTTTTGATTTCGGTGGCAGCAGCAACAGATGGTGATGGCAACGCTACCTTCGCCTCAGGTTTTTTTAATGTGGATATTAGTGATTTCTCTCCTATCACTGGCTATATACCCACCCACCGCATTGAGATGTAGTAACATAGTAACACAGTCATCTTAGAAATTAAATGTTAATGACATTTTTTAAATTAAAAACATTTAAGATTGTATGTATAAGTGTTCGTCCCATATTAACGAAATGGGCACCCCACATTTCAAATATGTGGTTTGCTTATTAGAAAAACTATTCAGCGTCTGTGAAAAAGGATTTAATCGTGCGGTGAGATGCGTAAGAGGGACGAGAGAATGCAGTGGCGTGATCTAGATCAGCCCATTTCTGCCAGGCAGGGCGATGCGGGGTCCCTGACAACTTCTCGATGGTGATCGGATGCGCGTATCTATATTTTTTGTGTTGTGTTAAATGTGCCCAGGAAAAAGATAAATTATTTCCCAACTACATTGTTAGGAACGCTGGCTTTTGTGTATGGAGCTTTAAAGAAACATCAACATGGACATTTTGTTCTCACGCCCCGATCGATTCAACCACGTGCGAACGAATACTTACTAAATAATACGGAGTACGTAGTTATTCTTTTCTTTTTTTTGAGAATCCTGTAGTTATCTTCTAGCGCGTGAGTTTTAATGTATATGAGTTAAAAAAAAGGAGTTTTAATGTATACAGCTCAGCGCATACGGAATCAAATCTCAGGCCTATCACGAGTTTTAAACTTTTAATGTACGTAGTGAAGCGAAGCCATTCTCCTCCGGCCGCTTCCTCACTACATTCACGAGTTTTAATGTATACAGCTCGGTACATTCACAAGTTTTAATGTATAAATTTCTCTGACCCCGAGACACACTCGAAATCCTCTCTTCTACCTCCCTTCTCTGAGCATATCCACCAAGCAAGCGAGCTATGGCGACGGCCAACTGGAAGATCGAGTACGAGGATGCCTGGCACGTCTGCTTCTCCAAGCGCCGTGTGGGCTTCTTCAACAACGCCACCAATTGAGCGGTCCTCACCGGCGCCCAGGTGGCCGCCTCGCCTTCTTGCCCGGCGGCAACGACTTCCCCTTCAGCCACACCTCCGTCGACTCCGTCGTGTTATGCTTCCTACCACGGGAGGGTGCGGGGGCTAGTGTGACTGTGTGAGGGACGAGGGCGCTGGCGGCGAAGATAAGAAGCTGGAGCACCTGCACCAGGAGTTTGATGAGCTGCGCGTCGAGATGGTTGAGGTGAAGAAGTGCACGGATTACAAGAAGGAGGTCATGGCGAAAGAGCGCAACGCGGGGGGTCGATTTCGTCCCCTCCGCCTACTCTCCTTCTGGAGGAGGTGTCATGCCCGCACGCCAGGGACACCATCAGCGGAGCGGGAGACGTCGGAGGGACCGAGGCGAGCCGAGCTGCATCCCACGGTGAGGTCCAGGCGACGATCTGCACGGCCTGCATGGCACCCTGGTGCAGCGACGGCCCGCATCGCATCTGGTGAGCGAGGGCCTCCACCCCCATGGGTCCCGGTGCATTCTTCTTGCTACTTTTCTTCTTTTTTGCCAGCAACCATGTCCGGCATACACCGCTGCTAGCTAATTGGATATTGAAGATGCTTGGATCTCTTTTTACAGTATGATGGTGGGGGCTTTCCTCTTTTATGTTTAGGCATTTTAGTTCCCATTTTTGCATGTTAGATGCACCTACACGTGCGTGGCTTCAAGTACCAACAATGGAACTTGTGAGTATTATAGACCACTGATCATCTCCTATCTATCTAGTACATATATGCAGTTGCATTCTATGTGGCCATGTGTATCGCAGATCATGCCTGGAGAAGTTGTTGCGTCCTTCTGGCAAGGAGAGTGCCAAGGTACCATGAGTAATTCTTTACATACTCAGTGAACAGATTGAATTGAATTGCTCAACTTACGCATGAATATTGTTGTTTCTAACCAGTACCCTCAGCGTGGCAAAGGATTTGTGGAGAAGCTTCTTATATGCATTTTATCACATTTAGACCAAATATGCGGTGTGTGAGACCGCGTGTTTGTAAACATGTTTGCAATAGCCATTCGTAAATGGCAGTGAGTTGAGGGGAGTGTAACTTGGTGCTTGCTAGCTAATAATAGTCCACATTAGGATGTGAATTACTGGATTTTTCATTACCTGTCATTTCATTTAGAGCATGATACATACTTAATTTAAATTGATAAACAGGATGCCTACATATGAGTTAGCAATGTTGGATAACATGTAACAATGTTGGCTTACACCTCATGCATGAACTGTGGTTTAAATTAGCTACTCAGTGATGCATGCGAATATGAAGGATATAGTATTAACACATAAATAACTTGCCGCCATGGATTGTAGCAATGCTTAGGATGGTCGTAGTCGGGAGTATCATATTACTAGCGTATGATATACTACATCCGTAATGCATAGTATCATATATTAGTATTATATGTAGTATCATAGCTAGGTCCAGGGATCAATTACCTCAAGCTAGCTCAGCACAAGTTAAAGATGATTATCGTTGGTACAAATGCTATTAACACATTTTTAGAAAAATGTAATTAACACTTTTTAGAATAAATGTAATTAACACTTGGCGATGAAGCTTCATGAGCTATTATTTCGAGGGCCGTAAAAATTAATTGTGATGGGCCCAGAGTGTTCTAATTAAAAAGGCTATAGCCCAGAGAGTTAAGCTCTTAATGAACTCTTTATGCATGCTCCGCTTTGAAACTCAAAACCATCCAGCGCATGCATGGACACTAACACTAGTAGAAAAAGGGTCAAACGTGCAGCACATTAGTGCCAGTTTGTATTAGAGCCGGCACTAATGTGTACATTAGTGCCGGTTCCAACGGCTAGCTGGGCCGCTCTCATTAGTACCGGTTCGTGGCTAACCTTTAGCACCGGTTCGTGCCACGAACCGGTACTAACGAGGGTGGTGGCAGGATGTTGTCAGTCTGGCCCCCTCCTGCACCTTTAGTACCGGTTCGTGAAACGAACCGGTACTAAAGGTCCTCCTGCATATAAAACCTTCGTCTAGCTCGCTCTGTTCTTCCCCCTTTCCCCTCTCCTCTCCTCTCTGTTCTTCCTCTTCCCCTCGAGCTCAGCACACATTTTGCCCAAAATTTGTCAAGATTTGAAGGCCCCCATCCATTCAAGTGATCACAAAGGTTAGCAACTTTGTCCTTTCATCTCTCATTGCTAGATTAGCTGTTGCAATGCTTTATATAGTTACTAATTTGTGAGTTTAGTAATTTGGGAGGAAATATATATATATGTGCTAGTATTTGATTTATATGCAATCTGAGGTCAAAAATAACACTTAGTTTGCATATGTAGGTGTGGTTTACTTAGTGCCTTCTAAATCTCCGTCGTAACCACCGTCGATCGCCCGCACCGTCCCGTCGCCGGCACCACCTTGTGGTGGGCCTCTTGTTCGTGAAATTTTATATAAAAAATTGATGTTTGTGTGATTTGGATATATAGTTAATCATGTAATAATTATATTACCCATACGTTGTTTGTTATACATAGTGCCATGGCTTTGATATCCGTCCCCGTCGGCCCTCGTCCTTGTTATGATTCGGATGTGGTATATTCTCTTTTAAAACTATTTGTTGCATTTCGTGTTTATGACAAATTATGCCCATCAAGTTGACATAGATATTTTTATCTAGGAGGTATGTGAACCGGAAATTCCAACCGACCCTATTGTCGAGAGGTTAAATTTAGTTGAAAGAGAAAACGAGTACTTGAAAGAAAAATTGAAAAGAATTGAGGGGGAGAAGATGGAATTGGAGTTGCATGTTGCCAATGTCGTCGATGATCACAAGATCAAGATGGAGAAAATGAGCTTGAAGAATAGAAAGATTAGAAAATATGCCATCGATAGTGAGGCTTGGTATCATTATGCTGTTGGATCAATTGTTACCTTAGTTGCAATCTTGATCGCATTTGTTGTTGCATTTGAATGCTTTAGCTAGAGAGTTATTTGTTTGTTGCATTTAAGTGTTGTATGAACTTTATGTATGAACTTGTATTAATTTGGTCTATTCGGTGTTGTGTAATGAAGATGAGCCGGCAATGGATGTACGATGACCGATGCTCTCCCCAGTACGTTGAGGGCGTGCATACTTTTCTGCTTGCGGCTGAGGCAAACAAGCGGGCGGATGGTTTTATGCCTTGTCCATGTGTTGGTTGTAAGAATGGTCACAATTACTCTACGTCAAGAACCATTCACGTACACCTGTTTGAGTCCGGTTTCATGCCCCACTATAATGTTTGGACCAAGCACGGAGAAAGAGGGGTTATGATGGAAGACAATGAAGAAGAAGAGGACGACGACAGCTATCCTGGCCATGGTTTCCCTGAATACGATGATACTACAATGGGGGAGAAGCTGAGCCGGTAATGCGGGAAGAAGCTGAGCCGGCAATGCGGGAAGAAGCTGAAGAAGAGGCATCAGATGAGCCCGTTGATGATCTAGGTCGGGCCATTGCCGATGCAAAGAGAAACTGCGCAAGTGATTTGGAGAAGAAGAAGTTGCAGCGCATGTTAGAGGATCACAAAAAATTGTTGTACCCGAATTGCGTAGGTGACAAGAAAAAGCTGGGCACCACACTGGAATTGCTGCAATGGAAGGCAGAGAATGGTGTATCTGACAAGGGATTTGGAAAGTTGCTGGTAATGATAAAGGATATGCTTCCAAAGGACAACGAATTGCCCGAGAGTACGTATGAAGCAAAGAAGGCTGTCTGCCCTCTAGGGTTAGAGGTGCAGAAGATACATGCATGCCCTAATGATTGCATCCTCTACCGCGGTGAGTACGAGGATTTGAACGCTTGCCCGGTATGTGGTGCATTGCGCTATAAGATCAGCCGCGATGAGCCTGGTGATGTCGAGGGTGAGCGCCCCAGGAAGAAGATTTCTGCCAAGGTGATGTGGTATTCTCCTATAATACCACGGTTGAAACGTTTGTTCCAAAACAAAGAGCATGCCAAGGCGATGCGATGGCACAGAGAAGACCGTAAGAAAGACGGAAAGTTGAGAGTACCCGCTGACGGGTTGCAGTGGAGAAAAATCGAAAGAAAGTACGGGAAGGAGTTTGCAGATAACGCAAGGAGCGTATGGTTTGGTCTAAGCGCAGATGGCATTAATCCTTTTGGAGAGCAGAGCAGCAACCATAGCACCTGGCCTGTGACTCTATGTTTGTATAACCTTCCTCCTTGGTTGTGCATGAAGCGGAAGTTCATTATGATGCCAGTGCTCATCCAAGGCCCTAGCAACCCGGCAACGACATTGATGTGTACCTAAGGCCATTAGTTGAAGAACTCTTACAACTGTGGAATGGAACAGGTGTACGTGCGTGGGATGAGCACATGGGGGAAGAATTTGACCTAAAGGCGTTGCTGTTCGTGACCATCAATGATTGGCCTGCTCTCAGTAACCTTTCAGGACAGACAAATAAGGGATACCGCGGATGCACGCACTGTTTGGATGATACCGACAGTATATATTTGAATAGTTGTAAGAAGAATGTGTACCTGGGACATCGTCGATTTCTTCCGAGCAGGCATCCTGTAAGAAAGAAAGGCAAGCATTTCAAAGGTGAGGCGGATCACCGGACGAAGCCTCGCCACCGTACTAGTGCTGATGTACATGATATGGTCAAGGATTTGAAGGTGATATTTGGAAAGGGTCCTGGCGGACAACCTGTTCCGAAGGACGCGGACGGACGCGCACCCATGTGGAAGAAGAAATCTATATTTTGGGACCTGCCATATTGGAAAGACCTAGAGGTCCGCTCCGCAATCGACGTGATGCACGTGACGAAGAATCTTTGCGTGACCCTGCTTGGCTTCTTGGGCGTGTATGGGAAGACAAAAGATACACCTGAGGCACGGGAGGACCAGCAACGTATGCACGGAGAAGACGGCATACATCAGGGTCATGCAAGCTACGCTCTTACCAAAGAAGAGAAGGAAATCTTCTTTGAATGCCTGCTCAGTATTAAGGTACCGTCTGGCTTCTCGTCGAATATAAAGGGAATAATAAACATGGCAGAGAAAAAGTTCCAGAACCTAAAGTCTCATGACTGTCACATGATTATGACGCAACTGCTTCCGGTTGCATTGAGGGGGCTTCTACCGGAAAACGTTCGATTAGCCATTGTGAAGCTATGTGCTTTTCTCAATGCAATCTCTCAGAAGGTAATCGATCCAGAAATCATACCAAGGTTACAGAATGATTTGGTGCAATGTCTTGTCAGTTTCGAGTTGGTGTTCCCACCATCCTTCTTCAACATCATGACGCACGTCCTAGTTCACCTATGCGAAGAGATTAACATTTTGGGTCCTGTATTTCTACACAATATGTTCCCCTTTGAGAGGTTCATGGGAGTCTTAAAGAAATATGTTCATAACCATGCTAGGCCAGAAGGAAGCATCTCCAAGGGCCATCAAAATGAGGAGGTCATTGAGTTTTGTATTGACTTTATTCCTGACCTTAAGCCGATTGGTGTTCCTGAATCGCGGCATAAGGGCAGACTGGATGGAAAAGGCACGCTAGGAGGGGAACAAATAATATGTATGGACGGACATTCTCTCAGTGAAGCACACTACACAGTTCTACAGAATTTCGCCTTGGTGGCTCCGTATATGGATGAACACAAGAATTTGCTACGCTCTAAACACCCGGAGCGGTCTGACGACTGGATTACACGTGAACAAACCAGGAGTTTCGCCAACTGGTTGTAGACACGTATCATGCATGACACCTCTATTGAAAATGACCTGTACTTGCTGTCCCAGGTACCATCTTCGAATATAATGACTTTCAAAGGGTACAAGATAAATGGTAATACATTTTACACGATCGCCCAAGATAAAAAGAGCACCAACCAAAACAGTGGTGTCCGCTTTGATGCAGAAACCAAGACGGGAAAGGAAACATATTATGGTTATATACAGGACATATGGGAACTTGACTATCGACGTGGTTTAAAGGTCCCTTTGTTTCGGTGCAAATGGGTCAACATGACACGAGGCGGGGTAACGGAAGACCCGCAGTACGGAATGACAATAGTGGATCTCAACAATCTTGCGTATGCAGACGAACCATTCGTCCTAGCCAATGATGTGGCACAGGTTTTCTATGTGAAGGACATGTCTACCAAGCCATGAAAAAGAAAAGATAAGGAAGCGAATGCATCGTACGATGAGCCAAAGCGGCACATAGTTCTTTCTGGGAAGAGAAACATCGTGGGAGTGGATGACAAGACAGACAAGTCAGAAGATTATGAAAAGTTTGATGAAATTGCTCCATTCACAGTGAATATTGACCCGAGCATCCCGTTAAATGATGAAGATTTTCCATGGTTACGGCGCAAAGAGACACACGCGAAGAAAAAGTTTCACACCCAAAGATCTGGGATGTGATCGGCTTCACTATCATCACTTTCTTCTATGTTTCACACCCAGGAGGGAATGTCTGTAATAGTTAGGGTAGTTATGTGTTTTGGCATTTGAAACGCGATGAAATTTTATGTGCAAACAAATTCTTTTCATGCATTTACTGATTTTTTTCCAGCTAAATGACCCTGAAATTGAAAAGCAATTCAAATGAACTCAGAAAAGGTTGAAAGTTGGCATGGTATCATAATTTCATACAAATAGCATGTGCAAGAAAGTAGAGAGGGTTACGGCAAAAACTGGATGCACTTCGTGTACAAAATGGACAATCTCTTTCGAAGTATCAGGGTTTCCGACGAAAACTGAACTGTTACAAAGGCATTTCATTTTTTAAATAACCTAAGCATTACTAAATTGAATATAATGATAAAACACACTAATATTAAACATCAGAGAAAAGAATCACTGATTTTTTTTTCAAAGTTAAGTTATTCACAAACTAGTGATTCACACAAATTTCAAATAATTCAAAATTTAAACTATTCAAATTTGAAATCTACCGGCACTAACAGAAAGTTTGTAATTTTTTGTACCTAAAGCAAAAATATTCACAAAGAAACTCTAAATACAGCAAAAAACAACTCAAAAATAAATAAAATAAAAAAAATAAAGCAAAAAAAAATTAAGAAAAAAAGCCCGCCTACTGGGCCAAAGCGGCCTGCATACGACTAGCGACACAGCCTTTCGTTGGGCCAGGATGCAGGCCCGCGAAGGCCCAGTAGGCCCACAAGGCGAAGAGGACAGGTAGGCCCAGTAGGCCTAGTTAGGAGAGGAGCTCGAGAGAGCTACCGCACTGGGGCTTATAAACCAGTGCGGTAGCCCCTCGATTAGCGAGGTGGGACTAAACTTGCCGCAAAGCACCTGCGCCAGCGCACCCCCTTTAGTACCGGGTCGTGGCACAAACCGGTACTAAAGGGGGGGGCCTTTAGTACCGGTTTGTGCCACCACCCGGTACTAAAGGGGGTCGCTTCCCGCCGCTTGGCCTGGCCAAAACAGACCTTTAGTACCGGTTGGTGGCTCCAACCGGTACTAAAGGTGCCTTCTATATATACAACTGCTACGAAAATTTCAGTTTCCCTCTGTTTTCGTTCCTCTGTTCCGTCGTCTTCGTCGCCGTCGCCGCCGCCCTCGATCGTCTCCGACGTCGCCGCTCGTCTCCGTCGCCGCCCCCGTCCCCGTCGCCGCCCCCGTCCCAGTCGCCGCCCTCGTCTCCGTCGCCGCCCCGGGCCCGTCCCCGTCGCGCCGTCCCTGTCGCGCCGTCCCCGTCCCCGTCGCGCCGTCCCCGCCGTCGCCGCCCCGGCCGTCGCCTCGCCGTCGCCTCGCCGTCGCCGTCGCCCGCTGTGAGTCCTCCAGCCCCAAGCCCGTACACACACACTCGCAAGTATGTTTAATTAGTTTAGATAATTAGTCTTTAATTAGTTTAGATTATTTAGATTATTATTTTGTATGTTTAATTAGTTTAGATAATTAGTGTTTAATTAGTTTAGATTATTTAGATTATTATTTTTTCACTATTATATATGTATGAATGCATGTTAGATGGATATAATTAGTGCTTAATCAGTTAGAAATTAGTGTTATATAGAAATGTTAGAGATTAGTGTTATATAGAAATGTTAGAAATGTTAGAAATTTTAGTGTTATTTAGATTATTTAGATTAGCATAATTAGTGTTATATAAAAATGTTAGAAATTTTAGTTATCAAAATCCAATCATTAAAAAAATGTTACTTTTTGCGGGCATATAGCTAGTATTTGTTCTCGACGATGCCCGGCCCGCATCCTCGCTGTCGACCCGTCCGCGACGACGTCCAGCCGACCCATGTCCGGGACTGGGCTCCGCCGGGCTGGCACTGGGAGGTGCTGCTTGGAAGGGCGCGCCGCTTGATGAGGAACCCGGCCGCGGGTCCCGCCATCGACCCTGATCTCGTTTGGTGGCGTTCGCGTGGGCCAGTTTCGGTGCGGAGGGACCCGGCCCCGCCGGAGGTGGTACGTCGCCGTGTCAGGGAGGAGGACGAGCACGTCCATCGCTACATGGTTGGTTAGAGGGCGGCAGGTTCTCCAATACGTGGCAGTATCTTTGGGGATCTCACTTCAGCTATGATCCTGTGAGGGTTCCTTCTCTTTGGGTGTCCACCGCCCGCGCCGGAGGAACCGCGAGTGTCCTAGATTCTTCTGTAGTATTCGATCTTTATTAGCTAATAGCCAGTGATGTACTATTCAATATTATATATTATTCGAGACGATGTATTCGAGATTATATCTATTATTCTAGACGATGTATTCGAGATTATATCTATTATTCGAGACGATGTAATTTGAATACTAAATTGTTTTATATTTCTTTTGGATTAGTTAAACAAAAGCTATGACAGACAATACCGACAGAGAGGGAGAACAGACCATGTTCGATATGATACGCGGGCCAGATGATAATCAGAATGAAGAAGATTATGACGGCTCCGAATTTCTAAACAACACCGGAGAGGGTGATATGATATTCGATCGCGACAACGAAATTGATGAAGTCATGAACTATGATTATGACAATGACGAAGAACATGTTGATCCTGAAACAACAAACACCGGCGAGGTATATATATTTATATAAGCAGGCATCTGGTGATCATCACATGTTTTAAATGACTTGAAGATATATTAACGAATCGATCTTTGTTCTTTCAGCCATCCGGATCGAGCAAATCTTCAGGAAAAATGACGAAACGAGGCCCGAACAAAAAGTTGAAGCCGGGCGTAATGTACAATAACGAGGCATGCGCCCCTATTGGCAAACCATTAGCGCCTAAGAAGATTGCGGACAAGTTCGTTCGTCAGTGCGGAGTTCTTGTGAAGGACCAACTCCCGATCAAACTTCAAGAATGGAGAGCGCCAGCAAAGCCACGTCCAGATGTTACTTTTGTCGACAAGAATCAACAAGATCTGCTTTGGGATACTCTCATGGAACATTTCACCCTACCAGATCATTTCAAATAAGCAGATGTGCAGAAAGTCAAAGAGGCTGCTCTTAGGATGATGGCGATTGCATTCAAGAACTACAAGAATCGTGAATGAAACAAGTACGTCAAGGGAGGAAGGAAGACTCCAGTATTTAAGGGAACACTGGAGAACCAACGTGATCATTGGGACGATTTCGTGAAATTCAAGGATTCGGAATTAGCTAAGGAACGGTCGAGAATAAACAAGAAGAATGCCGAAAAAAAGGGTAAGTCCCATAAGCTAGGGCCAGGTGGCTATGCGGTGGCAATGCCTAAGTGGGATAAGTCTGAGAAAGAGATGGAGGATGCAGGTGTCACTCCGGCTACTAAGAGCTGCCCCCCCCAGGGTCAGGACTTGGTTCTATGCGCATGGGGGGGAGTTGGACCTGGAGACAGGCAATGTTTCGACGAGGACAAGTCTGAAGGGAGACGACGATGCGATACTTGTTGCAATAGAAGAGGCACGAACGGGGGTGTTCCAATCCAACAGAGAGAACGACGAGCTTACGCGTGCCCTGGGAAATCCTGAACACCCGGGAAGAACATGAGGCAAGGGCGCTATGCCGTGGTATGAGGGGTTTTCAGACTGGAACAACGACTACAGAACCCGTGCGAGAAAGAAGATTGCGGAGGAGAAGAAGAGGAAGATGGAGGAGGAGCAGAGGAAGCGGTGCTATGAACGCCTTCAAGGCCTAGAAGCAAGTCAAGCAGAATTGGCAGTCAAATTCCAGCGGCAGCAGGAGCAGATCGACTCACTTACCCATCAAAGGGGGTCTCAGGTGCTGCAGCAGCTAGCGGATGATCCAGCATTGGATAGCACCGGCCCATCCATGCCGAGAAGCAGCGAGGGTTCCGTCCCGGATGACGCAATGCTGGGTAGATACCCCGTGGATGACATCACGGAGAACACTAACTACGAGCTACACGTCAAAATGAAGAACATATCCATGAAGGTGGCGGACGGCTGTGCTTTCACAAATCCCCCCGAGGCAACCTTCCATTGTAACCCGATTCCAGCGGGCTATGCTCGTGTCTTGGTTGATGAGGTGGTGGACCCACCATATTCGGGGCTACAGCTTGACATTGCTAGAGGTGACGGCGAGCGCTTTCTCGGAGAGGCCAAACATCGTATCATCCTATGGAAAAATGATTGCACCATCTTTCGAAGGCCAGCGACATCGCGTCAGCCGAGTCCTCGTCGAAGTCCGCCACCGAGTCAGCAGACTCCCGCTCCTACAAGTCCACCAAGTCCGGGAAAGTGTTAGGCCACTCCTCCTCCTCCAAGTCCGGCAAAGTGTCAGGACAATCCTCCTCCTCCAAGTCCGCCACAGCGTCAGACGTCCACTCCTCCTCCAAGTCCGGCACAACCTCAGGCCACTCCTCCTCGTCCAACTCAGTCCCGTCAGCCGTCTCCGCCGCCTCAGCAATCGCAGAAGAGACACCCCGCATCTATGGTGCGTAGCGGTACGAGTCGAGGTAGTACAGGAAGTACAGGAGGAGGCAAGCGATATAAATATGGTCCAAGCCTCAAGCCTCCTCCGCAGAGGTCTTATGACAGGTCCGAGGAGGAAATCACACCCATATTGAAGGCCGAGGTGGAAGCCCATTTTGCACCGAAACCGCCACCGCCGCCAAGGGAGAAAGTGCCTGAGGAAACGATTGACCACTTCATTCGTATGGCTCAACCACTAGCTCCCAAGCCTGTTGACACAGACTATGAGCGCCACATCAGGAAGTTAAATCGAGCACGTCTACAAAGGGAGGCGAGCACGTCTACATCGGGATCGAGCAAACAAGAAGCAGCTGCCAAAAAATGCGGGAAAACCATTCCCCAGCTGGGAGAACAGGCGGCGCAATCGATCCCCTCGCTTGTTGTGCCAACAATAGGTGACAGTACGCGCGCCCAATATTATTGTGGGCAAACAATGCATGTTCCCGAGGTGGGCAATGTGTTAATAACGGAGGAGCATATAATGCAGGCTGAAGTTCTCAACATCACTGTTGGACAACTCCTCGAGATCGAGCCCATGCCTTTGCTTAGAGAGGATGAAGTAAAACGGAAATATGTCCGGGGCCAACCTTTGGTCGCGCCAGACAAGGTCAAGAACCTCCCAACGAGAATGTATGAATTGCATCAATGGTACATGAAAATTACCAAGATTTCAGATCGATTGTCCCTCATGGTGAATGTCAAGCAGGACCATTACTACCACGAGAAAGCTGTGTCCGTTGAGTATACTGAACTGTTTCAGTTATACAATCAAGACGCACTCGACAAATTTATCGTCAGTTGCTATTGTTTGTAAGTGATTTCTTTCTATAATTTAAGTCTCAAGCTGGCTGTAGTGATATCCTTTTGATCAATCATTACCTGTAATTATCATCACTATATTCTTTTCTGTGGTATTATGCAGGATGAAGATATATGAAATGAGAAAAGGTGGACGCTTTGTCATTGGGTTCATTGACCCAAACACCGTTAATGAATACACATGGAAGATAAATCAACGTTATGCAAAGGAAGTAGAGGACAGCATGCTAGAGTTCTTGAAGCGCCTCAAATACAATGAAGATATAGTACTTCCTTACAATTTCCAGTGAGTCACACTGTCTTGTACTACAAATTCTCTGTTTTTGCCTACTAGCTAGCTACATGTTTTTGCTTACATATGCCCGCTTAATTAAGACATGCAACCGTGTGTGCATGCAGATTTCACTGGGTCTTGTGTATCATTATAGTTGACGCCGGAACAGTTGAAGTAATGGACTCACTAATCTCAGAAAAAACTGACTATAACATCTTGTATGGGATAGTCAACAGGTAATTTCAATCATTATTAACTATATATCTCGTCCTATTTAGTTCGTCATTTCATGATATGAACTATTTAATAACCCTTTATTCATTTTCTTTGTCGGCGGGCAGGGCTTGGGCAAGATTTATCAGCGTCACGGAAGGTGAATGGAAACAAAAGCTTAAATGGATTCGACCCAAGGTAAGTAATTAAGTAGTACTAGCTAGCTAGCTAGCTGCCATCTCTTTAATTATCATGCTTGATTAATTATTATTATCTGATCAAATTCCATTCTCGTAAAGGCCCTGAAGCAGGCGCAGGGGACTGATCTGTGTGCATTTTGCGTTTGCGAGAACATTCGTATGATGGCGTCCGAAAGGAGCAGATCTCAAAGACAGCAACGGGTACGCTTGTCAGAACACTATTCACAATTTTTACACCATTATCGATATCTAGTCACACAATTAATACGTACACATGCATATTGATCTCCTTCTTAACAGTTCAAAGAGGTGCGGGAGAAGCTCATACAAACGGAGCGCGTAGAAGCACTTCAAGAGGAAATAGCGGGATTTTTGCTCGACCAGGTCATAAATCCGAATGGAGAATTCTATTACCCGCTACCGCCCCCATGAAAACCACTTACAATTGTCATCGTGCTCCGAAGGCACCAATTAGGCTAATGCCACTGGCTCCGAAGGCAACATTCATATGTAGGAGAAATTGTATATAGCTATACATGTGTGTATGTGTGAATTAATTGATATGGTGGTTTCTGAGACATTGATGATATATATATATGCATGACTGGTTCTACTAGAAATTCTATATACACACACACACACACACACACACACACACACACACAATGTGTAGTATCGTAAAATACCAGCAAACGAAAAAGAATTAAAATGAAAACACAAAATTAAATGAAAAAGAAATCATAAAACTAAAAAAAACCTAAACCTTATAGTACCGGTTGGTATTACCAACCGGTACTAAAGGGCTCCAGGCCCCCAGAGCTGGCTCGTGCCACGTGGTTGCCCTTTAGCACCGGTTCGTGCTGAACCGGTACTAAAGGGGGGGGGGGGGGGGGGCAGCCTTTAGTGACCACAATTTAGTGCTGGTTATGTAACCGGCACTGCAGGGCCTTACAAACCGGTGCTAATGCCCGGTTCTGCACTAGTGTAATTTCGCGAATTTATTGTCAGTCGGGTACATATGCATCATCTAAATCGGTCACGTCAATCTTTTGTTATATATCACAATGCATCTACCTAGATCTCGATGAAATAATCATTATGTTGTCTCCTTATCATATTAATTATTAATCAATGGCATCTAATAGTTGAAATTTGTTCATATGTAGAAGATGCCTCCGCCAGCGGTTGGCCGCCATGATGGATTTGGTGCAGCATTCCTTAGCCGCCTGGGTTTGACACCGGGACGGAGGAGATACACTCTTGCTTATGTCTCTACCGCCGCCTCCACCCGAATTTTCCCCCGGGATGGAGATGGTGTAGCAGTCGCTTGAGCCCAACGTCTGCTTCCTGTGTTGAGAAGAAGATAATATCCAGACCCAGTCCGAGTCATGGTGAACATTCTGTAAATACGAGGTGAACATAACTCATAATGTTGTTTTTTTTAAAATGCCTTGAACAATTTTTTAAAATGTGGGAACATTTTCAAGAGTTATGAAATTAATAAAAATTACACAAAGATTTTCTTCATATGTTACATTCATTTTTATAAAATTGTGCAGAAAAACATTTATATGTTGTGAACATTTCTCCTATAAACCTCATACACTACCCTCTGTTCTAGGTTGTTCGCGGCACGCATGCAATTTGGCTCACACGATCTGCCTTGCTGGCCCAATTTTACGGCACTGCCAAAAATAAAGAACCCTAGGCAGCTCTTGCAGAAGCAGATGTGACGGGCATCCTCCTGCTCGATGCGGTGGATGACGGTATTCTTCCACCCTCGCTCAGGAGTGTGTATGGCTACGTCTTGGGGTCGGGGGGTTTATATAGTAAGCGGCCAGTGAGGAATCGCTTCACCGAGCTACGTACATTAAAAGTTGTGAAAGGCCATGAGATTCAATTCGGTATTCGCTGAGCTGTCTACATTAAAACTCAAGCATCAAAGGATAACTACATGCACCAACTAAAAATTTCTAGGTCCGAACAACTAAATATTATGAACTTAAGCCTAAAAAATTTGCAAGATATCAACAACTAAAAATCATGAACCTGAGCATGAAAAAAAGCAAGACCCGAACAGCTAAAAATCATGAACTTGTGCATGAAAAGCATGCATCTGAACAACTAAAAAGTCACGAACTTAAGCATGAAAAAATTGCAAGATTTGAACTATGAGAAGACATGTACTTAGCATGTAAAAAACATTAAAACTAATACAGTACTACTACGATAATTCAACCAACTAATGCATAGATCTTCCATGGAACCTGCACGATTTTTTTTTTTTTGGATATCACTGTGACCACGAACTAAATGATTGATCCACGTCCATGTCTTCTTCTCCTCAGTAGGGGAAGCCGTGATTTGGCCCGAGCTACTGCTGCGACATGTCCTTCCTGGCGGGGAACTTCGGCACCGTCGGCAGCATGGCCATCAGCATCAGCTCTATCTCCATCCGGCGGAGTACCAGTGCCGCCATGTGCATCCCGGCGGCGGCAACATCACCATCTGCATCTTGGTGCCGGCAGTGAACACCTGTGCTGGATACATCGCCATCTGCATCTGGTGAATGCTTGCATGTGCTGCTGCTACCGAACTCAAGGATGTAGAATTTTTGAGCATATGCACCCGGCCCTTGTTATCCTGGCTACTCCAATGTTGCGTTGAGATCTGTGCTACACAACTAACTAAATACATGAAAATTTCTCTTTTTTTGTTTCTGTCATATAAAACATGTATTAAACTTTAAAATTTGTGGCAGAACAAAACTTTTTACCTAGAATGTGGGATGAAACTTTCTGACTTTTTGCTACAACATAAATACTAAAAAAATGAACTTTGAATCAAACAAATCTCATTTTCCTATTTCTATTGGAAGAAAAATTATGAAAGTTTTATCCCACATACAAGTTAGAAAAGTTTGTTGTGCTCCAAAGTTTGAAGTTCAAAACATGTTCTATATGAGAAACAAAAAACAGAAAAATACTTGCACGAATCACGATGGAGAAAATGAGCTGCTAGATATGAAGGGCCCGGGTGCATATGCTCGAAAACATGTTTTCGACGAACCTGGTTGACAAGCCGGGGTACCCAATAGCTGGGCTGGCGGCAGCGGCGGGGGCACCTGGAGGATACAGCTGATGTCGACATGAAAGGCCTCCATGAGAACCTGGTTGGTGCGTCTGGCGGCATGCTCCTGGATGAGCACTGTGGCGAACACCGCCATGTCCTCATACCCCATGTTGCTCACATCGAGGTCGACCCACGCCGCCCACAGCATGCTCCTGAGGCAGGGCCTCGTCCGCTCTTCATCCGCTTCTTCCGTTCCGCCAGCTCTGTGCGCATCTGGCCATGCTGCCGGCGCAGCGTTTGCAACCAGTTGTTGTCGGCAGAGCCGTCCCCCACCCTGAAGTGGTTGATGACAACGTCTATTGATGAATCGTTGAAGGAGAAGGCCTTGCCGCCGGGCATTAAGCCGACAACGGCCACCTAAAAAGATCCGATGGGGGACGGTCTTCTACCGGCCGTTGCCACCCTTCCTCTTGGCCACCATTGCTTGCTTTCTCATGGTCGAAACGAAGGAAGTGGAGACGGGAGGTGGATGAAGATCTCTTCGGTCAGGGGGGGGGGGGGGGGAGGCGTTATATAGCAGCGGCCAGAGAGGAAATTGCTTTGCTGAGATAGGTACTGCATTGAAACTCATGCTTGGTACGGCCTGCTATGTACCTATCACCTGTTTCCATCCTGGTACGCTGCACTACCCTCCTTGCAACACGATCAAGGTGAAGAAGCGAACGGAGCGCAAGCAGGAGGTCATGGCGAAGGAGCGCGACACGGGGGACTAGATAGCGGCTTGGGTCCACCCAATGAAGGTGAAGGACATCGTCTCCGAACGCGCCAAGGTTCTCCTTGAGGCAATGCACGTCGACGTGAGCCGCATGGCCAAGGTGGCCCCTCCGCTGCCACCGCAGCTCTTCGGTGGCAGTACTTTTGAGTTCGGTAGTAGCAGGAGATGGTGATGGCGAAGCAGCCTCCGCCTCAGTGGTTTGCCCCCGGGATGAATATGTAGCATCAGATGGTGATGGAGCTGCCGGGATGGATATTCAGGAGATGCCTCCGCCGCCGGGGTTCGCCGCGGGGATGGATATGGATAAGATGCAGATGGTGGTTCCTCAGCAGCCAGGGTTCGACGACGAGATGGGGGTGGCGGTACAGCAGTTGCTTATGGCAATGCCTCCGTCGCCGGAGATCCCTGCTGGGCTGCAGACGAACGCCGGCTTCCTGTTGCCATACTGAGAAGATGAGGTCGAAACACGTGTCCATCCGTTCAAGTGAAAGCATTCAACAGTGGACGATAGTTCGTCAATCTGTTGTCGTCTTGTTACATCTGGATGAAATCTTTCATCAAATTTTATGTCATTTCTTTATTATCAATAATTAATGGCTAAATCTGTACTGTCCTGTCGCTGGCTACTGGCATTTAATGAAATACAGACATCTTCTCAAATGTACTACACACGTTCGCGGGCTACTGGATTTTGAGTCAGCAATGTACTAGTGTTGACTTATGTTCTCAATGGACGCACACGTTCAATACTAGGGATGACTTAACATGGTATAACAAGTACTTAAGTGACAAAGTAAGCATTTTTCTTTAAAAAAAATCAATGAATTAATTGTAGAACGAGGTGAATAGTTTTTTTAAGATTATGTGAATAGTTCTAAAAAAATAATTGTGAACATTTTTATAAAGTAAAAAATGAGCACTTTTATTACTATGCAATATACATTTTTTAAATGTGGTGAGCATTTTTTAAACACATGATGAAAAACTTGTATAACATCAGGAAATATTCTCAAAATGCAACAAACATTTCATATAAGACGGTGAATACATTTTAAAACACGGTGAACATATATTTAATGGTTTGAAATTTACTAAAAAAATATGTGATGTACATTTTAAAACATGGTGAATATATTTTAAAAATGCACTATGAACATTTTTAAGTAAACGATGAAAAAACGACAATCAGAAGAAAAAACTAAGAAATAAAATTCTGAAATTAAAAGCTGAATAAGATAATGATAAAAGGGAAGAAAGAGGGGGAAATAGAAAGAATAAAATGAACGGAAACACCAAAAATTAAAAAAAAATCATGAAAATAAAAATGTCCACAAAATTGCAAAAAGACTGGAAAAAAACTTATTCTTTAAAAAAATCGTAATAAATTAATTATCATAGTTGGACCAATTGGTATGAAAGGGATATCTTGATAGTTCTTTTAGGTTCTTCATTGTCATGAGATTCTGGATTTTCCTCTCAACTTCCATTTTAGCCGAAGCATTGGAAAAATAAAAAATCATTAGATCATTGGACCAGATGAACTGAAGAATTAGGTGGTTAAATGACATTAAAAAAACATTTCGAAGAGAAATGAAGGTAAGGTAGAAATGCATGTCAATGAATGATATTAACTACAATGCGGTTAGATCCATAGCCTTTTCCTCATTGGTAAGTGAATCTTCATAGGACATGATAAGAGCCGAGAACAGTGTGCCGATGCCATCAAACAGTTAAACTAATATGTTTAAGGTCCATATGAAAAAAACATGTCATAATATTACACAATAGGTTCTCAAACTCCGTGCATGCATTTTTCCATCGAGGTAGAAAATGACAAGAGCTGCACAACTACCCCATGGATATTACATATTCTATGTGTTTCATTTAGAAGGTCTTCATAGATCTTGAATTGCCTGATATGATGGTCCACACTTCTACGTCGATGATTATCCATCATACGCACTAAAGCACATGAGTTGTGTTGCTCTCACGCATGTCAATGCATGTGAGTAATTCCCTGCAAAAAATGCATGCTAGACACAATCGGGTGTGGTAAATATTCCCCATTAATCAAATTAAATGATGGTGATTAAGTAATCCCTTCTCCACTTTAATTATTCGATTATATTGTATTATTTTTGTAGAACGGAAAATTATTACATCACCGAAAATATATTAAACCATGGCTACCGATTAGGCTATATTTCTCCTGCTTCTGGAACTATAATTACTCATAGAAAGACTAAGAATACATAATTTTATTATGAGATGTCATTTAAGACATGTTAGCTAGGGTTATTTGTCAAAATAAAAATATTTGTACAATACATACAACAAGATACTTGGAGCAGAGAGCATGAAAATATCTACCATATATTCTTTCCACGCCAATCGAAGCAAACTTTGTTACATATATGGTTACGTAATCATCTTTCAATACAAGTTCTCTGTTATCCCTGCAATTTAGTAAAAACACGTAGAGAAAGTATTTGACATGGTCTCCTTTAGTCTATATCATTTTTATGATATTGTACTAGGCCGTGCAGTTGCACGGTTGGTTGACTAGTACTATGATAATGGAGAACCCAGGGAGATGGGTCTTACATAAACCGGACTCGATTTATTTTGAATAATACAATAACTGTGACAAAAACTATTAGATTTTGTGCTAAGTTAGACTTTGATTCTGTGTGGATTTGTCTTTCTCTCCTCGGTAGGGGAAGCTAGCATTTGGCCTGAGCCCCTGCATACCGGCGACGAACTACTGCAGCGGCGCCATCTCCACACTACTGGAATCAGGATCTTTGCCGACAGCCAGCTCTTTGCCGTTAGCTAGCTGACGACAAAGAAGGTGTTTGCCATCAGCTTACAGAAAACTGACAGCAAAGAAAGAACTGACGGCAAAGACCATGTTTGCCGTCAGCTAGCTCTTTGCCGTCTGCTCGCGGATGGCATAGAATCTTTGCCGTCCGCTAGCAGACGGCAAAGAGGGAGGGTGGCCCACTAGCAAGAACCACCTAACGGCCACTTTCTTTGCCGTCTGCTAGCACATGACAAAGAAAGTGGCCAACCTAACGTCCGTTAGATAGGCTCTTTGCCGTCTATTAGCAGAAGGCAAAGAGGCGTGACCTAACTAAAAAGCGGCCAGCGCCCGTGCCACACCCCTCTCTCTCTCCCCTCTGCCTCTCTCTCCCCCCTCACCTCACCCGTGCCGCCGGCCCCGCCGCCCCGTCCCACCGCTCAGGCCACCCCCCGCCTCCTCCACCACCGTCGGAGCCAAGGTGACCTTTATTTGTTTTTTCTACTGTTCTTTACTGTTTAGGTTTAGGTGTTATTAATAGGTTTAGGTTAGTGGTAGGTTTAGGTTAGTGCTAGGTTTAGGTTTAGATAACGAGAAGAAGAAGAAAGTTGAAAAAAAGAAGAATAAGTAGAAGAACAAGACAAAGGAAAAAAGGAAGAGGGTCGTGGATCACCGGTCGCCGAGGGGACAGATGGTGGAGCCAGTGGGTCCCGACGCTGTCGCCCATGCCGAGAATCCCTTGATCCGAGTGCTGACCCGCCGATCGTGGGATGTCGTTTACGAAGTGCCGCCACATGTTAGACCACCTCCTCCCTATGAAGAAGATTATGAACCTCACATTAACCCAGACACATATGAAGGAGAATTCTTCCAAGAAACACACCTTTCCAAAAAATGTTTCAAGAACCGCTCTAATTCACCTCAGAACAAGTAGACCGGGACAGTGAACCTGATTTCACCCCTCAGTCGGAACAAGAAGAGCCAGTACTAGAAGAGATTCCTGCTGCGGATGACCTGTCAATGCTTGACCGGTTACGTAAAGGTGGCCTTCCACATGATGATGCATTTATTGATCCCGAAGCACTTATTGAACCCGACGATCCAGATTATTATTAGGTATTCAATTTTTTATGTTGTACTTGATTTATATAGTGACTTATATGATTGTATGATTTATATAGTTACTTGCATAATTTTCTTAATTTGTATGATTGTTTGTTATACATAGTGCTATGGTCTTGATATTCGTCACTGTCGGCCCTCGCCTGCTTTATGATTCGGACGTGGTAAATTCTCTTTTATAACTATTTCTTGCATTTTGCATTTATGACAATTATGGCCATCAAGTTCTCATAGAGATATTTTAATCTAGGCAGTATGTGAACCCGGATTTGCAACCGACCCTCTTGTCGAGAAGTTAAATTTAGTTGAAAAAGAAAATGAGTATTTGAAAGAAAAAATTAAAAGAATTGAAGAAGAGAAGATGAAATTGGAGTTGTATATTGTCGATGTCGTCGATGATCACAAGATGAAGTTGAATGCAATGCGCTTGAAGATTAAGAAGATTAAAAAATATGCCATTGATAATGAGCGTTTGTATCATTATGCCGTTGGATCAATTGTTACCTTAGTTACGATCTTCATCGCATTTGTTGTGATGAGGGTAGGTTTTCTCTAGTGTTCTGCTTAACAAATGCATACTTAGCTTATTTCCCTCCTAAATGGCATAATTACCTAAGTTAGATTAAAAATGAGCTATACTTACATAAGTTAGCTCAAAACTGGCATCATCACCTAGGTTAGCATAAAAACTAGTCATCAACCTGTGCACCTGCACGGGCTAGTAATTTGAAGACTACAAAATTTGTATTGAAACAATATTTGTTGTACCATTTTTGTTAAAAATGCATAAATTTGATTTTTGCAATATTGGTACTATTTCAATTGGTCCATAGAAGGGTAATAAAGAATTGTATGCATTCACTAAATTATGTCACATTCCAGTGATATTTATTTATTTTGTACCATTTTCCCCAAATTTGGTACATCCCTATTGACAATGATTTTAATATGTTATTCCAATGGCATTGACGTAGCTCAACATATTCTCACTACTGTATACAAATCTATTTAGCCATTTTTTGGACAGATACACATGCATGCATACTTGGAGCATGTTTCACTCATATCTATATTTATACCAAGTGTTCCTTGTCTCAAAATGCGCCTAAGGTCACAGAAGACATGACATAATTATGGAAAAAAAATTAAATAGCTCAATTATAAGATACATGTAAATGTATGCATATTGAAGTGTAGAAAATCGCAGTTGCGTATGGTGTAAATCAAATACATCTCATAGTTGATGCCCTTATTATTTCGAATCTATGTATTTTTATTTTTCTTGTAGCATTTATGTGTATATGAAATCTAAGACATGGGTAATGTCTTATATATGTGATTCGACCATTACATAATCAAGATATATATATATATATATATATATATATATATATATATATATATATATATATATATATATATATATATATATATATATATATATATATATATATATATATATATAGGGAAAATAGATTCTACCACCTAGTGGTAGTTACCACCTAAGAATCCACCGTTGATTTGACATGCCTAGATGAGGTTCCACCCGACCTGTTTAGAATTAATATTAATTATTTTCATTAGTTTATTTGGTGGTTACCAGGTCCGTTTGGTCGTGAGCCTATCCAAAAGTTTGAATGCACTCCTATTTATTCGTCTGGCATCCTTATCCACCTAGTAACCAACCTTGCCTCAAAAAAAAAAAAAAACCTAGTAACCAACCTAGCATTTTTCTCTACGTAAAAATAGAATTGTTTGTATATTCTTGTTGCCAAGAGCAAACATATTTTTTTCTCTATCTAGCGTTCTGCCTAGGCGACACTTCCATCACCGGCTGGAGATGGCGGTTCGGCGTCGTCGAGAGTATTCTTCTGCCACCGGCGACACAGTGAAATAACGGCGACTGCCAGCAATTGCAGCCGATTGGGATTAGGATCATGGATGCATGTTGCGTATTCATCCGGCGGACAAAATCTTTTATACTCTTCCTGATTTGTTTTCTTATCTAATATGAATTCATTGTTGACCAACAGCATAGCAAAGATGCACCTATGACCGTCTGCCTTCGTAGGCGTCAACCCCTGCTGCAGTTCTTGCATGAGTGCAACAGCATGATTATGAAGATCCAGATGATGTGACGACGAGGAGCGACGAGCAAGGCACCCGCAAGCCGCCAGGTGCACAACAGGAAGATCCCCCGCGTCATGGCGTCACCAGCGTGTAGCCGTCACCGATTCCACCGATGGTGTGTGGTACAATAAGACTGAACGTACGACACGCTCAACTAGCTGTCGTTGACTTGTGCGCTTCCCCGCCGCTGCCCTTGAAGATCTCATCACTGCATGCTACATCAATCCTATATGATCTGGAACTTGTCCAACCCAGCTATTATTACGGTCCAACAATATAGTGAACCCCAATTTGGTTCTCAAATTATAGATCAGTATACGTATATGCGCATGCATCGCCACCAGTCGAAGAAACTATCTGTTAGAGTTATGTTCCCATATTCTCTCATCTAGCTCAGTCATGTTCTAGCCAGTACACACAATTGTTTGAAGATGTAGTATGTCAACAGATTTTTTATTTTGCAATCTCATACCTTTAGGTGAAAAAGGAATAGAACAAACACATGCATACTTTAGCATATTCGATCAGTATGAAGATGTATGATTCCTTTTTCTGGAAATACTCCTCTTATCTTGGAGTATAACTAAATTTTTTTGTGGGAAGATACTTATTATTCAGACATACTCCATTCTTCATACACCTTTTTGGAGATACTCCATACTACATACTCAACTCCTTATTTTGGACAATATAATCCTTATTTCGACATACTCCATTCTTCATACACCTTTTTTGGGATACTCCATACTCCATACTCAGTACTACAATTAAGAAGTATACAACATGCACCTTAACCAAGCAGAGATATATGCATACTCCATACTCGTGAATGTACTATTTTCAAATAACATACATATATTATTCTCTGAACTACATACTCCAATAGTAATATATTTCAAACTATGTACTATATGATATACATGCTTTTTTGCCGGAAAAAAGTGTACATATCATATAGTACATAGTTTCACACTATAAACTCCATACTCTCTTTTGGAAAAAAAACTATATACTTCTGACTATATATTCCATATTTTTTATAGAAAAAGTGAATACTTCATACTCGCAACAAAAAATAATTCATACCATATACTTCATTTTTTGGGTGCGCATACTACTTTTTTTTTGAACGGCCTGGACATGCAGGCTAACATCTACATGCGCATAGCCTTCACATATATTCTAATTTAATAAAGAAAAACTGGAGAACTACTTGAATGTATATTAGCATGAAATACAACGAATGCAAGTGCTAGAACTGTTAACCTATATACGTGGATTACAAGTTCTAAGAATATGTACTGTTGGACTAAAAAAAGGTAACCATACTTTCTTATCTGGTGCCAACCAATAGACTCATGCCCACGTCCTTATCCACTCAGCCAAGAATAAAAGAAACAGTTGAAAGCTTGGACGTACTATCCCACCTAAAAACCAGGGATTTCATTATCCAAAAGAATATATTATTTTCTCCACCGCCTGATTGCCTAAAGCTGCTAGCGGGTTAGAGGATTCTGCCCACGCTCGCTACCCAGTGCACTCGGTTGCCTCGCTGCTAGGAACAGGGACACGTGGAGGCCAAAGAAGATGATGGTAACTACCATTGCTTGTAGATAAAATTTGTCCTATATATATATATATATATATATATATATATATATATATATATATATATATATATATATATATATATATATGCAATTTCATATAATAATAATGATATCCTGAGAAAAATCCTTGACATTAGTAATATATCATTTTCTTGGCGGACAGGGTTTCTTCATGGGAGAAGATTTCTATTACAATAAAATATCATTGTTAGAGGATCTTAGGCCATACATAAAAGCCTGAACTCTTACATGCATGACTATGACGAATAGGAACATACATGCATATATGTTAGGCATTAATGGGGTGCATGTCGTGCAAAAGAAAATAATACCCCCATGCTGTTATGTGATTGATAAGAGTATACATAAAAATGACATGGGGGAGATATCAGGTAGACAAACCTAGCATTAGTATATCACCGACTTGCATTTATGTCTCTTCCCGTCGCCAGACATCTTCTTGTAGAAACCCTAGAATATATCAATCATTTTTTATCATAAAAACTGGGCACCTGAATATATCATAATAACAACAATCACTAATGTATCTTGATCTGACGCGCCAGACACCATGTGACATCCAGGATGAAAAATTGATGACACCATGGAACGCCGTCAGCCAATCATCATCTAAAATTCATGTCGGAGTGTTTTAGACATGTGCTTTACTTTTTTAGGCGAGTCTTGGGCCTAAAACAATAATTCTACAGCAGACACGTTTACAATGGAATACGTAATCGTAAGCTTTTAGGACTCGACCCCAACTGACCTCTATGGTACTTGCTTGATCCTAACCCTAGAATTTAGATCTTTAGGTTAAATTTATGTTTTATTGGGACAACATGTGGGTTTGTAAGATGCCTCTCATTAGTAAATAAAAAAGTATTGGAATATACTAAACTTGTGTGGTTAAAATCTACTATAAACGTCAAAGCTATTCTGAAATACACTTTAATGGCAAAAACAAATAGCAAGTCATGTTTGTAATAAGGGGCCTGATAATACTAAGATTGCCTTTTTCTAAAATATATATGCACAAATTAAACATGGCCCTAAAATTAAATCCGAGTTGCCAGAATCTCTTACCAGATCTAAGACAGGAAATAGTAAACTTCACCTCCCTTCAGTTCCAACAAATAATTAATTTGTCATAGTAAAGGGACTAAAAAATCGTATATATACTGGTACTGTCTTTCTTCAAACTTAACCATTGTATCTAGCTGTATTAACTAATTCAATGTAATACAGAGTGTGAACTGGCAAAAGGCAAAGTGAGAAGAGGAAATCAAATCAGATTCGTTTTATACATCTGCATGGTATGGTTTCCCCTTTTTAATGAACTTACGTGAAAAATAATAATTTGTTAACTAGCACATGCTTACAGATCCACCATATTTAAGAACGTCCAGCCATTAATAATTGCATCCATTAATCCCGTATACATACTTACAACTCAATGGAATACGCTAGGGGACCAAACCTGACGGCCCGTTTACATCAACTAATAGACGCAGGATTCATACTAGATTTTCTCACGGTGGTAGCATGCAGTAGAACAGGGGCAGAGGGTCTCCACCGTCTCCACGTAGCAGGAAAGAGAGCAGGACTATTGTAGGGGAGGAGAAGGCATGCAGCGGCCATGTAGAGGAGTCGACGGGGAAGCGTTTTTTCCCCTTCTGTATCTGCAGTAAGGTTGGATCGAGGCATAGAGCGATCTGCAATAAGAAGATGAGAGGAGAAAAAGAAAGATAAGAAAAATTCTTCTTCTTCTTCTTCTTCTTATTCTTCTTCTTATTCTTCTTCTTCTTCTTCTTCTTCTTCTTCTAGCTAGTCTTCTTCTTCTTCTTCTTCTTCTTCTTCTTCTTCTTCTAACTTTCTTCTTTCCCAATTTGCAGATTTGCTTTAGATGAGGAAGCTTACATTGATGGAATCTACTCTTCTCTTTATGCTTCCTTTTTGTTTTGGTTTTGTAGGATGAACAATGTGAAACTTGCTACCTATATATGTATGTATGGATGAAACCATTATATGCTAGTTGTTGGATATGTTGGCTAGCTATATATATTGCATATGAACTTTTGATTTGGTATGTATGTGTTGGATGATCATATCCATATGGCACGGATATGATTTGGTATGTATATGTGTTGGTATGCTTGTTGAAAGTATTTTCGTGTGTGTGTGTGTGTGTGTGTGTGTGTGTGTGTGTGTGTGTGTGTGTGAAATTCTGTGAAATTGATTGAATTTAAGAAAAAACAGAAAAAACAGGGGCTATACAGGCACTTTGTCGTCTGCTGGCAGTTGTCGTCTGCTGGCAGACGGCAAATCTGCCACGTGTCAGATACCTGTGCAACCTAGGATGCACTGGGCTTGCCTATATGGCATGCTTTGCCGCTTGCTGGCGGATGGCAAAGACGTTTGCATCTTTGCCATCCGCCAGCAGGCGACAAAGCATGCGACGTGTCAGCTACCTAGGGGCATCTAGGCTGGCCTATTTGGGCGCTTTGTCTTTGCCGTCTGCCAGTAGACGGCAAAGAGGCTTTTGCCATTGTCTGTTCAATCAGATGTGTGGACGTCTGCTGGCTGACGGCAAAGACCTTTACCGTCCGCCAGGCATGCCTTTGCGTTCAGCCATGGCAGATAGCAAAGTTCCTGATTCCTGTACTGCCATGAGCATATGCCGCATCAACATCACTGCCGGGAACTCACGCGGCAGCGGCGGCATGCCTACAAGCCCCTATTGTATCTCCACCTCAGCAGCCAAATCGGGAGGAGGCATCACCATAAGCATCTGGTGCATGTCCAGTCCCGAGGACGAAGCCCGGCATTGGAGGCATCGAACTCAAAGGTGGTGGCACCGAAGAGCTGGAGCGGCGGCGGTTGAGGTCAGGGCACCAGGAGCTTAAGGAAGATATCGATGTGATATGCCTCCACGAGAACCTGGTTGGCATGTCCGAGGACGGCGGCCTGCACCTGCATGAGTGCATCGATGAAGGCCGTCGTGTTGTCATACCCTATGTCGCGCATGTTAGGGTCGAGCCACGCGGCAATCTAGTCCCCCACGGTGTGCTCCTTGGCGAGGGTCTCGTGCATGCGCTTCTCCTACTTCTTCCTCTCCGCCAGCTCTGTGCGCATCTTGCCATGCTGTCGGTGCATCGTTAGCAACACGTTGTCGGCAATGGAGCCCTACAGCACAGCGCCGACTTGGGCACTTGAAAACATGCTCAGTGTGCTCGCGCTGGCCTTGCTGAACAGCCAACACTTTGAAGGAAATATGCCCTAGAGGCACTAATAAAATTATTATTTATTTCCTCATATCATGATAAATGTTTATTATTCATGCTAGAATTGTATTAACCGGAAACATAATACATGTGTGAATATATAGACAAACAGAGTGTCACTAGTATGCCTCTACATGACTAGCTTGTTAATCAAAGATGGTTATGTTTCCTAACCATGAACAAGGAGTTGTTATTTGATTAACAAGGTCACATCATTAGTTGAATGATCTGATTGACATGACCCATTCCATTAGCTTAGCACTCGATCGTTTAGTATGTTGCTATTGCCTCCTTCATGACTTATACATGTTCCTATGACTATGAAATTATGCAACTCCCGTTTACCGGAGGAACACTTTGTGTGCTACCAAACGTCACAACGTAACTGGGTGATTATAAAGGTGCTCTACAGGTGTCTCCGAAGGTACTTGTTGAGTTGGCGTATTTCGAGATTATGATTTGTCACTCCGAATGTCGGAGAGGTATCTCTGGGCCCTCTCGGTAATACACATCACTTAAGCCTTGCAAGCATTTCAACTAATGAGTTAGTTGTGAGATGATGTATTACGGAACGAGTAAAGAGACTTGCCGGTAACGAGATTGAACTAGGTATTGGATACCGACGATCGAATCTCGGGCAAGTAACATACCGATGACAAAGGGAACAACGTATGTTGTTGTGCGGTTTGACCGATAAAGATCTTCATAGAATATGTAGGAACCAATATGGGAATCCAGGTCCCGCTATTGGTTATTGACCGGAGACATGTCTCGGTCATGTCTACATTGTTCTTGAACCGTAGGGTCCGCACGCTTAAGGTTTCGATGACAGTTTCATTATGAGTTTATGTATTTTTATGTACCGAAGGTTGTTCGGAGTCCCGGATGTGATCACGGACATGACGAGGAGTCTCAAAATGGTCGAGACATAAAGATTGATATATTGGACGGATATATTTGGACACCGGAAAGGTTTCGGGTGAGATTGGAAATATACCGGAGCTCCGTGAGATTACCGGAACCCCCCGGTAAGTATATGGGCCATATTGGGCCTTAGTGGGATGAAGGGAGAAGGAGCAAGGGAGGGGGCGCCCCCCCCCCCAAGCCCAATCCGAATTGGGAAGGGGGCCGGCCACCCCTTTCCTTCTCTCCTTCCCCCTCTTCCTTCCTTCTCCTACTCCGAATAGGAAAGGGGGGCCAAACCTACTTGGAGTAGGTTTGCCCCCCTAGGGCGCGCCACCTCCTTGGGCCGGCCTCCTCCTCCCTCCCTCCTTTATATACGGGGGTAGGGGGGCACCCTAGACACACAAGTTGATCACTGAGATCGTTCCTTAGCCGTGTGCGGTGCCCCCCTCCATGATATTACACCTCGGTCATATTGTAGCGGTGCTTAGGCGAAGCCCTGCGACAGGAGAACATCAAGATCGTCACCACGCCGTCGTGCTGACGGAACTCCTCCCCGCGCCTCTTCTGGATCGGAGATCGGGGTGCGTCATCGAGCTGTACGCGTGTCAAGAACTCGGAGGTGCCGGAGTAACGGTGCTTGGATCGGTCGGACCGGGAGGACGTACAATTACTTCCTCTACGTTGTGTCAATGCTTCCGCTTCGGTCTACGAGGGTACGTAGACAACACTCTCCCCTCTCGTTGCTATGCATCACCATGATCTTGCGTGTGCGTAGGAATTTTTTTGAAATTACTACGTTCCCCAACAGTGGCATCCGAGCCTAGGTTTTTATGCGTTGATGTTATATGCACGAGTAGAACACATGTGAGTTGTGGGCGATATAAGTCATACTTCTTACCAGCATGTCATACTTTGGTTCGGCGGTATTGTTGGATGAAGCGACCCGGACCGACATTACGCGTACGCTTACGCGAGACTGGTTTTACCACCGTGCTTTGCACACAGGTGACTAGCGGGTGTCAGTTTCTCCAACTTTAGTTGAACCGAGTGTGGCTACGCCCGGTCCTTGCAAAGGTTAAAACAGCACTAACTTGACAAACTATCGTTGTGGTTTTGATGCGTAGGTAAGAACGGTTCTTCCTCAGCCCGTAGCAGCCACGTAAAATTTGCAACAACAAAGTAGAGGACGTCTAACTTGTTTTTGCAGGGCATGTTGTGATGTGATATGGTCAAGACGTGATAAGATATAAGTTGTTGTATGAGATGATCATGTTTTGTTGAAGTTATCGGCAACTGGCAGAAGCCCTATGGATGTCTCTTTGTTGCATAAGATGCAAGTGCCAAATAATTGCTTTACTTCATCGCTATACGATAGCAATAGTTGCAAGAGCAATAGTTGGTGAGACAACCATGTGATGACACATTGATATAGATCAAGATGATGAAGATCATGGTGTCGTGCCGGTGACGATAGAGATCATGACAGTACTTTGGAGATGGAGATCAAAGGCGCAAGATGATCATGGCCATATCATGTCACATATTTTGATTGCATATGATGTTTATCTATTATACATCTTATTCTTGCTATGATTGACGGTAGCATTTTAAGATGATCTCTCACTAATTATCAAGAAGCGTTCTCCCTGAGTATGCACCGTTGCCAAAGTTCGTCGTGCCCAGACACCACGTGATGATCGGGTGTGATAAGCTCTACGTCCATCTACAACGGGTGCAAGCCAGTTTTGCACACGCGGAATACTCAGGTTAAACTTGACGAGCCTAGCATATGCAGATATGGCCTCGGAACACGGAGACCGAAAGGTCGAGCGTGAATCATATAGTAGATATGATCAGCATAAGATGTTCACCATTGAAAACTACTCCATCTCACGCGATGATCGGTTATGGTTTAGTTGATTTGGATCACGTGATCACTTAGATGACTAGAGAGATGTCTGTCTAAGTGGGAGTTCTTAAGTAATATGATTAATTGAACTTAAATTTATCACGAACTTAGTCCTGGTAGTATTTTGCAAATTATGTTGTTAGATCAATAGCTCGCATTGTTGCTTTCATATGATTATTTTTGATATGTTCCTAGAGAAAATTGTGTTGAAAATGTTAGTAGCAATGATGCGGATTGGATCCGTGGTCTGAGGTTTATCCTCATTGCTGCACAGAAGAATTATGTCCTTAATGCACCGCTAGGTAACAGACCTATTGCAGGAGCAGATGCAGACGTTATGAACGTCTGGCTAGCTCAATATGATGACTACTTGATAGTTTAGTGCACCATGCTTAACGGCTTAGAATCGGGACTTCAAAGACGTTTTGAACGTCATGGACCATATGAGATGTTCCAGGAGTTGAAGTTAATATTTCCAGCAAATACCCGAGTTGAGAGATATGAAGTCTCCAACAAGTTCTAAAGCTAAAAGATGGAGGAGAATCGCTCAACTAGTGAGCATGTGCTCAGACTGTCTGGGTACTTCAATCGCTTGAAACAAGTGGGAGTTAATCTTCCAGATAAGATAGTGATTGACAGAATTCTCTAGTCACCATCACTAAGTTACTAGAACTTCGTGATGAACTATAGTATGCAAGGGATGATGAAAACGATTCCCGAGCTCTTCGTGATGTTGAAATCGACGAAGGTAGAAATCAAGAAAGACCATCAAGTGTTGATGATTGACAAGACCACTAGTTTCAAGAGAAGGGCAAAGGGAAAGAAAGGGAACTTCAAGTGGAAAGACAAGCAAGTTGTCACTTCCATGAAGAAGCCCAAAGCTGGACCAAAGCCTGAAACTGAGTGCTTACACTGCAAAGGAAATGGTCACTGGAAGCGGAAAAGCCCTGAATATTTGGTGGATAAGAAGGATGGAAAAGTGAACAGGGGTATATTTGATATACAGGTTATTGATGTGTGCCTTACTAGTGTTTATAGTAGCCCCTGAGTATTTGATACTTGTTCGGTTGCTAAGATTAGTAACTCGAAACAGGAGTTACAGAATAAACAGAGACTAGTTGAAGGGGAAGTGACGATGAGTGTTGGAATTAGTTCCAAGATTGATATGATCATCATCGCACACTCCCTATACTTTCGGGATTAGTGTTAAACCTAAATAAATGTTATTTGGCGTTTGCGTTGAGCATGACTATGATTTGATCATATTTATTGCGATACGGTTATTCATTTGAAGTTAAAGAATAATTGTTATTCTGTTTACATGAATAAGACCTTCGATGGTTATACACCCAATGAAAATAGTTTGTTGGATCTCGATCGTAGTGATACACATATTCATAATATTGATGCCAAAAGATGCAAAGTTAATAATGATAGTGCAACTTATTTGTGGCACTGCCGTTTGGGTCATATCGGTGTAAAGCGCATGAAGAAACTCCATAAAGATGGATTTTCGGAATCACTTGGTTATGAATCATTTGATGCTTGCGAACCGTGCCTTTTGGGCAAGATGACTAAAACTCCGTTCTTCGGAACAATGGAACGAGCTACTGACTTATTGGAAATAATACATACTGATGTATGCAGACCAATGAGTATGAAGGCTCGTGGAAAGTATCGTTATTTTCTGACCTTCACAAGATGATTTGAGCAGATATGGGTATATCTACTTGATGAAACTTAAGTCTGAAATAGTTAAAAGGTTCAAAGAATTTCAGAGTGAAGTGGAAAAATCATCGTAATAAGAAAATAAAGTTTCTGCGATCTGATCGCGGAGACGAATATTTGAGTTACGAGTTTGGTCTTTAATTAAAACAATGTGGAATAGTTTCACAGCTCACGCCACCTGGAACACCACAACGTTATGGTGTGTCCGAACGTCATAACCGCACTTTATTGGATATGGTGCGATCTATGATGTCTCTTACTGATTTACCAATATTTTTTTTTGGGTTATGCATTAGAGACAGCTACATTCACGTTAAATAGGGCACCATCTAAATCCGTTGAGACGACACTATATGAACTGTGGTTTAGCAAGAAACCAAAGTTGTCGTTTCTTAAAGTTTGGGACTGCGATGCTTATGTGAAAAAGTTTCATCCTGATAAGCTCAAACCCAAATCGGAGAAGTGCGTCTTCATAGAATACCTAAAGGAATTTTTTGGGTACACCTTCTATCACAGATCCGAAGGCAAAACATTCGTTGCTAATAACTGGATCCTTTCTAGAGAAGGAGTTTCTCTCGAAAGAAGTGAGTGGGAGGAAAGTAGAACTTGATGAGGTAATTGTACCTTCTCCCTTATTGGAAAGTAGTTCATCACAGAAATCTGTTCCTGTGACTGCTACACCAATTAGTGAGGAAGCTAATGATGATGATCATGTAACTTCAGATCAAGTTACTACCAAATCTCGTAGGTAAACCAGAGTGAGATCCGCACCAGAGTGGTACGGTAATGCTGTTCTGGAAGTCATGTAACTAGACCATGATGAACCTACGAACTATGAGGAAGCGATGATGAGCCAGGATTCCACAAAATGGCTTAAGGCCATGAAATCTGAGATCGGATCCATGTATGAGAACAAAAGTGTGGACTTTGGTGGAGTTGCCCGATGATCGGCAAGCCATTTTGTATAAATGGATCTTCAAGAGGAAGACGTACGCTGATAGTAGTGTTACCATCTACAAAGCTAGACTTGTCGAAAAAGGTTTTTGACAAAGTTCAAGATGTTGAATACAATGAGATTTTCTCACTCGTATCGATGCTTAAAAGTCTGTCCGAATCATGTTAGCAATTGCCGCATTTTATGAAATCTGGCAAATGGATAAACAAAACTGCATTCCTTAATGGAGTTATTAAAGAAGAGTTGTATGTGATGCAACCAAGAGGTTTTGTCGATCCTAAACGTGTTAACAAAAATGTGCATCTATGGACTGGTGCAAGCATCTCGGAGTTGGAATATACGCTTTGATAAGTTGATCAAAGCATATAGTTTATACAGACTTACAGTGAAGCCTGTATTTACTAGAAAGTGAGTGGGAGCACTACAGCATTTCTGATAAGTATATGTGAATGACATATTGTAGATCAGAAATAATGTAGAATTATTCTGCAAAGCATAAAGGAGTGTTTGAAAGGAGTTTTTTCAAAGAAAGACCTCGGTGAAGCTGCTTACATATTGAGCATTAAGATCTATAGAGATAGATCAAGACGCTTGATAAGTTTTTTCAATGAGTACATACCTTGACAAGATTTTGAAGTAGTTCAAAATGGAACAGTCAAAGAAAGAGTTCTTGCCTGTGTTACAAGGTGTGAAATTGAGTAAGACTCAAAACCCGACCACGGCAGAAGATAGAAAGAGAATGAAAGTCATTCCCTATGCCTTGGCCATAGGTTCTATAAAGTATGTCATGCTGTGTACCAGATCTATTGTATACCCTGCACTAAGTTTGGCAAGGGAGTAAAATAGTGATCTAGGAGTAGATCACTGGACAGCGGTCAAAATTATCCTTAGTGGAATAAGGATATGTTTCTCGATTATGGAAGTGACAAAAGGTTCGTCGTAAAGGGTTACGTCGATGCAAGTTTTGACACCGATCTGGATGACTCTAAGTCTCGATCTAGATACATATTGAAAGTGGGGGCAATTAGCTAGAGTAGCTCCGTGCAGAGCATTGTAGACATAAAAAAAATTGCAAAATACATAACGGATCTGAATGTGAAAGACCCGTTGACTAAGGTTCTCTCACAAGCAAAACATGATCACACCTAAGTACTCTTTGGGTGTTAATCACATAGCGATGTGAACTAGATTACTGAATCTAGTAAACCCTTTGGATGTTGGTCACATGGCAATGTGAACTATGGGTGTTAATCACATGATGATGTGAACTATCGATGTGAATCACATGGTGATGTGATCTAGATTATTGACTCTAGTGCAAGTGGGAGACTGAAGGAAATATGCCCTAGAGGCAATAATAAAGTTATTATTTATTTCCTCATATCATGATGAATGTTTATTATTCATGCTAGAATTGTATTAACCGGAAACATAATAAATGTGTGAATATATAGACAAACAGAGTGTCACTAGTATGCCTCTACTTGACTAGCTTGTTAATTAAAGATGGTTATGTTTCCTAACCATGAACAAGGAGTTGTTATTTGATTAACAAGGTCACATCATTAGTTGAATGATCTGATTGACATGACCCATTCCGTTAGCTTAGCACTCGATCGTTTAGTATGTTGCTATTGCTTCCTTCATGACTTATACATGTTCCTATGACTATGAGATTATGCAACTCCCGTTTACCGGAGGAACACTTTGTGTGCTACCAAACGTCACAACATAACTGGGTGATTATAAAGGTGCTCTACAGGTGTCTCCGAAGGTACTTGTTGAGTTGGCGTATTTCGAGATTAGGATTTGTCACTCCGAATGTCGGAGAGGTATCTCTGGGCCCTCTCGGTAATACACATCACTTAAGCCTTGCAAGCATTTGAACTGATGAGTTAGTTGTGAGATGATGTATTACGGAACGAGTAAAGAGACTTGCCGGTAACGAGATTGAACTAGGTATTGGATACCGACGATCGAATCTCGGGCAAGTAACATACCGATGACAAAGGGAACAACGTATGTTGTTGTGCGGTTTGACCGATAAAGATATTCGTAGAATATGTAGGAACCAATATGGGCATCCAGGTCCCGCTATTTGTTATTGACCGGAGACATGTCTCGGTCATGTCTACATTGTTCTCGAACCGTAGGGTCCGCACGCTTAAGGTTTCGATGACAGTTTCATTATGAGTTTATGTATTTTGATGTACCGAAGGTTGTTCGGAGTCCCGGATGTGATCACGGACATGACGAGGAGTCTCGAAATGGTCGATACATAAAGATTGATATATTGGACGGATATATTTGGACACCGGAAAGGTTCCGGGTGACATTGGAAATATACCGGAGCTCCGGGAGATTACCGGAACCCCCCGGTAAGTATATGGGCCATATTGGGCCTTAGTGGGATGAAGGGAGAAGGAGCAAGGGAGGGGGCGCCCCCCCCCCAAGCCCAATCCGAATTGGGAAGGGGGCCGGCCCCCCCTTTCCTTCTCTCCTTCCCCCTCTTCCTTCCTTCTCCTACTCCGAATAGGAAAGGGGGGGGGGGCAAACCTACTTGGAGTAGGTTTGCCCCCCTAGGGCGCGCCACCTCCTTAGGCCGGCCTCCTTCTCCCTCCCTCCTTTATATACGGGGGTAGGGGGGCACCCTAGACACACAAGTTGATCATTGAGATCGTTCCTTAGCCGTGTGCGGTGCCCCCCTCCACGATATTACACCTCGGTCATATTGTAGCGGTGCTTAGGCGAAGCCCTGCGACAGGAGAACATCAAGATCGTCACCACGCCGTCGTGCTGACGGAACTCCGCCCCGCGCCTCTGCTGGATCGGAGATCGGGGTGCGTCATCGAGCTGTACGCGTGTCAAGAACTCGGAGGTGCCGGAGTAACGGTGCTTGGATCGGTCGGACCGGGAGGACGTACGACTACTTCCTCTACGTTGTGTCAACGCTTCCGCTTCGGTCTACGAGGGTACGTAGACAACACTCTCCCCTCTCGTTGCTATGCATCACCATGATCTTGCGTGTGCGTAGGAAATTTTTTGAAATTACTACGTTCCCCAACACGCTTGTGCTTCGAAAAGAAGACATGTCAGGCGTCCTTCTCGAGGATCAAGCAGATGACGGTCTTCTTCCAGCCATTTCCACCCTTCCTCCTGCCCGCCATTGCTTGGTCGCTCATGGTCGGGGGTGAAGGAAGAGGAAAGAGGAGGTGGAGGAAGATCTCTCAGGGTTGCTAAGGTTTATATAGCTGCGGCCGGAGAGGAAATTGCTTGGCTGAGCTGGTTACTGCATTGAGAATCATGATTTAGTACAATAAAAAATTGACGTTGATAACCACCGCACATGTGGTCTGGAGGCAGACCACCCAAACGGTGACATGCGGCGGGAAGCAGCATCGACCGAACGATTTCCCCAAACCGAGACGTGCGGTGGGAGGCAGCATCAACCGAACGATTTCGTTTGATCGACTCCAGCTGTACCCCCCCCCCCCCCCCCCCCCCCGCCCCCTACTGGGCCACAAGCGGTCAAAAGCCCAACAACAAATATATAAAAAAAGCGAAGAAACTATATAAAAAACTGTTGGTTAAAAGACACATAGTGCAATTTACCTATGTGAACTATAGGAAAAACAACAACGAAATAACAACATGTTGCCACTGTTTAAAAACAGAAATTTTACCAAAATGACAAAGAACACATGGCATTTTTTTCCGATTATTTTTTAATGTGGATATTAGTGATTCCTCTCCTATTTCTTGCTATATACCCACCCCGCATTGAGATGTAGTAACGCAGTCATCTTAGAAATTAAATGTGAATGACATTTTTTAAATTAAAAAACTTTAAGATTGTATGTATTCAGCATGTGTGATAAAAGATTTGCTTATTAGAAAAACTATTCAGCATGTGTGATAAAAGATTTAATTGTGCGGCGAGATGAGTAGAAGGGTTGAGAGAATGCGGCGGCGTGATTCCTGGCATCTTTTCGCCATGCAGGGCAGCTCGGGGTTCCTGACATCTTTTCGATGGTGATCTTAGGCGCCTATCCACATGTTTTGTGCTGTATCATATGTGCCCGAGAAAAAGAAAAAATATTTCCTAACTACATTATTAGGAATGCTAGCTTTTGTGCATCAAACAATATATACATAGAGCTTTAAGAAAACAATATATACATGGACATTTTGTTCTTTTTTTTTGAACATATGGACATTTTGTTCTCACGTCCCGATCGATTCAACCACGTGCAAACGAATACTTACGAAATAATACAGAGTACGTAGTTATTCTTTTGTTTTGGAATCCTGTACTATCCTCTGGTGCGTGAGTTTTAATGTATATGTGTTAAAGAATGGGAGTTTTAATGTATACAGCTCAGCTCACACGGAATCAAATCTCATGGCCTATCACGAGTTTTCATGTACGTAGCGAAGCGAAGCCATTCTTCTCTGGCTGCTTGTTCACTACATTCATGAGTTTTAATGTATACAGCTCAGTACATTCGCGAGTTTTAATGTATAAACCTCTCAGACCCCCAGACACACTCGCATCCACTCTTCAGGTCGAGGTGAACAAGCGCTCAGAGTGCAAGAAAGGGGTCATGGCGAAAGAGGGCAACGCGATGGACCGATGTCGTCACTGCCGCCCACGCTCCCTCTGGAGGAGGTGCGGCGCCCGCACCCCGGGGACACCACCGGCTGAGCGGGAGACGTCGGAAGGACCGAGGCGAACCATGCTGCGTCCCGCAGTGAGGTCCAGGCGACGATCTGCATGGCCTGCATGGCGCCCTGGTGCAGCGACGGCCCGCATCGCATATGGTGACCGAGGGCCTCCACCTCCACGGTCCCAGTGCATTCTCTTTGCTACTTTTCTTCTTTTTTGCCGGCAGCCATGTCGGTCTCCTTTGGGATTGGGGGCTATTAGGGCACACACACAGTATAAATCATGTCTGTAATGGATTGGATGCTATTAGCGCAGTATATATTTCTGTGTTGGATTGGATACCAAAGAAGCTTGCATCCCTTATTACAGTCCGATGGTGGGGTTTTTCCTCTTATATGTTTTGGCATTTTTTTTGCAGGGGGAAAGCATTTCATTAGTTAATTGATCATAGTGTTACAATCATTCATAACAACAATGCTAATCTCCTGAGGAACATTTGCGAGCCCACAAGCCGTCCTTTGCTGTCCACGCCCTATCGCTGCCATAGCGTGTCCAACCTTGTTCTGCGCACGAGTGATCTTCCGAACTTGGGAGTGTCGCTCCTTTAGCATCTCCGTGATTTTTGAAATAAGGTACATGCTACTAGATCGATCCGCCAATCCAGTCCTGATCATGGACACAAGTTCAGCACAGTCTGTTTCCACTAAGATGGGTTTCTGGGACCAATGCAAAGCTAAGTTAAGCCCTTGAGCACATGCAGCAATCTCGGCCTCCAGTGGTCCCGGGCAATCATACAGCCATCTACACGCTGCAAAAATTACTTGGCCCAAGTGATCACGCAGTACCATGCCCGCTCCCGCAGACCCATCAGCGACAACGAACGAGCCATCAAAATTCAGTTTGACATGTCCGTCCGGTGGGGGTTCCCAAGCAACAGGACTGACCAAACATTTTGTACTGCTAGTGACAGGAACAAAATTGCTTAACTCTGTCAGGACCGGCAGTTTCCCTTTGATAGTATCCGCATGTGGGTAGTGCTTGATTGTCAACAGGGATTGCGCATAATCACAAAGGAACCTCTTGGACACCTCTACTAGAATCAGTGGCTTATCATGAGTCAATTCATTGTGTATATGCCAAGCAGGCCATAACACCATGAGCACAAGCATCCGTTGGGTCTCAGATAATTCGTGTAAGAGCAGTAACAACCAATCTGGTTCTCTTCTACTAAGAACCTCCTCCGATGGCAGGTCCCAAACTAGCCTCATAACATTCCACAAGTTCTGAGCGTGGGGGCAGCGTACGAGTGCATGATGAACTGATTCATCTTCCTGTCCACAAATGGTGCACACTCCATCAACGTCCATATGGCGTTTCATCTTGTTCAGCCTAGTGGCCAGTGCTTCCCTAGCATCTTTCCAAGCAAACACACAGACTTTGGGTGGTGCTCCACAACTCCATAGCATTTTCCACCCCGGCCTTGAGCCATCAGGCCGAGTACTACATGCAGCAGACCCCTTTCGAGCCATGATATCATCCCTTGCAAAATTGTATGCTGACTTCACAGAGAAACGACCATGCTTGTCTGGTTGCCAAGCAATAGAATCAGCCTCCCCTCGGCGAGAGGTTTTTATTTTCAGAATCTCTATAACATCAGCCGGATAGAAGTATTGTCTGAGGAGTGAAATGTTCCAAGACCCATCAAAATACAGAAGGTCAGCCACCCATTTCAGTCGGCACCGTCGTTTCGGTGTGATTGGCTTAAAGGGAGGCCCTCTTGGCAACCACGGGTCACGCCAAATACGTATGTCAGTACCATTTCCCACCCGCCAAACATACCCCTGCTTCACTAATTGCAGGCCATGCTCAATGGCGTTCCATGTTGAGGATCCGTTCCCGGTAAAGACAGTGTCAAGAATGGACCCATCCGGATAGTACTTGGCCCGCAGAACCTATGCACAGAGACTTTCCGGAAACTGAATAAGACGCCAGGCTTGCCGTGCTAAGAGAGCTTGATTGAACGTCTGAAGGTCTTTAAACCCCATTCCACCTTTTCCTTTAGGTCTCACCATAAAGTCCCAGCTGACCCAATGTGTTTTCCGTTTACCTTTTTCCGCACCCCACCAGAAGCGACGAATCATTCTCATGAGTCCCTCACATAGCCCCGCTGGTACCTTGAAGATGCTCATAATATAAACCGGGAGGGCCTGAGCGATCGCCTTGATCTTTATTTCTTTTCCACCCATAGAGGGATAGTTGTCCTCCCATTCCATTAAGCATTTAGCCAAACTCTCTTGTAGGCTTTTTAATTTACCCTTACTCATTCTACCATCTGGTGTCGGGAGGCCGAGGTATTTAGCTTCAAAGGTTGCTTGCGTACAGTGTACCCTTAATGCACTCTTGGGTACTAGTTGGGCAGATCGGAGAGAACAAGATAGAGCACTTGTTAGGGTTGATCACCTGGCCTGTTCCTTTAGCATATATCTCAAGCACATGTTTAACACGTTCTGCTTGTTCCCTGTCTGCCTTGAAGAACAACAAGGTATCATCTGCAAAGAGCAAATGGGAAATACCCGGGGCATGACGGCAAACCTTCATCGGCGTGATAGAGTCCTGGGATGCTTCACGATGCAACAGAGCGGAAAGGCCATCAGCAACAAACAAGAACAAAAAAGGGGAAACGGATCACCTTGGTGAAGACCTCTAGATGGGCAGAACGAATCAAGAAGGGTTCCATTAAATTTTACCGAATAGCTCACCGATGTCACACAGGACATAATCCAATCAACCCATTGGGGAGCGAAACCCAAACTCTGCATCATTCTTCTAAGAAATTCCCAGTCAACCCTGTCATATGCCTTTGATAAATCAACTTATAAGCGCAATAAGAATCTTGCTCCTTTTTACAGTGCTCAATGTCATGAAAACATTCAAACATCGGTGAGCTCTGGTTCAAAGAGATGATATCCCCAAGGATTCTGGTTCAAAGAGATGATAATCATACGGCATTATCGGTAATCATCGGTAATCGGGGTTCCTGACATCTTTTCGATGGTGATCTTAGGCGTGTATCTATATTTTCTGTCTTGTATCAAATGTGCCCGGGAAAAAGATAAATTATTTCCTAACTACATTATTAGGAATGCTAGCTTTTGTGCGTCAAACAATATATACATAGAGCTTTCAAAAAACAATATATACATGGACATTTATGTTCTTTTTTTCTGAATATATGGACATTTTGTTCTCACGTCCGGATCGATTCAACCAGGTGCAACCGAATACTTACTAAATAATACACAGTACGTAGTTATTCTTTTTTTTAGAATCCTGTAGTATCCTCTGGCGCATGAGTTTTAATGTATATGTGTTAAAAAAGGGAGTTTTAGTGTATACAGCTCAGCTCACACGGAATCAAATGTCATGGCCTATCACGAGTTTTAATCTACGCAGCGAAGCGAAGCCATTCTTCTCTGGCCGTTTGCTCACCACATTCATTAGTTTTAATGTATACAACTCAGTACATTCACGAGTTTTAACCTCTCCGACCAAGAGACACAGTCGCATCCACTCTTCAGGTCCAGGTGAACAAGCACACTGAGTGCAAGAAGGAGGTCATGGCGAAAGAGGGCAACGCGGGGGACCGATGTCGTCCCCGCCGTCCACGCTCCCTCTAGAGGAGGTGCCGCACCCGCACGCCGGGGACACCACCGGCGGAGCAGGAGACGTCGGAGGGACCGAGGCGGACCGTGCTGCGTCCCGCAGTGAGGTCCAGGCAACGATCTGCATGGCCTGCATGGCGCCCTGGTGCAGCGACGACCCGCATCGCATCTGGTGAGCGAGGGCCTCGACCTCCATGGGTCCCGGTGCATTCTCTTTGCTACTTTTCTTCTTTTTCGCCGGCAGCCATGTCGGTCTCCTTTGGGATTGGGAGCTATTAGCACACGCACAGTATAAATAATGTCTGTAATGGATTGGGGGTTGTTAGCGCAGTATATATCTTTTCTGTGTTGGATTGGATACCGAAGAAGCTTGCATCCCTTTTTACAGTCTGATGGTGGGGTTTTTCCTCTTTTATGTTTAGGCATTTTAGTTCCCATTTTTCCATGTTATATGCACCTACACGTGCATGGCTTTTCAAGTACCAACTATGGGACTTGTGAGAATTATAGACCACTGATCATCTTCTATCTATCTTCTACATGTATGCAGTTGCATTCCAAGTGGCCATGTGTATGGCAGATCATGTCTGGAGAAGTTGTTGCGTCCTTCTGGCAAGGACAGTGCCAAGGTACCATGAGTAATTCTTTACATACTCGGTGAACAGATTGAATTGAATTGCTCAACTTATGCATGAATATTGTACTTTGTAACTAGTGCCCTCAGTGTGGCAAAGGATTTGTGGAGAAGCTGATTATCAACCTCTACGCACCAGAATACAAGTTGGAGGGTTGCTGCAGTCCGGAGGTCCTGTTTCTTTCAGCCATTGTACATCTACATTGAGATGTTCCGAGTTCATATTTATAGCGACACACATTAGATGTAGGACGTTGATTTATCTGTCGCGCTCTATATATGAAGTTCAAATCTAAAGTGGTCATCTTTATTAGGCATCTTTTTAGGACGATCAATTCTACATATCTATTGATGTTGCTGAGGCTAAGACAGATCAATTTTCGACTTTGATAGTTTATTCAATATCCGACTTAATTTGTAGTTTAATATTTTTCAAAAAATAATAAATTGAGACAATGCATATTAACTTTGAAAGTATGCGCTATTTGTTATTTGTTGTTAATTATCTAGGGTTAAATATCAGAACTGAATAAAATTTGTATCTGTTTGGACAAAGTTCAGAAGTTGGGATTAAATTGTTTGATTTCGACCTGAGTCCCTACCATGGGCGACATGGGGGACGAGGACAAGGCGGCCTTCTTTGCCGCGCTGATGCAGGTGAGGGATGTCGTCTCATGACATGCTGATGCAGGTGATGGAGGTGGCCTGGCCGCTGTAGCTCCAGCTCTTCGGTGGCAGTAGTTCTGAGATCGGTAGCAGCAGCAGCAGATGGTGATGGCAACGCTGCCTCCGCCTCAGGTTTTCTTTAATGTGGATATTAGTGATTTCTCTCCTATCCCTTGCTATATACCCACCCCCGCATTGAGATGTAGTAACACAGTCATCTTAGAAAATAAATGTTAATGACATTTTTTAAACTAAAAACATTTAAGATTGTATGTATAAATGTCCGTCCCATATTTATGAAATGGGCACCCCACATTTCAAAAATGTGGTTTGCTTATTAGAAAAACTATTCAGCATGTGTGATAAAAGATTTAATTGTGCGGCGAGATGAGTAGGAGGGTTGAGAGAATGCGGCGGCGTGATTCCTGATATCTTTTCGCCAGGCAGGGCAACTCGGGGTTCCTGACATCTTTTCGATGGTGTTCTTAGGCGCGTATCAAATGTGCCCGAGAAAAAGATAAATTATTTCCTAAATACATTATTAGGAATGCTAGCTTTTGTGCGTCAAACAATATAGACATAGAGCTTTAAAACAATATATATACATGGACATTTTGTTCTTTTTTTTGAACATATGGACATTTTGTTCTCACGTCCCGATCGATTCAACCACGAGCAAACGAATACTTACTAAATAATACAGACTACGTAGTTATTCTTTTATTTTGGAATCCTGTAGTATCCTCTGGCGCGTTAGTTTTAATGTATATGTGTTAAAAAAGGGGAGTTTTACTGTATACAGCTCATCTCATACGGAATCAAATCTCATGGCCTATCATGAGTTTTGATGTACATAGCAAAGCGAAGCAATTACTCTCTGGCTGCTTGCTCACTACATTGATCAGTTTTAAAGTATACAGCTCAGTACATTGACGAGTTTTAATGTATAAACCTCTCCGACCCCGAGACACACTCGCATCCACTCTTCAGGTCGAGGTGATAAAGCGCACTGAGTGCAAGAAGGAGGTCATGGCGAAAGAGGACAACGCGGGGGACCGACGTCGTCCCCACCGCCCACGCTCCCTCTAGAGGAGGTGCCGCGCCCGCACACCGGGGACACCACCGGCGGAGCCGGAGACGTCGGAAGGACCGAAGGCAAACCGTGCTGCGTCCCGCAGTGAGGTCCAGGCGACGATCTGCATGGCCTGCATGGCGCCCTGGTGCAGCGATCGCCCGCATCGCATCTGGTGACCGAGGGCCTCCACCTCCACGGGTCCCAGTGCATTCTCTTTGCTACTTTTCTACTTTTTCGCCGGCAGCCTTGTCGGTCTCCTTTGGGATTGGGGGCTATTAGCACACGCAAAATAAAAATCATGTCTGTAATGGATTGGGGGTTATTAGCGCAGTATATATCGTTTCTATGTTGGATTGGATACCGAAGAAGCTTGCTTCCCTTTTTTAGTCTGATGGTGGGGGTTTTCGTCTTTCATGTTTAGGCATTTTAGTTCCCATTTTTCCATGTTATATGCACCTACACGTGCATGGCTTTTCAAGTACCAACTATGGGACTTGTGAGAATTATAGACCACTGATCATCTCCTATCTATCTACTACATGTATGCAGTTGCATTCCATGTGGCCATGTGTATGGCAGATAATGTCTGGAGAAGTTGCTGTGTCCTTCTGGCAAGGAGAGTGCCAGGGTACCATGAGTAATTCTTTACATACTCGGTGAACAGATTGAATTGAATTGCCCAACTTATGCATGAATATGGTACTTTCTAACCAGTGCCCTAGTGTGGCAAAGGATTTGTGGAGAAGCTTATTATAAACCTCTACACACCAGAAAACATGTTGGAGGGTTGCTGAAGTCTGGAGGTCCTGTTTCTTTTAGACATTGTACATCTCCATTAAGATGTTCTGAGTTCATATTTATAGCGACACACATTAGATGTAGGACATTGATTTATCTCTCGCGCTCTATATATTTTGTTCAAATCTGAAGTGGTTATCCTGTATTAGGCATCTTTTTGGGACGATCCATTGTACATATCTATTGATGTTGCTGAGGCTAAGACAGATCAATTTTCGACTTTGATACTTTATTCAATATCCGACATAATTTGTAGTTTAATCTGTTTCAAAAATTAATAAATTGAGAGAATGCATATTAACTTTGAAAGTACGTGCTATTTGTTATTTGTTGAAAATTATCGAGGGTTAAATATCAGAACTCAATAAAATTTGTATATGTTTGGACAAAGTTCAGAAGTTGGGCATTAAATTGTTTGATTTCGACCCGTGTCCCGACCTTGCGCGACATGGGGGACGAGGTCAAGGCGGCCTTCTTTGCCGCGCTGATGCAGGTGAGGGACATCGTCTCAGGACGTGCTGATGCAGGTGATGGAGGTGGCCTGGCCGCTGTAGCTCGAGCTCTTCGGTGGCAGTAGTTCTGAGTTCGGTAGCAGCACTAGCACATGGTGATGGCAACGCTGCCTCCGCCTCAGGTTTTTTTAATGTGGATATTAGTGATTTCTCTCCTATCCGTTGCTATATACCCACCCCCGCATTGAGATGTAGTAACACATTCATCTTAGAAATTAAAAGTTGATGACATTGAGGTGTAGTAACACATTCATCTTAGAAGATTGTATGTATAAATGTCCGTCCCATATTTATGAAATGGGCACCCCACATTTCAAAAATGTGGTTTGCTTATTAGAAAAACTATTCAGCATGTGTGATAAAAGATTTAATGTGCGGCGAGATGAGTAGGAGGGTTGAGAGAATGCGGCGGCGTTATTCTTCACATCTTTACGCCAGGCAGGGCAACGCGGCGTTCCTGACATCTTTTAGATGGTGATCTTAGGCGCGTATCTATATTTTTTGTGTTGTATCAAATATGCCCGGGAAAAAGATAAATTATTTCCTAACTACATTATTAGGAATACTAGTTTTTGTGCGTCAAACAATATATACATAGAGCTTTAGAAAAACAGTATATACATGGACATTTTGTTCTTATTTTTTTTGAACATATGGACATTTTGTTCTCACGTCCCGATCGATTCAACCACGTGCAAACGAATACTTACTAAATAATACAGAGCACATGGTTATTCTTTTTTTTTTAAATCTTGTAGTATCCTCTGGCGCGTGAGTTTTAATGTATATGTGTTAAAAAAGGGAGTTTTAATGTATACAGCTCAGCTCATACGGAATCAAATCTCATGGCCTATCACGAGTTTTAACGTACGTAGCAAAACGAAGCCATTCTTCTCCGGCTGCTTGCTCACTACATTCATGAGTTTTAATGTATACAGCTCAGTACATTCACGAGTTTTAATGTATAAACCTCTCCGACCCCGAGACACACTCGCATCCACTCTTGAGGTCAAGGTGAACAAGCGCACGGAGTGCAAGAAGGAGGTCATGGCGAAACAGTGCAACGCGGGGGACCGATGTCGTCCCCGCCGCCCATGCTCCCTCTGGAGAAGGTGCCGCGCCCGCATGCTAGGGAGACCACCGGCGGAGTGGGAGACGTCGGAGGGACCGAGGCGAACCGGGCTGCGTCCTGCGGGGAGGTCCAGGCGACGATTTGCATGGCCTGCATGGCGCCCTGGTGCAGCGACAGCCCGCATCGCATCTGGTGAGCAAGGGCCTCCACCTCCACAGGTCCCAGTGTATTCTCTTTGCTAGTGTTCTTCTTTTTCACCGGCAGCCATGTCGGTCTCCTTTGTGATTGGGGGCTATTAGCACACGCACAGTATAAATCATGTTTGTAATGGATTGAGGGTTATTAGCGCAGTTTATATCATTTCTGTGTTGGATTGGATACCGAAGAAGCTAGCATCCCTTTTTACAGTCTGATGGAGGGGTTTTTCCTCTTTTATGTTTAGGCATTTTAGTTTCCATTCTTCCATATTAGATGCACCTACGCGTGCATGGCTTTTCAAGTACCAACTATGGGACTTGTGAGAATTATAGACCACTGATCATCTCCTATCTATCTACTACATGTATGCAGTTGCATTACATGTGGCCATGTGTATGGCAGATCATGTCTGGAGAAGTTGCTGCGTCCTTCTGGCAAGGAGAGTGCGAAGGTGTTGGAACCGAGGATCGACGGACGATCAGACAAGAACACGAGGATACATTTGCTGGGCGACAAACGCCCGCGGCGACGGATGCCTTGCCGGCGACGAACGCCTTTTTCTCTCTTGTATTGCACTCGGCTCAAACCGAACAAGACACAATGCATCGGCTTATATAGCCCAGCACACACAGAGCCAGCCGCCACACTCGGCCACGCACGCACGTAGCACTCACTACCCTACAGGCACCTCCATATCCTGATGCACGCATGCGCTAAGCTATCTACATGCACAGCCACAACCACCACCATCTTATCCATGCACTAACTAACCTGCCGGCACACTCGCCAACGGCCCTGCCGTACGCGCTAGACTGGGCGCGCACACACGCACCCACACGCAACGGGGTTTATTTCTAACATACTCCCTAAACCACATCATCGTCGTCCGAGTTGATGCTGCTCCAGCCGTCATCGTCACGGCGGTGACCTAGCCCGTGGGCCCGACCTGGCGCACCGACGCCAGTCGCACCGTCCTCTGTCACGACTACGACGACACACACCGAGCTCCTTCTCTGCCGGTGACACACGCCTGGCGTCCCTCTGCATCCCGCACATTCAGTGCACACCCGGCGCGTCCGACGAGCCCGCCCGTACCAGTGCGTCCCGCACATCACGTGCGCACACAACGTGCCCGACGAGCCCGACCACACGACACGCCGTGGACTAATCGCGCCCCGCCTCCGCGTCTGCCATTCCCGACGCACTGATGCCGCCGGCTGCAACTACGGCCGATTTCTTCAAGCACGAACTCGAGCCACACCTGTTACAACGCATATGGGGGGTTCTTATACCCTGTGGCGCGCCAGGGCACGTACCCCTCGCCCGAGTCCACGCCGAGCGCCTGGTCCGGCCCGCTCTGCCCACTCCCGCGGCATGCACGCACACGTCCGGGTCGTGCGAGCCCGCCTAGGACCAACTCCACGCTCCCCCGATCTCGCCAACAGAACGCACACACGCTGCACTCGTGCACGGACACGCCCGTGCACACTACACGCACGCACACACACGATCCGTTGTGGACCCGACGCGCCCAGCACGCCCGGCGCGCGCCGATACGCGCGCCCAATGCGACAAGCTCGTCGCCATGGTTGCTGCCGCCCGACGCCACCGTGTGCTTCAAGCACGAGCCGCCGCAGATGTCGTGCAACGCGGCCACCTCGCCTGTCGCTGTCGTGCACCGCCGCCGATGCAGCTACCGCCGCGCTGCGCCCCGTCGAGCGCAACTCGCTGCCGCTGCCGAAATCCGCAGCTCCGTGAGCCGCCGTGCAGCGTCTCCGTGCCTCGCGCCACCGCGCTCGCCACGTGCCGCAGCCTCCATGTCTGCTGCGCAGCCTCCACGGTCGCCAATTGTTGAAACCGAGGATTGACGGACGATCTGCGGATGCCCCGCCGGCGACGAACGCCTTTTTCTCTCTTGTATTCCACTCGGCTCAAACCAAACAAGACACAATGAATCGGCTTATATAGCCCAGCACACACAGAGCCGGCCGCTACACTCGGCCACGCACGCATGTCGCCCTCACTACCCTACAGGCACCTCCATATACTGATGCACGCATGCACTAAGCTAGCTACATGCCCGGCCACAACCACCACCATCTTATCCATGCACTAACTAACCGGCCGGCACACTCGCCAACGGGCCTGCTGTACGGCACCCACACGCGACGTGGTTTATTTCTAACACAAGGTACCATGAGTAATTCTTTACATACTCGGTGAACAGATTGAATTGAATTGCTCAACTTATGCATGAATATTGTACTTTCTAACCAGTGCCCTCATTGTGGCAAAGGATTTGTGGAGAAGCTTATTATCAACCTGTACACACCAGAATACATGTTGGAGGGTTGCTGCAGTACGGAGGTCCTGTTTCTTTCAGACATTGTACATCTCCATTGAGATGTTCCGAGTTCATATTTATAGGGACACACATTAGATGTAGGACGTTGATTTATCTCTCGCGCTCTATATATGAAGTTCAAATCTAAAGTGGTTATCCTATATTAGGCATCTTTTTAGGACGATCCATTGTACATATCTATTGATGTTGTTGAGGCTAAGACAGATCAATTTTTGACTTTGATAGTTTATTCAATATTTGACTTAATTTCTAGCTTAATCCATTTCAAAAATTAATAAATTGAGACAATGCATATTAAATTTGAAACTACGCGCTATTTGTTATTTGTTGTTCATTATCGAGGGTTAAATATCACAACTCAATCAAATTTGTATCTGTTTGGACAAAGTTTAGAAGTTGGGCATTAAATTGTTTGATTTCGACTTGAGCCCCGACCTTGCGCGACATGGGGGGCGAGGACAAGGAGGCCTTCTTTGCCGTGCTGATGCAGGTGAGGGACGTCGTCTCAGGACGTGCTGATGCAGGTGATGGAGGTGGCCTGGCCACGGTAGTTCCAGCTCTTCGGTGGCAGTAGTTTTGAGTTCGGTAGCAGCAGCAGCAGATGGTGATGGCAACGCTGCCTCCACCTCAGGTTTTTTTAAAGTGGATATTAGTGATTTCTCTCCTATCCCTTACTATATACCCACCCCCCCCCCCCCCCCCCCGCATTGAGATGTACTCCCTCCGTTCCTTCATATAAGGTGTATTTGTTTTTTGATAAAATTCCACAATGTAAGGTGCATTTGTTCTAATTCCTCGTAATTCTGATCTTGGCCCTCCAGACAAAGGAAAGTATCTCTCCCCTGATTGCATGTATCTCTCCTTGTAGAGAAACAAAAGGAAACTATCTCTCTCCTGATTGTGTGTATCTCTTCTTTTCCTAGCCTAAATGATTTATTGCCGCTAATCAATGAATTAGACAAGGGTAATTTCGTTCTAAATAGTACATAATTATGTGCCTTGGTTAACATGCTGAAAATAATACACCTTAGATATTGGAATGGAGGGAGATAGTTAATGACATTTTTTTAATTAAAAACATTTAAGATTGTATGTATAAATGTCCGTCCCATATTTACGAAATGGGCACCCCACATTTCAAATACGTGATTTGCTTATCAGAAAAAACTATTCAGCGTTGGTGATAAAGCATTTAATCGTGCGGCGAGATGCGTAGGAGGGACGAGAGAATGCGGTGGCACGATCTAGATCACCCCATTTCCGCAGCAGGGCGATGCGGGGTTCCTGGCAACTTCTCGATGGTGATCGGATGCGCGTATCTATATTTTTTGTGTTGTGTTACCCAGGAAAAAGATAAATTATTTCCCAACTACATTGTTAGGAACGCTGGCTTTTGTGCATCAAATGATATATACATGGAGCTCTAAAAAGTAACATCTACAAGGACATTTTGTTGTCACGCCCCGATTGATTGAACCATGTGCGAACGAATACTTACTAAATAATACAGAGTATGTAGTTTTTTTAAATCCTTTTATGCGTGAGTTTTAATGTATATGTGTTCAAAAAAAGTGTTTTAATGTATATCGCTCAGCTCATACGGGATGAAATCTCATGGCCTATCACGAGTTTTAATGTACGCAGTGAAACGAAGCGATTCTTCTCCAGCCTGGCCGCTGAAGCTCCAGCTCTTTGGTGGCAATACTATTTAGTTCGGTAGTAGCAGCAAATGGTGATGGAGACACTGCCTCCACCTCAGGGGTTCGCCTCTGGGATGAATATGCAGCAGCAGATACTGATGGAGCTGCCTCCTGCACAGGGGATCACCGCCGGGATGGATATGCAGGAGATACCTCTGCCACCGGGGTTCGCCACGGGGATGGATATGGAGCAGATGCATATGGTGATTCCTCAGCCACTAGGGTTCGACGACGAGACGGGGATGGCGATGCAGCAGTTGCTTATGGCGATGCCTCCGTCACCGGAGATTCCTGCCGGGCTGCAGACGAACACCGGTTTTTTGTACCCGTACTGAAACGATGAGATCCAAACCCGTGTTCATCCCTTCAAGTGAAAGCATTCAACAATGGACGATAGTTCATCAATGTTTTGTCGTCTAGTTACATCTAGATGAAATCTTTCGTCAAATTTTATGTCCTTTCTGTATAATGAATAATTAATGGCTAAATCTGTATTGTCCTGTTGCTGGCTGCTGGCATTTAATGAATACAAATAGCTTAGCTGGCACCATTATACAACGATCTATGTGCAAAATCTTTGGTGTTTGTGTTTTCAACATCTAATAGATGTCAGCTAAGATGACGTCAGCAGATAAACAAAAGCGCCATAGTTCTATTGGTTGTATGTTTTTCTGTTTTCTCATTGTATTTTTGTTTTTCGTCAACGACAGAAAAATCCGCTCAAACAAATATGCCACGAGAGCTAAGGTTCAAACTGGAGACCCCTTGTTGGTTCTGGCATGCACAAACCGGACTAGAGTAAAATCAATTTTATGCACGGCTAGGCTGCATCGTGTCGCTGATGCGTGGTGCGATCTGATTCGCAGTGCTCCGGTGCCATCTAGAGCGACATGCGGTGTGCTACTGGATTTTTAGTCAGCAAGGTACTAGTGTTTACTTCTTTTCTCAGTGGACACACACGTTCAATACTAGGGATGACTTAACATGGTAAAAAGCACCCGAGTGACAAAGTAAGCATTTTTCTTTAAAAATATCAGTGAATAAATTGTAGAACAAGACGAATAGGTTTTTTAGGACAATGTGAATAGTTTTTAAAAATTCATGATGAACATTTTTATAAACGAAAAAATGAGCATTTTATAACTATGCAATATCCATTTTTTAAATGTGGTGACCATTTTTGAAACACATGATTAAAAACTTGTATAACTTGTGAAATGTTCTCAAAATGCAACAAACATTTCATATAAGACAGTGAATACATTTTAAAACAGGTTGAACATCCTTTCAAATGCTTTGAACATTTCTAGAAAATACGTGATGTACATTTTGGAGCATGGTGACTATATATGAACATTTTTAAGTAACCGATGAAAAAACTAAGAATAAAATTCTGAAATTAAAAAATAAATAAGATAATGATAAAGGAAAGAAAGAATGTAAAACAGAAAGACAGAAAAAGGACAAAATGAACGGAAACACAGAAAAATTTAATAATATTTGTGAAATAAAAAAATGTCCATAAATTTGGAAAAATATCATGATTATTTTTCTAAACTGAAACATGAATTAAAAACATGATTTGTTTTAAATTTCATTATTTTGAAAAATGATAATGACATTTTATAAGTAATAAAAATGTAAAACTACCATAAATGTTTTATAAATGTGGATATGAACCTTGCTGACAACCTTGCGCCCACCACTACTTGCAATCATGCTGTAGGCATGTAGTTGCAAAGATGTTCACCCTGTTTTAAAATGTAGTCACTGTCTTATATAAAATGTTTGTTGTATATAGTTCCTCAATGTTTTGAACATTTAATATAGTTCCTCAATGTTTTGTCGTCTACTTACATCTAGATGAAATCTTTCGTCAAATTTTATGTCGTTTCTTTATAATTAATAATTAATGGCTAAATATATCTTCTCCTGTCACTGGCTGCTGGCATTTAATGAAATACAAATATCTCAGCTGGGATTATTATACAACGATCTATGTGCAAAATGGTGTTATTTTTTCCACATCTAATAGACGTCAGCTAACATGATGTCAGCAGATAAACAAAGTGCCATAGTTGTATTGTCTTTTTTTCTGTTTTCTCATTGTATTTTTGTTTGTCATCAACAACAGAAAAATTTGCTGAAACAAATATGCCACGAGAGCAAAGGTTCAAACTGGAGACCCCTTATCGGTGAAGGCATTCACAAACCGGACTAGAGTAAAATCAATTCTATGCACAGCTAGGCTGCGTCGTGTCGTTGATGCGTGGTGCGATCTGATTTGCAGTGCTATGAATGGGCAAAGGAGAAGGCCTTGCCGCCGGGCGTGAAGACGACAGCGGCCACCTGGGCGCCGGTGAGCACGGCCTGCTCGCTGGCCTTGTTGAACTGCCCCCGCTAACGCACATACCGGGCGTCCTCCTTGATGATCCGGCGGGGGATGGTCTTCTACCGGCCGTTGCCACCCTTCCTCTTGGCCACAATCGCTCGCTCTTTCACGGTAGAAATGAAGGAAGTAGAGACAGGAGGTGGATGAAGATCCCTCGGGGTCTGGGGTGGGGTGGGGGAGGAGGTTATATAGCAGCGCTGGGTACTGCATTGAAACTCATGCTTGGTACGGCCTGGTACGTACCGTATCACCTTTTCTGGCCTGGTATGCTGCACTACCCTCTTTGCCGCACGATTGGTACGTGAGCAGCTCATGTACGCGTACTGAGCCAAATGTGTCAGTACCCAGTGGCATTGTACAACACACGAAATGTGCGCGTACTAACCCAAGTGTGTCAGTACACCGGCTACAGTGCGAACTTGTTCACGCTCGGCGGCTGCACCGATCACATATTTTTCTGCATGTCCAACATAGGCACCACGGATTTTCTGATGCGTGCATGTATACAAATCTCACCCCATACATAGCCACCTCTTAATATGACAAAGGTCTATTTTATGACAAAATGAAGCACCAAGTGATACAAACTGTTGGGGCAAACCCCTGACCACCTCGCCACTCATCTCCTCTCACTCGCTCGGACGAAGGTGAAAGAAGGAGCACATTGAAAAAAAAATCGGCGCACAAACGCCCCTCCGCATGAACGGCCTTCGTTTACTGGGCACATACCCCGGCTAAGTGGCACACACAGCGGCTCGGCAACTCACTGACACAGCGATCCGTACATAAGGGAGAGGGGGTTATACCCGTCACACACACGCATGACCAGGCCACGGCCACACACACCTAACACATGCACGCACGGATCACCCGGCCACTAACCCAACTAACTAGTAGGCCGCTAACAACCCTATCCAGCTGATCTGATCCATGCACTAACTAACCTCACGCATGCAGGTCTACTCACCTGGCCGGCACATACTCGGCCACTACCTATGACCCAGCTAACTACACGCACGCACATATCCATCTGATGCATGCAGCTATCTAACTCATGCTCACACCACGCACACTGGCACGGCCACCCACCGGCGCCTCCCTAGACCTAGGCAACTTGTGGTTTACTCTAACACAAACACTATGAGCACACACTCAGTCTCTACATGGATAGGATGCACATATACAAATAAACAAGGCAGCAAATAGCAAATTCACACAAGACAAAAGCTATGCCTAAGGGATGAAAGAAAACCAAATGATCGAACCATCGATCAACAGATTACATCAACAATCGTATCCGCCACAAGAACAACGATGTTCTGCAACAGCAACCCCTTCAGGAAGGAAATGCCAATCTAGCGCCACAGTCATTGGATCAATCTACTGAAGGCGAGATTCTATGTCTGAGCATATCAAAGCAATGTCATCAACAAGGAGACGACACGTCATCTATCAACAAGGCCAGATTCAGAGTTCACTTATTGCTGAAGCAATGTCTGTTCGAGAGTACGTCATTTTTGTGAAGATCAGAGGCTGCCCTACACACTTGGTCTAGCCGTATTGTGAGTTGAAGATGCCCACGAGCCTGCGTGGTCTTGGGAAAGGGGTCAAGGGATTGGAAGATCTTGGCTTGCACCTCGAATTTCTTGCCTAGGCCATTCACCACCTTTTAAGTGAGCGCCCGATCAGAGATGGGCTCGCCCTGGTCCGTGAGAGCATTAGCGAGGCGCTTGAGGCAGCCATACTAGGCCGCGATGGTTGTTACATCGACATGGCACGATTTATTTAGAATAATACAATAATTGTCAGAAGAAACTATTAGACTCTGTGTGAACTTAGACTTTGATTGTGTGAGGATTTGTCTTTTTCTCCTCGGTAGGGGAAGCCAATGTTCGGCCCGACCTCCTGCATCCCGGCGACGAACTCCTGCAGCAGTGCCATCTCCATGAGCATATTCCGCATCCCCATTACTACTCAGGTGGCAGCAGCGGCTTGGTCATTGTAGCCCCTATTGTATCTCCACCTCGGCGGCCAAACCTTGACGAGGAGGGATCACCATAAGCATCTGGTGCATGTCCACTCCCAGGGATGAAGCCAGCTGTTGGAGGTATCGAAGTCAAAGGTGGTGGCACCCAAGAGCTGGAGCAGTGGTGGTGGAGGCAGGGCCACCAGGAGCTTGTGGCAGATATCGATGTGATAGGCCTCCATGAGAACCTGGTTGGCGCATACGGTGACGGCAGCCTGCACCTACATGAGTGCGGCGACCAAGGCCGCCATTTCCTCATACCCCATGCCGTGCATGTCAGGATCGAGCCACGCGGCAATCTGGTCCCCCGCGGCGCGCTCCTTGGCCAGGGCCTCCTCCGCGTGCTTTTCTGCTTCTTCCTCTCTGCCAGCTCTATGTGCATCTCGCTGTGCTGCTGGTGTAGCGTCTGCATCCTGTTGTCGGCGGCGGCCCCCTGAAGCTCCGGGCCGTCCCCGGGCATGAAACAGTTGACGATGGTGTCGATGGACGAATGGCCGTAGGGGAAGGCCTTGCAGCTGGACGAGAAGATGACGGCGGCCACCTGGGTGTCGGAGAGCATGGTGAGCGTGCTGGCTTTGCTGAACAGCCCCTGCTTGCGCTTGGAAAAGCACACATGCCGGGCGTCGTTCTTCATGATCCGGTGGAGTTCTTCCGGCAGTTGCCACCCTTCGCTTGGCCGACATTGCTCGCTTGCTTGCTCGCTCGCTCGGGATCAGGCAGAGTACACATACACAATGTTGCAGTACGGGCGTACATATTTCCTTATAGAAGAAATATATGCGCATACCGACCCTATATAACAATTATACACTTTCCCGGTGGCATCCTAGAGCCAAATGTCAGTACCTACCCATGTGCACACAGTGCGTTCATGCTGGGGTGGCGGCTGCATTGATCCGGCGTGTCGTAGTAACGATTCACATTGTAGTATGCTTCGGAGGGCAGCGGCTCATGCAAGTATTGTTTGACGCACAAACGGTAGCGTTCCTTCTGTTGTAGAAGGCAAGCAAGGACAAATAATGTGTCCAAATAATTCACTATTTTTGTTGCAATGTGGATGACTGATACCTCCTGCGAGGCATCCCTCCCATACAACTGATCACATGTTTTATTTTTCAACACTCTCCCTTAATCAATTCGTCATGTTATATTGCAAACTAATAACATCTCCAGAAACCCTGGGAAAAATTAAGGAGAAACATTAAAATATATGCCATTGAAAACTTCTTTAAAACCTAGTGGGAAAAATATAAGAAGAAACCAATCTGACATAGATCCGCACTTGTATTTATATTGTCTCATTAAAAAGCTTATATGAGAAATATCAATTCCCTGAACCTCATTCTAGAATGTAAACATTGGTAGAGACAATATGAATATCACAATAATTTATTTGCATATTATCCTCTTACATTTATGTAACTCGCGATGATAAATATAACCCATAAGCAATACAAGTGCCACTATCTTGGTTGTTAAAGATAGCTTATTCAAATGAATCTGCACATAATCTCAGATGTTGCCAGTCTTTTGATGCTTCAGATAAAATAATGACAACAAAATAATCACTTGAAGGACCCCATTTAGAGTATATTCTGAAGTGGAATACTCTTCCAGTAAATCAAGACTTTCCTATGACATTCTTGGGATCAAATTATTAGCCAGTATCTGGATACACCATAGTCCCATCTTAACATTCCCGATAGAATTAATCAAGTCCTGCTGTGTCTTGGATATATCTGAGGATATTCCTTACACCAACCATAATACCTTTTGTTGGGGATCTACTCTCAATAAATTGCCAACAAATATAATGTCGGGCCTGACCTATTTTGCAGGATATATGAGTGCTCCGATGGTATTTAAATGTGGAACTTCAGGTCCACTATCCCGTCACTGTCTCCCAAATGGGTTTGTATCCCATGTAAGGTATAATATGACTATACGTGTCTTTGATATATCCATATTGAACTTTTCCAATATTTTTAGATATATAAAGACTGATATACATTTATTCCCATGGGAATATGCTCAAGCTATAAACTTAGCATCATTATGTTTGACCCAAATATTTTTTTAAATGATTGTGTCTATCTCATATGTCTTGTATAGACATTGATGATAAGATCATCCACATCACAAAGATGATGTAAATCCAATTCAGGATATCTTCATGAACACACATCAATAATTACTAGTATTAGGGTAATCCTTATTAAGGAGTAACTCACTTAGTCAGTTGTACCACACAACTCTCCGGCCTCTTCAGAGTTATAGAATGACTTCTAAAGCTTCATACTAATATGTTGTGATTTGTCATTGGATTCAGAATACTAAGCCCTTTCGATGACTTCAGTATATATATCCGAACTGAGTGATCCATGTGAGTATGTAGCCACTACATACATCAACCGCATGAATATGTACTGACATTTCAGTATAGAAACATAATTACACTCATGCTGAGGAGGTATACTACATCGTAAACGATGTAGGGTCTCTATGGAAACCCATACGCTACAAGCCTCGCTTTCTCACCAAGTCATCTATTTTCGTTTCCGAACAAAAACTAACTTCTCTTCTCTATAGAAGATACTTATGAGGAGAAGGTTTAACTATGGTAAACACCTATCTTTTGATGAGCGAGTGCAACTCTTACTAAATTGCTTCCTCTCATTTGAACCAATATAAATGCAAACAACACTCTCCATGGATTACGGTTCAGGGCCCAAAAGGATTTCTGGAATTCTCAAGAAACAATATATGTCGACAAATGTAGACTTCTCATATGTGATTCTCGTGAATAAATATCAGTTTTGGAATTCTTGTTATGCCTCTTAACTCCCCTTGATTTCCCATAAGAACAGAGTCGAGGTGTTTCGATGACCCAACACCTAAGGTTCAATCACATTTACTCAATGAGGAGACCATATCCTCTATTTCACGGAAACAAACGAGAACTTAATCTCATGTGACCAAAAGTATCCCCCTCTTTCTCTCTTCTAGGGATACTAGTGGTTATTAGGTACCTCCACTCGTTTTCGTACTAGACTTCAGCGACACCTTTGTCATCAGTAAATGTATATGACAGATGATTTGCAATATGTTGCAGATTTCTCATAACCTAACCTCTAGTTCTGTTTCTTAAGTAGGTGGACAAAATGTCTACGACATTTCTTATGCATTTCCTGGAATTCTATGTGGTACATTTCTCATCTCCCCCTAAAGCCAGAAAATGTCCTTATTGCAAAAGGAATTGGTGCACGGGCTGCGAGTAACTTCATCACTGAATGTTAATGTATTTGACAGATTAACAATCATATCACATTTATTCCTCACATAGATCCCAAATATATGTGAAGGCCCTTGATGAAGGCTGGAGTGGTGATATCGGTATTCAACTGAATTACCACAGATGGGAAATACTTCATGGATTTCCACTTAAAAACTACAAGGGGACTCAGTATTATATGCATTTGATCACATTTAGACCAAATATGCGGTGTGTGAGACCGCGTGTTTGTGAACATGTTTGCAATAGCCATTCGTAAATGGCAGTGAGTTGAGGGGAGAGTAACTTGGTGCTAGCTAGCTAATAATAGTCCACATTAGGATGTGAATTACTGGATTTTTCATTACTTGTCATTTCATTCAGAGCATGATACATACTTATTTTAAAATGATAAACGGGATACATACATATGAATTAGCAATGTTGGATATCATGTAATAATGTTGATTACACCTCATGCATGAAGTGTGGTTTAAATTAGCTACTCAGTGATGCATGCGAATATGAGGGATACAGTATTAACACGTAAATAACTTGTTGCCATGGATTGTAGCGATGCTTAGGCTGGTCGTAGTGGGGAGTATCATATTACTAGTGTATGATATAATACATCTGTAATGCATAGTATCATATATTAGTATCACAGGTAGTATCATAGCTAGGTCCAGGGTTCAATTACCTCAAGCTAGCTCAGCGCAAGTTAAAGATGATTATCATTGGTACAGATGTCATTAACACATTTTTAGAAAAATGTAATTAACACTTTTAAGAATAAATGTAATTAACCCTTGGCCATGAAGCATCATGAGCTATTATTTCGAGGGCCGTAGAAATGAACTGTGATGGGCCGAGAGTGTTCTAATTAAAAAGGCTAGGGCCCAGAGAGATCAGCTCTTCATGAACTCTTTTTTGGAAGGCAAGCTCTTCATGAACTCTTGATGCATGCTCCGCTTTCAAACACAAAACTATCCAGCGCATGCATGGACACTAATTTCGTGAATTTATTGTCAATCAGTTACATATGCATCTTCTAAGTCGGCCGCGTCAAGCTTTTGTTATATATTACAATGCATCTACCTAGATCTGGATGATATATTTCCTCAGTCATTATGTTCTCTCCTAATCATATTAATAATTAATCAATGGCGTCTAATAGTTGGAATTTAGTTTATATGAAGAAGATGCCTACGCCAGCAGGGTTGGCCGCCACGATGGATTTGGTGCAGCTGGACATTCCTCAGCTGCCTGAGTTCGACACCTGGATAGAGAAGGAGATACGCACTTGCTTATGTCTTTACCGCCGCCTCACCGGAACTTCCCACCGGGATGGAGATGGTGTAGCAGTCGCTTGAGCCGAACGTCGGCTTCCTGTATTGAGAAGAAGATAAGATCCAGACCCAATCCGAGTCATGGTGAACATTTCGTGTAAATACGAGGTGAACATAACTCATAATGTTGGGTTTTTTTCCCAAAAATGCCTTGAACAATTTTTAAAAATGTGGGAGCATTTTTAAGAGTGATGAAATTAATTAAAATTACACAAAGATTTTCTTCATATGTTACATACATTTTCATAAAATTGTGTGGAAAAACATTTATATGTTGTGAACATTTCTCCTATAAACCTCTCTACACTACCGCTGTTCTAGGTTGTTCTCGGCATGCATGCAATCTGGCTCACACAATCTTCCTTGCTGGCCCGATTTTACGGCACTGCCAAAAATAAAGATCCCTAGGCAGCTCTTGCAGAAGCAGATATGACGGGCATCCTCCAGCTCGATCCGGTGAATGACGGTCTTCTTCCTCCCTCGCTCAGAGAAAGGGACGAAGAGGAGTATGTATGGCTACGTCTCGGGGTCGGGGGGTTTATATAGCAAGCGGCCAGTGAGGAATCGCTTCACTGAGCTACGTACATTAAAAGTCGTGAAAGGCCATGAAATTCAATTCGGTATTCGCTGAGCTGTGTACATTAAAACTCACGCGTCAAAGGATAACTACATGCACCAACTAAAAATTTCTAGCTCTGAACAACTAAAAATCATAAACTTGAGCGTAAAAAAATTGCAAGATATGAACAACTAAATATCATGAACCTGAGCATGAAAAAAAGGCAAGACCGGAACAGCTAAAAATCATGAACTTGTGCATGAAAAACATGCATCTGAACAACTAAAAAGTCACGAAGTTAAGCATGAAAAAATTACAAGATCTGAACTATGAGAAGGCATGTACTTGAGCATGAAAAAACATGAAAACTTATATAGTACTACTATGATAATTGAACCAACTAATGCATAGATCTTCCACGGAACCTGTGTTGGTGTCTAGCCCTAGCTCTCCTCCTCACCTTCAGCTCTCTCTCTCGCACAGACGTAGAAGAAAGAAGCAAGAAGAACGAGAAGAACACAGCAAGAGTTTGCCCCGGCGCACGTACGCCGCCGGCCGCACGAACGGCCGTTTATATTTCCCTCGAGCAACAAACTCAAGATCGATCTGTTACAACGCAGGGGTATTTATACCCTGGGACTCACCGGGCACGTACCCACGTCCCAGATCACGCTGAGCACCCGATCCGGCCCGCGCCATCCACGCCCCCCGGCGACATGCACGTACATGCCCAGGTCGTGCGCGCCCAGGGCCGGTCCTGAGATTTCGGGGCCCCGGGGCGAACTAAAAATTTGGGGCCCTTAATGTATATACACTTATTGTAATATATGTATATCTATGTATATTTTTCTCAAAATAATGTATGAATAAATTATTACTAGTAACACTTAAATGCATCCAAAATTAGTATGTGTATCATATAAGTTATACATATTACCTTAAAATTTCTTCTAAAATTCCTCAATGCAAAGTCACATATGATGGGGTCGATGTCAATCCCATCCAATAATTTCTTCTCGATGCATAATGTAGCCAAAACATAACCTCTACTGAGTCATTGTTGACATCAAATAATTCTTCAATAATTCAACTTCGAAAAGCTTCTTTCGGCCGATGCGACCGTCACAAGCACAGTAAATAAGATGTGATAGATAATGGAGGTATTAGGATAAGAATCAACTACTCTGGCATGCTCGAAAATCTCCAGAGCAGACATTACGCCATCTGGCAAAGTGAATCTCATAATCATCAATTCAGAAATAAGATTGTATACCTCAACATCAGATGAACCATTAAGAGAGAAAGTTTCTGCAAATTTAGTGCAACATTCTTCAAGTTCATTGTCACTTAATGACATCCGGGTGCCCGAGCTCAATAAAAATCCGAATATATCTTTAAACACCATGAGTTATTTGAATCTATCATTCAAATAAGTGATCGCCATATCAATCAAAACATTAAAATATTTCCTCTTACCGGAGGACGTCATAATAACACACACAATGATGAAAACAAAACAATTTGTTCTATCAATTATTGAAAGTGCCGGCTATGCATCAACGGAATTTTTTTGTATCAATATTATATGAATATACCTCAATACCTGACGGAGTGATGATTAAACTTCAGTGCGTGTGCGTATACAATACACAGGGGTCTGCACAGCGCCTAGAGCCTGCAGAGGATTGAGAAGAGAACAATTGAGCAAATGCAAAACAGGGCCCCGGAATTGAGATCAGCGGCAAACGTACACAAATTAGGAAGGAAATTACCAGAGAGCTGGGGGCGGCCAGGCGGGAGTGCATGTGTGCGTGCACGACGGCGTCGGCGGCCAACAGCTAGTCTGGGACCTTAGAGTCGTTGCGTGACTCCGCCTGATGGAATGGTCGAACAGAAGGAAGGAAATCGCCCATGCAGCTAATTGATCGCTTTTTTTTACGTGAAAGGAAATTCCGCTGATTGCTGGCTATCAAACACTCGATCGCTGGTCCCCGCAAAAAAAAAAACACTCGATCGCTGGGATCGGGAGATCGAGCTGCGGCTCCCTGGGACGCGTCTGCCTAATATGGGCCATAGGCCTATAGCTTAACAGGGGGCCCGGGGCGGCCGCCCCCTGCCCCTCCCCAGGGCCGGCCCTGTGCGCGCCCGCCAGGTGTGACTCCAACGCTCCCCCAATTCCCGTCAACAGAACACGCACACACTACACGCGGCTAATACATGCATGCACTCACGTCTAGCTAGCTCACGTATGCATGCACGGCTTATTTGTCTAACATTCACCCACCCTAAGCCGTGGCCTAGAGGAGTCCGCCGTCTTCGACTCCGACGACGTCCACCAGCAGTGCACGCTCCGCCGCCGGCTCCCTCCGCAGCTTGGGGCAGTCCATCTTGAAGTGGCCGCGCTCGCCGCACTTGTAGCAGCGCCGGCACCGGTTCCCACCGCTGCTCGACGCCACGCTCTTGTCGTCGTCGTCGTCCCGAGCACCGCCGTGTCGACGCTCCCGTGCTGCCCACTGCGCCGCCGTCATGAGGAGCTGCTCACCCGCGCGCTCGCCGCCGTCTTGTCCACGGCGCCGGACCCACTCCTCGAACGCGCGCAGCCGCCCGAGCGCCTCGTCGAATACCATCGTTGTCACGTCGTGGAACTGCTCGATGCCGGCGACGACGGGGAAGAGGCGATCCGGCACCGTATCCAGCAACTTCTTGACAAGTGCTGCGTCGCCCAGCGTCTCCCCGAGGTTGGCGTACCTCGACGCCATCGCCGCGAGCCTCCCGCCATACACGTTGAGCTCCTCGCCGTCCGCCATCTTCAGGCGGTCGAATTCGCCGCGCGTCGTCGCCAGCCTCGCCGCGCGGACCCGATCGGCGCCGACGAACCTCACCTTCAAGGAGTCCCATACCTCCCTGGCGGTGAGCTTTGTCGACACTTGCAGCAACACGTTCTCCGGTAGCGCTCCGAGCAGCAACGCACGCGCCGTCATGTCCTTTCGCGCGTTCACTGCCGCATCGCCTGGCACCACCGCATCCCACACGGTGTGCACGTCGAGTATGGCCTGCGCCTTGATCGCCCAGACGGTGTAGTTGTCCACCCTGAGCAACGGCATCGCCATCGACGCCGATCCGCCCGCGCCTCCGCCATGAGGGACGAGCGCCATGGTCGCCGGTGATCGCCCGAACCGAAGCTCTGTATACCAATTGTTGGTGTCTAGCCCTAGCTCTCCTCCTCACCTTCAACTCTCTCTCTCTCACACAGACGGCCGTTTATATTTCCCTCGAGCAACAAACTCAAGATCGATCTGTTACAACGCAGGGGTATTTATACCCTGGGACTCGCTGGGCACGTACCCACGTCCCAGATCACGCTGAGCACCTGATCCGGCCCGCGCCATCCATGCCCCCTGGCGACATGCACGTACATGCCCAGGTCGTGCGCGTCCGCCAGGACCGACTCCAACGCTCCCCCAATTTCCGTCAACAGAACAGCACACACTACACGACAGCTAATACATGCATGCACTCACCTCTAGCTAGCTCAGGTATGCATGCACGGCTTATTTGTCTAACAACCTGCACGAATTTTTTTTGGACATCACTGTGACAACGAACTAAACGATTGATTCACGTCCATGTCTTCTTCTCCTCAGTACGGGAAGCCGCGATTCGGCCCGAGCTACTGCTGCGATATGTCCATCCTGGTGGGGAACTCCGGCACCGTTGGCAGCATGGCCATCAGCATCAGCTCTATCTCCGTCCAGGCGGAGATCCAGTGCCGCCATGTGCTCACCCCCCCCCCCCCCCCCCCCCCCCTCCCCCGTGGAATCCTTGCTGCTGACGAATCAACATGTGCATCCCGCCGGCGGCAGCATCACCATCTGCATCTCCGTGCCGGCAGCGAACACCTGTGCTGGATGCATCGCCATCTGCATCTGCTGCACGCTTGCATGAGCTGCTGCTACCGAACTCAAGGATGTAGAATTTTTTAGCATATGCACCCGGCCCTTGTTATCCTGGCTACTCTAATGTTGCTTTGAGATCTGTACTACACAACTAACTAACTACATTAAAATTTCTCTTTTTTTGTTTCTGTCATATAAAACATGTATTAAACTTTAAACTTTGCGGCACAACAAATCTTTCTACCTAGAATGTGGGATGAGACTTTCAGATTTTTTGGTACAACATAAATACTAAAAAAAAGATTTTTGAATCAAACAAATCTCATTTTCCTATTTCTATTGGAAGAAAAATTATGAATGTTTTCACGCACATACTAGTTATAAAACTTTGTTGTGCTGCAAAGTTTGAAGTTCAAAACATGTTCTATATGAGAAACAAAAAACAGAAAAATACTTGCACGAATCGCGATGGAGAAAATGAGCTGCTAGATATGAAGGGCCCAGGTGCATATGCTCGAAAACATGTTTTCGACGAACCTGGTTGATAAGCCGGGGTACCGAAGAGCTGGGCTGGCGGCAGCAGCGGGGGCACCTGGAGGTTAAGGCTGATGTCGACCTGAAAGGCCTCCATGAGAACCTGGTTGATGCGTCCGGCGGCCTGCTCCTGCATGAGCACTGTGGCGAACACCGCCATGTCCTCATACCCCATCCGTCTGCTCACATCGAGGTTGACCCATGCTGCAATCTGGTCCCCGCAGCGTGCTCCTGAGGCAGGACCTCGTCCGCGCGCTTCATCCGCTCTGCCAGCTCTGTGCGCACCTCGCCATGCTACCGGCGCAGCGTCTGCAACCAGTTCTTGTCGGCGGCGCCGTCCCCCACCCTGAAGTGGTTGGCGAGAACTTCTATTGATGAATGGCCGAAGGAGAAGTCCTTGCCGCCGGGCGTGAAGCCGACAATGGCCACTTGGGCGCCGGTGAGCAGGGCCTGCTCGCTGGCCTTGTTGAATAGCCCCCGCAAACGCTTGGAGAAGCACACATGCTGGGCGTCGTCCTTGATGTTCCGGCGGGGGGGGGGGGGGGGCTATATAGCAGCGGCCGGAGAGGAAATCGCTTCGCAGGTACTGCATTGAAACTCATGCTTAGTACGGCCTGCTATGTACTGTATCACCTGTTTCCGGACGCTGCACTACCCTCCTTGCAACACGATCAAGGTGAAGAAGCAAACGGAGCGCAAGCAGGAGGTCATGGCGAAGGAGCACGACGCGGAGGACCAGATAGCGGCTTGGGTCCACCTGATGAAGGTGAAGGACATCGTCTCCGAACGCGCCAAGGTTCTCCTTGAGGCGATTCACGTCGATATTGAGCCGCATGGCCAAGGTGGCCCCTCCGCTGCTACCGCAGCTCTTTGGTGGCAGTACTTTTGAGTTCGGTAGTAGCAGGAGATGGTGATGGCGACGCAGCTTCCGCCTCAGTGGTTTGCCTCCGGGATGAATATGTAGCAGCATATGGTGATGGAGCTGGCGGGATGGATATTCTGGAGATGCCTCCGCAACCATAAAACTTCGGTCAACCATTAACGCGAAAAGGTGGGGCCCAGGGACTCTTCGGCCCACGATTGACCAAAGAGTGCTCTTCGGCCAACGGGAGGTTGAAGAGTTCTTTTCGGCCCAGTTGGGGCACTCTTCGGCCAACGCGAGGCCGAGGTGCCTACTTCGGTCAACTGCCGGCCGAAGAGCCACTCTTCGGCCACTGGGAGGCCGACGGGGTGCTAGTTTTGCAAATAACTAGTTAGCACTGCTAATTTCCGAAATTGCTGTAAAAAACATGCTACTTTTGAAAAAAAAATCCGGGTTTCGCCGCGGGGATGTATATGGAGAAGATGCAGATGGCGATTCCTCAGCAGCATGGGTTCGACGACGAGATGGGGATGGCGTTACAGCAGTTGCTTATGGCGATGCCTCCGTCACCGAAGATCCGTGCTGGGCTGGAGACGAACGCTGGCTTCCTGTTCCGATACTGAGAAGATGAGGTCCAAACACTTGTCCATCCGTTCAAGTGAAAGCATTCAACAATGGACAATAGTTCGTCAATATGTTCTGGTCTAGTTACATCTGGATGAAATCTTTCGTCAAATTTTATGTCGTTTCTTTATTATCAATAATTAATGGCTAAATCCGTATTGTCCTATCGCTGGCTACTGGCATTTAATGAAATACAGACATTTTCTCAAATGTACTACACACGTTCGCGGGCTACAGGATTTTGAGTCAGCAATGTACTAGTGTTGATTTCATTTCTCAATGGACACACACGTTCAATACTAGGGATGACTTAACATGGTATAACAAGGACTTCAGTGACAAAGTAAGCGTTTTTCTTTTTTTTTTAAATCCGTGAATAAATTGTAGAACGAGGTGAATAGTTTTTTTTTTTAAGATTATGTGAATAGTTCTAGAAAAATAATTGTGAACATTTTTATAAAGTAAAAAGTGATCATTTTTATTACTATGCAATATCCGTTTTTTAAATGTGGTGACCATTTTTGAAACACATCATGAAAAACTTGTATAACATCATGAAATGTTCTCAAAATGCAAGAAACATTTCATATAAGATGGTGACTACATTTTAAAACACAATGAACATATTTTTAATGCTTTGACATTTTCTAAAAAAAATATGTGATGTACATTTTAAAACATGGTGAACATATTTTCAAAATACACTATGAACATTTTTAAGTAAACAATGAAAAAACGACAATCAACAGAAAAAAAACTAAGAAATAAAATTCTGAAATTAAAAGCTAAATAAGATAATGATAAAAGGGAAGAAAGAAGGGAACATAGAAAGAAATAAAATTAACAGAAACACAGAAAATTAAAAAATAATCATGAAATTAAAAAATGTCCACAAATGTGGAAAAAGATCATGCTTATTTTTCGAAACTGAAACATGAACTTATTCTTTAAAAAAATCATAATTTTGGAAAATGATCATGACTTTTCTAAAAAGTAAAAATGAAAAAAATACCGTGAATATTTATAAATGTGGAGATGAAACTTGCCGACAACCCTGCTCCCAACACTAATTGCAATATCGCTGCAGGTACGCAGGTGCATTTCGAGCGTGGATTTCCAACTAGGACAAAAAGTGGTCGGACTCGGTTGTGTATCGAGGGTAGACTTGCAACTCAGACAAAAATGGGTCGGGCCCTATTTACAGCTAACATTTTAATTCATAATATGATAAATACTATGATAATGGAGAACCCGGGGAGATGGGTCTTACATCGACCGGTCATGATTTATTTATAATAATACAAAAACTATTAGATTCTGTGCGAAGTTAGACTTTGATTCTGTGCGGATTTGTCTTTCTCTCCTCGGTAGGGGAAGCTAGCATTTGGCCTGAGCCCCTGCATACCGGCGACGAACTACTACAGCATCGCCATCTCCATGAGCATATGCTGCATCCCCATCACTGTCGGGAACTCATGCGGTGGTGGCGCGTGGCTATAAGCCCCTATTGTATCTCCACCTCATCAGCCAAATCGGGAGGAGGAGGCATCACCGTAAGCATCTGGTGCATGTCCAGTCCCGGGAGCGAAGCCCGACATTGGAGACATCAAACTCAAAGGTGGTGGCACCGAAGAGCTGGAGCGGCGGCGGTGGAGGCGGGGGCACCAGGAGCTTAAGGAAGATATCGATGTGATAGGCCTCCACGAGAACCTGGTTGGCACGTTCGGAGATGGCGCCTGCACCTGCATGAGTGCAGCAATGAAGGATGTCATGTCGTCATACCCCATGTTGCGCATGTTAGGGTCGAGCCATGCAACAATCTAGTCCCCCGCGGCGCGCTCCTTGGTCAGGGCCTCGTGCACGCGCTTCTTCTACTTCTTCCTCTCCGCCAGCCCTGTGCGCATCTTGCCATGCTGTCGGTGCAGCGTCTGCAACACGTTGTCGGCAACGGAGCCCTGAAGCTCTGTGTCGTCCCCCACCATGACGCGGTTGACGACGGTGTTGAAGGATGAATGACCGAAGGAGAAGGCCTTGAAACACGGGACCAACTTGGGCACCGGAAAGCATGGTCAGCGTGCTCACGCTGGCCTTGCTGAATAGCCAACGCTTGTGCTTGCAAAAGCACACATGTCAGGCGTCCTTCTCGAGGATCGAGCAGAGGACGGTCTTCTTCCAGCCGCTGCCACCCTTCCACCTGGCCGCCATTGCTTGCTCGCTCGCGGTCGGGGGTGAAGGAAGAGGAATGAGGAGGTGGAGGAAGATCTTTTAGGGTCACTGAGGTTTATATAGCAGCGGTCGGAGAGGAAATTGCTTGGCTGAGCTGGGTACTGCATTGAGAATCATGATTTAATATAATAAAAAATTGACGTTGATAACCACCGCACGTGTGGTCTGGAGGCAGACCGCCCGAACGGAGACGTGCGGCGGGAAGCAGCATCGACCGAACAATTTCCCCGAACCGAGACGTGCGGTGGAGGCAGCATCGACCGAACGATTTCGTTCGATCGACTCCAGCTTTACCCCTCCTACTGGGCCACAAGCGGTCAAAAGTCCAATAACAAATATATAAAAACAGCGAAGAAACTATATAAAAACAAAAAATTGTTGGTTAAAAGACACATAGTGCAATTTGTTGGGGAACGTTGCAGAAAACAAAAATTTTCCTATGGTTTCACCAAGATCCATCTATGAGTTCATCTAGCAACGAGTGATTAGATGCATCTACATACCTTGTAGATCGCAAGCGGAAGCGTTCAAAGAATGGGGATGATGTAGTCGAACACGACGTGATCCAAATCACCGGAGATCCTAGCACCGAACGGACGGCACCTCCGCGTTCAACACACGTACGGAACAGCCACGTCTCCTCCTTCTTGATCCAGCAAGGGAGGGAGGAGAGGTTGAGGGAGATGGCACCAGTAGCAGCACGACGGCGTGGTGTTGATGGAGCTGCAGTACTCCGGCAGAGCTTCGCTAAGCACTATGGAGGAGGAGGAGGTGTTGGAGAGGGAGAAGTAGGCAACCAAAGGCCTAGGTATGAAGTCCCTCCTTTCCCCCACTATATATAGGAGGGCCAAGGGGGGTGGCCGGCCCTAGGAGATCCAATCTCCTAGGGGGGCGGCGGCCAAGGGGGTTTCCCTCCCCCCCAAGGCACCTAGGAGGTGCCTTCCCCTCCTAGGACTCTTCCTCCCTCTTAACGGAGTGCGTAGAAGCTCATACAAACGGAGCGCGTAGAAGCACTTCAAGAGGAAATAGCGGGATTTTTGCTCGACCAGGTCATAAATCCGAATGGAGAATTCTATTACCCGCTACCGCCCCCATGAAAACCACTTACAATTGTCATCGTGCTCCGAAGGCACCAATTAGGCTAATGCCACTGGCTCCGAAGGCAACATTCATATGTAGGAGAAATTGTATATAGCTATACATGTGTGTATGTGTGAATTAATTGATATGGTGGTTTCTGAGACATTGATGATATATATATATGCATGACTGGTTCTACTAGAAATTCTATATATATACACACACACACACACACACACACACACACAATGTGTAGTATCGTAAAATACCAGCAAACGAAAAAGAATTAAAATGAAAACACAAAATTAAATGAAAAAGAAATCATAAAACTAAAAAAAACCTAAACCTTATAGTACCGGTTGGTATTACCAACCGGTACTAAAGGGCTCCAGGCCCCCGGAGCTGGCTCGTGCCACGTGGTTGCCCTTTAGCACCGGTTCGTGCTGAACCGGTACTAAAGGGGGGGGGGGGGGGGCAGCCTTTAGTGACCACAATTTAGTGCTGGTTATGTAACCGGCACTGCAGGGCCTTACAAACCGGTGCTAATGCCCGGTTCTGCACTAGTGTAATTTCGCGAATTTATTGTCAGTCGGGTACATATGCATCATCTAAATCGGTCACGTCAATCTTTTGTTATATATCACAATGCATCTACCTAGATCTCGATGAAATAATCATTATGTTGTCTCCTTATCATATTAATTATTAATCAATGGCATCTAATAGTTGAAATTTGTTCATATGTAGAAGATGCCTCCGCCAGCGGTTGGCCGCCATGATGGATTTGGTGCAGCATTCCTTAGCCGCCTGGGTTTGACACCGGGACGGAGGAGATACACTCTTGCTTATGTCTCTACCGCCGCCTCCACCCGAATTTTCCCCCGGGATGGAGATGGTGTAGCAGTCGCTTGAGCCCAACGTCTGCTTCCTGTGTTGAGAAGAAGATAATATCCAGACCCAGTCCGAGTCATGGTGAACATTCTGTAAATACGAGGTGAACATAACTCATAATGTTGTTTTTTTTAAAATGCCTTGAACAATTTTTTAAAATGTGGGAACATTTTCAAGAGTTATGAAATTAATAAAAATTACACAAAGATTTTCTTCATATGTTACATTCATTTTTATAAAATTGTGCAGAAAAACATTTATATGTTGTGAACATTTCTCCTATAAACCTCATACACTACCCTCTGTTCTAGGTTGTTCGCGGCACGCATGCAATTTGGCTCACACGATCTGCCTTGCTGGCCCAATTTTACGGCACTGCCAAAAATAAAGAACCCTAGGCAGCTCTTGCAGAAGCAGATGTGACGGGCATCCTCCTGCTCGATGCGGTGGATGACGGTATTCTTCCACCCTCGCTCAGGAGTGTGTATGGCTACGTCTTGGGGTCGGGGGGTTTATATAGTAAGCGGCCAGTGAGGAATCGCTTCACCGAGCTACGTACATTAAAAGTTGTGAAAGGCCATGAGATTCAATTCGGTATTCGCTGAGCTGTCTACATTAAAACTCAAGCATCAAAGGATAACTACATGCACCAACTAAAAATTTCTAGGTCCGAACAACTAAATATTATGAACTTAAGCCTAAAAAATTTGCAAGATATCAACAACTAAAAATCATGAACCTGAGCATGAAAAAAAGCAAGACCCGAACAGCTAAAAATCATGAACTTGTGCATGAAAAGCATGCATCTGAACAACTAAAAAGTCACGAACTTAAGCATGAAAAAATTGCAAGATTTGAACTATGAGAAGACATGTACTTAGCATGTAAAAAACATTAAAACTAATACAGTACTACTACGATAATTCAACCAACTAATGCATAGATCTTCCATGGAACCTGCACGATTTTTTTTTTTTTGGATATCACTGTGACCACGAACTAAATGATTGATCCACGTCCATGTCTTCTTCTCCTCAGTAGGGGAAGCCGTGATTTGGCCCGAGCTACTGCTGCGACATGTCCTTCCTGGCGGGGAACTTCGGCACCGTCGGCAGCATGGCCATCAGCATCAGCTCTATCTCCATCCGGCGGAGTACCAGTGCCGCCATGTGCATCCCGGCGGCGGCAGCATCACCATCTGCATCTTGGTGCCGGCAGTGAACACCTGTGCTGGATACATCGCCATCTGCATCTGGTGAATGCTTGCATGTGCTGCTGCTACCGAACTCAAGGATGTAGAATTTTTGAGCATATGCACCCGGCCCTTGTTATCCTGGCTACTCCAATGTTGCGTTGAGATCTGTGCTACACAACTAACTAAATACATGAAAATTTCTCTTTTTTTGTTTCTGTCATATAAAACATGTATTAAACTTTAAAATTTGTGGCAGAACAAAACTTTTTACCTAGAATGTGGGATGAAACTTTCTGACTTTTTGCTACAACATAAATACTAAAAAAATGAACTTTGAATCAAACAAATCTCATTTTCCTATTTCTATTGGAAGAAAAATTATGAAAGTTTTATCCCACATACAAGTTAGAAAAGTTTGTTGTGCTCCAAAGTTTGAAGTTCAAAACATGTTCTATATGAGAAACAAAAAACAGAAAAATACTTGCACGAATCACGATGGAGAAAATGAGCTGCTAGATATGAAGGGCCCGGGTGCATATGCTCGAAAACATGTTTTCGACGAACCTGGTTGACAAGCCGGGGTACCCAATAGCTGGGCTGGCGGCAGCGGCGGGGGCACCTGGAGGATACAGCTGATGTCGACATGAAAGGCCTCCATGAGAACCTGGTTGGTGCGTCTGGCGGCATGCTCCTGGATGAGCACTGTGGCGAACACCGCCATGTCCTCATACCCCATGTTGCTCACATCGAGGTCGACCCACGCCGCCCACAGCATGCTCCTGAGGCAGGGCCTCGTCCGCTCTTCATCCGCTTCTTCCGTTCCGCCAGCTCTGTGCGCATCTGGCCATGCTGCCGGCGCAGCGTTTGCAACCAGTTGTTGTCGGCAGAGCCGTCCCCCACCCTGAAGTGGTTGATGACAACGTCTATTGATGAATCGTTGAAGGAGAAGGCCTTGCCGCCGGGCATTAAGCCGACAACGGCCACCTAAAAAGATCCGATGGGGGACGGTCTTCTACCGGCCGTTGCCACCCTTCCTCTTGGCCACCATTGCTTGCTTTCTCATGGTCGAAACGAAGGAAGTGGAGACGGGAGGTGGATGAAGATCTCTTCGGTCGGGGGGGGGGGGGGGGGGGGAGGCGTTATATAGCAGCGGCCAGAGAGGAAATTGCTTTGCTGAGATAGGTACTGCATTGAAACTCATGCTTGGTACGGCCTGCTATGTACCTATCACCTGTTTCCATCCTGGTACGCTGCACTACCCTCCTTGCAACACGATCAAGGTGAAGAAGCGAACGGAGCGCAAGCAGGAGGTCATGGCGAAGGAGCGCGACACGGGGGACTAGATAGCGGCTTGGGTCCACCCGATGAAGGTGAAGGACATCGTCTCCGAACGCGCCAAGGTTCTCCTTGAGGCAATGCACGTCGACGTGAGCCGCATGGCCAAGGTGGCCCCTCCGCTGCCACCGCAGCTCTTCGGTGGCAGTACTTTTGAGTTCGGTAGTAGCAGGAGATGGTGATGGCGAAGCAGCCTCCGCCTCAGTGGTTTGCCCCCGGGATGAATATGTAGCATCAGATGGTGATGGAGCTGCCGGGATGGATATTCAGGAGATGCCTCCGCCGCCGGGGTTCGCCGCGGGGATGGATATGGATAAGATGCAGATGGTGATTCCTCAGCAGCCAGGGTTCGACGACGAGATGGGGGTGGCGGTACAGCAGTTGCTTATGGCAATGCCTCCGTCGCCGGAGATCCCTGCTGGGCTGCAGACGAACGCCGGCTTCCTGTTGCCATACTGAGAAGATGAGGTCGAAACACGTGTCCATCCGTTCAAGTGAAAGCATTCAACAGTGGACGATAGTTCGTCAATCTGTTGTCGTCTTGTTACATCTGGATGAAATCTTTCATCAAATTTTATGTCATTTCTTTATTATCAATAATTAATGGCTAAATCTGTACTGTCCTGTCGCTGGCTACTGGCATTTAATGAAATACAGACATCTTCTCAAATGTACTACACACGTTCGCGGGCTACTGGATTTTGAGTCAGCAATGTACTAGTGTTGACTTATGTTCTCAATGGACGCACACGCTCAATACTAGGGATGACTTAACATGGTATAACAAGTACTTAAGTGACAAAGTAAGCATTTTTCTTTAAAAAAAATCAATGAATTAATTGTAGAACGAGGTGAATAGTTTTTTTAAGATTATGTGAATAGTTCTAAAAAAATAATTGTGAACATTTTTATAAAGTAAAAAATGAGCACTTTTATTACTATGCAATATACATTTTTTAAATGTGGTGAGCATTTTTTAAACACATGATGAAAAACTTGTATAACATCAGGAAATATTCTCAAAATGCAACAAACATTTCATATAAGACGGTGAATACATTTTAAAACACGGTGAACATATATTTAATGGTTTGAAATTTTCTAAAAAAATATGTGATGTACATTTTAAAACATGGTGAATATATTTTAAAAATGCACTATGAACATTTTTAAGTAAACGATGAAAAAACGACAATCAGAAGAAAAAACTAAGAAATAAAATTCTGAAATTAAAAGCTGAATAAGATAATGATAAAAGGGAAGAAAGAGGGGGAAATAGAAAGAATAAAATGAACGGAAACACCAAAAATTAAAAAAAAATCATGAAAATAAAAATGTCCACAAAATTGCAAAAAGACTGGAAAAAAACTTATTCTTTAAAAAAATCGTAATAAATTAATTATCATAGTTGGACGAATTGGTATGAAAGGGATATCTTGATAGTTCTTTTAGGTTCTTCATTGTCATGAGATTCTGGATTTTCCTCTCAACTTCTATTTTAGCCGAAGCATTGGAAAAATAAAAAATCATTAGATCATTGGACCAGATGAACTGAAGAATTAGGTGGTTAAATGACATTAAAAAAACATTTCGAAGAGAAATGAAGGTAAGGTAGAAATGCATGTCAATGAATGATATTAACTACAATGCGGTTAGATCCATAGCCTTTTCCTCATTGGTAAGTGAATCTTCATAGGACATGATAAGAGCCGAGAACAGTGTGCCGATGCCATCAAACAGTTAAACTAATATGTTTAAGGTCCATATGAAAAAAACATGTCATAATATTACACAATAGGTTCTCAAACTCCGTGCATGCATTTTTCCATCGAGGTAGAAAATGACAAGAGCTGCACAACTACCCCATGGATATTACATATTCTATGTGTTTCATTTAGAAGGTCTTCATAGATCTTGAATTGCCTGATATGATGGTCCACACTTCTACGTCGATGATTATCCATCATACGCACTAAAGCACATGAGTTGTGTTGCTCTCACGCATGTCAATGCATGTGAGTAATTCCCTGCAAAAAATGCATGCTAGACACAATCGGGTGTGGTAAATATTCCCCATTAATCAAATTAAATGATGGTGATTAAGTAATCCCTTCTCCACTTTAATTATTCGATTATATTGTATTATTTTTGTAGAACGGAAAATTATTACATCACCGAAAATATATTAAACCATGGCTACCGATTAGGCTATATTTCTCCTGCTTCTGGAACTATAATTACTCATAGAAAGACTAAGAATACATAATTTTATTATGAGATGTCATTTAAGACATGTTAGCTAGGGTTATTTGTCAAAATAAAAATATTTGTACAATACATACAACAAGATACTTGGAGCAGAGAGCATGAAAATATCTACCATATATTCTTTCCACGCCAATCGAAGCAAACTTTGTTACATATATGGTTACGTAATCATCTTTCAATACAAGTTCTCTGTTATCCCTGCAATTTAGTAAAAACACGTAGAGAAAGTATTTGACATGGTCTCCTTTAGTCTATATCATTTTTATGATATTGTACTAGGCCGTGCAGTTGCACGGTTGGTTGACTAGTACTATGATAATGGAGAACCCAGGGAGATGGGTCTTACATAAACCGGACTCGATTTATTTTGAATAATACAATAACTGTGACAAAAACTATTAGATTTTGTGCTAAGTTAGACTTTGATTCTGTGTGGATTTGTCTTTCTCTCCTCGGTAGGGGAAGCTAGCATTTGGCCTGAGCCCCTGCATACCGGCGACGAACTACTGCAGCGGCGCCATCTCCACACTACTGGAATCAGGATCTTTGCCGACAGCCAGCTCTTTGCCGTTAGCTAGCTGACGACAAAGAAGGTGTTTGCCATCAGCTTACAGAAAACTGACAGCAAAGAAAGAACTGACGGCAAAGACCATGTTTGCCGTCAGCTAGCTCTTTGCCGTCTGCTCGCGGATGGCATAGAATCTTTGCCGTCCGCTAGCAGACGGCAAAGAGGGAGGGTGGCCCACTAGCAAGAACCACCTAACGGCCACTTTCTTTGCCGTCTGCTAGCACATGACAAAGAAAGTGGCCAACCTAACGTCCGTTAGATAGGCTCTTTGCCGTCTATTAGCAGAAGGCAAAGAGGCGTGACCTAACTAAAAAGCGGCCAGCGCCCGTGCCACACCCCTCTCTCTCTCCCCTCTGCCTCTCTCTCCCCCCTCACCTCACCCGTGCCGCCGGCCCCGCCGCCCCGTCCCACCGCTCAGGCCACCCCCCGCCTCCTCCACCACCGTCGGAGCCAAGGTGACCTTTATTTGTTTTTTCTACTGTTCTTTACTGTTTAGGTTTAGGTGTTATTAATAGGTTTAGGTTAGTGGTAGGTTTAGGTTAGTGCTAGGTTTAGGTTTAGATAACGAGAAGAAGAAGAAAGTTGAAAAAAAGAAGAATAAGTAGAAGAACAAGAAAAAGGAAAAAAGGAAGAGGGTCGTGGATCACCGGTCGCCGAGGGGACAGATGGTGGAGCCAGTGGGTCCCGACGCTGTCGCCCATGCCGAGAATCCCTTGATCCGAGTGCTGACCCGCCGATCGCGGGATGTCGTTTACGAAGTGCCGCCACATGTTAGACCACCTCCTCCCTATGAAGAAGATTATGAACCTCACATTAACCCAGACACATATGAAGGAGAATTCTTCCAAGAAACACACCTTTCCAAAAAATGTTTCAAGAACCGCTCTAATTCACCTCAGAACAAGTAGACCGGGACAGTGAACCTGATTTCACCCCTCAGTCGGAACAAGAAGAGCCAGTACTAGAAGAGATTCCTGCTGCGGATGACCTGTCAATGCTTGACCGGTTACGTAAAGGTGGCCTTCCACATGATGATGCATTTATTGATCCCGAAGCACTTATTGAACCCGACGATCCAGATTATTATTAGGTATTCAATTTTTTATGTTGTACTTGATTTATATAGTGACTTATATGATTGTATGATTTATATAGTTACTTGCATAATTTTCTTAATTTGTATGATTGTTTGTTATACATAGTGCTATGGTCTTGATATTCGTCACTGTCGGCCCTCGCCTGCTTTATGATTCGGACGTGGTAAATTCTCTTTTATAACTATTTCTTGCATTTTGCATTTATGACAATTATGGCCATCAAGTTCACATAGAGATATTTTAATCTAGGCAGTATGTGAACCCGGATTTGCAACCGACCCTCTTGTCGAGAAGTTAAATTTAGTTGAAAAAGAAAATGAGTATTTGAAAGAAAAAATTAAAAGAATTGAAGAAGAGAAGATGAAATTGGAGTTGTATATTGTCGATGTCGTCGATGATCACAAGATGAAGTTGAATGCAATGCGCTTGAAGATTAAGAAGATTAAAAAATATGCCATTGATAATGAGCGTTTGTATCATTATGTCGTTGGATCAATTGTTACCTTAGTTACGATCTTCATCGCATTTGTTGTGATGAGGGTAGGTTTTCTCTAGTGTTCTGCTTAACAAATGCATACTTAGCTTATTTCCCTCCTAAATGGCATAATTACCTAAGTTAGATTAAAAATGAGCTATACTTACATAAGTTAGCTCAAAACTGGCATCATCACCTAGGTTAGCATAAAAACTAGTCATCAACCTGTGCACCTGCACGGGCTAGTAATTTGAAGACTACAAAATTTGTATTGAAACAATATTTGTTGTACCATTTTTGTTAAAAATGCATAAATTTGATTTTTGCAATATTGGTACTATTTCAATTGGTCCATAGAAGGGTAATAAAGAATTGTATGCATTCACTAAATTATGTCACATTCCAGTGATATTTATTTATTTTGTACCATTTTCCCCAAATTTGGTACATCCCTATTGACAATGATTTTAATATGTTATTCCAATGGCATTGACGTAGCTCAACATATTCTCACTACTGTATACAAATCTATTTAGCCATTTTTTGGACAGATACACATGCATGCATACTTGGAGCATGTTTCACTCATATCTATATTTATACCAAGTGTTCCTTGTCTCAAAATGCGCCTAAGGTCACAGAAGACATGACATAATTATGGAAAAAAAATTAAATAGCTCAATTATAAGATACATGTAAATGTATGCATATTGAAGTGTAGAAAATCGCAGTTGCGTATGGTGTAAATCAAATACATCTCATAGTTGATGCCCTTATTATTTCGAATCTATGTATTTTTATTTTTCTTGTAGCATTTATGTGTATATGAAATCTAAGACATGGGTAATGTCTTATATATGTGATTCGACCATTACATAATCAAGATATATATATATATATATATATATATATATATATATATATATATATAGGGAAAATAGATTCTACCACCTAGTGGTAGTTACCACCTAAGAATCCACCGTTGATTTGACATGCCTAGATAAGGTTCCACCCGACCTGTTTAGAATTAATATTAATTATTTTCATTAGTTTATTTGGTGGTTACCAGGTTCGTTTGGTCGTGAGCCTATCCAAAAGTTTGAATGCACTCCTATTTATTCGTCTGGCATCCTTATCCACCTAGTAACCAACCTTGCCTCAAAAAAAAAAACCTAGTAACCAACCTAGCATTTTTCTCTACGTAAAAATAGAATTGTTTGTATATTCTTGTTGCCAAGAGCAAACATATTTTTTTCTCTATCTAGCGTTCTGCCTAGGCGACACTTCCATCACCGGCTGGAGATGGCGGTTCGGCGTCGTCGAGAGTATTCTTCTGCCACCGGCGACACAGTGAAATAACGGCGACTGCCAGCAATTGCAGCCGATTGGGATTAGGATCATGGATGCATGTTGCGTATTCATCCGGCGGACAAAATCTTTTATACTCTTCCTGATTTGTTTTCTTATCTAATATGAATTCATTGTTGACCAACAGCATAGCAAAGATGCACCTATGACCGTCTGCCTTCGTAGGCGTCAACCCCTGCTGCAGTTCTTGCATGAGTGCAACAGCATGATTATGAAGATCCAGATGATGTGACGACGAGGAGCGACGAGCAAGGCACCCGCAAGCCGCCAGGTGCACAACAGGAAGATCCCCCGCGTCATGGCGTCACCAGCGTGTAGCCGTCACCGATTCCACCGATGGTGTGTGGTACAATAAGACTGAACGTACGACACGCTCAACTAGCTGTCGTTGACTTGTGCGCTTCCCCGCCGCTGCCCTTGAAGATCTCATCACTGCATGCTACATCAATCCTATATGATCTGGAACTTGTCCAACCCAGCTATTATTACGGTCCAACAATATAGTGAACCCCAATTTGGTTCTCAAATTATAGATCAGTATACGTATATGCGCATGCATCGCCACCAGTCGAAGAAACTATCTGTTAGAGTTATGTTCCCATATTCTCTCATCTAGCTCAGTCATGTTCTAGCCAGTACACACAATTGTTTGAAGATGTAGTATGTCAACAGATTTTTTATTTTGCAATCTCATACCTTTAGGTGAAAAAGGAATAGAACAAACACATGCATACTTTAGCATATTCGATCAGTATGAAGATGTATGATTCCTTTTTCTGGAAATACTCCTCTTATCTTGGAGTATAACTAAATTTTTTTGTGGGAAGATACTTATTATTCAGACATACTCCATTCTTCATACACCTTTTTGGAGATACTCCATACTCCATACTCAACTCCTTATTTTGGACAATATAATCCTTATTTCGACATACTGCATTCTTCATACACCTTTTTTGGGATACTCCATACTCCATACTCAGTACTACAATTAAGAAGTATACAACATGCACCTTAACCAAGCAGAGATATATGCATACTCCATACTCGTGAATGTACTATTTTCAAATAACATACATATATTATTCTCTGAACTACATACTCCAATAGTAATATATTTCAAACTATGTACTATATGATATACATGCTTTTTTGCCGGAAAAAAGTGTACATATCATATAGTACATAGTTTCACACTATAAACTCCATACTCTCTTTTGGAAAAAAAACTATATACTTCTGACTATATATTCCATATTTTTTATAGAAAAAGTGAATACTTCATACTCGCAACAAAAAATAATTCATACCATATACTTCATTTTTTGGGTGCGCATACTACTTTTTTTTTGAACGGCCTGGACATGCAGGCTAACATCTACATGCGCATAGCCTTCACATATATTCTAATTTAATAAAGAAAAACTGGAGAACTACTTGAATGTATATTAGCATGAAATACAACGAATGCAAGTGCTAGAACTGTTAACCTATATACGTGGATTACAAGTTCTAAGAATATGTACTGTTGGACTAAAAAAAGGTAACCATACTTTCTTATCTGGTGCCAACCAATAGACTCATGCCCACGTCCTTATCCACTCAGCCAAGAATAAAAGAAACAGTTGAAAGCTTGGACGTACTATCCCACCTAAAAACCAGGGATTTCATTATCCAAAAGAATATATTATTTTCTCCACCGCCTGATTGCCTAAAGCTGCTAGCGGGTTAGAGGATTCTGCCCACGCTCGCTACCCAGTGCACTCGGTTGCCTCGCTGCTAGGAACAGGGACACGTGGAGGCCAAAGAAGATGATGGTAACTACCATTGCTTGTAGATAAAATTTGTCATATATATATATATATATATATATATATATATATATATATATATATATATATATATATGCAATTTCATATAATAATAATGATATCCTGAGAAAAATCCTTGACATTAGTAATATATCATTTTCTTGGCGGACAGGGTTTCTTCATGGGAGAAGATTTCTATTACAATAAAATATCATTGTTAGAGGATCTTAGGCCATACATAAAAGCCTGAACTCTTACATGCATGACTATGACGAATAGGAACATACATGCATATATGTTAGGCATTAATGGGGTGCATGTCGTGCAAAAGAAAATAATACCCCCATGCTGTTATGTGATTGATAAGAGTATACATAAAAATGACATGGGGGAGATATCAGGTAGACAAACCTAGCATTAGTATATCACCGACTTGCATTTATGTCTCTTCCCGTCGCCAGACATCTTCTTGTAGAAACCCTAGAATATATCAATCATTTTTTATCATAAAAACTGGGCACCTGAATATATCATAATAACAACAATCACTAATGTATCTTGATCTGACGCGCCAGACACCATGTGACATCCAGGATGAAAAATTGATGACACCATGGAACGCCGTCAGCCAATCATCATCTAAAATTCATGTCGGAGTGTTTTAGACATGTGCTTTACTTTTTTAGGCGAGTCTTGGGCCTAAAACAATAATTCTACAGCAGACACGTTTACAATGGAATACGTAATCGTAAGCTTTTAGGACTCGACCCCAACTGACCTCTATGGTACTTGCTTGATCCTAACCCTAGAATTTAGATCTTTAGGTTAAATTTATGTTTTATTGGGACAACATGTGGGTTTGTAAGATGCCTCTCATTAGTAAATAAAAAAGTATTGGAATATACTAAACTTGTGTGGTTAAAATCTACTATAAACGTCAAAGCTATTCTGAAATACACTTTAATGGCAAAAACAAATAGCAAGTCATGTTTGTAATAAGGGGCCTGATAATACTAAGATTGCCTTTTTCTAAAATATATATGCACAAATTAAACATGGCCCTAAAATTAAATCCGAGTTGCCAGAATCTCTTACCAGATCTAAGACAGGAAATAGTAAACTTCACCTCCCTTCAGTTCCAACAAATAATTAATTTGTCATAGTAAAGGGACTAAAAAATCGTATATATACTGGTACTGTCTTTCTTCAAACTTAACCATTGTATCTAGCTGTATTAACTAATTCAATGTAATACAGAGTGTGAACTGGCAAAAGGCAAAGTGAGAAGAGGAAATCAAATCAGATTCGTTTTATACATCTGCATGGTATGGTTTCCCCTTTTTAATGAACTTACGTGAAAAATAATAATTTGTTAACTAGCACATGCTTACAGATCCACCATATTTAAGAACGTCCAGCCATTAATAATTGCATCCATTAATCCCGTATACATACTTACAACTCAATGGAATACGCTAGGGGACCAAACCTGACGGCCCGTTTACATCAACTAATAGACGCAGGATTCATACTAGATTTTCTCACGGTGGTAGCATGCAGTAGAACAGGGGCAGAGGGTCTCCACCGTCTCCACGTAGCAGGAAAGAGAGCAGGACTATTGAAGGGGAGGAGAAGGCATGCAGCGGCCATGTAGAGGAGTCGACGGGGAAGCGTTTTTTCCCCTTCTGTATCCGCAGTAAGGTTGGATCGAGGCATAGAGCGATCTGCAATAAGAAGATGAGAGGAGAAAAAGAAAGATAAGAAAAATTCTTCTTCTTCTTCTTCTTCTTATTCTTCTTCTTCTTCTTCTTCTTCTTCTTCTTCTTCTTCTTCTAGCTAGTCTTCTTCTTCTTCTTCTTCTTCTTCTTCTTCTTCTTCTAACTTTCTTCTTTCCCAATTTGCAGATTTGCTTTAGATGAGGAAGCTTACATTGATGGAATCTACTCTTCTCTTTATGCTTCCTTTTTGTTTTGGTTTTGTAGGATGAACAATGTGAAACTTGCTACCTATATATGTATGTATGGATGAAACCATTATATGCTAGTTGTTGGATATGTTGGCTAGCTATATATATTGCATATGAACTTTTGATTTGGTATGTATGTGTTGGATGATCATATCCATATGGCACGGATATGATTTGGTATGTATATGTGTTGGTATGCTTGTTGAAAGTATTTTCATGTGTGTGTGTGTGTGTGTGTGTGTGTGTGTGTGTGTGTGTGTGTGTGTGTGTGTGTGTGTGTGAAATTCTGTGAAATTGATTGAATTTAAGAAAAAACAGAAAAAACAGGGGCTATACAGGCACTTTGTCGTCTGCTGGCAGTTGTCGTCTGCTGGCAGACGGCAAATCTGCCACGTGTCAGATACCTGTGCAACCTAGGATGCACTGGGCTTGCCTATATGGCATGCTTTGCCGCTTGCTGGCGGATGGCAAAGACGTTTGCATCTTTGCCATCCGCCAGCAGGCGACTAAGCATGCGACGTGTCAGCTACCTAGGGGCATCTAGGCTGGCCTATTTGGGCGCTTTGTCTTTGCCGTCTGCCAGTAGACGGCAAAGAGGCTTTTGCCATTGTCTGTTCAATCAGATGTGTGGACGTCTGCTGGCTGACGGCAAAGACCTTTACCGTCCGCCAGGCATGCCTTTGCGTTCAGCCATGGCAGATAGCAAAGTTCCTGATTCCTGTACTGCCATGAGCATATGCCGCATCAACATCACTGCCGGGAACTCACGCGGCAGCGGCGGCATGCCTACAAGCCCCTATTGTATCTCCACCTCAGCAGCCAAATCGGGAGGAGGCATCACCATAAGCATCTGGTGCATGTCCAGTCCCGAGGACGAAGCCCGGCATTGGAGGCATCGAACTCAAAGGTGGTGGCACCGAAGAGCTGGAGCGGCGGCGGTTGAGGTCAGGGCACCAGGAGCTTAAGGAAGATATCGATGTGATATGCCTCCACGAGAACCTGGTTGGCATGTCCGAGGACGGCGGCCTGCACCTGCATGAGTGCATCGATGAAGGCCGTCGTGTTGTCATACCCTATGTCGCGCATGTTAGGGTCGAGCCACGCGGCAATCTAGTCCCCCACGGTGTGCTCCTTGGCGAGGGTCTCGTGCATGCGCTTCTCCTACTTCTTCCTCTCCGCCAGCTCTGTGCGCATCTTGCCATGCTGTCGGTGCATCGTTAGCAACACGTTGTCGGCAATGGAGCCCTACAGCACAGCGCCGACTTGGGCACTTGAAAACATGCTCAGTGTGCTCGCGCTGGCCTTGCTGAACAGCCAACACTTTGAAGGAAATATGCCCTAGAGGCACTAATAAAATTATTATTTATTTCCTCATATCATGATAAATGTTTATTATTCATGCTAGAATTGTATTAACCGGAAACATAATACATGTGTGAATATATAGACAAACAGAGTGTCACTAGTATGCCTCTACTTGACTAGCTTGTTAATCAAAGATGGTTATGTTTCCTAACCATGAACAAGGAGTTGTTATTTGATTAACAAGGTCACATCATTAGTTGAATGATCTGATTGACATGACCCATTCCATTAGCTTAGCACTCGATCGTTTAGTATGTTGCTATTGCCTCCTTCATGACTTATACATGTTCCTATGACTATGAAATTATGCAACTCCCGTTTACCGGAGGAACACTTTGTGTGCTACCAAACGTCACAACGTAACTGGGTGATTATAAAGGTGCTCTACAGGTGTCTCCGAAGGTACTTGTTGAGTTGGCGTATTTCGAGATTATGATTTGTCACTCCGAATGTCGGAGAGGTATCTCTGGGCCCTCTCGGTAATACACATCACTTAAGCCTTGCAAGCATTTCAACTAATGAGTTAGTTGTGAGATGATGTATTACGGAACGAGTAAAGAGACTTGCCGGTAACGAGATTGAACTAGGTATTGGATACCGACGATCGAATCTCGGGCAAGTAACATACCGATGACAAAGGGAACAACGTATGTTGTTGTGCGGTTTGACCGATAAAGATCTTCATAGAATATGTAGGAACCAATATGGGAATCCAGGTCCCGCTATTGGTTATTGACCGGAGACATGTCTCGGTCATGTCTACATTGTTCTTGAACCGTAGGGTCCGCACGCTTAAGGTTTCGATGACAGTTTCATTATGAGTTTATGTATTTTTATGTACCGAAGGTTGTTCGGAGTCCCGGATGTGATCACGGACATGACGAGGAGTCTCAAAATGGTCGAGACATAAAGATTGATATATTGGACGGATATATTTGGACACCGGAAAGGTTTCGGGTGAGATTGGAAATATACCGGAGCTCCGGGAGATTACCGGAACCCCCCGGTAAGTATATGGGCCATATTGGGCCTTAGTGGGATGAAGGGAGAAGGAGCAAGGGAGGGGGCGCCCCCCCCCCCAAGCCCAATCCGAATTGGGAAGGGGGCCGGCCACCCCTTTCCTTCTCTCCTTCCCCCTCTTCCTTCCTTCTCCTACTCCGAATAGGAAAGGGGGGCCAAACCTACTTGGAGTAGGTTTGCCCCCCTAGGGCGCGCCACCTCCTTGGGCCGGCCTCCTCCTCCCTCCCTCCTTTATATACGGGGGTAGGGGGGCACCCTAGACACACAAGTTGATCACTGAGATCGTTCCTTAGCCGTGTGCGGTGCCCCCCTCCACGATATTACACCTCGGTCATATTGTAGCGGTGCTTAGGCGAAGCCCTGCGACAGGAGAACATCAAGATCGTCACCACGCCGTCGTGCTGACGGAACTCCTCCCCGCGCCTCTGCTGGATCGGAGATCGGGGTGCATCATCGAGCTGTACGCGTGTCAAGAACTCGGAGGTGCCGGAGTAACGGTGCTTGGATCGGTCGGACCGGGAGGACGTACAATTACTTCCTCTACGTTGTGTCAATGCTTCCGCTTCGGTCTACGAGGGTACGTAGACAACACTCTCCCCTCTCGTTGCTATGCATCACCATGATCTTGCGTGTGCGTAGGAATTTTTTTGAAATTACTACGTTCCCCAACAGTGGCATCCGAGCCTAGGTTTTTATGCGTTGATGTTATATGCACGAGTAGAACACATGTGAGTTGTGGGCGATATAAGTCATACTTCTTACCAGCATGTCATACTTTGGTTCGGCGGTATTGTTGGATGAAGCGACCCGGACCGACATTACGCGTACGCTTACGCGAGACTGGTTTTACCACCGTGCTTTGCACACAGGTGACTAGCGGGTGTCAGTTTCTCCAACTTTAGTTGAACCGAGTGTGGCTACGCCCGGTCCTTGCAAAGGTTAAAACAGCACTAACTTGACAAACTATCGTTGTGGTTTTGATGCGTAGGTAAGAACGGTTCTTCCTCAGCCCGTAGCAGCCACGTAAAATTTGCAACAACAAAGTAGAGGACGTCTAACTTGTTTTTGCAGGGCATGTTGTGATGTGATATGGTCAAGACGTGATAAGATATAAGTTGTTGTATGAGATGATCATGTTTTGTTGAAGTTATCGGCAACTGGCAGAAGCCCTATGGATGTCTCTTTGTTGCATAAGATGCAAGTGCCAAATAATTGCTTTACTTTATCGCTATACGATAGCAATAGTTGCAAGAGCAATAGTTGGTGAGACAACCATGTGATGACACATTGATATAGATCAAGATGATGAAGATCATGGTGTCGTGCCGGTGACGATAGAGATCATGACAGTACTTTGGAGATGGAGATCAAAGGCGCAAGATGATCATGGCCATATCATGTCACATATTTTGATTGCATATGATGTTTATCTATTATACATCTTATTCTTGCTATGATTGACGGTAGCATTTTAAGATGATCTCTCACTAATTATCAAGAAGCGTTCTCCCTGAGTATGCACCGTTGCCAAAGTTCGTCGTGCCCAGACACCACGTGATGATCGGGTGTGATAAGCTCTACGTCCATCTACAACGGGTGCAAGCCAGTTTTGCACACGCGGAATACTCAGGTTAAACTTGACGAGCCTAGCATATGCAGATATGGCCTCGGAACACGGAGACCGAAAGGTCGAGCGTGAATCATATAGTAGATATGATCAACATAAGATGTTCACCATTGAAAACTAGTCCATCTCACGCGATGATCGGTTATGGTTTAGTTGATTTGGATCACGTGATCACTTAGATGACTAGAGAGATGTCTGTCTAAGTGGGAGTTCTTAAGTAATATGATTAATTGAACTTAAATTTATCACGAACTTAGTCCTGGTAGTATTTTGCAAATTATGTTGTTAGATCAATAGCTCGCATTGTTGCTTTCATATGATTATTTTTGATATGTTCCTAGAGAAAATTGTGTTGAAAATGTTAGTAGCAATGATGCGGATTGGATCCGTGGTCTGAGGTTTATCCTCATTGCTGCACAGAAGAATTATGTCCTTAATGCACCGCTAGGTAACAGACCTATTGCAGGAGCAGATGCAGACGTTATGAACGTCTGGCTAGCTCAATATGATGACTACTTGATAGTTTAGTGCACCATGCTTAACGGCTTAGAATCGGGACTTCAAAGACGTTTTGAACGTCATGGACCATATGAGATGTTCCAGGAGTTGAAGTTAATATTTCCAGCAAATACCCGAGTTGAGAGATATGAAGTCTCCAACAAGTTCTAAAGCTAAAAGATGGAGGAGAATCGCTCAACTAGTGAGCATGTGCTCAGACTGTCTGGGTACTTCAATCGCTTGAAACAAGTGGGAGTTAATCTTCCAGATAAGATAGTGATTGACAGAATTCTCTAGTCACCATCACTAAGTTACTAGAACTTCGTGATGAACTATAGTATGCAAGGGATGATGAAAACGATTCCCGAGCTCTTCGTGATGTTGAAATCGACGAAGGTAGAAATCAAGAAAGACCATCAAGTGTTGATGATTGACAAGACCACTAGTTTCAAGAGAAGGGCAAAGGGAAAGAAAGGGAACTTCAAGTGGAAAGACAAGCAAGTTGTCACTTCCATGAAGAAGCCCAAAGCTGGACCAAAGCCTGAAACTGAGTGCTTACACTGCAAAGGAAATGGTCACTGGAAGCGGAAAAGCCCTGAATATTTGGTGGATAAGAAGGATGGAAAAGTGAACAGGGGTATATTTGATATACAGGTTATTGATGTGTGCCTTACTAGTGTTTATAGTAGCCCCTGAGTATTTGATACTTGTTCGGTTGCTAAGATTAGTAACTCGAAACAGGAGTTACAGAATAAACAGAGACTAGTTGAAGGGGAAGTGACGATGAGTGTTGGAATTAGTTCCAAGATTGATATGATCATCATCGCACACTCCCTATACTTTCGGGATTAGTGTTAAACCTAAATAAATGTTATTTGGCGTTTGCGTTGAGCATGACTATGATTTGATCATATTTATTGCGATACGGTTATTCATTTGAAGTTAAAGAATAATTGTTATTCTGTTTACATGAATAAGACCTTCGATGGTTATACACCCAATGAAAATAGTTTGTTGGATCTCGATCGTAGTGATACACATATTCATAATATTGATGCCAAAAGATGCAAAGTTAATAATGATAGTGCAACTTATTTGTGGCACTGCCGTTTGGGTCATATCGGTGTAAAGCGCATGAAGAAACTCCATAAAGATGGATTTTCGGAATCACTTGGTTATGAATCATTTGATGCTTGTGAACCGTGCCTTTTGGGCAAGATGACTAAAACTCCGTTCTTCGGAACAATGGAACGAGCTACTGACTTATTGGAAATAATACATACTGATGTATGCAGACCAATGAGTATGAAGGCTCGTGGAAAGTATCGTTATTTTCTGACCTTCACAAGATGATTTGAGCAGATATGGGTATATCTACTTGATGAAACTTAAGTCTGAAATAGTTAAAAGGTTCAAAGAATTTCAGAGTGAAGTGGAAAAATCATCGTAATAAGAAAATAAAGTTTCTGCGATCTGATCGCGGAGACGAATATTTGAGTTACGAGTTTGGTCTTTAATTAAAACAATGTGGAATAGTTTCACAGCTCACGCCACCTGGAACACCACAACGTTATGGTGTGTCCGAACGTCATAACCGCACTTTATTGGATATGGTGCGATCTATGATGTCTCTTACTGATTTACCAATATTTTTTTTGGGGTTATGCATTAGAGACAGCTACATTCACGTTAAATAGGGCACCATCTAAATCCGTTGAGACGACACTATATGAACTGTGGTTTAGCAAGAAACCAAAGTTGTCGTTTCTTAAAGTTTGGGACTGCGATGCTTATGTGAAAAAGTTTCATCCTGATAAGCTCAAACCCAAATCGGAGAAGTGCGTCTTCATAGAATACCTAAAGGAATTTTTTGGGTACACCTTCTATCACAGATCCGAAGGCAAAACATTCGTTGCTAATAACTGGATCCTTTCTAGAGAAGGAGTTTCTCTCGAAAGAAGTGAGTGGGAGGAAAGTAGAACTTGATGAGGTAATTGTACCTTCTCCCTTATTGGAAAGTAGTTCATCACAGAAATCTGTTCCTGTGACTGCTACACCAATTAGTGAGGAAGCTAATGATGATGATCATGTAACTTCAGATCAAGTTACTACCAAATCTCGTAGGTAAACCAGAGTGAGATCCGCACCAGAGTGGTACGGTAATGCTGTTCTGGAAGTCATGTAACTAGACCATGATGAACCTACGAACTATGAGGAAGCGATGATGAGCCAGGATTCCACAAAATGGCTTAAGGCCATGAAATCTGAGATCGGATCCATGTATGAGAACAAAAGTGTGGACTTTGGTGGAGTTGCCCGATGATCGGCAAGCCATTTTGTATAAATGGATCTTCAAGAGGAAGACGTACGCTGATAGTAGTGTTACCATCTACAAAGCTAGACTTGTCGAAAAAGGTTTTTGACAAAGTTCAAGATGTTGAATACAATGAGATTTTCTCACTCGTATCGATGCTTAAAAGTCTGTCCGAATCATGTTAGCAATTGCCGCATTTTATGAAATCTGGCAAATGGATAAACAAAACTGCATTCCTTAATGGAGTTATTAAAGAAGAGTTGTATGTGATGCAACCAAGAGGTTTTTTCGATCCTAAACGTGTTAACAAAAATGTGCATCTATGGACTGGTGCAAGCATCTCGGAGTTGGAATATACGCTTTGATAAGTTGATCAAAGCATATAGTTTATACAGACTTACAGTGAAGCCTGTATTTACTAGAAAGTGAGTGGGAGCACTACAGCATTTCTGATAAGTATATGTGAATGACATATTGTAGATCAGAAATAATGTAGAATTATTCTGCAAAGCATAAAGGAGTGTTTGAAAGGAGTTTTTTCAAAGAAAGACCTCGGTTAAGCTGCTTACATATTGAGCATTAAGATCTATAGAGATAGATCAAGACGCTTGATAAGTTTTTTCAATGAGTACATACCTTGACAAGATTTTGAAGTAGTTCAAAATGGAACAGTCAAAGAAAGAGTTCTTGCCTGTGTTACAAGGTGTGAAATTGAGTAAGACTCAAAACCCGACCACGGCAGAAGATAGAAAGAGAATGAAAGTCATTCCCTATGCCTTGGCCATAGGTTCTATAAAGTATGTCATGCTGTGTACCAGATCTATTGTATACCCTGCACTAAGTTTGGCAAGGGAGTAAAATAGTGATCTAGGAGTAGATCACTGGACAGCGGTCAAAATTATCCTTAGTGGAATAAGGATATGTTTCTCGATTATGGAAGTGACAAAAGGTTCGTCGTAAAGGGTTACGTCGATGCAAGTTTTGACACCGATCTGGATGACTCTAAGTCTCGATCTAGATACATATTGAAAGTGGGGGCAATTAGCTAGAGTAGCTCCGTGCAGAGCATTGTAGACATAAAAAAAATTGCAAAATACATAACGGATCTGAATGTGAAAGACCCGTTGACTAAGATTCTCTCACAAGCAAAACATGATCACACCTAAGTACTCTTTGGGTGTTAATCACATAGCGATGTGAACTAGATTACTGAATCTAGTAAACCCTTTGGATGTTGGTCACATGGCAATGTGAACTATGGGTGTTAATCACATGATGATGTGAACTATCGATGTGAATCACATGGTGATGTGATCTAGATTATTGACTCTAGTGCAAGTGGGAGACTGAAGGAAATATGCCCTAGAGGCAATAATAAAGTTATTATTTATTTCCTCATATCATGATAAATGTTTATTATTCATGCTAGAATTGTATTAACCGGAAACATAATAAATGTGTGAATATATAGACAAACAGAGTGTCACTAGTATGCCTCTACTTGACTAGCTTGTTAATTAAAGATGGTTATGTTTCCTAACCATGAACAAGGAGTTGTTATTTGATTAACAAGGTCACATCATTAGTTGAATGATCTGATTGACATGACCCATTCCGTTAGCTTAGCACTCGATCGTTTAGTATGTTGCTATTGCTTCCTTCATGACTTATACATGTTCCTATGACTATGAGATTATGCAACTCCCGTTTACCGGAGGAACACTTTGTGTGCTACCAAACGTCACAACATAACTGGGTGATTATAAAGGTGCTCTACAGGTGTCTCCGAAGGTACTTGTTGAGTTGGCGTATTTCGAGATTAGGATTTGTCACTCCGAATGTCGGAGAGGTATCTCTGGGCCCTCTCGGTAATACACATCACTTAAGCCTTGCAAGCATTTGAACTGATGAGTTAGTTGTGAGATGATGTATTACGGAACGAGTAAAGAGACTTGCCGGTAACGAGATTGAACTAGGTATTGGATACCGCCGATCGAATCTCGGGCAAGTAACATACCGATGACAAAGGGAACAACGTATGTTGTTGTGCGGTTTGACCGATAAAGATATTCGTAGAATATGTAGGAACCAATATGGGCATCCAGGTCCCGCTATTTGTTATTGACCGGAGACATGTCTCGGTCATGTCTACATTGTTCTCGAACCGTAGGGTCCGCACGCTTAAGGTTTCGATGACAGTTTCATTATGAGTTTATGTATTTTGATGTACCGAAGGTTGTTCGGAGTCCCGGATGTGATCACGGACATGACGAGGAGTCTCGAAATGGTCGATACATAAAGATTGATATATTGGACGGATATATTTGGACACCGGAAAGGTTCCGGGTGAGATTGGAAATATACCGGAGCTCCGGGAGATTACCGGAACCCCCCGGTAAGTATATGGGCCATATTGGGCCTTAGTGGGATGAAGGGAGAAGGAGCAAGGGAGGGGGCGCCCCCCCCCCCCCAAGCCCAATCCGAATTGGGAAGGGGGCCGGCCCCCCCTTTCCTTCTCTCCTTCCCCCTCTTCCTTCCTTCTCCTACTCCGAATTGGAAAGGGGGGGGGGGGGGCAAACCTACTTGGAGTAGGTTTGCCCCCCTAGGGCGCGCCACCTCCTTAGGCCGGCCTCCTTCTCCCTCCCTCCTTTATATACGGGGGTAGGGGGGCACCCTAGACACACAAGCTGATGCAGGTGAGGGACGTCGTCTCAGGACGTGCTGATGCAGGTGATGGAGGTGGCCTGGCCACGGTAGTTCCAGCTCTTCGGTGGCAGTAGTTTTGAGTTCGGTAGCAGCAGCAGCAGATGGTGATGGCAACGCTGCCTCCACCTCAGGTTTTTTTAAAGTGGATATTAGTGATTTCTCTCCTATCCCTTACTATATACCCACCCCCCCCCCCCCCGCGTTGAGATGTACTCCCTCCGTTCCTTCATATAAGGTGTATTTGTTTTTTGATAAAATTCCACAATGTAAGGTGCATTTGTTCTAATTCCTCGTAATTCTGATCTTGGCCCTCCAGACAAAGGAAAGTATCTCTCCCCTGATTGCATGTATCTCTCCTTGTAGAGAAACAAAAGGAAACTATCTCTCTCCTGATTGTGTGTATCTCTTCTTTTCCTAGCCTAAATGATTTATTGCCGCTAATCAATGAATTAGACAAGGGTAATTTCGTTCTAAATAGTACATAATTATGTGCCTTGGTTAACATGCTGAAAATAATACACCTTAGATATTGGAATGGAGGGAGATAGTTAATGACATTTTTTTAATTAAAAACATTTAAGATTGTATGTATAAATGTCCGTCCCATATTTACGAAATGGGCACCCCACATTTCAAATACGTGATTTGCTTATCAGAAAAAACTATTCAGCGTTGGTGATAAAGCATTTAATCGTGCGGCGAGATGCGTAGGAGGGACGAGAGAATGCGGTGGCACGATCTAGATCACCCCATTTCCGCAGCAGGGCGATGCGGGGTTCCTGGCAACTTCTCGATGGTGATCGGATGCGCGTATCTATATTTTTTGTGTTGTGTTACCCAGGAAAAAGATAAATTATTTCCCAACTACATTGTTAGGAACGCTGGCTTTTGTGCATCAAATGATATATACATGGAGCTCTAAAAAGTAACATCTACAAGGACATTTTGTTGTCACGCCCCGATTGATTGAACCATGTGCGAACGAATACTTACTAAATAATACAGAGTATGTAGTTTTTTTAAATCCTTTTATGCGTGAGTTTTAATGTATATGTGTTCAAAAAAAGTGTTTTAATGTATATCGCTCAGCTCATACGGGATGAAATCTCATGGCCTATCACGAGTTTTAATGTACGCAGTGAAACGAAGCGATTCTTCTCCAGCCTGGCCGCTGAAGCTCCAGCTCTTTGGTGGCAATACTATTTAATTCGGTAGTAGCAGCAAATGGTGATGGAGACACTGCCTCCACCTCAGGGGTTCGCCTCTGGGATGAATATGCAGCAGCAGATACTGATGGAGCTGCCTCCTGCACAGGGGATCACCGCCGGGATGGATATGCAGGAGATACCTCTGCCACCGGGGTTCGCCACGGGGATGGATATGGAGCAGATGCATATGGTGATTCCTCAGCCACTAGGGTTCGACGACGAGACGGGGATGGCGATGCAGCAGTTGCTTATGGCGATGCCTCCGTCACCGGAGATTCCTGCCGGGCTGCAGACGAACACCGGTTTTTTGTACCCGTACTGAAACGATGAGATCCAAACCCGTGTTCATCCCTTCAAGTGAAAGCATTCAACAATGGACGATAGTTCATCAATGTTTTGTCGTCTAGTTACATCTAGATGAAATCTTTCGTCAAATTTTATGTCCTTTCTGTATAATGAATAATTAATGGCTAAATCTGTATTGTCCTGTTGCTGGCTGCTGGCATTTAATGAATACAAATAGCTTAGCTGGCACCATTATACAACGATCTATGTGCAAAATCTTTGGTGTTTGTGTTTTCAACATCTAATAGATGTCAGCTAAGATGACGTCAGCAGATAAACAAAAGCGCCATAGTTCTATTGGTTGTATGTTTTTCTGTTTTCTCATTGTATTTTTGTTTTTCGTCAACGACAGAAAAATCCGCTCAAACAAATATGCCACGAGAGCTAAGGTTCAAACTGGAGACCCCTTGTTGGTTCTGGCATGCACAAACCGGACTAGAGTAAAATCAATTTTATGCACGGCTAGGCTGCATCGTGTCGCTGATGCGTGGTGCGATCTGATTCGCAGTGCTCCGGTGCCATCTAGAGCGACATGCGGTGTGCTACTGGATTTTTAGTCAGCAAGGTACTAGTGTTTACTTCTTTTCTCAGTGGACACACACGTTCAATACTAGGGATGACTTAACATGGTAAAAAGCACCCGAGTGACAAAGTAAGCATTTTTCTTTAAAAATATCAGTGAATAAATTGTAGAACAAGACGAATAGGTTTTTTAGGACAATGTGAATAGTTTTTAAAAATTCATGATGAACATTTTTATAAACGAAAAAATGAGCATTTTATAACTATGCAATATCCATTTTTTAAATGTGGTGACCATTTTTGAAACACATGATTAAAAACTTGTATAACTTGTGAAATGTTCTCAAAATGCAACAAACATTTCATATAAGACAGTGAATACATTTTAAAACAGGTTGAACATCCTTTCAAATGCTTTGAACATTTCTAGAAAATACGTGATGTACATTTTGGAGCATGGTGACTATATATGAACATTTTTAAGTAACCGATGAAAAAACTAAGAATAAAATTCTGAAATTAAAAAATAAATAAGATAATGATAAAGGAAAGAAAGAATGTAAAACAGAAAGACAGAAAAAGGACAAAATGAACGGAAACACAGAAAAATTTAATAATATTTGTGAAATAAAAAAATGTCCATAAATTTGGAAAAATATCATGATTATTTTTCTAAACTGAAACATGAATTAAAAACATGATTTGTTTTAAATTTCATTATTTTGAAAAATGATAATGACATTTTATAAGTAATAAAAATGTAAAACTACCATAAATGTTTTATAAATGTGGATATGAACCTTGCTGACAACCTTGCGCCCACCACTACTTGCAATCATGCTGTAGGCATGTAGTTGCAAAGATGTTCACCCTGTTTTAAAATGTAGTCACTGTCTTATATAAAATGTTTGTTGTATATAGTTCCTCAATGTTTTGAACATTTAATATAGTTCCTCAATGTTTTGTCGTCTACTTACATCTAGATGAAATCTTTCGTCAAATTTTATGTCGTTTCTTTATAATTAATAATTAATGGCTAAATATATCTTCTCCTGTCACTGGCTGCTGGCATTTAATGAAATACAAATATCTCAGCTGGGATTATTATACAACGATCTATGTGCAAAATGGTGTTATTTTTTCCACATCTAATAGACGTCAGCTAACATGATGTCAGCAGATAAACAAAGTGCCATAGTTGTATTGTCTTTTTTTCTGTTTTCTCATTGTATTTTTGTTTGTCATCAACAACAGAAAAATTTGCTGAAACAAATATGCCACGAGAGCAAAGGTTCAAACTGGAGACCCCTTATTGGTGAAGGCATTCACAAACCGGACTAGAGTAAAATCAATTCTATGCACAGCTAGGCTGCGTCGTGTCGTTGATGCGTGGTGCGATCTGATTTGCAGTGCTATGAATGGGCAAAGGAGAAGGCCTTGCCGCCGGGCGTGAAGACGACAGCGGCCACCTGGGCGCCGGTGAGCACGGCCTGCTCGCTGGCCTTGTTGAACTGCCCCCGCTAACGCACATACCGGGCGTCCTCCTTGATGATCCGGCGGGGGATGGTCTTCTACCGGCCGTTGCCACCCTTCCTCTTGGCCACAATCGCTCGCTCTTTCACGGTAGAAATGAAGGAAGTAGAGACAGGAGGTGGATGAAGATCCCTCGGGGTCTGGGGTGGGGTGGGGGAGGAGGTTATATAGCAGCGCTGGGTACTGCATTGAAACTCATGCTTGGTACGGCCTGGTACGTACCGTATCACCTTTTCTGGCCTGGTATGCTGCACTACCCTCTTTGCCGCACGATTGGTACGTGAGCAGCTCATGTACGCGTACTGAGCCAAATGTGTCAGTACCCAGTGGCATTGTACAACACACGAAATGTGCGCGTACTAACCCAAGTGTGTCAGTACACCGGCTACAGTGCGAACTTGTTCACGCTCGGCGGCTGCACCGATCACATATTTTTCTGCATGTCCAACATAGGCACCACGGATTTTCTGATGCATGCATGTATACAAATCTCACCCCATACATAGCCACCTCTTAATATGACAAAGGTCTATTTTATGACAAAATGAAGCACCAAGTGATACAAACTGTTGGGGCAAACCCCTGACCACCTCGCCACTCATCTCCTCTCACTCGCTCGGACGAAGGTGAAAGAAGGAGCACATTGAAAAAAAAATCGGCGCACAAACGCCCCTCCGCATGAACGGCCTTCGTTTACTGGGCACATACCCCGGCTAAGTGGCACACACAGCGGCTCGGCAACTCACTGACACAGCGATCCGTACATAAGGGAGGGGGGGTTATACCCGTCACACACACGCATGACCAGGCCACGGCCACACACACCTAACACATGCACGCACGGATCACCCGGCCACTAACCCAACTAACTAGTAGGCCGCTAACAACCCTATCCAGCTGATCTGATCCATGCACTAACTAACCTCACGCATGCAGGTCTACTCACCTGGCCGGCACATACTCGGCCACTACCTATGACCCAGCTAACTACACGCACGCACATATCCATCTGATGCATGCAGCTATCTAACTCATGCTCACACCACGCACACTGGCACGGCCACCCACCGGCGCCTCCCTAGACCTAGGCAACTTGTGGTTTACTCTAACACAAACACTATGAGCACACACTCAGTCTCTACATGGATAGGATGCACATATACAAATAAACAAGGCAGCAAATAGCAAATTCACACAAGACAAAAGCTATGCCTAAGGGATGAAAGAAAACCAAATGATCGAACCATCGATCAACAGATTACATCAACAATCGTATCCGCCACAAGAACAACGATGTTCTGCAACAGCAACCCCTTCAGGAAGGAAATGCCAATCTAGCGCCACAGTCATTGGATCAATCTACTGAAGGCGAGATTCTATGTCTGAGCATATCAAAGCAATGTCATCAACAAGGAGACGACACGTCATCTATCAACAAGGCCAGATTCAGAGTTCACTTATTGCTGAAGCAATGTCTGTTCGAGAGTACGTCATTTTTGTGAAGATCAGAGGCTGCCCTACACACTTGGTCTAGCCGTATTGTGAGTTGAAGATGCCCACGAGCCTGCGTGGTCTTGGGAAAGGGGTCAAGGGATTGGAAGATCTTGGCTTGCACCTCGAATTTCTTGCCTAGGCCATTCACCACCTTTTAAGTGAGCGCCCGATCAGAGATGGGCTCGCCCTGGTCCGTGAGAGCATTAGCGAGGCGCTTGAGGCAGCCATACTAGGCCGCGATGGTTGTTACATCGACATGGCACGATTTATTTAGAATAATACAATAATTGTCAGAAGAAACTATTAGACTCTGTGTGAACTTAGACTTTGATTGTGTGAGGATTTGTCTTTTTCTCCTCGGTAGGGGAAGCCAATGTTCGGCCCGACCTCCTGCATCCCGGCGACGAACTCCTGCAGCAGTGCCATCTCCATGAGCATATTCCGCATCCCCATTACTACTCAGGTGGCAGCAGCGGCTTGGTCATTGTAGCCCCTATTGTATCTCCACCTCGGCGGCCAAACCTTGACGAGGAGGGATCACCATAAGCATCTGGTGCATGTCCACTCCCAGGGATGAAGCCAGCTGTTGGAGGTATCGAAGTCAAAGGTGGTGGCACCCAAGAGCTGGAGCAGTGGTGGTGGAGGCAGGGCCACCAGGAGCTTGTGGCAGATATCGATGTGATAGGCCTCCATGAGAACCTGGTTGGCGCATACGGTGACGGCAGCCTGCACCTACATGAGTGCGGCGACCAAGGCCGCCATTTCCTCATACCCCATGCCGTGCATGTCAGGATCGAGCCACGCGGCAATCTGGTCCCCCGCGGCGCGCTCCTTGGCCAGGGCCTCCTCCGCGTGCTTTTCTGCTTCTTCCTCTCTGCCAGCTCTATGTGCATCTCGCTGTGCTGCTGGTGCAGCGTCTGCATCCTGTTGTCGGCGGCGGCCCCCTGAAGCTCCGGGCCGTCCCCGGGCATGAAACAGTTGACGATGGTGTCGATGGACGAATGGCCGTAGGGGAAGGCCTTGCAGCTGGACGAGAAGATGACGGCGGCCACCTGGGTGTCGGAGAGCATGGTGAGCGTGCTGGCTTTGCTGAACAGCCCCTGCTTGCGCTTGGAAAAGCACACATGCCGGGCGTCGTTCTTCATGATCCGGTGGAGTTCTTCCGGCAGTTGCCACCCTTCGCTTGGCCGACATTGCTCGCTTGCTTGCTCGCTCGCTCGGGATCAGGCAGAGTACACATACACAATGTTGCAGTACGGGCGTACATATTTCCTTATAGAAGAAATATATGCGCATACCGACCCTATATAACAATTATACACTTTCCCGGTGGCATCCTAGAGCCAAATGTCAGTACCTACCCATGTGCACACAGTGCGTTCATGCTGGGGTGGCGGCTGCATTGATCCGGCGTGTCGTAGTAACGATTCACATTGTAGTATGCTTCGGAGGGCAGCGGCTCATGCAAGTATTGTTTGACGCACAAACGGTAGCGTTCCTTCTGTTGTAGAAGGCAAGCAAGGACAAATAAAGTGTCCAAATAATTCACTATTTTTGTTGCAATGTGGATGACTGATACCTCCTGCGAGGCATCCCTCCCATACAACTGATCACATGTTTTATTTTTCAACACTCTCCCTTAATCAATTCGTCATGTTATATTGCAAACTAATAACATCTCCAGAAACCCTGGGAAAAATTAAGGAGAAACATTAAAATATATGCCATTGAAAACTTCTTTAAAACCTAGTGGGAAAAATATAAGAAGAAACCAATCTGACATAGATCCGCACTTGTATTTATATTGTCTCATTAAAAAGCTTATATGAGAAATATCAATTCCCTGAACCTCATTCTAGAATGTAAACATTGGTAGAGACAATATGAATATCACAATAATTTATTTGCATATTATCCTCTTACATTTATGTAACTCGCGATGATAAATATAACCCATAAGCAATACAAGTGCCACTATCTTGGTTGTTAAAGATAGCTTATTCAAATGAATCTGCACATAATCTCAGATGTTGCCAGTCTTTTGATGCTTCAGATAAAATAATGACAACAAAATAATCACTTGAAGGACCCCATTTAGAGTATATTCTGAAGTGGAATACTCTTCCAGTAAATCAAGACTTTCCTATGACATTCTTGGGATCAAATTATTAGCCAGTATCTGGATACACCATTGTCCCATCTTAACATTCCCGATAGAATTAATCAAGTCCTGCTGTGTCTTGGATATATCTGAGGATATTCCTTACACCAACCATAATACCTTTTGTTGGGGATCTACTCTCAATAAATTGCCAACAAATATAATGTCGGGCCTGACCTATTTTGCAGGATATATGAGTGCTCCGATGGTATTTAAATGTGGAACTTCAGGTCCACTATCCCGTCACTGTCTCCCAAATGGGTTTGTATCCCATGTAAGGTATAATATGACTATACGTGTCTTTGATATATCCATATTGAACTTTTCCAATATTTTTAGATATATAAAGACTGATATACATTTATTCCCATGGGAATATGCTCAAGCTATAAACTTAGCATCATTATGTTTGACCCAAATATTTTTTTAAATGATTGTGTCTATCTCATATGTCTTGTATAGACATTGATGATAAGATCATCCACATCACAAAGATGATGTAAATCCAATTCAGGATATCTTCATGAACACACATCAATAATTACTAGTATTAGGGTAATCCTTATTAAGGAGTAACTCACTTAGTCAGTTGTACCACACAACTCTCCGGCCTCTTCAGAGTTATAGAATGACTTCTAAAGCTTCATACTAATATGTTGTGATTTGTCATTGGATTCAGAATACTAAGCCCTTTCGATGACTTCAGTATATATATCCGAACTGAGTGATCCATGTGAGTATGTAGCCACTACATACATCAACCGCATGAATATGTACTGACATTTCAGTATAGAAACATAATTACACTCATGCTGAGGAGGTATACTACATCGTAAACGATGTAGGGTCTCTATGGAAACCCATACGCTACAAGCCTCGCTTTCTCACCAAGTCATCTATTTTCGTTTCCGAACAAAAACTAACTTCTCTTCTCTATAGAAGATACTTATGAGGAGAAGGTTTAACTATGGTAAACACCTATCTTTTGATGAGCGAGTGCAACTCTTACTAAATTGCTTCCTCTCATTTGAACCAATATAAATGCAAACAACACTCTCCATGGATTACGGTTCAGGGCCCAAAAGGATTTCTGGAATTCTCAAGAAACAATATATGTCGACAAATGTAGACTTCTCATATGTGATTCTCGTGAATAAATATCAGTTTTGGAATTCTTGTTATGCCTCTTAACTCCCCTTGATTTCCCATAAGAACAGAGTCGAGGTGTTTCGATGACCCAACACCTAAGGTTCAATCACATTTACTCAATGAGGAGACCATATCCTCTATTTCACGGAAACAAACGAGAACTTAATCTCATGTGACCAAAAGTATCCCCCTCTTTCTCTCTTCTAGGGATACTAGTGGTTATTAGGTACCTCCACTCGTTTTCGTACTAGACTTCAGCGACACCTTTGTCATCAGTAAATGTATATGACAGATGATTTGCAATATGTTGCAGATTTCTCATAACCTAACCTCTAGTTCTGTTTCTTAAGTAGGTGGACAAAATGTCTACGACATTTCTTATGCATTTCCTGGAATTCTATGTGGTACATTTCTCATCTCCCCCTAAAGCCAGAAAATGTCCTTATTGCAAAAGGAATTGGTGCACGGGCTGCGAGTAACTTCATCACTGAATGTTAATGTATTTGACAGATTAACAATCATATCACATTTATTCCTCACATAGATCCCAAATATATGTGAAGGCCCTTGATGAAGGCTGGAGTGGTGATATCGGTATTCAACTGAATTACCACAGATGGGAAATACTTCATGGATTTCCACTTAAAAACTACAAGGGGACTCAGTATTATATGCATTTGATCACATTTAGACCAAATATGCGGTGTGTGAGACCGCGTGTTTGTGAACATGTTTGCAATAGCCATTCGTAAATGGCAGTGAGTTGAGGGGAGAGTAACTTGGTGCTAGCTAGCTAATAATAGTCCACATTAGGATGTGAATTACTGGATTTTTCATTACTTGTCATTTCATTCAGAGCATGATACATACTTATTTTAAAATGATAAACGGGATACATACATATGAATTAGCAATGTTGGATATCATGTAATAATGTTGATTACACCTCATGCATGAAGTGTGGTTTAAATTAGCTACTCAGTGATGCATGCGAATATGAGGGATACAGTATTAACACGTAAATAACTTGTTGCCATGGATTGTAGCGATGCTTAGGCTGGTCGTAGTGGGGAGTATCATATTACTAGTGTATGATATAATACATCTGTAATGCATAGTATCATATATTAGTATCACAGGTAGTATCATAGCTAGGTCCAGGGTTCAATTACCTCAAGCTAGCTCAGCGCAAGTTAAAGATGATTATCATTGGTACAGATGTCATTAACACATTTTTAGAAAAATGTAATTAACACTTTTAAGAATAAATGTAATTAACCCTTGGCCATGAAGCATCATGAGCTATTATTTCGAGGGCCGTAGAAATGAACTGTGATGGGCCGAGAGTGTTCTAATTAAAAAGGCTAGGGCCCAGAGAGATCAGCTCTTCATGAACTCTTTTTTGGAAGGCAAGCTCTTCATGAACTCTTGATGCATGCTCCGCTTTCAAACACAAAACTATCCAGCGCATGCATGGACATTAATTTCGTGAATTTATTGTCAATCAGTTACATATGCATCTTCTAAGTCGGCCGCGTCAAGCTTTTGTTATATATTACAATGCATCTACCTAGATCTGGATGATATATTTCCTCAGTCATTATGTTCTCTCCTAATCATATTAATAATTAATCAATGGCGTCTAATAGTTGGAATTTAGTTTATATGAAGAAGATGCCTACGCCAGCAGGGTTGGCCGCCACGATGGATTTGGTGCAGCTGGACATTCCTCAGCTGCCTGAGTTCGACACCTGGATAGAGAAGGAGATACGCACTTGCTTATGTCTTTACCGCCGCCTCACCGGAACTTCCCACCGGGATGGAGATGGTGTAGCAGTCGCTTGAGCCGAACGTCGGCTTCCTGTATTGAGAAGAAGATAAGATCCAGACCCAATCCGAGTCATGGTGAACATTTCGTGTAAATACGAGGTGAACATAACTCATAATGTTGGGTTTTTTCCCAAAAATGCCTTGAACAATTTTTAAAAATGTGGGAGCATTTTTAAGAGTGATGAAATTAATTAAAATTACACAAAGATTTTCTTCATATGTTACATACATTTTCATAAAATTGTGTGGAAAAACATTTATATGTTGTGAACATTTCTCCTATAAACCTCTCTACACTACCGCTGTTCTAGGTTGTTCTCGGCATGCATGCAATCTGGCTCACACAATCTTCCTTGCTGGCCCGATTTTACGGCACTGCCAAAAATAAAGATCCCTAGGCAGCTCTTGCAGAAGCGGATATGACGGGCATCCTCCAGCTCGATCCGGTGAATGACGGTCTTCTTCCTCCCTCGCTCAGAGAAAGGGACGAAGAGGAGTATGTATGGCTACGTCTCGGGGTCGGGGGGTTTATATAGCAAGCGGCCAGTGAGGAATCGCTTCACTGAGCTACGTACATTAAAAGTCGTGAAAGGCCATGAAATTCAATTCGGTATTCGCTGAGCTGTGTACATTAAAACTCACGCGTCAAAGGATAACTACATGCACCAACTAAAAATTTCTAGCTCTGAACAACTAAAAATCATAAACTTGAGCGTAAAAAAATTGCAAGATATGAACAACTAAATATCATGAACCTGAGCATGAAAAAAAGGCAAGACCGGAACAGCTAAAAATCATGAACTTGTGCATGAAAAACATGCATCTGAACAACTAAAAAGTCACGAAGTTAAGCATGAAAAAATTACAAGATCTGAACTATGAGAAGGCATGTACTTGAGCATGAAAAAACATGAAAACTTATATAGTACTACTATGATAATTGAACCAACTAATGCATAGATCTTCCACGGAACCTGTGTTGGTGTCTAGCCCTAGCTCTCCTCCTCACCTTCAGCTCTCTCTCTCGCACAGACGTAGAAGAAAGAAGCAAGAAGAACGAGAAGAACACAGCAAGAGTTTGCCCCGGCGCACGTACGCCGCCGGCCGCACGAACGGCCGTTTATATTTCCCTCGAGCAACAAACTCAAGATCGATCTGTTACAACGCAGGGGTATTTATACCCTGGGACTCACCGGGCACGTACCCACGTCCCAGATCACGCTGAGCACCCGATCCGGCCCGCGCCATCCACGCCCCCCGGCGACATGCACGTACATGCCCAGGTCGTGCGCGCCCAGGGCCGGTCCTGAGATTTCGGGGCCCCGGGGCGAACTAAAAATTTGGGGCCCTTAATGTATATACACTTATTGTAATATATGTATATCTATGTATATTTTTCTCAAAATAATGTATGAATAAATTATTACTAGTAACACTTAAATGCATCCAAAATTAGTATGTGTATCATATAAGTTATACATATTACCTTAAAATTTCTTCTAAAATTCCTCAATGCAAAGTCACATATGATGGGGTCGATGTCAATCCCATCCAATAATTTCTTCTCGATGCATAATGTAGCCAAAACATAACCTCTACTGAGTCATTGTTGACATCAAATAATTCTTCAATAATTCAACTTCGAAAAGCTTCTTTCGGCCGATGCGACCGTCACAAGCACAGTAAATAAGATGTGATAGATAATGGAGGTATTAGGATAAGAATCAACTACTCTGGCATGCTCGAAAATCTCCAGAGCAGACATTACGCCATCTGGCAAAGTGAATCTCATAATCATCAATTCAGAAATAAGATTGTATACCTCAACATCAGATGAACCATTAAGAGAGAAAGTTTCTGCAAATTTAGTGCAACATTCTTCAAGTTCATTGTCACTTAATGACATCCGGGTGCCCGAGCTCAATAAAAATCCGAATATATCTTTAAACACCATGAGTTATTTGAATCTATCATTCAAATAAGTGATCGCCATATCAATCAAAACATTAAAATATTTCCTCTTACCGGAGGACGTCATAATAACACACACAATGATGAAAACAAAACAATTTGTTCTATCAATTATTGAAAGTGCCGGCTATGCATCAACGGAATTTTTTTGTATCAATATTATATGAATATACCTCAATACCTGACGGAGTGATGATTAAACTTCAGTGCGTGTGCGTATACAATACACAGGGGTCTGCACAGCGCCTAGAGCCTGCAGAGGATTGAGAAGAGAACAATTGAGCAAATGCAAAACAGGGCCCCGGAATTGAGATCAGCGGCAAACGTACACAAATTAGGAAGGAAATTACCAGAGAGCTGGGGGCGGCCAGGCGGGAGTGCATGTGTGCGTGCACGACGGCGTCGGCGGCCAACAGCTAGTCTGGGACCTTAGAGTCGTTGCGTGACTCCGCCTGATGGAATGGTCGAACAGAAGGAAGGAAATCGCCCATGCAGCTAATTGATCGCTTTTTTTTACGTGAAAGGAAATTCCGCTGATTGCTGGCTATCAAACACTCGATCGCTGGTCCCCGCAAAAAAAAAAACACTCGATCGCTGGGATCGGGACATCGAGCTGCGGCTCCCTGGGACGCGTCTGCCTAATATGGGCCATAGGCCTATAGCTTAACAGGGGGCCCGGGGCGGCCGCCCCCTGCCCCTCCCCAGGGCCGGCCCTGTGCGCGCCCGCCAGGTGTGACTCCAACGCTCCCCCAATTCCCGTCAACAGAACACGCACACACTACACGCGGCTAATACATGCATGCACTCACGTCTAGCTAGCTCACGTATGCATGCACGGCTTATTTGTCTAACATTCACCCACCCTAAGCCGTGGCCTAGAGGAGTCCGCCGTCTTCGACTCCGACGACGTCCACCAGCAGTGCACGCTCCGCCGCCGGCTCCCTCCGCAGCTTGGGGCAGTCCATCTTGAAGTGGCCGCGCTCGCCGCACTTGTAGCAGCGCCGGCACCGGTTCCCACCGCTGCTCGACGCCACGCTCTTGTCGTCGTCGTCGTCCCGAGCACCGCCGTGTCGACGCTCCCGTGCTGCCCACTGCGCCGCCGTCATGAGGAGCTGCTCACCCGCGCGCTCGCCGCCGTCTTGTCCACGGCGCCGGACCCACTCCTCGAACGCGCGCAGCCGCCCGAGCGCCTCGTCGAATACCATCGTTGTCACGTCGTGGAACTGCTCGATGCCGGCGACGACGGGGAAGAGGCGATCCGGCACCGTATCCAGCAACTTCTTGACAAGTGCTGCGTCGCCCAGCGTCTCCCCGAGGTTGGCGTACCTCGACGCCATCGCCGCGAGCCTCCCGCCATACACGTTGAGCTCCTCGCCGTCCGCCATCTTCAGGCGGTCGAATTCGCCGCGCGTCGTCGCCAGCCTCGCCGCGCGGACCCGATCGGCGCCGACGAACCTCACCTTCAAGGAGTCCCATACCTCCCTGGCGGTGAGCTTTGTCGACACTTGCAGCAACACGTTCTCCGGTAGCGCTCCGAGCAGCAACGCACGCGCCGTCATGTCCTTTCGCGCGTTCACTGCCGCATCGCCTGGCACCACCGCATCCCACACGGTGTGCACGTCGAGTATGGCCTGCGCCTTGATCGCCCAGACGGTGTAGTTGTCCACCCTGAGCAACGGCATCGCCATCGACGCCGATCCGCCCGCGCCTCCGCCATGAGGGACGAGCGCCATGGTCGCCGGTGATCGCCCGAACCGAAGCTCTGTATACCAATTGTTGGTGTCTAGCCCTAGCTCTCCTCCTCACCTTCAACTCTCTCTCTCTCACACAGACGGCCGTTTATATTTCCCTCGAGCAACAAACTCAAGATCGATCTGTTACAACGCAGGGGTATTTATACCCTGGGACTCGCTGGGCACGTACCCACGTCCCAGATCACGCTGAGCACCTGATCCGGCCCGCGCCATCCATGCCCCCTGGCGACATGCACGTACATGCCCAGGTCGTGCGCGTCCGCCAGGACCGACTCCAACGCTCCCCCAATTTCCGTCAACAGAACAGCACACACTACACGACAGCTAATACATGCATGCACTCACCTCTAGCTAGCTCAGGTATGCATGCACGGCTTATTTGTCTAACAACCTGCACGAATTTTTTTTGGACATCACTGTGACAACGAACTAAACGATTGATTCACGTCCATGTCTTCTTCTCCTCAGTACGGGAAGCCGCGATTCGGCCCGAGCTACTGCTGCGATATGTCCATCCTGGTGGGGAACTCCGGCACCGTTGGCAGCATGGCCATCAGCATCAGCTCTATCTCCGTCCAGGCGGAGATCCAGTGCCGCCATGTGCTCACCCCCCCCCCCCCCCCCCCCCCCCCCTCCCCCGTGGAATCCTTGCTGCTGACGAATCAACATGTGCATCCCGCCGGCGGCAGCATCACCATCTGCATCTCCGTGCCGGCAGCGAACACCTGTGCTGGATGCATCGCCATCTGCATCTGCTGCACGCTTGCATGAGCTGCTGCTACCGAACTCAAGGATGTAGAATTTTTTAGCATATGCACCCGGCCCTTGTTATCCTGGCTACTCTAATGTTGCTTTGAGATCTGTACTACACAACTAACTAACTACATTAAAATTTCTCTTTTTTTGTTTCTGTCATATAAAACATGTATTAAACTTTAAACTTTGCGGCACAACAAATCTTTCTACCTAGAATGTGGGATGAGACTTTCAGATTTTTTGGTACAACATAAATACTAAAAAAAAGATTTTTGAATCAAACAAATCTCATTTTCCTATTTCTATTGGAAGAAAAATTATGAATGTTTTCACGCACATACTAGTTATAAAACTTTGTTGTGCTGCAAAGTTTGAAGTTCAAAACATGTTCTATATGAGAAACAAAAAACAGAAAAATACTTGCACGAATCGCGATGGAGAAAATGAGCTGCTAGATATGAAGGGCCCAGGTGCATATGCTCGAAAACATGTTTTCGACGAACCTGGTTGATAAGCCGGGGTACCGAAGAGCTGGGCTGGCGGCAGCAGCGGGGGCACCTGGAGGTTAAGGCTGATGTCGACCTGAAAGGCCTCCATGAGAACCTGGTTGATGCGTCCGGCGGCCTGCTCCTGCATGAGCACTGTGGCGAACACCGCCATGTCCTCATACCCCATCCGTCTGCTCACATCGAGGTTGACCCATGCTGCAATCTGGTCCCCGCAGCGTGCTCCTGAGGCAGGACCTCGTCCGCGCTCTTCATCCGCTCTGCCAGCTCTGTGCGCACCTCGCCATGCTACCGGCGCAGCGTCTGCAACCAGTTCTTGTCGGCGGCGCCGTCCCCCACCCTGAAGTGGTTGGCGAGAACTTCTATTGATGAATGGCCGAAGGAGAAGTCCTTGCCGCCGGGCGTGAAGCCGACAATGGCCACTTGGGCGCCGGTGAGCAGGGCCTGCTCGCTGGCCTTGTTGAATAGCCCCCGCAAACGCTTGGAGAAGCACACATGCTGGGCGTCGTCCTTGATGTTCCGGCGGGGGGGGGGGGGGCTATATAGCAGCGGCCGGAGAGGAAATCGCTTCGCAGGTACTGCATTGAAACTCATGCTTAGTACGGCCTGCTATGTACTGTATCACCTGTTTCCGGACGCTGCACTACCCTCCTTGCAACACGATCAAGGTGAAGAAGCAAACGGAGCGCAAGCAGGAGGTCATGGCGAAGGAGCACGACGCGGAGGACCAGATAGCGGCTTGGGTCCACCTGATGAAGGTGAAGGACATCGTCTCCGAACGCGCCAAGGTTCTCCTTGAGGCGATTCACGTCGATATTGAGCCGCATGGCCAAGGTGGCCCCTCCGCTGCTACCGCAGCTCTTTGGTGGCAGTACTTTTGAGTTCGGTAGTAGCAGGAGATGGTGATGGCGACGCAGCTTCCGCCTCAGTGGTTTGCCTCCGGGATGAATATGTAGCAGCATATGGTGATGGAGCTGGCGGGATGGATATTCTGGAGATGCCTCCGCAACCATAAAACTTCGGTCAACCATTAACGCGAAAAGGTGGGGCCCAGGGACTCTTCGGCCCACGATTGACCAAAGAGTGCTCTTCGGCCAACGGGAGGTTGAAGAGTTCTTTTCGGCCCAGTTGGGGCACTCTTCGGCCAACGCGAGGCCGAGGTGCCTACTTCGGTCAACTGCCGGCCGAAGAGCCACTCTTCGGCCACTGGGAGGCCGACGGGGTGCTAGTTTTGCAAATAACTAGTTAGCACTGCTAATTTCCGAAATTGCTGTAAAAAACATGCTACTTTTGAAAAAAAAATCCGGGTTTCGCCGCGGGGATGTATATGGAGAAGATGCAGATGGCGATTCCTCAGCAGCATGGGTTCGACGACGAGATGGGGATGGCGTTACAGCAGTTGCTTATGGCGATGCCTCCGTCACCGAAGATCCGTGCTGGGCTGGAGACGAACGCTGGCTTCCTGTTCCGATACTGAGAAGATGAGGTCCAAACACTTGTCCATCCGTTCAAGTGAAAGCATTCAACAATGGACAATAGTTCGTCAATATGTTCTGGTCTAGTTACATCTGGATGAAATCTTTCGTCAAATTTTATGTCGTTTCTTTATTATCAATAATTAATGGCTAAATCCGTATTGTCCTATCGCTGGCTACTGGCATTTAATGAAATACAGACATTTTCTCAAATGTACTACACACGTTCGCGGGCTACAGGATTTTGAGTCAGCAATGTACTAGTGTTGATTTCATTTCTCAATGGACACACACGTTCAATACTAGGGATGACTTAACATGGTATAACAAGGACTTCAGTGACAAAGTAAGCGTTTTTCTTTTTTTTTTAAAATCCGTGAATAAATTGTAGAACGAGGTGAATAGTTTTTTTTTAAGATTATGTGAATAGTTCTAGAAAAATAATTGTGAACATTTTTATAAAGTAAAAAGTGATCATTTTTATTACTATGCAATATCCGTTTTTTAAATGTGGTGACCATTTTTGAAACACATCATGAAAAACTTGTATAACATCATGAAATGTTCTCAAAATGCAAGAAACATTTCATATAAGATGGTGACTACATTTTAAAACACAATGAACATATTTTTAATGCTTTGACATTTTCTAAAAAAAATATGTGATGTACATTTTAAAACATGGTGAACATATTTTCAAAATACACTATGAACATTTTTAAGTAAACAATGAAAAAACGACAATCAACAGAAAAAAAACTAAGAAATAAAATTCTGAAATTAAAAGCTAAATAAGATAATGATAAAAGGGAAGAAAGAAGGGAACATAGAAAGAAATAAAATTAACAGAAACACAGAAAATTAAAAAATAATCATGAAATTAAAAAATGTCCACAAATGTGGAAAAAGATCATGCTTATTTTTCGAAACTGAAACATGAACTTATTCTTTAAAAAAATCATAATTTTGGAAAATGATCATGACTTTTCTAAAAAGTAAAAATGAAAAAAATACCGTGAATATTTATAAATGTGGAGATGAAACTTGCCGACAACCCTGCTCCCAACACTAATTGCAATATCGCTGCAGGTACGCAGTTGCATTTCGAGCGTGGATTTCCAACTAGGACAAAAAGTGGTCGGACTCGGTTGTGTATCGAGGGTAGACTTGCAACTCAGACAAAAATGGGTCGGGCCCTATTTACAGCTAACATTTTAATTCATAATATGATAAATACTATGATAATGGAGAACCCGGGGAGATGGGTCTTACATCGACCGGTCATGATTTATTTATAATAATACAAAAACTATTAGATTCTGTGCGAAGTTAGACTTTGATTCTGTGCGGATTTGTCTTTCTCTCCTCAGTAGGGGAAGCTAGCATTTGGCCTGAGCCCCTGCATACCGGCGACGAACTACTACAGCATCGCCATCTCCATGAGCATATGCTGCATCCCCATCACTGTCGGGAACTCATGCGGTGGTGGCGCGTGGCTATAAGCCCCTATTGTATCTCCACCTCATCAGCCAAATCGGGAGGAGGAGGCATCACCGTAAGCATCTGGTGCATGTCCAGTCCCGGGAGCGAAGCCCGACATTGGAGACATCAAACTCAAAGGTGGTGGCACCGAAGAGCTGGAGCGGCGGCGGTGGAGGCGGGGGCACCAGGAGCTTAAGGAAGATATCGATGTGATAGGCCTCCACGAGAACCTGGTTGGCACGTTCGGAGATGGCGCCTGCACCTGCATGAGTGCAGCAATGAAGGATGTCATGTCGTCATACCCCATGTTGCGCATGTTAGGGTCGAGCCATGCAACAATCTAGTCCCCCGCGGCGCGCTCCTTGGTCAGGGCCTCGTGCACGCGCTTCTTCTACTTCTTCCTCTCCGCCAGCCCTGTGCGCATCTTGCCATGCTGTCGGTGCAGCGTCTGCAACACGTTGTCGGCAACGGAGCCCTGAAGCTCTGTGTCGTCCCCCACCATGACGCGGTTGACGACGGTGTTGAAGGATGAATGACCGAAGGAGAAGGCCTTGAAACACGGGACCAACTTGGGCACCGGAAAGCATGGTCAGCGTGCTCACGCTGGCCTTGCTGAATAGCCAACGCTTGTGCTTGCAAAAGCACACATGTCAGGCGTCCTTCTCGAGGATCGAGCAGAGGACGGTCTTCTTCCAGCCGCTGCCACCCTTCCACCTGGCCGCCATTGCTTGCTCGCTCGCGGTCGGGGGTGAAGGAAGAGGAATGAGGAGGTGGAGGAAGATCTTTTAGGGTCACTGAGGTTTATATAGCAGCGGTCGGAGAGGAAATTGCTTGGCTGAGCTGGGTACTGCATTGAGAATCATGATTTAATATAATAAAAAATTGACGTTGATAACCACCGCACGTGTGGTCTGGAGGCAGACCGCCCGAACGGAGACGTGCGGCGGGAAGCAGCATCGACCGAACAATTTCCCCGAACCGAGACGTGCGGTGGAGGCAGCATCGACCGAACGATTTCGTTCGATCGACTCCAGCTTTACCCCTCCTACTGGGCCACAAGCGGTCAAAAGTCCAATAACAAATATATAAAAACAGCGAAGAAACTATATAAAAACAAAAAATTGTTGGTTAAAAGACACATAGTGCAATTTGTTGGGGAACGTTGCAGAAAACAAAAATTTTCCTACGGTTTCACCAAGATCCATCTATGAGTTCATCTAGCAACGAGTGATTAGATGCATCTATATACCTTGTAGATCGCAAGCGGAAGCGTTCAAAGAATGGGGATGATGTAGTCGAACACGACGTGATCCAAATCACCGGAGATCCTAGCACCGAACGGACGGCACCTCCGCGTTCAACACACGTACGGAACAGCCACGTCTCCTCCTTCTTGATCCAGCAAGGGAGGGAGGAGAGGTTGAGGGAGATGGCACCAGTAGCAGCACGACGGCGTGGTGTTGATGGAGCTGCAGTACTCCGGCAGAGCTTCGCTAAGCACTATGGAGGAGGAGGAGGTGTTGGAGAGGGAGAAGTAGGCAACCAAAGGCCTAGGTATGAAGTCCCTCCTTTCCCCCACTATATATAGGAGGGCCAAGGGGGGTGGCCGGCCCTAGGAGATCCAATCTCCTAGGGGGGCGGCGGCCAAGGGGGTTTCCCTCCCCCCCAAGGCACCTAGGAGGTGCCTTCCCCTCCTAGGACTCTTCCTCCCTCTTAACGGAGTGCGTAGAAGCTCATACAAACGGAGCGCGTAGAAGCACTTCAAGAGGAAATAGCGGGATTTTTGCTCGACCAGGTCATAAATCCGAATGGAGAATTCTATTACCCGCTACCGCCCCCATGAAAACCACTTACAATTGTCATCGTGCTCCGAAGGCACCAATTAGGCTAATGCCACTGGCTCCGAAGGCAACATTCATATGTAGGAGAAATTGTATATAGCTATACATGTGTGAATGTGTGAATTAATTGATATGGTGGTTTCTGAGACATTGATGATATATATATATGCATGACTGGTTCTACTAGAAATTCTATATATATATACACACACACACACACACACACACACACAATGTGTAGTATCGTAAAATACTAGCAAACGAAAAAGAATTAAAATGAAAACACAAAATTAAATGAAAAAGAAATCATAAAACTAAAAAAAACCTAAACCTTATAGTACCGGTTGGTATTACCAACCGGTACTAAAGGGCTCCAGGCCCCCGGAGCTGGCTCGTGCCACGTGGTTGCCCTTTAGCACCGGTTCGTGCTGAACCGGTACTAAAGGGGGGGGGGGGGGGCAGCCTTTAGTGACCACAATTTAGTGCTGGTTATGTAACCGGCACTGCAGGGCCTTACAAACCGGTGCTAATGCCCGGTTCTGCACTAGTGTAATTTCGCGAATTTATTGTCAGTCGGGTACATATGCATCATCTAAATCGGTCACGTCAATCTTTTGTTATATATCACAATGCATCTACCTAGATCTCGATGAAATAATCATTATGTTGTCTCCTTATCATATTAATTATTAATCAATGGCATCTAATAGTTGAAATTTGTTCATATGTAGAAGATGCCTCCGCCAGCGGTTGGCCGCCATGATGGATTTGGTGCAGCATTCCTTAGCCGCCTGGGTTTGACACCGGGACGGAGGAGATACACTCTTGCTTATGTCTCTACCGCCGCCTCCACCCGAATTTTCCCCCGGGATGGAGATGGTGTAGCAGTCGCTTGAGCCCAACGTCTGCTTCCTGTGTTGAGAAGAAGATAATATCCAGACCCAGTCCGAGTCATGGTGAACATTCTGTAAATACGAGGTGAACATAACTCATAATGTTGTTTTTTTTAAAATGCCTTGAACAATTTTTTAAAATGTGGGAACATTTTCAAGAGTTATGAAATTAATAAAAATTACACAAAGATTTTCTTCATATGTTACATTCATTTTTATAAAATTGTGCAGAAAAACATTTATATGTTGTGAACATTTCTCCTATAAACCTCATACACTACCCTCTGTTCTAGGTTGTTCGCGGCACGCATGCAATTTGGCTCACACGATCTGCCTTGCTGGCCCAATTTTACGGCACTGCCAAAAATAAAGAACCCTAGGCAGCTCTTGCAGAAGCAGATGTGACGGGCATCCTCCTGCTCGATGCGGTGGATGACGGTATTCTTCCACCCTCGCTCAGGAGTGTGTATGGCTACGTCTTGGGGTCGGGGGGTTTATATAGTAAGCGGCCAGTGAGGAATCGCTTCACCGAGCTACGTACATTAAAAGTTGTGAAAGGCCATGAGATTCAATTCGGTATTCGCTGAGCTGTCTACATTAAAACTCAAGCATCAAAGGATAACTACATGCACCAACTAAAAATTTCTAGGTCCGAACAACTAAATATTATGAACTTAAGCCTAAAAAATTTGCAAGATATCAACAACTAAAAATCATGAACCTGAGCATGAAAAAAAGCAAGACCCGAACAGCTAAAAATCATGAACTTGTGCATGAAAAGCATGCATCTGAACAACTAAAAAGTCACGAACTTAAGCATGAAAAAATTGCAAGATTTGAACTATGAGAAGACATGTACTTAGCATGTAAAAAACATTAAAACTAATACAGTACTACTACGATAATTCAACCAACTAATGCATAGATCTTCCATGGAACCTGCACGATTTTTTTTTTTTGGATATCACTGTGACCACGAACTAAATGATTGATCCACGTCCATGTCTTCTTCTCCTCAGTAGGGGAAGCCGTGATTTGGCCCGAGCTACTGCTGCGACATGTCCTTCCTGGCGGGGAACTTCGGCACCGTCGGCAGCATGGCCATCAGCATCAGCTCTATCTCCATCCGGCGGAGTACCAGTGCCGCCATGTGCATCCCGGCGGCGGCAGCATCACCATCTGCATCTTGGTGCCGGCAGTGAACACCTGTGCTGGATACATCGCCATCTGCATCTGGTGAATGCTTGCATGTGCTGCTGCTACCGAACTCAAGGATGTAGAATTTTTGAGCATATGCACCCGGCCCTTGTTATCCTGGCTACTCCAATGTTGCGTTGAGATCTGTGCTACACAACTAACTAAATACATGAAAATTTCTCTTTTTTTGTTTCTGTCATATAAAACATGTATTAAACTTTAAAATTTGTGGCAGAACAAAACTTTTTACCTAGAATGTGGGATGAAACTTTCTGACTTTTTGCTACAACATAAATACTAAAAAAATGAACTTTGAATCAAACAAATCTCATTTTCCTATTTCTATTGGAAGAAAAATTATGAAAGTTTTATCCCACATACAAGTTAGAAAAGTTTGTTGTGCTCCAAAGTTTGAAGTTCAAAACATGTTCTATATGAGAAACAAAAAACAGAAAAATACTTGCACGAATCACGATGGAGAAAATGAGCTGCTAGATATGAAGGGCCCGGGTGCATATGCTCGAAAACATGTTTTCGACGAACCTGGTTGACAAGCCGGGGTACCCAATAGCTGGGCTGGCGGCAGCGGCGGGGGCACCTGGAGGATACAGCTGATGTCGACATGAAAGGCCTCCATGAGAACCTGGTTGGTGCGTCTGGCGGCATGCTCCTGGATGAGCACTGTGGCGAACACCGCCATGTCCTCATACCCCATGTTGCTCACATCGAGGTCGACCCACGCCGCCCACAGCATGCTCCTGAGGCAGGGCCTCGTCCGCTCTTCATCCGCTTCTTCCGTTCCGCCAGCTCTGTGCGCATCTGGCCATGCTGCCGGCGCAGCGTTTGCAACCAGTTGTTGTCGGCAGAGCCGTCCCCCACCCTGAAGTGGTTGATGACAAAGTCTATTGATGAATCGTTGAAGGAGAAGGCCTTGCCGCCGGGCATTAAGCCGACAACGGCCACCTAAAAAGATCCGATGGGGGACGGTCTTCTACCGGCCGTTGCCACCCTTCCTCTTGGCCACCATTGCTTGCTTTCTCATGGTCGAAACGAAGGAAGTGGAGACGGGAGGTGGATGAAGATCTCTTCGGTCGGGGGGGGGGGGGGGGGGAGGCGTTATATAGCAGCGGCCAGAGAGGAAATTGCTTTGCTGAGATAGGTACTGCATTGAAACTCATGCTTGGTACGGCCTGCTATGTACCTATCACCTGTTTCCATCCTGGTACGCTGCACTACCCTCCTTGCAACACGATCAAGGTGAAGAAGCGAACGGAGCGCAAGCAGGAGGTCATGGCGAAGGAGCGCGACACGGGGGACTAGATAGCGGCTTGGGTCCACCCGATGAAGGTGAAGGACATCGTCTCCGAACGCGCCAAGGTTCTCCTTGAGGCAATGCACGTCGACGTGAGCCGCATGGCCAAGGTGGCCCCTCCGCTGCCACCGCAGCTCTTCGGTGGCAGTACTTTTGAGTTCGGTAGTAGCAGGAGATGGTGATGGCGAAGCAGCCTCCGCCTCAGTGGTTTGCCCCCGGGATGAATATGTAGCATCAGATGGTGATGGAGCTGCCGGGATGGATATTCAGGAGATGCCTCCGCCGCCGGGGTTCGCCGCGGGGATGGATATGGATAAGATGCAGATGGTGATTCCTCAGCAGCCAGGGTTCGACGACGAGATGGGGGTGGCGGTACAGCAGTTGCTTATGGCAATGCCTCCGTCGCCGGAGATCCCTGCTGGGCTGCAGACGAACGCCGGCTTCCTGTTGCCATACTGAGAAGATGAGGTCGAAACACGTGTCCATCCGTTCAAGTGAAAGCATTCAACAGTGGACGATAGTTCGTCAATCTGTTGTCGTCTTGTTACATCTGGATGAAATCTTTCATCAAATTTTATGTCATTTCTTTATTATCAATAATTAATGGCTAAATCTGTACTGTCCTGTCGCTGGCTACTGGCATTTAATGAAATACAGACATCTTCTCAAATGTACTACACACGTTCGCGGGCTACTGGATTTTGAGTCAGCAATGTACTAGTGTTGACTTATGTTCTCAATGGACGCACACGCTCAATACTAGGGATGACTTAACATGGTATAACAAGTACTTAAGTGACAAAGTAAGCATTTTTCTTTAAAAAAAATCAATGAATTAATTGTAGAACGAGGTGAATAGTTTTTTTAAGATTATGTGAATAGTTCTAAAAAAATAATTGTGAACATTTTTATAAAGTAAAAAATGAGCACTTTTATTACTATGCAATATACATTTTTTAAATGTGGTGAGCATTTTTTAAACACATGATGAAAAACTTGTATAACATCAGGAAATATTCTCAAAATGCAACAAACATTTCATATAAGACGGTGAATACATTTTAAAACACGGTGAACATATATTTAATGGTTTGAAATTTTCTAAAAAAATATGTGATGTACATTTTAAAACATGGTGAATATATTTTAAAAATGCACTATGAACATTTTTAAGTAAACGATGAAAAAACGACAATCAGAAGAAAAAACTAAGAAATAAAATTCTGAAATTAAAAGCTGAATAAGATAATGATAAAAGGGAAGAAAGAGGGGGAAATAGAAAGAATAAAATGAACGGAAACACCAAAAATTAAAAAAAAATCATGAAAATAAAAATGTCCACAAAATTGCAAAAAGACTGGAAAAAAACTTATTCTTTAAAAAAATCGTAATAAATTAATTATCATAGTTGGACCAATTGGTATGAAAGGGATATCTTGATAGTTCTTTTAGGTTCTTCATTGTCATGAGATTCTGGATTTTCCTCTCAACTTCTATTTTAGCCGAAGCATTGGAAAAATAAAAAATCATTAGATCATTGGACCAGATGAACTGAAGAATTAGGTGGTTAAATGACATTAAAAAAACATTTCGAAGAGAAATGAAGGTAAGGTAGAAATGCATGTCAATGAATGATATTAACTACAATGCGGTTAGATCCATAGCCTTTTCCTCATTGGTAAGTGAATCTTCATAGGACATGATAAGAGCCGAGAACAGTGTGCCGATGCCATCAAACAGTTAAACTAATATGTTTAAGGTCCATATGAAAAAAACATGTCATAATATTACACAATAGGTTCTCAAACTCCGTGCATGCATTTTTCCATCGAGGTAGAAAATGACAAGAGCTGCACAACTACCCCATGGATATTACATATTCTATGTGTTTCATTTAGAAGGTCTTCATAGATCTTGAATTGCCTGATATGATGGTCCACACTTCTACGTCGATGATTATCCATCATACGCACTAAAGCACATGAGTTGTGTTGCTCTCACGCATGTCAATGCATGTGAGTAATTCCCTGCAAAAAATGCATGCTAGACACAATCGGGTGTGGTAAATATTCCCCATTAATCAAATTAAATGATGGTGATTAAGTAATCCCTTCTCCACTTTAATTATTCGATTATATTGTATTATTTTTGTAGAACGGAAAATTATTACATCACCGAAAATATATTAAACCATGGCTACCGATTAGGCTATATTTCTCCTGCTTCTGGAACTATAATTACTCATAGAAAGACTAAGAATACATAATTTTATTATGAGATGTCATTTAAGACATGTTAGCTAGGGTTATTTGTCAAAATAAAAATATTTGTACAATACATACAACAAGATACTTGGAGCAGAGAGCATGAAAATATCTACCATATATTCTTTCCACGCCAATCGAAGCAAACTTTGTTACATATATGGTTACGTAATCATCTTTCAATACAAGTTCTCTGTTATCCCTGCAATTTAGTAAAAACACGTAGAGAAAGTATTTGACATGGTCTCCTTTAGTCTATATCATTTTTATGATATTGTACTAGGCCGTGCAGTTGCACGGTTGGTTGACTAGTACTATGATAATGGAGAACCCAGGGAGATGGGTCTTACATAAACCGGACTCGATTTATTTTGAATAATACAATAACTGTGACAAAAACTATTAGATTTTGTGCTAAGTTAGACTTTGATTCTGTGTGGATTTGTCTTTCTCTCCTCGGTAGGGGAAGCTAGCATTTGGCCTGAGCCCCTGCATACCGGCGACGAACTACTGCAGCGGCGCCATCTCCACACTACTGGAATCAGGATCTTTGCCGACAGCCAGCTCTTTGCCGTTAGCTAGCTGACGACAAAGAAGGTGTTTGCCATCAGCTTACAGAAAACTGACAGCAAAGAAAGAACTGACGGCAAAGACCATGTTTGCCGTCAGCTAGCTCTTTGCCGTCTGCTCGCGGATGGCATAGAATCTTTGCCGTCCGCTAGCAGACGGCAAAGAGGGAGGGTGGCCCACTAGCAAGAACCACCTAACGGCCACTTTCTTTGCCGTCTGCTAGCACATGACAAAGAAAGTGGCCAACCTAACGTCCGTTAGATAGGCTCTTTGCCGTCTATTAGCAGAAGGCAAAGAGGCGTGACCTAACTAAAAAGCGGCCAGCGCCCGTGCCACACCCCTCTCTCTCTCCCCTCTGCCTCTCTCTCCCCCCTCACCTCACCCGTGCCGCCGGCCCCGCCGCCCCGTCCCACCGCTCAGGCCACCCCCCGCCTCCTCCACCACCGTCGGAGCCAAGGTGACCTTTATTTGTTTTTTCTACTGTTCTTTACTGTTTAGGTTTAGGTGTTATTAATAGGTTTAGGTTAGTGGTAGGTTTAGGTTAGTGCTAGGTTTAGGTTTAGATAACGAGAAGAAGAAGAAAGTTGAAAAAAAGAAGAATAAGTAGAAGAACAAGAAAAAGGAAAAAAGGAAGAGGGTCGTGGATCACCGGTCGCCGAGGGGACAGATGGTGGAGCCAGTGGGTCCCGACGCTGTCGCCCATGCCGAGAATCCCTTGATCCGAGTGCTGACCCGCCGATCGCGGGATGTCGTTTACGAAGTGCCGCCACATGTTAGACCACCTCCTCCCTATGAAGAAGATTATGAACCTCACATTAACCCAGACACATATGAAGGAGAATTCTTCCAAGAAACACACCTTTCCAAAAAATGTTTCAAGAACCGCTCTAATTCACCTCAGAACAAGTAGACCGGGACAGTGAACCTGATTTCACCCCTCAGTCGGAACAAGAAGAGCCAATACTAGAAGAGATTCCTGCTGCGGATGACCTGTCAATGCTTGACCGGTTACGTAAAGGTGGCCTTCCACATGATGATGCATTTATTGATCCCGAAGCACTTATTGAACCCGACGATCCAGATTATTATTAGGTATTCAATTTTTTATGTTGTACTTGATTTATATAGTGACTTATATGATTGTATGATTTATATAGTTACTTGCATAATTTTCTTAATTTGTATGATTGTTTGTTATACATAGTGCTATGGTCTTGATATTCGTCACTGTCGGCCCTCGCCTGCTTTATGATTCGGACGTGGTAAATTCTCTTTTATAACTATTTCTTGCATTTTGCATTTATGACAATTATGGCCATCAAGTTCACATAGAGATATTTTAATCTAGGCAGTATGTGAACCCGGATTTGCAACCGACCCTCTTGTCGAGAAGTTAAATTTAGTTGAAAAAGAAAATGAGTATTTGAAAGAAAAAATTAAAAGAATTGAAGAAGAGAAGATGAAATTGGAGTTGTATATTGTCGATGTCGTCGATGATCACAAGATGAAGTTGAATGCAATGCGCTTGAAGATTAAGAAGATTAAAAAATATGCCATTGATAATGAGCGTTTGTATCATTATGTCGTTGGATCAATTGTTACCTTAGTTACGATCTTCATCGCATTTGTTGTGATGAGGGTAGGTTTTCTCTAGTGTTCTTCTTAACAAATGCATACTTAGCTTATTTCCCTCCTAAATGGCATAATTACCTAAGTTAGATTAAAAATGAGCTATACTTACATAAGTTAGCTCAAAACTGGCATCATCACCTAGGTTAGCATAAAAACTAGTCATCAACCTGTGCACCTGCACGGGCTAGTAATTTGAAGACTACAAAATTTGTATTGAAACAATATTTGTTGTACCATTTTTGTTAAAAATGCATAAATTTGATTTTTGCAATATTGGTACTATTTCAATTGGTCCATAGAAGGGTAATAAAGAATTGTATGCATTCACTAAATTATGTCACATTCCAGTGATATTTATTTATTTTGTACCATTTTCCCCAAATTTGGTACATCCCTATTGACAATGATTTTAATATGTTATTCCAATGGCATTGACGTAGCTCAACATATTCTCACTACTGTATACAAATCTATTTAGCCATTTTTTGGACAGATACACATGCATGCATACTTGGAGCATGTTTCACTCATATCTATATTTATACCAAGTGTTCCTTGTCTCAAAATGCGCCTAAGGTCACAGAAGACATGACATAATTATGGAAAAAAAATTAAATAGCTCAATTATAAGATACATGTAAATGTATGCATATTGAAGTGTAGAAAATCGCAGTTGCGTATGGTGTAAATCAAATACATCTCATAGTTGATGCCCTTATTATTTCGAATCTATGTATTTTTATTTTTCTTGTAGCATTTATGTGTATATGAAATCTAAGACATGGGTAATGTCTTATATATGTGATTCGACCATTACATAATCAAGATATATATATATATATATATATATATATATATATATATATATATATATATATATATATATATATATATATATATATATATATATAGGGAAAATAGATTCTACCACCTAGTGGTAGTTACCACCTAAGAATCCACCGTTGATTTGACATGCCTAGATAAGGTTCCACCCGACCTGTTTAGAATTAATATTAATTATTTTCATTAGTTTATTTGGTGGTTACCAGGTTCGTTTGGTCGTGAGCCTATCCAAAAGTTTGAATGCACTCCTATTTATTCGTCTGGCATCCTTATCCACCTAGTAACCAACCTTGCCTCAAAAAAAAAAACCTAGTAACCAACCTAGCATTTTTCTCTACGTAAAAATAGAATTGTTTGTATATTCTTGTTGCCAAGAGCAAACATATTTTTTTCTCTATCTAGCGTTCTGCCTAGGCGACACTTCCATCACCGGCTGGAGATGGCGGTTCGGCGTCGTCGAGAGTATTCTTCTGCCACCGGCGACACAGTGAAATAACGGCGACTGCCAGCAATTGCAGCCGATTGGGATTAGGATCATGGATGCATGTTGCGTATTCATCCGGCGGACAAAATCTTTTATACTCTTCCTGATTTGTTTTCTTATCTAATATGAATTCATTGTTGACCAACAGCATAGCAAAGATGCACCTATGACCGTCTGCCTTCGTAGGCGTCAACCCCTGCTGCAGTTCTTGCATGAGTGCAACAGCATGATTATGAAGATCCAGATGATGTGACGACGAGGAGCGACGAGCAAGGCACCCGCAAGCCGCCAGGTGCACAACAGAAAGATCCCCCGCGTCATGGCGTCACCAGCGTGTAGCCGTCACCGATTCCACCGATGGTGTGTGGTACAATAAGACTGAACGTACGACACGCTCAACTAGCTGTCGTTGACTTGTGCGCTTCCCCGCCGCTGCCCTTGAAGATCTCATCACTGCATGCTACATCAATCCTATATGATCTGGAACTTGTCCAACCCAGCTATTATTACGGTCCAACAATATAGTGAACCCCAATTTGGTTCTCAAATTATAGATCAGTATACGTATATGCGCATGCATCGCCACCAGTCGAAGAAACTATCTGTTAGAGTTATGTTCCCATATTCTCTCATCTAGCTCAGTCATGTTCTAGCCAGTACACACAATTGTTTGAAGATGTAGTATGTCAACAGATTTTTTATTTTGCAATCTCATACCTTTAGGTGAAAAAGGAATAGAACAAACACATGCATACTTTAGCATATTCGATCAGTATGAAGATGTATGATTCCTTTTTCTGGAAATACTCCTCTTATCTTGGAGTATAACTAAATTTTTTTGTGGGAAGATACTTATTATTCAGACATACTCCATTCTTCATACACCTTTTTGGAGATACTCCATACTACATACTCAACTCCTTATTTTGGACAATATAATCCTTATTTCGACATACTGCATTCTTCATACACCTTTTTTGGGATACTCCATACTCCATACTCAGTACTACAATTAAGAAGTATACAACATGCACCTTAACCAAGCAGAGATATATGCATACTCCATACTCGTGAATGTACTATTTTCAAATAACATACATATATTATTCTCTGAACTACATACTCCAATAGTAATATATTTCAAACTATGTACTATATGATATACATGCTTTTTTGCCGGAAAAAAGTGTACATATCATATAGTACATAGTTTCACACTATAAACTCCATACTCTCTTTTGGAAAAAAAACTATATACTTCTGACTATATATTCCATATTTTTTATAGAAAAAGTGAATACTTCATACTCGCAACAAAAAATAATTCATACCATATACTTCATTTTTTGGGTGCGCATACTACTTTTTTTTTGAACGGCCTGGACATGCAGGCTAACATCTACATGCGCATAGCCTTCACATATATTCTAATTTAATAAAGAAAAACTGGAGAACTACTTGAATGTATATTAGCATGAAATACAACGAATGCAAGTGCTAGAACTGTTAACCTATATACGTGGATTACAAGTTCTAAGAATATGTACTGTTGGACTAAAAAAAGGTAACCATACTTTCTTATCTGGTGCCAACCAATAGACTCATGCCCACGTCCTTATCCACTCAGCCAAGAATAAAAGAAACAGTTGAAAGCTTGGACGTACTATCCCACCTAAAAACCAGGGATTTCATTATCCAAAAGAATATATTATTTTCTCCACCGCCTGATTGCCTAAAGCTGCTAGCGGGTTAGAGGATTCTGCCCACGCTCGCTACCCAGTGCACTCGGTTGCCTCGCTGCTAGGAACAGGGACACGTGGAGGCCAAAGAAGATGATGGTAACTACCATTGCTTGTAGATAAAATTTGTCCTATATATATATATATATATATATATATATATATATATATATATATATATATATATATATATATATATATATATGCAATTTCATATAATAATAATGATATCCTGAGAAAAATCCTTGACATTAGTAATATATCATTTTCTTGGCGGACAGGGTTTCTTCATGGGAGAAGATTTCTATTACAATAAAATATCATTGTTAGAGGATCTTAGGCCATACATAAAAGCCTGAACTCTTACATGCATGACTATGACGAATAGGAACATACATGCATATATGTTAGGCATTAATGGGGTGCATGTCGTGCAAAAGAAAATAATACCCCCATGCTGTTATGTGATTGATAAGAGTATACATAAAAATGACATGGGGGAGATATCAGGTAGACAAACCTAGCATTAGTATATCACCGACTTGCATTTATGTCTCTTCCCGTCGCCAGACATCTTCTTGTAGAAACCCTAGAATATATCAATCATTTTTTATCATAAAAACTGGGCACCTGAATATATCATAATAACAACAATCACTAATGTATCTTGATCTGACGCGCCAGACACCATGTGACATCCAGGATGAAAAATTGATGACACCATGGAACGCCGTCAGCCAATCATCATCTAAAATTCATGTCGGAGTGTTTTAGACATGTGCTTTACTTTTTTAGGCGAGTCTTGGGCCTAAAACAATAATTCTACAGCAGACACGTTTACAATGGAATACGTAATCGTAAGCTTTTAGGACTCGACCCCAACTGACCTCTATGGTACTTGCTTGATCCTAACCCTAGAATTTAGATCTTTAGGTTAAATTTATGTTTTATTGGGACAACATGTGGGTTTGTAAGATGCCTCTCATTAGTAAATAAAAAAGTATTGGAATATACTAAACTTGTGTGGTTAAAATCTACTATAAACGTCAAAGCTATTCTGAAATACACTTTAATGGCAAAAACAAATAGCAAGTCATGTTTGTAATAAGGGGCCTGATAATACTAAGATTGCCTTTTTCTAAAATATATATGCACAAATTAAACATGGCCCTAAAATTAAATCCGAGTTGCCAGAATCTCTTACCAGATCTAAGACAGGAAATAGTAAACTTCACCTCCCTTCAGTTCCAACAAATAATTAATTTGTCATAGTAAAGGGACTAAAAAATCGTATATATACTGGTACTGTCTTTCTTCAAACTTAACCATTGTATCTAGCTGTATTAACTAATTCAATGTAATACAGAGTGTGAACTGGCAAAAGGCAAAGTGAGAAGAGGAAATCAAATCAGATTCGTTTTATACATCTGCATGGTATGGTTTCCCCTTTTTAATGAACTTACGTGAAAAATAATAATTTGTTAACTAGCACATGCTTACAGATCCACCATATTTAAGAACGTCCAGCCATTAATAATTGCATCCATTAATCCCGTATACATACTTACAACTCAATGGAATACGCTAGGGGACCAAACCTGACGGCCCGTTTACATCAACTAATAGACGCAGGATTCATACTAGATTTTCTCACGGTGGTAGCATGCAGTAGAACAGGGGCAGAGGGTCTCCACCGTCTCCACGTAGCAGGAAAGGGAGCAGGACTATTGAAGGGGAGGAGAAGGCATGCAGCGGCCATGTAGAGGAGTCGACGGGGAAGCGTTTTTTCCCCTTCTGTATCCGCAGTAAGGTTGGATCGAGGCATAGAGCGATCTGCAATAAGAAGATGAGAGGAGAAAAAGAAAGATAAGAAAAATTCTTCTTCTTCTTCTTCTTCTTATTCTTCTTCTTATTCTTCTTCTTCTTCTTCTTCTTCTTCTTCTAGCTAGTCTTCTTCTTCTTCTTCTTCTTCTTCTTCTTCTTCTTCTAACTTTCTTCTTTCCCAATTTGCAGATTTGCTTTAGATGAGGAAGCTTACATTGATGGAATCTACTCTTCTCTTTATGCTTCCTTTTTGTTTTGGTTTTGTAGGATGAACAATGTGAAACTTGCTACCTATATATGTATGTATGGATGAAACCATTATATGCTAGTTGTTGGATATGTTGGCTAGCTATATATATTGCATATGAACTTTTGATTTGGTATGTATGTGTTGGATGATCATATCCATATGGCACGGATATGATTTGGTATGTATATGTGTTGGTATGCTTGTTGAAAGTATTTTCATGTGTGTGTGTGTGTGTGTGTGTGTGTGTGTGTGTGTGTGTGTGTGTGTGTGTGTGTGTGTGAAATTCTGTGAAATTGATTGAATTTAAGAAAAAACAGAAAAAACAGGGGCTATACAGGCACTTTGTCGTCTGCTGGCAGTTGTCGTCTGCTGGCAGACGGCAAATCTGCCACGTGTCAGATACCTGTGCAACCTAGGATGCACTGGGCTTGCCTATATGGCATGCTTTGCCGCTTGCTGGCGGATGGCAAAGACGTTTGCATCTTTGCCATCCGCCAGCAGGCGACAAAGCATGCGACGTGTCAGCTACCTAGGGGCATCTAGGCTGGCCTATTTGGGCGCTTTGTCTTTGCCGTCTGCCAGTAGACGGCAAAGAGGCTTTTGCCATTGTCTGTTCAATCAGATGTGTGGACGTCTGCTGGCTGACGGCAAAGACCTTTACCGTCCGCCAGGCATGCCTTTGCGTTCAGCCATGGCAGATAGCAAAGTTCCTGATTCCTGTACTGCCATGAGCATATGCCGCATCAACATCACTGCCGGGAACTCACGCGGCAGCGGCGGCATGCCTACAAGCCCCTATTGTATCTCCACCTCAGCAGCCAAATCGGGAGGAGGCATCACCATAAGCATCTGGTGCATGTCCAGTCCCGAGGACGAAGCCCGGCATTGGAGGCATCGAACTCAAAGGTGGTGGCACCGAAGAGCTGGAGCGGCGGCGGTTGAGGTCAGGGCACCAGGAGCTTAAGGAAGATATCGATGTGATATGCCTCCACGAGAACCTGGTTGGCATGTCCGAGGACGGCGGCCTGCACCTGCATGAGTGCATCGATGAAGGCCGTCGTGTTGTCATACCCTATGTCGCGCATGTTAGGGTCGAGCCACGCGGCAATCTAGTCCCCCACGGTGTGCTCCTTGGCGAGGGTCTCGTGCATGCGCTTCTCCTACTTCTTCCTCTCCGCCAGCTCTGTGCGCATCTTGCCATGCTGTCGGTGCATCGTTAGCAACACGTTGTCGGCAATGGAGCCCTACAGCACAGCGCCGACTTGGGCACTTGAAAACATGCTCAGTGTGCTCGCGCTGGCCTTGCTGAACAGCCAACACTTTGAAGGAAATATGCCCTAGAGGCACTAATAAAATTATTATTTATTTCCTCATATCATGATAAATGTTTATTATTCATGCTAGAATTGTATTAACCGGAAACATAATACATGTGTGAATATATAGACAAACAGAGTGTCACTAGTATGCCTCTACTTGACTAGCTTGTTAATCAAAGATGGTTATGTTTCCTAACCATGAACAAGGAGTTGTTATTTGATTAACAAGGTCACATCATTAGTTGAATGATCTGATTGACATGACCCATTCCATTAGCTTAGCACTCGATCGTTTAGTATGTTGCTATTGCCTCCTTCATGACTTATACATGTTCCTATGACTATGAAATTATGCAACTCCCGTTTACCGGAGGAACACTTTGTGTGCTACCAAACGTCACAACGTAACTGGGTGATTATAAAGGTGCTCTACAGGTGTCTCCGAAGGTACTTGTTGAGTTGGCGTATTTCGAGATTATGATTTGTCACTCCGAATGTCGGAGAGGTATCTCTGGGCCCTCTCGGTAATACACATCACTTAAGCCTTGCAAGCATTTCAACTAATGAGTTAGTTGTGAGATGATGTATTACGGAACGAGTAAAGAGACTTGCCGGTAACGAGATTGAACTAGGTATTGGATACCGACGATCGAATCTCGGGCAAGTAACATACCGATGACAAAGGGAACAACGTATGTTGTTGTGCGGTTTGACCGATAAAGATCTTCATAGAATATGTAGGAACCAATATGGGAATCCAGGTCCCGCTATTGGTTATTGACCGGAGACATGTCTCGGTCATGTCTACATTGTTCTTGAACCGTAGGGTCCGCACGCTTAAGGTTTCGATGACAGTTTCATTATGAGTTTATGTATTTTTATGTACCGAAGGTTGTTCGGAGTCCCGGATGTGATCACGGACATGACGAGGAGTCTCAAAATGGTCGAGACATAAAGATTGATATATTGGACGGATATATTTGGACACCGGAAAGGTTTCGGGTGAGATTGGAAATATACCGGAGCTCCGGGAGATTACCGGAACCCCCCGGTAAGTATATGGGCCATATTGGGCCTTAGTGGGATGAAGGGAGAAGGAGCAAGGGAGGGGGCGCCCCCCCCCCCCAAGCCCAATCCGAATTGGGAAGGGGGCCGGCCACCCCTTTCCTTCTCTCCTTCCCCCTCTTCCTTCCTTCTCCTACTCCGAATAGGAAAGGGGGGCCAAACCTACTTGGAGTAGGTTTGCCCCCCTAGGGCGCGCCACCTCCTTGGGCCGGCCTCCTCCTCCCTCCCTCCTTTATATACGGGGGTAGGGGGGCACCCTAGACACACAAGTTGATCACTGAGATCGTTCCTTAGCCGTGTGCGGTGCCCCCCTCCACGATATTACACCTCGGTCATATTGTAGCGGTGCTTAGGCGAAGCCCTGCGACAGGAGAACATCAAGATCGTCACCACGCCGTCGTGCTGACGGAACTCCTCCCCGCGCCTCTGCTGGATCGGAGATCGGGGTGCGTCATCGAGCTGTACGCGTGTCAAGAACTCGGAGGTGCCGGAGTAACGGTGCTTGGATCGGTCGGACCGGGAGGACGTACAATTACTTCCTCTACGTTGTGTCAATGCTTCCGCTTCGGTCTACGAGGGTACGTAGACAACACTCTCCCCTCTCGTTGCTATGCATCACCATGATCTTGCGTGTGCGTAGGAATTTTTTTGAAATTACTACGTTCCCCAACAGTGGCATCCGAGCCTAGGTTTTTATGCGTTGATGTTATATGCACGAGTAGAACACATGTGAGTTGTGGGCGATATAAGTCATACTTCTTACCAGCATGTCATACTTTGGTTCGGCGGTATTGTTGGATGAAGCGACCCGGACCGACATTACGCGTACGCTTACGCGAGACTGGTTTTACCACCGTGCTTTGCACACAGGTGACTAGCGGGTGTCAGTTTCTCCAACTTTAGTTGAACCGAGTGTGGCTACGCCCGGTCCTTGCAAAGGTTAAAACAGCACTAACTTGACAAACTATCGTTGTGGTTTTGATGCGTAGGTAAGAACGGTTCTTCCTCAGCCCGTAGCAGCCACGTAAAATTTGCAACAACAAAGTAGAGGACGTCTAACTTGTTTTTGCAGGGCATGTTGTGATGTGATATGGTCAAGACGTGATAAGATATAAGTTGTTGTATGAGATGATCATGTTTTGTTGAAGTTATCGGCAACTGGCAGAAGCCCTATGGATGTCTCTTTGTTGCATAAGATGCAAGTGCCAAATAATTGCTTTACTTTATCGCTATACGATAGCAATAGTTGCAAGAGCAATAGTTGGTGAGACAACCATGTGATGACACATTGATATAGATCAAGATGATGAAGATCATGGTGTCGTGCCGGTGACGATAGAGATCATGACAGTACTTTGGAGATGGAGATCAAAGGCGCAAGATGATCATGGCCATATCATGTCACATATTTTGATTGCATATGATGTTTATCTATTATACATCTTATTCTTGCTATGATTGACGGTAGCATTTTAAGATGATCTCTCACTAATTATCAAGAAGCGTTCTCCCTGAGTATGCACCGTTGCCAAAGTTCGTCGTGCCCAGACACCACGTGATGATCGGGTGTGATAAGCTCTACGTCCATCTACAACGGGTGCAAGCCAGTTTTGCACACGCGGAATACTCAGGTTAAACTTGACGAGCCTAGCATATGCAGATATGGCCTCGGAACACGGAGACCGAAAGGTCGAGCGTGAATCATATAGTAGATATGATCAACATAAGATGTTCACCATTGAAAACTACTCCATCTCACGCGATGATCGGTTATGGTTTAGTTGATTTGGATCACGTGATCACTTAGATGACTAGAGAGATGTCTGTCTAAGTGGGAGTTCTTAAGTAATATGATTAATTGAACTTAAATTTATCACGAACTTAGTCCTGGTAGTATTTTGCAAATTATGTTGTTAGATCAATAGCTCGCATTGTTGCTTTCATATGATTATTTTTGATATGTTCCTAGAGAAAATTGTGTTGAAAATGTTAGTAGCAATGATGCGGATTGGATCCGTGGTCTGAGGTTTATCCTCATTGCTGCACAGAAGAATTATGTCCTTAATGCACCGCTAGGTAACAGACCTATTGCAGGAGCAGATGCAGACGTTATGAACGTCTGGCTAGCTCAATATGATGACTACTTGATAGTTTAGTGCACCATGCTTAACGGCTTAGAATCGGGACTTCAAAGACGTTTTGAACGTCATGGACCATATGAGATGTTCCAGGAGTTGAAGTTAATATTTCCAGCAAATACCCGAGTTGAGAGATATGAAGTCTCCAACAAGTTCTAAAGCTAAAAGATGGAGGAGAATCGCTCAACTAGTGAGCATGTGCTCAGACTGTCTGGGTACTTCAATCGCTTGAAACAAGTGGGAGTTAATCTTCCAGATAAGATAGTGATTGACAGAATTCTCTAGTCACCATCACTAAGTTACTAGAACTTCGTGATGAACTATAGTATGCAAGGGATGATGAAAACGATTCCCGAGCTCTTCGTGATGTTGAAATCGACGAAGGTAGAAATCAAGAAAGACCATCAAGTGTTGATGATTGACAAGACCACTAGTTTCAAGAGAAGGGCAAAGGGAAAGAAAGGGAACTTCAAGTGGAAAGACAAGCAAGTTGTCACTTCCATGAAGAAGCCCAAAGCTGGACCAAAGCCTGAAACTGAGTGCTTACACTGCAAAGGAAATGGTCACTGGAAGCGGAAAAGCCCTGAATATTTGGTGGATAAGAAGGATGGAAAAGTGAACAGGGGTATATTTGATATACAGGTTATTGATGTGTGCCTTACTAGTGTTTATAGTAGCCCCTGAGTATTTGATACTTGTTCGGTTGCTAAGATTAGTAACTCGAAACAGGAGTTACAGAATAAACAGAGACTAGTTGAAGGGGAAGTGACGATGAGTGTTGGAATTAGTTCCAAGATTGATATGATCATCATCGCACACTCCCTATACTTTCGGGATTAGTGTTAAACCTAAATAAATGTTATTTGGCGTTTGCGTTGAGCATGACTATGATTTGATCATATTTATTGCGATACGGTTATTCATTTGAAGTTAAAGAATAATTGTTATTCTGTTTACATGAATAAGACCTTCGATGGTTATACACCCAATGAAAATAGTTTGTTGGATCTCGATCGTAGTGATACACATATTCATAATATTGATGCCAAAAGATGCAAAGTTAATAATGATAGTGCAACTTATTTGTGGCACTGCCGTTTGGGTCATATCGGTGTAAAGCGCATGAAGAAACTCCATAAAGATGGATTTTCGGAATCACTTGGTTATGAATCATTTGATGCTTGCGAACCGTGCCTTTTGGGCAAGATGACTAAAACTCCGTTCTTCGGAACAATGGAACGAGCTACTGACTTATTGGAAATAATACATACTGATGTATGCAGACCAATGAGTATGAAGGCTCGTGGAAAGTATCGTTATTTTCTGACCTTCACAAGATGATTTGAGCAGATATGGGTATATCTACTTGATGAAACTTAAGTCTGAAATAGTTAAAAGGTTCAAAGAATTTCAGAGTGAAGTGGAAAAATCATCGTAATAAGAAAATAAAGTTTCTGCGATCTGATCGCGGAGACGAATATTTGAGTTACGAGTTTGGTCTTTAATTAAAACAATGTGGAATAGTTTCACAGCTCACGCCACCTGGAACACCACAACGTTATGGTGTGTCCGAACGTCATAACCGCACTTTATTGGATATGGTGCGATCTATGATGTCTCTTACTGATTTACCAATATTTTTTTTGGGGTTATGCATTAGAGACAGCTACATTCACGTTAAATAGGGCACCATCTAAATCCGTTGAGACGACACTATATGAACTGTGGTTTAGCAAGAAACCAAAGTTGTCGTTTCTTAAAGTTTGGGACTGCGATGCTTATGTGAAAAAGTTTCATCCTGATAAGCTCAAACCCAAATCGGAGAAGTGCGTCTTCATAGAATACCTAAAGGAATTTTTTGGGTACACCTTCTATCACAGATCCGAAGGCAAAACATTCGTTGCTAATAACTGGATCCTTTCTAGAGAAGGAGTTTCTCTCGAAAGAAGTGAGTGGGAGGAAAGTAGAACTTGATGAGGTAATTGTACCTTCTCCCTTATTGGAAAGTAGTTCATCACAGAAATCTGTTCCTGTGACTGCTACACCAATTAGTGAGGAAGCTAATGATGATGATCATGTAACTTCAGATCAAGTTACTACCAAATCTCGTAGGTAAACCAGAGTGAGATCCGCACCAGAGTGGTACGGTAATGCTGTTCTGGAAGTCATGTAACTAGACCATGATGAACCTACGAACTATGAGGAAGCGATGATGAGCCAGGATTCCACAAAATGGCTTAAGGCCATGAAATCTGAGATCGGATCCATGTATGAGAACAAAAGTGTGGACTTTGGTGGAGTTGCCCGATGATCGGCAAGCCATTTTGTATAAATGGATCTTCAAGAGGAAGACGTACGCTGATAGTAGTGTTACCATCTACAAAGCTAGACTTGTCGAAAAAGGTTTTTGACAAAGTTCAAGATGTTGAATACAATGAGATTTTCTCACTCGTATCGATGCTTAAAAGTCTGTCCGAATCATGTTAGCAATTGCCGCATTTTATGAAATCTGGCAAATGGATAAACAAAACTGCATTCCTTAATGGAGTTATTAAAGAAGAGTTGTATGTGATGCAACCAAGAGGTTTTTTCGATCCTAAACGTGTTAACAAAAATGTGCATCTATGGACTGGTGCAAGCATCTCGGAGTTGGAATATACGCTTTGATAAGTTGATCAAAGCATATAGTTTATACAGACTTACAGTGAAGCCTGTATTTACTAGAAAGTGAGTGGGAGCACTACAGCATTTCTGATAAGTATATGTGAATGACATATTGTAGATCAGAAATAATGTAGAATTATTCTGCAAAGCATAAAGGAGTGTTTGAAAGGAGTTTTTTCAAAGAAAGACCTCGGTTAAGCTGCTTACATATTGAGCATTAAGATCTATAGAGATAGATCAAGACGCTTGATAAGTTTTTTCAATGAGTACATACCTTGACAAGATTTTGAAGTAGTTCAAAATGGAACAGTCAAAGAAAGAGTTCTTGCCTGTGTTACAAGGTGTGAAATTGAGTAAGACTCAAAACCCGACCACGGCAGAAGATAGAAAGAGAATGAAAGTCATTCCCTATGCCTTGGCCATAGGTTCTATAAAGTATGTCATGCTGTGTACCAGATCTATTGTATACCCTGCACTAAGTTTGGCAAGGGAGTAAAATAGTGATCTAGGAGTAGATCACTGGACAGCGGTCAAAATTATCCTTAGTGGAATAAGGATATGTTTCTCGATTATGGAAGTGACAAAAGGTTCGTCGTAAAGGGTTACGTCGATGCAAGTTTTGACACCGATCTGGATGACTCTAAGTCTCGATCTAGATACATATTGAAAGTGGGGGCAATTAGCTAGAGTAGCTCCGTGCAGAGCATTGTAGACATAAAAAAAATTGCAAAATACATAACGGATCTGAATGTGAAAGACCCGTTGACTAAGATTCTCTCACAAGCAAAACATGATCACACCTAAGTACTCTTTGGGTGTTAATCACATAGCGATGTGAACTAGATTACTGAATCTAGTAAACCCTTTGGATGTTGGTCACATGGCAATGTGAACTATGGGTGTTAATCACATGATGATGTGAACTATCGATGTGAATCACATGGTGATGTGATCTAGATTATTGACTCTAGTGCAAGTGGGAGACTGAAGGAAATATGCCCTAGAGGCAATAATAAAGTTATTATTTATTTCCTCATATCATGATAAATGTTTATTATTCATGCTAGAATTGTATTAACCGGAAACATAATAAATGTGTGAATATATAGACAAACAGAGTGTCACTAGTATGCCTCTACTTGACTAGCTTGTTAATTAAAGATGGTTATGTTTCCTAACCATGAACAAGGAGTTGTTATTTGATTAACAAGGTCACATCATTAGTTGAATGATCTGATTGACATGACCCATTCCGTTAGCTTAGCACTCGATCGTTTAGTATGTTGCTATTGCTTCCTTCATGACTTATACATGTTCCTATGACTATGAGATTATGCAACTCCCGTTTACCGGAGGAACACTTTGTGTGCTACCAAACGTCACAACATAACTGGGTGATTATAAAGGTGCTCTACAGGTGTCTCCGAAGGTACTTGTTGAGTTGGCGTATTTCGAGATTAGGATTTGTCACTCCGAATGTCGGAGAGGTATCTCTGGGCCCTCTCGGTAATACACATCACTTAAGCCTTGCAAGCATTTGAACTGATGAGTTAGTTGTGAGATGATGTATTACGGAACGAGTAAAGAGACTTGCCGGTAACGAGATTGAACTAGGTATTGGATACCGACGATCGAATCTCGGGCAAGTAACATACCGATGACAAAGGGAACAACGTATGTTGTTGTGCGGTTTGACCGATAAAGATATTCGTAGAATATGTAGGAACCAATATGGGCATCCAGGTCCCGCTATTTGTTATTGACCGGAGACATGTCTCGGTCATGTCTACATTGTTCTCGAACCGTAGGGTCCGCACGCTTAAGGTTTCGATGACAGTTTCATTATGAGTTTATGTATTTTGATGTACCGAAGGTTGTTCGGAGTCCCGGATGTGATCACGGACATGACGAGGAGTCTCGAAATGGTCGATACATAAAGATTGATATATTGGACGGATATATTTGGACACCGGAAAGGTTCCGGGTGAGATTGGAAATATACCGGAGCTCCGGGAGATTACCGGAACCCCCCGGTAAGTATATGGGCCATATTGGGCCTTAGTGGGATGAAGGGAGAAGGAGCAAGGGAGGGGGCGCCCCCCCCCCCCCCAAGCCCAATCCGAATTGGGAAGGGGGCCGGCCCCCCCTTTCCTTCTCTCCTTCCCCCTCTTCCTTCCTTCTCCTACTCCGAATTGGAAAGGGGGGGGGGGGGGGGCAAACCTACTTGGAGTAGGTTTGCCCCCCTAGGGCGCGCCACCTCCTTAGGCCGGCCTCCTTCTCCCTCCCTCCTTTATATACGGGGGTAGGGGGGCACCCTAGACACACAAGTTGATCATTGAGATCGTTCCTTAGCCGTGTGCGGTGCCCCCCTCCACGATATTACACCTCGGTCATATTGTAGCGGTGCTTAGGCGAAGCCCTGCGACAGGAGAACATCAAGATCGTCACCACGCCGTCGTGCTGACGGAACTCCGCCCCGCGCCTCTGCTGGATCGGAGATCGGGGTGCGTCATCGAGCTGTACGCGTGTCAAGAACTCGGAGGTGCCGGAGTAACGGTGCTTGGATCGGTCGGACCGGGAGGACGTACGACTACTTCCTCTACGTTGTGTCAACGCTTCCGCTTCGGTCTACGAGGGTACGTAGACAACACTCTCCCCTCTCGTTGCTATGCATCACCATGATCTTGCGTGTGCGTAGGAAATTTTTTGAAATTACTACGTTCCCCAACACGCTTGTGCTTCGAAAAGAAGACATGTCAGGCGTCCTTCTCGAGGATCAAGCAGATGACGGTCTTCTTCCAGCCATTTCCACCCTTCCTCCTGCCCGCCATTGCTTGGTCGCTCATGGTCGGGGGTGAAGGAAGAGGAAAGAGGAGGTGGAGGAAGATCTCTGAGGGTTGCTAAGGTTTATATAGCTGCGGCCGGAGAGGAAATTGCTTGGCTGAGCTGGGTACTGCATTGAGAATCATGATTTAGTACAATAAAAAATTGACGTTGATAACCACCGCACATGTGGTCTGGAGGCAGACCACCCAAACGGTGACATGCGGCGGGAAGCAGCATCGACCGAACGATTTCCCCAAACCGAGACGTGCGGTGGGAGGCAGCATCAACCGAACGATTTCGTTTGATCGACTCCAGCTGTACCCCCCCCCCCCCCCCCCCCCCCCGCCCCCTACTGGGCCACAAGCGGTCAAAAGCCCAACAACAAATATATAAAAAAAGCGAAGAAACTATATAAAAAACTGTTGGTTAAAAGACACATAGTGCAATTTACCTATGTGAACTATAGGAAAAACAACAACGAAATAACAACATGTTGCCACTGTTTAAAAACAGAAATTTTACCAAAATGACAAAGAACACATGGCATTTTTTTCCGATTATTTTTTAATGTGGATATTAGTGATTCCTCTCCTATTTCTTGCTATATACCCACCCCGCATTGAGATGTAGTAACGCAGTCATCTTAGAAATTAAATGTGAATGACATTTTTTAAATTAAAAAACTTTAAGATTGTATGTATTCAGCATGTGTGATAAAAGATTTGCTTATTAGAAAAACTATTCAGCATGTGTGATAAAAGATTTAATTGTGCGGCGAGATGAGTAGAAGGGTTGAGAGAATGCGGCGGCGTGATTCCTGGCATCTTTTCGCCATGCAGGGCAGCTCGGGGTTCCTGACATCTTTTCGATGGTGATCTTAGGCGCCTATCCACATGTTTTGTGCTGTATCATATGTGCCCGAGAAAAAGAAAAAATATTTCCTAACTACATTATTAGGAATGCTAGCTTTTGTGCATCAAACAATATATACATAGAGCTTTAAGAAAACAATATATACATGGACATTTTGTTCTTTTTTTTTGAACATATGGACATTTTGTTCTCACGTCCCGATCGATTCAACCACGTGCAAACGAATACTTACGAAATAATACAGAGTACGTAGTTATTCTTTTGTTTTGGAATCCTGTACTATCCTCTGGTGCGTGAGTTTTAATGTATATGTGTTAAAGAATGGGAGTTTTAATGTATACAGCTCAGCTCACACGGAATCAAATCTCATGGCCTATCACGAGTTTTCATGTACGTAGCGAAGCGAAGCCATTCTTCTCTGGCTGCTTGTTCACTACATTCATGAGTTTTAATGTATACAGCTCAGTACATTCGCGAGTTTTAATGTATAAACCTCTCAGACCCCCAGACACACTCGCATCCACTCTTCAGGTCGAGGTGAACAAGCGCTCAGAGTGCAAGAAAGGGGTCATGGCGAAAGAGGGCAACGCGATGGACCGATGTCGTCACTGCCGCCCACGCTCCCTCTGGAGGAGGTGCGGCGCCCGCACCCCGGGGACACCACCGGCTGAGCGGGAGACGTCGGAAGGACCGAGGCGAACCATGCTGCGTCCCGCAGTGAGGTCCAGGCGACGATCTGCATGGCCTGCATGGCGCCCTGGTGCAGCGACGGCCCGCATCGCATATGGTGACCGAGGGCCTCCACCTCCACGGTCCCAGTGCATTCTCTTTGCTACTTTTCTTCTTTTTTGCCGGCAGCCATGTCGGTCTCCTTTGGGATTGGGGGCTATTAGGGCACACACACAGTATAAATCATGTCTGTAATGGATTGGATGCTATTAGCGCAGTATATATTTCTGTGTTGGATTGGATACCAAAGAAGCTTGCATCCCTTATTACAGTCCGATGGTGGGGTTTTTCCTCTTATATGTTTTGGCATTTTTTTTGCAGGGGGAAAGCATTTCATTAGTTAATTGATCATAGTGTTACAATCATTCATAACAACAATGCTAATCTCCTGAGGAACATTTGCGAGCCCACAAGCCGTCCTTTGCTGTCCACGCCCTATCGCTGCCATAGCGTGTCCAACCTTGTTCTGCGCACGAGTGATCTTCCGAACTTGGGAGTGTCGCTCCTTTAGCATCTCCGTGATTTTTGAAATAAGGTACATGCTACTAGATCGATCCGCCAATCCAGTCCTGATCATGGACACAAGTTCAGCACAGTCTGTTTCCACTAAGATGGGTTTCTGGGACCAATGCAAAGCTAAGTTAAGCCCTTGAGCACATGCAGCAATCTCGGCCTCCAGTGGTCCCGGGCAATCATACAGCCATCTACACGCTGCAAAAATTACTTGGCCCAAGTGATCACGCAGTACCATGCCCGCTCCCGCAGACCCATCAGCGACAACGAACGAGCCATCAAAATTCAGTTTGACATGTCCGTCCGGTGGGGGTTCCCAAGCAACAGGACTGACCAAACATTTTGTACTGCTAGTGACAGGAGCAAAATTGCTTAACTCTGTCAGGACCGGCAGTTTCCCTTTGATAGTATCCGCATGTGGGTAGTGCTTGATTGTCAACAGGGATTGCGCATAATCACAAAGGAACCTCTTGGACACCTCTACTAGAATCAGTGGCTTATCATGAGTCAATTCATTGTGTATATGCCAAGCAGGCCATAACACCATGAGCACAAGCATCCGTTGGGTCTCAGATAATTCGTGTAAGAGCAGTAACAACCAATCTGGTTCTCTTCTACTAAGAACCTCCTCCGATGGCAGGTCCCAAACTAGCCTCATAACATTCCACAAGTTCTGAGCGTGGGGGCAGCGTACGAGTGCATGATGAACTGATTCATCTTCCTGTCCACAAATGGTGCACACTCCATCAACGTCCATATGGCGTTTCATCTTGTTCAGCCTAGTGGCCAGTGCTTCCCTAGCATCTTTCCAAGCAAACACACAGACTTTGGGTGGTGCTCCACAACTCCATAGCATTTTCCACCCCGGCCTTGAGCCATCAGGCCGAGTACTACATGCAGCAGACCCCTTTCGAGCCATGATATCATCCCTTGCAAAATTGTATGCTGACTTCACAGAGAAACGACCATGCTTGTCTGGTTGCCAAGCAATAGAATCAGCCTCCCCTCGGCGAGAGGTTTTTATTTTCAGAATCTCTATAACATCAGCCGGATAGAAGTATTGTCTGAGGAGTGAAATGTTCCAAGACCCATCAAAATACAGAAGGTCAGCCACCCATTTCAGTCGGCACCGTCGTTTCGGTGTGATTGGCTTAAAGGGAGGCCCTCTTGGCAACCACGGGTCACGCCAAATACGTATGTCAGTACCATTTCCCACCCGCCAAACATACCCCTGCTTCACTAATTGCAGGCCATGCTCAATGGCGTTCCATGTTGAGGATCCGTTCCCGGTAAAGACAGTGTCAAGAATGGACCCATCCGGATAGTACTTGGCCCGCAGAACCTATGCACAGAGACTTTCCGGAAACTGAATAAGACGCCAGGCTTGCCGTGCTAAGAGAGCTTGATTGAACGTCTGAAGGTCTTTAAACCCCATTCCACCTTTTCCTTTAGGTCTCACCATAAAGTCCCAGCTGACCCAATGTGTTTTCCGTTTACCTTTTTCCGCACCCCACCAGAAGCGACGAATCATTCTCATGAGTCCCTCACATAGCCCCGCTGGTACCTTGAAGATGCTCATAATATAAACCGGGAGGGCCTGAGCGATCGCCTTGATCTTTATTTCTTTTCCACCCATAGAGGGATAGTTGTCCTCCCATTCCATTAAGCATTTAGCCAAACTCTCTTGTAGGCTTTTTAATTTACCCTTACTCATTCTACCATCTGGTGTCGGGAGGCCGAGGTATTTAGCTTCAAAGGTTGCTTGCGTACAGTGTACCCTTAATGCACTCTTGGGTACTAGTTGGGCAGATCGGAGAGAACAAGATAGAGCACTTGTTAGGGTTGATCACCTGGCCTGTTCCTTTAGCATATATCTCAAGCACATGTTTAACACGTTCTGCTTGTTCCCTGTCTGCCTTGAAGAACAACAAGGTATCATCTGCAAAGAGCAAATGGGAAATACCCGGGGCATGACGGCAAACCTTCATCGGCGTGATAGAGTCCTGGGATGCTTCACGATGCAACAGAGCGGAAAGGCCATCAGCAACAAACAAGAACAAAAAAGGGGAAACGGATCACCTTGGTGAAGACCTCTAGATGGGCAGAACGAATCAAGAAGGGTTCCATTAAATTTTACCGAATAGCTCACCGATGTCACACAGGACATAATCCAATCAACCCATTGGGGAGCGAAACCCAAACTCTGCATCATTCTTCTAAGAAATTCCCAGTCAACCCTGTCATATGCCTTTGATAAATCAACTTATAAGCGCAATAAGAATCTTGCTCCTTTTTACAGTGCTCAATGTCATGAAAACATTCAAACATCGGTGAGCTCTGGTTCAAAGAGATGATATCCCCAAGGATTCTGGTTCAAAGAGATGATAATCATACGGCATTATCGGTAATCATCGGTAATCGGGGTTCCTGACATCTTTTCGATGGTGATCTTAGGCGCGTATCTATATTTTCTGTCTTGTATCAAATGTGCCCGGGAAAAAGATAAATTATTTCCTAACTACATTATTAGGAATGCTAGCTTTTGTGCGTCAAACAATATATACATAGAGCTTTCAAAAAACAATATATACATGGACATTTATGTTCTTTTTTTCTGAATATATGGACATTTTGTTCTCACGTCCCGATCGATTCAACCAGGTGCAACCGAATACTTACTAAATAATACACAGTACGTAGTTATTCTTTTTTTTAGAATCCTGTAGTATCCTCTGGCGCATGAGTTTTAATGTATATGTGTTAAAAAAGGGAGTTTTAGTGTATACAGCTCAGCTCACACGGAATCAAATGTCATGGCCTATCACGAGTTTTAATCTACGCAGCGAAGCGAAGCCATTCTTCTCTGGCCGTTTGCTCACCACATTCATTAGTTTTAATGTATACAACTCAGTACATTCACGAGTTTTAACCTCTCCGACCAAGAGACACAGTCGCATCCACTCTTCAGGTCCAGGTGAACAAGCACACTGAGTGCAAGAAGGAGGTCATGGCGAAAGAGGGCAACGCGGGGGACCGATGTCGTCCCCGCCGTCCACGCTCCCTCTAGAGGAGGTGCCGCACCCGCACGCCGGGGACACCACCGGCGGAGCAGGAGACGTCGGAGGGACCGAGGCGGACCGTGCTGCGTCCCGCAGTGAGGTCCAGGCAACGATCTGCATGGCCTGCATGGCGCCCTGGTGCAGCGACGACCCGCATCGCATCTGGTGAGCGAGGGCCTCGACCTCCATGGGTCCCGGTGCATTCTCTTTGCTACTTTTCTTCTTTTTCGCCGGCAGCCATGTCGGTCTCCTTTGGGATTGGGAGCTATTAGCACACGCACAGTATAAATAATGTCTGTAATGGATTGGGGGTTGTTAGCGCAGTATATATCTTTTCTGTGTTGGATTGGATACCGAAGAAGCTTGCATCCCTTTTTACAGTCTGATGGTGGGGTTTTTCCTCTTTTATGTTTAGGCATTTTAGTTCCCATTTTTCCATGTTATATGCACCTACACGTGCATGGCTTTTCAAGTACCAACTATGGGACTTGTGAGAATTATAGACCACTGATCATCTTCTATCTATCTTCTACATGTATGCAGTTGCATTCCAAGTGGCCATGTGTATGGCAGATCATGTCTGGAGAAGTTGTTGCGTCCTTCTGGCAAGGACAGTGCCAAGGTACCATGAGTAATTCTTTACATACTCGGTGAACAGATTGAATTGAATTGCTCAACTTATGCATGAATATTGTACTTTGTAACTAGTGCCCTCAGTGTGGCAAAGGATTTGTGGAGAAGCTGATTATCAACCTCTACGCACCAGAATACAAGTTGGAGGGTTGCTGCAGTCCGGAGGTCCTGTTTCTTTCAGCCATTGTACATCTACATTGAGATGTTCCGAGTTCATATTTATAGCGACACACATTAGATGTAGGACGTTGATTTATCTGTCGCGCTCTATATATGAAGTTCAAATCTAAAGTGGTCATCTTGTATTAGGCATCTTTTTAGGACGATCAATTCTACATATCTATTGATGTTGCTGAGGCTAAGACAGATCAATTTTCGACTTTGATAGTTTATTCAATATCCGACTTAATTTGTAGTTTAATATTTTTCAAAAAATAATAAATTGAGACAATGCATATTAACTTTGAAAGTATGCGCTATTTGTTATTTGTTGTTAATTATCTAGGGTTAAATATCAGAACTGAATAAAATTTGTATCTGTTTGGACAAAGTTCAGAAGTTGGGATTAAATTGTTTGATTTCGACCTGAGTCCCTACCATGGGCGACATGGGGGACGAGGACAAGGCGGCCTTCTTTGCCGCGCTGATGCAGGTGAGGGATGTCGTCTCATGACATGCTGATGCAGGTGATGGAGGTGGCCTGGCCGCTGTAGCTCCAGCTCTTCGGTGGCAGTAGTTCTGAGTTCGGTAGCAGCAGCAGCAGATGGTGATGGCAACGCTGCCTCCGCCTCAGGTTTTCTTTAATGTGAATATTAGTGATTTCTCTCCTATCCCTTGCTATATACCCACCCCCGCATTGAGATGTAGTAACACAGTCATCTTAGAAAATAAATGTTAATGACATTTTTTAAACTAAAAACATTTAAGATTGTATGTATAAATGTCCGTCCCATATTTATGAAATGGGCACCCCACATTTCAAAAATGTGGTTTGCTTATTAGAAAAACTATTCAGCATGTGTGATAAAAGATTTAATTGTGCGGCGAGATGAGTAGGAGGGTTGAGAGAATGCGGCGGCGTGATTCCTGATATCTTTTCGCCAGGCAGGGCAACTCGGGGTTCCTGACATCTTTTCGATGGTGTTCTTAGGCGCGTATCAAATGTGCCCGAGAAAAAGATAAATTATTTCCTAAATACATTATTAGGAATGCTAGCTTTTGTGCGTCAAACAATATAGACATAGAGCTTTAAAACAATATATATACATGGACATTTTGTTCTTTTTTTTGAACATATGGACATTTTGTTCTCACGTCCCGATCGATTCAACCACGAGCAAACGAATACTTACTAAATAATACAGACTACGTAGTTATTCTTTTATTTTGGAATCCTGTAGTATCCTCTGGCGCGTTAGTTTTAATGTATATGTGTTAAAAAAGGGGAGTTTTACTGTATACAGCTCATCTCATACGGAATCAAATCTCATGGCCTATCATGAGTTTTGATGTACATAGCAAAGCGAAGCAATTACTCTCTGGCTGCTTGCTCACTACATTGATCAGTTTTAAAGTATACAGCTCAGTACATTGACGAGTTTTAATGTATAAACCTCTCCGACCCCGAGACACACTCGCATCCACTCTTCAGGTCGAGGTGATAAAGCGCACTGAGTGCAAGAAGGAGGTCATGGCGAAAGAGGACAACGCGGGGGACCGACGTCGTCCCCACCGCCCACGCTCCCTCTAGAGGAGGTGCCGCGCCCGCACACCGGGGACACCACCGGCGGAGCCGGAGACGTCGGAAGGACCGAAGGCAAACCGTGCTGCGTCCCGCAGTGAGGTCCAGGCGACGATCTGCATGGCCTGCATGGCGCCCTGGTGCAGCGATCGCCCGCATCGCATCTGGTGACCGAGGGCCTCCACCTCCACGGGTCCCAGTGCATTCTCTTTGCTACTTTTCTACTTTTTCGCCGGCAGCCTTGTCGGTCTCCTTTGGGATTGGGGGCTATTAGCACACGCAAAATAAAAATCATGTCTGTAATGGATTGGGGGTTATTAGCGCAGTATATATCGTTTCTATGTTGGATTGGATACCGAAGAAGCTTGCTTCCCTTTTTTAGTCTGATGGTGGGGGTTTTCGTCTTTCATGTTTAGGCATTTTAGTTCCCATTTTTCCATGTTATATGCACCTACACGTGCATGGCTTTTCAAGTACCAACTATGGGACTTGTGAGAATTATAGACCACTGATCATCTCCTATCTATCTACTACATGTATGCAGTTGCATTCCATGTGGCCATGTGTATGGCAGATAATGTCTGGAGAAGTTGCTGTGTCCTTCTGGCAAGGAGAGTGCCAGGGTACCATGAGTAATTCTTTACATACTCGGTGAACAGATTGAATTGAATTGCCCAACTTATGCATGAATATGGTACTTTCTAACCAGTGCCCTAGTGTGGCAAAGGATTTGTGGAGAAGCTTATTATAAACCTCTACACACCAGAAAACATGTTGGAGGGTTGCTGAAGTCTGGAGGTCCTGTTTCTTTTAGACATTGTACATCTCCATTAAGATGTTCTGAGTTCATATTTATAGCGACACACATTAGATGTAGGACATTGATTTATCTCTCGCGCTCTATATATTTTGTTCAAATCTGAAGTGGTTATCCTGTATTAGGCATCTTTTTGGGACGATCCATTGTACATATCTATTGATGTTGCTGAGGCTAAGACAGATCAATTTTCGACTTTGATACTTTATTCAATATCCGACATAATTTGTAGTTTAATCTGTTTCAAAAATTAATAAATTGAGAGAATGCATATTAACTTTGAAAGTACGTGCTATTTGTTATTTGTTGAAAATTATCGAGGGTTAAATATCAGAACTCAATAAAATTTGTATATGTTTGGACAAAGTTCAGAAGTTGGGCATTAAATTGTTTGATTTCGACCCGTGTCCCGACCTTGCGCGACATGGGGGACGAGGTCAAGGCGGCCTTCTTTGCCGCGCTGATGCAGGTGAGGGACATCGTCTCAGGACGTGCTGATGCAGGTGATGGAGGTGGCCTGGCCGCTGTAGCTCGAGCTCTTCGGTGGCAGTAGTTCTGAGTTCGGTAGCAGCACTAGCACATGGTGATGGCAACGCTGCCTCCGCCTCAGGTTTTTTTAATGTGGATATTAGTGATTTCTCTCCTATCCGTTGCTATATACCCACCCCCGCATTGAGATGTAGTAACACATTCATCTTAGAAATTAAAAGTTGATGACATTGAGGTGTAGTAACACATTCATCTTAGAAGATTGTATGTATAAATGTCCGTCCCATATTTATGAAATGGGCACCCCACATTTCAAAAATGTGGTTTGCTTATTAGAAAAACTATTCAGCATGTGTGATAAAAGATTTAATGTGCGGCGAGATGAGTAGGAGGGTTGAGAGAATGCGGCGGCGTTATTCTTCACATCTTTACGCCAGGCAGGGCAACGCGGCGTTCCTGACATCTTTTAGATGGTGATCTTAGGCGCGTATCTATATTTTTTGTGTTGTATCAAATATGCCCGGGAAAAAGATAAATTATTTCCTAACTACATTATTAGGAATACTAGTTTTTGTGCGTCAAACAATATATACATAGAGCTTTAGAAAAACAGTATATACATGGACATTTTGTTCTTATTTTTTTTGAACATATGGACATTTTGTTCTCACGTCCCGATCGATTCAACCACGTGCAAACGAATACTTACTAAATAATACAGAGCACATGGTTATTCTTTTTTTTTTAAATCTTGTAGTATCCTCTGGCGCGTGAGTTTTAATGTATATGTGTTAAAAAAGGGAGTTTTAATGTATACAGCTCAGCTCATACGGAATCAAATCTCATGGCCTATCACGAGTTTTAACGTACGTAGCAAAACGAAGCCATTCTTCTCCGGCTGCTTGCTCACTACATTCATGAGTTTTAATGTATACAGCTCAGTACATTCACGAGTTTTAATGTATAAACCTCTCCGACCCCGAGACACACTCGCATCCACTCTTGAGGTCAAGGTGAACAAGCGCACGGAGTGCAAGAAGGAGGTCATGGCGAAACAGTGCAACGCGGGGGACCGATGTCGTCCCCGCCGCCCATGCTCCCTCTGGAGAAGGTGCCGCGCCCGCATGCTAGGGAGACCACCGGCGGAGTGGGAGACGTCGGAGGGACCGAGGCGAACCGGGCTGCGTCCTGCGGGGAGGTCCAGGCGACGATTTGCATGGCCTGCATGGCGCCCTGGTGCAGCGACAGCCCGCATCGCATCTGGTGAGCAAGGGCCTCCACCTCCACAGGTCCCAGTGTATTCTCTTTGCTAGTGTTCTTCTTTTTCACCGGCAGCCATGTCGGTCTCCTTTGTGATTGGGGGCTATTAGCACACGCACAGTATAAATCATGTTTGTAATGGATTGAGGGTTATTAGCACAGTTTATATCATTTCTGTGTTGGATTGGATACCGAAGAAGCTAGCATCCCTTTTTACAGTCTGATGGAGGGGTTTTTCCTCTTTTATGTTTAGGCATTTTAGTTTCCATTCTTCCATATTAGATGCACCTACGCGTGCATGGCTTTTCAAGTACCAACTATGGGACTTGTGAGAATTATAGACCACTGATCATCTCCTATCTATCTACTACATGTATGCAGTTGCATTACATGTGGCCATGTGTATGGCAGATCATGTCTGGAGAAGTTGCTGCGTCCTTCTGGCAAGGAGAGTGCGAAGGTGTTGGAACCGAGGATCGACGGACGATCAGACAAGAACACGAGGATACATTTGCTGGGCGACAAACGCCCGCGGCGACGGATGCCTTGCCGGCGACGAACGCCTTTTTCTCTCTTGTATTGCACTCGGCTCAAACCGAACAAGACACAATGCATCGGCTTATATAGCCCAGCACACACAGAGCCAGCCGCCACACTCGGCCACGCACGCACGTAGCACTCACTACCCTACAGGCACCTCCATATCCTGATGCACGCATGCGCTAAGCTATCTACATGCACAGCCACAACCACCACCATCTTATCCATGCACTAACTAACCTGCCGGCACACTCGCCAACGGCCCTGCCGTACGCGCTAGACTGGGCGCGCACACACGCACCCACACGCAACGGGGTTTATTTCTAACATACTCCCTAAACCACATCATCGTCGTCCGAGTTGATGCTGCTCCAGCCGTCATCGTCACGGCGGTGACCTAGCCCGTGGGCCCGACCTGGCGCACCGACGCCAGTCGCACCGTCCTCTGTCACGACTACGACGACACACACCGAGCTCCTTCTCTGCCGGTGACACACGCCTGGCGTCCCTCTGCATCCCGCACATTCAGTGCACACCCGGCGCGTCCGACGAGCCCGCCCGTACCAGTGCGTCCCGCACATCACGTGCGCACACAACGTGCCCGACGAGCCCGACCACACGACACGCCGTGGACTAATCGCGCCCCGCCTCCGCGTCTGCCATTCCCGACACACTGATGCCGCCGGCTGCAACTACGGCCGATTTCTTCAAGCACGAACTCGAGCCACACCTGTTACAACGCATATGGGGGGTTCTTATACCCTGTGGCGCGCCAGGGCACGTACCCCTCGCCCGAGTCCACGCCGAGCGCCTGGTCCGGCCCGCTCTGCCCACTCCCGCGGCATGCACGCACACGTCCGGGTCGTGCGAGCCCGCCTAGGACCAACTCCACGCTCCCCCGATCTCGCCAACAGAACGCACACACGCTGCACTCGTGCACGGACACGCCCGTGCACACTACACGCACGCACACACACGATCCGTTGTGGACCCGACGCGCCCAGCACGCCCGGCGCGCGCCGATACGCGCGCCCAATGCGACAAGCTCGTCGCCATGGTTGCTGCCGCCCGACGCCACCGTGTGCTTCAAGCACGAGCCGCCGCAGATGTCGTGCAACGCGGCCACCTCGCCTGTCGCTGTCGTGCACCGCCGCCGATGCAGCTACCGCCGCGCTGCGCCCCGTCGAGCGCAACTCGCTGCCGCTGCCGAAATCCGCAGCTCCGTGAGCCGCCGTGCAGCGTCTCCGTGCCTCGCGCCACCGCGCTCGCCACGTGCCGCAGCCTCCATGTCTGCTGCGCAGCCTCCACGGTCGCCAATTGTTGAAACCGAGGATTGACGGACGATCTGCGGATGCCCCGCCGGCGACGAACGCCTTTTTCTCTCTTGTATTCCACTCGGCTCAAACCAAACAAGACACAATGAATCGGCTTATATAGCCCAGCACACACAGAGCCGGCCGCTACACTCGGCCACGCACGCATGTCGCCCTCACTACCCTACAGGCACCTCCATATACTGATGCACGCATGCACTAAGCTAGCTACATGCCCGGCCACAACCACCACCATCTTATCCATGCACTAACTAACCGGCCGGCACACTCGCCAACGGGCCTGCTGTACGGCACCCACACGCGACGTGGTTTATTTCTAACACAAGGTACCATGAGTAATTCTTTACATACTCGGTGAACAGATTGAATTGAATTGCTCAACTTATGCATGAATATTGTACTTTCTAACCAGTGCCCTCATTGTGGCAAAGGATTTGTGGAGAAGCTTATTATCAACCTGTACACACCAGAATACATGTTGGAGGGTTGCTGCAGTACGGAGGTCCTGTTTCTTTCAGACATTGTACATCTCCATTGAGATGTTCCGAGTTCATATTTATAGGGACACACATTAGATGTAGGACGTTGATTTATCTCTCGCGCTCTATATATGAAGTTCAAATCTAAAGTGGTTATCCTATATTAGGCATCTTTTTAGGACGATCCATTGTACATATCTATTGATGTTGTTGAGGCTAAGACAGATCAATTTTTGACTTTGATAGTTTATTCAATATTTGACTTAATTTCTAGCTTAATCCATTTCAAAAATTAATAAATTGAGACAATGCATATTAAATTTGAAACTACGCGCTATTTGTTATTTGTTGTTCATTATCGAGGGTTAAATATCACAACTCAATCAAATTTGTATCTGTTTGGACAAAGTTTAGAAGTTGGGCATTAAATTGTTTGATTTCGACTTGAGCCCCGACCTTGCGCGACATGGGGGGCGAGGACAAGGAGGCCTTCTTTGCCGTGCTGATGCAGGTGAGGGACGTCGTCTCAGGACGTGCTGATGCAGGTGATGGAGGTGGCCTGGCCACGGTAGTTCCAGCTCTTCGGTGGCAGTAGTTTTGAGTTCGGTAGCAGCAGCAGCAGATGGTGATGGCAACGCTGCCTCCACCTCAGGTTTTTTTAAAGTGGATATTAGTGATTTCTCTCCTATCCCTTACTATATACCCACCCCCCCCCCCCCCCCCCCCCCGCATTGAGATGTACTCCCTCCGTTCCTTCATATAAGGTGTATTTGTTTTTTGATAAAATTCCACAATGTAAGGTGCATTTGTTCTAATTCCTCGTAATTCTGATCTTGGCCCTCCAGACAAAGGAAAGTATCTCTCCCCTGATTGCATGTATCTCTCCTTGTAGAGAAACAAAAGGAAACTATCTCTCTCCTGATTGTGTGTATCTCTTCTTTTCCTAGCCTAAATGATTTATTGCCGCTAATCAATGAATTAGACAAGGGTAATTTCGTTCTAAATAGTACATAATTATGTGCCTTGGTTAACATGCTGAAAATAATACACCTTAGATATTGGAATGGAGGGAGATAGTTAATGACATTTTTTTAATTAAAAACATTTAAGATTGTATGTATAAATGTCCGTCCCATATTTACGAAATGGGCACCCCACATTTCAAATACGTGATTTGCTTATCAGAAAAAACTATTCAGCGTTGGTGATAAAGCATTTAATCGTGCGGCGAGATGCGTAGGAGGGACGAGAGAATGCGGTGGCACGATCTAGATCACCCCATTTCCGCAGCAGGGCGATGCGGGGTTCCTGGCAACTTCTCGATGGTGATCGGATGCGCGTATCTATATTTTTTGTGTTGTGTTACCCAGGAAAAAGATAAATTATTTCCCAACTACATTGTTAGGAACGCTGGCTTTTGTGCATCAAATGATATATACATGGAGCTCTAAAAAGTAACATCTACAAGGACATTTTGTTGTCACGCCCCGATTGATTGAACCATGTGCGAACGAATACTTACTAAATAATACAGAGTATGTAGTTTTTTTAAATCCTTTTATGCGTGAGTTTTAATGTATATGTGTTCAAAAAAAGTGTTTTAATGTATATCGCTCAGCTCATACGGGATGAAATCTCATGGCCTATCACGAGTTTTAATGTACGCAGTGAAACGAAGCGATTCTTCTCCAGCCTGGCCGCTGAAGCTCCAGCTCTTTGGTGGCAATACTATTTAGTTCGGTAGTAGCAGCAAATGGTGATGGAGACACTGCCTCCACCTCAGGGGTTCGCCTCTGGGATGAATATGCAGCAGCAGATACTGATGGAGCTGCCTCCTGCACAGGGGATCACCGCCGGGATGGATATGCAGGAGATACCTCTGCCACCGGGGTTCGCCACGGGGATGGATATGGAGCAGATGCATATGGTGATTCCTCAGCCACTAGGGTTCGACGATGAGACGGGGATGGCGATGCAGCAGTTGCTTATGGCGATGCCTCCGTCACCGGAGATTCCTGCCGGGCTGCAGACGAACACCGGTTTTTTGTACCCGTACTGAAACGATGAGATCCAAACCCGTGTTCATCCCTTCAAGTGAAAGCATTCAACAATGGACGATAGTTCATCAATGTTTTGTCGTCTAGTTACATCTAGATGAAATCTTTCGTCAAATTTTATGTCCTTTCTGTATAATGAATAATTAATGGCTAAATCTGTATTGTCCTGTTGCTGGCTGCTGGCATTTAATGAATACAAATAGCTTAGCTGGCACCATTATACAACGATCTATGTGCAAAATCTTTGGTGTTTGTGTTTTCAACATCTAATAGATGTCAGCTAAGATGACGTCAGCAGATAAACAAAAGCGCCATAGTTCTATTGGTTGTATGTTTTTCTGTTTTCTCATTGTATTTTTGTTTTTCGTCAACGACAGAAAAATCCGCTCAAACAAATATGCCACGAGAGCTAAGGTTCAAACTGGAGACCCCTTGTTGGTTCTGGCATGCACAAACCGGACTAGAGTAAAATCAATTTTATGCACGGCTAGGCTGCATCGTGTCGCTGATGCGTGGTGCGATCTGATTCGCAGTGCTCCGGTGCCATCTAGAGCGACATGCGGTGTGCTACTGGATTTTTAGTCAGCAAGGTACTAGTGTTTACTTCTTTTCTCAGTGGACACACACGTTCAATACTAGGGATGACTTAACATGGTAAAAAGCACCCGAGTGACAAAGTAAGCATTTTTCTTTAAAAATATCAGTGAATAAATTGTAGAACAAGACGAATAGGTTTTTTAGGACAATGTGAATAGTTTTTAAAAATTCATGATGAACATTTTTATAAACGAAAAAATGAGCATTTTATAACTATGCAATATCCATTTTTTAAATGTGGTGACCATTTTTGAAACACATGATTAAAAACTTGTATAACTTGTGAAATGTTCTCAAAATGCAACAAACATTTCATATAAGACAGTGAATACATTTTAAAACAGGTTGAACATCCTTTCAAATGCTTTGAACATTTCTAGAAAATACGTGATGTACATTTTGGAGCATGGTGACTATATATGAACATTTTTAAGTAACCGATGAAAAAACTAAGAATAAAATTCTGAAATTAAAAAATAAATAAGATAATGATAAAGGAAAGAAAGAATGTAAAACAGAAAGACAGAAAAAGGACAAAATGAACGGAAACACAGAAAAATTTAATAATATTTGTGAAATAAAAAAATGTCCATAAATTTGGAAAAATATCATGATTATTTTTCTAAACTGAAACATGAATTAAAAACATGATTTGTTTTAAATTTCATTATTTTGAAAAATGATAATGACATTTTATAAGTAATAAAAATGTAAAACTACCATAAATGTTTTATAAATGTGGATATGAACCTTGCTGACAACCTTGCGCCCACCACTACTTGCAATCATGCTGTAGGCATGTAGTTGCAAAGATGTTCACCCTGTTTTAAAATGTAGTCACTGTCTTATATAAAATGTTTGTTGTATATAGTTCCTCAATGTTTTGAACATTTAATATAGTTCCTCAATGTTTTGTCGTCTACTTACATCTAGATGAAATCTTTCGTCAAATTTTATGTCGTTTCTTTATAATTAATAATTAATGGCTAAATATATCTTCTCCTGTCACTGGCTGCTGGCATTTAATGAAATACAAATATCTCAGCTGGGATTATTATACAACGATCTATGTGCAAAATGGTGTTATTTTTTCCACATCTAATAGACGTCAGCTAACATGATGTCAGCAGATAAACAAAGTGCCATAGTTGTATTGTCTTTTTTTCTGTTTTCTCATTGTATTTTTGTTTGTCATCAACAACAGAAAAATTTGCTGAAACAAATATGCCACGAGAGCAAAGGTTCAAACTGGAGACCCCTTATTGGTGAAGGCATTCACAAACCGGACTAGAGTAAAATCAATTCTATGCACAGCTAGGCTGCGTCGTGTCGTTGATGCGTGGTGCGATCTGATTTGCAGTGCTATGAATGGGCAAAGGAGAAGGCCTTGCCGCCGGGCGTGAAGACGACAGCGGCCACCTGGGCGCCGGTGAGCACGGCCTGCTCGCTGGCCTTGTTGAACTGCCCCCGCTAACGCACATACCGGGCGTCCTCCTTGATGATCCGGCGGGGGATGGTCTTCTACCGGCCGTTGCCACCCTTCCTCTTGGCCACAATCGCTCGCTCTTTCACGGTAGAAATGAAGGAAGTAGAGACAGGAGGTGGATGAAGATCCCTCGGGGTCTGGGGTGGGGTGGGGGAGGAGGTTATATAGCAGCGCTGGGTACTGCATTGAAACTCATGCTTGGTACGGCCTGGTACGTACCGTATCACCTTTTCTGGCCTGGTATGCTGCACTACCCTCTTTGCCGCACGATTGGTACGTGAGCAGCTCATGTACGCGTACTGAGCCAAATGTGTCAGTACCCAGTGGCATTGTACAACACACGAAATGTGCGCGTACTAACCCAAGTGTGTCAGTACACCGGCTACAGTGCGAACTTGTTCACGCTCGGCGGCTGCACCGATCACATATTTTTCTGCATGTCCAACATAGGCACCACGGATTTTCTGATGCGTGCATGTATACAAATCTCACCCCATACATAGCCACCTCTTAATATGACAAAGGTCTATTTTATGACAAAATGAAGCACCAAGTGATACAAACTGTTGGGGCAAACCCCTGACCACCTCGCCACTCATCTCCTCTCACTCGCTCGGACGAAGGTGAAAGAAGGAGCACATTGAAAAAAAAATCGGCGCACAAACGCCCCTCCGCATGAACGGCCTTCGTTTACTGGGCACATACCCCGGCTAAGTGGCACACACAGCGGCTCGGCAACTCACTGACACAGCGATCCGTACATAAGGGAGGGGGGGTTATACCCGTCACACACACGCATGACCAGGCCACGGCCACACACACCTAACACATGCACGCACGGATCACCCGGCCACTAACCCAACTAACTAGTAGGCCGCTAACAACCCTATCCAGCTGATCTGATCCATGCACTAACTAACCTCACGCATGCAGGTCTACTCACCTGGCCGGCACATACTCGGCCACTACCTATGACCCAGCTAACTACACGCACGCACATATCCATCTGATGCATGCAGCTATCTAACTCATGCTCACACCACGCACACTGGCACGGCCACCCACCGGCGCCTCCCTAGACCTAGGCAACTTGTGGTTTACTCTAACACAAACACTATGAGCACACACTCAGTCTCTACATGGATAGGATGCACATATACAAATAAACAAGGCAGCAAATAGCAAATTCACACAAGACAAAAGCTATGCCTAAGGGATGAAAGAAAACCAAATGATCGAACCATCGATCAACAGATTACATCAACAATCGTATCCGCCACAAGAACAACGATGTTCTGCAACAGCAACCCCTTCAGGAAGGAAATGCCAATCTAGCGCCACAGTCATTGGATCAATCTACTGAAGGCGAGATTCTATGTCTGAGCATATCAAAGCAATGTCATCAACAAGGAGACGACACGTCATCTATCAACAAGGCCAGATTCAGAGTTCACTTATTGCTGAAGCAATGTCTGTTCGAGAGTACGTCATTTTTGTGAAGATCAGAGGCTGCCCTACACACTTGGTCTAGCCGTATTGTGAGTTGAAGATGCCCACGAGCCTGCGTGGTCTTGGGAAAGGGGTCAAGGGATTGGAAGATCTTGGCTTGCACCTCGAATTTCTTGCCTAGGCCATTCACCACCTTTTAAGTGAGCGCCCGATCAGAGATGGGCTCGCCCTGGTCCGTGAGAGCATTAGCGAGGCGCTTGAGGCAGCCATACTAGGCCGCGATGGTTGATACATCGACATGGCACGATTTATTTAGAATAATACAATAATTGTCAGAAGAAACTATTAGACTCTGTGTGAACTTAGACTTTGATTGTGTGAGGATTTGTCTTTTTCTCCTCGGTAGGGGAAGCCAATGTTCGGCCCGACCTCCTGCATCCCGGCGACGAACTCCTGCAGCAGTGCCATCTCCATGAGCATATTCCGCATCCCCATTACTACTCAGGTGGCAGCAGCGGCTTGGTCATTGTAGCCCCTATTGTATCTCCACCTCGGCGGCCAAACCTTGACGAGGAGGGATCACCATAAGCATCTGGTGCATGTCCACTCCCAGGGATGAAGCCAGCTGTTGGAGGTATCGAAGTCAAAGGTGGTGGCACCCAAGAGCTGGAGCAGTGGTGGTGGAGGCAGGGCCACCAGGAGCTTGTGGCAGATATCGATGTGATAGGCCTCCATGAGAACCTGGTTGGCGCATACGGTGACGGCAGCCTGCACCTACATGAGTGCGGCGACCAAGGCCGCCATTTCCTCATACCCCATGCCGTGCATGTCAGGATCGAGCCACGCGGCAATCTGGTCCCCCGCGGCGCGCTCCTTGGCCAGGGCCTCCTCCGCGTGCTTTTCTGCTTCTTCCTCTCTGCCAGCTCTATGTGCATCTCGCTGTGCTGCTGGTGCAGCGTCTGCATCCTGTTGTCGGCGGCGGCCCCCTGAAGCTCCGGGCCGTCCCCGGGCATGAAACAGTTGACGATGGTGTCGATGGACGAATGGCCGTAGGGGAAGGCCTTGCAGCTGGACGAGAAGATGACGGCGGCCACCTGGGTGTCGGAGAGCATGGTGAGCGTGCTGGCTTTGCTGAACAGCCCCTGCTTGCGCTTGGAAAAGCACACATGCCGGGCGTCGTTCTTCATGATCCGGTGGAGTTCTTCCGGCAGTTGCCACCCTTCGCTTGGCCGACATTGCTCGCTTGCTTGCTCGCTCGCTCGGGATCAGGCAGAGTACACATACACAATGTTGCAGTACGGGCGTACATATTTCCTTATAGAAGAAATATATGCGCATACCGACCCTATATAACAATTATACACTTTCCCGGTGGCATCCTAGAGCCAAATGTCAGTACCTACCCATGTGCACACAGTGCGTTCATGCTGGGGTGGCGGCTGCATTGATCCGGCGTGTCGTAGTAACGATTCACATTGTAGTATGCTTCGGAGGGCAGCGGCTCATGCAAGTATTGTTTGACGCACAAACGGTAGCGTTCCTTCTGTTGTAGAAGGCAAGCAAGGACAAATAAAGTGTCCAAATAATTCACTATTTTTGTTGCAATGTGGATGACTGATACCTCCTGCGAGGCATCCCTCCCATACAACTGATCACATGTTTTATTTTTCAACACTCTCCCTTAATCAATTCGTCATGTTATATTGCAAACTAATAACATCTCCAGAAACCCTGGGAAAAATTAAGGAGAAACATTAAAATATATGCCATTGAAAACTTCTTTAAAACCTAGTGGGAAAAATATAAGAAGAAACCAATCTGACATAGATCCGCACTTGTATTTATATTGTCTCATTAAAAAGCTTATATGAGAAATATCAATTCCCTGAACCTCATTCTAGAATGTAAACATTGGTAGAGACAATATGAATATCACAATAATTTATTTGCATATTATCCTCTTACATTTATGTAACTCGCGATGATAAATATAACCCATAAGCAATACAAGTGCCACTATCTTGGTTGTTAAAGATAGCTTATTCAAATGAATCTGCACATAATCTCAGATGTTGCCAGTCTTTTGATGCTTCAGATAAAATAATGACAACAAAATAATCACTTGAAGGACCCCATTTAGAGTATATTCTGAAGTGGAATACTCTTCCAGTAAATCAAGACTTTCCTATGACATTCTTGGGATCAAATTATTAGCCAGTATCTGGATACACCATAGTCCCATCTTAACATTCCCGATAGAATTAATCAAGTCCTGCTGTGTCTTGGATATATCTGAGGATATTCCTTACACCAACCATAATACCTTTTGTTGGGGATCTACTCTCAATAAATTGCCAACAAATATAATGTCGGGCCTGACCTATTTTGCAGGATATATGAGTGCTCCGATGGTATTTAAATGTGGAACTTCAGGTCCACTATCCCGTCACTGTCTCCCAAATGGGTTTGTATCCCATGTAAGGTATAATATGACTATACGTGTCTTTGATATATCCATATTGAACTTTTCCAATATTTTTAGATATATAAAGACTGATATACATTTATTCCCATGGGAATATGCTCAAGCTATAAACTTAGCATCATTATGTTTGACCCAAATATTTTTTTAAATGATTGTGTCTATCTCATATGTCTTGTATAGACATTGATGATAAGATCATCCACATCACAAAGATGATGTAAATCCAATTCAGGATATCTTCATGAACACACATCAATAATTACTAGTATTAGGGTAATCCTTATTAAGGAGTAACTCACTTAGTCAGTTGTACCACACAACTCTCCGGCCTCTTCAGAGTTATAGAATGACTTCTAAAGCTTCATACTAATATGTTGTGATTTGTCATTGGATTCAGAATACTAAGCCCTTTCGATGACTTCAGTATATATATCCGAACTGAGTGATCCATGTGAGTATGTAGCCACTACATACATCAACCGCATGAATATGTACTGACATTTCAGTATAGAAACATAATTACACTCATGCTGAGGAGGTATACTACATCGTAAACGATGTAGGGTCTCTATGGAAACCCATACGCTACAAGCCTCGCTTTCTCACCAAGTCATCTATTTTCGTTTCCGAACAAAAACTAACTTCTCTTCTCTATAGAAGATACTTATGAGGAGAAGGTTTAACTATGGTAAACACCTATCTTTTGATGAGCGAGTGCAACTCTTACTAAATTGCTTCCTCTCATTTGAACCAATATAAATGCAAACAACACTCTCCATGGATTACGGTTCAGGGCCCAAAAGGATTTCTGGAATTCTCAAGAAACAATATATGTCGACAAATGTAGACTTCTCATATGTGATTCTCGTGAATAAATATCAGTTTTGGAATTCTTGTTATGCCTCTTAACTCCCCTTGATTTCCCATAAGAACAGAGTCGAGGTGTTTCGATGACCCAACACCTAAGGTTCAATCACATTTACTCAATGAGGAGACCATATCCTCTATTTCACGGAAACAAACGAGAACTTAATCTCATGTGACCAAAAGTATCCCCCTCTTTCTCTCTTCTAGGGATACTAGTGGTTATTAGGTACCTCCACTCGTTTTCGTACTAGACTTCAGCGACACCTTTGTCATCAGTAAATGTATATGACAGATGATTTGCAATATGTTGCAGATTTCTCATAACCTAACCTCTAGTTCTGTTTCTTAAGTAGGTGGACAAAATGTCTACGACATTTCTTATGCATTTCCTGGAATTCTATGTGGTACATTTCTCATCTCCCCCTAAAGCCAGAAAATGTCCTTATTGCAAAAGGAATTGGTGCACGGGCTGCGAGTAACTTCATCACTGAATGTTAATGTATTTGACAGATTAACAATCATATCACATTTATTCCTCACATAGATCCCAAATATATGTGAAGGCCCTTGATGAAGGCTGGAGTGGTGATATCGGTATTCAACTGAATTACCACAGATGGGAAATACTTCATGGATTTCCACTTAAAAACTACAAGGGGACTCAGTATTATATGCATTTGATCACATTTAGACCAAATATGCGGTGTGTGAGACCGCGTGTTTGTGAACATGTTTGCAATAGCCATTCGTAAATGGCAGTGAGTTGAGGGGAGAGTAACTTGGTGCTAGCTAGCTAATAATAGTCCACATTAGGATGTGAATTACTGGATTTTTCATTACTTGTCATTTCATTCAGAGCATGATACATACTTATTTTAAAATGATAAACGGGATACATACATATGAATTAGCAATGTTGGATATCATGTAATAATGTTGATTACACCTCATGCATGAAGTGTGGTTTAAATTAGCTACTCAGTGATGCATGCGAATATGAGGGATACAGTATTAACACGTAAATAACTTGTTGCCATGGATTGTAGCGATGCTTAGGCTGGTCGTAGTGGGGAGTATCATATTACTAGTGTATGATATAATACATCTGTAATGCATAGTATCATATATTAGTATCACAGGTAGTATCATAGCTAGGTCCAGGGTTCAATTACCTCAAGCTAGCTCAGCGCAAGTTAAAGATGATTATCATTGGTACAGATGTCATTAACACATTTTTAGAAAAATGTAATTAACACTTTTAAGAATAAATGTAATTAACCCTTGGCCATGAAGCATCATGAGCTATTATTTCGAGGGCCGTAGAAATGAACTGTGATGGGCCGAGAGTGTTCTAATTAAAAAGGCTAGGGCCCAGAGAGATCAGCTCTTCATGAACTCTTTTTTGGAAGGCAAGCTCTTCATGAACTCTTGATGCATGCTCCGCTTTCAAACACAAAACTATCCAGCGCATGCATGGACATTAATTTCGTGAATTTATTGTCAATCAGTTACATATGCATCTTCTAAGTCGGCCGCGTCAAGCTTTTGTTATATATTACAATGCATCTACCTAGATCTGGATGATATATTTCCTCAGTCATTATGTTCTCTCCTAATCATATTAATAATTAATCAATGGCGTCTAATAGTTGGAATTTAGTTTATATGAAGAAGATGCCTACGCCAGCAGGGTTGGCCGCCACGATGGATTTGGTGCAGCTGGACATTCCTCAGCTGCCTGAGTTCGACACCTGGATAGAGAAGGAGATACGCACTTGCTTATGTCTTTACCGCCGCCTCACCGGAACTTCCCACCGGGATGGAGATGGTGTAGCAGTCGCTTGAGCCGAACGTCGGCTTCCTGTATTGAGAAGAAGATAAGATCCAGACCCAATCCGAGTCATGGTGAACATTTCGTGTAAATACGAGGTGAACATAACTCATAATGTTGGGTTTTTTCCCAAAAATGCCTTGAACAATTTTTAAAAATGTGGGAGCATTTTTAAGAGTGATGAAATTAATTAAAATTACACAAAGATTTTCTTCATATGTTACATACATTTTCATAAAATTGTGTGGAAAAACATTTATATGTTGTGAACATTTCTCCTATAAACCTCTCTACACTACCGCTGTTCTAGGTTGTTCTCGGCATGCATGCAATCTGGCTCACACAATCTTCCTTGCTGGCCCGATTTTACGGCACTGCCAAAAATAAAGATCCCTAGGCAGCTCTTGCAGAAGCAGATATGACGGGCATCCTCCAGCTCGATCCGGTGAATGACGGTCTTCTTCCTCCCTCGCTCAGAGAAAGGGACGAAGAGGAGTATGTATGGCTACGTCTCGGGGTCGGGGGGTTTATATAGCAAGCGGCCAGTGAGGAATCGCTTCACTGAGCTACGTACATTAAAAGTCGTGAAAGGCCATGAAATTCAATTCGGTATTCGCTGAGCTGTGTACATTAAAACTCACGCGTCAAAGGATAACTACATGCACCAACTAAAAATTTCTAGCTCTGAACAACTAAAAATCATAAACTTGAGCCTAAAAAAATTGCAAGATATGAACAACTAAATATCATGAACCTGAGCATGAAAAAAAGGCAAGACCGGAACAGCTAAAAATCATGAACTTGTGCATGAAAAACATGCATCTGAACAACTAAAAAGTCACGAAGTTAAGCATGAAAAAATTACAAGATCTGAACTATGAGAAGGCATGTACTTGAGCATGAAAAAACATGAAAACTTATATAGTACTACTATGATAATTGAACCAACTAATGCATAGATCTTCCACGGAACCTGTGTTGGTGTCTAGCCCTAGCTCTCCTCCTCACCTTCAGCTCTCTCTCTCGCACAGACGTAGAAGAAAGAAGCAAGAAGAACGAGAAGAACACAGCAAGAGTTTGCCCCGGCGCACGTACGCCGCCGGCCGCACGAACGGCCGTTTATATTTCCCTCGAGCAACAAACTCAAGATCGATCTGTTACAACGCAGGGGTATTTATACCCTGGGACTCACCGGGCACGTACCCACGTCCCAGATCACGCTGAGCACCCGATCCGGCCCGCGCCATCCACGCCCCCCGGCGACATGCACGTACATGCCCAGGTCGTGCGCGCCCAGGGCCGGTCCTGAGATTTCGGGGCCCCGGGGCGAACTAAAAATTTGGGGCCCTTAATGTATATACACTTATTGTAATATATGTATATCTATGTATATTTTTCTCAAAATAATGTATGAATAAATTATTACTAGTAACACTTAAATGCATCCAAAATTAGTATGTGTATCATATAAGTTATACATATTACCTTAAAATTTCTTCTAAAATTCCTCAATGCAAAGTCACATATGATGGGGTCGATGTCAATCCCATCCAATAATTTCTTCTCGATGCATAATGTAGCCAAAACATAACCTCTACTGAGTCATTGTTGACATCAAATAATTCTTCAATAATTCAACTTCGAAAAGCTTCTTTCGGCCGATGCGACCGTCACAAGCACAGTAAATAAGATGTGATAGATAATGGAGGTATTAGGATAAGAATCAACTACTCTGGCATGCTCGAAAATCTCCAGAGCAGACATTACGCCATCTGGCAAAGTGAATCTCATAATCATCAATTCAGAAATAAGATTGTATACCTCAACATCAGATGAACCATTAAGAGAGAAAGTTTCTGCAAATTTAGTGCAACATTCTTCAAGTTCATTGTCACTTAATGACATCCGGGTGCCCGAGCTCAATAAAAATCCGAATATATCTTTAAACACCATGAGTTATTTGAATCTATCATTCAAATAAGTGATCGCCATATCAATCAAAACATTAAAATATTTCCTCTTACCGGAGGACGTCATAATAACACACACAATGATGAAAACAAAACAATTTGTTCTATCAATTATTGAAAGTGCCGGCTATGCATCAACGGAATTTTTTTGTATCAATATTATATGAATATACCTCAATACCTGACGGAGTGATGATTAAACTTCAGTGCGTGTGCGTATACAATACACAGGGGTCTGCACAGCGCCTAGAGCCTGCAGAGGATTGAGAAGAGAACAATTGAGCAAATGCAAAACAGGGCCCCGGAATTGAGATCAGCGGCAAACGTACACAAATTAGGAAGGAAATTACCAGAGAGCTGGGGGCGGCCAGGCGGGAGTGCATGTGTGCGTGCACGACGGCGTCGGCGGCCAACAGCTAGTCTGGGACCTTAGAGTCGTTGCGTGACTCCGCCTGATGGAATGGTCGAACAGAAGGAAGGAAATCGCCCATGCAGCTAATTGATCGCTTTTTTTTACGTGAAAGGAAATTCCGCTGATTGCTGGCTATCAAACACTCGATCGCTGGTCCCCGCAAAAAAAAAAACACTCGATCGCTGGGATCGGGAGATCGAGCTGCGGCTCCCTGGGACGCGTCTGCCTAATATGGGCCATAGGCCTATAGCTTAACAGGGGGCCCGGGGCGGCCGCCCCCTGCCCCTCCCCAGGGCCGGCCCTGTGCGCGCCCGCCAGGTGTGACTCCAACGCTCCCCCAATTCCCGTCAACAGAACACGCACACACTACACGCGGCTAATACATGCATGCACTCACGTCTAGCTAGCTCACGTATGCATGCACGGCTTATTTGTCTAACATTCACCCACCCTAAGCCGTGGCCTAGAGGAGTCCGCCGTCTTCGACTCCGACGACGTCCACCAGCAGTGCACGCTCCGCCGCAGGCTCCCTCCGCAGCTTGGGGCAGTCCATCTTGAAGTGGCCGCGCTCGCCGCACTTGTAGCAGCGCCGGCACCGGTTCCCACCGCTGCTCGACGCCACGCTCTTGTCGTCGTCGTCGTCCCGAGCACCGCCGTGTCGACGCTCCCGTGCTGCCCACTGCGCCGCCGTCATGAGGAGCTGCTCACCCGCGCGCTCGCCGCCGTCTTGTCCACGGCGCCGGACCCACTCCTCGAACGCGCGCAGCCGCCCGAGCGCCTCGTCGAATACCATCGTTGTCACGTCGTGGAACTGCTCGATGCCGGCGACGACGGGGAAGAGGCGATCCGGCACCGTATCCAGCAACTTCTTGACAAGTGCTGCGTCGCCCAGCGTCTCCCCGAGGTTGGCGTACCTCGACGCCATCGCCGCGAGCCTCCCGCCATACACGTTGAGCTCCTCGCCGTCCGCCATCTTCAGGCGGTCGAATTCGCCGCGCGTCGTCGCCAGCCTCGCCGCGCGGACCCGATCGGCGCCGACGAACCTCACCTTCAAGGAGTCCCATACCTCCCTGGCGGTGAGCTTTGTCGACACTTGCAGCAACACGTTCTCCGGTAGCGCTCCGAGCAGCAACGCACGCGCCGTCATGTCCTTTCGCGCGTTCACTGCCGCATCGCCTGGCACCACCGCATCCCACACGGTGTGCACGTCGAGTATGGCCTGCGCCTTGATCGCCCAGACGGTGTAGTTGTCCACCCTGAGCAACGGCATCGCCATCGACGCCGATCCGCCCGCGCCTCCGCCATGAGGGACGAGCGCCATGGTCGCCGGTGATCGCCCGAACCGAAGCTCTGTATACCAATTGTTGGTGTCTAGCCCTAGCTCTCCTCCTCACCTTCAACTCTCTCTCTCTCACACAGACGGCCGTTTATATTTCCCTCGAGCAACAAACTCAAGATCGATCTGTTACAACGCAGGGGTATTTATACCCTGGGACTCGCTGGGCACGTACCCACGTCCCAGATCACGCTGAGCACCTGATCCGGCCCGCGCCATCCATGCCCCCTGGCGACATGCACGTACATGCCCAGGTCGTGCGCGTCCGCCAGGACCGACTCCAACGCTCCCCCAATTTCCGTCAACAGAACAGCACACACTACACGACAGCTAATACATGCATGCACTCACCTCTAGCTAGCTCAGGTATGCATGCACGGCTTATTTGTCTAACAACCTGCACGAATTTTTTTTGGACATCACTGTGACAACGAACTAAACGATTGATTCACGTCCATGTCTTCTTCTCCTCAGTACGGGAAGCCGCGATTCGGCCCGAGCTACTGCTGCGATATGTCCATCCTGGTGGGGAACTCCGGCACCGTTGGCAGCATGGCCATCAGCATCAGCTCTATCTCCGTCCAGGCGGAGATCCAGTGCCGCCATGTGCTCACCCCCCCCCCCCCCCCCCCCCCCTCCCCCGTGGAATCCTTGCTGCTGACGAATCAACATGTGCATCCCGCCGGCGGCAGCATCACCATCTGCATCTCCGTGCCGGCAGCGAACACCTGTGCTGGATGCATCGCCATCTGCATCTGCTGCACGCTTGCATGAGCTGCTGCTACCGAACTCAAGGATGTAGAATTTTTTAGCATATGCACCCGGCCCTTGTTATCCTGGCTACTCTAATGTTGCTTTGAGATCTGTACTACACAACTAACTAACTACATTAAAATTTCTCTTTTTTTGTTTCTGTCATATAAAACATGTATTAAACTTTAAACTTTGCGGCACAACAAATCTTTCTACCTAGAATGTGGGATGAGACTTTCAGATTTTTTGGTACAACATAAATACTAAAAAAAAGATTTTTGAATCAAACAAATCTCATTTTCCTATTTCTATTGGAAGAAAAATTATGAATGTTTTCACGCACATACTAGTTATAAAACTTTGTTGTGCTGCAAAGTTTGAAGTTCAAAACATGTTCTATATGAGAAACAAAAAACAGAAAAATACTTGCACGAATCGCGATGGAGAAAATGAGCTGCTAGATATGAAGGGCCCAGGTGCATATGCTCGAAAACATGTTTTCGACGAACCTGGTTGATAAGCCGGGGTACCGAAGAGCTGGGCTGGCGGCAGCAGCGGGGGCACCTGGAGGTTAAGGCTGATGTCGACCTGAAAGGCCTCCATGAGAACCTGGTTGATGCGTCCGGCGGCCTGCTCCTGCATGAGCACTGTGGCGAACACCGCCATGTCCTCATACCCCATCCGTCTGCTCACATCGAGGTTGACCCATGCTGCAATCTGGTCCCCGCAGCGTGCTCCTGAGGCAGGACCTCGTCCGCGCTCTTCATCCGCTCTGCCAGCTCTGTGCGCACCTCGCCATGCTACCGGCGCAGCGTCTGCAACCAGTTCTTGTCGGCGGCGCCGTCCCCCACCCTGAAGTGGTTGGCGAGAACGTCTATTGATGAATGGCCGAAGGAGAAGTCCTTGCCGCCGGGCGTGAAGCCGACAATGGCCACTTGGGCGCCGGTGAGCAGGGCCTGCTCGCTGGCCTTGTTGAATAGCCCCCGCAAACGCTTGGAGAAGCACACATGCTGGGCGTCGTCCTTGATGTTCCGGCGGGGGGGGGGGGGGGGGGGGGGGGGGCTATATAGCGGCGGCCGGAGAGGAAATCGCTTCGCAGGTACTGCATTGAAACTCATGCTTAGTACGGCCTGCTATGTACTGTATCACCTGTTTCCGGACGCTGCACTACCCTCCTTGCAACACGATCAAGGTGAAGAAGCAAACGGAGCGCAAGCAGGAGGTCATGGCGAAGGAGCACGACGCGGAGGACCAGATAGCGGCTTGGGTCCACCTGATGAAGGTGAAGGACATCGTCTCCGAACGCGCCAAGGTTCTCCTTGAGGCGATTCACGTCGATATTGAGCCGCATGGCCAAGGTGGCCCCTCCGCTGCTACCGCAGCTCTTTGGTGGCAGTACTTTTGAGTTCGGTAGTAGCAGGAGATGGTGATGGCGACGCAGCTTCCGCCTCAGTGGTTTGCCTCCGGGATGAATATGTAGCAGCATATGGTGATGGAGCTGGCGGGATGGATATTCTGGAGATGCCTCCGCAACCATAAAACTTCGGTCAACCATTAACGCGAAAAGGTGGGGTCCAGGGACTCTTCGGCCCACGATTGACCAAAGAGTGCTCTTCGGCCAACGGGAGGTTGAAGAGTTCTTTTCGGCCCAGTTGGGGCACTCTTCGGCCAACGCGAGGCCGAGGTGCCTACTTCGGTCAACTGCCGGCCGAAGAGCCACTCTTCGGCCACTGGGAGGCCGACGGGGTGCTAGTTTTGCAAATAACTAGTTAGCACTGCTAATTTCCGAAATTGCTGTAAAAAACATGCTACTTTTGAAAAAAAAATCCGGGTTTCGCCGCGGGGATGTATATGGAGAAGATGCAGATGGCGATTCCTCAGCAGCATGGGTTCGACGACGAGATGGGGATGGCGTTACAGCAGTTGCTTATGGCGATGCCTCCGTCACCGAAGATCCGTGCTGGGCTGGAGACGAACGCTGGCTTCCTGTTCCGATACTGAGAAGATGAGGTCCAAACACTTGTCCATCCGTTCAAGTGAAAGCATTCAACAATGGACAATAGTTCGTCAATATGTTCTGGTCTAGTTACATCTGGATGAAATCTTTCGTCAAATTTTATGTCGTTTCTTTATTATCAATAATTAATGGCTAAATCCGTATTGTCCTATCGCTGGCTACTGGCATTTAATGAAATACAGACATTTTCTCAAATGTACTACACACGTTCGCGGGCTACAGGATTTTGAGTCAGCAATGTACTAGTGTTGATTTCATTTCTCAATGGACACACACGTTCAATACTAGGGATGACTTAACATGGTATAACAAGGACTTCAGTGACAAAGTAAGCGTTTTTCTTTTTTTTTTAAATCCGTGAATAAATTGTAGAACGAGGTGAATAGTTTTTTTTTTAAGATTATGTGAATAGTTCTAGAAAAATAATTGTGAACATTTTTATAAAGTAAAAAGTGATCATTTTTATTACTATGCAATATCCGTTTTTTAAATGTGGTGACCATTTTTGAAACACATCATGAAAAACTTGTATAACATCATGAAATGTTCTCAAAATGCAAGAAACATTTCATATAAGATGGTGACTACATTTTAAAACACAATGAACATATTTTTAATGCTTTGACATTTTCTAAAAAAAATATGTGATGTACATTTTAAAACATGGTGAACATATTTTCAAAATACACTATGAACATTTTTAAGTAAACAATGAAAAAACGACAATCAACAGAAAAAAAACTAAGAAATAAAATTCTGAAATTAAAAGCTAAATAAGATAATGATAAAAGGGAAGAAAGAAGGGAACATAGAAAGAAATAAAATTAACAGAAACACAGAAAATTAAAAAATAATCATGAAATTAAAAAATGTCCACAAATGTGGAAAAAGATCATGCTTATTTTTCGAAACTGAAACATGAACTTATTCTTTAAAAAAATCATAATTTTGGAAAATGATCATGACTTTTCTAAAAAGTAAAAATGAAAAAAATACCGTGAATATTTATAAATGTGGAGATGAAACTTGCCGACAACCCTGCTCCCAACACTAATTGCAATATCGCTGCAGGTACGCAGTTGCATTTCGAGCGTGGATTTCCAACTAGGACAAAAAGTGGTCGGACTCGGTTGTGTATCGAGGGTAGACTTGCAACTCAGACAAAAATGGGTCGGGCCCTATTTACAGCTAACATTTTAATTCATAATATGATAAATACTATGATAATGGAGAACCCGGGGAGATGGGTCTTACATCGACCGGTCATGATTTATTTATAATAATACAAAAACTATTAGATTCTGTGCGAAGTTAGACTTTGATTCTGTGCGGATTTGTCTTTCTCTCCTCGGTAGGGGAAGCTAGCATTTGGCCTGAGCCCCTGCATACCGGCGACGAACTACTACAGCATCGCCATCTCCATGAGCATATGCTGCATCCCCATCACTGTCGGGAACTCATGCGGTGGTGGCGCGTGGCTATAAGCCCCTATTGTATCTCCACCTCATCAGCCAAATCGGGAGGAGGAGGCATCACCGTAAGCATCTGGTGCATGTCCAGTCCCGGGAGCGAAGCCCGATATTGGAGACATCAAACTCAAAGGTGGTGGCACCGAAGAGCTGGAGCGGCGGCGGTGGAGGCGGGGGCACCAGGAGCTTAAGGAAGATATCGATGTGATAGGCCTCCACGAGAACCTGGTTGGCACGTTCGGAGATGGCGCCTGCACCTGCATGAGTGCAGCAATGAAGGATGTCATGTCGTCATACCCCATGTTGCGCATGTTAGGGTCGAGCCATGCAACAATCTAGTCCCCCGCGGCGCGCTCCTTGGTCAGGGCCTCGTGCACGCGCTTCTTCTACTTCTTCCTCTCCGCCAGCCCTGTGCGCATCTTGCCATGCTGTCGGTGCAGCGTCTGCAACACGTTGTCGGCAACGGAGCCCTGAAGCTCTGTGTCGTCCCCCACCATGACGCGGTTGACGATGGTGTTGAAGGATGAATGACCGAAGGAGAAGGCCTTGAAACACGGGACCAACTTGGGCACCGGAAAGCATGGTCAGCGTGCTCACGCTGGCCTTGCTGAATAGCCAACGCTTGTGCTTGCAAAAGCACACATGTCAGGCGTCCTTCTCGAGGATCGAGCAGAGGACGGTCTTCTTCCAGCCGCTACCACCCTTCCACCTGGCCGCCATTGCTTGCTCGCTCGCGGTCGGGGGTGAAGGAAGAGGAATGAGGAGGTGGAGGAAGATCTTTTAGGGTCACTGAGGTTTATATAGCAGCGGTCGGAGAGGAAATTGCTTGGCTGAGCTGGGTACTGCATTGAGAATCATGATTTAATATAATAAAAAATTGACGTTGATAACCACCGCACGTGTGGTCTGGAGGCAGACCGCCCGAACGGAGACGTGCGGTGGGAAGCAGCATCGACCGAACAATTTCCCCGAACCGAGACGTGCGGTGGAGGCAGCATCGACCGAACGATTTCGTTCGATCGACTCCAGCTTTACCCCTCCTACTGGGCCACAAGCGGTCAAAAGCCCAATAACAAATATATAAAAACAGCGAAGAAACTATATAAAAACAAAAAATTGTTGGTTAAAAGACACATAGTGCAATTTGTTGGGGAACGTTGCAGAAAACAAAAATTTTCCTACGGTTTCACCAAGATCCATCTATGAGTTCATCTAGCAACGAGTGATTAGATGCATCTACATACCTTGTAGATCGCAAGCGGAAGCGTTCAAAGAATGGGGATGATGTAGTCGAACACGACGTGATCCAAATCACCGGAGATCCTAGCACCGAACGGACGGCACCTCCGCGTTCAACACACGTACGGAACAGCCACGTCTCCTCCTTCTTGATCCAGCAAGGGAGGGAGGAGAGGTTGAGGGAGATGGCACCAGTAGCAGCACGACGGCGTGGTGTTGATGGAGCTGCAGTACTCCGGCAGAGCTTCGCTAAGCACTATGGAGGAGGAGGAGGTGTTGGAGAGGGAGAAGTAGGCAACCAAAGGCCTAGGTATGAAGTCCCTCCTTTCCCCCACTATATATAGGAGGGCCAAGGGGGGTGGCCGGCCCTAGGAGATCCAATCTCCTAGGGGGGCGGCGGCCAAGGGGGTTTCCCTCCCCCCCAAGGCACCTAGGAGGTGCCTTCCCCTCCTAGGACTCTTCCTCCCTCTTAACCCTAGGCGCATGGGCCCCTTGGGGCTGGTGCCCTTGGCCCATGTAGGCCAAGGCGCACCCCCTACAGCCCATGTGGCCCCCCCGGACAGGTGGCCCCACCCGGTGGACCCCCGGGACCCTTCCGGTGGTCCCGGTACAATACCGATAACCCCGAAACTTGTCCCGATGCCCGAAACAGGACTTCCCATATATAAATCTTTACCTCCGGACCATTCCGGAATTCCTCGTGACGTCCGGAATCTCATCCGGGACTCCGAACAACATTCGGGTTACTGCATATACATATCCCTACAACCCTAGCGTCACCGAACCTTAAGTGTGTAGACCCTACGGGTTCGGGAGACATGTAGACATGACCTAGATCGCTCTCCGGTCAATAACCAACAGCGGGATCTGGATACCCATGTTGGCTCCCACATGCTCCATGATGATCTCATCGGATGAACCACGATGTCGAGGATTTAATCAACCCCATATGCAATTCCCTTTGTCAATCGATATGTTACTTGCCCGAGAATCGATCGTCGGTATCCCAATACCTCGTTCAATCTCGTTACCGGCAAGTCACTTTACTCGTACCGTAATGCATGATCCCGTGACCAGACACTTGGTCACTTTGAGCTCATTATGATGATGCATTACCGAATGGGCCCAGTGATATCTCTCCGTCATACGGAGTGACAAATCCCAGTCTCGATCAGTGTCAACCCAACAGACACTTTCGAAGATACCTGTAATGCACCTTTATAGTCACCCAGTTACGTTGTGACGTTTGATACACCCAAAGCACTCCTACGGTATCCGGGAGTTACACGATCTCATGGTCAAAGGAAAAGATGCTTGACATTAGAAAAGCTCTAGCAAACGAACTACACGATCTCACGCTATGCTTAGGATTGGGTCTTGTCCATCACATCATTATCCTAATGATATGATCCCGTTATCAATGACATCCAATGTCCATAGCCAGGAAACCATGAATATCTATTGATCAACGAGCTAGTCAACTAGAGGCTCACTAGGGACATGTTGGTGTCTGTTATTCACACATGTATTACGATTTCCGGATAACACAATTATAGCATGAATAAAGACAATTATCATGAACAAAGAAATATAATAATAATGCTTTTATTATTGCCTCTAGGGCATATTTCCAACAGTCTCCCACTTGCACTAGAGTCAATAATCTAGTTATATTGTGATGAATCGAACACCCATGGAATTCTGGTGTTGATCATGTTTTGCTCTAGGGAGAGGTTTAGTCAACGGATCCGCTACATTCAGGTCCGTATGTATTTTACAAATCTCTATGTCTCCATCTTGAACATTTTCACGAATGGAGTTGAAGCGATGCTTGATGTGCCTTGTCTTCTTGTGAAACCTGGGCTCCTTGGCAAGTGCAATAGCTCCAGTGTTGTCACAGAAGAGCTTGATCGGCCCCAACGCATTGGGTATGACTCCTAGGTCGGTGATGAACTTCTTCACCCATATTGCTTCATGTGCTGCCTCCGAGGCTGCCATGTACTCCGCTTCACATGTAAATCCCGCCACGACGCTCTGCTTGCAACTGCACCAACTTACTGCCCCACCATTCAAAATATACACGTATCCGGTTTGTGACTTAGAGTCATCCAGATCTGTGTCGAAGCTAGCGTCGACGTAACCCTTTACGACGAGCTCTTCGTCACCTCCATAAACGAGAAACGTTTCCTTAGTCCTTTTCAGGTACTTCATGATATTCTTGACCGCTGTCTAGTGTTCCTTGCCGGGATTACTTTGGTACATTCCTACCAGACTTACGGCAAGGTTTACATTAGGTCTGGTACACAGCATGGCATACATAATAGAACCTATGGCTGAGGCATAGGGGATGACACTCATCTCTTCTATATCTTCTGCCGTGGTCGGACATTGAGCTGAGCTCAATTTCACACCTTGCAAAACAGGCAAGAACCCTTTCTTGGACTGATCCATTTTGAACTTCTTCAAAATCTTATCAAGATATGTGGTTTGTGAAAGACCTATGAGGCGTCTCGATCTATCCCTATAGATCTTGATGCCTAATATATAAGCAGCTTCTCCAAGGTCCTTCATTGAAAAACTCTTATTCAAGTAGGCCTTAATGCTGTCCAAAAGTTCTATATCATTTTCCATCAAAAGTATGTCATCTACATATAGTATGAGAAATGCTATAGAGCTCTCACTCACTTTCTTGTAAACACAGGCTTCTCCATAAGCCTGTGAGAACCCAAACGCTTTGATCATCTCATCAAAACGAATGTTCCAACTCCGAGATGCTTGCACCAGCCCATAAATCGAGCGTTGGAGCTTGCACACCTTGTCAGCATTCTTAGGATCGACAAAACCTTCCGGCTGCATCATATACAATTCTTCCTTAAGGAAACCATTAAGGAATGCCGTTTTGACGTCCATTTGCCAAATTTAATAATCATAAAATGCGGCAATTGCTAACATGATTCGGACGGACTTCAGCTTCGCTACCGGTGAGAAAGTCTCATCGTTGTCAACCCCTTGAACTTGTCGATAACCCTTAGCGACAAGCCGAGCTTTATAGATGGTCACATTACCATCCGCGTCTGTCTTCTTCTTAAAGATCCATTTATTTTCTATGGCTCGCCGTTCTACGGGCAAGTCAGTCAAAGTCCAAACTTCGTTTTCATACATGGATCCTATCTCGGATTTCATGGCTTCTAGCCATTTGTCGGAATCCGGGCCCGCCATCGCTTCTTCATAGTTCGAAGGTTCACTGTTGTCTAACAACATGATTTCCAAGACAGGGTTGCCGTACCACTCTGGTGCGGAACGTGTCCTTGTGGACCTTCGAATTTCAGTAGGAGCTTGATCAGAAGTATCTTGATCATCATCATTAACTTACTCTCTAGTCGGTGCAGGCACCTCAGGAACATTTTCTTGAGTTGCGCCATTTTCCGGTTCAAGAGGTAATACTTCATCAAGCTCTACTTTCCTCCCACTTACTTCTTTCGAGAGAAACTCTTTCTCCAGAAAGGACCCATTCTTGGCAACAAAGATCTTGCCTTCGGATCTGAGGTAGAAGATATACCCAATAGTTTCTTTAGGGTATCCTATGAAGACGCATTTTTCCGATTTGGGTTCGAGCTTTTCAGGTTGAAGTTTCCTGACATAAGCATCGCATCCCCAAACTTTTAGAAATGACAGCTTAGGTTTCTTCCCAAACCATAATTCATACGGTGTCGTCTCAACGGATTTCAACGGTGCCCTATTTAAAGTGAATGCGGCAGTCTCTAAAGCATAGCCCCAAAAAGATAGTGGTAAGTCGGCAAGAGACATCATAGATCGCACCATATCTAATAGAGTGCGATTACGACGTTCGGACACACCATTACGCTGAGGTGTTCCAGGCGGCGTGAGTTGTGAAACTATTCCACATTTTCTTAAGTGTGTACCAAACTCGTGACTCAAGTATTCTCCTCCACGATCTGATCATAGAAACTTGATTTTGCTGTCACGTTGATTCTCAACTTCACTCTAAAATTCCTTGAACTTTTCAAAGGTCTCAGACTTGTGTTTCATTAAGTAGACATACCCATATCTACTCAAGTCATCAGTGAGGGTGAGAACATAACGATAGCCACCGCGAGCCTCAACACTCATTGGACCGCACACATCAGTATGTATGATTTCCAATAAGTTGGTTGCTCGCTCCATTGTTCCTGAGAATGGAGTCTTGGTCATTTTACCCATGAGGCATGGTTCGCACGTGTCAAATGATTCGTAATCAAGAGATTCTAAAAGTCCATCAGCATGGAGCTTCTTCATGCGTTTGACACCTATGTGACCAAGGCGGCAGTGCCACAAGTATGTGGGACTATCACTATCAATCTTACATCTTTTGGTACTTACACTATGAATATGTGTAGCATTACGCTCGAGATTCATAAAGAATAAACCATTCACCATCGGAGCATGACCATAAAACATATCTCTCATATAAATAGAACAACCATTATTCTCGGATTTAAATGAGTAGCCATCTCGAATTAAACGAGATCCTGATACAATGTTCATGCTCAAACTTGGCACAAAATAACAATTATTGAGGTTCAAAACTAATCCCGTAGGTAAATGTAAAGGTAGCGTGCCGACGGCGATCACATCGACCTTGGAACCATTCCCGACGCGCATCGTCACCTCGTCCTTCGCTAGTCTCCATTTATTCCGCAGCTCCTGCTGTGTGTTACAAATATGAGCAACGGCACCGGTATCAAATACCCAGGAGTCACTACGATTACTGGTAAGGTACACATCAATTACATGTATATCAAATATACCTTTGGTTTTGCCGGCCTTCTTGTTCGCTAAGTATTTGGGGCAGTTCCGCTTCTAGTGACCACTTTCCTTGCAATAAAAGCACTCAGTCTCGGGCTTGGGTCCATTCTTTGGCTTCTTCCCGGAAGCTTGCTTGCTGGGCGCGGCAACTACCTTGCCGTTCTTCTTGAAGTTCTTTTTACCCTTGCCCTTCTTGAACTTAGTGGTTTTATTGACCATCAACACTTGATGTTCCTTCTTGACTTCTACCTCTACTGATTTCAGCATAGCAAATACTTCAGGAATGGTCTTTTCCATCCCCTGCATATTGAAGTTCATCACAAAGCTCTTGTAGCTTGGTGGAAGCGACTGGAGGATTCTGTCAATGACCGCATCATCCGGGAGATTAACTCCCAGCTGAGTCAAGCGGTTATGTAACCCAGACATAGTGAGTATGTGCTCACTGACAGAACTATTTTCCTCCATCTTACAGCTGAAGAATTTGTCGGAGACTTCATATCTCTCGAACCGGGCATGAGCTTGGAAAACCATTTTCAGCTCTTCGAACATCTCATATGCTCCATGTCTCTCAAAACGCTTTTGGAGCCCCAGCTCTAGGCTGTAAAGCATGCCACACTGAACGAGGGAGTAGTCATCGGAACGTGCCTGCCAAGCGTTCATAACGTCTTGTTCTGCAGGGAGAACAGGTGCGTCACCCAGCGGTGCTTGTAGGACATAATCTTTCTTGGCAGCTATGAGGATGATCCTCAGGTTCCGGACCCAGTCCGTATAGTTGCTGCCATCGTCTTTCAGCTTGGTTTTCTCTAGGAACGCGTTGAAGTTGAGGACTACGTTGGTCATTTGATCTACAAGACATATTGTAAAATATTTAGACTAAGTTCATGATAATTAAGTTCATCTAATCAAATTATAATGAACTCCCACTCAGATTTGACATCCCTTTGGTCATCTAAGTGTTTCACGATCCGAGTCGACTAGGCTGTGTCCGATCATCACGTGAGACGGACTAGTCATCATCGGTGAACATTCTCATGTTGATCGTATCTTCCATACGACTCGTGTTCGACCTTTCGATCTCCGTGTTCCGAGGCCATGTCTGTACATGCTAGGCTCGTCAAGTTAACCCTAAGTGTTTTTGCTGTGTAAAACTGTCTTACACCCCTTGTATGTGAACGTAAGAATCTATCACACCCGATCATCACGTGGTGCTTCGAAACGACGAACTGTAGCAACGGTGCACAGTTAGGGGAAAACACTTCTTGAAATTTTGTAAGGGATCATCTTATTTACTACCGGCGTCCTAAGTAAACAAGATGCATAAAACATAATAAACATCACATGCAATTATATAAAGTAGTGACATGATATGGACAATATCATATAGCTCCTTTGATCTTCATCTTCGGGGCTCCATGATCATCTTGTCACCGGCATGACACCATGATCTCCATCATCATGATCTCCATCATTGTGTCTTCATGAAGTTGTCACGCCAACGTCTACTTCTACTTCTATGACTAACGCGTTTAGTAATAAAGTAAAGTAGTTTACATGGCGTTCTTCAATGACATGCAGGTCATACAAAAAATAAAGACAACTCCTATGGCTCCTGCCGGTTGTCATACTCATCGACACGCAAGTCGTGATTCCTATTACAATAGCATGAACATCTCATACATGACATATAGATCATTCATCATTCATCACAACTTTGGCCATATCATATCACAAAGCACTTGCTGCAAAATAAGTTAGACGTCCTCTAATTGTTGCTTGCAAGTTTTACGTGGCTAAAGTAGGGTTCTAGCAAGAACGTTTTCTTACCTACGTGAAACCACAACGTGATTTGTCAACTTCTATTTACCCTTCATAAGGACTCTTTTCATCGAATCCGCTTCAACTAAAGTAGGAGAGATAGACACCCGCCAGCCACCTTATGCAACTAGTGCATGTTAGTCGGTGGAACCGGTCTCACGTAAGCGTACGTGTAAGGTTGGTCCGGGCCGCTTCATCCCACAATACCGCTGAAGCAAGATAATACTAGTAGCGGCAAGAAAGTTGACAAATCTACGCCCACAACAAATTGTGCTCTACTCGTGCAAGAAGAACTACGCATAGACCTAGCTCATGATGCCACTGATGGGGAACGTTGCAGAAAACAAAAAAATTCCTACGGTTTCACCAAGATCCATATATGAATTCATCTAGCAACGAGTGATTAGATGCATCTACATACCTTGTAGATCGCGAGCGGAAGCGTTCAAAGAACGGGGATGATGTAGTCGAACACGACGTGATCCAAATCACCGGAGATCCTAGCACCGAACGGACGGCACCTCCGCGTTCAACACACGTATGGAACAGCCACGTCTCCTCCTTGATCCAGCAAGGGAGGGAGGAGAGGTTGAGGGAGATGGCACCAGCAGCAGCACGACGGCGTGGTGTTGATGGAGCTGCAGTACTCCGGCAGAGCTTCGCTAAGCACTATGGAGGAGGAGGAGGTGTTGGAGAGGGAGAAGGAGGCAACCAAAGGCCTAGGTATGAAGTCCCTGCTTTCCCCCACTATATATAGGAGGGCCAAGGGGGGTGGCCGGCCCTAGGAGATCCAATCTCCTAGGGGGGCGGCGGCCAAGGGGGTTTCCCTCCCCCCCAAGGCACCTAGGAGGTGCCTTCCCCTCCTAGGACTCTTCCTCCCTCTTAACCCTAGGCGCATGGGCCCCTTGGGGCTGGTGCCCTTGGCCCATGTAGGCCAAGGCGCACCCCCTACAGCCCATGTGGCCCCCCGGACAGGTGGCCCCACCCGGTGGACCCCCGGGACCCTTCCGGTGGTCCCGGTACAATACCGATAACCCCAAAACTTGTCCCGATGCCCAAAATAGGACTTCCCATATATAAATCTTTACCTCCGGACCATTCCGGAACTCCTCGTGACGTCCGGGATCTCATCCGGGACTCCGAACAACATTCGGGTTACTGCATATACATATCCCTACAACCCTAGCTTCACCGAACCTTAAGTGTGTAGACCCTACGGGTTCGGGAGACATGTAGACATGACCGAGATCGCTCTCCGGTCAATAACCAACAGAGGGATCTGGATACCCATGTTGGCTCCCACATGCTCCATGATGATCTCATCGGATGAACCACGATGTCGAGGATTTAATCAACCCCGTATGCAATTCCCTTTGTCAATCGATATGTTACTTGCCCGAGATTCGATCGTCGGTATCCCAATACCTCGTTCAATCTCGTTACCGGCAAGTCACTTTACTCGTACCGTAATGCATGATCCCGTGACCAGACACTTGGTCACTTTGAGCTCATTATGATGATGCATTACCGAGTGGGCCCAGTGATATCTCTCCGTCATACGGAGTGACAAATCCCAGTCTCGATCCGTGTCAACCCAACAGACACTTTCGGAGATACCTGTAATGCACCTTTATAGTCACCCAGTTACGTTGTGACGTTTGATACACCCAAAGCACTCCTACGGTATCCGGGAGTTGCACGATCTCATGGTCAAAGGAAAAGATGCTTGACATTAGAAAAGCTCTAGCAAACGAACTACACGATCTCACGCTATGCTTAGGATTGGGTCTTGTCCATCACATCATTATCCTAATGATGTGATCCCGTTATCAATGACATCCAATGTCCATAGCCAGGAAACCATGACCATCTATTGATCAACGAGCTAGTCAACTAGAGGCTCACTAGGGACATGTTGGTGTCTGTTATTCACACATGTATTACGATTTCCGGATAACACAATTATAGCATGAATAAAGACAATTATCATGAACAAAGAAATATAATAATAATGCTTTTATTATTGCCTCTAGGGCATATTTCCAACACAATTTACCTATGTGAACTATAGGAAAAACAACAACAAAATAACAACATGTTGCCATTGTTTAAAAAAAAAGAAATTTCGACAAAATGACAAAGAACACATAGCATTTTTTTGCCTAATGGTCCAAAATAAAATTCATGATACATAGAGCTTAGATATTACTAAAAAAACCAAATGGTTCAAAAAGATAATTTTTGATGCAAAAATGGCAAAAAAAGAAAAAACTTCAACCAAAATTGTCGTGATTAATGGAGGTAAAAATCTCCATGTATGTGAAAATAAAAAATGTCATGGCGATAAATGTAAATTTGTATGGCAAATAGAAAGGTAACTTTTCCATGGCCAAATTTTTAAAAGGTAAGAAATTGACGTGGCAAAAATAAAGTAAACATGCCATGGCAAATAAAAGTAAAAATAAACATTATAATTTTTGTTGCAAAAACTTATAAATAACTAAATGGAAAAATTTTATGTTACACCAAATGAAAAAATCTATTGCATACACTATCGCATTTGGTACTGAACACACAATATTCATGGCAAAAAAAAAACAACATATTTGCCATGATCCATTTAAAGTAAATTTCCCATGATTTGTAAAAATACAATTGCCATGTAGTTTGGCATATCTATTCCGTTTGAAATAAATTTGCCATGCTTCATGAAATAGAATTTCCATGGTCCATGGGAACAAATGCCATATAGTATGGCAAATCTATTGCCTTTGAAACAAATTTTCCATGCTTCATAAAATACAATTTCCGTGGTCCATTTAACTAAAAATGTCATAGTTCGTGTAAACTAGAATCACCATGGTCCGTGGGAACAATTGCCATGTAGTACGACAAAATATATCCCATTTAACTAAAGTTGTTGTGTTCTGTCAAAAAAAAACTTTCCATGGTGGAGGGTGGAAATTGCCATGTAGTATGGCAATTTTGTGCTCAATAAAAAAATCCATTTAAATAAATTTTCCATGCTTCGTTAAATAGAATTTCCACGGTCCGTGGGAAAAAAATGCCATGTAGTATGCCAAATATAATCTATTTAACTAAATTTGCCATGGTTCGTAAAAAACCTTGCCAATGTGGGGGGGGGGGGGGGGGAGGAATTTCCATGTAGTATGGTAAATCTATTGCATGTGATGTGGCCAAAAAATATTGTACTCAGTATAAAAAAATCCGTTCAATTTTTTTCCATGCTTTGTAAAACTATAAACTACCGTTGCCATGAAACCTGCACTAAGATTGCCATGGCCCAATTGAATAAGAAAATTTTTCATGTTACAAAAAGAAAGAAAATTGCCATGGTCCATATAATTAAAAAAAATTGCCATGCCCCATAAACTACATTTTCCATTATACATACACTAAGTTTGCCATGGACCCATTCAAAAAAAAGAAAAAAAAATCATGTTGGAAAGAAGGACAAAATTTTGACATGGTATCGTTCAAAACAGAAAAATTGTACGATGCATAGACTAAAAAATGCCATGATCCATAAACTATAATTCCCATGATGCATGCACTAAAATTGCCAAGGTCCCGTTCAAAAATAAATTGTCATGTTGGGAAAAAGAGAAGAATTGTTGAGGCCCCATTTGCGAAGTTCAAAATAAAGTATGAACAAGAAAAATTTGCCATGGCAGATTCTTATGAAGAATTGTCGTGTTTTGTATGATGAATTTACATCGAGTGAAAAAACACAAAAAGTCGGTATGAACAAGAAACTTGCCATGGCAGATTCGTATCAAAATTTGTCGTGTTTTTTATCCAATTTTACATCAAATTTGCCAAGAATGTGAAGTAATAAAAAATTGATCAAATGTTGCCATGTTAAATGCATGTTTCCTTTTTCCATGGTAGTTTCAACGAAAATCCCATCTTTTGTGTAATAAAATTGTCATGTATGTGAAAATAACACAAACAAAATGATCAAAAACAAATTTCAATGGCAAAAGAAAAGTCAGAATGCCATGGCACATGTAGTAATAATGTTGTGGTACATGAAAAAAAAGATTGATTTGCCATGTTAGATGAATTAAATTTGCCACGATAGTAACATTGGAATTGCCATGTAGTTATTGAGTAGCATGCCAAATTGATAAGTAGGAAAATGTACATACATATGGGTGAGTTGCCATCTACCACGAAACCAGCAGGGCAAAATTAGGCTGATTGAACATGGGGGAGTTGCCATGTCTGTATTTAGTACTATTACATAATGATGGGTTGTGGTTGCCATGAAGATGGCAAACATGGCCAAAAATATCAGTTCAGCCATGGCAATTGATGGGTTATGGATCTGATGAAGTTGTCAAGCATTCGGTACAGTAGTATACCAATTGCTTGGTACCTGTTACAGACATAACAAACATGAAACAAGGCAAATTTCAGGCTTTTATAGAGGGATTTGCCATGTATTTATTCAGAAATATGAAAAAAGGATGTGTTGTGGTTCGAAAAACATGGCAAACAACGCAAGTTTTATAGTTCCACACATAGGGCAGGTTGCCATCTATTTATTCAGTATAATGACAAAATGATGAGAGGGCAAATGTAAATACATTAATTGTTGTATCGTATGGCATACCAGAACACATGGCAATTTTCAGCGCCAAACAGTAGGATAGTTGCCATGTATTTATTTAGAAACATGGCAAATTGATAATAAATGGAATTGTAGACACATTAACATCAGTTACATTTTTTTGTGAACATGCATACATATGAAAGATAATGAGTAGAATTAGCCATATTTATAATAAAATTTGCCACGGAAACAACCATTTTCACACGGGGGAAGAAAACTAAAGCATTCAATAGGAAAATGGTGAGCAAACACAGGAAATCAAAAACGCAGGGGAAGGACCAATGTATAGGAAGTGACAAGCTAACGAGAAGATTGCAGGCAGGTAGATAGCCGGGGCCGGCCATGCAGACAACGCTGCAGCGGTGACTCCCACGAGAAGAGGGTGGCGCCGGGAGGAGCACCATGCGCGATGGGGACGAAATTCGCCGGAGAATGGACTTCCTCGAGTCACCGCCATGCTTGTACTTCTCCCCGCGCTCGAGGCTTCCGCTGCCAAGACCCGTGCCCGAGGCCGCTGCCGAAGCACGAACAAGGCTAGCGACGGAGATCGAACCCCATCAGCAGCCGCGCGCGCGCGCCCTTCCTCCTCCGCTGCGGCTTCCACCTCCTATTCACCACCACTCGGGGCCTCCGCCCGACACCGCTCGAGACCTCCGCTCGCCGCCGCCCGAGGCCTCCACCCGCCACCGCCCGGGGCCTCCGACCACCTCCGCGCGGGGCCTCCGCCCGCCACCGCCCGGGGCCTCCGCCCACCTCCGCTCGGGGTTGTCGTCCGCCGCCGCTCGGGTTATAGTGTGTGTGATGTGCGGGTAGGTGGGAAAGAAGGTGAGGCAGAGTGGGGGAAGAAGAATGCGAGATCGGGAGTGAGGGCGTGCGACACTGTTTGTCGAGGCCCGGATGAAGCTACAGGATGACGTGGCGACGTACAGTGCTCCAAGAATCGTGCAAAATGATCTAAGGACAGATGACGCATGTGGGCGGGATGCTACACACCACACGTGTGGGCGTCATTTGGGTAAAAAATAGATCTGTATATATTTTCTGCACCGTAATGAGCTCAGCTGTGTATTACGACAATAAAACTCATGAGCTGGCCTCTCCTGTCCTCCGTCTCATGCGTCAAAATGTATTGTAGTACGTATATATTACCTGTTTTCGGCCTGCTAAGACAATATTGCAGTACGTACATATTACCTTCTAGAAGAAATGTGCGCGTACCAATCCAATCTATATCTATACCTACTAGCTCCGTCCTGGTTTAATTTTGACCAAAGATTTAACTGATAAAATGTTAGTGCATATCAACAAAAGTTATATTGTTGGATTCGTATTTGAACATAGTTTTCAATGATATAATTTTTGATGGCATGCATAAACATTTCATTAGTTAAATTTATGGTCAAAATTTGACACAGATTACAATGGGAACCACTAAACCAGGACGGAGGTACTACCTACTAATAAAAGAAACAAATATTCTTAGTCCGTCATGCTATTTTATAGAAAACCCCTGATATTTGTAACATTAAACCCGCAGTACATATTAAATGTTTTTTAAAATACTCATATCTTCTAAATCGTAAGTCCAAATTTAATATAATATATATGAAATATGTAGATTCTGAGTATAATGTTATTTAACCTGTTAACCGTTAAAAAATACTATCTAGGGTGCAATCACAATCAATAGTGCATTATCCGTCTTTCTTTCGTATCGGTAATGATTTGGATTGTGGATGAACATCTCAGCAAAATTAGGATCCTACACAAAATTAAATATCACTTGCCCGTTTCTTTGTACGTATTAAATCTACATGCAAGCCGTGTTTAAAAAGAAGACATGTGGAATCTTGAACTTGCGCTTTTATAGGCAAAGATCATCATTGGTTGGGCCGTAGCTACAAATACTCAGATCATAGACCATTTTTTGTAAACTAAGACTGTGATATTCTTTACTCCCGTTGCAACACATAGGCACTTTTTCTAGTATAACAATAATAATCTTTCCCGGGCACATCCTTGAGCCTATTGTTCGTACCTACCCAAGTATACACGTTGTGTTCACGCTGGGGTGGTGGCTGCTTTGATCCACATTGTAATGCCGAGGCTCGGCAGTGGGGTTAGCATCTGTCTGTGCCATACACGCTGCAGTCCACACAACTGTGTCGTCAGTGCGCTCCTTCCGCCGAACAATACCACTCTGACTGCGCGTACGAGGATGCAGCGATAGGCGGCGGACACTGGGTCGATGAAGACGGCGATGACAACACAGACCGCTCCGCAGACACATATCCAGTCGTGCCAGGCGACCATCCTGGCAAGGAAGGCATGGACACCGACTCAGCCAACGCGGGCTCGGACGCCGGCTCGGCCCCCGCGGCTGGCCCGGCCGGCTCGGCCAACGCGCGACTAGCCACATGCTGGACCGAGTTGGCAGGGCCCGGCTCGTCCAGCCCCGTCGGCAAGCCAGGTGATGGAGGGGCGTCGAGAGCGGGCTTGGCGGACGTCCGAGAGGACACGGGATGCTGCTCATCCAGAAGCTCGAGGCATGGTCAGCGCCCAGTACCTGCACCATCGTTAGGTAGCAACAAGGCGATATATGCAGTATCAACAAATTGACCAGGCAAAGGTAAAACTGATTTCTCAGGTGCTGTGGGAATGGAGGAGGTGATCGGAAGTGCGGAAAAAGGAAAAAACATTCTCATCAAACACCACATCACGTGAGATGTAGGTGCGGTTAGAGGGAACATAAAGACACTTGTACCCTTTATGAAGAGAACAATAATAGAGAAATACACACAGTTTACACCGAAACTCCAACTTGCGTTGCTAATGTGGACGAAGATGTGGCCAACACGCACACCAAAAAACCTTGAGAAACGTATAATCAGGAACTTCATTCAGCAAGAGCTCAAGTGGTGTTTTCATCTGACGGAGTCATGTAGGGAGTCTGTTAATGAGAAAGCATGTGGTGAAAAACGTATCACTCCAAAACTGGAAAGGAACGGAGGCATGGGCAAGCAAAGCAAGACCAGTCTCAACTATATGGTGATGCTTATGCTTAGCTACACCGTTTTGCTGATGTGTATAAGGACAAGACACACGATGTGTAATTGCAAGCTTATTAAAGAATGCATTGAGGTTGTGATACTCACCCTCCCCCCTCCTCCACTCGGATTGCACATGAATGATTTTACGACTGAGTAGACGCTCAACATGCGCTTGGAATTGCAAGAAAACATTAAACACATCAGACTTGCGTTTAAGAAGATAAAGCCAAGTGAGCCGACTGTAAGCATCAATGAAGCTGACATAGTAATTATGACCACAAACAGAGGTTTGGGCATGGCTGCATACATCTAAAAACACAAGTTCAAGCGGTTTATTGACTACACGACTCGACTCGAAAAAAGGAAGCTGATGACTCTTGCCTTGCTGACATGCATCACAAACTGCATCAACATGTTTATTGAACATGACTGGAAGCTCATGACGATGAAGTACATGGCGAACAATGGGAGTGGCAGGATGACCAAAATGCGCATGCCAATGTGATGGAGACACAGGAACACCGCTGAAAGCACTAGGAGTTGGTGGCAAGTCAAGTGCATAGAGACCATTATGGCGAAGTCGACCTCTAAGGAGTACTTCCCTCATGTCCCGGTCCTTATCAAAAAATGAAAATGATGAAATTCAGCAAAAACATTATTATCACGAGTAAGTTTAGGAACTGAAAGCAAACTACGTCAAACAGAGGGAACACGAAGGACATTAAGATGATGTAATTGTGTGGATCGACGTGTAAGAAGTGATGCCTGACCAATATCTGAGATGTGCATACCTTCCCCATTAGCGGTGCGAACCTGATCATGTCCACGGTACGGCTCCTATGTAGAGAGCTTGCCCATCTCACTAGTCAGGTGATTGGTAGCTCCTGTATCCATGTACCAAGATGCATCAACTGGATAGGAAGGAGTATGCCCCTGCTTATGACTCGCTAGGGCAGCCTGCTTCTCATTACCCTTACCATTGTTCCCGATCCCCAAGAAATCCTACTTGAAGCGACAATGACAACGGGAGGCAAGGTGACCATCAAGTTCGCACAGCTGACAGGGGACCTGAGCACTACATGAAGGGCAGCAGGCACAGACTCGACCTCCCGTGGAGGTAGTGGTGGGCGCCGTCGGTGGAGGTTTGCCACCAGTTATTGGCTTGTAGGGCTTGCCCTTCCCATGCGTTGCAGCGTTGGTGGAAGGGAAGCTCGGCGTAGAGCGGCGAGCCTGGATGCGATGCTCCGTAGCAAGGAGACGCGCGTACAACTCACGCGGCTGGATGGGAGTGTCACGACCATTGATATTCTCCACCAAATTATCATAGTCTTCACTCAAGTCTGTTGAGCATATAAGAGGTGAACTCTTCCGAACCAAGCGCATTGCCAATGGAGGCAAGTGTGTCAGTCTGATAACCCACAAGTATAGGGGATCGCAACAGTTTTCAAGGGTAGAGTATTCAACCCAAATTTATTGATTCGATACAAGGGAAGCCAAAGAATATTCTCAAGTATTATCAGCTGAGTTGTCAATTCAACCACACCTGAAAGACTTAATATCTGCAGCAAAGTAGTATGGAAAAGTAACAGTAGCAGTTTTGTAGTAATCGTAACAGTGGCAACGGATAAGTAACTTAGCAAAGAACAATATGTGAAAAGCTCATAGGCAATGGATCAGAGATGGATAATTATGTCGGATGCAATTCCTCATGCAACAGTTATAGCATAGGGTGACATAGAACTAGCTCCAGTACATCAATGTAATGTAGGCATGTATTCCGAATATAGTCATAGAAGCTTATGAAAAAGAACTTGCATGACATCTTTTGTCCTACCCTTCCGTGGCAGCTGGGTCCTATTGCAAACTAAGGGATATTAAGGCCTCCTTTTCATAGAGTACCGGACCAAAGCATTAACACTTAGTGAATACATGAACTCGTCAAACTATGGTTATCACCGGGAGTGGTCTCGATTATTGTCACTTCAGGGTTGCCGGATCATAACACATAGTAGGTGACTATAGACTTGCAAGATAGGATCAATAACTCACATATATTCATGAAAACATAATAGGTTCAGATCTGAAATCATGGCACTCGGGCCCTAGTGACAAGCATTAATCATGGCAAAGTCATAGCAACATCAATCTTAGAACATAATCTATACTAGGGATCAAACCCTAACAAAACTAACTCGATTACATGGTAAATCTCATCCAACCCATCACCGTCCAGCAAGCCTAGGATGTGATTACTCACGCACAGCGGTGAACATCACAAAATTGGTGATGGAGGATGGTTGATGATGACGATGGGGACAGGTTCCCCTCTCCGGAGCCCCGAACGGGCTACAGATCAGCCCTCCTGAGGAAGATAAGGGCTTGGCGGCAGCTCCGTATCGTAAAACGCGATGAATCCTTCTCTCTGATTTTTTTTTCTCCCTAAAAGTGAATATATGGAGTTGAGGTTGAGGTCGGTGGAGTCCCAGGGGGCCCATGAGGCAGGGGCGCGCCCCAGGGGGATCGCCCTGCACCCTCGTGGATAGGGTGCGGGCCCCCTGACATTGATTCTTTTGCTAATATTTTTTATTAATTCCAAAACGTGTCTCCGTGGATTTTCAGGTCATTCCGAGAACTTTTATTTCTGCACAAAAATAACACCATGGCAGTTCTGCTGAAAACAACGTCAATCCGGGTTAGTTCCAATCGAATCATGCAAGTTAGAGTCCAAAACAAGGGCAAAAGTGTTTGGAAAAGTAGATACATTGGAGACGTATCAACTCCCCAAGCCTAAACATTTGCCAGTCCTCAAGCAATTCAGTTGACAAACTGAAAGTGATAAAGAAAAACTTTTACAAACTTTGTTTGATCTTGTTGTTGCAAATATGTAAAGCCAGCATTCAAGTTTTCAGCAAAGATTATGAACTAACCATATTCACAATAACATTTAGGTCTCATGTTTACTCATATCAATGGCATAACCAACTAGTGAGCAATAATAATAAATCTCGGATGACAACACTTTCACAAATCAATCATAATATGATATAACAAGATGGTATCTCGCTAGCCCTTTCTGAGACCGCAAAACATAAGTGCAGAGCACCCGTGAAGATCAAGGACTGACTAGACATTGTAATTCATGGTAAAAGAGATCCAGTCACAATCATACTCAATGTAAATTAATATCAATGCATGCAAATGACAGCAGTCCTCTCCAACTAGTGCTTTTTAATAAGAGGATGATGACTCAACATAAAAGTAAATAGATAGGCCCTTCGCAAAGGGAAGCAGGGATTTGCAGAGGTGCAAGAGCTCGAGTTTTGAAACAGAGATAAATATTTTTTTGAGCAGCATACTTTCATTGTCAACATAACAACCGAGAGATCTCGATATCTTACATGCTACACACATTATAGGTTTTTCCTGAACAGAATGGTAAAGTTTATACTCCCCCACCACCAACAAACATCAATCCATGGCTTGTCCGAAACAACGGGTGCCGTCCAACTAACAACAATCCTGAGGAAGTTTTGTTTGCATTTATTTTGATTTGATTTGAGCATGGGGCTGGGCATCCCAGTTACCGACCATTTTCTCATGAGTGATGAGCGGAGTGCACTCATCGTGAGAATAACCCTCCTAGCATGGAAGATATAGACAATCCTAGTTGATACATGAGCTATTCGAGCATACAAAACAGAATTTTATTTGAAGGTTTAGAGTTTGGCACATACAAATTTACTTGGAATGGCAGGTAGATACCGCATATAGGAAGGTATGGTGGACTCATATGGAATAACTTTGGGGTTTATGGAAGTGGATGCACAAGCAGTATTCCCGCTTAGTACAAGTGAAGGCTAGAAAGAGACCGGGAAGCGGCCAACTAGAGAGCGACAACAGTCATGAACATGCATTAAGATTAACCAACAATGAGTGCAAGCATGAGTAGGATATAAATCACAACAAACATAACCATCGTAGAGGCTATGTTGATTTTGTTTCAACTACATGCGTAAACATGTGCCAAGTCAATCCACTTGAATCATTCAAAGGAGGATACCACCCTATCATGCCACATCACAACCATTTTAATTGCATGTTGGCACGCAAGGTAAACCATTATAAACTGCTAGCTAATGAAGCATGGCATGAGCAACGATAATCTCTAGTCGTCATTGCAAACATGTTTCATCCATAATAGGTTGAATCAGGAACAATAGACTAATCATATTTACAAAAACAAGGTAGGTCGAGTTCATACCAGCTTCTCTCAGCTCGATCAGTCCATCATATTTCTTCATTATGCCTTTCACTCATGAACGAACGGTGTGGATAATAATAATTGTGCACGTGCATTGAACTAAGATGGAATCTGCAAGCATTTACTACAAAGGAGAAGACAAGGTAATATGGGCTCTTGGTTGGATCAACAATAATGCAAATGAGATCCACTCAACATTTTCATCATGGTCTTCTCCTCACGACCCCCAAAGAAAAGAAAAGAAATAAAACTATTTACAAGGAAAAGCTCCCAACAAGCAAAAGAAGAACGATAAATCTTTTTGGGTTTTCTTTTAATTACTACCACAAGCATGGAATGTAAACTAGCTAAAAGCTACAACTAATAAACTTCTTTTTGGTTTTTCTTAAGGATTTTTCAAATACACAAGAAGAACGCAAGAAAAGGAAATAAACTAACATGGATAGTACAATGAAAAAGTATGAGCACCGACAACTAGCGTGAGTGTGTGAACATGAATGTAATGTCGGTGAGAAATACGTACTCCCCCAAGGTTATGCTTTTGGCCTAAGTTGGTCTATGGCCACTGCTCGAAGCTACTCTCTCCGGTGTACTGAGGAGGGTCCTCAGGGTGCCACTGGTTAGTGATCTCCTCCAGGTCTCACTGATAAACATACTGTCGTTATGGGTCAAGTGGTTGCTCAAGCTCAGGCTCTGGGACTTGTGTCAGCCTCCAGTATGCATAATTGGCCTCGGGCAAAATGAGGTATGTGCCTGAAAGTATGTTAAACAAAGAGGGTGCAAGCAAGGTAATAGTCTCACGGTGAGTTTTATCAAATATCAAATTATACTTAAGCATCTGGTTCTTATTTTTAACAATAAAGTCATGTGCTACCATACTCTTATAATCTAGAAAAATAGTGGGCAGCAACTTTTCCTCTTTCTCATGGTGCCCAATAGGTATCTCAAAGTGTTTAGAAAGGCGTGAAGCAAAGATGCCTCCAAAGATGGGGCCCTTTGTACGGTTCAGACTTAACCATTTAGCAACAATAGCGCCTAAACTGAAAGTTGTATCACGAAATAAAGCATGGCGCAAAATAACAAGATCAAGTGCATTGATTTCTACTGTTCCCGCGACCAATTAAGCATCTACTAGCAAATATCGCAAAGTAACACTACAAAAAAAGACACATCCGTGACATTTTGGGCCGAACGAAATTTTTTATGTCATACTTATGACACTTCTATGACGATAATTGTGACAAAACCCGGTATCATCATAGATGTGGTGGGCTCCTACTTCTATGACAAAAAATCATGACATAAAATGGGCTTTTCGTCCAGGGTGGGCCGGAGACGCAGCTACATGATATTCTTTGGGCCGTCCATGATGGATAAAACCGTGGTAGAAGCGAGGGCAAGGAAAATTTTGGTGAGTTCCCGGTTACGGTGGGTGGCCGGAGGCCAAGCGATGCGTGTTTCTCTCTTACACGTACGCGCGTGTGTGCGAGGCGTTGGCTCTAACTAAACCCGAGCGAGGCGCTAGGCTCTAACTGAACCCGAGCGATTGTACTGCAGGCTACGCATTACTGAACCCGAGCAATCGATCGATATGGCTGTTAACTGAACCAGATCGAGCGATTCCTTCGCTACTGCTGCTAACTGAAGTCGATCGATGTTGCCTCTGGATGAACAATGAGCGTTATGGGGGGGGGGGGGGGAGGGGGTTGTATGAACAGCGAGCGGTGGGGGTGGATGAACAGGACCCCGTGGCATTGCCTCTGTATCCAAGACCCCGATCGATCGAGCCGGTTGGGGCTGGATGAATAGGACCCCGTGGAAGGTTGGATGAACAGGACGACCCCGTGGAGGGCTGGTTGACCAGTAGACGGTGGAGGGGTGGATGAACAGTAGCCCGTGGAGGGGTGGTTGAGCAGGAGCCTGTGGAGAGGGGTGGTTGAACAGTAGCCGGTGGAGTAGCGCACGGTGGAGGTTGGATGAACAGGAGCTCGTGGATGAACATTCGTAGGTGGAGGCTGGAGGAGGTCGACGGTGGATGAGCAGTAGCCCGTGGAGGCTGGAGGAGGTCGACGGTGGAGATGAACAGTATCCTGTGGAGTCCCGTTTTGCAGTACGCCACACCCCTTCCGATGAAGAGGACCCCCGTTTCGACCATAACACTCAAACACAAGTCTGTTTCCTCTATTTTGCGGTACGCCACACCCCTCCCGATCAACAGGACCCTGTTTCGACCGTAGGAGGTCCAACACAAGTCTGTTTCCTCCATTTTGTGGTACGCCAGACCCCTCCCGATGAATAGGATCCCGTTTCGAACATGGCTGGTCGAACACAAGGCCGTTTCCTCCGTTATGCAGTACGCCAAGCCTCGCTTCCATCGCCTGTTCCGTCCAAGCCGGTTGGCTCCGACGCGTTCTGTCGGGGATATACCCCGCGGTGTAAACCGGCCGGAAGTATAACCCGGCCGGACTTGCCGGTTTACTTGAGACCCCGCTGACACTTGGCGGTTCACCGGCGACCCGTTTGGACCTGCCGGTTCACGACTCATTGGAATCCGGCAGGCGGGTCAGAGGAGCGACCAGACCCGGTGGCCCAACGGGCGGTTTATGGAAGACCGGATCACGCTACGGTGGGCCGGTTTGAAAGGAAAGGCGTGAAGAATATTTACCTTACAAGGAGTTAAGACCTGGACTTGTATCTGGTTTGTATTAGAGATAAACTAGTCCTAATCCTAATAGGACTCCACATGTAACCCGCCCCTTCAACATATATAAGGAGGGACAGGGCTCCCCAAAGAGGGACAGGCTACAGAGAAGCAAGAAACAATCTCTAGGGTTAGACACAACTAGAGGAGAGCCGGTTTGCGGCGACTCCTTCGTGGTGATAATGAGATCTAGCCTCAAACAGCATGTAGGGTTTTTACCGGATGATGTTTCCCGGGGCCCGAAGCTGTCTAAATCCTTATCTTGTGTTGCGTCTCTCGATTCCGCACAACCCCTCTCAAGCTACCATATAGATGCGTTGGCCTCGCGACTAAGTCCTCACACTAAGGACATCTGACGTGTTAATTCCACGACAGTTGGCGCCCACCGTGGAGCTCGCGCACGGTGGTGTTGAGTTCTTGAAGGGATCTGTCCTAGGGTTTCGAGAAGTTCGCGACCTGCCAGATCAAGCAAGAGTCATGCGGAAGAATCTATGACAATTCTAAATCTCTTCAATGGAGATCCAAGAAAAAGTTCGTTTGTGCCACCACGGATGATATCTACACTTTTGGTTCAATCTGCGTTGGCCATCAAAAGCGTGTTAGCAATCAACAGGTGAGTCTACCCGCATGTATTTACCAAAGAAAGTAGCCAACGGGGAGTCGAACATGCGACCTGGAGCTGCTGACCTCGTCGCGCAAGTCGGAAAGCAGGCATTTCGATCGGTTGGTGCGGTTTCGATCTGATTTGCAAAGAAAAAAAAGGGAAAAGGGGGAACGTGGATTGGTCAAACCGACCACGACCCGGAGGGGGTCTCAATCGCACCAAATCGGCCTCGCTTCCGCGTGCTACATCGTCACCGAGCCGCTCCTGTTAGAGCCGCCGCCGCCTTGGGCCCAGCAGCCACCCACTTTACCTCTGCTGACCTCCGCCGCCGGGTTGAGCCAGCTCTGCCACCACAAGTCGCCTCGCTGACGCGTGAGGCCACACGGCCTTGCTCGTTTCCAAACCGCTGCGAGCTGCATCCGCACAGACCGAGTCGACCCCGCGCGGACCGAGCTGCCGGCTGCCGCTGCTATTTGCGTTCTGCCGCGAATCGCCCTCGCTAAACGCCTGCGCCTCCATGAGCCGCCGCGCCAAAGGGCCGCCTCAGTCGCTGCCTCCGTCGTCGTAGCGCACCTCGCCAGCCGCGGTAACAAGCAGTTCACTAGAAAGCACATTGACACAAGAGAAGATTTTTACTGACCACATACGAGAACAGGGATAAGAGAAACTATGAAACTCCCTTGATCCAGACCAACAATTCATCATGACGAAGTGCAGATTTCTCATGGAAAGGTTGGGCAATACTGCTAGTGTACCAGAGTTACTACATATAATGAAAAGCTTGAAGACGTTTTTTCTCGTGAGTATGCACCGTTAAACTGCGCCAAGCGAAACCCGCCTTGCCTCAGCCCGCCACAGTCGCCGCCGCCTCCGCCGTGGTCTACATCACCGTCTGCCTCGACCGGCAGTTTCCACCTCACGCCAAGCCTCGGATCGCCTACGCCGTGGAAGAGCCGTTTCTATCTGGGGAGTTCACAGTATTAAATGCAGACAGATTTTTGAGAGAGATTGATGCAGTTAGATTACCCCAATGAAATTAATGGTGTTACAGCTACTACTACCATCAGTGTTGCTGATGCTCCATACACGGATTCGAAATTTGATTGATGCTTTTTAACACCTACGTGAGGACTAAGGAATTTAACAGCTCACCGTAAAGTTACTGCTCAAGTCATCATCCAACGGGGTTCTGGTCTGCTGCCATTGAAAGCCCTGTCCGTGACAGCACAGCTCCAACCTGATGGTTCTGTAGTTTATTAACGACCAAGTCAGATGCGGTCAATACCTGCGGCGCTTATATTTCAACATGTTGCTGACAGAAAAACCAGTTATGGAGACATCATACGGGCCAGGCTTCAACTAAGAAGGATTTGCTTTCAAAGGTTCAGGGTGCCAGTGTCCCGAGGGAATTAGACGGGATATTACAATGGAGTCCAATAAGTCAGGACGGAGAGAGTAGCTGTTTTTGCTCATGCAAGTACTGTTATATTCAAACGACGAGAAGCACACCGCGTCTTATTCTTGTGTGTACACTGCGTGAGATCATAAGGCTTAAGTCTCATCAGCTATCCAACTGCTACCGAAAAATCATCAGGTACACTCGTTTTGATAAAATGCTCTGTATATTCAATTATTATACAAAACATATTTTGTCTGCTCGCATTATTATCTTTTGCTCGCAGATCTATTCATGTCCAGAATTATTGGTGGGCATTGTCGTTATATAACTTTCAACAACATGTTGAAACCGACGCCCAACCTAGGCACATGCATTTATATTGCTGCTCAACGGACTTGGGTTGACTCCGACATATATATCAACAAATCAAAGCCATGTCTACTCACACAAGCTGTCCCATGGACATATGTGAGCCGCCCCCGCTGCGTTGAGCCGCCCCTGTCACGTTGAATGGATCATCCATCAACCGAACAAAATAGGTGATATCCATCTAAGTTTATTTTATTAGCACATGTTGTTTTTGTCAAAGAATAAGTTTATGTTTGCCTTGGTCTGCAATATTGTTTATGCAGGGCAATTATTTTATGACAAAAAGTGATATTATACCGCGGAGATGGAGGCACGCCAACATCTTTTGGCATAGGTGGTCGTCGTTACTCAAGGGACTCCCGCACCGGCTTACAACGTCGTGGCCGTCTCTCGCGATCACGCCGGTTTACAACAAGGAGGACAACTTGCCCGTCTGCACCGGCTTACAACGCCACAGCCGGTTCATCTGTCTATGCCGCCTCTGATGTGACGGCCGTCTTTACCGTCCGTCTCTCGCAGCCTGGTCTACATCGACACACCGAGCCGCACCTGTCTGCGTGAGCTATTCATTGAGTATGAGAAAGTTACTACTTGGGAAGCCCGGTTTCTCTTCCAACAAATTGGAGGCAAAGTATCATATATTATCAACCGCCGTCTGCACTGGATGGTTCAATGGGCAGGCGCACAAGTCGCCGCCACTACAGTTCGGTTAACTTCAAACATCCAGTTGGAAGGAGCCATTGGCCGAGTTGCTGACACGGCTCATACATGATCATTTATAACCCACCGCAGTCACCTCAACCTTCTGTGGATTCACATTGCCTTATCAACACCAATGATATACATCTTCTGCTATGGTCAAATATGGAGAGCCTCAAGCCAACTCCTCGAGTCACCTTTGAGACTCGGGGGCTACGATGACATGACTCAGCAAATATTGCCAGTTTCAGCCGGTTTAAGAAACCTAGGACGATGGAGGGAAAGATAACCCGGTCCCGGAGGCTACTGTTATATTGATGAAAATTTAAAGGCCGTCAGAAAATTTCCGACTTAGAAAGTATATGACAGTTACAAAATCCCGGCTCAATGAAGAAGATTCGGGTCATCAGAAAGGGTTCTGGTTTAAAATCCGGCTCAAGGGAAGTCAGTCTCACTGAAGCTCTCAAATCCGGTTTAACAATGTCCGGTTCAAAAAGGTATTAACTTCTCGCAGGTTCGAGTTGAAAGGCCGTCAGAAAATTTCTGGCTGAAAATGAAGATTCCGGTTTATAATCCGGTTCAAGGGAAAGATGTCTCCCACAAAGCTTTGAAGCTCTCAATATCCGGTTTAACGTCCGGTTCAAGAAGGATTTATCTCTTGCAAAAAGTTAAAGGGTGCCAAAAATGACCTGCTGCCATGATGCGCAGTTCAAACATGGGTATCATGCCTTATTGGCTTATCATATTACTGATCACTTGGGGGCTTGGTCATGTCTGAACCATAGTCACACCTCTTGATCGGCGCAATGCCACAATATCACTTGGGGGTTGGTCGCGTCCGAACCATAGCAACGCCTTTTGATAGGCGAAAGCCACCAGATCACTTGGGGACATGGTCAAGTCTGAACCAGTCACGCCTCTTGATCGGCCTAAGGCCACAGAATCACTTGGGGGCTTGGTCGAACCCGAACCATTGCCATGCCTTTTGATCGGCATAAATGCCACGGTTTCATTTGGGGACCTGGCTGACTTGAACCATCGCCACACCTATTGGGGGCTTGGTCCTGTGTGACCATGGTAACACCATCTGATCAGCTCAGTAAAGCATATTTCTTGCAAATGGTTTTATCATTGCCTTTTGCTTCAGTCTTTTTCTTAAAATGACTATTATTTTTGTTGCGTTTTTAAAACTGGCAAGCGTTTTAAACCGGTTCAAAACTGTCAAATTGGCGGAACACGGTCAAATCTTAATCCGGAGACTATTTGCCCGGTTTGATTTTATGTTACCATCTTATTATGGAGTAAACCGGTGTTCATTAACCCGGCTTGATTTTCAATTACAAGTTGTCAGTACAGGATCAAATCATAATCCGGAGACTATCAACCCGGTCTGGTTTGACTACGAGTCGCCAGTATTATATATGGTTAAACCGGTGTTTATCACAACCCGGTACGGTTTTATCATAAACCGGTACAGTATGAAAGGAATTATCATTACTCAAGATTGGGGTTATCACCTTTACTACAAAAAGTTGGTAAACCAATGATGTGATTCAATATCACAGGTATGATATATTTCATATTTGATTATTCTTAAGTGCAGCCTTGGTTATAAACCTGAGTTATATGTTGGGCATTATGACCCGTCCGGCGGTAAACCGCCAGGACACTTTAAACTTGTTGTATGCAGAGACAGGTTGAATAAAGCATGATGATAAATTATCCGGTGTTTATTAAACCGGCCTGACTTTAAGACGATAAGTCGCCAGTATATGATGAGAAATTATTCAGTGTTTGTTAACCCGGCCTGGCTTTGGAACTATAAGTCACCAGTACATATTTGGATTGCGCCATTGGAATCATGAGCTTATAAATCATTGGGTTATATTATTCAAATAGCCAAATTTGGCTGAATTTTCATTATGATATTGAATGAATAAGGTTTTTCATACCAGATTATATTATCTTGAATAGCCAACATGGCTAGATTTTTATTATGGTTATTAATAACCGGTATTATTGAGGTTTTCAAAGTCGCTTTAGCGCAATGGCTATTATTTTATCAAAGGATATGATTTATTCTACAATGAAAGGAATAGTCCCGAGTCGCTGTAGGCTTACGACCCGGCACTTGGGGGCTATATTATTTAAATTGAGATTACATCAAATATGCAAGTCTCATGTCGCTGCAAGCATGCACCATGACACTTGGGGGCTAATGCAAAGTAATTTTTTACCTCATATTATTGAAGACCCGACTCATCACATTATAATGAGTCGGCCCTTGGGGGCTACCAATTGCTCCTATCAACAATTGAAGATACAAAGCTTTTTATTCATTATATTGAAGGGTCCACCGCTCAGTTGGTAAAGCACAAGGCTCTTAACCTTGTGGATGTGGATTCAAGTCCCATGATGGGGGTTACATCATATGATGTTATTTTTATTGAAGTATATATCAAGTCCTAGCTCAATATTATCTTACTGCGCCGGCCCTTGGGGGCTACACATCATTGCTCAAATCTACATGATTATACCTACAAAGTCCCTGCTTATTATTGCATAATGACCCGGCCCTTGGGCGCTACACTGCAAGCATGACAACCCGGCACTTGGGGGCTACATAATATGGAGTATTCAGTTTTTACTAAGTGACTAGGGTGAACAACATGGATTTCTTCTTAAGTGGCAGTATTTATATTGAAGCAAGTCTTAAGCCATCACTTTGTTCTGCTCAAGACTTGGGGGCTACAGGTATTATATTATTATCGAAGAACTATTTTCAAAGCATCTATTTTGGGCAAACCGGATTGACCCGGCGTCATCAATAATCATGAACCGGTGTTGGCAACAATCATGAACTGGCGTTGGCAACAATCATGACCCGGAATTATCAGTTTTTATAACCCGACAATTTTGGTAATATTAAACCGGCAAGTTTTACATCTTTATACTGGCTAAATATCAGTTGAATATTTGAAGACCAATATTTTTGTCAAGTCAGAGCATTCAAGGCCGATTCAAGTGGATTCTTTATTTACAAAATATTTTCTACAAGCAAATTGATTATGAAACTGGTCTATTGACTCGCATTTTTTAGAAGGAAGAAATGACAAGGATTTAAGGATGATCAAGTGCCGGTTTACAAGAATATTTAAACCGGAGCACAACCCGACAAATTTGTTCTTATGTTTATATTGCAGATCAGTTTAACATGAATGAATCCAAATTAAACTGGGGGCTAATGTCGGGGATATACCCCGCGGTGTAAACCGGCCGGAAGTATAATCCGGCCGGACCTGGCGGTTTACATGAGACCCCGCTGACACTTGGCAGTTCACCGGCGACCCATTTGGACCTGCCGGTTCACGACTCATTGGAATCCGGCAGGCGGGTCAGAGGAGCGACAAGACCCGGTGGCCCAACGGGCGGTTTATGGAAGACCGGATCACGCTACGGTGGGCCGGTTTAAAAGGAAAGGCGTGAAGAATATTTACCTTACAAGGAGTTAAGACCTGGATTTGTATCCGGTTTGTATTAGAGATAAACTAGTCCTAATCCTAATAGGACTCCACATGTAACCCGCCCCTTCAACATATATAAGGAGGGATAGGGCTCCCCAAAGAGGGACAGGCTACAGAGAAGCAAGAAACAATCTCTAGGGTTAGACACAACTAGAGGAGAGCCGGTTTACGGCGACTCCTTCGTGGTGATAATGAGATCTAGCCTCAAACAGCATGTAAGGTTTTTACCGGATGATGTTTCCCGGGGCCCGAAGCTGTCTAAATCATTGTCTTGTGTTGCGTCTCTCGATTCCGCTCAATCCCTCTCAAGCTACCACATAGATGCGTTGGCCTCGCGACTAAGTCCTCACACTAAGGACATCTGACGTGTTAATTCCACGACACGTTCCGTTGCCTCCCGATGAACACGACGCATTTCGTTGCCTCCCGATGAACACGATGCATTCCGTTGCCTTCCCATTAACACGACGCATTCTGTTGCCTCCCCATGAACACGACGCATTCCGTTGCCTCCCCATGAACACGACGACGACGCAGTTTCTTCGTTCCGACCCAGCCATGTACATGAGCCCTAGCCGTACGTATGCACGAGTAGGCGTTCGAGACCCCGCCTGTATGTACGTACGTGGCCGTATTTTCTTTCTTGCACATTGGCTGTTGTACGTACGTGTACATGCTATGTGTGCGCCTCCACTACGACACGTGCACGCCTCTACATTACCAGTATATATGTACGTACACGTTTGCGACCAGAATGACAATGCTACGTACGCTTCGACCAGGTGGGTCCCGACTGTCAGGCACTTCCTTGCGTGCGAAGATATAGCTGATGGGTCCCAGCAGTCAGGGGGGTGAGTCGTTTTTTTTGCCCGGACGCACTTCCTTGCGTGCAAAGATGTAGCTGGTGGGTCCCAGCAGTTAGGGGGAAACGTTTTTTTTCATGAAATACGGTGGCCCGTCTGGTGGGTCCCCACTGTCAGGTGGAGGAATAATTATTTTGCGCGTATAAGGAGGCACTTCCTTCCAGCTGACGTGGACCGAGCTGTCAGCCTCTCCATGTACAGTACTCTTCCGATGAAAGTCGGTCGTTGACCACATTGCCCACGCCGCGCCGAGAGCACCACGGCGGTGGACGACGGCGAGGCCTAGGAAGGGGACGACGCGGAGCCGGGGAAGACGCGACAGTGGATGCCCACACGGAGAGGAGTACGAGGGTTCATTGGTTTGGCTACGGTGTGAGGCTGCCGTCGCCGCAGAATAACAGGGGATGTGGATGAGTAAAGAGATGGCCTGGCCAACAGTGGGAGTAGTAGGAGGCGGTGAGGCCTCCGTGGCATCACAGCGGGCCACGGGAGGCAGTAGCATGCGACACGACCGGCGCTGCTTTGGGCGGCTGGAGGAAGAAGACCACAGTTTGAAGAAGTACTTCGGCCGTTGGATGGACATCGTACGGTCACTAGAGCTAGAATCATTCATATTGACTAAGTTGACAAAGCCCTCCATCCCTGTCAACTTAGTAGGCCCACAAGTCAGCCTCCCACCAAGGTGGGTCCCAGCTAGCAGGGGGAGTATTTATTTTTTGTGTGTAATAAGGAGGCACTTCCGGTGGGTCCGAGCTGACAACGGGAGGGGGGGCATTTTTTCACGAAATACGGTGGCCTGTCCGGTGGTTCCCAGTAGTCAGGGAGGAACAAATTTTTTCATGAAATAATGTGGCCCATCCGGTGGGTCCCTGCTGTCAGGTGGAGGAATAATTATTTTGCGCGTAATAAGGAGGCACTTCCTTGCGGCTGTCGTGGACCCAGCCGTCAGCCTCTCCACGTACAGTACTCTTCCGATGAAAGTCAGTCGTTGACCACATTGACCACGCTGCGCCGAGAGCACCACGTCAGTGGATGACGGTGAGGCCTAGGAAGGTGATGACGCGGAGCCGGGGAAGACGCGACAGTGGATTCCCAGTCGGAGAGGAGTACGAGGGTTCACTGGTTCGACTACGGTGTGAGGCTGCCGTCGCCGCAGAATAATAGGGGGAGTGGGTGTGTGGAGGGATGGCCTCGCCAGCGGTGGGAGTAGTATGGGGGCGGTGAGGCCTCCGCGGCAGCACAGCCGGCCACGGGAGGCAGGAGCATGCGGCACGACCGACGCTGCTTTGGGCGGCTAGAGCAAGAAGACCAGAGGTTGAAGAAGCACTATGGCCGTTGGATGAACATCATACGGTCACTGGAGATAGAATCATTCTTATATTGACAAAGTTGACAAAGCCCTCCGTCCCCATCAACTTCCACTATGGTGGGTCCCAGCTGGCAGGGGGTATTCATATTTTTGTGCGCAATAAGAAGGCACTTCCTTGTGTGCGAAGGTATAGTTGGTGGGTCCGACCTGTCAGTGAAGGGAACTTTTTTCACAAAATACAGAGGCCCTTCCGGCAGGTCCCAGATGTCAGGTGGAGGAATCATTATTTTGCACGTAATAAGGAGGCATTTCCTTGTGTGCGGCCGTGGACCCAGCTGTCAGCCTCTCCACGTACAGTCCACAACCGATGGATGTCGTTCCTTGACCAAGTTGATCACGCCGCGCCGAGAGCACCAGGGCGGTGGACGAAGGCGAGGCCTACGAAGGGAACGACATGGAGCCGGGGAAGACATGACAGTGGCTGCCCACGCGGTGGAGAGTACGAGGGTTGACTGGTTCGGCTGCCGTTGCCGAAAAATAACAAGAGGTGTGGGTGAGTAGAGGGATAGACAGGACAGGGATGCGAGTATGATGGGGCCGTGAGGCCTGCCCGGCAGCACAGCCGGCCACGGGAGGCGGGAGCAGGCGGTTTCGACGGCGCTGGTTTGGGCGGCTGGGGCAGGAAGATCAGAGACTGAAGAAGCACGATTGCCGTTAGATTGACATCTAACAGTTTGAGGTTGGTAAGAGTCGATGGTTGAATAAGTTTCTTTTTTGAGAAACCTTGTGTACGCATGAACTTGTAGGCCCACAAGTCAGCCTCCAAATCTGTGGCACACAACATAGAGCCCATTTGCTATTTTTTTAATAATTTGCAGCCCATTTGCTAATTTTTAAGTAATTTATTACAGCCCATTTTCTGCCCAGGACCACGGTCAAAAAGTTCAACCTTATTTTGCATATTTCGGTGGAGTCCGAACTGTTGTAATCTCGAAATGATAAACATTTTTTTAAGAACTTATTGATTTGCCAAAAAACGTTTTGTTTTTGTAAGCAAATAAGATGCGGGACAATTGAGTTGGTTTAAGGGAAAATCAGTGGTAAAAAAATCAGCGCTGGGAGGGAAAACAACAACAAAAATAAGGATATAAATATAAAAAGGGAATTTTACGTATTTTCAATATAATGATACATGTATTTGAACTAGTAAAACTATAGGTAGAGATTAGAAAACTGATGTAGGACATGCGTTTCAAGAGGAAAATAGAACTGGGTTGTGGGTTTGATTTAGTAAAAAAAACTGCCAGCGGATGTTGTAAGACAAAATATAACTAACGCTGGCGGGCCGGAGGCCAGTAGATACCTGCTGGATTTTTGTGCCCCGTTGTCGTCATGGGCTGGGCCTGCTAAAAACAAAACCAAGCTTGGGCAGTCTACAGCCCAGTTGAAACTTGCTCGACCTGAAAAAACAATATACGTGCTCAATAAACGAGAGAATTCTGCAAGTATAGACTGATAACTGGGATGCAGCAGGGATATTGTTTTTTCATCGTGATAATAAGTGCATGCACTTGTTTCGAAAAAATTGGAGAACTGGGAATTCGAACGGTAGGTGCTTATGCTACCCATCAAATAAAAATCAGGTGCCTGATAATTCGTTTCGAAACAAATGATTTAGCTTTATATCCAGGTCGACTCTCGGCATGATGGTTGGAAGCAAATGCAAGTTCGTACCAAAAAATCACTAACAACAATACCAACTTGCGGATGACAAAGTAGTACGTACAACTACCAATACCAAACTAACTTATAATCTTTTTACTCCTGGCCCTAGTGTTCGTCTGGTAGAAAATCTTGCAGAGGACTAGCTCCCGCTCCTTCTCTTGCTCCAGGTCCCCGAGGTGGTACTAGTGCATCACCCAGTTGGTCCTCTGCTGGTCGAAGTTCTTGTTGGTGTGCAGCACCAGAACCTTTTTGTTGCCCGTCTGCCGGCCGTTGACCATCACCGGCAAGGTATTGCCGGTCTTGTGCCATATCACGTGCATGCCGCACTCCGACTATATCTTGCAACATGTCCATGTGCCCCTTTTGAACGTTCTGGAATTGCGCTAGAAGAAATACTTTCTTAGGCCACTCAATGTGATACCTGCAATATTGTCGAATACAGGTTTTAGTGTACGTTGTTGGCATTTTCATAACATCTTTGGCATGTTGCAATCACTTGTTTCACTTTTTGTTAACTGTCAAATTATAATTGTTTCACCAGGTTTGCGTCTAAAAAGAAAAATAGAGCTATAAACAAAGGAATATGTTTGTGCAAGTAGACGGCCGACCGGTGTCTTACCTGAAAGTTTCTCAGGTTGGGTGTAGCATATGTCGTGCTCGCTATCGATGGTTGGTATGAACAAATTGATGACAGGGTGAGATCTCGCGCTGTCAGCACTCACTTCGGCCTCAAGGTGCTCGATCAGCTCATGATCCATGGGATCAAACTTGACGCCAGCCGGCAGCACCGGCCAATCATTCTTCGACTTGCATCGGTAATTCCAGTTATATGGTACTCAATGTATGATCAATCGACTGTTTTAAGTGAATGATGAAAGATTTCGACAGATAGGTGGTACTCCAAATGTGAAGTCCGGTATACCCGAACACGCCGCCGGGATTCTTGTGTCACCTCACGCGCAGCGTATTGTCACGTGAATTCAGTGTGTGGACATGATGAATAATTTAACCGACGTATACTAGTACTGCTACTGTACTACTTACTAGTCGTATTTAGTGTCATATATATATATATATATATATATATATATATATATATATATATATATATATATAGAATCTATTTTCCATATATATATATATATAGAAAGTCTATTAATGACTCAGGGTGAAGAATAAGTAATTCATCACCGTCAATCGACCGAGCCACGTATCGGGGCTGGACCAGACCACCATCCTAGCGCAGTAAATTACACCTAGAGCAATGTAATTTTACGTTTTATTCATAGCTACCCCACCTGTCCCGTAGCGGTTTACATCATTCTTCACAGCGCGACTGGTGGTGTCCTTCGGCGGCGATTCCACCAATCCCCTTCGCCTCCAGCGGCAGATTAAGTGTCGGCTTGCTGATGGGAACACGGATCTGTCCACAGAGGTATGTTTTAGGTCTGCATGATCTAGGTTTTGTGGTTTTGGTAGTGGTAGGTAGGCTAGGATAAAGCCGAATAAAGGGATGTCTCCGGCCTCTTCCTCGTGTTGCCGGTGTGGCCTCTGGCGCGAGGTCGGGCGCTCGACTTCCTACTTGGGGCGCTTTGTATAGGAGTGGCCGACGCTACTCCCTGGGGTGGCAGCGGCGACAGCTCGTCGCCGAGGCGGATGGGTGGTTGTAGGTGTGAGGAGGGCTTGATGGTACGAGCTGTTCTTCTTCTCCATCCAATTCAAGAGGCTGCGGTCACTCCAGTGTCTCATGAGCACGGGCAGGTTCCCCGGCCGTGGCTGGCCCGGGTGATTCTTCCGGCTCACAAAGGCCATGTATGGCGATGGTGATCCATGTTTGGGCTATTTCGGTTTTAGTTCCATGTGTGTAGGTGGGGATTGCACGGTAGGAGGTGAGAAACCTCAATCCTAATGATTTCTGCTCCAAACTTCCAGTCAACATCCACATACGGTTCACCTGGTCGTGTTCCTCCCAAATTGCTAATCTGGTTTTCCGTTTTTGCAGAGAGGCTGTAGATATAGAAGAGATCATGAGGCTGAACATCCTGTCCAAAGAGGTAGTTTGATTTTACCATATATCCTTGACTGTGTGCTTGCTTTCGTGCAAGTAACATTTTTTTCATCAGGAACACAATTTTTGTACAGAGGTGGGTGGTCGTGGATTCGAATAGGCCAACTAGTCATGTAGTGTCGCTGGTGTTCCTCGATGTCAGGTTACCTTTCGCCATTGGCATGCATGTTGATGCGCCATGCATCTCCTTTCATCATGATGGTCGGCAACCGGGTCTTCGCCACCGAGCTGTTCAGTATCGCCTACTCTCGGTCAGTTTACATAACTACGTAGCAATTTACTATCTCGAGGCAAATTATTGTGTATTAAATTTTGATTTCAGTCCAAAATTTAGTAGTTTTGATCATAGCTAAACTACAAGTTTAATACTGACATTACAAATTTTTATTTCGTTCCAAAAATTTAGTTCCTCTACGACAGTAGTAGATTGTGTTCTGCTCTAAATTGATTGTAATAGACCAATTTTGTTGAAGATAATAAGCTATGTGGAGTTATAAGTGTGTTATGTAGATCATGAAATCCATGCTTAGGTTCTTTCGTGTGCAGGTTACATTTTCTGGACATATAGATAGCCAATTACTGGTTTTAGGATTATGTAATAGATTCGTACATTGCACCCATGTCATTTCACTAGCTGGTAAGTTGTGAGAAAAGAAGCTAAAAAGCTAATGGTCATGGTGTTCAGTGTTATAGACTACAAGTATGCATGCTAGAAAACAAATTCAGAACTGGCAAAAATCAGAATTGAGTTCTTCCCGAAAACAATGGCTATATATATGATAGTGATTTTTTTGGCGACTATTTCGGTAAAGAAAACTTAGTGTAACTAATAATGTTCTCTAGCGAAAGAGCACATTAATTATACATGGACTCAAGCTAAGGCATACATGACATGAGTATAGGGAATCGGTGTGTGTTCTCCTCTAGGAAACAACATTGCTTTATTTCTCTTGGACCATCATGCCTCATTCAGCGGGTTGTTGGTAAGAATCTATCCATGTTTTAATGTTTTGCCAACTACAATTTGTAGTTGTAAAATCTGTCTTTAAGCTCAAGCAGTTCATTCTGCAAGCTTCCTGCAAGTATATTGTTTGAGATTAACCCATTGCCTTTTTTTATAAGTATTCAACTTAATTGTTAGGTTACTGATTCCAAAATTCATGATCATGCATGCCAGCAAAGGATGTGATAAGCCCAGTTCTTGCTTTCAGTTTTATCTCTATGGTTTTATAGTATTATTCTCCATGACGATTTTATGAACTCTGACCAATGGGTAATATGCAAGGGATGTTCGAAGAAGACTGAAAGATGCGAGACACCAACCATTTTAAAGCTTTTTGGCAAGACCTGATGCTTCGGTGCATACAGAGAAGTGTAACATTATACCAAGCCACTTTGTTTCTCTAATTATAGGTCGTCTTGTTCGTATGTGTTGCCCCAACCATCAGGTTTTTGCATGATTGTTGCACTAACTTATTTGTGTTCAGATGACAATAGAAAATTACTTTGTCCCATCTGCTTATTTGGCTTGTGACATCATTACCTGACCGGCTCTGGACAAATTACTATATCCTATATAAGGAGCCAGTATCTCATTCCTCAACAGTAGGGTTATAATTTTGTTGCGGGCTAGTACATAGCAAGTCAAGGGCCGAGCTTATCAACGACCTCCCCCTCGCACGAACATCAAATTTTGCACACAGCCGTCAACTACATTTGCTTTTCATTCGCAAAAAAAAAAAAAAAAAAAAACACACATTTGCTTCCATACCAACAAACTGTTAAGATAATACTATTAATCACAAGGTAAAAAAAAGATGATACTAATCTCCTTGATTTCGCTGGCTTTATGACACTGGAACAAATTCTCTGCCAGAGCTTGACCAGAACTTACGAGTAACTTTAAACTTTTCAAAACAATTGTCTCCCATCCGTAGTTTACCTGGCTTCCCGTTGAAAAAGGGACTTTAGCTCGTACACGCCTCATGCGCTAGAGTAGTTCCTCAGCCCCACACGGTAATTTTACCTGCCGAGCGTTTTGTTTTTTATGGTGTACGGTTACCTCCGTAATTTTACCTCACAGCTTTTGCTTCTTACGGCCGTTCTGTGGCCGTGGCTCACGCACCGGGGTAGCATGTGTGGCGTACAACCGGCTGGGGTGAGGAATAAGAATTCCTCACCCAGGGTGACGAATAGCGCGACCCTATATATATATATGTACAGCATCTCCATCATCATTATCAATACATCCTATGCAGGTGAGTTAGGATGCATTTGATCCCAGGAAGGTATCTATCCTTCAAACCAGAGGAGTGCTTCAAACTAACAATAGTACATAATATCCAACAAAAGAGGGTCGTGCTACAGCAGCAGAATACATGGCTCAGTTTATATATCAACACAAATTAAGTTGTGCATATTTGCTGTTGGCATGAACCACATCGCCGCATATCGGGTTTGCAAAAGCCATCCATCGCATGGAAGCTTGACGCCTTTCACACACTGAAGATTATCTGGCAACAAGCTGTGTCGACGAATCTCTGAATATGGTGATTCATGAAACCCATGGTATGATGTGTAAACACAGTCCCCCCGGCGAATGGAAGTTGCATAGCACGGTATTCATCGCCGGTGATATGATCGATGATTGGTTGGATGATCGGATAATTGAGCCCGGGGAACAAGGAGTGGTTGCCGAGGCTGTAAATCTGCCTCTAGATGAATACGCCTGGCCCAACGGAGCTGGGATCTTTCTCGAACACGAAGCAGCCATAGCCATCAATGTCATGAACGCCCCACGCATTGTACTGTGTGTGGTTTGATGTAATGGTTTGGTCAATTTGGTACGTGCGAATGAGCATCAAATGACCGCCGTCAGCTGAACGAGCAATAAACCACCACCCATCGGCTGATATGATTCCAGGTCCTGGAATCATGAAGGCCAGCGCATTTGCGTCTACTGCAACAATTCAAATTAGAGACCAAAAGGACAAAAATAAACAATCATGTTCAGAGTATGTGTGGAATTAAGATTATTATAACAGTGACACATATCATAGACAGAGAATTGCAATGCCGTGGTCACAATCATACCCGAAGTTAAAAAAATAAGCCAATGGCTTTCATATTCTAGCAATATGTCATGGTTCAAACATCATGTAATAATGAGAGGAAAACAGCTATGATAGAGCCTACTCATATTCTACCATAGCACTTACTACTGTTGTTCTCATATCAACTCTAAGCAATAACATGCATTGTTATAAAAATCTTAGAAATGAGAGTAACATATAGCAATCATGATGTTATGCTCATAATATGTATTCTAACAATCATTAGATGCCAATTGTTCTCATATCAACTCTAACAATAACATGTGTGGTCATAAAAATCTAGGAAATGAGAGGAACATATAGCAATGATGTGGTTATAGACATACTATCAATTTTAAATTTGTAACAATGAACAGGCAGTCGTATTCATAAGGTAAAGATGAGATGAGATAGAACAATTACACGACGATAGATTCCACCAGTATAGGCAGCCAATCTGTGCGTCGACCGTGTAAACGATGCCATCGTACACTATAGCATCAGACAAAAATGTTGCCTCAACAGGATTGACGATGAGCCATAACCATGTATGGCGACCGGATTCCGGATAGACTTATCCCATGTTGAACAAGGCAATGAGCTTGTAATCCATGTAGTCTTCTGATGGTGTGGGCACTTCACAGATTACAACTTTCAGCAAACAGAGGTCGAGCCAAAAGCTTGACGCATCTCGTGCGTAGTAGGCAGGAGTGTCCGACGGGCCGCGAGGCTCGATGGCGGCGGTATCCAATAATGGAAGGGTGATCTCTCGCTGGGTGTAGATATCCACGAGACACCACGGGCTACCAGATTGGTGGATGAGGACGATCCAGTTGGCCTTCATGCCCGCCCAGTAGTGGCCGCGCATGAAGGACAGGTGGACGGGTAGTGGTAGCATGTCGAGGGGCACCACGGCAACCTCGGTAGGATCGTCAAGTCGGTGTCTGGGCCACCTGCGAGGATCAGGCATCAGCAAGCAGGGTGTCTTGAAAAGAGCCGGCCGGTTGCAGATGAGTAGACGGTACAAAGACACTGAGCATGCGGCTAGACGGACGGTGCTGAGTAGGTCCATACGATTACAGATCTGCTCCAAGAGAACATCGGGGAGGGAATTCCAATCGCGGCTCTGCGTGTCAGTCGGTTCTGCCATTGGGGTTTTCGATGCCTGCGAGCCAGCGGGGAAGTGGATACGGGTGGGCGAGCGAAGAAGCTTCTCCTCGTGTGGCCGAGCAGTGAGCGGGGGGATACACTACTAGGAAAACCTCTATAGATAGACATTTAGTAGTAGCTTGGGTTATTTGCCCCGCGCTATTGCTACTTAGTAGTAGCGCGGGCAAAAAAACACGCTACTAGTATGGCATAGTAGTAGCGCGGGCACAAAAAACCTACGCTACTAGTAAATGATTTCCACCTTGCCTTCTCAACAGACAATAGTCGTAGCGTGGGGTATAAAACCTGCGCTACTACTAGTTGATAGTTGTAGCGCAGGTGGGGCACACCTCGCTACTGCTATGCCACCAACCGCCCACTCCACTCCCACGCCACCCACCCCGAGCCAGATCTAGATCGAGACCCCTTACACCGGCGGCCTTCCGTCCCCCCTTCCTCAACCTCCTTCCACCGGTGGCCTCCTGTCTCCCCTTCCTCAACCTCCTCTCCTCTGTCGCCCCCCTTCCTCAACCTCCTCTCCTCTCCCGGGCCTCGCCCACACGGGAAACTGCTGCTCGGCGTCTCCAGCAAGCAAGCAGTAGCCAAGGTCGGCCTCCCGTCCTCCGCACGGTGTCGTCTCTCCCTTCCCCGCCGTCATATGTCACCGTCATTGTTGCGGTCCGACCCTCCGCGCCGTAGTGGTAAGCACGCACGCCGCCGCTCACCTGCCTCTCTCCCCGTCCATCTCCGGTGGTTCCCTTTGTCGGCGGCAGCGGGGAGTCGGCCTAGCGGACTCCCTTTGTTGGCGGCGGCGGGGAGTCTCCCCGTCCATCTCCGATTTGGCCAGACGGTGTTCATCTTGTTCTTTTCTAGGCCTGTGTGTGCGCTTGTGTTCATCTTGTTGGTTATATTGGGGGGAAAAGCCCTTCTATGCTTCCTGTACTGATTCTGATTTAGTGCGCTTGTGTCCATCTTGTTGATTATATTGGGGGGAAACTCCCCCTCTATGCTTCCTGTACTGATTCTGATTCTTAGGTTTTATCTTATTGCTTTTCTAGGCCTGTGTGTGTTTGTTTAGATTCACAAAATAAATACCTGCTACGTGCGTGCAGGTTGGTTGTGGGGTTAGTTTGCTATTTTTCTTAGTGCTTCCATGTGCAAGAGAGGTAGTAGCTCTGTGCCTTCAACGGAGTAGCCACATGGTTGACTACCAAACCTTATACTTATGTTGTTGCTTGTTGGCCTGCTCCTTACAGCTGTCATGCTTGTGGTCGATTCAGCTGGGGATCAACAACGCCGTCGTCGCTGGCGGCATGGAGACCATGTCCAATGCCCCCAAATACACTGCAACAGCAAGGTTCATACTGGCTTAAGAAGAATGGCTCTGTAACTGCCGGCAACTCTTCTAGCAAAAAGTTTTTTGTTTACGTATTCTAACTAGTCGTTTACTATCCCCCTAGATAGTTTTTTAGGTGGAAACCTCGCAGAGTAGTTAGTGTGCAGCCAGAGTCCAGTATGATATCTCAATCTTTATTTTTGAGTAAAGCATTTGAATTTAAGCTAGTAGATATTGAGCTCTGTGATTGAAGTGTCTCTATTGAATACATCTAATCTGAACAATTTCACATTTGCTTCTCTGATAAGTAAGGTCTATTTTCATTGACAGGTAGAAGATAGCGACAGAGTGGGAAGGTTTGTACAAAAGATCTTCTCCTCCGTCGCCGTCCGCAACAAAGCTGCTGGGTGCATCCGTCCATCATCTTCAGATCTGAGTGAAGAGGGCATCCGTCCATCTCAAAAGGTTTATTTTTGTCCCAGCTAATTAACTTGTCTTTTCATCAGTTCCTCCTTGAGTAATTGGAAAGGGGATATTATTAGACTGCTAGTTGATTCTTGGTGAAAATTGCTTGGCATGTATGTATGTAGAGAATCTTGTAGCAGTGATTCTTGGTGAAAACACCCTGTCCTCGATACCCCCTTGTAAGACAATAAGTTTTGGGGGAACCAGCACGACCCTCTAGGGATGGCTTATCTCATATATATAATGGGTGTGTTACAATAGGTACAATATACGTACACAAATACAGAAGCTATACATAGTCTAACACTCTCTCTCAATCTTAGCCACTTTCTAAAGAACTGAGAAGGGTAAGATTGCGCCTACAAGCCTCAAACTGTGGTAGAGGTAAAGGCTTAGTGAAGATGTCTACAAGTTGATCCTTAGATGAGATAAACTTGATCTGGAGTTGCTTCTGCGACACACGTTCCCGCACAAAGTGATAGTCAACTTCAATGTGTTTCGCTCGGGTATGAAATACCGGATTTGCAGAAAGGTATGTAGCACCGATGTTATCACACCAAAGGATAGGAGGCTGCGGTTGAGACAAACCCAACTCCTGAAGCAAAGACTGCACCCAGATAATCCCTGCAGTAGCATTAGCAACAGCCTTATACTCAGCTTCAGTACTGCTACGTGACACTGTAGCCTGTTTCCGAGCACTCCAGGCGATCAAATTAGAGCCAAAGAACACTGCATAACCCCCCGTGGATCGCCTGTCATCTGGGCTGCCAGCCCAATCTGCATCAGAGAAGGCCGAAAGAACCCGAGAAGAAGTCGGCCGAATATGCATCCCAAATGTGACGGTGAACTGAACATAACGAAGAATGCGTTTAACAACAGCCCAATGAGTGTCTCTAGGAGCCTCAAGATACTGACAAACCCTGTTAACAGCATAAGAGATATCTGGTCTCGTGATCGTCAAGTACTGAAGCCCACCAACAATGCTCCTGTACTCTGTGGCATCTGCAGGAGACAGAAGCTCGCCATCAACAACTGTGATCTTGTCGGTAGACGGCATGGGTGTGGTAGTCGGTTTGCACTTCAGCATACCAGCTCGCTGCAACAAATCCAAGGAGTACTTCTTCTGCGTAAGAACAAGACCAGCAGCACGAGAAGTGACCTCAACTCCAAGAAAGTAGTGAAGCTTCCCAAGATCTTTGACCGCAAAATCAGCACCAAGAGAGCAGACAAGAGCATCAGCAGTATACTGAGAAGAGCTGACAAGGATAATATCATCGACATATACCAAAAGATACATAGTGACTTCTGGCTTCTATAGAAGGAATAATGAAGAGTCAGCAATGGACGGCACAAACCCATGAGCACGAAGGGCAGAGGCAAGGCGGGCATGCTAGGCACGAGGAGCTTGCTTCAAACCATAGAGTGCTTTGGTGAGACGACAGATATGGTCAGGATGATCAGGATCAGAAAAACCAGGCGGCTGTTTCATATAAACCTCTTCCTCCAAGAATCCATGTAGAAAAGCATTCTGCACATCAAGTTGACGAAGTGACCAACCACGAGAAACAACAAGAGAAAGAAGAAGTCGAATGGTGGTAGGCTTGACGACAGGACTGAAGGTGTCCTCATAGTCAAGACCATGGCGCTGCCGAAATCCTCGAGCAACAAGTCGCGCTTTGTAATGCTCAATAGATCCATCCGAATGCTTCTTCACTTTGAATACCCATTTGGAGTCAATAACATTTACCCGTGGTGGTGGAGGAACGAGATTCCATGTCTTGTTACGAAGAAGAGCATGAAACTCCTGCTCCATAGCCTCTCGCCAATGAGGAATGCGCATGGTAGCCTGATATGAGCGGGGCTCAGAAGACGGATCCGCAACAGCAGCAGCCAACCAAGCAACAGTACCATCCTTACGTTCCTTGGGTTTGAAAATGCCACTGCGACTGCGTGTATGTGGTCGGGACACAGGAGCCACCGAGGTCGACGGAGCAGCCGGCAATGGACTGGAGGACGGCGATGTAGACGAGTCAGCCGGTGACGAGGAGCCAGACGCGGTGGCCTCGGGCGCGGTCGGCCTAGCAGGCCGGCCCATAGGCGAAGCCAGCGGGGCAGGCGAAGCTGCTGGAGATGCCGGCGTCACGGACCGAGCCGTGGGTGAGCCCGGCATAGTGGGCCGAGGCACTGGCGAGGCCGGTGTCGCGGGTCGAGCCGCGGGCGAAGGCGGCGTGACGGGCCGAGCCGCAGACGACTCCGGCGTAGAGGGCCGAGCCAACACAGGAGACGCGGCGGGCGCTGGCGTAGCAGGCCGAGCAGTGGACAAGCTCGGCACAGCAGGCTCTTCGGGCGACCGTGCATGGGCACACCAATCGATGCCATGCAACATAGGGCGATCGACGTGCCCATCAGAAGGCGGCGGTGATGATGGTGAATCCTCCAACAGTTCCAAGCGAGCCCCACGTCCGATTCCTGCACCATGGTTAGGTAACAGCACAGGAGAGTATGCAACATCATCAAATTGGTCAGAAGCAACAGAGGAAGAATACAGAGATGGTGGTTCGGCAGTGGACACAGGAAGTTTGGCAAAGGGAAAAACATGCTCATCAAACATGACATCCCGAGATATATAGACACGATTTGTGGGAACATGAAGACATTTGTAACCTTTATGAAGAGAGATATAGCCAAGAAAAACACACTTCTTGGAACGGAACTCAAGCTTGCGCTTGTTATATGGACGAAGGTGCGGCCAGCAAGCACACCCAAAAACCTTGAAAAAGGTATAATCAGGTTGTTCATTAAGGAGAACCTCAATGGGAGTCTTCATGTTTAAAACACGAGTGGGAGTACGGTTTATGAGAAAGCATGCAGTGGTGAAAGCATCACTCCAAAACCGAAACGGAGCAGATGGATGGGCCAAAAGAGTAAGACCAGCTTCAACAATGTGACGATGCTTACGTTCTACTGAACCATTTTGCTGATGTGTATGTGGACATGCTAAACGATGAGCTATCCCAAGCGACTGAAAGAAGGAGTTGAGGTTGCGATACTCGCCCCCTAGTCCGACTGGACATGAACAATTTTGTGCTTGAGAAGGCGTTCAACATGTTTTTGAAACTGAACAAAAATGTCAAACACATCAGATTTTCGTTTAATAAGATAAAGCCAGGTAAAGCGACTATAAGCATCAACGAAACTGATATAGTAATCATGACCACTGACAGAAGTCTGAGCAGGACCCCATACATCTGAAAACACAAGTTCTAAAGGATGTTTCACCTCACGACTGGACTCCGAAAAAGGAAGTTGATGACTCTTCCCCTGCTGACAAGCATCACACACTGCTACATCTTTATTACTAGACAGGCTAGGAAGCTCATGACGACGCAAAATATGACGAACAATAGGTGTGGCCGGGTGACCAAGACGAGCATGCCACTGTGACAGAGAGACCCGAACTCCACTAAAAACGCGGGCGACGCCAGGATGCTCCAGACGGTAGAGGCCCTGGCACAACTGCCCACTAAGAAGAATGTCCCTCGTGCCCCGATCCTTAATAAAAAGATCAAAAGGGTGAAATTCACAAAGCACATTATTATCACGTGTGAGTTTAGGAACTGAAAGAAGATTACGTGTCACAGATGGAACTCGAAGAACATTGCGAAGCTGAAGACTCCTATTGGCATGTCTAGTGAGAAGAGATGCTTGACCAATATGAGAGATGTGCATACCTGCTCCATTGGCGGTGTGGATCTTGTCGGAGCCATGATAGGGTTCACGAGTGTGAAGCTTCCCCATCTCGCTGGTCAGATGCTCTGTCGCCCCAGAGTCCATGTACCAATGTGGATCGATGGAGTAGGACTGAGTGTGTCCCTGTTGCTTCTGCTGCGCCGGATGATCAGCCATGGTGACCTGACGGGCATTGTTGCATGTATCCTTGCCGTCATTGCCAAGACCAAGGAAACTCCGCTGGAAGCGCTTGTGACACTTGGAGGCCCAGTGCCCATCGCGGCCACAAAGCTGACACACACGCGGATCGCCAGCCCCCGGTAATGTCGCAGTAGGAGGGGGAGCCGAGGCGGGCGGTGGTGGCAGCCCCAAAGGAGCCCGGGATGATGAAGAAGAGCGGCCACCCTTGGTGGCGGCGTTGGCCGAGAGGGATCCATTGCCCCTGGAGCGGCGCGTCTCGACCCGTTGCTCAGTGAGAAGGAGGCGGGAGAAAACCTCGTGTGCCAGCATGAGTGTCGAGTTACCCCGCTCGTTGATGATCTCGACTAAGGCATCATACTCCTCATCAATACTATTGACAATAAATGAGTTGAACTCGGAGTCGGTGGGGGGCTGTCCAATGGAGGCCAACGTGTCGGCGAGGTCCTTGACCTTGTTGTAGAACTCAGTGGCAGTGGAGTCAAGCTTCTGACACTCGCCAAGCTGACGACGGAGTGCAGAGACACGGGCCTGAGACTGCGCCGCGAAGGTGCGTTCAAGGATGGTCCAGGCCTCATGAGACGTCTTCGCGAAAACAACAAGCCCGGCGACAGCCGGCGAGAGTGACCCCTGGATGGAGGAGAGGTTCGCCTGGTCCTGCCCCGTCCAGACGCGATGGGCCGGGTTGTAGACCGGACCGTGCATGCTGTCCACCAGTGTGGGGGGGGGGGGGGGGGGGGCAGGGAAGAGATCCGTCGACGTAGCCGAGCAGGTAGTGGCTCCCCAAGAGCGGGAGAACCTGCGCACGCCAGAAGATGTAGTTGTCGGCGGAGAGCTTAATGATGATGACATGACCAAAGTGAAACGGCAGCGGTGGTGACGATCCCATCGAGGGGGCTGCCTGGGGTGCAGGCACCATGGAGGCAGCCGGAGTCACCGAAGTCGGTGCGGGGGTAGGCAGCACCGCAGCCGGGGCGGACGCCGCAAAACCCGCGGCCGGGGCGGACGCCGCAAACCCCGCCATCGGTGGCGGACGGCGTCGCCGCGGTGTGGACCGCGAGGTCGCGCCCGAGCGAGGGCGCCGGCGGTGTCGAGTAGACGGAGCCAATGCTCCGGGTCCCGAGCGGGGCCGGGACAGCGACGGGGTCCAACGGGAGGTTTAGCAGGGCCGCAAGGGAGGCCGGGAGGAGTCCCGTGGCAGTGGAACCAGTCGTGGCAGCGCTCGACATGGCGGCGGCGCGATCGGTGGCGCGGCGGCGGTGAAGGCGGTGGTGGTGGCGGTGCGGGTATTAGGGTTTGGTAGCGGAAGCGATCGTAACCTAGCGTGATACCATGTAAGACAATAAGTTTTGGGGGAACCAGCACGACCCTCTAAGGGTGGCTTATCTCATATATATAACTAGCGGAGTCACCCGCGCATTTGCGCGGCTAGATTTTCTACATATTGTTATGCATGTATTTTTTTATATTTCAAAATGCATGTCTGTAGCCACGATAAACTGAATGTATAAAAGAAATAAACACCCATAAAAAATTAAATCCTCTAATTTTTGTTTTACTAATCATGTACTCAGTTGCATATTAATAGTGAGAGTCGGGAAGTATGATTATACACAGTCTCCTTTGTTGGGGCTTTTAGGTTGCCAAGTAATTAGACACAAATTCACGAATACTTCAGTATGCTGCTTCTCTCAATCTTTTTTTTTTTGCGGGGATTCTCTCAATCTTTAATTAATTCTAAATTATGAGGTATTAAACTTCAACTTGTATGGCTTCGATATAAAGCATGTGTTTTCATCATAATTTGTGGAATCACATGCGTTAAGAGGCATCCATATGCATCAACATCTTACTATAATTTCCTCTATCGCCACCAACCTGGTGCAATGTAGTGTGTACACATATAAAAATGCTAAAATTATATCACTTCTGCACTCTCATCATCACTTGTGTTGCTTTACTACGCCCCTGTTGTTTGTATCTTCTTATATTTTTTCACGCAACTAAAATTAAGTACTACCCATTTGCCATGACTTGTAGATTACAACGTTTACTGCTACTATGACAACATTGTGTTACTTTTATCAGGCAATATGCTCGGTGAAACATGCTTGTCTTACACAATGTCAACGACACCTGATAGAAACTTTTTGATCTCTAGTCAATCACTTCAATATGTTTTAGGAGCATGATGTCCGTTGGAGAAGATCAATTTATGATTGATTGTGTCCATCTACATTATATCATTTTCAACCCTTTTCATATACTTTAAAAAAATGCATGTCGATACGTTCTAGGTATACTATACTAATGTTTACCCACTATAGTGCTACATACTGCATAGCGTGGCCTGAATATTTCTAAATTAGTTTATACTTTCCATAATTTATTTATTTATGAATCCTAGTTGGACTTTGCACAAATGCGGATTATCAACTTGCATATTAAATTGATTTGTGCATGTCCATATATTAAAATATTTAAGGGATTTATTTATTTAATTGGACGATGTTGTATGTTATTATTTTTAGAGATTTAGGTGTTTCGTGTCAGGTTCATACAAAATAATTTTGTTGATACTTTATATGTTTAATTCTATTCTATAAGTCTAACTAATTATTTTGATATAAACGAATTCCCCCGATATTGTTATTTATGGACTATGAATTTATTTCATACAAAAAGGCATGCATTTAACTTTTGTATATTATTTGGTTCAATCTGATGGTAACCATCTCACTTGCCCATTAATTTCTAACTTTTTTTATACATGTTGACCTAGATTTCAAGATGATCGCAAGCAGACAATCTTGAGCATTATTTTTCACGTGAATATGCTTCCATGAAAACATAGTTATAATGCTTTAGAGAAGTCTCATGACTGCTAAATGATGATACTTTTAATTGATCAAACCATTATTGAATATATACAAATAGCCAATCGTAGAAAAATTCGACTACAACCATCCTTCTCAATCAAAGCGCTTATAACTAGTAGCTAATTACACACCAAAGGATGATCTACATAAAAAAGGGAGCCTGATTATGTATTTTGTTTTTACTAAGATATTTCTAGCTTTTTTCAGAGTCTAGAGGGATAGATATATGTGAACATATGCATTGGCCGGTTCCTAAGCTGAAATTTCATTTGCTGCTCACACCAGTAACACTATCATTGTACGTAGCATTTTAATGGGACTGGAAGCATCCGCAATGCTATTTTACGCTTAGCATCCGTGTGCCCATGGCCCCCAAACTGCTAAGTATTTGTGGCCATATACAATGCGTAGTCTTTGCCTATTGCCACCGGTCGCCGGCCGGTCTGTACATTTTTTTTTAACTGGCGTATACTTCCTAGTCTAGATTATCTTTGTTATTAATTCCTTTTCTTGTTTGACCCTTTTTTTTCAAACCCGGTTGCTTTAGATCGGCTTGTAGTCTTGCAAGTGTCCATCTCTTATACGTAAAAGATGTTACATAGACGTGATAGCATGCTGGTCCAATAAGCTGTTTTTTTTCTAAAATCTGGCTATTCTTTCCTAAACTCCTTAGTTACATCTAGATGGTTAGTTTCCTAGGTGTTGCATAGATTCCACCAAAAAAAAAGGATGTTGCATAGACGTGACAACATGGTGGTCCAATAAGCTGATAAATACATGTTAGCATGTTTACATAAAAACTTTTAATCTCAGCCATTATTTTTCAAATCAAACGGTGCAAATAATATTAACATATGTGGACAAACGTGATAGCTTGTTTGCCTCTTGCCTCTTGTCTTAAGTATATAATAGATAGATGGGTGTGTTACAATAGGTACAATATACGTACACAAATATAGAAGCTATACATAGTCTAACACCCCTGGTTCATGGTAATTACTCGACATTTTGGAAATGAAACCGACAGAGTTTCGGTGCTAGATATTTCTTTGAGAAAATATTACAACTGGAACGCAGAATTCTGATTGCAGTCACAAGTCATGTGGAGTTCGAACTGTTAGTGAACATAGGTCCTACCGTTCTAGTTGTAGGTTAAGAGCGAGCAATTTCCAGGAGTATGAGACCTCAGCTTGAATAGGTTATCTCCGGTTGCACTGTAGCTAAATTCCTCATTCAGTTTGTTTTCTGAGGCTAATGTCGTCCAGAAAATTCAGAATCTGCATATTGTTTCTATTAATTATAGCCAATTGGGTAGCAGATTTAATTGGTTACTCCATGTGGTTATTTGCCCCCATCTATACTTTATTGATCTATATGCATTGAGTAAAAGCTCTTCATTTCTGACTGATGGTTAATTGATATTAAGTGAAATATGGTGTTACCCATGTATTTATGTAATCGAAAAACATGATTGTGTTCCCATGTGTTACCCAACACATTAGTTAGGTGACTGTCTGAGAATACTTGATGCCCAAAATATATATGGATCATGCTATGCTATATGTGTGTATTGTCTATTGTGTCGACGTGCCAGTTAATTCATCTCATTTCTTTGAAGCTGCTACCTAAGTACCGAGCGATTCCCTTTGTTCCAGCTGTTTTTCTTAGCAGACAAATCTGGGAGAATGTACTAGCTGCATATATTGGTTCTTGGGTTTATTGTTAGAGCTTTTTATCTGCATATATACATAGGAGTGAGAATGCCCAGGTATGCGACCCAAAATTAATTTCACTGCTTTCTTACTCGTGGGATTTATAAAATTAATAACTATAATGGATTAATGAGAAAAATACAAGGGAAATTAGCTTTATAAAAATGAAACTATTCATGGTAAACATTTGACAGAAGAGAATCACAAAATGAACAACAGCCTCCCTCACGTGAAACATCAGGTGTGGTAAAATGTTCACTTAAAAAATAGAAACTAGAGATTACTTCATGGTTTCCTTATGCCCCGTTGCTACTGGTGCTGTCTGTTTAGGTAACCCTCTGCGTCATGGTGTTCAGCTGGTTGCCACCAATGTGCTAAGTATACATAAAGTGAATTTGAGTTATATAAATATGCTAACTGTCTACAAGACATCACTAACATAGAACAAAATGATGTAGTCTAGATTTCAGCATGACTTGGTTTTTTCTGCTCTTTTTCGTAAGCATACCAAAGCAAAACCAACGTCAAGCCTTTGAAAGTTTGAACCATTGATCTGCTCTGTGCTTCCTATCCATTTTCACATCAATTAGGTGCGTCGACATCAACACGGGGCTGGGGCGGCAGCAGCGACAACATCGACATCGACACGGCGCTGCTTCCTATCCATTTTCACATCAATTAGGTGTGTCGACATCAACACGGGGCTGGGGCGGCAGCAGCGACAACATCGACATCGACACAGGGCTGCTGCTGCGACGACGGCGGCATTGTCACGGTGCTGCAGCACAGACAACGACGACGACGACATCTTCACGGTGTTGCAGCGGCGACGCCGACGACATCAACACGAGCTTGTGGAGGCGCCGATCTGACGACCTATACGTGTGGCGTATATTGTATATATATCTGTATTAATTATCTATATCAAATATGTATGATTGACTGTATGCAGAACATGTACTATTATGAAATGCATGTTATGTGAGTACTATGAAATGTATGTCTAAACTGGAATAGGCAGATTTTTATTTTTTTTAAATCCAAATTAGTTACTAGTAGCGTGGGGCTATTATAAACGTGTTACTACTATTCCTTTAGTAGTAGCGCAGTTGCAAAATAGTAGTAGCGTGGGTTGCACCAACGCTACTGGTATGTTTGTTTATCAATAGCGTGGGGTAAAAAACGCGTTACTGCTAAAAAATAGTTGTAGCTTCATAGCAGTAGCGTGGTACCCTGCCCTACTGGTATGTAAAAAACCTAAGCTACTGGTAAGCTTTTTCCTAGTAGTGATATGGTACGCGCGAGCTACCAAGGAAGATGGCGTGGGCGGGCGAGCAGTGTGCGGGGGTAAATGGTGTGCGGCCGACGATGGGAAAGAGAGGAGGAAGAAGGAGGAGGAAGAAGAGTGGAAGACGGGAAAGAAAGTGCATTAAATCTCAATTCTACTAGTACTACTACCAGGATATACCGTCCTTCGGAGTGTAAATAGTTACACCGATGACATGCGGGTCTATCACAAGAGGGCCCATATGTCAGTTAATGGAGGACAGAGGTGCGTAGGCGTATTTGCGGAAGCGTGCTCTACTGGCAAACATGATGGCAGTACTGGGTAAGGTTGATTTAGTAACACCAACAGGCTGGTTCAGCTTATTAATTACGTGTCCCATCTGCTGCAGCGTGTATTGTCACTTCACTGCGAAGACTAGTTGAATAGTTCTCTCTGACCGAGGTGGGGAAGAATGGATTGCGAAGACTTCCTTTCTACAGTATCCCTATGCCTCTACGCTCACTTCATTCATTTTTCTCCGTACCTAGTCACTTGTTGAAATCTGTAGAAAGACAAATACTTTATATTTGGGAACAGAGGGAGTATCACCATATGGAGGGAACAGAGGAAGCTTGAAATATGAACATGTCAATGGGAGGGAGTAAGCCCCATGCATGCATGCAACATGCAACACTCACACGTACACATGGATGCACTCAACACTCACGCACCCATGCGGCACACAACACACGACGCAACACACACGCTCATGCTCAAGTGCTCAACCTACTCCCTACGTCCGTGAAGACTATACATTTAGAGATTTACACATTGACCAGGGCATAATTAACGCCCAAAAGTAGCAGATTTATGTGTGCATGCGACCATTGAGAGAAGAAGATTAAATGAAGGTCGTTGCATGCTGTAATTAAGGATAGACATGTAGCCTATACCTAGAGCACAAGTTGGTGCATTAGTCAATCAATATCGATTTAGTTTAAAGGCTAAATGCATTGGAAGTGTAGATCTACATCATGTACTACACTCTTTCTTTTTTAGCCGATGTACACTCTTTGTTGGAAGACCGAGGGAGTACACGTGCATGCACTCATAGCCAGGGTGGTTCGCGCACAAGGGTTGGACTCCTGTCGCACCTACGTAAAGTTATGTTTAACTGATTTCTTTACTCTGCCAACTGACAGGTGGGACCCAAAAACCAGGTGACAATTTAACCAGTCAACAAAGTGCCACATCGACTATGTGGCCGGTCAGTAGGGTGCAATACGGTGCTCTACGATGAGCTAGTGATCGTATAATCACCGCAAAACTATATATAGTGACCGTAAAGAGCGTATTGTTACATACGTTGACCGCTAGTGTATTTTTCTTGTTTCAAATTAAGCCATATTAACCGGAAAAGACGCAGTATGGACTAGTAGTACTAGTATTGCTTTGATGTGTCCCGTCAACTCGCCGAACGAGGAGAAGCTTGCTTACTACGCCTCTTCCTCGCCCACGCACGCGGTGGTTTGCAGGACAAGGAGAGGGATGACTACAACGCCCTCTCCCTCTCCCTCTCCATAGCCCTCGCCCTCGCCCTCGCGGTGGACGTGCAGCAGTTTAATCGGTGTTAGATTGCCAGAAGCATATTATACTGTAGTACCATCATTGTTGGACCTTCTGAAGAGGCGAAGAGCCAAGTGCAAGGTTCACACCAGTACAAACTGTTGAACCTCCCGAAGAGGCAAAGAGCCAAGCGCAAGGTTTTATAGGAGTTGTCGTCCTAGTAGGAGTGTACTACAACTATAGCGACCGATGCTACTGTATGATGCCGCCATGTCACGTATATCCAAAGCTGTGCCACCTTTTTTTCTCAAAGAGCATGTTGGACGCCCCGTGCAACAACCACACAAGTTGCACGTACACATAACACATTTACTAGTAATAAATTCTAAAGGACAAATGCCAGTATGCCACACAAGTTCATCTCCAATTCATGTGATAAATTTGTGCATGACTAGTCTACATATATTCACAGCGCTACCGTTCACAATTACCGTACTCCACTTACATGTTATAGATGGGCTACTTGTCCTCCTCCAGGTTCCAGTCCAAGGTGTTCTTCATGGATGGCACGATCCATAGCGGTGGGAAACGGGAATCATTGTCGCAGCTTTCTAGTCCAGTTCCACACGATGGAGACTCATCCAAGCTGAAGCGGCATAAATCAGGGATAGCGTGTCCCAACATGTTGTCCATCCGGTGGTGCGCACTGAAGACACAACCATGCTTCATGAACGGCAGGCCTTCCGTGTCATGCACGGAAGGTGGCATCCGCTTCACAATGGGGTAGCTCTCCCCAATTAAAAGCGAGTACTCTCCAAGAGTGTTCCTCGGCACCCACGTAGCATCACGGGGGTCGAACTCGGCGCCGTTCATCTGGTACACGCGGCATCTCAGATCTGCACGCATGGTGACGTACATAGTCAAGATCCATGCATAATATTGTTGTGCTCAAATATGACGGTCAGTAATACTGTGCAGCAAAAAGTACTACTCCGGTATAGAGGAAGTAAAATAACCGGCTTATTATATATAGCCACTCTTGGCTACATGGATGAGATAGTAAGACATGGAAAAACAAAAATGATACTAGTAAGTACTACTAGTACAACAATGAAAGAGAAGGTGAGAGGGTTAAAAATGGAATACCTAGGTAGATGGTGACGGTCTGATCGTGGTAGATTGTGTGACCATGTTGCACATCGGTGGTACCATGGGTAACGATTGCTAAGATAGTTGATCCCAATATGCCAAAGTCAGTTACAAGGTTCCAGGTTAGACCGAATCACGGATGCAAATGCACATCCAGGATCGGCGATCTTATTTGATCGGGGGATGACTGGTCCCTGCAAAATAATGGAGTACCGTTAGGGATGCAAATGATGGTTTGTGCATTCTGTTTGTAATCTCCCGTACCGTAGGATGGCAACCAGATGAAACAAGTCCCCTGGCTTGTCACCGCGAAGATGCGGCCTAGATGGCGTACGGCGTCTTCGAACATGTATGGGTACAAATCTGTCGCCGCCAACATGCGCCAGCATCTGCCGTTACTGCCTCTTGCATTGATGGCAATCCTTATGTCGAACACCGCGATGAGATATTAATAGTTATAACCGCGTCGCTTTGTCAGCGGGTCTGCAATTGCTATCTTCTTCAATCTCATGCAGGCATCACCATACATATTCAAGCCCAGCCAGTCCGGAAGGCCGATCCCAATGGTGGAGAAGGGGTCCACCAGAACGGCCGCAATTCTGTGGATGTTGTGCAAAATGATGGTGGTATCCGGCCGGAGGTATGCAAGCCAATCTTTGTTGGCACCGATCCAGAACTATATATAAGACGGTGGGCAGCGGAGAAATTACGGGATGGAAATGGAATAACTAAGTACTACATGATCAAACTCCATTACTGACCTGATTTCACCCCTCAGTCGGAACAAGAAGAGCCAGTACTAGAAGAGATTCCTGCTGCGGATGACCTGTCAATGCTTGACCGGTTACGTAAAGGTGGCCTTCCACATGATGATGCATTTATTGATCCCGAAGCACTTATTGAACCCGACGATCCAGATTATTATTAGGTATTCAATTTTTTATGTTGTACTTGATTTATATAGTGACTTATATGATTGTATGATTTATATAGTTACTTGCATAATTTTCTTAATTTGTATGATTGTTTGTTATACATAGTGCTATGGTCTTGATATTCGTCACTGTCGGCCCTCGCCTGCTTTATGATTCGGACGTGGTAAATTCTCTTTTATAACTATTTCTTGCATTTTGCATTTATGACAATTATGGCCATCAAGTTCACATAGAGATATTTTAATCTAGGCAGTATGTGAACCCGGATTTGCAACCGACCCTCTTGTCGAGAAGTTAAATTTAGTTGAAAAAGAAAATGAGTATTTGAAAGAAAAAATTAAAAGAATTGAAGAAGAGAAGATGAAATTGGAGTTGTATATTGTCGATGTCGTCGATGATCACAAGATGAAGTTGAATGCAATGCGCTTGAAGATTAAGAAGATTAAAAAATATGCCATTGATAATGAGCGTTTGTATCATTATGCCGTTGGATCAATTGTTACCTTAGTTACGATCTTCATCGCATTTGTTGTGATGAGGGTAGGTTTTCTCTAGTGTTCTGCTTAACAAATGCATACTTAGCTTATTTCCCTCCTAAATGGCATAATTACCTAAGTTAGATTAAAAATGAGCTATACTTACATAAGTTAGCTCAAAACTGGCATCATCACCTAGGTTAGCATAAAAACTAGTCATCAACCTGTGCACCTGCACGGGCTAGTAATTTGAAGACTACAAAATTTGTATTGAAACAATATTTGTTTTACCATTTTTGTTAAAAATGCATAAATTTGATTTTTGCAATATTGGTACTATTTCAATTGGTCCATAGAAGGGTAATAAAGAATTGTATGCATTCACTAAATTATGTCACATTCCAGTGATATTTATTTATTTTGTACCATTTTCCCCAAATTTGGTACATCCCTATTGACAATGATTTTAATATGTTATTCCAATGGCATTGACGTAGCTCAACATATTCTCACTACTGTATACAAATCTATTTAGCCATTTTTTGGACAGATACACATGCATGCATACTTGGAGCATGTTTCACTCATATCTATATTTATACCAAGTGTTCCTTGTCTCAAAATGCGCCTAAGGTCACAGAAGACATGACATAATTATGGAAAAAAAATTAAATAGCTCAATTATAAGATACATGTAAATGTATGCATATTGAAGTGTAGAAAATCGCAGTTGCGTATGGTGTAAATCAAATACATCTCATAGTTGATGCCCTTATTATTTCGAATCTATGTATTTTTATTTTTCTTGTAGCATTTATGTGTATATGAAATCTAAGACATGGGTAATGTCTTATATATGTGATTCGACCATTACATAATCAAGATATATATATATATATATATATATATATATATATATATATATATATATATATATATATATAGGGAAAATAGATTCTACCACCTAGTGGTAGTTACCACCTAAGAATCCACCGTTGATTTGACATGCCTAGATGAGGTTCCACCCGACCTGTTTAGAATTAATATTAATTATTTTCATTAGTTTATTTGGTGGTTACCAGGTCCGTTTGGTCGTGAGCCTATCCAAAAGTTTGAATGCACTCCTATTTATTCGTCTGGCATCCTTATCCACCTAGTAACCAACCTTGCCTCAAAAAAAAAAAAACCTAGTAACCAACCTAGCATTTTTCTCTACGTAAAAATAGAATTGTTTGTATATTCTTGTTGCCAAGAGCAAACATATTTTTTTCTCTATCTAGCGTTCTGCCTAGGCGACACTTCCATCACCGGCTGGAGATGGCGGTTCGGCGTCGTCGAGAGTATTCTTCTGCCACCGGCGACACAGTGAAATAACGGCGACTGCCAGCAATTGCAGCCGATTGGGATTAGGATCATGGATGCATGTTGCGTATTCATCCGGCGGACAAAATCTTTTATACTCTTCCTGATTTGTTTTCTTATCTAATATGAATTCATTGTTGACCAACAGCATAGCAAAGATGCACCTATGACCGTCTGCCTTCGTAGGCGTCAACCCCTGCTGCAGTTCTTGCATGAGTGCAACAGCATGATTATGAAGATCCAGATGATGTGACGACGAGGAGCGACGAGCAAGGCACCCGCAAGCCGCCAGGTGCACAACAGGAAGATCCCCCGCGTCATGGCGTCACCAGCGTGTAGCCGTCACCGATTCCACCGATGGTGTGTGGTACAATAAGACTGAACGTACGACACGCTCAACTAGCTGTCGTTGACTTGTGCGCTTCCCCGCCGCTGCCCTTGAAGATCTCATCACTGCATGCTACATCAATCCTATATGATCTGGAACTTGTCCAACCCAGCTATTATTACGGTCCAACAATATAGTGAACCCCAATTTGGTTCTCAAATTATAGATCAGTATACGTATATGCGCATGCATCGCCACCAGTCGAAGAAACTATCTGTTAGAGTTATGTTCCCATATTCTCTCATCTAGCTCAGTCATGTTCTAGCCAGTACACACAATTGTTTGAAGATGTAGTATGTCAACAGATTTTTTATTTTGCAATCTCATACCTTTAGGTGAAAAAGGAATAGAACAAACACATGCATACTTTAGCATATTCGATCAGTATGAAGATGTATGATTCCTTTTTCTGGAAATACTCCTCTTATCTTGGAGTATAACTAAATTTTTTTGTGGGAAGATACTTATTATTCAGACATACTCCATTCTTCATACACCTTTTTGGAGATACTCCATACTACATACTCAACTCCTTATTTTGGACAATATAATCCTTATTTCGACATACTCCATTCTTCATACACCTTTTTTGGGATACTCCATACTCCATACTCAGTACTACAATTAAGAAGTATACAACATGCACCTTAACCAAGCAGAGATATATGCATACTCCATACTCGTGAATGTACTATTTTCAAATAACATACATATATTATTCTCTGAACTACATACTCCAATAGTAATATATTTCAAACTATGTACTATATGATATACATGCTTTTTTGCCGGAAAAAAGTGTACATATCATATAGTACATAGTTTCACACTATAAACTCCATACTCTCTTTTGGAAAAAAAACTATATACTTCTGACTATATATTCCATATTTTTTATAGAAAAAGTGAATACTTCATACTCGCAACAAAAAATAATTCATACCATATACTTCATTTTTTGGGTGCGCATACTACTTTTTTTTTGAACGGCCTGGACATGCAGGCTAACATCTACATGCGCATAGCCTTCACATATATTCTAATTTAATAAAGAAAAACTGGAGAACTACTTGAATGTATATTAGCATGAAATACAACGAATGCAAGTGCTAGAACTGTTAACCTATATACGTGGATTACAAGTTCTAAGAATATGTACTGTTGGACTAAAAAAAGGTAACCATACTTTCTTATCTGGTGCCAACCAATAGACTCATGCCCACGTCCTTATCCACTCAGCCAAGAATAAAAGAAACAGTTGAAAGCTTGGACGTACTATCCCACCTAAAAACCAGGGATTTCATTATCCAAAAGAATATATTATTTTCTCCACCGCCTGATTGCCTAAAGCTGCTAGCGGGTTAGAGGATTCTGCCCACGCTCGCTACCCAGTGCACTCGGTTGCCTCGCTGCTAGGAACAGGGACACGTGGAGGCCAAAGAAGATGATGGTAACTACCATTGCTTGTAGATAAAATTTGTCATATATATATATATATATATATATATATATATATATATATATATATTTATATATATATGCAATTTCATATAATAATAATGATATCCTGAGAAAAATCCTTGACATTAGTAATATATCATTTTCTTGGCGGACAGGGTTTCTTCATGGGAGAAGATTTCTATTACAATAAAATATCATTGTTAGAGGATCTTAGGCCATACATAAAAGCCTGAACTCTTACATGCATGACTATGACGAATAGGAACATACATGCATATATGTTAGGCATTAATGGGGTGCATGTCGTGCAAAAGAAAATAATACCCCCATGCTGTTATGTGATTGATAAGAGTATACATAAAAATGACATGGGGGAGATATCAGGTAGACAAACCTAGCATTAGTATATCACCGACTTGCATTTATGTCTCTTCCCGTCGCCAGACATCTTCTTGTAGAAACCCTAGAATATATCAATCATTTTTTATCATAAAAACTGGGCACCTGAATATATCATAATAACAACAATCACTAATGTATCTTGATCTGACGCGCCAGACACCATGTGACATCCAGGATGAAAAATTGATGACACCATGGAACGCCGTCAGCCAATCATCATCTAAAATTCATGTCGGAGTGTTTTAGACATGTGCTTTACTTTTTTAGGCGAGTCTTGGGCCTAAAACAATAATTCTACAGCAGACACGTTTACAATGGAATACGTAATCGTAAGCTTTTAGGACTCGACCCCAACTGACCTCTATGGTACTTGCTTGATCCTAACCCTAGAATTTAGATCTTTAGGTTAAATTTATGTTTTATTGGGACAACATGTGGGTTTGTAAGATGCCTCTCATTAGTAAATAAAAAAGTATTGGAATATACTAAACTTGTGTGGTTAAAATCTACTATAAACGTCAAAGCTATTCTGAAATACACTTTAATGGCAAAAACAAATAGCAAGTCATGTTTGTAATAAGGGGCCTGATAATACTAAGATTGCCTTTTTCTAAAATATATATGCACAAATTAAACATGGCCCTAAAATTAAATCCGAGTTGCCAGAATCTCTTACCAGATCTAAGACAGGAAATAGTAAACTTCACCTCCCTTCAGTTCCAACAAATAATTAATTTGTCATAGTAAAGGGACTAAAAAATCGTATATATACTGGTACTGTCTTTCTTCAAACTTAACCATTGTATCTAGCTGTATTAACTAATTCAATGTAATACAGAGTGTGAACTGGCAAAAGGCAAAGTGAGAAGAGGAAATCAAATCAGATTCGTTTTATACATCTGCATGGTATGGTTTCCCCTTTTTAATGAACTTACGTGAAAAATAATAATTTGTTAACTAGCACATGCTTACAGATCCACCATATTTAAGAACGTCCAGCCATTAATAATTGCATCCATTAATCCCGTATACATACTTACAACTCAATGGAATACGCTAGGGGACCAAACCTGACGGCCCGTTTACATCAACTAATAGACGCAGGATTCATACTAGATTTTCTCACGGTGGTAGCATGCAGTAGAACAGGGGCAGAGGGTCTCCACCGTCTCCACGTAGCAGGAAAGAGAGCAGGACTATTGAAGGGGAGGAGAAGGCATGCAGCGGCCATGTAGAGGAGTCGACGGGGAAGCGTTTTTTCCCCTTCTGTATCCGCAGTAAGGTTGGATCGAGGCATAGAGCGATCTGCAATAAGAAGATGAGAGGAGAAAAAGAAAGATAAGAAAAATTCTTCTTCTTCTTCTTCTTCTTATTCTTCTTCTTATTCTTCTTCTTCTTCTTCTTCTTCTTCTTCTAGCTAGTCTTCTTCTTCTTCTTCTTCTTCTTCTTCTTCTTCTTCTAACTTTCTTCTTTCCCAATTTGCAGATTTGCTTTAGATGAGGAAGCTTACATTGATGGAATCTACTCTTCTCTTTATGCTTCCTTTTTGTTTTGGTTTTGTAGGATGAACAATGTGAAACTTGCTACCTATATATGTATGTATGGATGAAACCATTATATGCTAGTTGTTGGATATGTTGGCTAGCTATATATATTGCATATGAACTTTTGATTTGGTATGTATGTGTTGGATGATCATATCCATATGGCACGGATATGATTTGGTATGTATATGTGTTGGTATGCTTGTTGAAAGTATTTTCGTGTGTGTGTGTGTGTGTGTGTGTGTGTGTGTGTGTGTGTGTGTGAAATTCTGTGAAATTGATTGAATTTAAGAAAAAACAGAAAAAACAGGGGCTATACAGGCACTTTGTCGTCTGCTGGCAGTTGTCGTCTGCTGGCAGACGGCAAATCTGCCACGTGTCAGATACCTGTGCAACCTAGGATGCACTGGGCTTGCCTATATGGCATGCTTTGCCGCTTGCTGGCGGATGGCAAAGACGTTTGCATCTTTGCCATCCGCCAGCAGGCGACAAAGCATGCGACGTGTCAGCTACCTAGGGGCATCTAGGCTGGCCTATTTGGGCGCTTTGTCTTTGCCGTCTGCCAGTAGACGGCAAAGAGGCTTTTGCCATTGTCTGTTCAATCAGATGTGTGGACGTCTGCTGGCTGACGGCAAAGACCTTTACCGTCCGCCAGGCATGCCTTTGCGTTCAGCCATGGCAGATAGCAAAGTTCCTGATTCCTGTACTGCCATGAGCATATGCCGCATCAACATCACTGCCGGGAACTCACGCGGCAGCGGCGGCATGCCTACAAGCCCCTATTGTATCTCCACCTCAGCAGCCAAATCGGGAGGAGGCATCACCATAAGCATCTGGTGCATGTCCAGTCCCGAGGACGAAGCCCGGCATTGGAGGCATCGAACTCAAAGGTGGTGGCACCGAAGAGCTGGAGCGGCGGCGGTTGAGGTCAGGGCACCAGGAGCTTAAGGAAGATATCGATGTGATATGCCTCCACGAGAACCTGGTTGGCATGTCCGAGGACGGCGGCCTGCACCTGCATGAGTGCATCGATGAAGGCCGTCGTGTTGTCATACCCTATGTCGCGCATGTTAGGGTCGAGCCACGCGGCAATCTAGTCCCCCACGGTGTGCTCCTTGGCGAGGGTCTCGTGCATGCGCTTCTCCTACTTCTTCCTCTCCGCCAGCTCTGTGCGCATCTTGCCATGCTGTCGGTGCATCGTTAGCAACACGTTGTCGGCAATGGAGCCCTACAGCACAGCGCCGACTTGGGCACTTGAAAACATGCTCAGTGTGCTCGCGCTGGCCTTGCTGAACAGCCAACACTTTGAAGGAAATATGCCCTAGAGGCACTAATAAAATTATTATTTATTTCCTCATATCATGATAAATGTTTATTATTCATGCTAGAATTGTATTAACCGGAAACATAATACATGTGTGAATATATAGACAAACAGAGTGTCACTAGTATGCCTCTACTTGACTAGCTTGTTAATCAAAGATGGTTATGTTTCCTAACCATGAACAAGGAGTTGTTATTTGATTAACAAGGTCACATCATTAGTTGAATGATCTGATTGACATGACCCATTCCATTAGCTTAGCACTCGATCGTTTAGTATGTTGCTATTGCCTCCTTCATGACTTATACATGTTCCTATGACTATGAAATTATGCAACTCCCGTTTACCGGAGGAACACTTTGTGTGCTACCAAACGTCACAACGTAACTGGGTGATTATAAAGGTGCTCTACAGGTGTCTCCGAAGGTACTTGTTGAGTTGGCGTATTTCGAGATTATGATTTGTCACTCCGAATGTCGGAGAGGTATCTCTGGGCCCTCTCGGTAATACACATCACTTAAGCCTTGCAAGCATTTCAACTAATGAGTTAGTTGTGAGATGATGTATTACGGAACGAGTAAAGAGACTTGCCGGTAACGAGATTGAACTAGGTATTGGATACCGACGATCGAATCTCGGGCAAGTAACATACCGATGACAAAGGGAACAACGTATGTTGTTGTGCGGTTTGACCGATAAAGATCTTCATAGAATATGTAGGAACCAATATGGGAATCCAGGTCCCGCTATTGGTTATTGACCGGAGACATGTCTCGGTCATGTCTACATTGTTCTTGAACCGTAGGGTCCGCACGCTTAAGGTTTCGATGACAGTTTCATTATGAGTTTATGTATTTTTATGTACCGAAGGTTGTTCGGAGTCCCGGATGTGATCACGGACATGACGAGGAGTCTCAAAATGGTCGAGACATAAAGATTGATATATTGGACGGATATATTTGGACACCGGAAAGGTTTCGGGTGAGATTGGAAATATACCGGAGCTCCGGGAGATTACCGGAACCCCCCGGTAAGTATATGGGCCATATTGGGCCTTAGTGGGATGAAGGGAGAAGGAGCAAGGGAGGGGGCGCCCCCCCCCCCCCAAGCCCAATCCGAATTGGGAAGGGGGCCGGCCACCCCTTTCCTTCTCTCCTTCCCCCTCTTCCTTCCTTCTCCTACTCCGAATAGGAAAGGGGGGCCAAACCTACTTGGAGTAGGTTTGCCCCCCTAGGGCGCGCCACCTCCTTGGGCCGGCCTCCTCCTCCCTCCCTCCTTTATATACGGGGGTAGGGGGGCACCCTAGACACACAAGTTGATCACTGAGATCGTTCCTTAGCCGTGTGCGGTGCCCCCCTCCATGATATTACACCTCGGTCATATTGTAGCGGTGCTTAGGCGAAGCCCTGCGACAGGAGAACATCAAGATCGTCACCACGCCGTCGTGCTGACGGAACTCCTCCCCGCGCCTCTGCTGGATCGGAGATCGGGGTGCGTCATCGAGCTGTACGCGTGTCAAGAACTCGGAGGTGCCGGAGTAACGGTGCTTGGATCGGTCGGACCGGGAGGACGTACAATTACTTCCTCTACGTTGTGTCAATGCTTCCGCTTCGGTCTACGAGGGTACGTAGACAACACTCTCCCCTCTCGTTGCTATGCATCACCATGATCTTGCGTGTGCGTAGGAATTTTTTTGAAATTACTACGTTCCCCAACAGTGGCATCCGAGCCTAGGTTTTTATGCGTTGATGTTATATGCACGAGTAGAACACATGTGAGTTGTGGGCGATATAAGTCATACTTCTTACCAGCATGTCATACTTTGGTTCGGCGGTATTGTTGGATGAAGCGACCCGGACCGACATTACGCGTACGCTTACGCGAGACTGGTTTTACCACCGTGCTTTGCACACAGGTGACTAGCGGGTGTCAGTTTCTCCAACTTTAGTTGAACCGAGTGTGGCTACGCCCGGTCCTTGCAAAGGTTAAAACAGCACTAACTTGACAAACTATCGTTGTGGTTTTGATGCGTAGGTAAGAACGGTTCTTCCTCAGCCCGTAGCAGCCACGTAAAATTTGCAACAACAAAGTAGAGGACGTCTAACTTGTTTTTGCAGGGCATGTTCTGATGTGATATGGTCAAGACGTGATAAGATATAAGTTGTTGTATGAGATGATCATGTTTTGTTGAAGTTATCGGCAACTGGCAGAAGCCCTATGGATGTCTCTTTGTTGCATAAGATGCAAGTGCCAAATAATTGCTTTACTTCATCGCTATACGATAGCAATAGTTGCAAGAGCAATAGTTGGTGAGACAACCATGTGATGACACATTGATATAGATCAAGATGATGAAGATCATGGTGTCGTGCCGGTGACGATAGAGATCATGACAGTACTTTGGAGATGGAGATCAAAGGCGCAAGATGATCATGGCCATATCATGTCACATATTTTGATTGCATATGATGTTTATCTATTATACATCTTATTCTTGCTATGATTGACGGTAGCATTTTAAGATGATCTCTCACTAATTATCAAGAAGCGTTCTCCCTGAGTATGCACCGTTGCCAAAGTTCGTCGTGCCCAGACACCACGTGATGATCGGGTGTGATAAGCTCTACGTCCATCTACAACGGGTGCAAGCCAGTTTTGCACACGCGGAATACTCAGGTTAAACTTGACGAGCCTAGCATATGCAGATATGGCCTCGGAACACGGAGACCGAAAGGTCGAGCGTGAATCATATAGTAGATATGATCAACATAAGATGTTCACCATTGAAAACTACTCCATCTCACGCGATGATCGGTTATGGTTTAGTTGATTTGGATCACGTGATCACTTAGATGACTAGAGAGATGTCTGTCTAAGTGGGAGTTCTTAAGTAATATGATTAATTGAACTTAAATTTATCACGAACTTAGTCCTGGTAGTATTTTGCAAATTATGTTGTTAGATCAATAGCTCGCATTGTTGCTTTCATATGATTATTTTTGATATGTTCCTAGAGAAAATTGTGTTGAAAATGTTAGTAGCAATGATGCGGATTGGATCCGTGGTCTGAGGTTTATCCTCATTGCTGCACAGAAGAATTATGTCCTTAATGCACCGCTAGGTAACAGACCTATTGCAGGAGCAGATGCAGACGTTATGAACGTCTGGCTAGCTCAATATGATGACTACTTGATAGTTTAGTGCACCATGCTTAACGGCTTAGAATCGGGACTTCAAAGACGTTTTGAACGTCATGGACCATATGAGATGTTCCAGGAGTTGAAGTTAATATTTCCAGCAAATACCCGAGTTGAGAGATATGAAGTCTCCAACAAGTTCTAAAGCTAAAAGATGGAGGAGAATCGCTCAACTAGTGAGCATGTGCTCAGACTGTCTGGGTACTTCAATCGCTTGAAACAAGTGGGAGTTAATCTTCCAGATAAGATAGTGATTGACAGAATTCTCTAGTCACCATCACTAAGTTACTAGAACTTCGTGATGAACTATAGTATGCAAGGGATGATGAAAACGATTCCCGAGCTCTTCGTGATGTTGAAATCGACGAAGGTAGAAATCAAGAAAGACCATCAAGTGTTGATGATTGACAAGACCACTAGTTTCAAGAGAAGGGCAAAGGGAAAGAAAGGGAACTTCAAGTGGAAAGACAAGCAAGTTGTCACTTCCATGAAGAAGCCCAAAGCTGGACCAAAGCCTGAAACTGAGTGCTTACACTGCAAAGGAAATGGTCACTGGAAGCGGAAAAGCCCTGAATATTTGGTGGATAAGAAGGATGGAAAAGTGAACAGGGGTATATTTGATATACAGGTTATTGATGTGTGCCTTACTAGTGTTTATAGTAGCCCCTGAGTATTTGATACTTGTTCGGTTGCTAAGATTAGTAACTCGAAACAGGAGTTACAGAATAAACAGAGACTAGTTGAAGGGGAAGTGACGATGAGTGTTGGAATTAGTTCCAAGATTGATATGATCATCATCGCACACTCCCTATACTTTCGGGATTAGTGTTAAACCTAAATAAATGTTATTTGGCGTTTGCGTTGAGCATGACTATGATTTGATCATATTTATTGCGATACGGTTATTCATTTGAAGTTAAAGAATAATTGTTATTCTGTTTACATGAATAAGACCTTCGATGGTTATACACCCAATGAAAATAGTTTGTTGGATCTCGATCGTAGTGATACACATATTCATAATATTGATGCCAAAAGATGCAAAGTTAATAATGATAGTGCAACTTATTTGTGGCACTGCCGTTTGGGTCATATCGGTGTAAAGCGCATGAAGAAACTCCATAAAGATGGATTTTCGGAATCACTTGGTTATGAATCATTTGATGCTTGCGAACCGTGCCTTTTGGGCAAGATGACTAAAACTCCGTTCTTCGGAACAATGGAACGAGCTACTGACTTATTGGAAATAATACATACTGATGTATGCAGACCAATGATTATGAAGGCTCGTGGAAAGTATCGTTATTTTCTGACCTTCACAAGATGATTTGAGCAGATATGGGTATATCTACTTGATGAAACTTAAGTCTGAAATAGTTAAAAGGTTCAAAGAATTTCAGAGTGAAGTGGAAAAATCATCGTAATAAGAAAATAAAGTTTCTGCGATCTGATCGCGGAGACGAATATTTGAGTTACGAGTTTGGTCTTTAATTAAAACAATGTGGAATAGTTTCACAGCTCACGCCACCTGGAACACCACAACGTTATGGTGTGTCCGAACGTCATAACCGCACTTTATTGGATATGGTGCGATCTATGATGTCTCTTACTGATTTACCAATATTTTTTTTGGGGTTATGCATTAGAGACAGCTACATTCACGTTAAATAGGGCACCATCTAAATCCGTTGAGACGACACTATATGAACTGTGGTTTAGCAAGAAACCAAAGTTGTCGTTTCTTAAAGTTTGGGACTGCGATGCTTATGTGAAAAAGTTTCATCCTGATAAGCTCAAACCCAAATCGGAGAAGTGCGTCTTCATAGAATACCTAAAGGAATTTTTTGGGTACACCTTCTATCACAGATCCGAAGGCAAAACATTCGTTGCTAATAACTGGATCCTTTCTAGAGAAGGAGTTTCTCTCGAAAGAAGTGAGTGGGAGGAAAGTAGAACTTGATGAGGTAATTGTACCTTCTCCCTTATTGGAAAGTAGTTCATCACAGAAATCTGTTCCTGTGACTGCTACACCAATTAGTGAGGAAGCTAATGATGATGATCATGTAACTTCAGATCAAGTTACTACCAAATCTCGTAGGTAAACCAGAGTGAGATCCGCACCAGAGTGGTACGGTAATGCTGTTCTGGAAGTCATGTAACTAGACCATGATGAACCTATGAACTATGAGGAAGCGATGATGAGCCAGGATTCCACAAAATGGCTTAAGGCCATGAAATCTGAGATCGGATCCATGTATGAGAACAAAAGTGTGGACTTTGGTGGAGTTGCCCGATGATCGGCAAGCCATTTTGTATAAATGGATCTTCAAGAGGAAGACGTACGCTGATAGTAGTGTTACCATCTACAAAGCTAGACTTGTCGAAAAAGGTTTTTGACAAAGTTCAAGATGTTGAATACAATGAGATTTTCTCACTCGTATCGATGCTTAAAAGTCTGTCCGAATCATGTTAGCAATTGCCGCATTTTATGAAATCTGGCAAATGGATAAACAAAACTGCATTCCTTAATGGAGTTATTAAAGAAGAGTTGTATGTGATGCAACCAAGAGGTTTTGTCGATCCTAAACGTGTTAACAAAAATGTGCATCTATGGACTGGTGCAAGCATCTCGGAGTTGGAATATACGCTTTGATAAGTTGATCAAAGCATATAGTTTATACAGACTTACAGTGAAGCCTGTATTTACTAGAAAGTGAGTGGGAGCACTACAGCATTTCTGATAAGTATATGTGAATGACATATTGTAGATCAGAAATAATGTAGAATTATTCTGCAAAGCATAAAGGAGTGTTTGAAAGGAGTTTTTTCAAAGAAAGACCTCGGTGAAGCTGCTTACATATTGAGCATTAAGATCTATAGAGATAGATCAAGACGCTTGATAAGTTTTTTCAATGAGTACATACCTTGACAAGATTTTGAAGTAGTTCAAAATGGAACAGTCAAAGAAAGAGTTCTTGCCTGTGTTACAAGGTGTGAAATTGAGTAAGACTCAAAACCCGACCACGGCAGAAGATAGAAAGAGAATGAAAGTCATTCCCTATGCCTTGGCCATAGGTTCTATAAAGTATGTCATGCTGTGTACCAGATCTATTGTATACCCTGCACTAAGTTTGGCAAGGGAGTAAAATAGTGATCTAGGAGTAGATCACTGGACAGCGGTCAAAATTATCCTTAGTGGAATAAGGATATGTTTCTCGATTATGGAAGTGACAAAAGGTTCGTCGTAAAGGGTTACGTCGATGCAAGTTTTGACACCGATCTGGATGACTCTAAGTCTCGATCTAGATACATATTGAAAGTGGGGGCAATTAGCTAGAGTAGCTCCGTGCAGAGCATTGTAGACATAAAAAAAATTGCAAAATACATAACGGATCTGAATGTGAAAGACCCGTTGACTAAGATTCTCTCACAAGCAAAACATGATCACACCTAAGTACTCTTTGGGTGTTAATCACATAGCGATGTGAACTAGATTACTGAATCTAGTAAACCCTTTGGATGTTGGTCACATGGCAATGTGAACTATGGGTGTTAATCACATGATGATGTGAACTATCGATGTGAATCACATGGTGATGTGATCTAGATTATTGACTCTAGTGCAAGTGGGAGACTGAAGGAAATATGCCCTAGAGGCAATAATAAAGTTATTATTTATTTCCTCATATCATGATAAATGTTTATTATTCATGCTAGAATTGTATTAACCGGAAACATAATAAATGTGTGAATATATAGACAAACAGAGTGTCACTAGTATGCCTCTACTTGACTAGCTTGTTAATTAAAGATGGTTATGTTTCCTAACCATGAACAAGGAGTTGTTATTTGATTAACAAGGTCACATCATTAGTTGAATGATCTGATTGACATGACCCATTCCGTTAGCTTAGCACTCGATCGTTTAGTATGTTGCTATTGCTTCCTTCATGACTTATACATGTTCCTATGACTATGAGATTATGCAACTCCCGTTTACCGGAGGAACACTTTGTGTGCTACCAAACGTCACAACATAACTGGGTGATTATAAAGGTGCTCTACAGGTGTCTCCGAAGGTACTTGTTGAGTTGGCGTATTTCGAGATTAGGATTTGTCACTCCGAATGTCGGAGAGGTATCTCTGGGCCCTCTCGGTAATACACATCACTTAAGCCTTGCAAGCATTTGAACTGATGAGTTAGTTGTGAGATGATGTATTACGGAACGAGTAAAGAGACTTGCCGGTAACGAGATTGAACTAGGTATTGGATACCGACGATCGAATCTCGGGCAAGTAACATACCGATGACAAAGGGAACAACGTATGTTGTTGTGCGGTTTGACCGATAAAGATATTCGTAGAATATGTAGGAACCAATATGGGCATCCAGGTCCCGCTATTTGTTATTGACCGGAGACATGTCTCGGTCATGTCTACATTGTTCTCGAACCGTAGGGTCCGCACGCTTAAGGTTTCGATGACAGTTTCATTATGAGTTTATGTATTTTGATGTACCGAAGGTTGTTCGGAGTCCCGGATGTGATCACGGACATGACGAGGAGTCTCGAAATGGTCGATACATAAAGATTGATATATTGGACGGATATATTTGGACACCGGAAAGGTTCCGGGTGAGATTGGAAATATACCGGAGCTCCGGGAGATTACCGGAACCCCCCGGTAAGTATATGGGCCATATTGGGCCTTAGTGGGATGAAGGGAGAAGGAGCAAGGGAGGGGGCGCCCCCCCCCCCCAAGCCCAATCCGAATTGGGAAGGGGGCCGGCCCCCCCTTTCCTTCTCTCCTTCCCCCTCTTCCTTCCTTCTCCTACTCCGAATAGGAAAGGGGGGGGGGGGCAAACCTACTTGGAGTAGGTTTGCCCCCCTAGGGCGCGCCACCTCCTTAGGCCGGCCTCCTTCTCCCTCCCTCCTTTATATACGGGGGTAGGGGGGCACCCTAGACACACAAGTTGATCATTGAGATCGTTCCTTAGCCGTGTGCGGTGCCCCCCTCCACGATATTACACCTCGGTCATATTGTAGCGGTGCTTAGGCGAAGCCCTGCGACAGGAGAACATCAAGATCGTCACCACGCCGTCGTGCTGACGGAACTCCGCCCCGCGCCTCTGCTGGATCGGAGATCGGGGTGCGTCATCGAGCTGTACGCGTGTCAAGAACTCGGAGGTGCCGGAGTAACGGTGCTTGGATCGGTCGGACCGGGAGGACGTACGACTACTTCCTCTACGTTGTGTCAACGCTTCCGCTTCGGTCTACGAGGGTACGTAGACAACACTCTCCCCTCTCGTTGCTATGCATCACCATGATCTTGCGTGTGCGTAGGAAATTTTTTGAAATTACTACGTTCCCCAACACGCTTGTGCTTCGAAAAGAAGACATGTCAGGCGTCCTTCTCGAGGATCAAGCAGATGACGGTCTTCTTCCAGCCATTTCCACCCTTCCTCCTGCCCGCCATTGCTTGGTCGCTCATGGTCGGGGGTGAAGGAAGAGGAAAGAGGAGGTGGAGGAAGATCTCTCAGGGTTGCTAAGGTTTATATAGCTGCGGCCGGAGAGGAAATTGCTTGGCTGAGCTGGTTACTGCATTGAGAATCCTGATTTAGTACAATAAAAAATTGACGTTGATAACCACCGCACATGTGGTCTGGAGGCAGACCACCCAAACGGTGACATGCGGCGGGAAGCAGCATCGACCGAACGATTTCCCCAAACCGAGACGTGCGGTGGGAGGCAGCATCAACCGAACGATTTCGTTTGATCGACTCCAGCTGTACCCCCCCCCCCCCCCCCCCCCCCCCGCCCCCTACTGGGCCACAAGCGGTCAAAAGCCCAACAACAAATATATAAAAAAAGCGAAGAAATTATATAAAAAACTGTTGGTTAAAAGACACATAGTGCAATTTACCTATGTGAACTATAGGAAAAACAACAACGAAATAACAACATGTTGCCACTGTTTAAAAACAGAAATTTTACCAAAATGACAAAGAACACATGGCATTTTTTTCCGATTATTTTTTAATGTGGATATTAGTGATTCCTCTCCTATTTCTTGCTATATACCCACCCCGCATTGAGATGTAGTAACGCAGTCATCTTAGAAATTAAATGTGAATGACATTTTTTAAATTAAAAAACTTTAAGATTGTATGTATTCAGCATGTGTGATAAAAGATTTGCTTATTAGAAAAACTATTCAGCATGTGTGATAAAAGATTTAATTGTGCGGCGAGATGAGTAGAAGGGTTGAGAGAATGCGGCGGCGTGATTCCTGGCATCTTTTCGCCATGCAGGGCAGCTCGGGGTTCCTGACATCTTTTCGATGGTGATCTTAGGCGCCTATCCACATGTTTTGTGCTGTATCATATGTGCCCGAGAAAAAGAAAAAATATTTCCTAACTACATTATTAGGAATGCTAGCTTTTGTGCATCAAACAATATATACATAGAGCTTTAAGAAAACAATATATACATGGACATTTTGTTCTTTTTTTTTGAACATATGGACATTTTGTTCTCACGTCCCGATCGATTCAACCACGTGCAAACGAATACTTACGAAATAATACAGAGTACGTAGTTATTCTTTTGTTTTGGAATCCTGTACTATCCTCTGGTGCGTGAGTTTTAATGTATATGTGTTAAAGAATGGGAGTTTTAATGTATACAGCTCAGCTCACACGGAATCAAATCTCATGGCCTATCACGAGTTTTCATGTACGTAGCGAAGCGAAGCCATTCTTCTCTGGCTGCTTGTTCACTACATTCATGAGTTTTAATGTATACAGCTCAGTACATTCGCGAGTTTTAATGTATAAACCTCTCAGACCCCCAGACACACTCGCATCCACTCTTCAGGTCGAGGTGAACAAGCGCTCAGAGTGCAAGAAAGGGGTCATGGCGAAAGAGGGCAACGCGATGGACCGATGTCGTCACTGCCGCCCACGCTCCCTCTGGAGGAGGTGCGGCGCCCGCACCCCGGGGACACCACCGGCTGAGCGGGAGACGTCGGAAGGACCGAGGCGAACCATGCTGCGTCCCGCAGTGAGGTCCAGGCGACGATCTGCATGGCCTGCATGGCGCCCTGGTGCAGCGACGGCCCGCATCGCATATGGTGACCGAGGGCCTCCACCTCCACGGTCCCAGTGCATTCTCTTTGCTACTTTTCTTCTTTTTTGCCGGCAGCCATGTCGGTCTCCTTTGGGATTGGGGGCTATTAGGGCACACACACAGTATAAATCATGTCTGTAATGGATTGGATGCTATTAGCGCAGTATATATTTCTGTGTTGGATTGGATACCAAAGAAGCTTGCATCCCTTATTACAGTCCGATGGTGGGGTTTTTCCTCTTATATGTTTTGGCATTTTTTTTGCAGGGGGAAAGCATTTCATTAGTTAATTGATCATAGTGTTACAATCATTCATAACAACAATGCTAATCTCCTGAGGAACATTTGCGAGCCCACAAGCCGTCCTTTGCTGTCCACGCCCTATCGCTGCCATAGCGTGTCCAACCTTGTTCTGCGCACGAGTGATCTTCCGAACTTGGGAGTGTCGCTCCTTTAGCATCTCCGTGATTTTTGAAATAAGGTACATGCTACTAGATCGATCCGCCAATCCAGTCCTGATCATGGACACAAGTTCAGCACAGTCTGTTTCCACTAAGATGGGTTTCTGGGACCAATGCAAAGCTAAGTTAAGCCCTTGAGCACATGCAGCAATCTCGGCCTCCAGTGGTCCCGGGCAATCATACAGCCATCTACACGCTGCAAAAATTACTTGGCCCAAGTGATCACGCAGTACCATGCCCGCTCCCGCAGACCCATCAGCGACAACGAACGAGCCATCAAAATTCAGTTTGACATGTCCGTCCGGTGGGGGTTCCCAAGCAACAGGACTGACCAAACATTTTGTACTGCTAGTGACAGGAACAAAATTGCTTAACTCTGTCAGGACCGGCAGTTTCCCTTTGATAGTATCCGCATGTGGGTAGTGCTTGATTGTCAACAGGGATTGCGCATAATCACAAAGGAACCTCTTGGACACCTCTACTAGAATCAGTGGCTTATCATGAGTCAATTCATTGTGTATATGCCAAGCAGGCCATAACACCATGAGCACAAGCATCCGTTGGGTCTCAGATAATTCGTGTAAGAGCAGTAACAACCAATCTGGTTCTCTTCTACTAAGAACCTCCTCCGATGGCAGGTCCCAAACTAGCCTCATAACATTCCACAAGTTCTGAGCGTGGGGGCAGCGTACGAGTGCATGATGAACTGATTCATCTTCCTGTCCACAAATGGTGCACACTCCATCAACGTCCATATGGCGTTTCATCTTGTTCAGCCTAGTGGCCAGTGCTTCCCTAGCATCTTTCCAAGCAAACACACAGACTTTGGGTGGTGCTCCACAACTCCATAGCATTTTCCACCCCGGCCTTGAGCCATCAGGCCGAGTACTACATGCAGCAGACCCCTTTCGAGCCATGATATCATCCCTTGCAAAATTGTATGCTGACTTCACAGAGAAACGACCATGCTTGTCTGGTTGCCAAGCAATAGAATCAGCCTCCCCTCGGCGAGAGGTTTTTATTTTCAGAATCTCTATAACATCAGCCGGATAGAAGTATTGTCTGAGGAGTGAAATGTTCCAAGACCCATCAAAATACAGAAGGTCAGCCACCCATTTCAGTCGGCACCGTCGTTTCGGTGTGATTGGCTTAAAGGGAGGCCCTCTTGGCAACCACGGGTCACGCCAAATACGTATGTCAGTACCATTTCCCACCCGCCAAACATACCCCTGCTTCACTAATTGCAGGCCATGCTCAATGGCGTTCCATGTTGAGGATCCGTTCCCGGTAAAGACAGTGTCAAGAATGGACCCATCCGGATAGTACTTGGCCCGCAGAACCTATGCACAGAGACTTTCCGGAAACTGAATAAGACGCCAGGCTTGCCGTGCTAAGAGAGCTTGATTGAACGTCTGAAGGTCTTTAAACCCCATTCCACCTTTTCCTTTAGGTCTCACCATAAAGTCCCAGCTGACCCAATGTGTTTTCCGTTTACCTTTTTCCGCACCCCACCAGAAGCGACGAATCATTCTCATGAGTCCCTCACATAGCCCCGCTGGTACCTTGAAGATGCTCATAATATAAACCGGGAGGGCCTGAGCGATCGCCTTGATCTTTATTTCTTTTCCACCCATAGAGGGATAGTTGTCCTCCCATTCCATTAAGCATTTAGCCAAACTCTCTTGTAGGCTTTTTAATTTACCCTTACTCATTCTACCATCTGGTGTCGGGAGGCCGAGGTATTTAGCTTCAAAGGTTGCTTGCGTACAGTGTACCCTTAATGCACTCTTGGGTACTAGTTGGGCAGATCGGAGAGAACAAGATAGAGCACTTGTTAGGGTTGATCACCTGGCCTGTTCCTTTAGCATATATCTCAAGCACATGTTTAACACGTTCTGCTTGTTCCCTGTCTGCCTTGAAGAACAACAAGGTATCATCTGCAAAGAGCAAATGGGAAATACCCGGGGCATGACGGCAAACCTTCATCGGCGTGATAGAGTCCTGGGATGCTTCACGATGCAACAGAGCGGAAAGGCCATCAGCAACAAACAAGAACAAAAAAGGGGAAACGGATCACCTTGGTGAAGACCTCTAGATGGGCAGAACGAATCAAGAAGGGTTCCATTAAATTTTACCGAATAGCTCACCGATGTCACACAGGACATAATCCAATCAACCCATTGGGGAGCGAAACCCAAACTCTGCATCATTCTTCTAAGAAATTCCCAGTCAACCCTGTCATATGCCTTTGATAAATCAACTTATAAGCGCAATAAGAATCTTGCTCCTTTTTACAGTGCTCAATGTCATGAAAACATTCAAACATCGGTGAGCTCTGGTTCAAAGAGATGATATCCCCAAGGATTCTGGTTCAAAGAGATGATAATCATACGGCATTATCGGTAATCATCGGTAATCGGGGTTCCTGACATCTTTTCGATGGTGATCTTAGGCGTGTATCTATATTTTCTGTCTTGTATCAAATGTGCCCGGGAAAAAGATAAATTATTTCCTAACTACATTATTAGGAATGCTAGCTTTTGTGCGTCAAACAATATATACATAGAGCTTTCAAAAAACAATATATACATGGACATTTATGTTCTTTTTTTCTGAATATATGGACATTTTGTTCTCACGTCCGGATCGATTCAACCAGGTGCAACCGAATACTTACTAAATAATACACAGTACGTAGTTATTCTTTTTTTTAGAATCCTGTAGTATCCTCTGGCGCATGAGTTTTAATGTATATGTGTTAAAAAAGGGAGTTTTAGTGTATACAGCTCAGCTCACACGGAATCAAATGTCATGGCCTATCACGAGTTTTAATCTACGCAGCGAAGCGAAGCCATTCTTCTCTGGCCGTTTGCTCACCACATTCATTAGTTTTAATGTATACAACTCAGTACATTCACGAGTTTTAACCTCTCCGACCAAGAGACACAGTCGCATCCACTCTTCAGGTCCAGGTGAACAAGCACACTGAGTGCAAGAAGGAGGTCATGGCGAAAGAGGGCAACGCGGGGGACCGATGTCGTCCCCGCCGTCCACGCTCCCTCTAGAGGAGGTGCCGCACCCGCACGCCGGGGACACCACCGGCGGAGCAGGAGACGTCGGAGGGACCGAGGCGGACCGTGCTGCGTCCCGCAGTGAGGTCCAGGCAACGATCTGCATGGCCTGCATGGCGCCCTGGTGCAGCGACGACCCGCATCGCATCTGGTGAGCGAGGGCCTCGACCTCCATGGGTCCCGGTGCATTCTCTTTGCTACTTTTCTTCTTTTTCGCCGGCAGCCATGTCGGTCTCCTTTGGGATTGGGAGCTATTAGCACACGCACAGTATAAATAATGTCTGTAATGGATTGGGGGTTGTTAGCGCAGTATATATCTTTTCTGTGTTGGATTGGATACCGAAGAAGCTTGCATCCCTTTTTACAGTCTGATGGTGGGGTTTTTCCTCTTTTATGTTTAGGCATTTTAGTTCCCATTTTTCCATGTTATATGCACCTACACGTGCATGGCTTTTCAAGTACCAACTATGGGACTTGTGAGAATTATAGACCACTGATCATCTTCTATCTATCTTCTACATGTATGCAGTTGCATTCCAAGTGGCCATGTGTATGGCAGATCATGTCTGGAGAAGTTGTTGCGTCCTTCTGGCAAGGACAGTGCCAAGGTACCATGAGTAATTCTTTACATACTCGGTGAACAGATTGAATTGAATTGCTCAACTTATGCATGAATATTGTACTTTGTAACTAGTGCCCTCAGTGTGGCAAAGGATTTGTGGAGAAGCTGATTATCAACCTCTACGCACCAGAATACAAGTTGGAGGGTTGCTGCAGTCCGGAGGTCCTGTTTCTTTCAGCCATTGTACATCTACATTGAGATGTTCCGAGTTCATATTTATAGCGACACACATTAGATGTAGGACGTTGATTTATCTGTCGCGCTCTATATATGAAGTTCAAATCTAAAGTGGTCATCTTTATTAGGCATCTTTTTAGGACGATCAATTCTACATATCTATTGATGTTGCTGAGGCTAAGACAGATCAATTTTCGACTTTGATAGTTTATTCAATATCCGACTTAATTTGTAGTTTAATATTTTTCAAAAAATAATAAATTGAGACAATGCATATTAACTTTGAAAGTATGCGCTATTTGTTATTTGTTGTTAATTATCTAGGGTTAAATATCAGAACTGAATAAAATTTGTATCTGTTTGGACAAAGTTCAGAAGTTGGGATTAAATTGTTTGATTTCGACCTGAGTCCCTACCATGGGCGACATGGGGGACGAGGACAAGGCGGCCTTCTTTGCCGCGCTGATGCAGGTGAGGGATGTCGTCTCATGACATGCTGATGCAGGTGATGGAGGTGGCCTGGCCACTGTAGCTCCAGCTCTTCGGTGGCAGTAGTTCTGAGATCGGTAGCAGCAGCAGCAGATGGTGATGGCAACGCTGCCTCCGCCTCAGGTTTTCTTTAATGTGGATATTAGTGATTTCTCTCCTATCCCTTGCTATATACCCACCCCCGCATTGAGATGTAGTAACACAGTCATCTTAGAAAATAAATGTTAATGACATTTTTTAAACTAAAAACATTTAAGATTGTATGTATAAATGTCCGTCCCATATTTATGAAATGGGCACCCCACATTTCAAAAATGTGGTTTGCTTATTAGAAAAACTATTCAGCATGTGTGATAAAAGATTTAATTGTGCGGCGAGATGAGTAGGAGGGTTGAGAGAATGCGGCGGCGTGATTCCTGATATCTTTTCGCCAGGCAGGGCAACTCGGGGTTCCTTACATCTTTTCGATGGTGTTCTTAGGCGCGTATCAAATGTGCCCGAGAAAAAGATAAATTATTTCCTAAATACATTATTAGGAATGCTAGCTTTTGTGCGTCAAACAATATAGACATAGAGCTTTAAAACAATATATATACATGGACATTTTGTTCTTTTTTTTGAACATATGGACATTTTGTTCTCACGTCCCGATCGATTCAACCACGAGCAAACGAATACTTACTAAATAATACAGACTACGTAGTTATTCTTTTATTTTGGAATCCTGTAGTATCCTCTGGCGCGTTAGTTTTAATGTATATGTGTTAAAAAAGGGGAGTTTTACTGTATACAGCTCATCTCATACGGAATCAAATCTCATGGCCTATCATGAGTTTTGATGTACATAGCAAAGCGAAGCAATTACTCTCTGGCTGCTTGCTCACTACATTGATCAGTTTTAAAGTATACAGCTCAGTACATTGACGAGTTTTAATGTATAAACCTCTCCGACCCCGAGACACACTCGCATCCACTCTTCAGGTCGAGGTGATAAAGCGCACTGAGTGCAAGAAGGAGGTCATGGCGAAAGAGGACAACGCGGGGGACCGACGTCGTCCCCACCGCCCACGCTCCCTCTAGAGGAGGTGCCGCGCCCGCACACCGGGGACACCACCGGCGGAGCCGGAGACGTCGGAAGGACCGAAGGCAAACCGTGCTGCGTCCCGCAGTGAGGTCCAGGCGACGATCTGCATGGCCTGCATGGCGCCCTGGTGCAGCGATCGCCCGCATCGCATCTGGTGACCGAGGGCCTCCACCTCCACGGGTCCCAGTGCATTCTCTTTGCTACTTTTCTACTTTTTCGCCGGCAGCCTTGTCGGTCTCCTTTGGGATTGGGGGCTATTAGCACACGCAAAATAAAAATCATGTCTGTAATGGATTGGGGGTTATTAGCGCAGTATATATCGTTTCTATGTTGGATTGGATACCGAAGAAGCTTGCTTCCCTTTTTTAGTCTGATGGTGGGGGTTTTCGTCTTTCATGTTTAGGCATTTTAGTTCCCATTTTTCCATGTTATATGCACCTACACGTGCATGGCTTTTCAAGTACCAACTATGGGACTTGTGAGAATTATAGACCACTGATCATCTCCTATCTATCTACTACATGTATGCAGTTGCATTCCATGTGGCCATGTGTATGGCAGATAATGTCTGGAGAAGTTGCTGTGTCCTTCTGGCAAGGAGAGTGCCAGGGTACCATGAGTAATTCTTTACATACTCGGTGAACAGATTGAATTGAATTGCCCAACTTATGCATGAATATGGTACTTTCTAACCAGTGCCCTAGTGTGGCAAAGGATTTGTGGAGAAGCTTATTATAAACCTCTACACACCAGAAAACATGTTGGAGGGTTGCTGAAGTCTGGAGGTCCTGTTTCTTTTAGACATTGTACATCTCCATTAAGATGTTCTGAGTTCATATTTATAGCGACACACATTAGATGTAGGACATTGATTTATCTCTCGCGCTCTATATATTTTGTTCAAATCTGAAGTGGTTATCCTGTATTAGGCATCTTTTTGGGACGATCCATTGTACATATCTATTGATGTTGCTGAGGCTAAGACAGATCAATTTTCGACTTTGATACTTTATTCAATATCCGACATAATTTGTAGTTTAATCTGTTTCAAAAATTAATAAATTGAGAGAATGCATATTAACTTTGAAAGTACGTGCTATTTGTTATTTGTTGAAAATTATCGAGGGTTAAATATCAGAACTCAATAAAATTTGTATATGTTTGGACAAAGTTCAGAAGTTGGGCATTAAATTGTTTGATTTCGACCCGTGTCCCGACCTTGCGCGACATGGGGGACGAGGTCAAGGCGGCCTTCTTTGCCGCGCTGATGCAGGTGAGGGACATCGTCTCAGGACGTGCTGATGCAGGTGATGGAGGTGGCCTGGCCGCTGTAGCTCGAGCTCTTCGGTGGCAGTAGTTCTGAGTTCGGTAGCAGCACTAGCACATGGTGATGGCAACGCTGCCTCCGCCTCAGGTTTTTTTAATGTGGATATTAGTGATTTCTCTCCTATCCGTTGCTATATACCCACCCCCGCATTGAGATGTAGTAACACATTCATCTTAGAAATTAAAAGTTGATGACATTGAGGTGTAGTAACACATTCATCTTAGAAGATTGTATGTATAAATGTCCGTCCCATATTTATGAAATGGGCACCCCACATTTCAAAAATGTGGTTTGCTTATTAGAAAACTATTCAGCATGTGTGATAAAAGATTTAATGTGCGGCGAGATGAGTAGGAGGGTTGAGAGAATGCGGCGGCGTTATTCTTCACATCTTTACGCCAGGCAGGGCAACGCGGCGTTCCTGACATCTTTTAGATGGTGATCTTAGGCGCGTATCTATATTTTTTGTGTTGTATCAAATATGCCCGGGAAAAAGATAAATTATTTCCTAACTACATTATTAGGAATACTAGTTTTTGTGCGTCAAACAATATATACATAGAGCTTTAGAAAAACAGTATATACATGGACATTTTGTTCTTATTTTTTTTGAACATATGGACATTTTGTTCTCACGTCCCGATCGATTCAACCACGTGCAAACGAATACTTACTAAATAATACAGAGCACATGGTTATTCTTTTTTTTTTAAATCTTGTAGTATCCTCTGGCGCGTGAGTTTTAATGTATATGTGTTAAAAAAGGGAGTTTTAATGTATACAGCTCAGCTCATACGGAATCAAATCTCATGGCCTATCACGAGTTTTAACGTACGTAGCAAAACGAAGCCATTCTTCTCCGGCTGCTTGCTCACTACATTCATGAGTTTTAATGTATACAGCTCAGTACATTCACGAGTTTTAATGTATAAACCTCTCCGACCCCGAGACACACTCGCATCCACTCTTGAGGTCAAGGTGAACAAGCGCACGGAGTGCAAGAAGGAGGTCATGGCGAAACAGTGCAACGCGGGGGACCGATGTCGTCCCCGCCGCCCATGCTCCCTCTGGAGAAGGTGCCGCGCCCGCATGCTAGGGAGACCACCGGCGGAGTGGGAGACGTCGGAGGGACCGAGGCGAACCGGGCTGCGTCCTGCGGGGAGGTCCAGGCGACGATTTGCATGGCCTGCATGGCGCCCTGGTGCAGCGACAGCCCGCATCGCATCTGGTGAGCAAGGGCCTCCACCTCCACAGGTCCCAGTGTATTCTCTTTGCTAGTGTTCTTCTTTTTCACCGGCAGCCATGTCGGTCTCCTTTGTGATTGGGGGCTATTAGCACACGCACAGTATAAATCATGTTTGTAATGGATTGAGGGTTATTAGCGCAGTTTATATCATTTCTGTGTTGGATTGGATACCGAAGAAGCTAGCATCCCTTTTTACAGTCTGATGGAGGGGTTTTTCCTCTTTTATGTTTAGGCATTTTAGTTTCCATTCTTCCATATTAGATGCACCTACGCGTGCATGGCTTTTCAAGTACCAACTATGGGACTTGTGAGAATTATAGACCACTGATCATCTCCTATCTATCTACTACATGTATGCAGTTGCATTACATGTGGCCATGTGTATGGCAGATCATGTCTGGAGAAGTTGCTGCGTCCTTCTGGCAAGGAGAGTGCGAAGGTGTTGGAACCGAGGATCGACGGACGATCAGACAAGAACACGAGGATACATTTGCTGGGCGACAAACGCCCGCGGCGACGGATGCCTTGCCGGCGACGAACGCCTTTTTCTCTCTTGTATTGCACTCGGCTCAAACCGAACAAGACACAATGCATCGGCTTATATAGCCCAGCACACACAGAGCCAGCCGCCACACTCGGCCACGCACGCACGTAGCACTCACTACCCTACAGGCACCTCCATATCCTGATGCACGCATGCGCTAAGCTATCTACATGCACAGCCACAACCACCACCATCTTATCCATGCACTAACTAACCTGCCGGCACACTCGCCAACGGCCCTGCCGTACGCGCTAGACTGGGCGCGCACACACGCACCCACACGCAACGGGGTTTATTTCTAACATACTCCCTAAACCACATCATCGTCGTCCGAGTTGATGCTGCTCCAGCCGTCATCGTCACGGCGGTGACCTAGCCCGTGGGCCCGACCTGGCGCACCGACGCCAGTCGCACCGTCCTCTGTCACGACTACGACGACACACACCGAGCTCCTTCTCTGCCGGTGACACACGCCTGGCGTCCCTCTGCATCCCGCACATTCAGTGCACACCCGGCGCGTCCGACGAGCCCGCCCGTACCAGTGCGTCCCGCACATCACGTGCGCACACAACGTGCCCGACGAGCCCGACCACACGACACGCCGTGGACTAATCGCGCCCCGCCTCCGCGTCTGCCATTCCCGACGCACTGATGCCGCCGGCTGCAACTACGGCCGATTTCTTCAAGCACGAACTCGAGCCACACCTGTTACAACGCATATGGGGGGTTCTTATACCCTGTGGCGCGCCAGGGCACGTACCCCTCGCCCGAGTCCACGCCGAGCGCCTGGTCCGGCCCGCTCTGCCCACTCCCGCGGCATGCACGCACACGTGCGGGTCGTGCGAGCCCGCCTAGGACCAACTCCACGCTCCCCCGATCTCACCAACAGAACGCACACACGCTGCACTCGTGCACGGACACGCCCGTGCACACTACACGCACGCACACACACGATCCGTTGTGGACCCGACGCGCCCAGCACGCCCGGCGCGCGCCGATACGCGCGCCCAATGCGAGAAGCTCGTCGCCATGGTTGCTGCCGCCCGACGCCACCGTGTGCTTCAAGCACGAGCCGCCGCAGATGTCGTGCAACGCGGCCACCTCGCCTGTCGCTGTCGTGCACCGCCGCCGATGCAGCTACCGCCGCGCTGCGCCCCGTCGAGCGCAACTCGCTGCCGCTGCCGAAATCCGCAGCTCCGTGAGCCGCCGTGCAGCGTCTCCGTGCCTCGCGCCACCGCGCTCGCCACGTGCCGCAGCCTCCATGTCTGCTGCGCAGCCTCCACGGTCGCCAATTGTTGAAACCGAGGATTGACGGACGATCTGCGGATGCCCCGCCGGCGACGAACGCCTTTTTCTCTCTTGTATTCCACTCGGCTCAAACCAAACAAGACACAATGAATCGGCTTATATAGCCCAGCACACACAGAGCCGGCCGCTACACTCGGCCACGCACGCATGTCGCCCTCACTACCCTACAGGCACCTCCATATACTGATGCACGCATGCACTAAGCTAGCTACATGCCCGGCCACAACCACCACCATCTTATCCATGCACTAACTAACCGGCCGGCACACTCGCCAACGGGCCTGCTGTACGGCACCCACACGCGACGTGGTTTATTTCTAACACAAGGTACCATGAGTAATTCTTTACATACTCGGTGAACAGATTGAATTGAATTGCTCAACTTATGCATGAATATTGTACTTTCTAACCAGTGCCCTCATTGTGGCAAAGGATTTGTGGAGAAGCTTATTATCAACCTGTACACACCAGAATACATGTTGGAGGGTTGCTGCAGTACGGAGGTCCTGTTTCTTTCAGACATTGTACATCTCCATTGAGATGTTCCGAGTTCATATTTATAGGGACACACATTAGATGTAGGACGTTGATTTATCTCTCGCGCTCTATATATGAAGTTCAAATCTAAAGTGGTTATCCTATATTAGGCATCTTTTTAGGACGATCCATTGTACATATCTATTGATGTTGTTGAGGCTAAGACAGATCAATTTTTGACTTTGATAGTTTATTCAATATTTGACTTAATTTCTAGCTTAATCCATTTCAAAAATTAATAAATTGAGACAATGCATATTAAATTTGAAACTACGCGCTATTTGTTATTTGTTGTTCATTATCGAGGGTTAAATATCACAACTCAATCAAATTTGTATCTGTTTGGACAAAGTTTAGAAGTTGGGCATTAAATTGTTTGATTTCGACTTGAGCCCCGACCTTGCGCGACATGGGGGGCGAGGACAAGGAGGCCTTCTTTGCCGTGCTGATGCAGGTGAGGGACGTCGTCTCAGGACGTGCTGATGCAGGTGATGGAGGTGGCCTGGCCACGGTAGTTCCAGCTCTTCGGTGGCAGTAGTTTTGAGTTCGGTAGCAGCAGCAGCAGATGGTGATGGCAACGCTGCCTCCACCTCAGGTTTTTTTAAAGTGGATATTAGTGATTTCTCTCCTATCCCTTACTATATACCCACCCCCCCCCCCCCCCCCCCGCATTGAGATGTACTCCCTCCGTTCCTTCATATAAGGTGTATTTGTTTTTTGATAAAATTCCACAATGTAAGGTGCATTTGTTCTAATTCCTCGTAATTCTGATCTTGGCCCTCCAGACAAAGGAAAGTATCTCTCCCCTGATTGCATGTATCTCTCCTTGTAGAGAAACAAAAGGAAACTATCTCTCTCCTGATTGTGTGTATCTCTTCTTTTCCTAGCCTAAATGATTTATTGCCGCTAATCAATGAATTAGACAAGGGTAATTTCGTTCTAAATAGTACATAATTATGTGCCTTGGTTAACATGCTGAAAATAATACACCTTAGATATTGGAATGGAGGGAGATAGTTAATGACATTTTTTTAATTAAAAACATTTAAGATTGTATGTATAAATGTCCGTCCCATATTTACGAAATGGGCACCCCACATTTCAAATACGTGATTTGCTTATCAGAAAAAACTATTCAGCGTTGGTGATAAAGCATTTAATCGTGCGGCGAGATGCGTAGGAGGGACGAGAGAATGCGGTGGCACGATCTAGATCACCCCATTTCCGCAGCAGGGCGATGCGGGGTTCCTGGCAACTTCTCGATGGTGATCGGATGCGCGTATCTATATTTTTTGTGTTGTGTTACCCAGGAAAAAGATAAATTATTTCCCAACTACATTGTTAGGAACGCTGGCTTTTGTGCATCAAATGATATATACATGGAGCTCTAAAAAGTAACATCTACAAGGACATTTTGTTGTCACGCCCCGATTGATTGAACCATGTGCGAACGAATACTTACTAAATAATACAGAGTATGTAGTTTTTTTAAATCCTTTTATGCGTGAGTTTTAATGTATATGTGTTCAAACAAAGTGTTTTAATGTATATCGCTCAGCTCATACGGGATGAAATCTCATGGCCTATCACGAGTTTTAATGTACGCAGTGAAACGAAGCGATTCTTCTCCAGCCTGGCCGCTGAAGCTCCAGCTCTTTGGTGGCAATACTATTTAGTTCGGTAGTAGCAGCAAATGGTGATGGAGACACTGCCTCCACCTCAGGGGTTCGCCTCTGGGATGAATATGCAGCAGCAGATACTGATGGAGCTGCCTCCTGCACAGGGGATCACCGCCGGGATGGATATGCAGGAGATACCTCTGCCACCGGGGTTCGCCACGGGGATGGATATGGAGCAGATGCATATGGTGATTCCTCAGCCACTAGGGTTCGACGACGAGACGGGGATGGCGATGCAGCAGTTGCTTATGGCGATGCCTCCGTCACCGGAGATTCCTGCCGGGCTGCAGACGAACACCGGTTTTTTGTACCCGTACTGAAACGATGAGATCCAAACCCGTGTTCATCCCTTCAAGTGAAAGCATTCAACAATGGACGATAGTTCATCAATGTTTTGTCGTCTAGTTACATCTAGATGAAATCTTTCGTCAAATTTTATGTCCTTTCTGTATAATGAATAATTAATGGCTAAATCTGTATTGTCCTGTTGCTGGCTGCTGGCATTTAATGAATACAAATAGCTTAGCTGGCACCATTATACAACGATCTATGTGCAAAATCTTTGGTGTTTGTGTTTTCAACATCTAATAGATGTCAGCTAAGATGACGTCAGCAGATAAACAAAAGCGCCATAGTTCTATTGGTTGTATGTTTTTCTGTTTTCTCATTGTATTTTTGTTTTTCGTCAACGACAGAAAAATCCGCTCAAACAAATATGCCACGAGAGCAAAGGTTCAAACTGGAGACCCCTTGTTGGTTCTGGCATGCACAAACCGGACTAGAGTAAAATCAATTTTATGCACGGCTAGGCTGCATCGTGTCGCTGATGCGTGGTGCGATCTGATTCGCAGTGCTCCGGTGCCATCTAGAGCGACATGCGGTGTGCTACTGGATTTTTAGTCAGCAAGGTACTAGTGTTTACTTCTTTTCTCAGTGGACACACACGTTCAATACTAGGGATGACTTAACATGGTAAAAAGCACCCGAGTGACAAAGTAAGCATTTTTCTTTAAAAATATCAGTGAATAAATTGTAGAACAAGACGAATAGGTTTTTTAGGACAATGTGAATAGTTTTTAAAAATTCATGATGAACATTTTTATAAACGAAAAAATGAGCATTTTATAACTATGCAATATCCATTTTTTAAATGTGGTGACCATTTTTGAAACACATGATTAAAAACTTGTATAACTTGTGAAATGTTCTCAAAATGCAACAAACATTTCATATAAGACAGTGAATACATTTTAAAACAGGTTGAACATCCTTTCAAATGCTTTGAACATTTCTAGAAAATACGTGATGTACATTTTGGAGCATGGTGACTATATATGAACATTTTTAAGTAACCGATGAAAAAACTAAGAATAAAATTCTGAAATTAAAAAATAAATAAGATAATGATAAAGGAAAGAAAGAATGTAAAACAGAAAGACAGAAAAAGGACAAAATGAACGGAAACACAGAAAAATTTAATAATATTTGTGAAATAAAAAAATGTCCATAAATTTGGAAAAATATCATGATTATTTTTCTAAACTGAAACATGAATTAAAAACATGATTTGTTTTAAATTTCATTATTTTGAAAAATGATAATGACATTTTATAAGTAATAAAAATGTAAAACTACCATAAATGTTTTATAAATGTGGATATGAACCTTGCTGACAACCTTGCGCCCACCACTACTTGCAATCATGCTGTAGGCATGTAGTTGCAAAGATGTTCACCCTGTTTTAAAATGTAGTCACTGTCTTATATAAAATGTTTGTTGTGTATAGTTCCTCAATGTTTTGAACATTTAATATAGTTCCTCAATGTTTTGTCGTCTACTTACATCTAGATGAAATCTTTCGTCAAATTTTATGTCGTTTCTTTATAATTAATAATTAATGGCTAAATATATCTTCTCCTGTCACTGGCTGCTGGCATTTAATGAAATACAAATATCTCAGCTGGGATTATTATACAACGATCTATGTGCAAAATGGTGTTATTTTTTCCACATCTAATAGACGTCAGCTAACATGATGTCAGCAGATAAACAAAGTGCCATAGTTGTATTGTCTTTTTTTCTGTTTTCTCATTGTATTTTTGTTTGTCATCAACAACAGAAAAATTTGCTGAAACAAATATGCCACGAGAGCAAAGGTTCAAACTGGAGACCCCTTATTGGTGAAGGCATTCACAAACCGGACTAGAGTAAAATCAATTCTATGCACAGCTAGGCTGCGTCGTGTCGTTGATGCGTGGTGCGATCTGATTTGCAGTGCTATGAATGGGCAAAGGAGAAGGCCTTGCCGCCGGGCGTGAAGACGACAGCGGCCACCTGGGCGCCGGTGAGCACGGCCTGCTCGCTGGCCTTGTTGAACTGCCCCCGCTAACGCACATACCGGGCGTCCTCCTTGATGATCCGGCGGGGGATGGTCTTCTACCGGCCGTTGCCACCCTTCCTCTTGGCCACAATCGCTCGCTCTTTCACGGTAGAAATGAAGGAAGTAGAGACAGGAGGTGGATGAAGATCCCTCGGGGTCTGGGGTGGGGTGGGGGAGGAGGTTATATAGCAGCGCTGGGTACTGCATTGAAACTCATGCTTGGTACGGCCTGGTACGTACCGTATCACCTTTTCTGGCCTGGTATGCTGCACTACCCTCTTTGCCGCACGATTGGTACGTGAGCAGCTCATGTACGCGTACTGAGCCAAATGTGTCAGTACCCAGTGGCATTGTACAACACACGAAATGTGCGCGTACTAACCCAAGTGTGTCAGTACACCGGCTACAGTGCGAACTTGTTCACGCTCGGCGGCTGCACCGATCACATATTTTTCTGCATGTCCAACATAGGCACCACGGATTTTCTGATGCGTGCATGTATACAAATCTCACCCCATACATAGCCACCTCTTAATATGACAAAGGTCTATTTTATGACAAAATGAAGCACCAAGTGATACAAACTGTTGGGGCAAACCCCTGACCACCTCGCCACTCATCTCCTCTCACTCGCTCGGACGAAGGTGAAAGAAGGAGCACATTGAAAAAAAAATCGGCGCACAAACGCCCCTCCGCATGAACGGCCTTCGTTTACTGGGCACATACCCCGGCTAAGTGGCACACACAGCGGCTCGGCAACTCACTGACACAGCGATCCGTACATAAGGGAGGGGGGGTTATACCCGTCACACACACGCATGACCAGGCCACGGCCACACACACCTAACACATGCACGCACGGATCACCCGGCCACTAACCCAACTAACTAGTAGGCCGCTAACAACCCTATCCAGCTGATCTGATCCATGCACTAACTAACCTCACGCATGCAGGTCTACTCACCTGGCCGGCACATACTCGGCCACTACCTATGACCCAGCTAACTACACGCACGCACATATCCATCTGATGCATGCAGCTATCTAACTCATGCTCACACCACGCACACTGGCACGGCCACCCACCGGCGCCTCCCTAGACCTAGGCAACTTGTGGTTTACTCTAACACAAACACTATGAGCACACACTCAGTCTCTACATGGATAGGATGCACATATACAAATAAACAAGGCAGCAAATAGCAAATTCACACAAGACAAAAGCTATGCCTAAGGGATGAAAGAAAACCAAATGATCGAACCATCGATCAACAGATTACATCAACAATCGTATCCGCCACAAGAACAACGATGTTCTGCAACAGCAACCCCTTCAGGAAGGAAATGCCAATCTAGCGCCACAGTCATTGGATCAATCTACTGAAGGCGAGATTCTATGTCTGAGCATATCAAAGCAATGTCATCAACAAGGAGACGACACGTCATCTATCAACAAGGCCAGATTCAGAGTTCACTTATTGCTGAAGCAATGTCTGTTCGAGAGTACGTCATTTTTGTGAAGATCAGAGGCTGCCCTACACACTTGGTCTAGCCGTATTGTGAGTTGAAGATGCCCACGAGCCTGCGTGGTCTTGGGAAAGGGGTCAAGGGATTGGAAGATCTTGGCTTGCACCTCGAATTTCTTGCCTAGGCCATTCACCACCTTTTAAGTGAGCGCCCGATCAGAGATGGGCTCGCCCTGGTCCGTGAGAGCATTAGCGAGGCGCTTGAGGCAGCCATACTAGGCCGCGATGGTTGTTACATCGACATGGCACGATTTATTTAGAATAATACAATAATTGTCAGAAGAAACTATTAGACTCTGTGTGAACTTAGACTTTGATTGTGTGAGGATTTGTCTTTTTCTCCTCGGTAGGGGAAGCCAATGTTCGGCCCGACCTCCTGCATCCCGGCGACGAACTCCTGCAGCAGTGCCATCTCCATGAGCATATTCCGCATCCCCATTACTACTCAGGTGGCAGCAGCGGCTTGGTCATTGTAGCCCCTATTGTATCTCCACCTCGGCGGCCAAACCTTGACGAGGAGGGATCACCATAAGCATCTGGTGCATGTCCACTCCCAAGGATGAAGCCAGCTGTTGGAGGTATCGAAGTCAAAGGTGGTGGCACCCAAGAGCTGGAGCAGTGGTGGTGGAGGCAGGGCCACCAGGAGCTTGTGGCAGATATCGATGTGATAGGCCTCCATGAGAACCTGGTTGGCGCATACGGTGACGGCAGCCTGCACCTACATGAGTGCGGCGACCAAGGCCGCCATTTCCTCATACCCCATGCCGTGCATGTCAGGATCGAGCCACGCGGCAATCTGGTCCCCCGCGGCGCGCTCCTTGGCCAGGGCCTCCTCCGCGTGCTTTTCTGCTTCTTCCTCTCTGCCAGCTCTATGTGCATCTCGCTGTGCTGCTGGTGTAGCGTCTGCATCCTGTTGTCGGCGGCGGCCCCCTGAAGCTCCGGGCCGTCCCCGGGCATGAAACAGTTGACGATGGTGTCGATGGACGAATGGCCGTAGGGGAAGGCCTTGCAGCTGGACGAGAAGATGACGGCGGCCACCTGGGTGTCGGAGAGCATGGTGAGCGTGCTGGCTTTGCTGAACAGCCCCTGCTTGCGCTTGGAAAAGCACACATGCCGGGCGTCGTTCTTCATGATCCGGTGGAGTTCTTCCGGCAGTTGCCACCCTTCGCTTGGCCGACATTGCTCGCTTGCTTGCTCGCTCGCTCGGGATCAGGCAGAGTACACATACACAATGTTGCAGTACGGGCGTACATATTTCCTTATAGAAGAAATATATGCGCATACCGACCCTATATAACAATTATACACTTTCCCGGTGGCATCCTAGAGCCAAATGTCAGTACCTACCCATGTGCACACAGTGCGTTCATGCTGGGGTGGCGGCTGCATTGATCCGGCGTGTCGTAGTAACGATTCACATTGTAGTATGCTTCGGAGGGCAGCGGCTCATGCAAGTATTGTTTGACGCACAAACGGTAGCGTTCCTTCTGTTGTAGAAGGCAAGCAAGGACAAATAATGTGTCCAAATAATTCACTATTTTTGTTGCAATGTGGATGACTGATACCTCCTGCGAGGCATCCCTCCCATACAACTGATCACATGTTTTATTTTTCAACACTCTCCCTTAATCAATTCGTCATGTTATATTGCAAACTAATAACATCTCCAGAAACCCTGGGAAAAATTAAGGAGAAACATTAAAATATATGCCATTGAAAACTTCTTTAAAACCTAGTGGGAAAAATATAAGAAGAAACCAATCTGACATAGATCCGCACTTGTATTTATATTGTCTCATTAAAAAGCTTATATGAGAAATATCAATTCCCTGAACCTCATTCTAGAATGTAAACATTGGTAGAGACAATATGAATATCACAATAATTTATTTGCATATTATCCTCTTACATTTATGTAACTCGCGATGATAAATATAACCCATAAGCAATACAAGTGCCACTATCTTGGTTGTTAAAGATAGCTTATTCAAATGAATCTGCACATAATCTCAGATGTTGCCAGTCTTTTGATGCTTCAGATAAAATAATGACAACAAAATAATCACTTGAAGGACCCCATTTAGAGTATATTCTGAAGTGGAATACTCTTCCAGTAAATCAAGACTTTCCTATGACATTCTTGGGATCAAATTATTAGCCAGTATCTGGATACACCATAGTCCCATCTTAACATTCCCGATAGAATTAATCAAGTCCTGCTGTGTCTTGGATATATCTGAGGATATTCCTTACACCAACCATAATACCTTTTGTTGGGGATCTACTCTCAATAAATTGCCAACAAATATAATGTCGGGCCTGACCTATTTTGCAGGATATATGAGTGCTCCGATGGTATTTAAATGTGGAACTTCAGGTCCACTATCCGGTCACTGTCTCCCAAATGGGTTTGTATCCCATGTAAGGTATAATATGACTATACGTGTCTTTGATATATCCATATTGAACTTTTCCAATATTTTTAGATATATAAAGACTGATATACATTTATTCCCATGGGAATATGCTCAAGCTATAAACTTAGCATCATTATGTTTGACCCAAATATTTTTTTAAATGATTGTGTCTATCTCATATGTCTTGTATAGACATTGATGATAAGATCATCCACATCACAAAGATGATGTAAATCCAATTCAGGATATCTTCATGAACACACATCAATAATTACTAGTATTAGGGTAATCCTTATTAAGGAGTAACTCACTTAGTCAGTTGTACCACACAACTCTCCGGCCTCTTCAGAGTTATAGAATGACTTCTAAAGCTTCATACTAATATGTTGTGATTTGTCATTGGATTCAGAATACTAAGCCCTTTCGATGACTTCAGTATATATATCCGAACTGAGTGATCCATGTGAGTATGTAGCCACTACATACATCAACCGCATGAATATGTACTGACATTTCAGTATAGAAACATAATTACACTCATGCTGAGGAGGTATACTACATCGTAAACGATGTAGGGTCTCTATGGAAACCCATACGCTACAAGCCTCGCTTTCTCACCAAGTCATCTATTTTCGTTTCCGAACAAAAACTAACTTCTCTTCTCTATAGAAGATACTTATGAGGAGAAGGTTTAACTATGGTAAACACCTATCTTTTGATGAGCGAGTGCAACTCTTACTAAATTGCTTCCTCTCATTTGAACCAATATAAATGCAAACAACACTCTCCATGGATTACGGTTCAGGGCCCAAAAGGATTTCTGGAATTCTCAAGAAACAATATATGTCGACAAATGTAGACTTCTCATATGTGATTCTCGTGAATAAATATCAGTTTTGGAATTCTTGTTATGCCTCTTAACTCCCCTTGATTTCCCATAAGAACAGAGTCGAGGTGTTTCGATGACCCAACACCTAAGGTTCAATCACATTTACTCAATGAGGAGACCATATCCTCTATTTCACGGAAACAAACGAGAACTTAATCTCATGTGACCAAAAGTATCCCCCTCTTTCTCTCTTCTAGGGATACTAGTGGTTATTAGGTACCTCCACTCGTTTTCGTACTAGACTTCAGCGACACCTTTGTCATCAGTAAATGTATATGACAGATGATTTGCAATATGTTGCAGATTTCTCATAACCTAACCTCTAGTTCTGTTTCTTAAGTAGGTGGACAAAATGTCTACGACATTTCTTATGCATTTCCTGGAATTCTATGTGGTACATTTCTCATCTCCCCCTAAAGCCAGAAAATGTCCTTATTGCAAAAGGAATTGGTGCACGGGCTGCGAGTAACTTCATCACTGAATGTTAATGTATTTGACAGATTAACAATCATATCACATTTATTCCTCACATAGATCCCAAATATATGTGAAGGCCCTTGATGAAGGCTGGAGTGGTGATATCGGTATTCAACTGAATTACCACAGATGGGAAATACTTCATGGATTTCCACTTAAAAACTACAAGGGGACTCAGTATTATATGCATTTGATCACATTTAGACCAAATATGCGGTGTGTGAGACCGCGTGTTTGTGAACATGTTTGCAATAGCCATTCGTAAATGGCAGTGAGTTGAGGGGAGAGTAACTTGGTGCTAGCTAGCTAATAATAGTCCACATTAGGATGTGAATTACTGGATTTTTCATTACTTGTCATTTCATTCAGAGCATGATACATACTTATTTTAAAATGATAAACGGGATACATACATATGAATTAGCAATGTTGGATATCATGTAATAATGTTGATTACACCTCATGCATGAAGTGTGGTTTAAATTAGCTACTCAGTGATGCATGCGAATATGAGGGATACAGTATTAACACGTAAATAACTTGTTGCCATGGATTGTAGCGATGCTTAGGCTGGTCGTAGTGGGGAGTATCATATTACTAGTGTATGATATAATACATCTGTAATGCATAGTATCATATATTAGTATCACAGGTAGTATCATAGCTAGGTCCAGGGTTCAATTACCTCAAGCTAGCTCAGCGCAAGTTAAAGATGATTATCATTGGTACAGATGTCATTAACACATTTTTAGAAAAATGTAATTAACACTTTTAAGAATAAATGTAATTAACCCTTGGCCATGAAGCATCATGAGCTATTATTTCGAGGGCCGTAGAAATGAACTGTGATGGGCCGAGAGTGTTCTAATTAAAAAGGCTAGGGCCCAGAGAGATCAGCTCTTCATGAACTCTTTTTTGGAAGGCAAGCTCTTCATGAACTCTTGATGCATGCTCCGCTTTCAAACACAAAACTATCCAGCGCATGCATGGACATTAATTTCGTGAATTTATTGTCAATCAGTTACATATGCATCTTCTAAGTCGGCCGCGTCAAGCTTTTGTTATATATTACAATGCATCTACCTAGATCTGGATGATATATTTCCTCAGTCATTATGTTCTCTCCTAATCATATTAATAATTAATCAATGGCGTCTAATAGTTGGAATTTAGTTTATATGAAGAAGATGCCTACGCCAGCAGGGTTGGCCGCCACGATGGATTTGGTGCAGCTGGACATTCCTCAGCTGCCTGAGTTCGACACCTGGATAGAGAAGGAGATACGCACTTGCTTATGTCTTTACCGCCGCCTCACCGGAACTTCCCACCGGGATGGAGATGGTGTAGCAGTCGCTTGAGCCGAACGTCGGCTTCCTGTATTGAGAAGAAGATAAGATCCAGACCCAATCCGAGTCATGGTGAACATTTCGTGTAAATACGAGGTGAACATAACTCATAATGTTGGGTTTTTTCCCAAAAATGCCTTGAACAATTTTTAAAAATGTGGGAGCATTTTTAAGAGTGATGAAATTAATTAAAATTACACAAAGATTTTCTTCATATGTTACATACATTTTCATAAAATTGTGTGGAAAAACATTTATATGTTGTGAACATTTCTCCTATAAACCTCTCTACACTACCGCTGTTCTAGGTTGTTCTCGGCATGCATGCAATCTGGCTCACACAATCTTCCTTGCTGGCCCGATTTTACGGCACTGCCAAAAATAAAGATCCCTAGGCAGCTCTTGCAGAAGCAGATATGACGGGCATCCTCCAGCTCGATCCGGTGAATGACGGTCTTCTTCCTCCCTCGCTCAGAGAAAGGGACGAAGAGGAGTATGTATGGCTACGTCTCGGGGTCGGGGGGTTTATATAGCAAGCGGCCAGTGAGGAATCGCTTCACTGAGCTACGTACATTAAAAGTCGTGAAAGGCCATGAAATTCAATTCGGTATTCGCTGAGCTGTGTACATTAAAACTCACGCGTCAAAGGATAACTACATGCACCAACTAAAAATTTCTAGCTCTGAACAACTAAAAATCATAAACTTGAGCCTAAAAAAATTGCAAGATATGAACAACTAAATATCATGAACCTGAGCATGAAAAAAAGGCAAGACCGGAACAGCTAAAAATCATGAACTTGTGCATGAAAAACATGCATCTGAACAACTAAAAAGTCACGAAGTTAAGCATGAAAAAATTACAAGATCTGAACTATGAGAAGGCATGTACTTGAGCATGAAAAAACATGAAAACTTATATAGTACTACTATGATAATTGAACCAACTAATGCATAGATCTTCCACGGAACCTGTGTTGGTGTCTAGCCCTAGCTCTCCTCCTCACCTTCAGCTCTCTCTCTCGCACAGACGTAGAAGAAAGAAGCAAGAAGAACGAGAAGAACACAGCAAGAGTTTGCCCCGGCGCACGTACGCCGCCGGCCGCACGAACGGCCGTTTATATTTCCCTCGAGCAACAAACTCAAGATCGATCTGTTACAACGCAGGGGTATTTATACCCTGGGACTCACCGGGCACGTACCCACGTCCCAGATCACGCTGAGCACCCGATCCGGCCCGCGCCATCCACGCCCCCCGGCGACATGCACGTACATGCCCAGGTCGTGCGCGCCCAGGGCCGGTCCTGAGATTTCGGGGCCCCGGGGCGAACTAAAAATTTGGGGCCCTTAATGTATATACACTTATTGTAATATATGTATATCTATGTATATTTTTCTCAAAATAATGTATGAATAAATTATTACTAGTAACACTTAAATGCATCCAAAATTAGTATGTGTATCATATAAGTTATACATATTACCTTAAAATTTCTTCTAAAATTCCTCAATGCAAAGTCACATATGATGGGGTCGATGTCAATCCCATCCAATAATTTCTTCTCGATGCATAATGTAGCCAAAACATAACCTCTACTGAGTCATTGTTGACATCAAATAATTCTTCAATAATTCAACTTCGAAAAGCTTCTTTCGGCCGATGCGACCGTCACAAGCACAGTAAATAAGATGTGATAGATAATGGAGGTATTAGGATAAGAATCAACTACTCTGGCATGCTCGAAAATCTCCAGAGCAGACATTACGCCATCTGGCAAAGTGAATCTCATAATCATCAATTCAGAAATAAGATTGTATACCTCAACATCAGATGAACCATTAAGAGAGAAAGTTTCTGCAAATTTAGTGCAACATTCTTCAAGTTCATTGTCACTTAATGACATCCGGGTGCCCGAGCTCAATAAAAATCCGAATATATCTTTAAACACCATGAGTTATTTGAATCTATCATTCAAATAAGTGATCGCCATATCAATCAAAACATTAAAATATTTCCTCTTACCGGAGGACGTCATAATAACACACACAATGATGAAAACAAAACAATTTGTTCTATCAATTATTGAAAGTGCCGGCTATGCATCAACGGAATTTTTTTGTATCAATATTATATGAATATACCTCAATACCTGACGGAGTGATGATTAAACTTCAGTGCGTGTGCGTATACAATACACAGGGGTCTGCACAGCGCCTAGAGCCTGCAGAGGATTGAGAAGAGAACAATTGAGCAAATGCAAAACAGGGCCCCGGAATTGAGATCAGCGGCAAACGTACACAAATTAGGAAGGAAATTACCAGAGAGCTGGGGGCGGCCAGGCGGGAGTGCATGTGTGCGTGCACGACGGCGTCGGCGGCCAACAGCTAGTCTGGGACCTTAGAGTCGTTGCGTGACTCCGCCTGATGGAATGGTCGAACAGAAGGAAGGAAATCGCCCATGCAGCTAATTGATCGCTTTTTTTTACGTGAAAGGAAATTCCGCTGATTGCTGGCTATCAAACACTCGATCGCTGGTCCCCGCAAAAAAAAAAACACTCGATCGCTGGGATCGGGAGATCGAGCTGCGGCTCCCTGGGACGCGTCTGCCTAATATGGGCCATAGGCCTATAGCTTAACAGGGGGCCCGGGGCGGCCGCCCCCTGCCCCTCCCCAGGGCCGGCCCTGTGCGCGCCCGCCAGGTGTGACTCCAACGCTCCCCCAATTCCCGTCAACAGAACACGCACACACTACACGCGGCTAATACATGCATGCACTCACGTCTAGCTAGCTCACGTATGCATGCACGGCTTATTTGTCTAACATTCACCCACCCTAAGCCGTGGCCTAGAGGAGTCCGCCGTCTTCGACTCCGACGACGTCCACCAGCAGTGCACGCTCCGCCGCCGGCTCCCTCCGCAGCTTGGGGCAGTCCATCTTGAAGTGGCCGCGCTCGCCGCACTTGTAGCAGCGCCGGCACCGGTTCCCACCGCTGCTCGACGCCACGCTCTTGTCGTCGTCGTCGTCCCGAGCACCGCCGTGTCGACGCTCCCGTGCTGCCCACTGCGCCGCCGTCATGAGGAGCTGCTCACCCGCGCGCTCGCCGCCGTCTTGTCCACGGCGCCGGACCCACTCCTCGAACGCGCGCAGCCGCCCGAGCGCCTCGTCGAATACCATCGTTGTCACGTCGTGGAACTGCTCGATGCCGGCGACGACGGGGAAGAGGCGATCCGGCACCGTATCCAGCAACTTCTTGACAAGTGCTGCGTCGCCCAGCGTCTCCCCGAGGTTGGCGTACCTCGACGCCATCGCCGCGAGCCTCCCGCCATACACGTTGAGCTCCTCGCCGTCCGCCATCTTCAGGCGGTCGAATTCGCCGCGCGTCGTCGCCAGCCTCGCCGCGCGGACCCGATCGGCGCCGACGAACCTCACCTTCAAGGAGTCCCATACCTCCCTGGCGGTGAGCTTTGTCGACACTTGCAGCAACACGTTCTCCGGTAGCGCTCCGAGCAGCAACGCACGCGCCGTCATGTCCTTTCGCGCGTTCACTGCCGCATCGCCTGGCACCACCGCATCCCACACGGTGTGCACGTCGAGTATGGCCTGCGCCTTGATCGCCCAGACGGTGTAGTTGTCCACCCTGAGCAACGGCATCGCCATCGACGCCGATCCGCCCGCGCCTCCGCCATGAGGGACGAGCGCCATGGTCGCCGGTGATCGCCCGAACCGAAGCTCTGTATACCAATTGTTGGTGTCTAGCCCTAGCTCTCCTCCTCACCTTCAACTCTCTCTCTCTCACACAGACGGCCGTTTATATTTCCCTCGAGCAACAAACTCAAGATCGATCTGTTACAACGCAGGGGTATTTATACCCTGGGACTCGCTGGGCACGTACCCACGTCCCAGATCACGCTGAGCACCTGATCCGGCCCGCGCCATCCATGCCCCCTGGCGACATGCACGTACATGCCCAGGTCGTGCGCGTCCGCCAGGACCGACTCCAACGCTCCCCCAATTTCCGTCAACAGAACAGCACACACTACACGACAGCTAATACATGCATGCACTCACCTCTAGCTAGCTCAGGTATGCATGCACGGCTTATTTGTCTAACAACCTGCACGAATTTTTTTTGGACATCACTGTGACAACGAACTAAACGATTGATTCACGTCCATGTCTTCTTCTCCTCAGTACGGGAAGCCGCGATTCGGCCCGAGCTACTGCTGCGATATGTCCATCCTGGTGGGGAACTCCGGCACCGTTGGCAGCATGGCCATCAGCATCAGCTCTATCTCCGTCCAGGCGGAGATCCAGTGCCGCCATGTGCTCACCCCCCCCCCCCCCCCCCCCCCCCCCCCCCCTCCCCCGTGGAATCCTTGCTGCTGACGAATCAACATGTGCATCCCGCCGGCGGCAGCATCACCATCTGCATCTCCGTGCCGGCAGCGAACACCTGTGCTGGATGCATCGCCATCTGCATCTGCTGCACGCTTGCATGAGCTGCTGCTACCGAACTCAAGGATGTAGAATTTTTTAGCATATGCACCCGGCCCTTGTTATCCTGGCTACTCTAATGTTGCTTTGAGATCTGTACTACACAACTAACTAACTACATTAAAATTTCTCTTTTTTTGTTTCTGTCATATAAAACATGTATTAAACTTTAAACTTTGCGGCACAACAAATCTTTCTACCTAGAATGTGGGATGAGACTTTCAGATTTTTTGGTACAACATAAATACTAAAAAAAAGATTTTTGAATCAAACAAATCTCATTTTCCTATTTCTATTGGAAGAAAAATTATGAATGTTTTCACGCACATACTAGTTATAAAACTTTGTTGTGCTGCAAAGTTTGAAGTTCAAAACATGTTCTATATGAGAAACAAAAAACAGAAAAATACTTGCACGAATCGCGATGGAGAAAATGAGCTGCTAGATATGAAGGGCCCAGGTGCATATGCTCGAAAACATGTTTTCGACGAACCTGGTTGATAAGCCGGGGTACCGAAGAGCTGGGCTGGCGGCAGCAGCGGGGGCACCTGGAGGTTAAGGCTGATGTCGACCTGAAAGGCCTCCATGAGAACCTGGTTGATGCGTCCGGCGGCCTGCTCCTGCATGAGCACTGTGGCGAACACCGCCATGTCCTCATACCCCATCCGTCTGCTCACATCGAGGTTGACCCATGCTGCAATCTGGTCCCCGCAGCGTGCTCCTGAGGCAGGACCTCGTCCGCGCTCTTCATCCGCTCTGCCAGCTCTGTGCGCACCTCACCATGCTACCGGCGCAGTGTCTGCAACCAGTTCTTGTCGGCGGCGCCGTCCCCCACCCTGAAGTGGTTGGCGAGAACGTCTATTGATGAATGGCCGAAGGAGAAGTCCTTGCCGCCGGGCGTGAAGCCGACAATGGCCACTTGGGCGCCGGTGAGCAGGGCCTGCTCGCTGGCCTTGTTGAATAGCCCCCGCAAACGCTTGGAGAAGCACACATGCTGGGCGTCGTCCTTGATGTTCCGGCGGGGGGGGGGGGGGGGGGGGGGGGGGGGGCTATATAGCAGCGGCCGGAGAGGAAATCGCTTCGCAGGTACTGCATTGAAACTCATGCTTAGTACGGCCTGCTATGTACTGTATCACCTGTTTCCGGACGCTGCACTACCCTCCTTGCAACACGATCAAGGTGAAGAAGCAAACGGAGCGCAAGCAGGAGGTCATGGCGAAGGAGCACGACGCGGAGGACCAGGATAGCGGCTTGGGTCCACCTGATGAAGGTGAAGGACATCGTCTCCGAACGCGCCAAGGTTCTCCTTGAGGCGATTCACGTCGATATTGAGCCGCATGGCCAAGGTGGCCCCTCCGCTGCTACCGCAGCTCTTTGGTGGCAGTACTTTTGAGTTCGGTAGTAGCAGGAGATGGTGATGGCGACGCAGCTTCCGCCTCAGTGGTTTGCCTCCGGGATGAATATGTAGCAGCATATGGTGATGGAGCTGGCGGGATGGATATTCTGGAGATGCCTCCGCAACCATAAAACTTCGGTCAACCATTAACGCGAAAAGGTGGGGCCCAGGGACTCTTCGGCCCACGATTGACCAAAGAGTGCTCTTCGGCCAACGGGAGGTTGAAGAGTTCTTTTCGGCCCAGTTGGGGCACTCTTCGGCCAACGCGAGGCCGAGGTGCCTACTTCGGTCAACTGCCGGCCGAAGAGCCACTCTTCGGCCACTGGGAGGCCGACGGGGTGCTAGTTTTGCAAATAACTAGTTAGCACTGCTAATTTCCGAAATTGCTGTAAAAAACATGCTACTTTTGAAAAAAAAATCCGGGTTTCGCCGCGGGGATGTATATGGAGAAGATGCAGATGGCGATTCCTCAGCAGCATGGGTTCGACGACGAGATGGGGATGGCGTTACAGCAGTTGCTTATGGCGATGCCTCCGTCACCGAAGATCCGTGCTGGGCTGGAGACGAACGCTGGCTTCCTGTTCCGATACTGAGAAGATGAGGTCCAAACACTTGTCCATCCGTTCAAGTGAAAGCATTCAACAATGGACAATAGTTCGTCAATATGTTCTGGTCTAGTTACATCTGGATGAAATCTTTCGTCAAATTTTATGTCGTTTCTTTATTATCAATAATTAATGGCTAAATCCGTATTGTCCTATCGCTGGCTACTGGCATTTAATGAAATACAGACATTTTCTCAAATGTACTACACACGTTCGCGGGCTACAGGATTTTGAGTCAGCAATGTACTAGTGTTGATTTCATTTCTCAATGGACACACACGTTCAATACTAGGGATGACTTAACATGGTATAACAAGGACTTCAGTGACAAAGTAAGCGTTTTTCTTTTTTTTTTAAATCCGTGAATAAATTGTAGAACGAGGTGAATAGTTTTTTTTTTAAGATTATGTGAATAGTTCTAGAAAAATAATTGTGAACATTTTTATAAAGTAAAAAGTGATCATTTTTATTACTATGCAATATCCGTTTTTTAAATGTGGTGACCATTTTTGAAACACATCATGAAAAACTTGTATAACATCATGAAATGTTCTCAAAATGCAAGAAACATTTCATATAAGATGGTGACTACATTTTAAAACACAATGAACATATTTTTAATGCTTTGACATTTTCTAAAAAAAATATGTGATGTACATTTTAAAACATGGTGAACATATTTTCAAAATACACTATGAACATTTTTAAGTAAACAATGAAAAAACGACAATCAACAGAAAAAAAACTAAGAAATAAAATTCTGAAATTAAAAGCTAAATAAGATAATGATAAAAGGGAAGAAAGAAGGGAACATAGAAAGAAATAAAATTAACAGAAACACAGAAAATTAAAAAATAATCATGAAATTAAAAAATGTCCACAAATGTGGAAAAAGATCATGCTTATTTTTCGAAACTGAAACATGAACTTATTCTTTAAAAAAATCATAATTTTGGAAAATGATCATGACTTTTCTAAAAAGTAAAAATGAAAAAAATACCGTGAATATTTATAAATGTGGAGATGAAACTTGCCGACAACCCTGCTCCCAACACTAATTGCAATATCGCTGCAGGTACGCAGTTGCATTTCGAGCGTGGATTTCCAACTAGGACAAAAAGTGGTCGGACTCGGTTGTGTATCGAGGGTAGACTTGCAACTCAGACAAAAATGGGTCGGGCCCTATTTACAGCTAACATTTTAATTCATAATATGATAAATACTATGATAATGGAGAACCCGGGGAGATGGGTCTTACATCGACCGGTCATGATTTATTTATAATAATACAAAAACTATTAGATTCTGTGCGAAGTTAGACTTTGATTCTGTGCGGATTTGTCTTTCTCTCCTCGGTAGGGGAAGCTAGCATTTGGCCTGAGCCCCTGCATACCGGCGACGAACTACTACAGCATCGCCATCTCCATGAGCATATGCTGCATCCCCATCACTGTCGGGAACTCATGCGGTGGTGGCGCGTGGCTATAAGCCCCTATTGTATCTCCACCTCATCAGCCAAATCGGGAGGAGGAGGCATCACCGTAAGCATCTGGTGCATGTCCAGTCCCGGGAGCGAAGCCCGACATTGGAGACATCAAACTCAAAGGTGGTGGCACCGAAGAGCTGGAGCGGCGGCGGTGGAGGCGGGGGCACCAGGAGCTTAAGGAAGATATCGATGTGATAGGCCTCCACGAGAACCTGGTTGGCACGTTCGGAGATGGCGCCTGCACCTGCATGAGTGCAGCAATGAAGGATGTCATGTCGTCATACCCCATGTTGCGCATGTTAGGGTCGAGCCATGCAACAATCTAGTCCCCCGCGGCGCGCTCCTTGGTCAGGGCCTCGTGCACGCGCTTCTTCTACTTCTTCCTCTCCGCCAGCCCTGTGCGCATCTTGCCATGCTGTCGGTGCAGCGTCTGCAACACGTTGTCGGCAACGGAGCCCTGAAGCTCTGTGTCGTCCCCCACCATGACGCGGTTGACGACGGTGTTGAAGGATGAATGACCGAAGGAGAAGGCCTTGAAACACGGGACCAACTTGGGCACCGGAAAGCATGGTCAGCGTGCTCACGCTGGCCTTGCTGAATAGCCAACGCTTGTGCTTGCAAAAGCACACATGTCAGGCGTCCTTCTCGAGGATCGAGCAGAGGACGGTCTTCTTCCAGCCGCTGCCACCCTTCCACCTGGCCGCCATTGCTTGCTCGCTCGCGGTCGGGGGTGAAGGAAGAGGAATGAGGAGGTGGAGGAAGATCTTTTAGGGTCACTGAGGTTTATATAGCAGCGGTCGGAGAGGAAATTGCTTGGCTGAGCTGGGTACTGCATTGAGAATCATGATTTAATATAATAAAAAATTGACGTTGATAACCACCGCACGTGTGGTCTGGAGGCAGACCGCCCGAACGGAGACGTGCGGCGGGAAGCAGCATCGACCGAACAATTTCCCCGAACCGAGACGTGCGGTGGAGGCAGCATCGACCGAACGATTTCGTTCGATCGACTCCAGCTTTACCCCTCCTACTGGGCCACAAGCGGTCAAAAGTCCAATAACAAATATATAAAAACAGCGAAGAAACTATATAAAAACAAAAAATTGTTGGTTAAAAGACACATAGTGCAATTTGTTGGGGAACGTTGCAGAAAACAAAAATTTTCCTACGGTTTCACCAAGATCCATCTATGAGTTCATCTAGCAACGAGTGATTAGATGCATCTACATACCTTGTAGATCGCAAGCGGAAGCGTTCAAAGAATGGGGATGATGTAGTCGAACACGACGTGATCCAAATCACCGGAGATCCTAGCACCGAACGGACGGCACCTCCGCGTTCAACACACGTACGGAACAGCCACGTCTCCTCCTTCTTGATCCAGCAAGGGAGGGAGGAGAGGTTGAGGGAGATGGCACCAGTAGCAGCACGACGGCGTGGTGTTGATGGAGCTGCAGTACTCCGGCAGAGCTTCGCTAAGCACTATGGAGGAGGAGGAGGTGTTGGAGAGGGAGAAGTAGGCAACCAAAGGCCTAGGTATGAAGTCCCTCCTTTCCCCCACTATATATAGGAGGGCCAAGGGGGGTGGCCGGCCCTAGGAGATCCAATCTCCTAGGGGGGCGGCGGCCAAGGGGGTTTCCCTCCCCCCCAAGGCACCTAGGAGGTGCCTTCCCCTCCTAGGACTCTTCCTCCCTCTTAACGGAGTGCGTAGAAGCTCATACAAACGGAGCGCGTAGAAGCACTTCAAGAGGAAATAGCGGGATTTTTGCTCGACCAGGTCATAAATCCGAATGGAGAATTCTATTACCCGCTACCGCCCCCATGAAAACCACTTACAATTGTCATCGTGCTCCGAAGGCACCAATTAGGCTAATGCCACTGGCTCCGAAGGCAACATTCATATGTAGGAGAAATTGTATATAGCTATACATGTGTGTATGTGTGAATTAATTGATATGGTGGTTTCTGAGACATTGATGATATATATATATATGCATGACTGGTTCTACTAGAAATTCTATATATATATACACACACACACACACACACACACACAATGTGTAGTATCGTAAAATACCAGCAAACGAAAAAGAATTAAAATGAAAACACAAAATTAAATGAAAAAGAAATCATAAAACTAAAAAAAACCTAAACCTTATAGTACCGGTTGGTATTACCAACCGGTACTAAAGGGCTCCAGGCCCCCGGAGCTGGCTCGTGCCACGTGGTTGCCCTTTAGCACCGGTTCGTGCTGAACCGGTACTAAAGGGGGGGGGGGGGGGGGGGGGCAGCCTTTAGTGACCACAATTTAGTGCTGGTTATGTAACCGGCACTGCAGGGCCTTACAAACCGGTGCTAATGCCCGGTTCTGCACTAGTGTAATTTCGCGAATTTATTGTCAGTCGGGTACATATGCATCATCTAAATCGGTCACGTCAATCTTTTGTTATATATCACAATGCATCTACCTAGATCTCGATGAAATAATCATTATGTTGTCTCCTTATCATATTAATTATTAATCAATGGCATCTAATAGTTGAAATTTGTTCATATGTAGAAGATGCCTCCGCCAGCGGTTGGCCGCCATGATGGATTTGGTGCAGCATTCCTTAGCCGCCTGGGTTTGACACCGGGACGGAGGAGATACACTCTTGCTTATGTCTCTACCGCCGCCTCCACCCGAATTTTCCCCCGGGATGGAGATGGTGTAGCAGTCGCTTGAGCCCAACGTCTGCTTCCTGTGTTGAGAAGAAGATAATATCCAGACCCAGTCCGAGTCATGGTGAACATTCTGTAAATACGAGGTGAACATAACTCATAATGTTGTTTTTTTTAAAATGCCTTGAACAATTTTTTAAAATGTGGGAACATTTTCAAGAGTTATGAAATTAATAAAAATTACACAAAGATTTTCTTCATATGTTACATTCATTTTTATAAAATTGTGCAGAAAAACATTTATATGTTGTGAACATTTCTCCTATAAACCTCATACACTACCCTCTGTTCTAGGTTGTTCGCGGCACGCATGCAATTTGGCTCACACGATCTGCCTTGCTGGCCCAATTTTACGGCACTGCCAAAAATAAAGAACCCTAGGCAGCTCTTGCAGAAGCAGATGTGACGGGCATCCTCCTGCTCGATGCGGTGGATGACGGTATTCTTCCACCCTCGCTCAGGAGTGTGTATGGCTACGTCTTGGGGTCGGGGGGTTTATATAGTAAGCGGCCAGTGAGGAATCGCTTCACCGAGCTACGTACATTAAAAGTTGTGAAAGGCCATGAGATTCAATTCGGTATTCGCTGAGCTGTCTACATTAAAACTCAAGCATCAAAGGATAACTACATGCACCAACTAAAAATTTCTAGGTCCGAACAACTAAATATTATGAACTTAAGCCTAAAAAATTTGCAAGATATCAACAACTAAAAATCATGAACCTGAGCATGAAAAAAAGCAAGACCCGAACAGCTAAAAATCATGAACTTGTGCATGAAAAGCATGCATCTGAACAACTAAAAAGTCACGAACTTAAGCATGAAAAAATTGCAAGATTTGAACTATGAGAAGACATGTACTTAGCATGTAAAAAACATTAAAACTAATACAGTACTACTACGATAATTCAACCAACTAATGCATAGATCTTCCATGGAACCTGCACGATTTTTTTTTTTTTGGATATCACTGTGACCACGAACTAAATGATTGATCCACGTCCATGTCTTCTTCTCCTCAGTAGGGGAAGCCGTGATTTGGCCCGAGCTACTGCTGCGACATGTCCTTCCTGGCGGGGAACTTCGGCACCGTCGGCAGCATGGCCATCAGCATCAGCTCTATCTCCATCCGGCGGAGTACCAGTGCCGCCATGTGCATCCCGGCGGCGGCAGCATCACCATCTGCATCTTGGTGCCGGCAGTGAACACCTGTGCTGGATACATCGCCATCTGCATCTGGTGAATGCTTGCATGTGCTGCTGCTACCGAACTCAAGGATGTAGAATTTTTGAGCATATGCACCCGGCCCTTGTTATCCTGGCTACTCCAATGTTGCGTTGAGATCTGTGCTACACAACTAACTAAATACATGAAAATTTCTCTTTTTTTGTTTCTGTCATATAAAACATGTATTAAACTTTAAAATTTGTGGCAGAACAAAACTTTTTACCTAGAATGTGGGATGAAACTTTCTGACTTTTTGCTACAACATAAATACTAAAAAAATGAACTTTGAATCAAACAAATCTCATTTTCCTATTTCTATTGGAAGAAAAATTATGAAAGTTTTATCCCACATACAAGTTAGAAAAGTTTGTTGTGCTCCAAAGTTTGAAGTTCAAAACATGTTCTATATGAGAAACAAAAAACAGAAAAATACTTGCACGAATCACGATGGAGAAAATGAGCTGCTAGATATGAAGGGCCCGGGTGCATATGCTCGAAAACATGTTTTCGACGAACCTGGTTGACAAGCCGGGGTACCCAATAGCTGGGCTGGCGGCAGCGGCGGGGGCACCTGGAGGATACAGCTGATGTCGACATGAAAGGCCTCCATGAGAACCTGGTTGGTGCGTCTGGCGGCATGCTCCTGGATGAGCACTGTGGCGAACACCGCCATGTCCTCATACCCCATGTTGCTCACATCGAGGTCGACCCACGCCGCCCACAGCATGCTCCTGAGGCAGGGCCTCGTCCGCTCTTCATCCGCTTCTTCCGTTCCGCCAGCTCTGTGCGCATCTGGCCATGCTGCCGGCGCAGCGTTTGCAACCAGTTGTTGTCGGCAGAGCCGTCCCCCACCCTGAAGTGGTTGATGACAACGTCTATTGATGAATCGTTGAAGGAGAAGGCCTTGCCGCCGGGCATTAAGCCGACAACGGCCACCTAAAAAGATCCGATGGGGGACGGTCTTCTACCGGCCGTTGCCACCCTTCCTCTTGGCCACCATTGCTTGCTTTCTCATGGTCGAAACGAAGGAAGTGGAGACGGGAGGTGGATGAAGATCTCTTCGGTCAGGGGGGGGGGGGGGGGGGGAGGCGTTATATAGCAGCGGCCAGAGAGGAAATTGCTTTGCTGAGATAGGTACTGCATTGAAACTCATGCTTGGTACGGCCTGCTATGTACCTATCACCTGTTTCCATCCTGGTACGCTGCACTACCCTCCTTGCAACACGATCAAGGTGAAGAAGCGAACGGAGCGCAAGCAGGAGGTCATGGCGAAGGAGCGCGACACGGGGGACTAGATAGCGGCTTGGGTCCACCCGATGAAGGTGAAGGACATCGTCTCCGAACGCGCCAAGGTTCTCCTTGAGGCAATGCACGTCGACGTGAGCCGCATGGCCAAGGTGGCCCCTCCGCTGCCACCGCAGCTCTTCGGTGGCAGTACTTTTGAGTTCGGTAGTAGCAGGAGATGGTGATGGCGAAGCAGCCTCCGCCTCAGTGGTTTGCCCCCGGGATGAATATGTAGCATCAGATGGTGATGGAGCTGCCGGGATGGATATTCAGGAGATGCCTCCGCCGCCGGGGTTCGCCGCGGGGATGGATATGGATAAGATGCAGATGGTGATTCCTCAGCAGCCAGGGTTCGACGACGAGATGGGGGTGGCGGTACAGCAGTTGCTTATGGCAATGCCTCCGTCGCCGGAGATCCCTGCTGGGCTGCAGACGAACGCCGGCTTCCTGTTGCCATACTGAGAAGATGAGGTCGAAACACGTGTCCATCCGTTCAAGTGAAAGCATTCAACAGTGGACGATAGTTCGTCAATCTGTTGTCGTCTTGTTACATCTGGATGAAATCTTTCATCAAATTTTATGTCATTTCTTTATTATCAATAATTAATGGCTAAATCTGTACTGTCCTGTCGCTGGCTACTGGCATTTAATGAAATACAGACATCTTCTCAAATGTACTACACACGTTCGCGGGCTACTGGATTTTGAGTCAGCAATGTACTAGTGTTGACTTATGTTCTCAATGGACGCACACGTTCAATACTAGGGATGACTTAACATGGTATAACAAGTACTTAAGTGACAAAGTAAGCATTTTTCTTTAAAAAAAATCAATGAATTAATTGTAGAACGAGGTGAATAGTTTTTTTAAGATTATGTGAATAGTTCTAAAAAAATAATTGTGAACATTTTCATAAAGTAAAAAATGAGCACTTTTATTACTATGCAATATACATTTTTTAAATGTGGTGAGCATTTTTTAAACACATGATGAAAAACTTGTATAACATCAGGAAATATTCTCAAAATGCAACAAACATTTCATATAAGACGGTGAATACATTTTAAAACACGGTGAACATATATTTAATGGTTTGAAATTTTCTAAAAAAATATGTGATGTACATTTTAAAACATGGTGAATATATTTTAAAAATGCACTATGAACATTTTTAAGTAAACGATGAAAAAACGACAATCAGAAGAAAAAACTAAGAAATAAAATTCTGAAATTAAAAGCTGAATAAGATAATGATAAAAGGGAAGAAAGAGGGGGAAATAGAAAGAATAAAATGAACGGAAACACCAAAAATTAAAAAAAAATCATGAAAATAAAAATGTCCACAAAATTGCAAAAAGACTGGAAAAAAACTTATTCTTTAAAAAAATCGTAATAAATTAATTATCATAGTTGGACCAATTGGTATGAAAGGGATATCTTGATAGTTCTTTTAGGTTCTTCATTGTCATGAGATTCTGGATTTTCCTCTCAACTTCTATTTTAGCCGAAGCATTGGAAAAATAAAAAATCATTAGATCATTGGACCAGATGAACTGAAGAATTAGGTGGTTAAATGACATTAAAAAAACATTTCGAAGAGAAATGAAGGTAAGGTAGAAATGCATGTCAATGAATGATATTAACTACAATGCGGTTAGATCCATAGCCTTTTCCTCATTGGTAAGTGAATCTTCATAGGACATGATAAGAGCCGAGAACAGTGTGCCGATGCCATCAAACAGTTAAACTAATATGTTTAAGGTCCATATGAAAAAAACATGTCATAATATTACACAATAGGTTCTCAAACTCCGTGCATGCATTTTTCCATCGAGGTAGAAAATGACAAGAGCTGCACAACTACCCCATGGATATTACATATTCTATGTGTTTCATTTAGAAGGTCTTCATAGATCTTGAATTGCCTGATATGATGGTCCACACTTCTACGTCGATGATTATCCATCATACGCACTAAAGCACATGAGTTGTGTTGCTCTCACGCATGTCAATGCATGTGAGTAATTCCCTGCAAAAAATGCATGCTAGACACAATCGGGTGTGGTAAATATTCCCCATTAATCAAATTAAATGATGGTGATTAAGTAATCCCTTCTCCACTTTAATTATTCGATTATATTGTATTATTTTTGTAGAACGGAAAATTATTACATCACCGAAAATATATTAAACCATGGCTACCGATTAGGCTATATTTCTCCTGCTTCTGGAACTATAATTACTCATAGAAAGACTAAGAATACATAATTTTATTATGAGATGTCATTTAAGACATGTTAGCTAGGGTTATTTGTCAAAATAAAAATATTTGTACAATACATACAACAAGATACTTGGAGCAGAGAGCATGAAAATATCTACCATATATTCTTTCCACGCCAATCGAAGCAAACTTTGTTACATATATGGTTACGTAATCATCTTTCAATACAAGTTCTCTGTTATCCCTGCAATTTAGTAAAAACACGTAGAGAAAGTATTTGACATGGTCTCCTTTAGTCTATATCATTTTTATGATATTGTACTAGGCCGTGCAGTTGCACGGTTGGTTGACTAGTACTATGATAATGGAGAACCCAGGGAGATGGGTCTTACATAAACCGGACTCGATTTATTTTGAATAATACAATAACTGTGACAAAAACTATTAGATTTTGTGCTAAGTTAGACTTTGATTCTGTGTGGATTTGTCTTTCTCTCCTCGGTAGGGGAAGCTAGCATTTGGCCTGAGCCCCTGCATACCGGCGACGAACTACTGCAGCGGCGCCATCTCCACACTACTGGAATCAGGATCTTTGCCGACAGCCAGCTCTTTGCCGTTAGCTAGCTGACGACAAAGAAGGTGTTTGCCATCAGCTTACAGAAAACTGACAGCAAAGAAAGAACTGACGGCAAAGACCATGTTTGCCGTCAGCTAGCTCTTTGCCGTCTGCTCGCGGATGGCATAGAATCTTTGCCGTCCGCTAGCAGACGGCAAAGAGGGAGGGTGGCCCACTAGCAAGAACCACCTAACGGCCACTTTCTTTGCCGTCTGCTAGCACATGACAAAGAAAGTGGCCAACCTAACGTCCGTTAGATAGGCTCTTTGCCGTCTATTAGCAGAAGGCAAAGAGGCGTGACCTAACTAAAAAGCGGCCAGCGCCCGTGCCACACCCCTCTCTCTCTCCCCTCTGCCTCTCTCTCCCCCCTCACCTCACCCGTGCCGCCGGCCCCGCCGCCCCGTCCCACCGCTCAGGCCACCCCCCGCCTCCTCCACCACCGTCGGAGCCAAGGTGACCTTTATTTGTTTTTTCTACTGTTCTTTACTGTTTAGGTTTAGGTGTTATTAATAGGTTTAGGTTAGTGGTAGGTTTAGGTTAGTGCTAGGTTTAGGTTTAGATAACGAGAAGAAGAAGAAAGTTGAAAAAAAGAAGAATAAGTAGAAGAACAAGAAAAAGGAAAAAAGGAAGAGGGTCGTGGATCACCGGTCGCCGAGGGGACAGATGGTGGAGCCAGTGGGTCCCGACGCTGTCGCCCATGCCGAGAATCCCTTGATCCGAGTGCTGACCCGCCGATCGTGGGATGTCGTTTACGAAGTGCCGCCACATGTTAGACCACCTCCTCCCTATGAAGAAGATTATGAACCTCACATTAACCCAGACACATATGAAGGAGAATTCTTCCAAGAAACACACCTTTCCAAAAAATGTTTCAAGAACCGCTCTAATTCACCTCAGAACAAGTAGACCGGGACAGTGAACCTGATTTCACCCCTCAGTCGGAACAAGAAGAGCCAGTACTAGAAGAGATTCCTGCTGCGGATGACCTGTCAATGCTTGACCGGTTACGTAAAGGTGGCCTTCCACATGATGATGCATTTATTGATCCCGAAGCACTTATTGAACCCGACGATCCAGATTATTATTAGGTATTCAATTTTTTATGTTGTACTTGATTTATATAGTGACTTATATGATTGTATGATTTATATAGTTACTTGCATAATTTTCTTAATTTGTATGATTGTTTGTTATACATAGTGCTATGGTCTTGATATTCGTCACTGTCGGCCCTCGCCTGCTTTATGATTCGGACGTGGTAAATTCTCTTTTATAACTATTTCTTGCATTTTGCATTTATGACAATTATGGCCATCAAGTTCACATAGAGATATTTTAATCTAGGCAGTATGTGAACCCGGATTTGCAACCGACCCTCTTGTCGAGAAGTTAAATTTAGTTGAAAAAGAAAATGAGTATTTGAAAGAAAAAATTAAAAGAATTGAAGAAGAGAAGATGAAATTGGAGTTGTATATTGTCGATGTCGTCGATGATCACAAGATGAAGTTGAATGCAATGCGCTTGAAGATTAAGAAGATTAAAAAATATGCCATTGATAATGAGCGTTTGTATCATTATGTCGTTGGATCAATTGTTACCTTAGTTACGATCTTCATCGCATTTGTTGTGATGAGGGTAGGTTTTCTCTAGTGTTCTGCTTAACAAATGCATACTTAGCTTATTTCCCTCCTAAATGGCATAATTACCTAAGTTAGATTAAAAATGAGCTATACTTACATAAGTTAGCTCAAAACTGGCATCATCACCTAGGTTAGCATAAAAACTAGTCATCAACCTGTGCACCTGCACGGGCTAGTAATTTGAAGACTACAAAATTTGTATTGAAACAATATTTGTTGTACCATTTTTGTTAAAAATGCATAAATTTGATTTTTGCAATATTGGTACTATTTCAATTGGTCCATAGAAGGGTAATAAAGAATTGTATGCATTCACTAAATTATGTCACATTCCAGTGATATTTATTTATTTTGTACCATTTTCCCCAAATTTGGTACATCCCTATTGACAATGATTTTAATATGTTATTCCAATGGCATTGACGTAGCTCAACATATTCTCACTACTGTATACAAATCTATTTAGCCATTTTTTGGACAGATACACATGCATGCATACTTGGAGCATGTTTCACTCATATCTATATTTATACCAAGTGTTCCTTGTCTCAAAATGCGCCTAAGGTCACAGAAGACATGACATAATTATGGAAAAAAAATTAAATAGCTCAATTATAAGATACATGTAAATGTATGCATATTGAAGTGTAGAAAATCGCAGTTGCGTATGGTGTAAATCAAATACATCTCATAGTTGATGCCCTTATTATTTCGAATCTATGTATTTTTATTTTTCTTGTAGCATTTATGTGTATATGAAATCTAAGACATGGGTAATGTCTTATATATGTGATTCGACCATTACATAATCAAGATATATATATATATATATATATATATATATATATATATATATATATATATATATATATATATATATATATATATATATATATATATATATATATATATATATATATATATATATATAGGGAAAATAGATTCTACCACCTAGTGGTAGTTACCACCTAAGAATCCACCGTTGATTTGACATGCCTAGATAAGGTTCCACCCGACCTGTTTAGAATTAATATTAATTATTTTCATTAGTTTATTTGGTGGTTACCAGGTTCGTTTGGTCGTGAGCCTATCCAAAAGTTTGAATGCACTCCTATTTATTCGTCTGGCATCCTTATCCACCTAGTAACCAACCTTGCCTCAAAAAAAAAAAACCTAGTAACCAACCTAGCATTTTCTCTACGTAAAAATAGAATTGTTTGTATATTCTTGTTGCCAAGAGCAAACATATTTTTTTCTCTATCTAGCGTTCTGCCTAGGCGACACTTCCATCACCGGCTGGAGATGGCGGTTCGGCGTCGTCGAGAGTATTCTTCTGCCACCGGCGACACAGTGAAATAACGGCGACTGCCAGCAATTGCAGCCGATTGGGATTAGGATCATGGATGCATGTTGCGTATTCATCCGGCGGACAAAATCTTTTATACTCTTCCTGATTTGTTTTCTTATCTAATATGAATTCATTGTTGACCAACAGCATAGCAAAGATGCACCTATGACCGTCTGCCTTCGTAGGCGTCAACCCCTGCTGCAGTTCTTGCATGAGTGCAACAGCATGATTATGAAGATCCAGATGATGTGACGACGAGGAGCGACGAGCAAGGCACCCGCAAGCCGCCAGGTGCACAACAGGAAGATCCCCCGCGTCATGGCATCACCAGCGTGTAGCCGTCACCGATTCCACCGATGGTGTGTGGTACAATAAGACTGAACGTATGACACGCTCAACTAGCTGTCGTTGACTTGTGCGCTTCCCCGCCGCTGCCCTTGAAGATCTCATCACTGCATGCTACATCAATCCTATATGATCTGGAACTTGTCCAACCCAGCTATTATTACGGTCCAACAATATAGTGAACCCCAATTTGGTTCTCAAATTATAGATCAGTATACGTATATGCGCATGCATCGCCACCAGTCGAAGAAACTATCTGTTAGAGTTATGTTCCCATATTCTCTCATCTAGCTCAGTCATGTTCTAGCCAGTACACACAATTGTTTGAAGATGTAGTATGTCAACAGATTTTTTATTTTGCAATCTCATACCTTTAGGTGAAAAAGGAATAGAACAAACACATGCATACTTTAGCATATTCGATCAGTATGAAGATGTATGATTCCTTTTTCTGGAAATACTCCTCTTATCTTGGAGTATAACTAAATTTTTTTGTGGGAAGATACTTATTATTCAGACATACTCCATTCTTCATACACCTTTTTGGAGATACTCCATACTACATACTCAACTCCTTATTTTGGACAATATAATCCTTATTTCGACATACTGCATTCTTCATACACCTTTTTTGGGATACTCCATACTCCATACTCAGTACTACAATTAAGAAGTATACAACATGCACCTTAACCAAGCAGAGATATATGCATACTCCATACTCGTGAATGTACTATTTTCAAATAACATACATATATTATTCTCTGAACTACATACTCCAATAGTAATATATTTCAAACTATGTACTATATGATATACATGCTTTTTTGCCGGAAAAAAGTGTACATATCATATAGTACATAGTTTCACACTATAAACTCCATACTCTCTTTTGGAAAAAAAACTATATACTTCTGACTATATATTCCATATTTTTTATAGAAAAAGTGAATACTTCATACTCGCAACAAAAAATAATTCATACCATATACTTCATTTTTTGGGTGCGCATACTACTTTTTTTTTGAACGGCCTGGACATGCAGGCTAACATCTACATGCGCATAGCCTTCACATATATTCTAATTTAATAAAGAAAAACTGGAGAACTACTTGAATGTATATTAGCATGAAATACAACGAATGCAAGTGCTAGAACTGTTAACCTATATACGTGGATTACAAGTTCTAAGAATATGTACTGTTGGACTAAAAAAAGGTAACCATACTTTCTTATCTGGTGCCAACCAATAGACTCATGCCCACGTCCTTATCCACTCAGCCAAGAATAAAAGAAACAGTTGAAAGCTTGGACGTACTATCCCACCTAAAAACCAGGGATTTCATTATCCAAAAGAATATATTATTTTCTCCACCGCCTGATTGCCTAAAGCTGCTAGCGGGTTAGAGGATTCTGCCCACGCTCGCTACCCAGTGCACTCGGTTGCCTCGCTGCTAGGAACAGGGACACGTGGAGGCCAAAGAAGATGATGGTAACTACCATTGCTTGTAGATAAAATTTGTCCTATATATATATATATATATATATATATATATATATATATATATATATATATATATATATGCAATTTCATATAATAATAATGATATCCTGAGAAAAATCCTTGACATTAGTAATATATCATTTTCTTGGCGGACAGGGTTTCTTCATGGGAGAAGATTTCTATTACAATAAAATATCATTGTTAGAGGATCTTAGGCCATACATAAAAGCCTGAACTCTTACATGCATGACTATGACGAATAGGAACATACATGCATATATGTTAGGCATTAATGGGGTGCATGTCGTGCAAAAGAAAATAATACCCCCATGCTGTTATGTGATTGATAAGAGTATACATAAAAATGACATGGGGGAGATATCAGGTAGACAAACCTAGCATTAGTATATCACCGACTTGCATTTATGTCTCTTCCCGTCGCCAGACATCTTCTTGTAGAAACCCTAGAATATATCAATCATTTTTTATCATAAAAACTGGGCACCTGAATATATCATAATAACAACAATCACTAATGTATCTTGATCTGACGCGCCAGACACCATGTGACATCCAGGATGAAAAATTGATGACACCATGGAACGCCGTCAGCCAATCATCATCTAAAATTCATGTCGGAGTGTTTTAGACATGTGCTTTACTTTTTTAGGCGAGTCTTGGGCCTAAAACAATAATTCTACAGCAGACACGTTTACAATGGAATACGTAATCGTAAGCTTTTAGGACTCGACCCCAACTGACCTCTATGGTACTTGCTTGATCCTAACCCTAGAATTTAGATCTTTAGGTTAAATTTATGTTTTATTGGGACAACATGTGGGTTTGTAAGATGCCTCTCATTAGTAAATAAAAAAGTATTGGAATATACTAAACTTGTGTGGTTAAAATCTACTATAAACGTCAAAGCTATTCTGAAATACACTTTAATGGCAAAAACAAATAGCAAGTCATGTTTGTAATAAGGGGCCTGATAATACTAAGATTGCCTTTTTCTAAAATATATATGCACAAATTAAACATGGCCCTAAAATTAAATCCGAGTTGCCAGAATCTCTTACCAGATCTAAGACAGGAAATAGTAAACTTCACCTCCCTTCAGTTCCAACAAATAATTAATTTGTCATAGTAAAGGGACTAAAAAATCGTATATATACTGGTACTGTCTTTCTTCAAACTTAACCATTGTATCTAGCTGTATTAACTAATTCAATGTAATACAGAGTGTGAACTGGCAAAAGGCAAAGTGAGAAGAGGAAATCAAATCAGATTCGTTTTATACATCTGCATGGTATGGTTTCCCCTTTTTAATGAACTTACGTGAAAAATAATAATTTGTTAACTAGCACATGCTTACAGATCCACCATATTTAAGAACGTCCAGCCATTAATAATTGCATCCATTAATCCCGTATACATACTTACAACTCAATGGAATACGCTAGGGGACCAAACCTGACGGCCCGTTTACATCAACTAATAGACGCAGGATTCATACTAGATTTTCTCACGGTGGTAGCATGCAGTAGAACAGGGGCAGAGGGTCTCCACCGTCTCCACGTAGCAGGAAAGAGAGCAGGACTATTGAAGGGGAGGAGAAGGCATGCAGCGGCCATGTAGAGGAGTCGACGGGGAAGCGTTTTTTCCCCTTCTGTATCCGCAGTAAGGTTGGATCGAGGCATAGAGCGATCTGCAATAAGAAGATGAGAGGAGAAAAAGAAAGATAAGAAAAATTCTTCTTCTTATTCTTCTTCTTATTCTTCTTCTTCTTCTTCTTCTTCTTCTTCTTCTTCTAGCTAGTCTTCTTCTTCTTCTTCTTCTTCTTCTTCTTCTTCTTCTAACTTTCTTCTTTCCCAATTTGCAGATTTGCTTTAGATGAGGAAGCTTACATTGATGGAATCTACTCTTCTCTTTATGCTTCCTTTTTGTTTTGGTTTTGTAGGATGAACAATGTGAAACTTGCTACCTATATATGTATGTATGGATGAAACCATTATATGCTAGTTGTTGGATATGTTGGCTAGCTATATATATTGCATATGAACTTTTGATTTGGTATGTATGTGTTGGATGATCATATCCATATGGCACGGATATGATTTGGTATGTATATGTGTTGGTATGCTTGTTGAAAGTATTTTCATGTGTGTGTGTGTGTGTGTGTGTGTGTGTGTGTGTGTGTGTGTGTGTGTGTGTGTGTGAAATTCTGTGAAATTGATTGAATTTAAGAAAAAACAGAAAAAACAGGGGCTATACAGGCACTTTGTCGTCTGCTGGCAGTTGTCGTCTGCTGGCAGACGGCAAATCTGCCACGTGTCAGATACCTGTGCAACCTAGGATGCACTGGGCTTGCCTATATGGCATGCTTTGCCGCTTGCTGGCGGATGGCAAAGACGTTTGCATCTTTGCCATCCGCCAGCAGGCGACAAAGCATGCGACGTGTCAGCTACCTAGGGGCATCTAGGCTGGCCTATTTGGGCGCTTTGTCTTTGCCGTCTGCCAGTAGACGGCAAAGAGGCTTTTGCCATTGTCTGTTCAATCAGATGTGTGGACGTCTGCTGGCTGACGGCAAAGACCTTTACCGTCCGCCAGGCATGCCTTTGCGTTCAGCCATGGCAGATAGCAAAGTTCCTGATTCCTGTACTGCCATGAGCATATGCCGCATCAACATCACTGCCGGGAACTCACGCGGCAGCGGCGGCATGCCTACAAGCCCCTATTGTATCTCCACCTCAGCAGCCAAATCGGGAGGAGGCATCACCATAAGCATCTGGTGCATGTCCAGTCCCGAGGACGAAGCCCGGCATTGGAGGCATCGAACTCAAAGGTGGTGGCACCGAAGAGCTGGAGCGGCGGCGGTTGAGGTCAGGGCACCAGGAGCTTAAGGAAGATATCGATGTGATATGCCTCCACGAGAACCTGGTTGGCATGTCCGAGGACGGCGGCCTGCACCTGCATGAGTGCATCGATGAAGGCCGTCGTGTTGTCATACCCTATGTCGCGCATGTTAGGGTCGAGCCACGCGGCAATCTAGTCCCCCACGGTGTGCTCCTTGGCGAGGGTCTCGTGCATGCGCTTCTCCTACTTCTTCCTCTCCGCCAGCTCTGTGCGCATCTTGCCATGCTGTCGGTGCATCGTTAGCAACACGTTGTCGGCAATGGAGCCCTACAGCACAGCGCCGACTTGGGCACTTGAAAACATGCTCAGTGTGCTCGCGCTGGCCTTGCTGAACAGCCAACACTTTGAAGGAAATATGCCCTAGAGGCACTAATAAAATTATTATTTATTTCCTCATATCATGATAAATGTTTATTATTCATGCTAGAATTGTATTAACCGGAAACATAATACATGTGTGAATATATAGACAAACAGAGTGTCACTAGTATGCCTCTACTTGACTAGCTTGTTAATCAAAGATGGTTATGTTTCCTAACCATGAACAAGGAGTTGTTATTTGATTAACAAGGTCACATCATTAGTTGAATGATCTGATTGACATGACCCATTCCATTAGCTTAGCACTCGATCGTTTAGTATGTTGCTATTGCCTCCTTCATGACTTATACATGTTCCTATGACTATGAAATTATGCAACTCCCGTTTACCGGAGGAACACTTTGTGTGCTACCAAACGTCACAACGTAACTGGGTGATTATAAAGGTGCTCTACAGGTGTCTCCGAAGGTACTTGTTGAGTTGGCGTATTTCGAGATTATGATTTGTCACTCCGAATGTCGGAGAGGTATCTCTGGGCCCTCTCGGTAATACACATCACTTAAGCCTTGCAAGCATTTCAACTAATGAGTTAGTTGTGAGATGATGTATTACGGAACGAGTAAAGAGACTTGCCGGTAACGAGATTGAACTAGGTATTGGATACCGACGATCGAATCTCGGGCAAGTAACATACCGATGACAAAGGGAACAACGTATGTTGTTGTGCGGTTTGACCGATAAAGATCTTCATAGAATATGTAGGAACCAATATGGGAATCCAGGTCCCGCTATTGGTTATTGACCGGAGACATGTCTCGGTCATGTCTACATTGTTCTTGAACCGTAGGGTCCGCACGCTTAAGGTTTCGATGACAGTTTCATTATGAGTTTATGTATTTTTATGTACCGAAGGTTGTTCGGAGTCCCGGATGTGATCACGGACATGACGAGGAGTCTCAAAATGGTCGAGACATAAAGATTGATATATTGGACGGATATATTTGGACACCGGAAAGGTTTCGGGTGAGATTGGAAATATACCGGAGCTCCGGGAGATTACCGGAACCCCCCGGTAAGTATATGGGCCATATTGGGCCTTAGTGGGATGAAGGGAGAAGGAGCAAGGGAGGGGGCGCCCCCCCCCCAAGCCCAATCCGAATTGGGAAGGGGGCCGGCCACCCCTTTCCTTCTCTCCTTCCCCCTCTTCCTTCCTTCTCCTACTCCGAATAGGAAAGGGGGGCCAAACCTACTTGGAGTAGGTTTGCCCCCCTAGGGCGCGCCACCTCCTTGGGCCGGCCTCCTCCTCCCTCCCTCCTTTATATACGGGGGTAGGGGGGCACCCTAGACACACAAGTTGATCACTGAGATCGTTCCTTAGCCGTGTGCGGTGCCCCCCTCCACGATATTACACCTCGGTCATATTGTAGCGGTGCTTAGGCGAAGCCCTGCGACAGGAGAACATCAAGATCGTCACCACGCCGTCGTGCTGACGGAACTCCTCCCCGCGCCTCTGCTGGATCGGAGATCGGGGTGCGTCATCGAGCTGTACGCGTGTCAAGAACTCGGAGGTGCCGGAGTAACGGTGCTTGGATCGGTCGGACCGGGAGGACGTACAATTACTTCCTCTACGTTGTGTCAATGCTTCCGCTTCGGTCTACGAGGGTACGTAGACAACACTCTCCCCTCTCGTTGCTATGCATCACCATGATCTTGCGTGTGCGTAGGAATTTTTTTGAAATTACTACGTTCCCCAACAGTGGCATCCGAGCCTAGGTTTTTATGCGTTGATGTTATATGCACGAGTAGAACACATGTGAGTTGTGGGCGATATAAGTCATACTTCTTACCAGCATGTCATACTTTGGTTCGGCGGTATTGTTGGATGAAGCGACCCGGACCGACATTACGCGTACGCTTACGCGAGACTGGTTTTACCACCGTGCTTTGCACACAGGTGACTAGCGGGTGTCAGTTTCTCCAACTTTAGTTGAACCGAGTGTGGCTACGCCCGGTCCTTGCAAAGGTTAAAACAGCACTAACTTGACAAACTATCGTTGTGGTTTTGATGCGTAGGTAAGAACGGTTCTTCCTCAGCCCGTAGCAGCCACGTAAAATTTGCAACAACAAAGTAGAGGACGTCTAACTTGTTTTTGCAGGGCATGTTGTGATGTGATATGGTCAAGACGTGATAAGATATAAGTTGTTGTATGAGATGATCATGTTTTGTTGAAGTTATCGGCAACTGGCAGAAGCCCTATGGATGTCTCTTTGTTGCATAAGATGCAAGTGCCAAATAATTGCTTTACTTTATCGCTATACGATAGCAATAGTTGCAAGAGCAATAGTTGGTGAGACAACCATGTGATGACACATTGATATAGATCAAGATGATGAAGATCATGGTGTCGTGCCGGTGACGATAGAGATCATGACAGTACTTTGGAGATGGAGATCAAAGGCGCAAGATGATCATGGCCATATCATGTCACATATTTTGATTGCATATGATGTTTATCTATTATACATCTTATTCTTGCTATGATTGACGGTAGCATTTTAAGATGATCTCTCACTAATTATCAAGAAGCGTTCTCCCTGAGTATGCACCGTTGCCAAAGTTCGTCGTGCCCAGACACCACGTGATGATCGGGTGTGATAAGCTCTACGTCCATCTACAACGGGTGCAAGCCAGTTTTGCACACGCGGAATACTCAGGTTAAACTTGACGAGCCTAGCATATGCAGATATGGCCTCGGAACACGGAGACCGAAAGGTCGAGCGTGAATCATATAGTAGATATGATCAACATAAGATGTTCACCATTGAAAACTACTCCATCTCACGCGATGATCGGTTATGGTTTAGTTGATTTGGATCACGTGATCACTTAGATGACTAGAGAGATGTCTGTCTAAGTGGGAGTTCTTAAGTAATATGATTAATTGAACTTAAATTTATCACGAACTTAGTCCTGGTAGTATTTTGCAAATTATGTTGTTAGATCAATAGCTCGCATTGTTGCTTTCATATGATTATTTTTGATATGTTCCTAGAGAAAATTGTGTTGAAAATGTTAGTAGCAATGATGCGGATTGGATCCGTGGTCTGAGGTTTATCCTCATTGCTGCACAGAAGAATTATGTCCTTAATGCACCGCTAGGTAACAGACCTATTGCAGGAGCAGATGCAGACGTTATGAACGTCTGGCTAGCTCAATATGATGACTACTTGATAGTTTAGTGCACCATGCTTAACGGCTTAGAATCGGGACTTCAAAGACGTTTTGAACGTCATGGACCATATGAGATGTTCCAGGAGTTGAAGTTAATATTTCCAGCAAATACCCGAGTTGAGAGATATGAAGTCTCCAACAAGTTCTAAAGCTAAAAGATGGAGGAGAATCGCTCAACTAGTGAGCATGTGCTCAGACTGTCTGGGTACTTCAATCGCTTGAAACAAGTGGGAGTTAATCTTCCAGATAAGATAGTGATTGACAGAATTCTCTAGTCACCATCACTAAGTTACTAGAACTTCGTGATGAACTATAGTATGCAAGGGATGATGAAAACGATTCCCGAGCTCTTCGTGATGTTGAAATCGACGAAGGTAGAAATCAAGAAAGACCATCAAGTGTTGATGATTGACAAGACCACTAGTTTCAAGAGAAGGGCAAAGGGAAAGAAAGGGAACTTCAAGTGGAAAGACAAGCAAGTTGTCACTTCCATGAAGAAGCCCAAAGCTGGACCAAAGCCTGAAACTGAGTGCTTACACTGCAAAGGAAATGGTCACTGGAAGCGGAAAAGCCCTGAATATTTGGTGGATAAGAAGGATGGAAAAGTGAACAGGGGTATATTTGATATACAGGTTATTGATGTGTGCCTTACTAGTGTTTATAGTAGCCCCTGAGTATTTGATACTTGTTCGGTTGCTAAGATTAGTAACTCGAAACAGGAGTTACAGAATAAACAGAGACTAGTTGAAGGGGAAGTGACGATGAGTGTTGGAATTAGTTCCAAGATTGATATGATCATCATCGCACACTCCCTATACTTTCGGGATTAGTGTTAAACCTAAATAAATGTTATTTGGCGTTTGCGTTGAGCATGACTATGATTTGATCATATTTATTGCGATACGGTTATTCATTTGAAGTTAAAGAATAATTGTTATTCTGTTTACATGAATAAGACCTTCGATGGTTATACACCCAATGAAAATAGTTTGTTGGATCTCGATCGTAGTGATACACATATTCATAATATTGATGCCAAAAGATGCAAAGTTAATAATGATAGTGCAACTTATTTGTGGCACTGCCGTTTGGGTCATATCGGTGTAAAGCGCATGAAGAAACTCCATAAAGATGGATTTTCGGAATCACTTGGTTATGAATCATTTGATGCTTGCGAACCGTGCCTTTTGGGCAAGATGACTAAAACTCCGTTCTTCGGAACAATGGAACGAGCTACTGACTTATTGGAAATAATACATACTGATGTATGCAGACCAATGAGTATGAAGGCTCGTGGAAAGTATCGTTATTTTCTGACCTTCACAAGATGATTTGAGCAGATATGGGTATATCTACTTGATGAAACTTAAGTCTGAAATAGTTAAAAGGTTCAAAGAATTTCAGAGTGAAGTGGAAAAATCATCGTAATAAGAAAATAAAGTTTCTACGATCTGATCGCGGAGACGAATATTTGAGTTACGAGTTTGGTCTTTAATTAAAACAATGTGGAATAGTTTCACAGCTCACGCCACCTGGAACACCACAACGTTATGGTGTGTCCGAACGTCATAACCGCACTTTATTGGATATGGTGCGATCTATGATGTCTCTTACTGATTTACCAATATTTTTTTTGGGGTTATGCATTAGAGACAGCTACATTCACGTTAAATAGGGCACCATCTAAATCCGTTGAGACGACACTATATGAACTGTGGTTTAGCAAGAAACCAAAGTTGTCGTTTCTTAAAGTTTGGGACTGCGATGCTTATGTGAAAAAGTTTCATCCTGATAAGCTCAAACCCAAATCGGAGAAGTGCGTCTTCATAGAATACCTAAAGGAATTTTTTGGGTACACCTTCTATCACAGATCCGAAGGCAAAACATTCGTTGCTAATAACTGGATCCTTTCTAGAGAAGGAGTTTCTCTCGAAAGAAGTGAGTGGGAGGAAAGTAGAACTTGATGAGGTAATTGTACCTTCTCCCTTATTGGAAAGTAGTTCATCACAGAAATCTGTTCCTGTGACTGCTACACCAATTAGTGAGGAAGCTAATGATGATGATCATGTAACTTCAGATCAAGTTACTACCAAATCTCGTAGGTAAACCAGAGTGAGATCCGCACCAGAGTGGTACGGTAATGCTGTTCTGGAAGTCATGTAACTAGACCATGATGAACCTACGAACTATGAGGAAGCGATGATGAGCCAGGATTCCACAAAATGGCTTAAGGCCATGAAATCTGAGATCGGATCCATGTATGAGAACAAAAGTGTGGACTTTGGTGGAGTTGCCCGATGATCGGCAAGCCATTTTGTATAAATGGATCTTCAAGAGGAAGACGTACGCTGATAGTAGTGTTACCATCTACAAAGCTAGACTTGTCGAAAAAGGTTTTTGACAAAGTTCAAGATGTTGAATACAATGAGATTTTCTCACTCGTATCGATGCTTAAAAGTCTGTCCGAATCATGTTAGCAATTGCCGCATTTTATGAAATCTGGCAAATGGATAAACAAAACTGCATTCCTTAATGGAGTTATTAAAGAAGAGTTGTATGTGATGCAACCAAGAGGTTTTGTCGATCCTAAACGTGTTAACAAAAATGTGCATCTATGGACTGGTGCAAGCATCTCGGAGTTGGAATATACGCTTTGATAAGTTGATCAAAGCATATAGTTTATACAGACTTACAGTGAAGCCTGTATTTACTAGAAAGTGAGTGGGAGCACTACAGCATTTCTGATAAGTATATGTGAATGACATATTGTAGATCAGAAATAATGTAGAATTATTCTGCAAAGCATAAAGGAGTGTTTGAAAGGAGTTTTTTCAAAGAAAGACCTCGGTTAAGCTGCTTACATATTGAGCATTAAGATCTATAGAGATAGATCAAGACGCTTGATAAGTTTTTTCAATGAGTACATACCTTGACAAGATTTTGAAGTAGTTCAAAATGGAACAGTCAAAGAAAGAGTTCTTGCCTGTGTTACAAGGTGTGAAATTGAGTAAGACTCAAAACCCGACCACGGCAGAAGATAGAAAGAGAATGAAAGTCATTCCCTATGCCTTGGCCATAGGTTCTATAAAGTATGTCATGCTGTGTACCAGATCTATTGTATACCCTGCACTAAGTTTGGCAAGGGAGTAAAATAGTGATCTAGGAGTAGATCACTGGACAGCGGTCAAAATTATCCTTAGTGGAATAAGGATATGTTTCTCGATTATGGAAGTGACAAAAGGTTCGTCGTAAAGGGTTACGTCGATGCAAGTTTTGACACCGATCTGGATGACTCTAAGTCTCGATCTAGATACATATTGAAAGTGGGGGCAATTAGCTAGAGTAGCTCCGTGCAGAGCATTGTAGACATAAAAAAAATTGCAAAATACATAACGGATCTGAATGTGAAAGACCCGTTGACTAAGATTCTCTCACAAGCAAAACATGATCACACCTAAGTACTCTTTGGGTGTTAATCACATAGCGATGTGAACTAGATTACTGAATCTAGTAAACCCTTTGGATGTTGGTCACATGGCAATGTGAACTATGGGTGTTAATCACATGATGATGTGAACTATCGATGTGAATCACATGGTGATGTGATCTAGATTATTGACTCTAGTGCAAGTGGGAGACTGAAGGAAATATGCCCTAGAGGCAATAATAAAGTTATTATTTATTTCCTCATATCATGATAAATGTTTATTATTCATGCTAGAATTGTATTAACCGGAAACATAATAAATGTGTGAATATATAGACAAACAGAGTGTCACTAGTATGCCTCTACTTGACTAGCTTGTTAATTAAAGATGGTTATGTTTCCTAACCATGAACAAGGAGTTGTTATTTGATTAACAAGGTCACATCATTAGTTGAATGATCTGATTGACATGACCCATTCCGTTAGCTTAGCACTCGATCGTTTAGTATGTTGCTATTGCTTCCTTCATGACTTATACATGTTCCTATGACTATGAGATTATGCAACTCCCGTTTACCGGAGGAACACTTTGTGTGCTACCAAACGTCACAACATAACTGGGTGATTATAAAGGTGCTCTACAGGTGTCTCCGAAGGTACTTGTTGAGTTGGCGTATTTCGAGATTAGGATTTGTCACTCCGAATGTCGGAGAGGTATCTCTGGGCCCTCTCGGTAATACACATCACTTAAGCCTTGCAAGCATTTGAACTGATGAGTTAGTTGTGAGATGATGTATTACGGAACGAGTAAAGAGACTTGCCGGTAACGAGATTGAACTAGGTATTGGATACCGACGATCGAATCTCGGGCAAGTAACATACCGATGACAAAGGGAACAACGTATGTTGTTGTGCGGTTTGACCGATAAAGATATTCGTAGAATATGTAGGAACCAATATGGGCATCCAGGTCCCGCTATTTGTTATTGACCGGAGACATGTCTCGGTCATGTCTACATTGTTCTCGAACCGTAGGGTCCGCACGCTTAAGGTTTCGATGACAGTTTCATTATGAGTTTATGTATTTTGATGTACCGAAGGTTGTTCGGAGTCCCGGATGTGATCACGGACATGACGAGGAGTCTCGAAATGGTCGATACATAAAGATTGATATATTGGACGGATATATTTGGACACCGGAAAGGTTCCGGGTGAGATTGGAAATATACCGGAGCTCCGGGAGATTACCGGAACCCCCCGGTAAGTATATGGGCCATATTGGGCCTTAGTGGGATGAAGGGAGAAGGAGCAAGGGAGGGGGCGCCCCCCCCCCCCCCCCAAGCCCAATCCGAATTGGGAAGGGGGCCGGCCCCCCCTTTCCTTCTCTCCTTCCCCCTCTTCCTTCCTTCTCCTACTCCGAATTGGAAAGGGGGGGGGGGGGCAAACCTACTTGGAGTAGGTTTTCCCCCCTAGGGCGCGCCACCTCCTTAGGCCGGCCTCCTTCTCCCTCCCTCCTTTATATACGGGGGTAGGGGGGCACCCTAGACACACAAGTTGATCATTGAGATCGTTCCTTAGCCGTGTGCGGTGCCCCCCTCCACGATATTACACCTCGGTCATATTGTAGCGGTGCTTAGGCGAAGCCCTGCGACAGGAGAACATCAAGATCGTCACCACGCCGTCGTGCTGACGGAACTCCGCCCCGCGCCTCTGCTGGATCGGAGATCGGGGTGCGTCATCGAGCTGTACGCGTGTCAAGAACTCGGAGGTGCCGGAGTAACGGTGCTTGGATCGGTCGGACCGGGAGGACGTACGACTACTTCCTCTACGTTGTGTCAACGCTTCCGCTTCGGTCTACGAGGGTACGTAGACAACACTCTCCCCTCTCGTTGCTATGCATCACCATGATCTTGCGTGTGCGTAGGAAATTTTTTGAAATTACTACGTTCCCCAACACGCTTGTGCTTCGAAAAGAAGACATGTCAGGCGTCCTTCTCGAGGATCAAGCAGATGACGGTCTTCTTCCAGCCATTTCCACCCTTCCTCCTGCCCGCCATTGCTTGGTCGCTCATGGTCGGGGGTGAAGGAAGAGGAAAGAGGAGGTGGAGGAAGATCTCTGAGGGTTGCTAAGGTTTATATAGCTGCGGCCGGAGAGGAAATTGCTTGGCTGAGCTGGGTACTGCATTGAGAATCATGATTTAGTACAATAAAAAATTGACGTTGATAACCACCGCACATGTGGTCTGGAGGCAGACCACCCAAACGGTGACATGCGGCGGGAAGCAGCATCGACCGAACGATTTCCCCAAACCGAGACGTGCGGTGGGAGGCAGCATCAACCGAACGATTTCGTTTGATCGACTCCAGCTGTACCCCCCCCCCCCCCCCCCCCGCCCCCTACTGGGCCACAAGCGGTCAAAAGCCCAACAACAAATATATAAAAAAAGCGAAGAAACTATATAAAAAACTGTTGGTTAAAAGACACATAGTGCAATTTACCTATGTGAACTATAGGAAAAACAACAACGAAATAACAACATGTTGCCACTGTTTAAAAACAGAAATTTTACCAAAATGACAAAGAACACATGGCATTTTTTTCCGATTATTTTTTAATGTGGATATTAGTGATTCCTCTCCTATTTCTTGCTATATACCCACCCCGCATTGAGATGTAGTAACGCAGTCATCTTAGAAATTAAATGTGAATGACATTTTTTAAATTAAAAAACTTTAAGATTGTATGTATTCAGCATGTGTGATAAAAGATTTGCTTATTAGAAAAACTATTCAGCATGTGTGATAAAAGATTTAATTGTGCGGCGAGATGAGTAGAAGGGTTGAGAGAATGCGGCGGCGTGATTCCTGGCATCTTTTCGCCATGCAGGGCAGCTCGGGGTTCCTGACATCTTTTCGATGGTGATCTTAGGCGCCTATCCACATGTTTTGTGCTGTATCATATGTGCCCGAGAAAAAGAAAAAATATTTCCTAACTACATTATTAGGAATGCTAGCTTTTGTGCATCAAACAATATATACATAGAGCTTTAAGAAAACAATATATACATGGACATTTTGTTCTTTTTTTTTGAACATATGGACATTTTGTTCTCACGTCCCGATCGATTCAACCACGTGCAAACGAATACTTACGAAATAATACAGAGTACGTAGTTATTCTTTTGTTTTGGAATCCTGTACTATCCTCTGGTGCGTGAGTTTTAATGTATATGTGTTAAAGAATGGGAGTTTTAATGTATACAGCTCAGCTCACACGGAATCAAATCTCATGGCCTATCACGAGTTTTCATGTACGTAGCGAAGCGAAGCCATTCTTCTCTGGCTGCTTGTTCACTACATTCATGAGTTTTAATGTATACAGCTCAGTACATTCGCGAGTTTTAATGTATAAACCTCTCAGACCCCCAGACACACTCGCATCCACTCTTCAGGTCGAGGTGAACAAGCGCTCAGAGTGCAAGAAAGGGGTCATGGCGAAAGAGGGCAACGCGATGGACCGATGTCGTCACTGCCGCCCACGCTCCCTCTGGAGGAGGTGCGGCGCCCGCACCCCGGGGACACCACCGGCTGAGCGGGAGACGTCGGAAGGACCGAGGCGAACCATGCTGCGTCCCGCAGTGAGGTCCAGGCGACGATCTGCATGGCCTGCATGGCGCCCTGGTGCAGCGACGGCCCGCATCGCATATGGTGACCGAGGGCCTCCACCTCCACGGTCCCAGTGCATTCTCTTTGCTACTTTTCTTCTTTTTTGCCGGCAGCCATGTCGGTCTCCTTTGGGATTGGGGGCTATTAGGGCACACACACAGTATAAATCATGTCTGTAATGGATTGGATGCTATTAGCGCAGTATATATTTCTGTGTTGGATTGGATACCAAAGAAGCTTGCATCCCTTATTACAGTCCGATGGTGGGGTTTTTCCTCTTATATGTTTTGGCATTTTTTTTGCAGGGGGAAAGCATTTCATTAGTTAATTGATCATAGTGTTACAATCATTCATAACAACAATGCTAATCTCCTGAGGAACATTTGCGAGCCCACAAGCCGTCCTTTGCTGTCCACGCCCTATCGCTGCCATAGCGTGTCCAACCTTGTTCTGCGCACGAGTGATCTTCCGAACTTGGGAGTGTCGCTCCTTTAGCATCTCCGTGATTTTTGAAATAAGGTACATGCTACTAGATCGATCCGCCAATCCAGTCCTGATCATGGACACAAGTTCAGCACAGTCTGTTTCCACTAAGATGGGTTTCTGGGACCAATGCAAAGCTAAGTTAAGCCCTTCAGCACATGCAGCAATCTCGGCCTCCAGTGGTCCCGGGCAATCATACAGCCATCTACACGCTGCAAAAATTACTTGGCCCAAGTGATCACGCAGTACCATGCCCGCTCCCGCAGACCCATCAGCGACAACGAACGAGCCATCAAAATTCAGTTTGACATGTCCGTCCGGTGGGGGTTCCCAAGCAACAGGACTGACCAAACATTTTGTACTGCTAGTGACAGGAACAAAATTGCTTAACTCTGTCAGGACCGGCAGTTTCCCTTTGATAGTATCCGCATGTGGGTAGTGCTTGATTGTCAACAGGGATTGCGCATAATCACAAAGGAACCTCTTGGACACCTCTACTAGAATCAGTGGCTTATCATGAGTCAATTCATTGTGTATATGCCAAGCAGGCCATAACACCATGAGCACAAGCATCCGTTGGGTCTCAGATAATTCGTGTAAGAGCAGTAACAACCAATCTGGTTCTCTTCTACTAAGAACCTCCTCCGATGGCAGGTCCCAAACTAGCCTCATAACATTCCACAAGTTCTGAGCGTGGGGGCAGCGTACGAGTGCATGATGAACTGATTCATCTTCCTGTCCACAAATGGTGCACACTCCATCAACGTCCATATGGCGTTTCATCTTGTTCAGCCTAGTGGCCAGTGCTTCCCTAGCATCTTTCCAAGCAAACACACAGACTTTGGGTGGTGCTCCACAACTCCATAGCATTTTCCACCCCGGCCTTGAGCCATCAGGCCGAGTACTACATGCAGCAGACCCCTTTCGAGCCATGATATCATCCCTTGCAAAATTGTATGCTGACTTCACAGAGAAACGACCATGCTTGTCTGGTTGCCAAGCAATAGAATCAGCCTCCCCTCGGCGAGAGGTTTTTATTTTCAGAATCTCTATAACATCAGCCGGATAGAAGTATTGTCTGAGGAGTGAAATGTTCCAAGACCCATCAAAATACAGAAGGTCAGCCACCCATTTCAGTCGGCACCGTCGTTTCGGTGTGATTGGCTTAAAGGGAGGCCCTCTTGGCAACCACGGGTCACGCCAAATACGTATGTCAGTACCATTTCCCACCCGCCAAACATACCCCTGCTTCACTAATTGCAGGCCATGCTCAATGGCGTTCCATGTTGAGGATCCGTTCCCGGTAAAGACAGTGTCAAGAATGGACCCATCCGGATAGTACTTGGCCCGCAGAACCTATGCACAGAGACTTTCCGGAAACTGAATAAGACGCCAGGCTTGCCGTGCTAAGAGAGCTTGATTGAACGTCTGAAGGTCTTTAAACCCCATTCCACCTTTTCCTTTAGGTCTCACCATAAAGTCCCAGCTGACCCAATGTGTTTTCCGTTTACCTTTTTCCGCACCCCACCAGAAGCGACGAATCATTCTCATGAGTCCCTCACATAGCCCCGCTGGTACCTTGAAGATGCTCATAATATAAACCGGGAGGGCCTGAGCGATCGCCTTGATCTTTATTTCTTTTCCACCCATAGAGGGATAGTTGTCCTCCCATTCCATTAAGCATTTAGCCAAACTCTCTTGTAGGCTTTTTAATTTACCCTTACTCATTCTACCATCTGGTGTCGGGAGGCCGAGGTATTTAGCTTCAAAGGTTGCTTGCGTACAGTGTACCCTTAATGCACTCTTGGGTACTAGTTGGGCAGATCGGAGAGAACAAGATAGAGCACTTGTTAGGGTTGATCACCTGGCCTGTTCCTTTAGCATATATCTCAAGCACATGTTTAACACGTTCTGCTTGTTCCCTGTCTGCCTTGAAGAACAACAAGGTATCATCTGCAAAGAGCAAATGGGAAATACCCGGGGCATGACGGCAAACCTTCATCGGCGTGATAGAGTCCTGGGATGCTTCACGATGCAACAGAGCGGAAAGGCCATCAGCAACAAACAAGAACAAAAAAGGGGAAACGGATCACCTTGGTGAAGACCTCTAGATGGGCAGAACGAATCAAGAAGGGTTCCATTAAATTTTACCGAATAGCTCACCGATGTCACACAGGACATAATCCAATCAACCCATTGGGGAGCGAAACCCAAACTCTGCATCATTCTTCTAAGAAATTCCCAGTCAACCCTGTCATATGCCTTTGATAAATCAACTTATAAGCGCAATAAGAATCTTGCTCCTTTTTACAGTGCTCAATGTCATGAAAACATTCAAACATCGGTGAGCTCTGGTTCAAAGAGATGATATCCCCAAGGATTCTGGTTCAAAGAGATGATAATCATACGGCATTATCGGTAATCATCGGTAATCGGGGTTCCTGACATCTTTTCGATGGTGATCTTAGGCGTGTATCTATATTTTCTGTCTTGTATCAAATGTGCCCGGGAAAAAGATAAATTATTTCCTAACTACATTATTAGGAATGCTAGCTTTTGTGCGTCAAACAATATATACATAGAGCTTTCAAAAAACAATATATACATGGACATTTATGTTCTTTTTTTCTGAATATATGGACATTTTGTTCTCACGTCCGGATCGATTCAACCAGGTGCAACCGAATACTTACTAAATAATACACAGTACGTAGTTATTCTTTTTTTTAGAATCCTGTAGTATCCTCTGGCGCATGAGTTTTAATGTATATGTGTTAAAAAAGGGAGTTTTAGTGTATACAGCTCAGCTCACACGGAATCAAATGTCATGGCCTATCACGAGTTTTAATCTACGCAGCGAAGCGAAGCCATTCTTCTCTGGCCGTTTGCTCACCACATTCATTAGTTTTAATGTATACAACTCAGTACATTCACGAGTTTTAACCTCTCCGACCAAGAGACACAGTCGCATCCACTCTTCAGGTCCAGGTGAACAAGCACACTGAGTGCAAGAAGGAGGTCATGGCGAAAGAGGGCAACGCGGGGGACCGATGTCGTCCCCGCCGTCCACGCTCCCTCTAGAGGAGGTGCCGCACCCGCACGCCGGGGACACCACCGGCGGAGCAGGAGACGTCGGAGGGACCGAGGCGGACCGTGCTGCGTCCCGCAGTGAGGTCCAGGCAACGATCTGCATGGCCTGCATGGCGCCCTGGTGCAGCGACGACCCGCATCGCATCTGGTGAGCGAGGGCCTCGACCTCCATGGGTCCCGGTGCATTCTCTTTGCTACTTTTCTTCTTTTTCGCCGGCAGCCATGTCGGTCTCCTTTGGGATTGGGAGCTATTAGCACACGCACAGTATAAATAATGTCTGTAATGGATTGGGGGTTGTTAGCGCAGTATATATCTTTTCTGTGTTGGATTGGATACCGAAGAAGCTTGCATCCCTTTTTACAGTCTGATGGTGGGGTTTTTCCTCTTTTATGTTTAGGCATTTTAGTTCCCATTTTTCCATGTTATATGCACCTACACGTGCATGGCTTTTCAAGTACCAACTATGGGACTTGTGAGAATTATAGACCACTGATCATCTTCTATCTATCTTCTACATGTATGCAGTTGCATTCCAAGTGGCCATGTGTATGGCAGATCATGTCTGGAGAAGTTGTTGCGTCCTTCTGGCAAGGACAGTGCCAAGGTACCATGAGTAATTCTTTACATACTCGGTGAACAGATTGAATTGAATTGCTCAACTTATGCATGAATATTGTACTTTGTAACTAGTGCCCTCAGTGTGGCAAAGGATTTGTGGAGAAGCTGAATATCAACCTCTACGCACCAGAATACAAGTTGGAGGGTTGCTGCAGTCCGGAGGTCCTGTTTCTTTCAGCCATTGTACATCTACATTGAGATGTTCCGAGTTCATATTTATAGCGACACACATTAGATGTAGGACGTTGATTTATCTGTCGCGCTCTATATATGAAGTTCAAATCTAAAGTGGTCATCTTTATTAGGCATCTTTTTAGGACGATCAATTCTACATATCTATTGATGTTGCTGAGGCTAAGACAGATCAATTTTCGACTTTGATAGTTTATTCAATATCCGACTTAATTTGTAGTTTAATATTTTTCAAAAAATAATAAATTGAGACAATGCATATTAACTTTGAAAGTATGCGCTATTTGTTATTTGTTGTTAATTATCTAGGGTTAAATATCAGAACTGAATAAAATTTGTATCTGTTTGGACAAAGTTCAGAAGTTGGGATTAAATTGTTTGATTTCGACCTGAGTCCCTACCATGGGCGACATGGGGGACGAGGACAAGGCGGCCTTCTTTGCCGCGCTGATGCAGGTGAGGGATGTCGTCTCATGACATGCTGATGCAGGTGATGGAGGTGGCCTGGCCGCTGTAGCTCCAGCTCTTCGGTGGCAGTAGTTCTGAGATCGGTAGCAGCAGCAGCAGATGGTGATGGCAACGCTGCCTCCGCCTCAGGTTTTCTTTAATGTGGATATTAGTGATTTCTCTCCTATCCCTTGCTATATACCCACCCCCGCATTGAGATGTAGTAACACAGTCATCTTAGAAAATAAATGTTAATGACATTTTTTAAACTAAAAACATTTAAGATTGTATGTATAAATGTCCGTCCCATATTTATGAAATGGGCACCCCACATTTCAAAAATGTGGTTTGCTTATTAGAAAAACTATTCAGCATGTGTGATAAAAGATTTAATTGTGCGGCGAGATGAGTAGGAGGGTTGAGAGAATGCGGCGGCGTGATTCCTGATATCTTTTCGCCAGGCAGGGCAACTCGGGGTTCCTGACATCTTTTCGATGGTGTTCTTAGGCGCGTATCAAATGTGCCCGAGAAAAAGATAAATTATTTCCTAAATACATTATTAGGAATGCTAGCTTTTGTGCGTCAAACAATATAGACATAGAGCTTTAAAACAATATATATACATGGACATTTTGTTCTTTTTTTTGAACATATGGACATTTTGTTCTCACGTCCCGATCGATTCAACCACGAGCAAACGAATACTTACTAAATAATACAGACTACGTAGTTATTCTTTTATTTTGGAATCCTGTAGTATCCTCTGGCGCGTTAGTTTTAATGTATATGTGTTAAAAAAGGGGAGTTTTACTGTATACAGCTCATCTCATACGGAATCAAATCTCATGGCCTATCATGAGTTTTGATGTACATAGCAAAGCGAAGCAATTACTCTCTGGCTGCTTGCTCACTACATTGATCAGTTTTAAAGTATACAGCTCAGTACATTGACGAGTTTTAATGTATAAACCTCTCCGACCCCGAGACACACTCGCATCCACTCTTCAGGTCGAGGTGATAAAGCGCACTGAGTGCAAGAAGGAGGTCATGGCGAAAGAGGACAACGCGGGGGACCGACGTCGTCCCCACCGCCCACGCTCCCTCTAGAGGAGGTGCCGCGCCCGCACACCGGGGACACCACCGGCGGAGCCGGAGACGTCGGAAGGACCGAAGGCAAACCGTGCTGCGTCCCGCAGTGAGGTCCAGGCGACGATCTGCATGGCCTGCATGGCGCCCTGGTGCAGCGACGACCCGCATCGCATCTGGTGAGCGAGGGCCTCGACCTCCATGGGTCCCGGTGCATTCTCTTTGCTACTTTTCTTCTTTTTCGCCGGCAGCCATGTCGGTCTCCTTTGGGATTGGGAGCTATTAGCACACGCACAGTATAAATAATGTCTGTAATGGATTGGGGGTTGTTAGCGCAGTATATATCTTTTCTGTGTTGGATTGGATACCGAAGAAGCTTGCATCCCTTTTTACAGTCTGATGGTGGGGTTTTTCCTCTTTTATGTTTAGGCATTTTAGTTCCCATTTTTCCATGTTATATGCACCTACACGTGCATGGCTTTTCAAGTACCAACTATGGGACTTGTGAGAATTATAGACCACTGATCATCTCCTATCTATCTACTACATGTATGCAGTTGCATTCCATGTGGCCATGTGTATGGCAGATAATGTCTGGAGAAGTTGCTGTGTCCTTCTGGCAAGGAGAGTGCCAGGGTACCATGAGTAATTCTTTACATACTCGGTGAACAGATTGAATTGAATTGCCCAACTTATGCATGAATATGGTACTTTCTAACCAGTGCCCTAGTGTGGCAAAGGATTTGTGGAGAAGCTTATTATAAACCTCTACACACCAGAAAACATGTTGGAGGGTTGCTGAAGTCTGGAGGTCCTGTTTCTTTTAGACATTGTACATCTCCATTAAGATGTTCTGAGTTCATATTTATAGCGACACACATTAGATGTAGGACATTGATTTATCTCTCGCGCTCTATATATTTTGTTCAAATCTGAAGTGGTTATCCTGTATTAGGCATCTTTTTGGGACGATCCATTGTACATATCTATTGATGTTGCTGAGGCTAAGACAGATCAATTTTCGACTTTGATACTTTATTCAATATCCGACATAATTTGTAGTTTAATCTGTTTCAAAAATTAATAAATTGAGAGAATGCATATTAACTTTGAAAGTACGTGCTATTTGTTATTTGTTGAAAATTATCGAGGGTTAAATATCAGAACTCAATAAAATTTGTATATGTTTGGACAAAGTTCAGAAGTTGGGCATTAAATTGTTTGATTTCGACCCGTGTCCCGACCTTGCGCGACATGGGGGACGAGGTCAAGGCGGCCTTCTTTGCCGCGCTGATGCAGGTGAGGGACATCGTCTCAGGACGTGCTGATGCAGGTGATGGAGGTGGCCTGGCCGCTGTAGCTCGAGCTCTTCGGTGGCAGTAGTTCTGAGTTCGGTAGCAGCACTAGCACATGGTGATGGCAACGCTGCCTCCGCCTCAGGTTTTTTTAATGTGGATATTAGTGATTTCTCTCCTATCCGTTGCTATATACCCACCCCCGCATTGAGATGTAGTAACACATTCATCTTAGAAATTAAAAGTTGATGACATTGAGGTGTAGTAACACATTCATCTTAGAAGATTGTATGTATAAATGTCCGTCCCATATTTATGAAATGGGCACCCCACATTTCAAAAATGTGGTTTGCTTATTAGAAAAACTATTCAGCATGTGTGATAAAAGATTTAATGTGCGGCGAGATGAGTAGGAGGGTTGAGAGAATGCGGCGGCGTTATTCTTCACATCTTTACGCCAGGCAGGGCAACGCGGCGTTCCTGACATCTTTTAGATGGTGATCTTAGGCGCGTATCTATATTTTTTGTGTTGTATCAAATATGCCCGGGAAAAAGATAAATTATTTCCTAACTACATTATTAGGAATACTAGTTTTTGTGCGTCAAACAATATATACATAGAGCTTTAGAAAAACAGTATATACATGGACATTTTGTTCTTATTTTTTTTGAACATATGGACATTTTGTTCTCACGTCCCGATCGATTCAACCACGTGCAAACGAATACTTACTAAATAATACAGAGCACATGGTTATTCTTTTTTTTTAAATCTTGTAGTATCCTCTGGCGCGTGAGTTTTAATGTATATGTGTTAAAAAAGGGAGTTTTAATGTATACAGCTCAGCTCATACGGAATCAAATCTCATGGCCTATCACGAGTTTTAACGTACGTAGCAAAACGAAGCCATTCTTCTCCGGCTGCTTGCTCACTACATTCATGAGTTTTAATGTATACAGCTCAGTACATTCACGAGTTTTAATGTATAAACCTCTCCGACCCCGAGACACACTCGCATCCACTCTTGAGGTCAAGGTGAACAAGCGCACGGAGTGCAAGAAGGAGGTCATGGCGAAACAGTGCAACGCGGGGGACCGATGTCGTCCCCGCCGCCCATGCTCCCTCTGGAGAAGGTGCCGCGCCCGCATGCTAGGGAGACCACCGGCGGAGTGGGAGACGTCGGAGGGACCGAGGCGAACCGGGCTGCGTCCTGCGGGGAGGTCCAGGCGACGATTTGCATGGCCTGCATGGCGCCCTGGTGCAGCGACAGCCCGCATCGCATCTGGTGAGCAAGGGCCTCCACCTCCACAGGTCCCAGTGTATTCTCTTTGCTAGTGTTCTTCTTTTTCACCGGCAGCCATGTCGGTCTCCTTTGTGATTGGGGGCTATTAGCACACGCACAGTATAAATCATGTTTGTAATGGATTGAGGGTTATTAGCACAGTTTATATCATTTCTGTGTTGGATTGGATACCGAAGAAGCTAGCATCCCTTTTTACAGTCTGATGGAGGGGTTTTTCCTCTTTTATGTTTAGGCATTTTAGTTTCCATTCTTCCATATTAGATGCACCTACGCGTGCATGGCTTTTCAAGTACCAACTATGGGACTTGTGAGAATTATAGACCACTGATCATCTCCTATCTATCTACTACATGTATGCAGTTGCATTACATGTGGCCATGTGTATGGCAGATCATGTCTGGAGAAGTTGCTGCGTCCTTCTGGCAAGGAGAGTGCGAAGGTGTTGGAACCGAGGATCGACGGACGATCAGACAAGAACACGAGGATACATTTGCTGGGCGACAAACGCCCGCGGCGACGGATGCCTTGCCGGCGACGAACGCCTTTTTCTCTCTTGTATTGCACTCGGCTCAAACCGAACAAGACACAATGCATCGGCTTATATAGCCCAGCACACACAGAGCCAGCCGCCACACTCGGCCACGCACGCACGTAGCACTCACTACCCTACAGGCACCTCCATATCCTGATGCACGCATGCGCTAAGCTATCTACATGCACAGCCACAACCACCACCATCTTATCCATGCACTAACTAACCTGCCGGCACACTCGCCAACGGCCCTGCCGTACGCGCTAGACTGGGCGCGCACACACGCACCCACACGCAACGGGGTTTATTTCTAACATACTCCCTAAACCACATCATCGTCGTCCGAGTTGATGCTGCTCCAGCCGTCATCGTCACGGCGGTGACCTAGCCCGTGGGCCCGACCTGGCGCACCGACGCCAGTCGCACCGTCCTCTGTCACGACTACGACGACACACACCGAGCTCCTTCTCTGCCGGTGACACACGCCTGGCGTCCCTCTGCATCCCGCACATTCAGTGCACACCCGGCGCGTCCGACGAGCCCGCCCGTACCAGTGCGTCCCGCACATCACGTGCGCACACAACGTGCCCGACGAGCCCGACCACACGACACGCCGTGGACTAATCGCGCCCCGCCTCCGCGTCTGCCATTCCCGACGCACTGATGCCGCCGGCTGCAACTACGGCCGATTTCTTCAAGCACGAACTCGAGCCACACCTGTTACAACGCATATGGGGGGTTCTTATACCCTGTGGCGCGCCAGGGCACGTACCCCTCGCCCGAGTCCACGCCGAGCGCCTGGTCCGGCCCGCTCTGCCCACTCCCGCGGCATGCACGCACACGTCCGGGTCGTGCGAGCCCGCCTAGGACCAACTCCACGCTCCCCCGATCTCGCCAACAGAACGCACACACGCTGCACTCGTGCACGGACACGCCCGTGCACACTACACGCACGCACACACACGATCCGTTGTGGACCCGACGCGCCCAGCACGCCCGGCGCGCGCCGATACGCGCGCCCAATGCGACAAGCTCGTCGCCATGGTTGCTGCCGCCCGACGCCACCGTGTGCTTCAAGCACGAGCCGCCGCAGATGTCGTGCAACGCGGCCACCTCGCCTGTCGCTGTCGTGCACCGCCGCCGATGCAGCTACCGCCGCGCTGCGCCCCGTCGAGCGCAACTCGCTGCCGCTGCCGAAATCCGCAGCTCCGTGAGCCGCCGTGCAGCGTCTCCGTGCCTCGCGCCACCGCGCTCGCCACGTGCCGCAGCCTCCATGTCTGCTGCGCAGCCTCCACGGTCGCCAATTGTTGAAACCGAGGATTGACGGACGATCTGCGGATGCCCCGCCGGCGACGAACGCCTTTTTCTCTCTTGTATTCCACTCGGCTCAAACCAAACAAGACACAATGAATCGGCTTATATAGCCCAGCACACACAGAGCCGGCCGCTACACTCGGCCACGCACGCATGTCGCCCTCACTACCCTACAGGCACCTCCATATACTGATGCACGCATGCACTAAGCTAGCTACATGCCCGGCCACAACCACCACCATCTTATCCATGCACTAACTAACCGGCCGGCACACTCGCCAACGGGCCTGCTGTACGGCACCCACACGCGACGTGGTTTATTTCTAACACAAGGTACCATGAGTAATTCTTTACATACTCGGTGAACAGATTGAATTGAATTGCTCAACTTATGCATGAATATTGTACTTTCTAACCAGTGCCCTCATTGTGGCAAAGGATTTGTGGAGAAGCTTATTATCAACCTGTACACACCAGAATACATGTTGGAGGGTTGCTGCAGTACGGAGGTCCTGTTTCTTTCAGACATTGTACATCTCCATTGAGATGTTCCGAGTTCATATTTATAGGGACACACATTAGATGTAGGACGTTGATTTATCTCTCGCGCTCTATATATGAAGTTCAAATCTAAAGTGGTTATCCTATATTAGGCATCTTTTTAGGACGATCCATTGTACATATCTATTGATGTTGTTGAGGCTAAGACAGATCAATTTTTGACTTTGATAGTTTATTCAATATTTGACTTAATTTCTAGCTTAATCCATTTCAAAAATTAATAAATTGAGACAATGCATATTAAATTTGAAACTACGCGCTATTTGTTATTTGTTGTTCATTATCGAGGGTTAAATATCACAACTCAATCAAATTTGTATCTGTTTGGACAAAGTTTAGAAGTTGGGCATTAAATTGTTTGATTTCGACTTGAGCCCCGACCTTGCGCGACATGGAGGGCGAGGACAAGGAGGCCTTCTTTGCCGTGCTGATGCAGGTGAGGGACGTCGTCTCAGGACGTGCTGATGCAGGTGATGGAGGTGGCCTGGCCACGGTAGTTCCAGCTCTTCGGTGGCAGTAGTTTTGAGTTCGGTAGCAGCAGCAGCAGATGGTGATGGCAACGCTGCCTCCACCTCAGGTTTTTTTAAAGTGGATATTAGTGATTTCTCTCCTATCCCTTACTATATACCCACCCCCCCCCCCCCCCCCCCCCCCGCATTGAGATGTACTCCCTCCGTTCCTTCATATAAGGTGTATTTGTTTTTTGATAAAATTCCACAATGTAAGGTGCATTTGTTCTAATTCCTCGTAATTCTGATCTTGGCCCTCCAGACAAAGGAAAGTATCTCTCCCCTGATTGCATGTATCTCTCCTTGTAGAGAAACAAAAGGAAACTATCTCTCTCCTGATTGTGTGTATCTCTTCTTTTCCTAGCCTAAATGATTTATTGCCGCTAATCAATGAATTAGACAAGGGTAATTTCGTTCTAAATAGTACATAATTATGTGCCTTGGTTAACATGCTGAAAATAATACACCTTAGATATTGGAATGGAGGGAGATAGTTAATGACATTTTTTTAATTAAAAACATTTAAGATTGTATGTATAAATGTCCGTCCCATATTTACGAAATGGGCACCCCACATTTCAAATACGTGATTTGCTTATCAGAAAAAACTATTCAGCGTTGGTGATAAAGCATTTAATCGTGCGGCGAGATGCGTAGGAGGGACGAGAGAATGCGGTGGCACGATCTAGATCACCCCATTTCCGCAGCAGGGCGATGCGGGGTTCCTGGCAACTTCTCGATGGTGATCGGATGCGCGTATCTATATTTTTTGTGTTGTGTTACCCAGGAAAAAGATAAATTATTTCCCAACTACATTGTTAGGAACGCTGGCTTTTGTGCATCAAATGATATATACATGGAGCTCTAAAAAGTAACATCTACAAGGACATTTTGTTGTCACGCCCCGATTGATTGAACCATGTGCGAACGAATACTTACTAAATAATACAGAGTATGTAGTTTTTTTAAATCCTTTTATGCGTGAGTTTTAATGTATATGTGTTCAAAAAAAGTGTTTTAATGTATATCGCTCAGCTCATACGGGATGAAATCTCATGGCCTATCACGAGTTTTAATGTACGCAGTGAAACGAAGCGATTCTTCTCCAGCCTGGCCGCTGAAGCTCCAGCTCTTTGGTGGCAATACTATTTAGTTCGGTAGTAGCAGCAAATGGTGATGGAGACACTGCCTCCACCTCAGGGGTTCGCCTCTGGGATGAATATGCAGCAGCAGATACTGATGGAGCTGCCTCCTGCACAGGGGATCACCGCCGGGATGGATATGCAGGAGATACCTCTGCCACCGGGGTTCGCCACGGGGATGGATATGGAGCAGATGCATATGGTGATTCCTCAGCCACTAGGGTTCGACGACGAGACGGGGATGGCGATGCAGCAGTTGCTTATGGCGATGCCTCCGTCACCGGAGATTCCTGCCGGGCTGCAGACGAACACCGGTTTTTTGTACCCGTACTGAAACGATGAGATCCAAACCCGTGTTCATCCCTTCAAGTGAAAGCATTCAACAATGGACGATAGTTCATCAATGTTTTGTCGTCTAGTTACATCTAGATGAAATCTTTCGTCAAATTTTATGTCCTTTCTGTATAATGAATAATTAATGGCTAAATCTGTATTGTCCTGTTGCTGGCTGCTGGCATTTAATGAATACAAATAGCTTAGCTGGCACCATTATACAACGATCTATGTGCAAAATCTTTGGTGTTTGTGTTTTCAACATCTAATAGATGTCAGCTAAGATGACGTCAGCAGATAAACAAAAGCGCCATAGTTCTATTGGTTGTATGTTTTTCTGTTTTCTCATTGTATTTTTGTTTTTCGTCAACGACAGAAAAATCCGCTCAAACAAATATGCCACGAGAGCTAAGGTTCAAACTGGAGACCCCTTGTTGGTTCTGGCATGCACAAACCGGACTAGAGTAAAATCAATTTTATGCACGGCTAGGCTGCATCGTGTCGCTGATGCGTGGTGCGATCTGATTCGCAGTGCTCCGGTGCCATCTAGAGCGACATGCGGTGTGCTACTGGATTTTTAGTCAGCAAGGTACTAGTGTTTACTTCTTTTCTCAGTGGACACACACGTTCAATACTAGGGATGACTTAACATGGTAAAAAGCACCCGAGTGACAAAGTAAGCATTTTTCTTTAAAAATATCAGTGAATAAATTGTAGAACAAGACGAATAGGTTTTTTAGGACAATGTGAATAGTTTTTAAAAATTCATGATGAACATTTTTATAAACGAAAAAATGAGCATTTTATAACTATGCAATATCCATTTTTTAAATGTGGTGACCATTTTTGAAACACATGATTAAAAACTTGTATAACTTGTGAAATGTTCTCAAAATGCAACAAACATTTCATATAAGACAGTGAATACATTTTAAAACAGGTTGAACATCCTTTCAAATGCTTTGAACATTTCTAGAAAATACGTGATGTACATTTTGGAGCATGGTGACTATATATGAACATTTTTAAGTAACCGATGAAAAAACTAAGAATAAAATTCTGAAATTAAAAAATAAATAAGATAATGATAAAGGAAAGAAAGAATGTAAAACAGAAAGACAGAAAAAGGACAAAATGAACGGAAACACAGAAAAATTTAATAATATTTGTGAAATAAAAAAATGTCCATAAATTTGGAAAAATATCATGATTATTTTTCTAAACTGAAACATGAATTAAAAACATGATTTGTTTTAAATTTCATTATTTTGAAAAATGATAATGACATTTTATAAGTAATAAAAATGTAAAACTACCATAAATGTTTTATAAATGTGGATATGAACCTTGCTGACAACCTTGCGCCCACCACTACTTGCAATCATGCTGTAGGCATGTAGTTGCAAAGATGTTCACCCTGTTTTAAAATGTAGTCACTGTCTTATATAAAATGTTTGTTGTATATAGTTCCTCAATGTTTTGAACATTTAATATAGTTCCTCAATGTTTTGTCGTCTACTTACATCTAGATGAAATCTTTCGTCAAATTTTATGTCGTTTCTTTATAATTAATAATTAATGGCTAAATATATCTTCTCCTGTCACTGGCTGCTGGCATTTAATGAAATACAAATATCTCAGCTGGGATTATTATACAACGATCTATGTGCAAAATGGTGTTATTTTTTCCACATCTAATAGACGTCAGCTAACATGATGTCAGCAGATAAACAAAGTGCCATAGTTGTATTGTCTTTTTTTCTGTTTTCTCATTGTATTTTTGTTTGTCATCAACAACAGAAAAATTTGCTGAAACAAATATGCCACGAGAGCAAAGGTTCAAACTGGAGACCCCTTATTGGTGAAGGCATTCACAAACCGGACTAGAGTAAAATCAATTCTATGCACAGCTAGGCTGCGTCGTGTCGTTGATGCGTGGTGCGATCTGATTTGCAGTGCTATGAATGGGCAAAGGAGAAGGCCTTGCCGCCGGGCGTGAAGACGACAGCGGCCACCTGGGCGCCGGTGAGCACGGCCTGCTCGCTGGCCTTGTTGAACTGCCCCCGCTAACGCACATACCGGGCGTCCTCCTTGATGATCCGGCGGGGGATGGTCTTCTACCGGCCGTTGCCACCCTTCCTCTTGGCCACAATCGCTCGCTCTTTCACGGTAGAAATGAAGGAAGTAGAGACAGGAGGTGGATGAAGATCCCTCGGGGTCTGGGGTGGGGTGGGGGAGGAGGTTATATAGCAGCGCTGGGTACTGCATTGAAACTCATGCTTGGTACGGCCTGGTACGTACCGTATCACCTTTTCTGGCCTGGTATGCTGCACTACCCTCTTTGCCGCACGATTGGTACGTGAGCAGCTCATGTACGCGTACTGAGCCAAATGTGTCAGTACCCAGTGGCATTGTACAACACACGAAATGTGCGCGTACTAACCCAAGTGTGTCAGTACACCGGCTACAGTGCGAACTTGTTCACGCTCGGCGGCTGCACCGATCACATATTTTTCTGCATGTCCAACATAGGCACCACGGATTTTCTGATGCATGCATGTATACAAATCTCACCCCATACATAGCCACCTCTTAATATGACAAAGGTCTATTTTATGACAAAATGAAGCACCAAGTGATACAAACTGTTGGGGCAAACCCCTGACCACCTCGCCACTCATCTCCTCTCACTCGCTCGGACGAAGGTGAAAGAAGGAGCACATTGAAAAAAAAATCGGCGCACAAACGCCCCTCCGCATGAACGGCCTTCGTTTACTGGGCACATACCCCGGCTAAGTGGCACACACAGCGGCTCGGCAACTCACTGACACAGCGATCCGTACATAAGGGAGGGGGGGTTATACCCGTCACACACACGCATGACCAGGCCACGGCCACACACACCTAACACATGCACGCACGGATCACCCGGCCACTAACCCAACTAACTAGTAGGCCGCTAACAACCCTATCCAGCTGATCTGATCCATGCACTAACTAACCTCACGCATGCAGGTCTACTCACCTGGCCGGCACATACTCGGCCACTACCTATGACCCAGCTAACTACACGCACGCACATATCCATCTGATGCATGCAGCTATCTAACTCATGCTCACACCACGCACACTGGCACGGCCACCCACCGGCGCCTCCCTAGACCTAGGCAACTTGTGGTTTACTCTAACACAAACACTATGAGCACACACTCAGTCTCTACATGGATAGGATGCACATATACAAATAAACAAGGCAGCAAATAGCAAATTCACACAAGACAAAAGCTATGCCTAAGGGATGAAAGAAAACCAAATGATCGAACCATCGATCAACAGATTACATCAACAATCGTATCCGCCACAAGAACAACGATGTTCTGCAACAGCAACCCCTTCAGGAAGGAAATGCCAATCTAGCGCCACAGTCATTGGATCAATCTACTGAAGGCGAGATTCTATGTCTGAGCATATCAAAGCAATGTCATCAACAAGGAGACGACACGTCATCTATCAACAAGGCCAGATTCAGAGTTCACTTATTGCTGAAGCAATGTCTGTTCGAGAGTACGTCATTTTTGTGAAGATCAGAGGCTGCCCTACACACTTGGTCTAGCCGTATTGTGAGTTGAAGATGCCCACGAGCCTGCGTGGTCTTGGGAAAGGGGTCAAGGGATTGGAAGATCTTGGCTTGCACCTCGAATTTCTTGCCTAGGCCATTCACCACCTTTTAAGTGAGCGCCCGATCAGAGATGGGCTCGCCCTGGTCCGTGAGAGCATTAGCGAGGCGCTTGAGGCAGCCATACTAGGCCGCGATGGTTGTTACATCGACATGGCACGATTTATTTAGAATAATACAATAATTGTCAGAAGAAACTATTAGACTCTGTGTGAACTTAGACTTTGATTGTGTGAGGATTTGTCTTTTTCTCCTCGGTAGGGGAAGCCAATGTTCGGCCCGACCTCCTGCATCCCGGCGACGAACTCCTGCAGCAGTGCCATCTCCATGAGCATATTCCGCATCCCCATTACTACTCAGGTGGCAGCAGCGGCTTGGTCATTGTAGCCCCTATTGTATCTCCACCTCGGCGGCCAAACCTTGACGAGGAGGGATCACCATAAGCATCTGGTGCATGTCCACTCCCAGGGATGAAGCCAGCTGTTGGAGGTATCGAAGTCAAAGGTGGTGGCACCCAAGAGCTGGAGCAGTGGTGGTGGAGGCAGGGCCACCAGGAGCTTGTGGCAGATATCGATGTGATAGGCCTCCATGAGAACCTGGTTGGCGCATACGGTGACGGCAGCCTGCACCTACATGAGTGCGGCGACCAAGGCCGCCATTTCCTCATACCCCATGCCGTGCATGTCAGGATCGAGCCACGCGGCAATCTGGTCCCCCGCGGCGCGCTCCTTGGCCAGGGCCTCCTCCGCGTGCTTTTCTGCTTCTTCCTCTCTGCCAGCTCTATGTGCATCTCGCTGTGCTGCTGGTGCAGCGTCTGCATCCTGTTGTCGGCGGCGGCCCCCTGAAGCTCCGGGCCGTCCCCGGGCATGAAACAGTTGACGATGGTGTCGATGGACGAATGGCCGTAGGGGAAGGCCTTGCAGCTGGACGAGAAGATGACGGCGGCCACCTGGGTGTCGGAGAGCATGGTGAGCGTGCTGGCTTTGCTGAACAGCCCCTGCTTGCGCTTGGAAAAGCACACATGCCGGGCGTCGTTCTTCATGATCCGGTGGAGTTCTTCCGGCAGTTGCCACCCTTCGCTTGGCCGACATTGCTCGCTTGCTTGCTCGCTCGCTCGGGATCAGGCAGAGTACACATACACAATGTTGCAGTACGGGCGTACATATTTCCTTATAGAAGAAATATATGCGCATACCGACCCTATATAACAATTATACACTTTCCCGGTGGCATCCTAGAGCCAAATGTCAGTACCTACCCATGTGCACACAGTGCGTTCATGCTGGGGTGGCGGCTGCATTGATCCGGCGTGTCGTAGTAACGATTCACATTGTAGTATGCTTCGGAGGGCAGCGGCTCATGCAAGTATTGTTTGACGCACAAACGGTAGCGTTCCTTCTGTTGTAGAAGGCAAGCAAGGACAAATAAAGTGTCCAAATAATTCACTATTTTTGTTGCAATGTGGATGACTGATACCTCCTGCGAGGCATCCCTCCCATACAACTGATCACATGTTTTATTTTTCAACACTCTCCCTTAATCAATTCGTCATGTTATATTGCAAACTAATAACATCTCCAGAAACCCTGGGAAAAATTAAGGAGAAACATTAAAATATATGCCATTGAAAACTTCTTTAAAACCTAGTGGGAAAAATATAAGAAGAAACCAATCTGACATAGATCCGCACTTGTATTTATATTGTCTCATTAAAAAGCTTATATGAGAAATATCAATTCCCTGAACCTCATTCTAGAATGTAAACATTGGTAGAGACAATATGAATATCACAATAATTTATTTGCATATTATCCTCTTACATTTATGTAACTCGCGATGATAAATATAACCCATAAGCAATACAAGTGCCACTATCTTGGTTGTTAAAGATAGCTTATTCAAATGAATCTGCACATAATCTCAGATGTTGCCAGTCTTTTGATGCTTCAGATAAAATAATGACAACAAAATAATCACTTGAAGGACCCCATTTAGAGTATATTCTGAAGTGGAATACTCTTCCAGTAAATCAAGACTTTCCTATGACATTCTTGGGATCAAATTATTAGCCAGTATCTGGATACACCATAGTCCCATCTTAACATTCCCGATAGAATTAATCAAGTCCTGCTGTGTCTTGGATATATCTGAGGATATTCCTTACACCAACCATAATACCTTTTGTTGGGGATCTACTCTCAATAAATTGCCAACAAATATAATGTCGGGCCTGACCTATTTTGCAGGATATATGAGTGCTCCGATGGTATTTAAATGTGGAACTTCAGGTCCACTATCCCGTCACTGTCTCCCAAATGGGTTTGTATCCCATGTAAGGTATAATATGACTATACGTGTCTTTGATATATCCATATTGAACTTTTCCAATATTTTTAGATATATAAAGACTGATATACATTTATTCCCATGGGAATATGCTCAAGCTATAAACTTAGCATCATTATGTTTGACCCAAATATTTTTTTAAATGATTGTGTCTATCTCATATGTCTTGTATAGACATTGATGATAAGATCATCCACATCACAAAGATGATGTAAATCCAATTCAGGATATCTTCATGAACACACATCAATAATTACTAGTATTAGGGTAATCCTTATTAAGGAGTAACTCACTTAGTCAGTTGTACCACACAACTCTCCGGCCTCTTCAGAGTTATAGAATGACTTCTAAAGCTTCATACTAATATGTTGTGATTTGTCATTGGATTCAGAATACTAAGCCCTTTCGATGACTTCAGTATATATATCCGAACTGAGTGATCCATGTGAGTATGTAGCCACTACATACATCAACCGCATGAATATGTACTGACATTTCAGTATAGAAACATAATTACACTCATGCTGAGGAGGTATACTACATCGTAAACGATGTAGGGTCTCTATGGAAACCCATACGCTACAAGCCTCGCTTTCTCACCAAGTCATCTATTTTCGTTTCCGAACAAAAACTAACTTCTCTTCTCTATAGAAGATACTTATGAGGAGAAGGTTTAACTATGGTAAACACCTATCTTTTGATGAGCGAGTGCAACTCTTACTAAATTGCTTCCTCTCATTTGAACCAATATAAATGCAAACAACACTCTCCATGGATTACGGTTCAGGGCCCAAAAGGATTTCTGGAATTCTCAAGAAACAATATATGTCGACAAATGTAGACTTCTCATATGTGATTCTCGTGAATAAATATCAGTTTTGGAATTCTTGTTATGCCTCTTAACTCCCCTTGATTTCCCATAAGAACAGAGTCGAGGTGTTTCGATGACCCAACACCTAAGGTTCAATCACATTTACTCAATGAGGAGACCATATCCTCTATTTCACGGAAACAAACGAGAACTTAATCTCATGTGACCAAAAGTATCCCCCTCTTTCTCTCTTCTAGGGATACTAGTGGTTATTAGGTACCTCCACTCGTTTTCGTACTAGACTTCAGCGACACCTTTGTCATCAGTAAATGTATATGACAGATGATTTGCAATATGTTGCAGATTTCTCATAACCTAACCTCTAGTTCTGTTTCTTAAGTAGGTGGACAAAATGTCTACGACATTTCTTATGCATTTCCTGGAATTCTATGTGGTACATTTCTCATCTCCCCCTAAAGCCAGAAAATGTCCTTATTGCAAAAGGAATTGGTGCACGGGCTGCGAGTAACTTCATCACTGAATGTTAATGTATTTGACAGATTAACAATCATATCACATTTATTCCTCACATAGATCCCAAATATATGTGAAGGCCCTTGATGAAGGCTGGAGTGGTGATATCGGTATTCAACTGAATTACCACAGATGGGAAATACTTCATGGATTTCCACTTAAAAACTACAAGGGGACTCAGTATTATATGCATTTGATCACATTTAGACCAAATATGCGGTGTGTGAGACCGCGTGTTTGTGAACATGTTTGCAATAGCCATTCGTAAATGGCAGTGAGTTGAGGGGAGAGTAACTTGGTGCTAGCTAGCTAATAATAGTCCACATTAGGATGTGAATTACTGGATTTTTCATTACTTGTCATTTCATTCAGAGCATGATACATACTTATTTTAAAATGATAAACGGGATACATACATATGAATTAGCAATGTTGGATATCATGTAATAATGTTGATTACACCTCATGCATGAAGTGTGGTTTAAATTAGCTACTCAGTGATGCATGCGAATATGAGGGATACAGTATTAACACGTAAATAACTTGTTGCCATGGATTGTAGCGATGCTTAGGCTGGTCGTAGTGGGGAGTATCATATTACTAGTGTATGATATAATACATCTGTAATGCATAGTATCATATATTAGTATCACAGGTAGTATCATAGCTAGGTCCAGGGTTCAATTACCTCAAGCTAGCTCAGCGCAAGTTAAAGATGATTATCATTGGTACAGATGTCATTAACACATTTTTAGAAAAATGTAATTAACACTTTTAAGAATAAATGTAATTAACCCTTGGCCATGAAGCATCATGAGCTATTATTTCGAGGGCCGTAGAAATGAACTGTGATGGGCCGAGAGTGTTCTAATTAAAAAGGCTAGGGCCCAGAGAGATCAGCTCTTCATGAACTCTTTTTTGGAAGGCAAGCTCTTCATGAACTCTTGATGCATGCTCCGCTTTCAAACACAAAACTATCCAGCGCATGCATGGACATTAATTTCGTGAATTTATTGTCAATCAGTTACATATGCATCTTCTAAGTCGGCCGCGTCAAGCTTTTGTTATATATTACAATGCATCTACCTAGATCTGGATGATATATTTCCTCAGTCATTATGTTCTCTCCTAATCATATTAATAATTAATCAATGGCGTCTAATAGTTGGAATTTAGTTTATATGAAGAAGATGCCTACGCCAGCAGGGTTGGCCGCCACGATGGATTTGGTGCAGCTGGACATTCCTCAGCTGCCTGAGTTCGACACCTGGATAGAGAAGGAGATACGCACTTGCTTATGTCTTTACCGCCGCCTCACCGGAACTTCCCACCGGGATGGAGATGGTGTAGCAGTCGCTTGAGCCGAACGTCGGCTTCCTGTATTGAGAAGAAGATAAGATCCAGACCCAATCCGAGTCATGGTGAACATTTCGTGTAAATACGAGGTGAACATAACTCATAATGTTGGGTTTTTTCCCAAAAATGCCTTGAACAATTTTTAAAAATGTGGGAGCATTTTTAAGAGTGATGAAATTAATTAAAATTACACAAAGATTTTCTTCATATGTTACATACATTTTCATAAAATTGTGTGGAAAAACATTTATATGTTGTGAACATTTCTCCTATAAACCTCTCTACACTACCGCTGTTCTAGGTTGTTCTCGGCATGCATGCAATCTGGCTCACACAATCTTCCTTGCTGGCCCGATTTTACGGCACTGCCAAAAATAAAGATCCCTAGGCAGCTCTTGCAGAAGCAGATATGACGGGCATCCTCCAGCTCGATCCGGTGAATAACGGTCTTCTTCCTCCCTCGCTCAGAGAAAGGGACGAAGAGGAGTATGTATGGCTACGTCTCGGGGTCGGGGGGTTTATATAGCAAGCGGCCAGTGAGGAATCGCTTCACTGAGCTACGTACATTAAAAGTCGTGAAAGGCCATGAAATTCAATTCGGTATTCGCTGAGCTGTGTACATTAAAACTCACGCGTCAAAGGATAACTACATGCACCAACTAAAAATTTCTAGCTCTGAACAACTAAAAATCATAAACTTGAGCCTAAAAAAATTGCAAGATATGAACAACTAAATATCATGAACCTGAGCATGAAAAAAAGGCAAGACCGGAACAGCTAAAAATCATGAACTTGTGCATGAAAAACATGCATCTGAACAACTAAAAAGTCACGAAGTTAAGCATGAAAAAATTACAAGATCTGAACTATGAGAAGGCATGTACTTGAGCATGAAAAAACATGAAAACTTATATAGTACTACTATGATAATTGAACCAACTAATGCATAGATCTTCCACGGAACCTGTGTTGGTGTCTAGCCCTAGCTCTCCTCCTCACCTTCAGCTCTCTCTCTCGCACAGACGTAGAAGAAAGAAGCAAGAAGAACGAGAAGAACACAGCAAGAGTTTGCCCCGGCGCACGTACGCCGCCGGCCGCACGAACGGCCGTTTATATTTCCCTCGAGCAACAAACTCAAGATCGATCTGTTACAACGCAGGGGTATTTATACCCTGGGACTCACCGGGCACGTACCCACGTCCCAGATCACGCTGAGCACCCGATCCGGCCCGCGCCATCCACGCCCCCCGGCGACATGCACGTACATGCCCAGGTCGTGCGCGCCCAGGGCCGGTCCTGAGATTTCGGGGCCCCGGGGCGAACTAAAAATTTGGGGCCCTTAATGTATATACACTTATTGTAATATATGTATATCTATGTATATTTTTCTCAAAATAATGTATGAATAAATTATTACTAGTAACACTTAAATGCATCCAAAATTAGTATGTGTATCATATAAGTTATACATATTACCTTAAAATTTCTTCTAAAATTCCTCAATGCAAAGTCACATATGATGGGGTCGATGTCAATCCCATCCAATAATTTCTTCTCGATGCATAATGTAGCCAAAACATAACCTCTACTGAGTCATTGTTGACATCAAATAATTCTTCAATAATTCAACTTCGAAAAGCTTCTTTCGGCCGATGCGACCGTCACAAGCACAGTAAATAAGATGTGATAGATAATGGAGGTATTAGGATAAGAATCAACTACTCTGGCATGCTCGAAAATCTCCAGAGCAGACATTACGCCATCTGGCAAAGTGAATCTCATAATCATCAATTCAGAAATAAGATTGTATACCTCAACATCAGATGAACCATTAAGAGAGAAAGTTTCTGCAAATTTAGTGCAACATTCTTCAAGTTCATTGTCACTTAATGACATCCGGGTGCCCGAGCTCAATAAAAATCCGAATATATCTTTAAACACCATGAGTTATTTGAATCTATCATTCAAATAAGTGATCGCCATATCAATCAAAACATTAAAATATTTCCTCTTACCGGAGGACGTCATAATAACACACACAATGATGAAAACAAAACAATTTGTTCTATCAATTATTGAAAGTGCCGGCTATGCATCAACGGAATTTTTTTGTATCAATATTATATGAATATACCTCAATACCTGACGGAGTGATGATTAAACTTCAGTGCGTGTGCGTATACAATACACAGGGGTCTGCACAGCGCCTAGAGCCTGCAGAGGATTGAGAAGAGAACAATTGAGCAAATGCAAAACAGGGCCCCGGAATTGAGATCAGCGGCAAACGTACACAAATTAGGAAGGAAATTACCAGAGAGCTGGGGGCGGCCAGGCGGGAGTGCATGTGTGCGTGCACGACGGCGTCGGCGGCCAACAGCTAGTCTGGGACCTTAGAGTCGTTGCGTGACTCCGCCTGATGGAATGGTCGAACAGAAGGAAGGAAATCGCCCATGCAGCTAATTGATCGCTTTTTTTTACGTGAAAGGAAATTCCGCTGATTGCTGGCTATCAAACACTCGATCGCTGGTCCCCGCAAAAAAAAAAACACTCGATCGCTGGGATCGGGAGATCGAGCTGCGGCTCCCTGGGACGCGTCTGCCTAATATGGGCCATAGGCCTATAGCTTAACAGGGGGCCCGGGGCGGCCGCCCCCTGCCCCTCCCCAGGGCCGGCCCTGTGCGCGCCCGCCAGGTGTGACTCCAACGCTCCCCCAATTCCCGTCAACAGAACACGCACACACTACACGCGGCTAATACATGCATGCACTCACGTCTAGCTAGCTCACGTATGCATGCACGGCTTATTTGTCTAACATTCACCCACCCTAAGCCGTGGCCTAGAGGAGTCCGCCGTCTTCGACTCCGACGACGTCCACCAGCAGTGCACGCTCCGCCGCCGGCTCCCTCCGCAGCTTGGGGCAGTCCATCTTGAAGTGGCCGCGCTCGCCGCACTTGTAGCAGCGCCGGCACCGGTTCCCACCGCTGCTCGACGCCACGCTCTTGTCGTCGTCGTCGTCCCGAGCACCGCCGTGTCGACGCTCCCGTGCTGCCCACTGCGCCGCCGTCATGAGGAGCTGCTCACCCGCGCGCTCGCCGCCGTCTTGTCCACGGCGCCGGACCCACTCCTCGAACGCGCGCAGCCGCCCGAGCGCCTCGTCGAATACCATCGTTGTCACGTCGTGGAACTGCTCGATGCCGGCGACGACGGGGAAGAGGCGATCCGGCACCGTATCCAGCAACTTCTTGACAAGTGCTGCGTCGCCCAGCGTCTCCCCGAGGTTGGCGTACCTCGACGCCATCGCCGCGAGCCTCCCGCCATACACGTTGAGCTCCTCGCCGTCCGCCATCTTCAGGCGGTCGAATTCGCCGCGCGTCGTCGCCAGCCTCGCCGCGCGGACCCGATCGGCGCCGACGAACCTCACCTTCAAGGAGTCCCATACCTCCCTGGCGGTGAGCTTTGTCGACACTTGCAGCAACACGTTCTCCGGTAGCGCTCCGAGCAGCAACGCACGCGCCGTCATGTCCTTTCGCGCGTTCACTGCCGCATCGCCTGGCACCACCGCATCCCACACGGTGTGCACGTCGAGTATGGCCTGCGCCTTGATCGCCCAGACGGTGTAGTTGTCCACCCTGAGCAACGGCATCGCCATCGACGCCGATCCGCCCGCGCCTCCGCCATGAGGGACGAGCGCCATGGTCGCCGGTGATCGCCCGAACCGAAGCTCTGTATACCAATTGTTGGTGTCTAGCCCTAGCTCTCCTCCTCACCTTCAACTCTCTCTCTCTCACACAGACGGCCGTTTATATTTCCCTCGAGCAACAAACTCAAGATCGATCTGTTACAACGCAGGGGTATTTATACCCTGGGACTCGCTGGGCACGTACCCACGTCCCAGATCACGCTGAGCACCTGATCCGGCCCGCGCCATCCATGCCCCCTGGCGACATGCACGTACATGCCCAGGTCGTGCGCGTCCGCCAGGACCGACTCCAACGCTCCCCCAATTTCCGTCAACAGAACAGCACACACTACACGACAGCTAATACATGCATGCACTCACCTCTAGCTAGCTCAGGTATGCATGCACGGCTTATTTGTCTAACAACCTGCACGAATTTTTTTTGGACATCACTGTGACAACGAACTAAACGATTGATTCACGTCCATGTCTTCTTCTCCTCAGTACGGGAAGCCGCGATTCGGCCCGAGCTACTGCTGCGATATGTCCATCCTGGTGGGGAACTCCGGCACCGTTGGCAGCATGGCCATCAGCATCAGCTCTATCTCCGTCCAGGCGGAGATCCAGTGCCGCCATGTGCTCACCCCCCCCCCCCCCCCCCCCCCCTCCCCCGTGGAATCCTTGCTGCTGACGAATCAACATGTGCATCCCGCCGGCGGCAGCATCACCATCTGCATCTCCGTGCCGGCAGCGAACACCTGTGCTGGATGCATCGCCATCTGCATCTGCTGCACGCTTGCATGAGCTGCTGCTACCGAACTCAAGGATGTAGAATTTTTTAGCATATGCACCCGGCCCTTGTTATCCTGGCTACTCTAATGTTGCTTTGAGATCTGTACTACACAACTAACTAACTACATTAAAATTTCTCTTTTTTTGTTTCTGTCATATAAAACATGTATTAAACTTTAAACTTTGCGGCACAACAAATCTTTCTACCTAGAATGTGGGATGAGACTTTCAGATTTTTTGGTACAACATAAATACTAAAAAAAAGATTTTTGAATCAAACAAATCTCATTTTCCTATTTCTATTGGAAGAAAAATTATGAATGTTTTCACGCACATACTAGTTATAAAACTTTGTTGTGCTGCAAAGTTTGAAGTTCAAAACATGTTCTATATGAGAAACAAAAAACAGAAAAATACTTGCACGAATCGCGATGGAGAAAATGAGCTGCTAGATATGAAGGGCCCAGGTGCATATGCTCGAAAACATGTTTTCGACGAACCTGGTTGATAAGCCGGGGTACCGAAGAGCTGGGCTGGCGGCAGCAGCGGGGGCACCTGGAGGTTAAGGCTGATGTCGACCTGAAAGGCCTCCATGAGAACCTGGTTGATGCGTCCGGCGGCCTGCTCCTGCATGAGCACTGTGGCGAACACCGCCATGTCCTCATACCCCATCCGTCTGCTCACATCGAGGTTGACCCATGCTGCAATCTGGTCCCCGCAGCGTGCTCCTGAGGCAGGACCTCGTCCGCGCTCTTCATCCGCTCTGCCAGCTCTGTGCGCACCTCGCCATGCTACCGGCGCAGCGTCTGCAACCAGTTCTTGTCGGCGGCGCCGTCCCCCACCCTGAAGTGGTTGGCGAGAACGTCTATTGATGAATGGCCGAAGGAGAAGTCCTTGCCGCCGGGCGTGAAGCCGACAATGGCCACTTGGGCGCCGGTGAGCAGGGCCTGCTCGCTGGCCTTGTTGAATAGCCCCCGCAAACGCTTGGAGAAGCACACATGCTGGGCGTCGTCCTTGATGTTCCGGCGGGGGGGGGGGGGGGGGGGGGGGGCTATATAGCAGCGGCCGGAGAGGAAATCGCTTCGCAGGTACTGCATTGAAACTCATGCTTAGTACGGCCTGCTATGTACTGTATCACCTGTTTCCGGACGCTGCACTACCCTCCTTGCAACACGATCAAGGTGAAGAAGCAAACGGAGCGCAAGCAGGAGGTCATGGCGAAGGAGCACGACGCGGAGGACCAGATAGCGGCTTGGGTCCACCTGATGAAGGTGAAGGACATCGTCTCCGAACGCGCCAAGGTTCTCCTTGAGGCGATTCACGTCGATATTGAGCCGCATGGCCAAGGTGGCCCCTCCGCTGCTACCGCAGCTCTTTGGTGGCAGTACTTTTGAGTTCGGTAGTAGCAGGAGATGGTGATGGCGACGCAGCTTCCGCCTCAGTGGTTTGCCTCCGGGATGAATATGTAGCAGCATATGGTGATGGAGCTGGCGGGATGGATATTCTGGAGATGCCTCCGCAACCATAAAACTTCGGTCAACCATTAACGCGAAAAGGTGGGGTCCAGGGACTCTTCGGCCCACGATTGACCAAAGAGTGCTCTTCGGCCAACGGGAGGTTGAAGAGTTCTTTTCGGCCCAGTTGGGGCACTCTTCGGCCAACGCGAGGCCGAGGTGCCTACTTCGGTCAACTGCCGGCCGAAGAGCCACTCTTCGGCCACTGGGAGGCCGACGGGGTGCTAGTTTTGCAAATAACTAGTTAGCACTGCTAATTTCCGAAATTGCTGTAAAAAACATGCTACTTTTGAAAAAAAAATCCGGGTTTCGCCGCGGGGATGTATATGGAGAAGATGCAGATGGCGATTCCTCAGCAGCATGGGTTCGACGACGAGATGGGGATGGCGTTACAGCAGTTGCTTATGGCGATGCCTCCGTCACCGAAGATCCGTGCTGGGCTGGAGACGAACGCTGGCTTCCTGTTCCGATACTGAGAAGATGAGGTCCAAACACTTGTCCATCCGTTCAAGTGAAAGCATTCAACAATGGACAATAGTTCGTCAATATGTTCTGGTCTAGTTACATCTGGATGAAATCTTTCGTCAAATTTTATGTCGTTTCTTTATTATCAATAATTAATGGCTAAATCCGTATTGTCCTATCGCTGGCTACTGGCATTTAATGAAATACAGACATTTTCTCAAATGTACTACACACGTTCGCGGGCTACAGGATTTTGAGTCAGCAATGTACTAGTGTTGATTTCATTTCTCAATGGACACACACGTTCAATACTAGGGATGACTTAACATGGTATAACAAGGACTTCAGTGACAAAGTAAGCGTTTTTCTTTTTTTTTTTAAATCCGTGAATAAATTGTAGAACGAGGTGAATAGTTTTTTTTTTAAGATTATGTGAATAGTTCTAGAAAAATAATTGTGAACATTTTTATAAAGTAAAAAGTGATCATTTTTATTACTATGCAATATCCGTTTTTTAAATGTGGTGACCATTTTTGAAACACATCATGAAAAACTTGTATAACATCATGAAATGTTCTCAAAATGCAAGAAACATTTCATATAAGATGGTGACTACATTTTAAAACACAATGAACATATTTTTAATGCTTTGACATTTTCTAAAAAAAATATGTGATGTACATTTTAAAACATGGTGAACATATTTTCAAAATACACTATGAACATTTTTAAGTAAACAATGAAAAAACGACAATCAACAGAAAAAAAACTAAGAAATAAAATTCTGAAATTAAAAGCTAAATAAGATAATGATAAAAGGGAAGAAAGAAGGGAACATAGAAAGAAATAAAATTAACAGAAACACAGAAAATTAAAAAATAATCATGAAATTAAAAAATGTCCACAAATGTGGAAAAAGATCATGCTTATTTTTCGAAACTGAAACATGAACTTATTCTTTAAAAAAATCATAATTTTGGAAAATGATCATGACTTTTCTAAAAAGTAAAAATGAAAAAAATACCGTGAATATTTATAAATGTGGAGATGAAACTTGCCGACAACCCTGCTCCCAACACTAATTGCAATATCGCTGCAGGTACGCAGTTGCATTTCGAGCGTGGATTTCCAACTAGGACAAAAAGTGGTCGGACTCGGTTGTGTATCGAGGGTAGACTTGCAACTCAGACAAAAATGGGTCGGGCCCTATTTACAGCTAACATTTTAATTCATAATATGATAAATACTATGATAATGGAGAACCCGGGGAGATGGGTCTTACATCGACCGGTCATGATTTATTTATAATAATACAAAAACTATTAGATTCTGTGCGAAGTTAGACTTTGATTCTGTGCGGATTTGTCTTTCTCTCCTCGGTAGGGGAAGCTAGCATTTGGCCTGAGCCCCTGCATACCGGCGACGAACTACTACAGCATCGCCATCTCCATGAGCATATGCTGCATCCCCATCACTGTCGGGAACTCATGCGGTGGTGGCGCGTGGCTATAAGCCCCTATTGTATCTCCACCTCATCAGCCAAATCGGGAGGAGGAGGCATCACCGTAAGCATCTGGTGCATGTCCAGTCCCGGGAGCGAAGCCCGATATTGGAGACATCAAACTCAAAGGTGGTGGCACCGAAGAGCTGGAGCGGCGGCGGTGGAGGCGGGGGCACCAGGAGCTTAAGGAAGATATCGATGTGATAGGCCTCCACGAGAACCTGGTTGGCACGTTCGGAGATGGCGCCTGCACCTGCATGAGTGCAGCAATGAAGGATGTCATGTCGTCATACCCCATGTTGCGCATGTTAGGGTCGAGCCATGCAACAATCTAGTCCCCCGCGGCGCGCTCCTTGGTCAGGGCCTCGTGCACGCGCTTCTTCTACTTCTTCCTCTCCGCCAGCCCTGTGCGCATCTTGCCATGCTGTCGGTGCAGCGTCTGCAACACGTTGTCGGCAACGGAGCCCTGAAGCTCTGTGTCGTCCCCCACCATGACGCGGTTGACGACGGTGTTGAAGGATGAATGACCGAAGGAGAAGGCCTTGAAACACGGGACCAACTTGGGCACCGGAAAGCATGGTCAGCGTGCTCACGCTGGCCTTGCTGAATAGCCAACGCTTGTGCTTGCAAAAGCACACATGTCAGGCGTCCTTCTCGAGGATCGAGCAGAGGACGGTCTTCTTCCAGCCGCTACCACCCTTCCACCTGGCCGCCATTGCTTGCTCGCTCGCGGTCGGGGGTGAAGGAAGAGGAATGAGGAGGTGGAGGAAGATCTTTTAGGGTCACTGAGGTTTATATAGCAGCGGTCGGAGAGGAAATTGCTTGGCTGAGCTGGGTACTGCATTGAGAATCATGATTTAATATAATAAAAAATTGACGTTGATAACCACCGCACGTGTGGTCTGGAGGCAGACCGCCCGAACGGAGACGTGCGGCGGGAAGCAGCATCGACCGAACAATTTCCCCGAACCGAGACGTGCGGTGGAGGCAGCATCGACCGAACGATTTCGTTCGATCGACTCCAGCTTTACCCCTCCTACTGGGCCACAAGCGGTCAAAAGCCCAATAACAAATATATAAAAACAGCGAAGAAACTATATAAAAACAAAAAATTGTTGGTTAAAAGACACATAGTGCAATTTGTTGGGGAACGTTGCAGAAAACAAAAATTTTCCTACGGTTTCACCAAGATCCATCTATGAGTTCATCTAGCAACGAGTGATTAGATGCATCTACATACCTTGTAGATCGCAAGCGGAAGCGTTCAAAGAATGGGGATGATGTAGTCGAACACGACGTGATCCAAATCACCGGAGATCCTAGCACCGAACGGACGGCACCTCCGCGTTCAACACACGTACGGAACAGCCACGTCTCCTCCTTCTTGATCCAGCAAGGGAGGGAGGAGAGGTTGAGGGAGATGGCACCAGTAGCAGCACGACGGCGTGGTGTTGATGGAGCTGCAGTACTCCGGCAGAGCTTCGCTAAGCACTATGGAGGAGGAGGAGGTGTTGGAGAGGGAGAAGTAGGCAACCAAAGGCCTAGGTATGAAGTCCCTCCTTTCCCCCACTATATATAGGAGGGCCAAGGGGGGTGGCCGGCCCTAGGAGATCCAATCTCCTAGGGGGGCGGCGGCCAAGGGGGTTTCCCTCCCCCCCAAGGCACCTAGGAGGTGCCTTCCCCTCCTAGGACTCTTCCTCCCTCTTAACCCTAGGCGCATGGGCCCCTTGGGGCTGGTGCCCTTGGCCCATGTAGGCCAAGGCGCACCCCCTACAGCCCATGTGGCCCCCCCGGACAGGTGGCCCCACCCGGTGGACCCCCGGGACCCTTCCGGTGGTCCCGGTACAATACCGATAACCCCGAAACTTGTCCCGATGCCCGAAACAGGACTTCCCATATATAAATCTTTACCTCCGGACCATTCCGGAACTCCTCGTGACGTCCGGAATCTCATCCGGGACTCCGAACAACATTCGGGTTACTGCATATACATATCCCTACAACCCTAGCGTCACCGAACCTTAAGTGTGTAGACCCTACGGGTTCGGGAGACATGTAGACATGACCTAGATCGCTCTCCGGTCAATAACCAACAGCGGGATCTGGATACCCATGTTGGCTCCCACATGCTCCATGATGATCTCATCGGATGAACCACGATGTCGAGGATTTAATCAACCCCATATGCAATTCCCTTTGTCAATCGATATGTTACTTGCCCGAGAATCGATCGTCGGTATCCCAATACCTCGTTCAATCTCGTTACCGGCAAGTCACTTTACTCGTACCGTAATGCATGATCCCGTGACCAGACACTTGGTCACTTTGAGCTCATTATGATGATGCATTACCGAATGGGCCCAGTGATATCTCTCCGTCATACGGAGTGACAAATCCCAGTCTCGATCAGTGTCAACCCAACAGACACTTTCGAAGATACCTGTAATGCACCTTTATAGTCACCCAGTTACGTTGTGACGTTTGATACACCCAAAGCACTCCTACGGTATCCGGGAGTTACACGATCTCATGGTCAAAGGAAAAGATGCTTGACATTAGAAAAGCTCTAGCAAACGAACTACACGATCTCACGCTATGCTTAGGATTGGGTCTTGTCCATCACATCATTATCCTAATGATATGATCCCGTTATCAATGACATCCAATGTCCATAGCCAGGAAACCATGAATATCTATTGATCAACGAGCTAGTCAACTAGAGGCTCACTAGGGACATGTTGGTGTCTGTTATTCACACATGTATTACGATTTCCGGATAACACAATTATAGCATGAATAAAGACAATTATCATGAACAAAGAAATATAATAATAATGCTTTTATTATTGCCTCTAGGGCATATTTCCAACAGTCTCCCACTTGCACTAGAGTCAATAATCTAGTTACATTGTGATGAATCGAACACCCATGGAATTCTGGTGTTGATCATGTTTTGCTCTAGGGAGAGGTTTAGTCAACGGATCCGCTACATTCAGGTCCGTATGTATTTTACAAATCTCTATGTCTCCATCTTGAACATTTTCACGAATGGAGTTGAAGCGATGCTTGATGTGCCTTGTCTTCTTGTGAAACCTGGGCTCCTTGGCAAGTGCAATAGCTCCAGTGTTGTCACAGAAGAGCTTGATCGGCCCCAACGCATTGGGTATGACTCCTAGGTCGGTGATGAACTTCTTCACCCATATTGCTTCATGTGCTGCCTCCGAGGCTGCCATGTACTCCGCTTCACATGTAAATCCCGCCACGACGCTCTGCTTGCAACTGCACCAACTTACTGCCCCACCATTCAAAATATACACGTATCCGGTTTGTGACTTAGAGTCATCCAGATCTGTGTCGAAGCTAGCGTCGACGTAACCCTTTACGACGAGCTCTTCGTCACCTCCATAAACGAGAAACGTTTCCTTAGTCCTTTTCAGGTACTTCAGGATATTCTTGACCGCTGTCTAGTGTTCCTTGCCGGGATTACTTTGGTACATTCCTACCAGACTTACGGCAAGGTTTACATTAGGTCTGGTACACAGCATGGCATACATAATAGAACCTATGGCTGAGGCATAGGGGATGACACTCATCTCTTCTATATCTTCTGCCGTGGTCGGACATTGAGCTGAGCTCAATTTCACACCTTGCAAAACAGGCAAGAACCCTTTCTTGGACTGATCCATTTTGAACTTCTTCAAAATCTTATCAAGATATGTGGTTTGTGAAAGACCTATGAGGCGTCTCGATCTATCCCTATAGATCTTGATGCCTAATATATAAGCAGCTTCTCCAAGGTCCTTCATTGAAAAACTCTTATTCAAGTAGGCCTTAATGCTGTCCAAAAGTTCTATATCATTTTCCATCAAAAGTATGTCATCTACATATAGTATGAGAAATGCTATAGAGCTCTCACTCACTTTCTTGTAAACACAGGCTTCTCCATAAGCCTGTGAGAACCCAAACGCTTTGATCATCTCATCAAAACGAATGTTCCAACTCCGAGATGCTTGCACCAGCCCATAAATCGAGCGTTGGAGCTTGCACACCTTGTCAGCATTCTTAGGATCGACAAAACCTTCCGGCTGCATCATATACAATTCTTCCTTAAGGAAACCATTAAGGAATGCCGTTTTGACGTCCATTTGCCAAATTTCATAATCATAAAATGCGGCAATTGCTAACATGATTCGGACGGACTTCAGCTTCGCTACCGGTGAGAAAGTCTCATCGTTGTCAACCCCTTGAACTTGTCGATAACCCTTAGCGACAAGCCGAGCTTTATAGATGGTCACATTACCATCCGCGTCTGTCTTCTTCTTAAAGATCCATTTATTTTCTATGGCTCGCCGTTCTACGGGCAAGTCAGTCAAAGTCCAAACTTCGTTTTCATACATGGATCCTATCTCGGATTTCATGGCTTCTAGCCATTTGTCGGAATCCGGGCCCGCCATCGCTTCTTCATAGTTCGAAGGTTCACTGTTGTCTAACAACATGATTTCCAAGACAGGGTTGCCGTACCACTCTGGTGCGGAACGTGTCCTTGTGGACCTTCGAATTTCAGTAGGAGCTTGATCAGAAGTATCTTGATCATCATCATTAACTTACTCTCTAGTCGGTGCAGGCACCTCAGGAACATTTTCTTGAGTTGCGCCATTTTCCGGTTCAAGAGGTAATACTTCATCAAGCTCTACTTTCCTCCCACTTACTTCTTTCGAGAGAAACTCTTTCTCCAGAAAGGACCCATTCTTGGCAACAAAGATCTTGCCTTCGGATCTGAGGTAGAAGATATACCCAATAGTTTCTTTAGGGTATCCTATGAAGACGCATTTTTCCGATTTGGGTTCGAGCTTTTCAGGTTGAAGTTTCCTGACATAAGCATCGCATCCCCAAACTTTTAGAAATGACAGCTTAGGTTTCTTCCCAAACCATAATTCATACGGTGTCGTCTCAACGGATTTCAACGGTGCCCTATTTAAAGTGAATGCGGCAGTCTCTAAAGCATAGCCCCAAAAAGATAGTGGTAAGTCGGCAAGAGACATCATAGATCGCACCATATCTAATAGAGTGCGATTACGACGTTCGGACACACCATTACGCTGAGGTGTTCCAGGCGGCGTGAGTTGTGAAACTATTCCACATTTTCTTAAGTGTGTACCAAACTCGTGACTCAAGTATTCTCCTCCACGATCTGATCATAGAAACTTGATTTTGCTGTCACGTTGATTCTCAACTTCACTCTAAAATTCCTTGAACTTTTCAAAGGTCTCAGACTTGTGTTTCATTAAGTAGACATACCCATATCTACTCAAGTCATCAGTGAGGGTGAGAACATAACGATAGCCACCGCGAGCCTCAACACTCATTGGACCGCACACATCAGTATGTATGATTTCCAATAAGTTGGTTGCTCGCTCCATTGTTCCTGAGAATGGAGTCTTGGTCATTTTACCCATGAGGCATGGTTCGCACGTGTCAAATGATTCGTAATCAAGAGATTCTAAAAGTCCATCAGCATGGAGCTTCTTCATGCGTTTGACACCTATGTGACCAAGGCGGCAGTGCCACAAGTATGTGGGACTATCACTATCAATCTTACATCTTTTGGTACTTACACTATGAATATGTGTAGCATTACGCTCGAGATTCATAAAGAATAAACCATTCACCATCGGAGCATGACCATAAAACATATCTCTCATATAAATAGAACAACCATTATTCTCGGATTTAAATGAGTAGCCATCTCGAATTAAACGAGATCCTGATACAATGTTCATGCTCAAACTTGGCACAAAATAACAATTATTGAGGTTCAAAACTAATCCCGTAGGTAAATGTAAAGGTAGCGTGCCGACGGCGATCACATCGACCTTGGAACCATTCCCGACGCGCATCGTCACCTCGTCCTTCGCTAGTCTCCGTTTATTCCGCAGCTCCTGCTGTGTGTTACAAATATGAGCAACGGCACCGGTATCAAATACCCAGGAGTCACTACGATTACTGGTAAGGTACACATCAATTACATGTATATCAAATATACCTTTGGTTTTGCCGGCCTTCTTGTTCGCTAAGTATTTGGGGCAGTTCCGCTTCTAGTGACCACTTTCCTTGCAATAAAAGCACTCAGTCTCGGGCTTGGGTCCATTCTTTGGCTTCTTCCCGGAAGCTTGCTTGCTGGGCGCGGCAACTACCTTGCCGTTCTTCTTGAAGTTCTTTTTACCCTTGCCCTTCTTGAACTTAGTGGTTTTATTGACCATCAACACTTGATGTTCCTTCTTGACTTCTACCTCTACTGATTTCAGCATAGCAAATACTTCAGGAATGGTCTTTTCCATCCCCTGCATATTGAAGTTCATCACAAAGCTCTTGTAGCTTGGTGGAAGCGACTGGAGGATTCTGTCAATGACCGCATCATCCGGGAGATTAACTCCCAGCTGAGTCAAGCGGTTATGTAACCCAGACATAGTGAGTATGTGCTCACTGACAGAACTATTTTCCTCCATCTTACAGCTGAAGAATTTGTCGGAGACTTCATATCTCTCGAACCGGGCATGAGCTTGGAAAACCATTTTCAGCTCTTCGAACATCTCATATGCTCCATGTCTCTCAAAACGCTTTTGGAGCCCCAGCTCTAGGCTGTAAAGCATGCCACACTGAACGAGGGAGTAGTCATCGGAACGTGCCTGCCAAGCGTTCATAACGTCTTGTTCTGCAGGGAGAACAGGTGCGTCACCCAGCGGTGCTTGTAGGACATAATCTTTCTTGGCAGCTATGAGGATGATCCTCAGGTTCCGGACCCAGTCCGTATAGTTGCTGCCATCGTCTTTCAGCTTGGTTTTCTCTAGGAACGCGTTGAAGTTGAGGACTACGTTGGTCATTTGATCTACAAGACATATTGTAAAATATTTAGACTAAGTTCATGATAATTAAGTTCATCTAATCAAATTATAATGAACTCCCACTCAGATTTGACATCCCTTTGGTCATCTAAGTGTTACACGATCCGAGTCGACTAGGCTGTGTCCGATCATCACGTGAGACGGACTAGTCATCATCGGTGAACATTCTCATGTTGATCGTATCTTCCATACGACTCGTGTTCGACCTTTCGATCTCCGTGTTCCGAGGCCATGTCTGTACATGCTAGGCTCGTCAAGTTAACCCTAAGTGTTTTTGCTGTGTAAAACTGTCTTACACCCCTTGTATGTGAACGTAAGAATCTATCACACCCGATCATCACGTGGTGCTTCGAAACGACGAACTGTAGCAACGGTGCACAGTTAGGGGAAAACACTTCTTGAAATTTTGTAAGGGATCATCTTATTTACTACCGGCGTCCTAAGTAAACAAGATGCATAAAACATAATAAACATCACATGCAATTATATAAAGTAGTGACATGATATGGACAATATCATATAGCTCCTTTGATCTTCATCTTCGGGGCTCCATGATCATCTTGTCACCGGCATGACACCATGATCTCCATCATCATGATCTCCATCATTGTGTCTTCATGAAGTTGTCACGCCAACGACTACTTCTACTTCTATGACTAACGCGTTTAGTAATAAAGTAAAGTAGTTTACATGGCGTTCTTCAATGACATGCAGGTCATACAAAAAATAAAGACAACTCCTATGGCTCCTGCCGGTTGTCATACTCATCGACACGCAAGTCGTGATTCCTATTACAATAGCATGAACATCTCATACATGACATATAGATCATTCATCATTCATCACAACTTTGGCCATATCATATCACAAAGCACTTGCTGCAAAATAAGTTAGACGTCCTCTAATTGTTGCTTGCAAGTTTTACGTGGCTAAAGTAGGGTTCTAGCAAGAACGTTTTCTTACCTACGTGAAACCACAACGTGATTTGTCAACTTCTATTTACCCTTCATAAGGACTCTTTTCATCGAATCCGCTTCAACTAAAGTAGGAGAGATAGACACCCGCCAGCCACCTTATGCAACTAGTGCATGTTAGTCGGTGGAACCGGTCTCACGTAAGCGTACGTGTAAGGTTGGTCCGGGCCGCTTCATCCCACAATACCGCTGAAGCAAGATAATACTAGTAGCGGCAAGAAAGTTGACAAATCTACGCCCACAACAAATTGTGCTCTACTCGTGCAAGAAGAACTACGCATAGACCTAGCTCATGATGCCACTGATGGGGAACGTTGCAGAAAACAAAAAAATTCCTACGGTTTCACCAAGATCCATCTATGAATTCATCTAGCAACGAGTGATTAGATGCATCTACATACCTTGTAGATCGCGAGCGGAAGCGTTCAAAGAACGGGGATGATGTAGTCGAACACGACGTGATCCAAATCACCGGAGATCCTAGCACCGAACGGACGGCACCTCCGCGTTCAACACACGTACGGAACAGCCACGTCTCCTCCTTGATCCAGCAAGGGAGGGAGGAGAGGTTGAGGGAGATGGCACCAGCAGCAGCACGACGGCGTGGTGTTGATGGAGCTGCAGTACTCCGGCAGAGCTTCGCTAAGCACTATGGAGGAGGAGGAGGTGTTGGAGAGGGAGAAGGAGGCAACCAAAGGCCTAGGTATGAAGTCCCTGCTTTCCCCCACTATATATAGGAGGGCCAAGGGGGGTGGCCGGCCCTAGGAGATCCAATCTCCTAGGGGGGCGGCGGCCAAGGGGGTTTCCCTCCCCCCCAAGGCACCTAGGAGGTGCCTTCCCCTCCTAGGACTCTTCCTCCCTCTTAACCCTAGGCGCATGGGCCCCTTGGGGCTGGTGCCCTTGGCCCATGTAGGCCAAGGCGCACCCCCTACAGCCCATGTGGCCCCCCGGACAGGTGGCCCCACCCGGTGGACCCCCGGGACCCTTCCGGTGGTCCCGGTACAATACCGATAACCCCAAAACTTGTCCCGATGCCCAAAATAGGACTTCCCATATATAAATCTTTACCTCCGGACCATTCCGGAACTCCTCGTGACGTCCGGGATCTCATCCGGGACTCCGAACAACATTCGGGTTACTGCATATACATATCCCTACAACCCTAGCTTCACCGAACCTTAAGTGTGTAGACCCTACGGGTTCGGGAGACATGTAGACATGACCGAGATCGCTCTCCGGTCAATAACCAACAGAGGGATCTGGATACCCATGTTGGCTCCCACATGCTCCATGATGATCTCATCGGATGAACCACGATGTCGAGGATTTAATCAACCCCGTATGCAATTCCCTTTGTCAATCGATATGTTACTTGCCCGAGATTCGATCGTCGGTATCCCAATACCTCGTTCAATCTCGTTACCGGCAAGTCACTTTACTCGTACCGTAATGCATGATCCCGTGACCAGACACTTGGTCACTTTGAGCTCATTATGATGATGCATTACCGAGTGGGCCCAGTGATATCTCTCCGTCATACGGAGTGACAAATCCCAGTCTCGATCCGTGTCAACCCAACAGACACTTTCGGAGATACCTGTAATGCACCTTTATAGTCACCCAGTTACGTTGTGACGTTTGATACACCCAAAGCACTCCTACGGTATCCGGGAGTTGCACGATCTCATGGTCAAAGGAAAAGATGCTTGACATTAGAAAAGCTCTAGCAAACGAACTACACGATCTCACGCTATGCTTAGGATTGGGTCTTGTCCATCACATCATTATCCTAATGATGTGATCCCGTTATCAATGACATCCAATGTCCATAGCCAGGAAACCATGACCATCTATTGATCAACGAGCTAGTCAACTAGAGGCTCACTAGGGACATGTTGGTGTCTGTTATTCACACATGTATTACGATTTCCGGATAACACAATTATAGCATGAATAAAGACAATTATCATGAACAAAGAAATATAATAATAATGCTTTTATTATTGCCTCTAGGGCATATTTCCAACACAATTTACCTATGTGAACTATAGGAAAAACAACAACAAAATAACAACATGTTGCCATTGTTTAAAAAAAAAGAAATTTCGACAAAATGACAAAGAACACATAGCATTTTTTTGCCTAATGGTCCAAAATAAAATTCATGATACATAGAGCTTAGATATTACTAAAAAAACCAAATGGTTCAAAAAGATAATTTTTGATGCAAAAATGGCAAAAAAAGAAAAAACTTCAACCAAAATTGTCGTGATTAATGGAGGTAAAAATCTCCATGTATGTGAAAATAAAAAATGTCATGGCGATAAATGTAAATTTGTATGGCAAATAGAAAGGTAACTTTTCCATGGCCAAATTTTTAAAAGGTAAGAAATTGACGTGGCAAAAATAAAGTAAACATGCCATGGCAAATAAAAGTAAAAATAAACATTATAATTTTTGTTGCAAAAACTTATAAATAACTAAATGGAAAAATTTTATGTTACACCAAATGAAAAAATCTATTGCATACACTATCGCATTTGGTACTGAACACACAATATTCATGGCAAAAAAAAACAACATATTTGCCATGATCCATTTAAAGTAAATTTCCCATGATTTGTAAAAATACAATTGCCATGTAGTTTGGCATATCTATTCCGTTTGAAATAAATTTGCCATGCTTCATGAAATAGAATTTCCATGGTCCATGGGAACAAATGCCATATAGTATGGCAAATCTATTGCCTTTGAAACAAATTTTCCATGCTTCATAAAATACAATTTCCGTGGTCCATTTAACTAAAAATGTCATAGTTCGTGTAAACTAGAATCACCATGGTCCGTGGGAACAATTGCCATGTAGTACGACAAAATATATCCCATTTAACTAAAGTTGTTGTGTTCTGTCAAAAAAAAACTTTCCATGGTGGAGGGTGGAAATTGCCATGTAGTATGGCAATTTTGTGCTCAATAAAAAAATCCATTTAAATAAATTTTCCATGCTTCGTTAAATAGAATTTCCACGGTCCGTGGGAAAAAAATGCCATGTAGTATGCCAAATATAATCTATTTAACTAAATTTGCCATGGTTCGTAAAAAACCTTGCCAATGTGGGGGGGGGGGGGGGAGGAATTTCCATGTAGTATGGTAAATCTATTGCATGTGATGTGGCCAAAAAATATTGTACTCAGTATAAAAAAATCCGTTCAATTTTTTTCCATGCTTTGTAAAACTATAAACTACCGTTGCCATGAAACCTGCACTAAGATTGCCATGGCCCAATTGAATAAGAAAATTTTTCATGTTACAAAAAGAAAGAAAATTGCCATGGTCCATATAATTAAAAAAAATTTCCATGCCCCATAAACTACATTTTCCATTATACATACACTAAGTTTGCCATGGACCCATTCAAAAAAAAGAAAAAAAATCATGTTGGAAAGAAGGACAAAATTTTGACATGGTATCGTTCAAAACAGAAAAATTGTACGATGCATAGACTAAAAAATGCCATGATCCATAAACTATAATTCCCATGATGCATGCACTAAAATTGCCAAGGTCCCGTTCAAAAATAAATTGTCATGTTGGGAAAAAGAGAAGAATTGTTGAGGCCCCATTTGCGAAGTTCAAAATAAAGTATGAACAAGAAAAATTTGCCATGGCAGATTCTTATGAAGAATTGTCGTGTTTTGTATGATGAATTTACATCGAGTGAAAAAACACAAAAAGTCGGTATGAACAAGAAACTTGCCATGGCAGATTCGTATCAAAATTTGTCGTGTTTTTTATCCAATTTTACATCAAATTTGCCAAGAATGTGAAGTAATAAAAAATTGATCAAATGTTGCCATGTTAAATGCATGTTTCCTTTTTCCATGGTAGTTTCAACGAAAATCCCATCTTTTGTGTAATAAAATTGTCATGTATGTGAAAATAACACAAACAAAATGATCAAAAACAAATTTCAATGGCAAAAGAAAAGTCAGAATGCCATGGCACATGTAGTAATAATGTTGTGGTACATGAAAAAAAAGATTGATTTGCCATGTTAGATGAATTAAATTTGCCACGATAGTAACATTGGAATTGCCATGTAGTTATTGAGTAGCATGCCAAATTGATAAGTAGGAAAATGTACATACATATGGGTGAGTTGCCATCTACCACGAAACCAGCAGGGCAAAATTAGGCTGATTGAACATGGGGGAGTTGCCATGTCTGTATTTAGTACTATTACATAATGATGGGTTGTGGTTGCCATGAAGATGGCAAACATGGCCAAAAATATCAGTTCAGCCATGGCAATTGATGGGTTATGGATCTGATGAAGTTGTCAAGCATTCGGTACAGTAGTATACCAATTGCTTGGTACCTGTTACAGACATAACAAACATGAAACAAGGCAAATTTCAGGCTTTTATAGAGGGATTTGCCATGTATTTATTCAGAAATATGAAAAAAGGATGTGTTGTGGTTCGAAAAACATGGCAAACAACGCAAGTTTTATAGTTCCACACATAGGGCAGGTTGCCATCTATTTATTCAGTATAATGACAAAATGATGAGAGGGCAAATGTAAATACATTAATTGTTGTATCGTATGGCATACCAGAACACATGGCAATTTTCAGCGCCAAACAGTAGGATAGTTGCCATGTATTTATCTAGAAACATGGCAAATTGATAATAAATGGAATTGTAGACACATTAACATCAGTTACATTTTTTTGTGAACATGCATACATATGAAAGATAATGAGTAGAATTAGCCATATTTATAATAAAATTTGCCACGGAAACAACCATTTTCACACGGGGGAAGAAAACTAAAGCATTCAATAGGAAAATGGTGAGCAAACACAGGAAATCAAAAACGCAGGGGAAGGACCAATGTATAGGAAGTGACAAGCTAACGAGAAGATTGCAGGCAGGTAGATAGCCGGGGCCGGCCATGCAGACAACGCTGCAGCGGTGACTCCCACGAGAAGAGGGTGGCGCCGGGAGGAGCACCATGCGCGATGGGGACGAAATTCGCCGGAGAATGGACTTCCTCGAGTCACCGCCATGCTTGTACTTCTCCCCGCGCTCGAGGCTTCCGCTGCCAAGACCCGTGCCCGAGGCCGCTGCCGAAGCACGAACAAGGCTAGCGACGGAGATCGAACCCCATCAGCAGCCGCGCGCGCGCGCCCTTCCTCCTCCGCTGCGGCTTCCACCTCCTATTCACCACCACTCGGGGCCTCCGCCCGACACCGCTCGAGACCTCCGCTCGCCGCCGCCCGAGGCCTCCACCCGCCACCGCCCGGGGCCTCCGACCACCTCCGCGCGGGGCCTCCGCCCGCCACCGCCCGGGGCCTCCGCCCACCTCCGCTCGGGGTTGTCGTCCGCCGCCGCTCGGGTTATAGTGTGTGTGATGTGCGGGTAGGTGGGAAAGAAGGTGAGGCAGAGTGGGGGAAGAAGAATGCGAGATCGGGAGTGAGGGCGTGCGACACTGTTTGTCGAGGCCCGGATGAAGCTACAGGATGACGTGGCGACGTACAGTGCTCCAAGAATCGTGCAAAATGATCTAAGGACAGATGACGCATGTGGGCGGGATGCTACACACCACACGTGTGGGCGTCATTTGGGTAAAAAATAGATCTGTATATATTTTCTGCACCGTAATGAGCTCAGCTGTGTATTACGACAATAAAACTCATGAGCTGGCCTCTCCTGTCCTCCGTCTCATGCGTCAAAATGTATTGTAGTACGTATATATTACCTGTTTTCGGCCTGCTAAGACAATATTGCAGTACGTACATATTACCTTCTAGAAGAAATGTGCGCGTACCAATCCAATCTATATCTATACCTACTAGCTCCGTCCTGGTTTAATTTTGACCAAAGATTTAACTGATAAAATGTTAGTGCATATCAACAAAAGTTATATTGTTGGATTCGTATTTGAACATAGTTTTCAATGATATAATTTTTGATGGCATGCATAAACATTTCATTAGTTAAATTTATGGTCAAAATTTGACACAGATTACAATGGGAACCACTAAACCAGGACGGAGGTACTACCTACTAATAAAAGAAACAAATATTCTTAGTCCGTCATGCTATTTTATAGAAAACCCCTGATATTTGTAACATTAAACCCGCAGTACATATTAAATGTTTTTTAAAATACTCATATCTTCTAAATCGTAAGTCCAAATTTAATATAATATATATGAAATATGTAGATTCTGAGTATAATGTTATTTAACCTGTTAACCGTTAAAAAATACTATCTAGGGTGCAATCACAATCAATAGTGCATTATCCGTCTTTCTTTCGTATCGGTAATGATTTGGATTGTGGATGAACATCTCAGCAAAATTAGGATCCTACACAAAATTAAATATCACTTGCCCGTTTCTTTGTACGTATTAAATCTACATGCAAGCCGTGTTTAAAAAAAAGACATGTGGAATCTTGAACTTGCGCTTTTATAGGCAAAGATCATCATTGGTTGGGCCGTAGCTACAAATACTCAGATCATAGACCATTTTTTGTAAACTAAGACTGTGATATTCTTTACTCCCGTTGCAACACATAGGCACTTTTTCTAGTATAACAATAATAATCTTTCCCGGGCACATCCTTGAGCCTATTGTTCGTACCTACCCAAGTATACACGTTGTGTTCACGCTGGGGTGGTGGCTGCTTTGATCCACATTGTAATGCCGAGGCTCGGCAGTGGGGTTAGCATCTGTCTGTGCCATACACGCTGCAGTCCACACAACTGTGTCGTCAGTGCGCTCCTTCCGCCGAACAATACCACTCTGACTGCGCGTACGAGGATGCAGCGATAGGCGGCGGACACTGGGTCGATGAAGACGGCGATGACAACACAGACCGCTCCGCAGACACATATCCAGTCGTGCCAGGCGACCATCCTGGCAAGGAAGGCATGGACACCGACTCAGCCAACGCGGGCTCGGACGCCGGCTCGGCCCCCGCGGCTGGCCCGGCCGGCTCGGCCAACGCGCGACTAGCCACATGCTGGACCGAGTTGGCAGGGCCCGGCTCGTCCAGCCCCGTCGGCAAGCCAGGTGATGGAGGGGCGTCGAGAGCGGGCTTGGCGGACGTCCGAGAGGACACGGGATGCTGCTCATCCAGAAGCTCGAGGCATGGTCAGTGCCCAGTACCTGCACCATCGTTAGGTAGCAACAAGGCGATATATGCAGTATCAACAAATTGACCAGGCAAAGGTAAAACTGATTTCTCAGGTGCTGTGGGAATGGAGGAGGTGATCGGAAGTGCGGAAAAAGGAAAAAACATTCTCATCAAACACCACATCACGTGAGATGTAGGTGCGGTTAGAGGGAACATAAAGACACTTGTACCCTTTATGAAGAGAACAATAATAGAGAAATACACACAGTTTACACCGAAACTCCAACTTGCGTTGCTAATGTGGACGAAGATGTGGCCAACACGCACACCAAAAAACCTTGAGAAACGTATAATCAGGAACTTCATTCAGCAAGAGCTCAAGTGGTGTTTTCATCTGACGGAGTCATGTAGGGAGTCTGTTAATGAGAAAGCATGTGGTGGAAAACGTATCACTCCAAAACTGGAAAGGAACGGAGGCATGGGCAAGCAAAGCAAGACCAGTCTCAACTATATGGTGATGCTTATGCTTAGCTACACCGTTTTGCTGATGTGTATAAGGACAAGACACACGATGTGTAATTGCAAGCTTATTAAAGAATGCATTGAGGTTGTGATACTCACCCTCCCCCCTCCTCCACTCGGATTGCACATGAATGATTTTACGACTGAGTAGACGCTCAACATGCGCTTGGAATTGCAAGAAAACATTAAACACATCAGACTTGCGTTTAAGAAGATAAAGCCAAGTGAGCCGACTGTAAGCATCAATGAAGCTGACATAGTAATTATGACCACAAACAGAGGTTTGGGCATGGCTGCATACATCTAAAAACACAAGTTCAAGCGGTTTATTGACTACACGACTCGACTCGAAAAAAGGAAGCTGATGACTCTTGCCTTGCTGACATGCATCACAAACTGCATCAACATGTTTATTGAACATGACTGGAAGCTCATGACGATGAAGTACATGGCGAACAATGGGAGTGGCAGGATGACCAAAATGCGCATGCCAATGTGATGGAGACACAGGAACACCGCTGAAAGCACTAGGAGTTGGTGGCAAGTCAAGTGCATAGAGACCATTATGGCGAAGTCGACCTCTAAGGAGTACTTCCCTCATGTCCCGGTCCTTATCAAAAAATGAAAATGATGAAATTCAGCAAAAACATTATTATCACGAGTAAGTTTAGGAACTGAAAGCAAACTACGTGAAACAGAGGGAACACGAAGGACATTAAGATGATGTAATTGTGTGGATCGACGTGTAAGAAGTGATGCCTGACCAATATCTGAGATGTGCATACCTTCCCCATTAGCGGTGCGAACCTGATCATGTCCACGGTACGGCTCCTATGTAGAGAGCTTGCCCATCTCACTAGTCAGGTGATTGGTAGCTCCTGTATCCATGTACCAAGATGCATCAACTGGATAGGAAGGAGTATGCCCCTGCTTATGACTCGCTAGGGCAGCCTGCTTCTCATTACCCTTACCATTGTTCCCGATCCCCAAGAAATCCTACTTGAAGCGACAATGACAACGGGAGGCAAGGTGACCATCAAGTTCGCACAGCTGACAGGGGACCTGAGCACTACATGAAGGGCAGCAGGCACAGACTCGACCTCCCGTGGAGGTAGTGGTGGGCGCCGTCGGTGGAGGTTTGCCACCAGTTATTGGCTTGTAGGGCTTGCCCTTCCCATGCGTTGCAGCGTTGGTGGAAGGGAAGCTCGGCGTAGAGCGGCGAGCCTGGATGCGATGCTCCGTAGCAAGGAGACGCGCGTACAACTCACGCGGCTGGATGGGAGTGTCACGACCATTGATATTCTCCACCAAATTATCATAGTCTTCACTCAAGTCTGTTGAGCATATAAGAGGTGAACTCTTCCGAACCAAGCGCATTGCCAATGGAGGCAAGTGTGTCAGTCTGATAACCCACAAGTATAGGGGATCGCAACAGTTTTCAAGGGTAGAGTATTCAACCCAAATTTATTGATTCGATACAAGGGAAGCCAAAGAATATTCTCAAGTATTATCAGCTGAGTTGTCAATTCAACCACACCTGAAAGACTTAATATCTGCAGCAAAGTAGTATGGAAAAGTAACAGTAGCAGTTTTGTAGTAATCGTAACAGTGGCAACGGATAAGTAACTTAGCAAAGAACAATATGTGAAAAGCTCATAGGCAATGGATCAGAGATGGATAATTATGTCGGATGCAATTCCTCATGCAACAGTTATAGCATAGGGTGACATAGAACTAGCTCCAGTACATCAATGTAATGTAGGCATGTATTCCGAATATAGTCATAGAAGCTTATGAAAAAGAACTTGCATGACATCTTTTGTCCTACCCTTCCGTGGCAGCTGGGTCCTATTGCAAACTAAGGGATATTAAGGCCTCCTTTTCATAGAGTACCGGACCAAAGCATTAACACTTAGTGAATACATGAACTCGTCAAACTATGGTTATCACCGGGAGTGGTCTCGATTATTGTCACTTCAGGGTTGCCGGATCATAACACATAGTAGGTGACTATAGACTTGCAAGATAGGATCAATAACTCACATATATTCATGAAAACATAATAGGTTCAGATCTGAAATCATGGCACTCGGGCCCTAGTGACAAGCATTAATCATGGCAAAGTCATAGCAACATCAATCTTAGAACATAATCTATACTAGGGATCAAACCCTAACAAAACTAACTCGATTACATGGTAAATCTCATCCAACCCATCACCGTCCAGCAAGCCTAGGATGTGATTACTCACGCACAGCGGTGAACATCACAAAATTGGTGATGGAGGATGGTTGATGATGACGATGGGGACAGGTTCCCCTCTCCGGAGCCCCGAACGGGCTACAGATCAGCCCTCCTGAGGAAGATAAGGGCTTGGCGGCAGCTCCGTATCGTAAAACGCGATGAATCCTTCTCTCTGATTTTTTTTTCTCCCTAAAAGTGAATATATGGAGTTGAGGTTGAGGTCGATGGAGTCCCAGGGGGCCCATGAGGCAGGGGCGCGCCCCAGGGGGATCGCCCTGCACCCTCGTGGATAGGGTGCGGGCCCCCTGACATTGATTCTTTTGCTAATATTTTTTATTAATTCCAAAACGTGTCTCCGTGGATTTTCAGGTCATTCCGAGAACTTTTATTTCTGCACAAAAATAACACCATGGCAGTTCTGCTGAAAACAACGTCAATCCGGGTTAGTTCCAATCGAATCATGCAAGTTAGAGTCCAAAACAAGGGCAAAAGTGTTTGGAAAAGTAGATACATTGGAGACGTATCAACTCCCCAAGCCTAAACATTTGCCAGTCCTCAAGCAATTCAGTTGACAAACTGAAAGTGATAAAGAAAAACTTTTACAAACTTTGTTTGATCTTGTTGTTGCAAATATGTAAAGCCAGCATTCAAGTTTTCAGCAAAGATTATGAACTAACCATATTCACAATAACATTTAGGTCTCATGTTTACTCATATCAATGGCATAACCAACTAGTGAGCAATAATAATAAATCTCGGATGACAACACTTTCACAAATCAATCATAATATGATATAACAAGATGGTATCTCGCTAGCCCTTTCTGAGACCGCAAAACATAAGTGCAGAGCACCCGTGAAGATCAAGGACTGACTAGACATTGTAATTCATGGTAAAAGAGATCCAGTCACAATCATACTCAATGTAAATTAATATCAATGCATGCAAATGACAGCAGTCCTCTCCAACTAGTGCTTTTTAATAAGAGGATGATGACTCAACATAAAAGTAAATAGATAGGCCCTTCGCAAAGGGAAGCAGGGATTTGCAGAGGTGCAAGAGCTCGAGTTTTGAAACAGAGATAAATATTTTTTTGAGCAGCATACTTTCATTGTCAACATAACAACCGAGAGATCTCGATATCTTACATGCTACACACATTATAGGTTTTTCCTGAACAGAATGGTAAAGTTTATACTCCCCCACCACCAACAAACATCAATCCATGGCTTGTCCGAAACAACGGGTGCCGTCCAACTAACAACAATCCTGAGGAAGTTTTGTTTGCATTTATTTTGATTTGATTTGAGCATGGGGCTGGGCATCCCAGTTACCGACCATTTTCTCATGAGTGATGAGCGGAGTGCACTCATCGTGAGAATAACCCTCCTAGCATGGAAGATATAGACAATCCTAGTTGATACATGAGCTATTCGAGCATACAAAACAGAATTTTATTTGAAGGTTTAGAGTTTGGCACATACAAATTTACTTGGAATGGCAGGTAGATACCGCATATAGGAAGGTATGGTGGACTCATATGGAATAACTTTGGGGTTTATGGAAGTGGATGCACAAGCAGTATTCCCGCTTAGTACAAGTGAAGGCTAGAAAGAGACTGGGAAGCGGCCAACTAGAGAGCGACAACAGTCATGAACATGCATTAAGATTAACCAACAATGAGTGCAAGCATGAGTAGGATATAAATCACAACAAACATAACCATCGTAGAGGCTATGTTGATTTTGTTTCAACTACATGCGTAAACATGTGCCAAGTCAATCCACTTGAATCATTCAAAGGAGGATACCACCCTATCATGCCACATCACAACCATTTTAATTGCATGTTGGCACGCAAGGTAAACCATTATAAACTGCTAGCTAATGAAGCATGGCATGAGCAACGATAATCTCTAGTCGTCATTGCAAACATGTTTCATCCATAATAGGTTGAATCAGGAACAATAGACTAATCATATTTACAAAAACAAGGTAGGTCGAGTTCATACCAGCTTCTCTCAGCTCGATCAGTCCATCATATTTCTTCATTATGCCTTTCACTCATGAACGAACGGTGTGGATAATAATAATTGTGCACGTGCATTGAACTAAGATGGAATCTGCAAGCATTTACTACAAAGGAGAAGACAAGGTAATATGGGCTCTTGGTTGGATCAACAATAATGCAAATGAGATCCACTCAACATTTTCATCATGGTCTTCTCCTCACGACCCCCAAAGAAAAGAAAAGAAATAAAACTATTTACAAGGAAAAGCTCCCAACAAGCAAAAGAAGAACGATAAATCTTTTTGGGTTTTCTTTTAATTACTACCACAAGCATGGAATGTAAACTAGCTAAAAGCTACAACTAATAAACTTCTTTTTGGTTTTTCTTAAGGATTTTTCAAATACACAAGAAGAACGCAAGAAAAGGAAATAAACTAACATGGATAGTACAATGAAAAAGTATGAGCACCGACAACTAGCGTGAGTGTGTGAACATGAATGTAATGTCGGTGAGAAATACGTACTCCCCCAAGGTTATGCTTTTGGCCTAAGTTGGTCTATGGCCACTGCTCGAAGCTACTCTCTCCGGTGTACTGAGGAGGGTCCTCAGGGTGCCACTGGTTAGTGATCTCCTCCAGGTCTCACTGATAAACATACTGTCGTTATGGGTCAAGTGGTTGCTCAAGCTCAGGCTCTGGGACTTGTGTCAGCCTCCAGTATGCATAATTGGCCTCGGGCAAAATGAGGTATGTGCCTGAAAGTATGTTAAACAAAGAGGGTGCAAGCAAGGTAATAGTCTCACGGTGAGTTTTATCAAATATCAAATTATACTTAAGCATCTGGTTCTTATTTTTAACAATAAAGTCATGTGCTACCATACTCTTATAATCTAGAAAAATAGTGGGCAGCAACTTTTCCTCTTTCTCATGGTGCCCAATAGGTATCTCAAAGTGTTTAGAAAGGCGTGAAGCAAAGATGCCTCCAAAGATGGGGCCCTTTGTACGGTTCAGACTTAACCATTTAGCAACAATAGCGCCTAAACTGAAAGTTGTATCACGAAATAAAGCATGGCGCAAAATAACAAGATCAAGTGCATTGATTTCTACTGTTCCCGCGACCAATTAAGCATCTACTAGCAAATATCGCAAAGTAACACTACAAAAAAAGACACATCCGTGACATTTTGGGCCGAACGAAATTTTTTATGTCATACTTATGACACTTCTATGACGATAATTGTGACAAAACCCGGTATCATCATAGATGTGGTGGGCTCCTACTTCTATGACAAAAAATCATGACATAAAATGGGCTTTTCGTCCAGGGTGGGCCGGAGACGCAGCTACATGATATTCTTTGGGCCGTCCATGATGGATAAAACCGTGGTAGAAGCGAGGGCAAGGAAAATTTTGGTGAGTTCCCGGTTACGGTGGGTGGCCGGAGGCCAAGCGATGCGTGTTTCTCTCTTACACGTACGCGCGTGTGTGCGAGGCGTTGGCTCTAACTAAACCCGAGCGAGGCGCTAGGCTCTAACTGAACCCGAGCGATTGTACTGCAGGCTACGCATTACTGAACCCGAGCAATCGATCGATATGGCTGTTAACTGAACCAGATCGAGCGATTCCTTCGCTACTGCTGCTAACTGAAGTCGATCGATGTTGCCTCTGGATGAACAATGAGCGTTATGGGGGGGGGGGGGGGGAGGGGGTTGTATGAACAGCGAGCGGTGGGGGTGGATGAACAGGACCCCGTGGCATTGCCTCTGTATCCAAGACCCCGATCGATCGAGCCGGTTGGGGCTGGATGAATAGGACCCCGTGGAAGGTTGGATGAACAGGACGACCCCGTGGAGGGCTGGTTGACCAGTAGACGGTGGAGGGGTGGATGAACAGTAGCCCGTGGAGGGGTGGTTGAGCAGGAGCCTGTGGAGAGGGGTGGTTGAACAGTAGCCGGTGGAGTAGCGCACGGTGGAGGTTGGATGAACAGGAGCTCGTGGATGAACATTCGTAGGTGGAGGCTGGAGGAGGTCGACGGTGGATGAGCAGTAGCCCGTGGAGGCTGGAGGAGGTCGACGGTGGAGATGAACAGTATCCTGTGGAGTCCCGTTTTGCAGTACGCCACACCCCTTCCGATGAAGAGGACCCCCGTTTCGACCATAACACTCAAACACAAGTCTGTTTCCTCTATTTTGCGGTACGCCACACCCCTCCCGATCAACAGGACCCTGTTTCGACCGTAGGAGGTCCAACACAAGTCTGTTTCCTCCATTTTGTGGTACGCCAGACCCCTCCCGATGAATAGGATCCCGTTTCGAACATGGCTGGTCGAACACAAGGCCGTTTCCTCCGTTATGCAGTACGCCAAGCCTCGCTTCCATCGCCTGTTCCGTCCAAGCCGGTTGGCTCCGACGCGTTCTGTCGGGGATATACCCCGCGGTGTAAACCGGCCGGAAGTATAACCCGGCCGGACTTGCCGGTTTACTTGAGACCCCGCTGACACTTGGCGGTTCACCGGCGACCCGTTTGGACCTGCCGGTTCACGACTCATTGGAATCCGGCAGGCGGGTCAGAGGAGCGACCAGACCCGGTGGCCCAACGGGCGGTTTATGGAAGACCGGATCACGCTACGGTGGGCCGGTTTGAAAGGAAAGGCGTGAAGAATATTTACCTTACAAGGAGTTAAGACCTGGACTTGTATCTGGTTTGTATTAGAGATAAATTAGTCCTAATCCTAATAGGACTCCACATGTAACCCGCCCCTTCAACATATATAAGGAGGGACAGGGCTCCCCAAAGAGGGACAGGCTACAGAGAAGCAAGAAACAATCTCTAGGGTTAGACACAACTAGAGGAGAGCCGGTTTGCGGCGACTCCTTCGTGGTGATAATGAGATCTAGCCTCAAACAGCATGTAGGGTTTTTACCGGATGATGTTTCCCGGGGCCCGAAGCTGTCTAAATCCTTATCTTGTGTTGCGTCTCTCGATTCCGCACAACCCCTCTCAAGCTACCATATAGATGCGTTGGCCTCGCGACTAAGTCCTCACACTAAGGACATCTGACGTGTTAATTCCACGACAGTTGGCGCCCACCGTGGAGCTCGCGCACGGTGGTGTTGAGTTCTTGAAGGGATCTGTCCTAGGGTTTCGAGAAGTTCGCGACCTGCCAGATCAAGCAAGAGTCATGCGGAAGAATCTATGACAATTCTAAATCTCTTCAATGGAGATCCAAGAAAAAGTTCGTTTGTGCCACCACGGATGATATCTACACTTTTGGTTCAATCTGCGTTGGCCATCAAAAGCGTGTTAGCAATCAACAGGTGAGTCTACCCGCATGTATTTACCAAAGAAAGTAGCCAACGGGGAGTCGAACATGCGACCTGGAGCTGCTGACCTCGTCGCGCAAGTCGGAAAGCAGGCATTTCGATCGGTTGGTGCGGTTTCGATCTGATTTGCAAAGAAAAAAAAGGGAAAAGGGGGAACGTGGATTGGTCAAACCGACCACGACCCGGAGGGGGTCTCAATCGCACCAAATCGGCCTCGCTTCCGCGTGCTACATCGTCACCGAGCCGCTCCTGTTAGAGCCGCCGCCGCCTTGGGCCCAGCAGCCACCCACTTTACCTCTGCTAACCTCCGCCGCCGGGTTGAGCCAGCTCTGCCACCACAAGTCGCCTCGCTGACGCGTGAGGCCACACGGCCTTGCTCGTTTCCAAACCGCTGCGAGCTGCATCCGCACAGACCGAGTCGACCCCGCGCGGACCGAGCTGCCGGCTGCCGCTGCTATTTGCGTTCTGCCGCGAATCGCCCTCGCTAAACGCCTGCGCCTCCATGAGCCGCCGCGCCAAAGGGCCGCCTCAGTCGCTGCCTCCGTCGTCGTAGCGCACCTCGCCAGCCGCGGTAACAAGCAGTTCACTAGAAAGCACATTGACACAAGAGAAGATTTTTACTGACCACATACGAGAACAGGGATAAGAGAAACTATGAAACTCCCTTGATCCAGACCAACAATTCATCATGACGAAGTGCAGATTTCTCATGGAAAGGTTGGGCAATACTGCTAGTGTACCAGAGTTACTACATATAATGAAAAGCTTGAAGACGTTTTTTCTCGTGAGTATGCACCGTTAAACTGCGCCAAGCGAAACCCGCCTTGCCTCAGCCCGCCACAGTCGCCGCCGCCTCCGCCGTGGTCTACATCACCGTCTGCCTCGACCGGCAGTTTCCACCTCACGCCAAGCCTCGGATCGCCTACGCCGTGGAAGAGCCGTTTCTATCTGGGGAGTTCACAGTATTAAATGCAGACAGATTTTTGAGAGAGATTGATGCAGTTAGATTACCCCAATGAAATTAATGGTGTTACAGCTACTACTACCATCAGTGTTGCTGATGCTCCATACACGGATTCGAAATTTGATTGATGCTTTTTAACACCTACGTGAGGACTAAGGAATTTAACAGCTCACCGTAAAGTTACTGCTCAAGTCATCATCCAACGGGGTTCTGGTCTGCTGCCATTGAAAGCCCTGTCCGTGACAGCACAGCTCCAACCTGATGGTTCTGTAGTTTATTAACGACCAAGTCAGATGCGGTCAATACCTGCGGCGCTTATATTTCAACATGTTGCTGACAGAAAAACCAGTTATGGAGACATCATACGGGCCAGGCTTCAACTAAGAAGGATTTGCTTTCAAAGGTTCAGGGTGCCAGTGTCCCGAGGGAATTAGACGGGATATTACAATGGAGTCCAATAAGTCAGGACGGAGAGAGTAGCTGTTTTTGCTCATGCAAGTACTGTTATATTCAAACGACGAGAAGCACACCGCGTCTTATTCTTGTGTGTACACTGCGTGAGATCATAAGGCTTAAGTCTCATCAGCTATCCAACTGCTACCGAAAAATCATCAGGTACACTCGTTTTGATAAAATGCTCTGTATATTCAATTATTATACAAAACATATTTTGTCTGCTCGCATTATTATCTTTTGCTCGCAGATCTATTCATGTCCAGAATTATTGGTGGGCATTGTCGTTATATAACTTTCAACAACATGTTGAAACCGACGCCCAACCTAGGCACATGCATTTATATTGCTGCTCAACGGACTTGGGTTGACTCCGACATATATATCAACAAATCAAAGCCATGTCTACTCACACAAGCTGTCCCATGGACATATGTGAGCCGCCCCCGCTGCGTTGAGCCGCCCCTGTCACGTTGAATGGATCATCCATCAACCGAACAAAATAGGTGATATCCATCTAAGTTTATTTTATTAGCACATGTTGTTTTTGTCAAAGAATAAGTTTATGTTTGCCTTGGTCTGCAATATTGTTTATGCAGGGCAATTATTTTATGACAAAAAGTGATATTATACCGCGGAGATGGAGGCACGCCAACATCTTTTGGCATAGGTGGTCGTCGTTACTCAAGGGACTCCCGCACCGGCTTACAACGTCGTGGCCGTCTCTCGCGATCACGCCGGTTTACAACAAGGAGGACAACTTGCCCGTCTGCACCGGCTTACAACGCCACAGCCGGTTCATCTGTCTATGCCGCCTCTGATGTGACGGCCGTCTTTACCGTCCGTCTCTCGCAGCCTGGTCTACATCGACACACCGAGCCGCACCTGTCTGCGTGAGCTATTCATTGAGTATGAGAAAGTTACTACTTGGGAAGCCCGGTTTCTCTTCCAACAAATTGGAGGCAAAGTATCATATATTATCAACCGCCGTCTGCACTGGATGGTTCAATGGGCAGGCGCACAAGTCGCCGCCACTACAGTTCGGTTAACTTCAAACATCCAGTTGGAAGGAGCCATTGGCCGAGTTGCTGACACGGCTCATACATGATCATTTATAACCCACCGCAGTCACCTCAACCTTCTGTGGATTCACATTGCCTTATCAACACCAATGATATACATCTTCTGCTATGGTCAAATATGGAGAGCCTCAAGCCAACTCCTCGAGTCACCTTTGAGACTCGGGGGCTACGATGACATGACTCAGCAAATATTGCCAGTTTCAGCCGGTTTAAGAAACCTAGGACGATGGAGGGAAAGATAACCCGGTCCCGGAGGCTACTGTTATATTGATGAAAATTTAAAGGCCGTCAGAAAATTTCCGACTTAGAAAGTATATGACAGTTACAAAATCCCGGCTCAATGAAGAAGATTCGGGTCATCAGAAAGGGTTCTGGTTTAAAATCCGGCTCAAGGGAAGTCAGTCTCACTGAAGCTCTCAAATCCGGTTTAACAATGTCCGGTTCAAAAAGGTATTAACTTCTCGCAGGTTCGAGTTGAAAGGCCGTCAGAAAATTTCTGGCTGAAAATGAAGATTCCGGTTTATAATCCGGTTCAAGGGAAAGATGTCTCCCACAAAGCTTTGAAGCTCTCAATATCCGGTTTAACGTCCGGTTCAAGAAGGATTTATCTCTTGCAAAAAGTTAAAGGGTGCCAAAAATGACCTGCTGCCATGATGCGCAGTTCAAACATGGGTATCATGCCTTATTGGCTTATCATATTACTGATCACTTGGGGGCTTGGTCATGTCTGAACCATAGTCACACCTCTTGATCGGCGCAATGCCACAATATCACTTGGGGGTTGGTCGCGTCCGAACCATAGCAACGCCTTTTGATAGGCGAAAGCCACCAGATCACTTGGGGACATGGTCAAGTCTGAACCAGTCACGCCTCTTGATCGGCCTAAGGCCACAGAATCACTTGGGGGCTTGGTCGAACCCGAACCATTGCCATGCCTTTTGATCGGCATAAATGCCACGGTTTCATTTGGGGACCTGGCTGACTTGAACCATCGCCACACCTATTGGGGGCTTGGTCCTGTGTGACCATGGTAACACCATCTGATCAGCTCAGTAAAGCATATTTCTTGCAAATGGTTTTATCATTGCCTTTTGCTTCAGTCTTTTTCTTAAAATGACTATTATTTTTGTTGCGTTTTTAAAACTGGCAAGCGTTTTAAACCGGTTCAAAACTGTCAAATTGGCGGAACACGGTCAAATCTTAATCCGGAGACTATTTGCCCGGTTTGATTTTATGTTACCATCTTATTATGGAGTAAACCGGTGTTCATTAACCCGGCTTGATTTTCAATTACAAGTTGTCAGTACAGGATCAAATCATAATCCGGAGACTATCAACCCGGTCTGGTTTGACTACGAGTCGCCAGTATTATATATGGTTAAACCGGTGTTTATCACAACCCGGTACGGTTTTATCATAAACCGGTACAGTATGAAAGGAATTATCATTACTCAAGATTGGGGTTATCACCTTTACTACAAAAAGTTGGTAAACCAATGATGTGATTCAATATCACAGGTATGATATATTTCATATTTGATTATTCTTAAGTGCAGCCTTGGTTATAAACCTGAGTTATATGTTGGGCATTATGACCCGTCCGGCGGTAAACCGCCAGGACACTTTAAACTTGTTGTATGCAGAGACAGGTTGAATAAAGCATGATGATAAATTATCCGGTGTTTATTAAACCGGCCTGACTTTAAGACGATAAGTCGCCAGTATATGATGAGAAATTATTCAGTGTTTGTTAACCCGGCCTGGCTTTGGAACTATAAGTCACCAGTACATATTTGGATTGCGCCATTGGAATCATGAGCTTATAAATCATTGGGTTATATTATTCAAATAGCCAAATTTGGCTGAATTTTCATTATGATATTGAATGAATAAGGTTTTTCATACCAGATTATATTATCTTGAATAGCCAACATGGCTAGATTTTTATTATGGTTATTAATAACCGGTATTATTGAGGTTTTCAAAGTCGCTTTAGCGCAATGGCTATTATTTTATCAAAGGATATGATTTATTCTACAATGAAAGGAATAGTCCCGAGTCGCTGTAGGCTTACGACCCGGCACTTGGGGGCTATATTATTTAAATTGAGATTACATCAAATATGCAAGTCTCATGTCGCTGCAAGCATGCACCATGACACTTGGGGGCTAATGCAAAGTAATTTTTTTCCTCATATTATTGAAGACCCGACTCATCACATTATAATGAGTCGGCCCTTGGGGGCTACCAATTGCTCCTGTCAACAATTGAAGATACAAAGCTTTTTATTCATTATATTGAAGGGTCCACCGCTCAGTTGGTAAAGCACAAGGCTCTTAACCTTGTGGATGTGGATTCAAGTCCCATGATGGGGGTTACATCATATGATGTTATTTTTATTGAAGTATATATCAAGTCCTAGCTCAATATTATCTTACTACGCCGGCCCTTGGGGGCTACACATCATTGCTCAAATCTACATGATTATACCTACAAAGTCCCTGCTTATTATTGCATAATGACCCGGCCCTTGGGCGCTACACTGCAAGCATGACAACCCGGCACTTGGGGGCTACATAATATGGAGTATTCAGTTTTTACTAAGTGACTAGGGTGAACAACATGGATTTCTTCTTAAGTGGCAGTATTTATATTGAAGCAAGTCTTAAGCCATCACTTTGTTCTGCTCAAGACTTGGGGGCTACAGGTATTATATTATTATCGAAGAACTATTTTCAAAGCATCTATTTTGGGCAAACCGGATTGACCCGGCGTCATCAATAATCATGAACCGGTGTTGGCAACAATCATGAACTGGCGTTGGCAACAATCATGACCCGGAATTATCAGTTTTTATAACCCGACAATTTTGGTAATATTAAACCGGCAAGTTTTACATCTTTATACTGGCTAAATATCAGTTGAATATTTGAAGACCAATATTTTTGTCAAGTCAGAGCATTCAAGGCCGATTCAAGTGGATTCTTTATTTACAAAATATTTTCTACAAGCAAATTGATTATGAAACTGGTCTATTGACTCGCATTTTTTAGAAGGAAGAAATGACAAGGATTTAAGGATGATCAAGTGCCGGTTTACAAGAATATTTAAACCGGAGCACAACCCGACAAATTTGTTCTTATGTTTATATTGCAGATCAGTTTAACATGAATGAATCCAAATTAAACTGGGGGCTAATGTCGGGGATATACCCCGCGGTGTAAACCGGCCGGAAGTATAATCCGGCCGGACCTGGCGGTTTACATGAGACCCCGCTGACACTTGGCAGTTCACCGGCGACCCATTTGGACCTGCCGGTTCACGACTCATTGGAATCCGGCAGGCGGGTCAGAGGAGCGACAAGACCCGGTGGCCCAACGGGCGGTTTATGGAAGACCGGATCACGCTACGGTGGGCCGGTTTAAAAGGAAAGGCGTGAAGAATATTTACCTTACAAGGAGTTAAGACCTGGATTTGTATCCGGTTTGTATTAGAGATAAACTAGTCCTAATCCTAATAGGACTCCACATGTAACCCGCCCCTTCAACATATATAAGGAGGGATAGGGCTCCCCAAAGAGGGACAGGCTACAGAGAAGCAAGAAACAATCTCTAGGGTTAGACACAACTAGAGGAGAGCCGGTTTACGGCGACTCCTTCGTGGTGATAATGAGATCTAGCCTCAAACAGCATGTAAGGTTTTTACCGGATGATGTTTCCCGGGGCCCGAAGCTGTCTAAATCATTGTCTTGTGTTGCGTCTCTCGATTCCGCTCAATCCCTCTCAAGCTACCACATAGATGCGTTGGCCTCGCGACTAAGTCCTCACACTAAGGACATCTGACGTGTTAATTCCACGACACGTTCCGTTGCCTCCCGATGAACACGACGCATTTCGTTGCCTCCCGATGAACACGATGCATTCCGTTGCCTTCCCATTAACACGACGCATTCTGTTGCCTCCCCATGAACACGACGCATTCCGTTGCCTCCCCATGAACACGACGACGACGCAGTTTCTTCGTTCCGACCCAGCCATGTACATGAGCCCTAGCCGTACGTATGCACGAGTAGGCGTTCGAGACCCCGCCTGTATGTACGTACGTGGCCGTATTTTCTTTCTTGCACATTGGCTGTTGTACGTATGTGTACATGCTATGTGTGCGCCTCCACTACGACACGTGCACGCCTCTACATTACCAGTATATATGTACGTACACGTTTGCGACCAGAATGACAATGCTACGTACGCTTCGACCAGGTGGGTCCCGACTGTCAGGCACTTCCTTGCGTGCGAAGATATAGCTGATGGGTCCCAGCAGTCAGGGGGGTGAGTCGTTTTTTTTGCCCGGACGCACTTCCTTGCGTGCAAAGATGTAGCTGGTGGGTCCCAGCAGTTAGGGGGAAACGTTTTTTTTCATGAAATACGGTGGCCCGTCTGGTGGGTCCCCACTGTCAGGTGGAGGAATAATTATTTTGCGCGTATAAGGAGGCACTTCCTTCCAGCTGACGTGGACCGAGCTGTCAGCCTCTCCATGTACAGTACTCTTCCGATGAAAGTCGGTCGTTGACCACATTGCCCACGCCGCGCCGAGAGCACCACGGCGGTGGACGACGGCGAGGCCTAGGAAGGGGACGACGCGGAGCCGGGGAAGACGCGACAGTGGATGCCCACACGGAGAGGAGTACGAGGGTTCATTGGTTTGGCTACGGTGTGAGGCTGCCGTCGCCGCAGAATAACAGGGGATGTGGATGAGTAAAGAGATGGCCTGGCCAGCAGTGGGAGTAGTAGGAGGCGGTGAGGCCTCCGTGGCATCACAGCGGGCCACGGGAGGCAGTAGCATGCGACACGACCGGCGCTGCTTTGGGCGGCTGGAGGAAGAAGACCACAGTTTGAAGAAGTACTTCGGCCGTTGGATGGACATCGTACGGTCACTAGAGCTAGAATCATTCATATTGACTAAGTTGACAAAGCCCTCCATCCCTGTCAACTTAGTAGGCCCACAAGTCAGCCTCCCACCAAGGTGGGTCCCAGCTAGCAGGGGGAGTATTTATTTTTTGTGCGTAATAAGGAGGCACTTCCGGTGGGTCCGAGCTGACAACGGGAGGGGGGGCATTTTTTCACGAAATACGGTGGCCTGTCCGGTGGTTCCCAGTAGTCAGGGAGGAACAAATTTTTTCATGAAATAATGTGGCCCATCCGGTGGGTCCCTGCTGTCAGGTGGAGGAATAATTATTTTGCGCGTAATAAGGAGGCACTTCCTTGCGGCTGTCGTGGACCCAGCCGTCAGCCTCTCCACGTACAGTACTCTTCCGATGAAAGTCAGTCGTTGACCACATTGACCACGCTGCGCCGAGAGCACCACGTCAGTGGATGACGGTGAGGCCTAGGAAGGTGATGACGCGGAGCCGGGGAAGACGCGACAGTGGATTCCCAGTCGGAGAGGAGTACGAGGGTTCACTGGTTCGACTACGGTGTGAGGCTGCCGTCGCCGCAGAATAATAGGGGGAGTGGGTGTGTGGAGGGATGGCCTCGCCAGCGGTGGGAGTAGTATGGGGGCGGTGAGGCCTCCGCGGCAGCACAGCCGGCCACGGGAGGCAGGAGCATGCGGCACGACCGACGCTGCTTTGGGCGGCTAGAGCAAGAAGACCAGAGGTTGAAGAAGCACTATGGCCGTTGGATGAACATCATACGGTCACTGGAGATAGAATCATTCTTATATTGACAAAGTTGACAAAGCCCTCCGTCCCCATCAACTTCCACTATGGTGGGTCCCAGCTGGCAGGGGGTATTCATATTTTTGTGCGCAATAAGAAGGCACTTCCTTGTGTGCGAAGGTATAGTTGGTGGGTCCGACCTGTCAGTGAAGGGAACTTTTTTCACAAAATACAGAGGCCCTTCCGGCAGGTCCCAGATGTCAGGTGGAGGAATCATTATTTTGCACGTAATAAGGAGGCATTTCCTTGTGTGCGGCCGTGGACCCAGCTGTCAGCCTCTCCACGTACAGTCCACAACCGATGGATGTCGTTCCTTGACCAAGTTGATCACGCCGCGCCGAGAGCACCAGGGCGGTGGACGACGGCGAGGCCTACGAAGGGAACGACATGGAGCCGGGGAAGACATGACAGTGGCTGCCCACGCGGTGGAGAGTACGAGGGTTGACTGGTTCGGCTGCCGTTGCCGAAAAATAACAAGAGGTGTGGGTGAGTAGAGGGATAGACAGGACAGGGATGCGAGTATGATGGGGCCGTGAGGCCTGCCCGGCAGCACAGCCGGCCACGGGAGGCGGGAGCAGGCGGTTTCGACGGCGCTGGTTTGGGCGGCTGGGGCAGGAAGATCAGAGACTGAAGAAGCACGATTGCCGTTAGATTGACATCTAACAGTTTGAGGTTGGTAAGAGTCGATGGTTGAATAAGTTTCTTTTTTGAGAAACCTTGTGTACGCATGAACTTGTAGGCCCACAAGTCAGCCTCCAAATCTGTGGCACACAACATAGAGCCCATTTGCTATTTTTTTAATAATTTGCAGCCCATTTGCTAATTTTTAAGTAATTTATTACAGCCCATTTTCTGCCCAGGACCACGGTCAAAAAGTTCAACCTTATTTTGCATATTTCGGTGGAGTCCGAACTGTTGTAATCTCGAAATGATAAACATTTTTTTAAGAACTTATTGATTTGCCAAAAAACGTTTTGTTTTTGTAAGCAAATAAGATGCGGGACAATTGAGTTGGTTTAAGGGAAAATCAGTGGTAAAAAAATCAGCGCTGGGAGGGAAAACAACAACAAAAATAAGGATATAAATATAAAAAGGGAATTTTACGTATTTTCAATATAATGATACATGTATTTGAACTAGTAAAACTATAGGTAGAGATTAGAAAACTGATGTAGGACATGCGTTTCAAGAGGAAAATAGAACTGGGTTGTGGGTTTGATTTAGTAAAAAAAACTGCCAGCGGATGTTGTAAGACAAAATATAACTAACGCTGGCGGGCCGGAGGCCAGTAGATACCTGCTGGATTTTTGTGCCCCGTTGTCGTCATGGGCTGGGCCTGCTAAAAACAAAACCAAGCTTGGGCAGTCTACAGCCCAGTTGAAACTTGCTCGACCTGAAAAACAATATACGTGCTCAATAAACGAGAGAATTCTGCAAGTATAGACTGATAACTGGGATGCAGCAGGGATATTGTTTTTTCATCGTGATAATAAGTGCATGCACTTGTTTCGAAAAAATTGGAGAACTGGGAATTCGAACGGTAGGTGCTTATGCTACCCATCAAATAAAAATCAGGTGCCTGAAAATTCGTTTCGAAACAAATGATTTAGCTTTATATCCAGGTCGACTCTCGGCATGATGGTTGGAAGCAAATGCAAGTTCGTACCAAAAAATCACTAACAACAATACCAACTTGCGGATGACAAAGTAGTACGTACAACTACCAATACCAAACTAACTTATAATCTTTTTACTCCTGGCCCTAGTGTTCGTCTGGTAGAAAATCTTGCAGAGGACTAGCTCCCGCTCCTTCTCTTGCTCCAGGTCCCCGAGGTGGTACTAGTGCATCACCCAGTTGGTCCTCTGCTGGTCGAAGTTCTTGTTGGTGTGCAGCACCAGAACCTTTTTGTTGCCCGTCTGCCGGCCGTTGACCATCACCGGCAAGGTATTGCCGGTCTTGTGCCATATCACGTGCATGCCGCACTCCGACTATATCTTGCAACATGTCCATGTGCCCCTTTTGAACGTTCTGGAATTGCGCTAGAAGAAATACTTTCTTAGGCCACTCAATGTGATACCTGCAATATTGTCGAATACAGGTTTTAGTGTACGTTGTTGGCATTTTCATAACATCTTTGGCATGTTGCAATCACTTGTTTCACTTTTTGTTAACTGTCAAATTATAATTGTTTCACCAGGTTTGCGTCTAAAAAGAAAAATAGAGCTATAAACAAAGGAATATGTTTGTGCAAGTAGACGGCCGACCGGTGTCTTACCTGAAAGTTTCTCAGGTTGGGTGTAGCATATGTCGTGCTCGCTATCGATGGTTGGTATGAACAAATTGATGACAGGGTGAGATCTCGCGCTGTCAGCACTCACTTCGGCCTCAAGGTGCTCGATCAGCTCATGATCCATGGGATCAAACTTGACGCCAGCCGGCAGCACCGGCCAATCATTCTTCGACTTGCATCGGTAATTCCAGTTATATGGTACTCAATGTATGATCAATCGACTGTTTTAAGTGAATGATGAAAGATTTCGACAGATAGGTGGTACTCCAAATGTGAAGTCCGGTATACCCGAACACGCCGCCGGGATTCTTGTGTCACCTCACGCGCAGCGTATTGTCACGTGAATTCAGTGTGTGGACATGATGAATAATTTAACCGACGTATACTAGTACTGCTACTGTACTACTTACTAGTCGTATTTAGTGTCATATATATATATATATATATATATATATATATATATATATATATATATATATATATATAGAATCTATTTTCCATATATATATATATATAGAAAGTCTATTAATGACTCAGGGTGAAGAATAAGTAATTCATCACCGTCAATCGACCGAGCCACGTATCGGGGCTGGACCAGACCACCATCCTAGCGCAGTAAATTACACCTAGAGCAATGTAATTTTACGTTTTATTCATAGCTACCCCACCTGTCCCGTAGCGGTTTACATCATTCTTCACAGCGCGACTGGTGGTGTCCTTCGGCGGCGATTCCACCAATCCCCTTCGCCTCCAGCGGCAGATTAAGTGTCGGCTTGCTGATGGGAACACGGATCTGTCCACAGAGGTATGTTTTAGGTCTGCATGATCTAGGTTTTGTGGTTTTGGTAGTGGTAGGTAGGCTAGGATAAAGCCGAATAAAGGGATGTCTCCGGCCTCTTCCTCGTGTTGCCGGTGTGGCCTCTGGCGCGAGGTCGGGCGCTCGACTTCCTACTTGGGGCGCTTTGTATAGGAGTGGCCGACGCTACTCCCTGGGGTGGCAGCGGCGACAGCTCGTCGCCGAGGCGGATGGGTGGTTGTAGGTGTGAGGAGGGCTTGATGGTACGAGCTGTTCTTCTTCTCCATCCAATTCAAGAGGCTGCGGTCACTCCAGTGTCTCATGAGCACGGGCAGGTTCCCCGGCCGTGGCTGGCCCGGGTGATTCTTCCGGCTCACAAAGGCCATGTATGGCGATGGTGATCCATGTTTGGGCTATTTCGGTTTTAGTTCCATGTGTGTAGGTGGGGATTGCACGGTAGGAGGTGAGAAACCTCAATCCTAATGATTTCTGCTCCAAACTTCCAGTCAACATCCACATACGGTTCACCTGGTCGTGTTCCTCCCAAATTGCTAATCTGGTTTTCCGTTTTTGCAGAGAGGCTGTAGATATAGAAGAGATCATGAGGCTGAACATCCTGTCCAAAGAGGTAGTTTGATTTTACCATATATCCTTGACTGTGTGCTTGCTTTCGTGCAAGTAACATTTTTTTCATCAGGAACACAATTTTTGTACAGAGGTGGGTGGTCGTGGATTCGAATAGGCCAACTAGTCATGTAGTGTCGCTGGTGTTCCTCGATGTCAGGTTACCTTTCGCCATTGGCATGCATGTTGATGCGCCATGCATCTCCTTTCATCATGATGGTCGGCAACCGGGTCTTCGCCACCGAGCTGTTCAGTATCGCCTACTCTCGGTCAGTTTACATAACTACGTAGCAATTTACTATCTCGAGGCAAATTATTGTGTATTAAATTTTGATTTCAGTCCAAAATTTAGTAGTTTTGATCATAGCTAAACTACAAGTTTAATACTGACATTACAAATTTTTATTTCGTTCCAAAAATTTAGTTCCTCTACGTCAGTAGTAGATTGTGTTCTGCTCTAAATTGATTGTAATAGACCAATTTTGTTGAAGATAATAAGCTATGTGGAGTTATAAGTGTGTTATGTAGATCATGAAATCCATGCTTAGGTTCTTTCGTGTGCAGGTTACATTTTCTGGACATATAGATAGCCAATTACTGGTTTTAGGATTATGTAATAGATTCGTACATTGCACCCATGTCATTTCACTAGCTGGTAAGTTGTGAGAAAAGAAGCTAAAAAGCTAATGGTCATGGTGTTCAGTGTTATAGACTACAAGTATGCATGCTAGAAAACAAATTCAGAACTGGCAAAAATCAGAATTGAGTTCTTCCCGAAAACAATGGCTATATATATGATAGTGATTTTTTTGGCGACTATTTCGGTAAAGAAAACTTAGTGTAACTAATAATGTTCTCTAGCGAAAGAGCACATTAATTATACATGGACTCAAGCTAAGGCATACATGACATGAGTATAGGGAATCGGTGTGTGTTCTCCTCTAGGAAACAACATTGCTTTATTTCTCTTGGACCATCATGCCTCATTCAGCGGGTTGTTGGTAAGAATCTATCCATGTTTTAATGTTTTGCCAACTACAATTTGTAGTTGTAAAATCTGTCTTTAAGCTCAAGCAGTTCATTCTGCAAGCTTCCTGCAAGTATATTGTTTGAGATTAACCCATTGCCTTTTTTTATAAGTATTCAACTTAATTGTTAGGTTACTGATTCCAAAATTCATGATCATGCATGCCAGCAAAGGATGTGATAAGCCCAGTTCTTGCTTTCAGTTTTATCTCTATGGTTTTATAGTATTATTCTCCATGACGATTTTATGAACTCTGACCAATGGGTAATATGCAAGGGATGTTCGAAGAAGACTGAAAGATGCGAGACACCAACCATTTTAAAGCTTTTTGGCAAGACCTGATGCTTCGGTGCATACAGAGAAGTGTAACATTATACCAAGCCACTTTGTTTCTCTAATTATAGGTCGCCTTGTTCGTATGTGTTGCCCCAACCATCAGGTTTTTGCATGATTGTTGCACTAACTTATTTGTGTTCAGATGACAATAGAAAATTACTTTGTCCCATCTGCTTATTTGGCTTGTGACATCATTACCTGACCGGCTCTGGACAAATTACTATATCCTATATAAGGAGCCAGTATCTCATTCCTCAACAGTAGGGTTATAATTTTGTTGCGGGCTAGTACATAGCAAGTCAAGGGCCGAGCTTATCAACGACCTCCCCCTCGCACGAACATCAAATTTTGCACACAGCCGTCAACTACATTTGCTTTTCATTCGCAAAAAAAAAAAAAAAAACACACATTTGCTTCCATACCAACAAACTGTTAAGATAATACTATTAATCACAAGGTAAAAAAAAGATGATACTAATCTCCTTGATTTCGCTGGCTTTATGACACTGGAACAAATTCTCTGCCAGAGCTTGACCAGAACTTACGAGTAACTTTAAACTTTTCAAAACAATTGTCTCCCATCCGTAGTTTACCTGGCTTCCCGTTGAAAAAGGGACTTTAGCTCGTACACGCCTCATGCGCTAGAGTAGTTCCTCAGCCCCACACGGTAATTTTACCTGCCGAGCGTTTTGTTTTTTATGGTGTACGGTTACCTCCGTAATTTTACCTCACAGCGTTTGCTTCTTACGGCCGTTCTGTGGCCGTGGCTCACGCACCGGGGTAGCATGTGTGGCGTACAACCGGCTGGGGTGAGGAATAAGAATTCCTCACCCAGGGTGACGAATAGCGCGACCCTATATATATATATGTACAGCATCTCCATCATCATTATCAATACATCCTATGGAGGTGAGTTAGGATGCATTTGATCCCAGGAAGGTATCTATCCTTCAAACCAGAGGAGTGCTTCAAACTAACAATAGTACATAATATCCAACAAAAGAGGGTCGTGCTACAGCAGCAGAATACATGGCTCAGTTTATATATCAACACAAATTAAGTTGTGCATATTTGCTGTTGGCATGAACCACATCGCCGCATATCGGGTTTGCAAAAGCCATCCATCGCATGGAAGCTTGACGCCTTTCACACACTGAAGATTATCTGGCAACAAGCTGTGTCGACGAATCTCTGAATATGGTGATTCATGAAACCCATGGTATGATGTGTAAACACAGTCCCCCCGGCGAATGGAAGTTGCATAGCACGGTATTCATCGCCGGTGATATGATCGATGATTGGTTGGATGATCGGATAATTGAGCCCGGGGAACAAGGAGTGGTTGCCGAGGCTGTAAATCTGCCTCTAGATGAATACGCCTGGCCCAACGGAGCTGGGATCTTTCTCGAACACGAAGCAGCCATAGCCATCAATGTCATGAACGCCCCACGCATTGTACTGTGTGTGGTTTGATGTAATGGTTTGGTCAATTTGGTACGTGCGAATGAGCATCAAATGACCGCCGTCAGCTGAACGAGCAATAAACCACCACCCATCGGCTGATATGATTCCAGGTCCTGGAATCATGAAGGCCAGCGCATTTGCGTCTACTGCAACAATTCAAATTAGAGACCAAAAGGACAAAAATAAACAATCATGTTCAGAGTATGTGTGGAATTAAGATTATTATAACAGTGACACATATCATAGACAGAGAATTGCAATGCCGTGGTCACAATCATACCCGAAGTTAAAAAAATAAGCCAATGGCTTTCATATTCTAGCAATATGTCATGGTTCAAACATCATGTAATAATGAGAGGAAAACAGCTATGATAGAGCCTACTCATATTCTACCATAGCACTTACTACTGTTGTTCTCATATCAACTCTAAGCAATAACATGCATTGTTATAAAAATCTTAGAAATGAGAGTAACATATAGCAATCATGATGTTATGCTCATAATATGTATTCTAACAATCATTAGATGCCAATTGTTCTCATATCAACTCTAACAATAACATGTGTGGTCATAAAAATCTAGGAAATGAGAGGAACATATAGCAATGATGTGGTTATAGACATACTATCAATTTTAAATTTGTAACAATGAACAGGCAGTCGTATTCATAAGGTAAAGATGAGATGAGATAGAACAATTACACGACGATAGATTCCACCAGTATAGGCAGCCAATCTGTGCGTCGACCGTGTAAACGATGCCATCGTACACTATAGCATCAGACAAAAATGTTGCCTCAACAGGATTGACGATGAGCCATAACCATGTATGGCGACCGGATTCCGGATAGACTTATCCCATGTTGAACAAGGCAATGAGCTTGTAATCCATGTAGTCTTCTGATGGTGTGGGGACTTCACAGATTACAACTTTCAGCAAACAGAGGTCGAGCCAAAAGCTTGACGCATCTCGTGCGTAGTAGGCAGGAGTGTCCGACGGGCCGCGAGGCTCGATGGCGGCGGTATCCAATAATGGAAGGGTGATCTCTCGCTGGGTGTAGATATCCACGAGACACCACGGGCTACCAGATTGGTGGATGAGGACGATCCAGTTGGCCTTCATGCCCGCCCAGTAGTGGCCGCGCATGAAGGACAGGTGGACGGGTAGTGGTAGCATGTCGAGGGGCACCACGGCAACCTCGGTAGGATCGTCAAGTCGGTGTCTGGGCCACCTGCGAGGATCAGGCATCAGCAAGCAGGGTGTCTTGAAAAGAGCCGGCCGGTTGCAGATGAGTAGACGGTACAAAGACACTGAGCATGCGGCTAGACGGACGGTGCTGAGTAGGTCCATACGATTACAGATCTGCTCCAAGAGAACATCGGGGAGGGAATTCCAATCGCGGCTCTGCGTGTCAGTCGGTTCTGCCATTGGGGTTTTCGATGCCTGCGAGCCAGCGGGGAAGTGGATACGGGTGGGCGAGCGAAGAAGCTTCTCCTCGTGTGGCCGAGCAGTGAGCGGGGGGATACACTACTAGGAAAACCTCTATAGATAGACATTTAGTAGTAGCTTGGGTTATTTGCCCCGCGCTATTGCTACTTAGTAGTAGCGCGGGCAAAAAAACACGCTACTAGTATGGCATAGTAGTAGCGCGGGCACAAAAAACCTACGCTACTAGTAAATGATTTCCACCTTGCCTTCTCAACAGACAATAGTCGTAGCGTGGGGTATAAAACCTGCGCTACTACTAGTTGATAGTTGTAGCGCAGGTGGGGCACACCTCGCTACTGCTATGCCACCAACCGCCCACTCCACTCCCACGCCACCCACCCCGAGCCAGATCTAGATCGAGACCCCTTACACCGGCGGCCTTCCGTCCCCCCTTCCTCAACCTCCTTCCACCGGTGGCCTCCTGTCTCCCCTTCCTCAACCTCCTCTCCTCTGTCGCCCCCCTTCCTCAACCTCCTCTCCTCTCCCGGGCCTCGCCCACACGGGAAACTGCTGCTCGGCGTCTCCAGCAAGCAAGCAGTAGCCAAGGTCGGCCTCCCGTCCTCCGCACGGTGTCGTCTCTCCCTTCCCCGCCGTCATATGTCACCGTCATTGTTGCGGTCCGACCCTCCGCGCCGTAGTGGTAAGCACGCACGCCGCCGCTCACCTGCCTCTCTCCCCGTCCATCTCCGGTGGTTCCCTTTGTCGGCGGCAGCGGGGAGTCGGCCTAGCGGACTCCCTTTGTTGGCGGCGGCGGGGAGTCTCCCCGTCCATCTCCGATTTGGCCAGACGGTGTTCATCTTGTTCTTTTCTAGGCCTGTGTGTGCGCTTGTGTTCATCTTGTTGGTTATATTGGGGGGAAAAGCCCTTCTATGCTTCCTGTACTGATTCTGATTTAGTGCGCTTGTGTTCATCTTGTTGATTATATTGGGGGGAAACTCCCCCTCTATGCTTCCTGTACTGATTCTGATTCTTAGGTTTTATCTTATTGCTTTTCTAGGCCTGTGTGTGTTTGTTTAGATTCACAAAATAAATACCTGCTACGTGCGTGCAGGTTGGTTGTGGGGTTAGTTTGCTATTTTTCTTAGTGCTTCCATGTGCAAGAGAGGTAGTAGCTCTGTGCCTTCAACGGAGTAGCCACATGGTTGACTACCAAACCTTATACTTATGTTGTTGCTTGTTGGCCTGCTCCTTACAGCTGTCATGCTTGTGGTCGATTCAGCTGGGGATCAACAACGCCGTCGTCGCTGGCGGCATGGAGACCATGTCCAATGCCCCCAAATACACTGCAACAGCAAGGTTCATACTGGCTTAAGAAGAATGGCTCTGTAACTGCCGGCAACTCTTCTAGCAAAAAGTTTTTTGTTTACGTATTCTAACTAGTCGTTTACTATCCCCCTAGATAGTTTTTTAGGTGGAAACCTCGCAGAGTAGTTAGTGTGCAGCCAGAGTCCAGTATGATATCTCAATCTTTATTTTTGAGTAAAGCATTTGAATTTAAGCTAGTAGATATTGAGCTCTGTGATTGAAGTGTCTCTATTGAATACATCTAATCTGAACAATTTCACATTTGCTTCTCTGATAAGTAAGGTCTATTTTCATTGACAGGTAGAAGATAGCGACAGAGTGGGAAGGTTTGTACAAAAGATCTTCTCCTCCGTCGCCGTCCGCAACAAAGCTGCTGGGTGCATCCGTCCATCATCTTCAGATCTGAGTGAAGAGGGCATCCGTCCATCTCAAAAGGTTTATTTTTGTCCCAGCTAATTAACTTGTCTTTTCATCAGTTCCTCCTTGAGTAATTGGAAAGGGGATATTATTAGACTGCTAGTTGATTCTTGGTGAAAATTGCTTGGCATGTATGTATGTAGAGAATCTTGTAGCAGTGATTCTTGGTGAAAACACCCTGTCCTCGATACCCCCTTGTAAGACAATAAGTTTTGGGGGAACCAGCACGACCCTCTAGGGATGGCTTATCTCATATATATAATGGGTGTGTTACAATAGGTACAATATACGTACACAAATACAGAAGCTATACATAGTCTAACACTCTCTCTCAATCTTAGCCACTTTCTAAAGAACTGAGAAGGGTAAGATTGCGCCTACAAGCCTCAAACTGTGGTAGAGGTAAAGGCTTAGTGAAGATGTCTACAAGTTGATCCTTAGATGAGATAAACTTGATCTGGAGTTACTTCTGCGACACACGTTCCCACACAAAGTGATAGTCAACTTCAATGTGTTCCGCTCGGGTATGAAATACCGGATTTGCAGAAAGGTATGTAGCACCGATGTTATCACACCAAAGGATAGGAGGCTGCGGTTGAGACAAACCCAACTCCTGAAGCAAAGACTGCACCCAGATAATCCCTGCAGTAGCATTAGCAACAGCCTTATACTCAGCTTCAGTACTGCTACGTGACACTGTAGCCTGTTTCCGAGCACTCCAGGCGATCAAATTAGAGCCAAAGAACACTGCATAACCCCCCGTGGATCGCCTGTCATCTGGGCTGCCAGCCCAATCTGCATCAGAGAAGGCCGAAAGAACCCGAGAAGAAGTCGGCCGAATATGCATCCCAAATGTGACGGTGAACTGAACATAACGAAGAATGCGTTTAACAACAGCCCAATGAGTGTCTCTAGGAGCCTCAAGATACTGACAAACCCTGTTAACAGCATAAGAGATATCTGGTCTCGTGATCGTCAAGTACTGAAGCCCACCAACAATGCTCCTGTACTCTGTGGCATCTGCAGGAGACAGAAGCTCGCCATCAACAACTGTGATCTTGTCGGTAGACGGCATGGGTGTGGTAGTCGGTTTGCACTTCAGCATACCAGCTCGCTGCAACAAATCCAAGGAGTACTTCTTCTGCGTAAGAACAAGACCAGCAGCACGAGAAGTGACCTCAACTCCAAGAAAGTAGTGAAGCTTCCCAAGATCTTTGACCGCAAAATCAGCACCAAGAGAGCAGACAAGAGCATCAGCAGTATACTGAGAAGAGCTGACAAGGATAATATCATCGACATATACCAAAAGATACATAGTGACTTCTGGCTTCTATAGAAGGAATAATGAAGAGTCAGCAATGGACGGCACAAACCCATGAGCACGAAGGGCAGAGGCAAGGCGGGCATGCTAGGCACGAGGAGCTTGCTTCAAACCATAGAGTGCTTTGGTGAGACGACAGATATGGTCAGGATGATCAGGATCAGAAAAACCAGGCGGCTGTTTCATATAAACCTCTTCCTCCAAGAATCCATGTAGAAAAGCATTCTGCACATCAAGTTGACGAAGTGACCAACCACGAGAAACAACAAGAGAAAGAAGAAGTCGAATGGTGGTAGGCTTGACGACAGGACTGAAGGTGTCCTCATAGTCAAGACCATGGCGCTGCCGAAATCCTCGAGCAACAAGTCGCGCTTTGTAATGCTCAATAGATCCATCCGAATGCTTCTTCACTTTGAATACCCATTTGGAGTCAATAACATTTACCCGTGGTGGTGGAGGAACGAGATTCCATGTCTTGTTACGAAGAAGAGCATGAAACTCCTGCTCCATAGCCTCTCGCCAATGAGGAATGCGCATGGTAGCCTGATATGAGCGGGGCTCAGAAGACGGATCCGCAACAGCAGCAGCCAACCAAGCAACAGTACCATCCTTACGTTCCTTGGGTTTGAAAATGCCACTGCGACTGCGTGTATGTGGTCGGGACACAGGAGCCACCGAGGTCGACGGAGCAGCCGGCAATGGACTGGAGGACGGCGATGTAGACGAGTCAGCCGGTGACGAGGAGCCAGACGCGGTGGCCTCGGGCGCGGTCGGCCTAGCAGGCCGGCCCATAGGCGAAGCCAGCGGGGCAGGCGAAGCTGCTGGAGATGCCGGCGTCACGGACCGAGCCGTGGGCGAGCCCGGCATAGTGGGCCGAGGCACTGGCGAGGCCGGTGTCGCGGGTCGAGCCGCGGGCGAAGGCGGCGTGACGGGCCGAGCCGCAGACGACTCCGGCGTAGAGGGCCGAGCCAACACAGGAGACGCGGCGGGCGCTGGCGTAGCAGGCCGAGCAGTGGACAAGCTCGGCACAGCAGGCTCTTCGGGCGACCGTGCATGGGCACACCAATCGATGCCATGCAACATAGGGCGATCGACGTGCCCATCAGAAGGCGGCGGTGATGATGGTGAATCCTCCAACAGTTCCAAGCGAGCCCCACGTCCGATTCCTGCACCATGGTTAGGTAACAGCACAGGAGAGTATGCAACATCATCAAATTGGTCAGAAGCAACAGAGGAAGAATACAGAGATGGTGGTTCGGCAGTGGACACAGGAAGTTTGGCAAAGGGAAAAACATGCTCATCAAACATGACATCCCGAGATATATAGACACGATTTGTGGGAACATGAAGACATTTGTAACCTTTATGAAGAGAGATATAGCCAAGAAAAACACACTTCTTGGAACGGAACTCAAGCTTGCGCTTGTTATATGGACGAAGGTGCGGCCAGCAAGCACACCCAAAAACCTTGAAAAAGGTATAATCAGGTTGTTCATTAAGGAGAACCTCAATGGGAGTCTTCATGTTTAAAACACGAGTGGGAGTACGGTTTATGAGAAAGCATGCAGTGGTGAAAGCATCACTCCAAAACCGAAACGGAGCAGATGGATGGGCCAAAAGAGTAAGACCAGCTTCAACAATGTGACGATGCTTACGTTCTACTGAACCATTTTGCTGATGTGTATGTGGACATGCTAAACGATGAGCTATCCCAAGCGACTGAAAGAAGGAGTTGAGGTTGCGATACTCGCCCCCTAGTCCGACTGGACATGAACAATTTTGTGCTTGAGAAGGCGTTCAACATGTTTTTGAAACTGAACAAAAATGTCAAACACATCAGATTTTCGTTTAATAAGATAAAGCCAGGTAAAGCGACTATAAGCATCAACGAAACTGATATAGTAATCATGACCACTGACAGAAGTCTGAGCAGGACCCCATACATCTGAAAACACAAGTTCTAAAGGATGTTTCACCTCACGACTGGACTCCGAAAAAGGAAGTTGATGACTCTTCCCCTGCTGACAAGCATCACACACTGCTACATCTTTATTACTAGACAGGCTAGGAAGCTCATGACGACGCAAAATATGACGAACAATAGGTGTGGCCGGGTGACCAAGACGAGCATGCCACTGTGACAGAGAGACCCGAACTCCACTAAAAACGCGGGCGACGCCAGGATGCTCCAGACGGTAGAGGCCCTGGCACAACTGCCCACTAAGAAGAATGTCCCTCGTGCCCCGATCCTTAATAAAAAGATCAAAAGGGTGAAATTCACAAAGCACATTATTATCACGTGTGAGTTTAGGAACTGAAAGAAGATTACGTGTCACAGATGGAACTCGAAGAACATTGCGAAGCTGAAGACTCCTATTGGCATGTCTAGTGAGAAGAGATGCTTGACCAATATGAGAGATGTGCATACCTGCTCCATTGGCGGTGTGGATCTTGTCGGAGCCATGATAGGGTTCACGAGTGTGAAGCTTCCCCATCTCGCTGGTCAGATGCTCTGTCGCCCCAGAGTCCATGTACCAATGTGGATCGATGGAGTAGGACTGAGTGTGTCCCTGTTGCTTTTGCTGCGCCGGATGATCAGCCATGGTGACCTGACGGGCATTGTTGCATGTATCCTTGCCGTCATTGCCAAGACCAAGGAAACTCCGCTGGAAGCGCTTGTGACACTTGGAGGCCCAGTGCCCATCGCGGCCACAAAGCTGACACACACGCGGATCGCCAGCCCCCGGTAATGTCGCAGTAGGAGGGGGAGCCGAGGCGGGCGGTGGTGGCAGCCCCAAAGGAGCCCGGGATGATGAAGAAGAGCGGCCACCCTTGGTGGCGGCGTTGGCCGAGAGGGATCCATTGCCCCTGGAGCGGCGCGTCTCGACCCGTTGCTCAGTGAGAAGGAGGCGGGAGAAAACCTCGTGTGCCAGCATGAGTGTCGAGTTACCCCGCTCGTTGATGATCTCGACTAAGGCATCATACTCCTCATCAAGACTATTGACAATAAATGAGTTGAACTCGGAGTCGGTGGGGGGCTGTCCAATGGAGGCCAACGTGTCGGCGAGGTCCTTGACCTTGTTGTAGAACTCAGTGGCAGTGGAGTCAAGCTTCTGACACTCGCCAAGCTGACGACGGAGTGCAGAGACACGGGCCTGAGACTGCGCCGCGAAGGTGCGTTCAAGGATGGTCCAGGCCTCATGAGACGTCTTCGCGAAAACAACAAGCCCGGCGACAGCCGGCGAGAGTGACCCCTGGATGGAGGAGAGGTTCGCCTGGTCCTGCCCCGTCCAGACGCGATGGGCCGGGTTGTAGACCGGACCGTGCACGCTGTCCACCAGTGTGGGGGGGGGGGGGGGCAGGGAAGAGATCCGTCGACGTAGCCGAGCAGGTAGTGGCTCCCCAAGAGCGGGAGAACCTGCGCACGCCAGAAGATGTAGTTGTCGGCGGAGAGCTTAATGATGATGACATGACCAAAGTGAAACGGCAGCGGTGGTGACGATCCCATCGAGGGGGCTGCCTGGGGTGCAGGCACCATGGAGGCAGCCGGAGTCACCGAAGTCGGTGCGGGGGTAGGCAGCACCGCAGCCGGGGCGGACGCCGCAAAACCCGCGGCCGGGGCGGACGCCGCAAACCCCGCCATCGGTGGCGGACGGCGTCGCCGCGGTGTGGACCGCGAGGTCGCGCCCGAGCGAGGGCGCCGGCGGTGTCGAGTAGACGGAGCCAATGCTCCGGGTCCCGAGCGGGGCCGGGACAGCGACGGGGTCCAACGGGAGGTTTAGCAGGGCCGCAAGGGAGGCCGGGAGGAGTCCCGTGGCAGTGGAACCAGTCGTGGCAGCGCTCGACATGGCGGCGGCGCGATCGGTGGCGCGGCGGCGGTGAAGGCGGTGGTGGTGGCGGTGCGGGTATTAGGGTTTGGTAGCGGAAGCGATCGTAACCTAGCGTGATACCATGTAAGACAATAAGTTTTGGGGGAACCAGCACGACCCTCTAAGGGTGGCTTATCTCATATATATAACTAGCGGAGTCACCCGCGCATTTGCGCGGCTAGATTTTCTACATATTGTTATGCATGTATTTTTTTATATTTCAAAATGCATGTCTGTAGCCACGATAAACTGAATGTATAAAAGAAATAAACACCCATAAAAAATTAAATCCTCTAATTTTTGTTTTACTAATCATGTACTCAGTTGCATATTAATAGTGAGAGTCGGGAAGTATGATTATACACAGTCTCCTTTGTTGGGGCTTTTAGGTTGCCAAGTAATTAGACACAAATTCACGAATACTTCAGTATGCTGCTTCTCTCAATCTTTTTTTTTTTGCGGGGATTCTCTCAATCTTTAATTAATTCTAAATTATGAGGTATTAAACTTCAACTTGTATGGCTTCGATATAAAGCATGTGTTTTCATCATAATTTGTGGAATCACATGCGTTAAGAGGCATCCATATGCATCAACATCTTACTATAATTTCCTCTATCGCCACCAACCTGGTGCAATGTAGTGTGTACACATATAAAAATGCTAAAATTATATCACTTCTGCACTCTCATCATCACTTGTGTTGCTTTACTACGCCCCTGTTGTTTGTATCTTCTTATATTTTTTCACGCAACTAAAATTAAGTACTACCCATTTGCCATGACTTGTAGATTACAACGTTTACTGCTACTATGACAACATTGTGTTACTTTTATCAGGCAATATGCTCGGTGAAACATGCTTGTCTTACACAATGTCAACGACACCTGATAGAAACTTTTTGATCTCTAGTCAATCACTTCAATATGTTTTAGGAGCATGATGTCCGTTGGAGAAGATCAATTTATGATTGATTGTGTCCATCTACATTATATCATTTTCAACCCTTTTCATATACTTTAAAAAAATGCATGTCGATACGTTCTAGGTATACTATACTAATGTTTACCCACTATAGTGCTACATACTGCATAGCGTGGCCTGAATATTTCTAAATTAGTTTATACTTTCCATAATTTATTTATTTATGAATCCTAGTTGGACTTTGCACAAATGCGGATTATCAACTTGCATATTAAATTGATTTGTGCATGTCCATATATTAAAATATTTAAGGGATTTATTTATTTAATTGGACGATGTTGTATGTTATTATTTTTAGAGATTTAGGTGTTTCGTGTCAGGTTCATACAAAATAATTTTGTTGATACTTTATATGTTTAATTCTATTCTATAAGTCTAACTAATTATTTTGATATAAACGAATTCCCCCGATATTGTTATTTATGGACTATGAATTTATTTCATACAAAAAGGCATGCATTTAACTTTTGTATATTATTTGGTTCAATCTGATGGTAACCATCTCACTTGCCCATTAATTTCTAACTTTTTTTATACATGTTGACCTAGATTTCAAGATGATCGCAAGCAGACAATCTTGAGCATTATTTTTCACGTGAATATGCTTCCATGAAAACATAGTTATAATGCTTTAGAGAAGTCTCATGACTGCTAAATGATGATACTTTTAATTGATCAAACCATTATTGAATATATACAAATAGCCAATCGTAGAAAAATTCGACTACAACCATCCTTCTCAATCAAAGCGCTTATAACTAGTAGCTAATTACACACCAAAGGATGATCTACATAAAAAAGGGAGCCTGATTATGTATTTTGTTTTTACTAAGATATTTCTAGCTTTTTTCAGAGTCTAGAGGGATAGATATATGTGAACATATGCATTGGCCGGTTCCTAAGCTGAAATTTCATTTGCTGCTCACACCAGTAACACTATCATTGTACGTAGCATTTTAATGGGACTGGAAGCATCCGCAATGCTATTTTACGCTTAGCATCCGTGTGCCCATGGCCCCCAAACTGCTAAGTATTTGTGGCCATATACAATGCGTAGTCTTTGCCTATTGCCACCGGTCGCCGGCCGGTCTGTACATTTTTTTTTAACTGGCGTATACTTCCTAGTCTAGATTATCTTTGTTATTAATTCCTTTTCTTGTTTGACCCTTTTTTTTCAAACCCGGTTGCTTTAGATCGGCTTGTAGTCTTGCAAGTGTCCATCTCTTATACGTAAAAGATGTTACATAGACGTGATAGCATGCTGGTCCAATAAGCTGTTTTTTTTCTAAAATCTGGCTATTCTTTCCTAAACTCCTTAGTTACATCTAGATGGTTAGTTTCCTAGGTGTTGCATAGATTCCACCAAAAAAAAAGGATGTTGCATAGACGTGACAACATGGTGGTCCAATAAGCTGATAAATACATGTTAGCATGTTTACATAAAAACTTTTAATCTCAGCCATTATTTTTCAAATCAAACGGTGCAAATAATATTAACATATGTGGACAAACGTGATAGCTTGTTTGCCTCTTGCCTCTTGTCTTAAGTATATAATAGATAGATGGGTGTGTTACAATAGGTACAATATACGTACACAAATATAGAAGCTATACATAGTCTAACACCCCTGGTTCATGGTAATTACTCGACATTTTGGAAATGAAACCGACAGAGTTTCGGTGCTAGATATTTCTTTGAGAAAATATTACAACTGGAACGCAGAATTCTGATTGCAGTCACAAGTCATGTGGAGTTCGAACTGTTAGTGAACATAGGTCCTACCGTTCTAGTTGTAGGTTAAGAGCGAGCAATTTCCAGGAGTATGAGACCTCAGCTTGAATAGGTTATCTCCGGTTGCACTGTAGCTAAATTCCTCATTCAGTTTGTTTTCTGAGGCTAATGTCGTCCAGAAAATTCAGAATCTGCATATTGTTTCTATTAATTATAGCCAATTGGGTAGCAGATTTAATTGGTTACTCCATGTGGTTATTTGCCCCCATCTATACTTTATTGATCTATATGCATTGAGTAAAAGCTCTTCATTTCTGACTGATGGTTAATTGATATTAAGTGAAATATGGTGTTACCCATGTATTTATGTAATCGAAAAACATGATTGTGTTCCCATGTGTTACCCAACACATTAGTTAGGTGACTGTCTGAGAATACTTGATGCCCAAAATATATATGGATCATGCTATGCTATATGTGTGTATTGTCTATTGTGTCGACGTGCCAGTTAATTCATCTCATTTCTTTGAAGCTGCTACCTAAGTACCGAGCGATTCCCTTTGTTCCAGCTGTTTTTCTTAGCAGACAAATCTGGGAGAATGTACTAGCTGCATATATTGGTTCTTGGGTTTATTGTTAGAGCTTTTTATCTGCATATATACATAGGAGTGAGAATGCCCAGGTATGCGACCCAAAATTTAGTTTCACTGCTTTCTTACTCGTGGGATTTATAAAATTAATAACTATAATGGATTAATGAGAAAAATACAAGGGAAATTAGCTTTATAAAAATGAAACTATTCATGGTAAACATTTGACAGAAGAGAATCACAAAATGAACAACAGCCTCCCTCACGTGAAACATCAGGTGTGGTAAAATGTTCACTTAAAAAATAGAAACTAGAGATTACTTCATGGTTTCCTTATGCCCCGTTGCTACTGGTGCTGTCTGTTTAGGTAACCCTCTGCGTCATGGTGTTCAGCTGGTTGCCACCAATGTGCTAAGTATACATAAAGTGAATTTGAGTTATATAAATATGCTAACTGTCTACAAGACATCACTAACATAGAACAAAATGATGTAGTCTAGATTTCAGCATGACTTGGTTTTTTCTGCTCTTTTTCGTAAGCATACCAAAGCAAAACCAACGTCAAGCCTTTGAAAGTTTGAACCATTGATCTGCTCTGTGCTTCCTATCCATTTTCACATCAATTAGGTGCGTCGACATCAACACGGGGCTGGGGCGGCAGCAGCGACAACATCGACATCGACACGGCGCTGCTTCCTATCCATTTTCACATCAATTAGGTGTGTCGACATCAACACGGGGCTGGGGCGGCAGCAGCGACAACATCGACATCGACACAGGGCTGCTGCTGCGACGACGGCGGCATTGTCACGGTGCTGCAGCACAGACAACGACGACGACGACATCTTCACGGTGTTGCAGCGGCGACGCCGACGACATCAACACGAGCTTGTGGAGGCGCCGATCTGACGACCTATACGTGTGGCGTATATTGTATATATATCTGTATTAATTATCTATATCAAATATGTATGATTGACTGTATGCAGAACATGTACTATTATGAAATGCATGTTATGTGAGTACTATGAAATGTATGTCTAAACTGGAATAGGCAGATTTTTATTTTTTTTAAATCCAAATTAGTTACTAGTAGCGTGGGGCTATTATAAACGTGTTACTACTATTCCTTTAGTAGTAGCGCAGTTGCAAAATAGTAGTAGCGTGGGTTGCACCAACGCTACTGGTATGTCTGTTTATCAATAGCGTGGGGTAAAAAACGCGTTACTGCTAAAAAATAGTTGAAGCTTCATAGCAGTAGCGTGGTACCCTGCCCTACTGGTATGTAAAAAACCTACGCTACTGGTAAGCTTTTTCCTAGTAGTGATATGGTACGCGCGAGCTACCAAGGAAGATGGCGTGGGCGGGCGAGCAGTGTGCGGGGGTAAATGGTGTGCGGCCGACGATGGGAAAGAGAGGAGGAAGAAGGAGGAGGAAGAAGAGTGGAAGACGGGAAAGAAAGTGCATTAAATCTCAATTCTACTAGTACTACTACCAGGATATACCGTCCTTCAGAGTGTAAATAGTTACACCGATGACATGCGGGTCTATCACAAGAGGGCCCATATGTCAGTTAATGGAGGACAGAGGTGCGTAGGCGTATTTGCGGAAGCGTGCTCTACTGGCAAACATGATGGCAGTACTGGGTAAGGTTGATTTAGTAACACCAACAGGCTGGTTCAGCTTATTAATTACGTGTCCCATCTGCTGCAGCGTGTATTGTCACTTCACTGCGAAGACTAGTTGAATAGTTCTCTCTGACCGAGGTGGGGAAGAATGGATTGCGAAGACTTCCTTTCTACAGTATCCCTATGCCTCTACGCTCACTTCATTCATTTTTCTCCGTACCTAGTCACTTGTTGAAATCTGTAGAAAGACAAATACTTTATATTTGGGAACAGAGGGAGTATCACCATATGGAGGGAACAGAGGAAGCTTGAAATATGAACATGTCAATGGGAGGGAGTAAGCCCCATGCATGCATGCAACATGCAACACTCACACGTACACATGGATGCACTCAACACTCACGCACCCATGCGGCACACAACACACGACGCAACACACACGCTCACGCTCAAGTGCTCAACCTACTCCCTACGTCCGTGAAGACTATACATTTAGAGATTTACACATTGACCAGGGCATAATTAACGCCCAAAAGTAGCAGATTTATGTGTGCATGCGACCATTGAGAGAAGAAGATTAAATGAAGGTCGTTGCATGCTGTAATTAAGGATAGACATGTAGCCTATACCTAGAGCACAAGTTGGTGCATTAGTCAATCAATATCGATTTAGTGTAAAGGCTAAATGCATTGGAAGTGTAGATCTACATCATGTACTACACTCTTTCTTTTTTAGCCGATGTACACTCTTTGTTGGAAGACCGAGGGAGTACACGTGCATGCACTCATAGCCAGGGTGGTTCGCGCACAAGGGTTGGACTCCTGTCGCACCTACGTAAAGTTATGTTTAACTGATTTCTTTACTCTGCCAACTGACAGGTGGGACCCAAAAACCAGGTGACAATTTAACCAGTCAACAAAGTGCCACATCGACTATGTGGCCGGTCAGTAGGGTGCAATACGGTGCTCTACGATGAGCTAGTGATCGTATAATCACCGCAAAACTATATATAGTGACCGTAAAGAGCGTATTGTTACATACGTTGACCGCTAGTGTATTTTTCTTGTTTCAAATTAAGCCATATTAACCGGAAAAGACGCAGTATGGACTAGTAGTACTAGTATTGCTTTGATGTGTCCCGTCAACTCGCCGAACGAGGAGAAGCTTGCTTACTACGCCTCTTCCTCGCCCACGCACGCGGTGGTTTGCAGGACAAGGAGAGGGATGACTACAACGCCCTCTCCCTCTCCCTCTCCATAGCCCTCGCCCTCGCCCTCGCGGTGGACGTGCAGCAGTTTAATCGGTGTTAGATTGCCAGAAGCATATTATACTGTAGTACCATCATTGTTGGACCTTCTGAAGAGGCGAAGAGCCAAGTGCAAGGTTCACACCAGTACAAACTGTTGAACCTCCCGAAGAGGCAAAGAGCCAAGCGCAAGGTTTTATAGGAGTTGTCGTCCTAGTAGGAGTGTACTACAACTATAGCGACCGATGCTACTGTATGATGCCGCCATGTCACGTATATCCAAAGCTGTGCCACCTTTTTTTCTCAAAGAGCATGTTGGACGCCCCGTGCAACAACCACACAAGTTGCACGTACACATAACACATTTACTAGTAATAAATTCTAAAGGACAAATGCCAGTATGCCACACAAGTTCATCTCCAATTCATGTGATAAATTTGTGCATGACTAGTCTACATATATTCACAGCGCTACCGTTCACAATTACCGTACTCCACTTACATGTTATAGATGGGCTACTTGTCCTCCTCCAGGTTCCAGTCCAAGGTGTTCTTCATGGATGGCACGATCCATAGCGGTGGGAAACGGGAATCATTGTCGCAGCTTTCTAGTCCAGTTCCACACGATGGAGACTCATCCAAGCTGAAGCGGCATAAATCAGGGATAGCGTGTCCCAACATGTTGTCCATCCGGTGGTGCGCACTGAAGACACAACCATGCTTCATGAACGGCAGGCCTTCCGTGTCATGCACGGAAGGTGGCATCCGCTTCACAATGGGGTAGCTCTCCCCAATTAAAAGCGAGTACTCTCCAAGAGTGTTCCTCGGCACCCACGTAGCATCACGGGGGTCGAACTCGGCGCCGTTCATCTGGTACACGCGGCATCTCAGATCTGCACGCATGGTGACGTACATAGTCAAGATCCATGCATAATATTGTTGTGCTCAAATATGACGGTCAGTAATACTGTGCAGCAAAAAGTACTACTCCGGTATAGAGGAAGTAAAATAACCGGCTTATTATATATAGCCACTCTTGGCTACATGGATGAGATAGTAAGACATGGAAAAACAAAAATGATACTAGTAAGTACTACTAGTACAACAATGAAAGAGAAGGTGAGAGGGTTAAAAATGGAATACCTAGGTAGATGGTGACGGTCTGATCGTGGTAGATTGTGTGACCATGTTGCACATCGGTGGTACCATGGGTAACGATTGCTAAGATAGTTGATCCCAATATGCCAAAGTCAGTTACAAGGTTCCAGGTTAGACCGAATCACGGATGCAAATGCACATCCAGGATCGGCGATCTTATTTGATCGGGGGATGACTGGTCCCTGCAAAATAATGGAGTACCGTTAGGGATGCAAATGATGGTTTGTGCATTCTGTTTGTAATCTCCCGTACCGTAGGATGGCAACCAGATGAAACAAGTCCCCTGGCTTGTCACCGCGAAGATGCGGCCTAGATGGCGTACGGCGTCTTCGAACATGTATGGGTACAAATCTGTCGCCGCCAACATGCGCCAGCATCTGCCGTTACTGCCTCTTGCATTGATGGCAATCCTTATGTCGAACACCGCGATGAGATATTAATAGTTATAACCGCGTCGCTTTGTCAGCGGGTCTGCAATTGCTATCTTCTTCAATCTCATGCAGGCATCACCATACATATTCAAGCCCAGCCAGTCCGGAAGGCCGATCCCAATGGTGGAGAAGGGGTCCACCAGAACGGCCGCAATTCTGTGGATGTTGTGCAAAATGATGGTGGTATCCGGCCGGAGGTATGCAAGCCAATCTTTGTTGGCACCGATCCAGAACTATATATAAGACGGTGGGCAGCGGAGAAATTACGGGATGGAAATGGAATAACTAAGTACTACATGATCAAACTCCATTACTGACCTGCTCATTGGACAAAATCCGACTACCTCTCAACGTCGGCAACTCTAGCGGAGTCAACGTGCAACCATGGCCAGGGAGCGGTGGACTGTTCGAAAGATTGTCCCATAGAAGAACCTTCTCCTCGAGGACGCATGGAAGACCAACAAGCATGGCCTTTTCCCAAGCCTGTTTAAGCACCATCTTGAAAAACTTGGTGCAGGAAGCACCGAGTCTTGCGGCGGTGAGGACGTTGGAGTGGCTTGCGATTTCTCCTAGAGGATCGTCGTCCAAGGTCTCCCAGCCCCGACGAGGAGGAGAACCGCCTGGCGAATCCATGGGAGCAGCGACAAACTGCCTTCTCTTCGGTGGGAGGGGAACTGGCGAGGAGGAGATAAGAGCGTAGTAACCGCAAGGCCTCGTCCCTTCCAACTGTAGATCGTTCCTTAGCGAAGGGGTGAGGCTATTATTTACTACTATTACTAGCATTATGGAATGTTATGGGATTACATTATACTGTAAATAATAGCACTAGTAAGAAATTTTTGGCACTAGGTAGTAGTTTTTGGCGTGGATTAAGAAATTTTTGGTATGTTTTTGCTATTTTTGTACACGCCAACTAGTGTCAAAAAATGTCTTACATTATGTGACGGAGGAGTACGTACTCGTACTGTAGCAGTACTAGTACTACTTTTTCTCAACTAGTAGTGCGATGTACTGTAATTCTAGTCTAGTCTAGTATAGTGCACTAGTTTTGAACTCTTGAATCTCAGGGCCAAGGAGCTATAGTTGGAAGTGGAGGGTACTACTGTTCTCTAGAACCATTGCTGTACTATCAATGCAGGGAAAGTACACCTGCGTAGTGGCCTAGTGGGTACTCTTGGTGCTCTATTCAGCCGCTCCTCTCACGTAGCTGGCCTACTCACGCACACACTAGCAGCCTGTTTATCAGTGACGGTTAGGCCAACTCCACCGCAGAACCCCATCTTGTCCGGCTTTGTCCGTATGGGGCAAAATCTGGCCCAGCGGGCACACCCAAACGGGAAAGCACGTCCGTTCGCGTCCGCTTTTGTCCGGCTCAACCCCAAACCTAGACCAAAATTAAGCCATAATTGCTCCCGAACGGACAGAAAACGGGGGCAGAACATTTGAGTTATTTGATACAGCGATACTAGGCTTTTCGCTTCCATTTGTGGAGGTGTAATGGATCTCATCAAACGTTGTTAGTAGTTCCTTCTTTATGAATGAGATGAAGCAAAGCTTTTGCCTCCATTTCAAAAAAACACGTCAAGAGGTATTTCTGTTATAGTACAGCCGATAATGGAGTGAAGTCCATGTGTGCAACGCCACAAACGACAGAGTAGTAGTTGAGCACTTTATGTATAGAGCCATATTGCACAATTCCCAATGCCCCGCCAAGCTTTTCCGGCTCCTCGGGCTTAATTGGGAGGCGCTAGTTTAAATATGCTACTAGCTGATGAGGAAACTGCAAGCGAGGTGCGACTAGGGCGAGTGATACGTCCATTTTGCATCATGATTTTATATCAATATTTATTGCATTATGGGCTGTTATTACACACTAGATCTCAATACTTATGGCTATTCTCTCTTATTTTACAAGGTTTACCATGAAGAGGGGGAATGCCGGCAGCTGGAATTCTGGCTGGAAAAGGAGCAAACCTTGAAAACCTATTATGCACAGCGCCAAAAGTCTTGGGACTCCACGAAATAACTTTTTGGATTTAATAAGAATTTATGAGCGAAAGAAATAGGCCAGGGGGCCCACACCCTGTCCAGGAGACAAGGGGACGCCCCCCCATTAGGCGCGCCCCCTATCTCCTGGGCCCCCTGGTGGGCCTCCGGCGTCCATCTTCTGCTATATCATCACTTTTACCCTGGAAAAAATCGTGGGCAAGCTTACGGGATGAAACTCCGCCGCCACAAGGCGGAACCTTGGCGGAATCAATCTAGGGCTCTGGCAGAGCTGTTCTGTCAGGGACACTTCCCTCCGGGAGGGGGAAATCATCACCAACGTCATCACCAACGATCCTCTCATCGGGAGGGGGTCAATCTCCATCAACATCTTCACTAACACCATCTCCTCTCAAAACCCTAGTTCCTCTTTTGTATCCAATCTTGTATCAAAACCACAAATTGGTACCTGTGGGTTGCTAGTAGTGTTGATTACTCCTTGTAGTTGATGATATTTGGTTTAATTGGTGGAAGATCATATGCTCAAATCCTTTATGCATATTATTACTCCTCTAATTATGAAATGAATATGCTTTGTGAGTAGTTACATTTGTTCCTGAGGACATGGGTGAAGTCTTGCTATTAGTAGTCATGTGAATTTGGTATTCGTTCGATATTTTGATGAGATGTATGTTGTCTTTTCCTCTAGTGGTGTTATATGAACATCGACTACATGACACTTCACCATTATTTGGGCCTAGAGGAAGGCATGGGGAAGTAATAAGTAGATGATGGGTTGCTAGAGTGACAGAAGCTTAAACCCTAGTTTATGCGTTGCTTCGTTAGGGGCTCATATGGATCCATACGCTTAATGTTGTGGTTAGGTTTACCTTAACACTTCTTTTTGTAGTTGTGGATGCTTGCAATAGGGGTTAATCATAAGTGGGATGCTTGTCCAAGTTAGGGAAGTACCCAAGTACCGGTCCACCCACATATCAAATTATCAAAGTACCGAACACGAATCATATGAACGTGATGAAAACTAGCTTGACGATAATTCCCAATGTGTCCTCGGGAGCTCCTTTATCATTATTAGGAATTGTCCAGGCTTATCCTTTGATACATAAAGGATTGGGCCACCTTTCTGCACTTTATTTACTTTATTTACTTGTTGCTTGTTACTATTTATCTTATAACAAAACTATCTATCACCTACTATTTCAGTGCTTGCAGAGAAAACCTTACCGAAAACCGCTTATCATTTCCTTCTGCTCCTCGTTGGGTTCAACACTCTTACTTATCGAAAGGATTACGATTTTCCCCCTACACTTGTGGGTCATCAAGACTCTTTTCTGGTGCCGTTGCCGGGGAGTATAGCGCTTTTGGTGAGTGGAACTTGGTAAGGAAACATTTATATAGTGTGCTGAAATTTCTTGTTACTTGTCACTATGGAAACTAATCCTTTGAGGGGCTTGTTTGGGGTATCTTCACCCCAACCAGAAGAGCAAAGAGTTGCTCCTCAACCTACTGAACTATATGAAAATATTCACTTTGAGATTCCTTTGGGTATGATAGAAAAACTGCTAGCTAATCCATTTGCAGGAGATGGAACATTGCATCCCGATTTACACCTTATCTTTGTGGATGAAGTCTGTGGATTATTTAAGCTTGCAGGTATTGCCGATGATGTTGTCAAAAGGAAGGTCTTCCCTTTATCTTTGAAGGGAGATGCATTGACATGGTATAGGCTATGTGATGATACGGGATCTTGGAATTATCAGCGATTGAAGTTGGAATTTCACCAGAAGTTCTATCCTATGCATCTTGTTCATCGCAATCGGAATTACATATATAATTTTTGGCCTCATGAAGGAGAAAGCATCGCTCAAGCTTGGGGGAGGCTTAAGTCAATGTTATATTCATGCCCCAATCGTGAGCTCTCTCGGGAAATGATTATTCAGAATTTTTATGCTCGGCTTTCTCTTGATAATCGCAACATGCTCGATACTTCCTGTGCTGGTTCTTATATGCTGAAGACTATTGATTTCAAATGGGACTTATTGGAAAGAATTAAACGCAACTCTGAATATTGGGGTTCCGACGATGGTAAGGAGTCAGGTACGACACCTAAGTTCGATTGTGTTAAATCTTTTATGGATACCGATGCTTTTCGTGGATTTAGCGCTAAGTATGGACTTGACTCGGAGATAGTAGCTACTTTTTGTGAATCTTTTTCTACTCACGTTGATCTCCCTAATGAGAAGTGGTTTAAATATAATCTTCCTGTTGAAGTGAAAGTAGTTGCACCTATTATAGTCGAAGAAAAGACTATTAACTATAGTGATCCTATTGTTCCTACTACTTATGTTGAAAAACCTCCTTTTCCTGTTAAGATAAAAGATCATGCTAAAGCTTCGACTGTTATTCGTAAGAGTAATACTAGGACTTATACACCTCCTGAGCAAATTAATGTTGAACCTAGTATTGCTATGGTTAAAGATCTCTTGGATGAGGACTTAGATGGGCATGTTATTTCTTTCTTGGGTGAGACTGCTAATATTGCTAGACCTGATACTAAGACACGTAGACCTGTTGTAGGCATGCCTGTTATTTCTGTTAAAATAGGAGATCATTGTTATCATGGCTTATGTGATATGGGTGCTAGTGCTAGTGCGATACCTTATGATCTTTATAAAGAAATTATTCACGACATTGCACCCATTGAATTAGAAGACATTGATGTTACTATTAAGCTTGCTAATAGGGATACCATTAAACCTATTTGGATTGTTAGAGATGTTGAAGTTTTGTGTGGGAAGGTTAAATACCCTGCTGATTTTCTCGTTCTTGGTTCCCCACAAGATGATTTTTGTCCCATTATTTTTGGTAGACCCTTCTTGAATACTGCTAGTGCTAAGATTAATTGTGAAAAGAATATCGTCACTGTTGGCATAGATGGTATGTCTCATGAGTTTAATTTTGCTAAGTTTAGTAGACAACCTCATGAAAGGGAACCACCTAGTAAGGATGAGATTATTGTTCTTGCTTCCATTGCTGTTCCTCCAACTGATCGGTTAGAACAATATTTGCTAGACCATGAAAACGATATATTTATGAAGAAAAGGGAAGAAATTGATGAAGTGTACCTTAAACAGGAACCTATGCTGAAACATAACCTTCCCATTGAAATTCTTAGGCATCCCCCTCCACCCAAGGGTGATCCCATGTTTGAACTCAAACCATTGCCTGATAATCTTAAGTATGCTTATCTTGATGAAAAAGAAATATATCCTATTATTATTAGTGCTAACCTTTCAGAGAAAGAAGAAGAAAGATTATTGAAAACTCTAAAGAAGCACCGAGCTGCTATTGGATATACTCTAGATGATCTTAGGGCATTAGTCCCACATTATGTCAACAAAAAATTTCAGTGGAGAAAAATGCCAAACCAGTTAGAGATCCTCAAAGACGATTAAATCCCATGATGAAGGAAGTGGTAAGAAAGGAGATACTAAAGATCCTTTAGGCAGGTATTATCTATCCCGTTGCTGATAGTGAATGGGTAAGCCCTGTCCATTGTGTCCCCAAAAAGGGAGGTATTACCGTTGTTCCTAATGATAAAGATGAATTGATCCTGCAAAGAATTATTACAGGTTATAGGATAGTAATTCATTTCCGTAAGTTAAATAAAGCTACTAAGAAAGATCATTACCCTTTACCTTTTATTGATGAAATGCTAGAAAGGCTATCCAAACACACACATTTTTGCTTTCTAGATGGCTATTCTGGCTTCTCTCACATACCTGTGTCAGCAAAGGATCAATCTAAAACTACTTTCACTTGCCCTTTTGGTACTTTTTCTTATAGACGTATGCCTTTTGGTTTATGTAATGCACCTGCCACCTTTCAAAGATGCATGATGGCTATATTTTCTGATTTTTGTGAAAAGATTTGTGAAGTATTCATGGATGACTTCTCCGTCTATGGATCCCCTTTTGATGATTGTTTGAGCAACCTTGATCGAGTTTTGCAGAGATGCGAAGACACTTGTCTTGTCCTGAATTGGGAGAAGTGTCACTTTATGGTTAATGAAGGCATTGTCTTGGGGCAGAAGATCTCCGAGAGAGGTATTGAAGTTGATAAAGACAAAGTTGATGCTATTGAAAAGATGCCATGTCCCAAGGACATAAAAGGTATAAGAAGTTTCCTTGGTCACGCCGGTTTTTATAGGAGGTTCATTAAGGACTTTTCTAAAATCTCTAGGCCTCTGACTAATTTATTGCAAAAAGATATTCCTTTTGTCTTTGATGATGATTGTGTAGAAGCTTTTGAAACACTTAAGAAAGCTTTGATCACTGCACCTATTATTCAGCCACCTGATTGGAATTTACCTTTTGAGATTATGTGCGATGCTTTGTGATTATGTTATAGGTGCTGTTTTAGGGCAAAGAGTCGATAAGAAATTGAATGTTATCCAGTATGCTAGTAAGACTCTTGATACTTCCCAGAGAAATTACGCTACTACTGAAAAATAGTTCTTAGCAATTGTGTTTGCATGTGATAAGTTTAGACCTTATATTGTTGATTCCAAAGTTACTATTCACACTGATCATGCTGCTATTAAATATCTTATCGAAAATAAAGATGCTAAGCCTAGACTCATTAGATGGGTTCTCTTGCTCCAAGAATTTGACTTGCATATTATTGATAGAAAGGGAGCTGAGAACCCCGTTGTAGATAACTTGTCTAGGTTAGAGAATGTTCTTGATGACCCACTACGTATTAATGATAGCTTTCCTGATGAACAATTAGCGGACGTCAATGCTTCTCGTACTGCTCCTTGGTATGCTGATTATGCTAATTACATTGTTGCTAAATATATACCACCTAGTTTCACATACCAGCAAAAGAAAAAGTTCTTTTATGATTTAAGACATTACTTCTGGGATGATCCACACCTTTATAAAGAAGGAGTAGATGGTGTTATTAGACGTTGTGTGCCTGAGCATGAACAGGAACAGATCCTACGCAAGTGTCAATCTGAATCCTATGGAGGACACCACGCCGGAGATAGAACTGCACACAAGGTACTACAATCTGGTTTTTATTGGCCTACTCTCTTCAAAGATGCTCGTAAGTTTGTCTTATCTTGTGATGAATGTCAGAGAATAGGTAACATTAGTAGACGTCAAGAAATTCCTATGAATTATTCTCTCGTTATTGAACCGTTTGATGTTTGGGGCTTTGATTATATGGGACCTTTTCCTGCCTCTAATGATTATACACATATTTTAGTTGTTGTTGATTACGTTACTAAGTGGGTAGAAGCTATTCCAACTAGTAGTGCTGATCATAACACTTCTATTAAAATGCTTAAAGAAGTTATTTTTCCGAGGTTTGGAGTCCCTAGATATCTTAGGACTGATGGTGATTCACATTTTATTCATGGTGCCTTCCGTAAGATGCTCGCTAAGTATGATGTCAATCATAGAATAGCATCTCCTTATCATCCGCAGTCTATTGGTCAAGTAGAGTTGAGCAATAGAGAGCTCAAATTAATTTTGCAAAAGACTGTGAATAGATCTAGAAATAATTGGTCCAAAAAACATGATGATGCATTATGGGCCTATAGAACGGCATACAAAAATCCTATGGGTATGTCTCCATATAAGATGGTTTATGGAAAAGTGTGTCATTTACCTCTTGAACTTGAACATAAAGCATATTGGGCTATTAAGGAGCTCAATTATGACTTCAAACTTGCTGGTGAGAAGAGGTTGTTTGATATTAGCTCACTTGATGAATGGAGAACCCAAGCCTATGAGAATGGCAAGCTTTTCATAGAAAAAGTCAAATGCTGGCATGATAAGAGGATACAAAAGCGTGAGTTTAACGTAGGAGATTATGTGTTATTATTCAACTCTCGTTTAAGACTTTTTGCAGGAAAACTTCTCTCAAAATGGGAAGGTCCCTACGTTATAGAGGAGGTCTATCGTTCTGGTGCTATAAAAATCTACAACTTCGAAGGCACAAATCCGAGGGTGGTAAACGGTCAAACAATTAAACATTATATTTCACGTAATCCTATCAATGTTGAAACTAATATTATTGAAACCATAACCCCTGAGGAATACATAAAGGACACTTTCCAGAACGTTCCAGACTCCGAAAAGGCATAGGTATGTGGTACAGTAAGTAAACCGACTCCAAAACAACTTTAAAGGCAATTTTTATCAGTTTTGGATTATTTAAGGATTTTAGGAAGGAAGAAGTAGTCCGAAAGGGACACGAGGCCCCCACGAGAGTGGAGGGCGCCCCCCTGTAGGGCGCGCCCCCTATCTCGTGGGCACCTCGTGTGCTTCCCGGACTCCGTTTTCTTGCACGTTACGTATTTTGGTCGGTAAAAGTTCATTATATATACTCCCAAAGGTCTTGACCACCGTATCACGCAAATATCCTCTGTTTTCATTTCGAGTTGTTTCTGTTTCAGATCTAGAGCATCATGGCGTCTCCAAGCACTCCCAAGGACAAATTTTTTGAGAGGGTTATCAACCCCTACCTCGCGGAGGTGCTGCCTCATCCTGAAACCATTGAGATGTGTGAGGGGGTGCTGCACATCCGCGATGTGGAGGGACCAAGGCGTACCGGGAGCATGGAGACAAAGCTCTAAGCCGTGGAGCAAGAAGTTTTCAAGTGTCAAGGGATGGTGGAGCGTGGACTCAACGCCAACCAGATGATGATCACGGAGTTCACCAACAACCACAAGCTAGATGCTGAAGTCATTTGGGAGACCATCTTCAAGCTTCAAGAGAAAATCGAGCACCTCCAAGCCAAGATTTATGACCTCCAAAACCAGAACTGTGAGTATCAATATAGATTTACGAGGATGTGTTTGGCTGCAGATTTAAGGATCCCGGAGACTCGATCATCCTTATATGATGGGGAGCCTATGCTTTGGAAGACGGAAGACAAGCCTACTTCATCAACAACTCCACCATCACCACCTCCGAGGACATAATCACATGGGTATGGGCACTCCCCTTGGCAACTGCCAAGCTTGGGGGAGGTGCCCCGGTATCGTATCACCATCACACTCCTATCTTTACCGCTTTATTTAGTTCGATCCTTTTAGGCCGCGTTCGGTAGTCATCCGCGGAGCGGAGCGCGCGGAGCAGGCTTTAAGCAACTCTGCAAATTATAGCTTTAATCAACTGGATTGCCACTCCGCTCCGGCGCGGAGCCACGGAGCGGAGGGAATCCAAACGCGGCCTTAGTAGTATCTTGATCTGGTAGTTTGAAGTTTTTGTATCAAGTAGTTTCGAGTTTTGCTTTGTGAACTCTTTATGTAATCGAGTCCGTGTGCTATCTATAATAAAGATTGTCTTGAGTCAAGGGCTTTGCTATGTTGCTATGATCTTGAGAAAGTAGAAAGAATGAAAGAGTTCATATTGATCCTATGGAGAGTGATAACTTCACACATAGAAAGTATGAGGCATAAAAATTGTTGAGAGTTGATGAACGTAGCCTTGGTCATCGTTGCAATTAATAGGAAGTGATAAGGAAAGAGGGGTTCACATATAAATATATTATCTTGGACATCTGTTATGATTGTGAAGCGCTCATTAAGTATGACATGCTAAAAGGGTTGATGTTGGACAAGGAAGACAACGTAATGGTTTATGTTTTACGACATCTCAGTTAAAGTATATTGTCATTGACCTTCCAAACATGTTGAGCTTGCCTTTCCCCCTCATGCTAGCCAAATTCCTTGCACCAAGTAGAGATACTACTTGTGCTTTCAAATATCCTTAAACCCAGTTTTGCCATGAGAGTCCACCATACCTACCTATGGATTGAGTAAGATCCTTCAAGTAAGTCGTCATCGGTGCAAGCAATAAAAATTGCTCTCTAAATATGTATGACTTATTAGTGCAGAGAAAATAAACTTTGTACGAACTTGTTGGGGAAGTAATAAAAGAGACGGACTACATAATAAAGGTCCACATACAAGGGGCAATATAAAGTGATGTTCTTTTGCACTAAGATTTTATGCATCAACCCTAAACGCGCATGACAACCTCTGCTTCCCTCTGCGAAGGGCCTATCTTTTACTTTATGTTTTTACTTTATGCTTGAGTCAAGGTGATCCTCACCTTTCCCTTTTTATTTTTATCCTTTGGCAAGCCCCTCGTGTTTGAAAGATCATGATATATATATATATATATATATATATATATATATATATATATATATATATATATATATATATATATATATATATATATATATATATATATCCAATTAGATGTAAGTTGGCATAGGCTATTATTGTTGACATCACCTAAAGGTGAATACGTTGGGAGGCAACACAATAAGCCCCTATCTTTCTTAGTGTTCGGCTGAAACTCTATAACCACAAGTATTGCGTGAGTGTTAGCAATTATAGGAGACTACGAGATAGTTGAGTATGTGAGCTTGCTGAAAAGCTCTATTATTGACTCTTTCTGATGTTACGATAAATTGCAATTGCTTCAATGACTGAGATTATAGTTTGTTAGTTCCCAATGAAGTTTTTGAACCATACTTGACATTGTGAATTGCTTATTACTTGAGCATAGGAAATCATATGACAAAATCTATATATGTTGTTGTTATTAGAATGATCATGATGCCCTCATGTCCGTATTTTATTTTTATTGACACATCTTTCTCTAAACATGCGGACATATTTTTCGATTTCGGCTTCCGCTTGAGGACAAGCCAGGTCTAAGCTTGGGGGAGTTGATACGTCCATTTTGCATCATGCATTTATATCAATATTTATTGCATTATGGGCTGTTATTACACATTATATCTCAATACTTACGGCTATTCTCTCTTATTTTACAAGGTTGACCATGAAGAGGGGGAATGCCGGCAGCTGGAATTCTGGATGGAAAAGGAGCAAACGTTGGAAACCTATTCTGCACAGCTCCAAAAGTCCTGAGACTCCACGAAACAACCTTTTGGATTTAATAAGAATTTATGAGCGAAAGAAATAGGCCAGGGGGCCCACACCCTGTCAAGGAGACAGGGCGGCGCCCCCCCCCCCACCCCTATAGGGCGCACCCCTATCTCCTGGGCCCCCTGGTGGGCCTCCAGCATCCATCTTCTACTATATCATCACTTTTACCCTGGAAAAATCGTGGGCAAGCTTACGGGACGAAACTCCGCCGCCACGAGGCGGAACCTTGGCGGAATCAATCTAGGGCTCTAGTAGAGTTGTTCTGCCGGGGACACTTCCCTCCGGGAGGGGGAAATCATCACCAACGTCATCACCAACGATCCTTTCATCGAGAGGGGGTCAATCTCCATCAACATCTTCACCAGCACCATCTCCTCTCAAAACCCTAGTTCATCTCTTGTATCCAATCTTGTATCAAAACCACAAAATTGGTTCCTGTGGGTTGCTAGTAGTGTTGATTACTCCTTGTAGTTGATGCTATTTGGTTTACTTGGTGGAAGACCATATGTTCAGATCCTTTATGCATATTATTACTCCTCTGATTATGAACATGAATATGCTTTGTGAGTAGTTACGTTTGTTCCTGAGGACATGGGTGAAGTCTTGCTATTAGTAGTCATGTGAATTTGGTATTCGTTCGATATTTTGATGAGATGTATGTTGTCTTTTCCTCTAGTGGTGTTATATGAACGTCGACTACATGAAACTTCACCATTATTTGGGCCTAAAGGAAGGCATGGGGAAGTAATAAGTAGATGATGGGTTGCTAGAGTGACAGAAGCTTAAACCCTAGTTTATGCGTTGCTTCGTTAGGGGCTCATATGGATCCATACGCTTAATGTTGTGGTTAGGTTTACCTTAATACTTCTTTTTGTAGTTGCGGATGCTTGCAATATGGGTTAATCATAAGTGGGATGCTTGTCCAAGTTAGGGCAGTACCCAAGTACCGGTCCACCCACATATCAAATTATCAAAGTACCGAACGCGAATCATATGAACGTGATGAAAACTAGCTTGACGATAATTCCCAATGTGTCCTCGGGAGCTCCTTTATCATTATTAGGAATTGTCCAGGCTTATCCTTTGCTACATAAAGGATTGGGCCACCTTGCTGCACTTTATTTACTTGTTGCTCGTTACTATTTATCTTATCACAAAACTATCTATCACCTACTATTTCAGTGCTTGCAGACAAAACCTTACCAAAAACCGCTTATCATTTCCTTCTGCTCCTCATTGGGTTCGACACTCTTACTTATCGAAAGGATTACGGTTTACCCCCTACACTTGTGGGTCATCAGAGAGCACGCAAGCCACGGGATGCTGGGAAGGAAAACCGTTCACGTGGCTAGGCTATCTAGTGCACTCAGATTGTGGTGTTGCACGTCCGTTTGACTTCAAAACTCAAACTACCCATGTAAAATATTGGCTTGCAGCAAAGTTACTATTTAAAAAAAGGCCGCCATGCGTTCGGCCGGTATCGAACCCACAAAACAAAGTATACACTCCCGCGACCACTAGTAGTACACGTTGGAGTACAACGCAACCTAGAATCGCCTTTTGTCGCTAGTAGTACATACATTGTTCCTTACAAGAAACCGCTAGTAATGCAAGAAACCACTAAAATGCCAAGAAACTACTACCACTTGCATACGTGGCAGGCTTAAGATAAGACTACCTTATCAACCATTGTACATGCTCTTATCAACCAGGCGTACCAAGAAACGACTACTCTACAAAGTGTCGTTATAGGCACGTTTCAACCCATGGTCCTTTTTGGAGACATTTGTTGTCAATCTAACCATGCCATCCAAACACCACTTTGGTTAGAGTTAGTTCAGGGTTAGAATCTAACTCTAACCTCTGACAGGGCCCATGTCGCCCATTAAGTCAACGCCTTCTATTCCACCGGGCGTTGTGACTTGTGGGACCTACATGTCAGTCTGCACAAAAATCCCCAAGTGACCTCCTACCTCCGGCCCGTCCACCTAGTCATTCTCGGCCATGGGGTGCAGCTACCGCCACTGGCAGAAGGCGAGGTCAAAACCACCGGTGGTGCGGAGCCCATGTTGCGGCAGCCCGGATGCCAGCTCCGTCCGGTGCTCACGGCCGCTAGCTAGCCAAGATAGCTCCGCCCAGCTGCTTGTCTGCAAGGTTTGCTAGCTAGAATGGCACGTCAGCGCGGCGGCTTGCTCGCGGGCGCCGCGCTAAGGCCAGTCATCTGGCTCGAGCGAAGGCCAGCGTGGCGGCTTGCTCACTCGTGAGTCACGCTTGGGCCAGCCTGCCAACCCGTGCGGAGGCCAGCACGGCGTCCGGCCCGTCCAGCGGAGCAGCGGCCAACTCGCTCATCACCTGCGCCACCGACGAACACGCATCAGTACTGTTTGAAGTAATGTTCAGGAAAAATAATGATCTGAGGGGGAATAATAGGATAGAAGGTCAGATGTGGGTCCCTCGTGTCAACGATCAAACAAAATGTGTTGGTTTAAGCTGCCTCGTCAGCACGGGCGTGTGGGCCAACCCTGTCATAAATGGGTTTAAACGAACCTAATCGGTAGGAGTACTAGGTAGTAGTTTTTGGCGTGGATTAAGAACTTTTGGACATGTTTTTGCTATTTTTTGTGCAACTGATTCTTTCTAGGGCTGGTTGAAAGTGGTAGTTTTTTGTTAAATACTCTACATATTGTAAGTAAGAGTGAAAGTTAAGCTTTGGAAGCCAATAAGCAAGGCTAGTTACATAGTGCATATGTGTACATGATTGAAATTAAATATCAACCATGAGTGACTAATGTCTTGATGGAAAACTCGAAACTATGGAATACTAGGAAAAAATGCATGGTTGGAAATACTAGCAATGTTCATGTGCGTTGCAATGAATCATAATTAGAATAATACTTATTCACAAACTTGATACAAAACACTCTAATTTTGATATACATATATCACTAGAGATTTATTATGTTTCAATTGGAATATATTCCTTGGGCTGTTTTGGTGAGGTCAGGGGGGATGTGGTTGGTTTTAAGATACTAATTATGGGTTTTTCGACAAATTGGTAGACAAGTGGGATGTTGGTGAGAAAAGGCAACAACTTACCTCACAGTCGTTAGATGTAGATCTAATGGTCAGAAACGACGGATGGCAAACACACCATCATCACCAACTTATTCTTCTGTAGGAGTACTAGCAAGATCCGTGCATTGCACGGAACATCAAGATGCATTTTTTATAAAACAGTTGTTGTGATTGACCCTTGCTGGAGTAATCCCATGTGTAAAAAGTAATGATATCTCGAGAAATATGAGATAAGGTGAAGAGGAGTGGGGTGTGGTGGTGATTGGTGGTCGGACTGAGCGGAGGCATGGGGATTGACGACGCCGGGAGCGGCCACCAGGCCAGTTTGTAACAGAGGCTTCCTTTCTTAATTGCTCAACAATGAGGTTGTTGGAGATAAGGATGAACGAGAGAAGGCCTTGTCTGCAAATGTGGAGAGGGGTGCCGGTATCTTTTAGTTTAATTTCCATCCGTCAGATATAGATCGGACGGTCCATATTGCAAGATGGCACACATACCATCATCACCAACTCGGTTTTTTATAAGAGAAGAAATATAAGTATGGGGATACAAACGTATTATCCATACTTGCTTCCGTAAACTAGCATCTACATTCTATTCAATGCCTCGGCATGTGGGGCCTTAGAACAATGACTTCTCGACTGTGTAAAACAAAGATTTTTCCGTCGCTGATAAGGAGGGGGTGACGGCGGCGCACTTTTTGGCTTGCTCTAGTCCTAGTAGTCATACTAGGTGGTCTAAGCATGTGTAGATTTATTCTTTTTCACATCTCGTGTTCGCCGTACTGCCACGACTGTTGATGAATAGATGGTAAGTTATTCACGGGGAAACCCTTGTTGAGCGTGTTTGCGAGAGAGAGAAAGAGAGAGAGAGAGAGAGAGAGAGAGTGTGCGTGTGTGATATGTTAGAGACTGAGGCAATGATAACAGATTCTTTTTGTCTGTGTGTGGAGGATAGAGAGAGACATGTACATGGGGCTTTGTGTTGTGTAACGTGGAGACACATATACATAATTGGAGAGTGAGTGTGTGAGATACACATGCAGACATGGGGAGGGATGAGGATCCAGATAAATGGGTGTTTGTGCGTGTCCGTGTGTGTTTGTGCACGTGTTTGTGTGTGAGAGGGAGTGTGTGTATGTGGAGTAGAGAGACTAGTAATGATGTAAGCCTAGTATAAGGGAAGGGGGAATGGTCTGACATGTGTAGTAGCGGGATAGCATGGGTGCGGGCAGGGGGAGCAGACTATTTGGAAGAGACATCGAGTGTGTGTGGGGGGGAGAGGGGTGTGTCTGTGTGTGTGTGTGTGTGTGTGTGTGTGTGTGTGTGTGTGAGAGAGAGAGAGAGAGAGAGAGAGAGGAAGAGAGGGGGTGAGAGGGGTCGTTTGTGTCCATAAATGGCGTATAGATAGGGAGACAATGTTGATGTTGTTCGAAATTGGCCTATGTACGGAGACGCAAGGGAAGCGAGTCATCGTGTGTGTGATAGGGACTTCATGAGAGATCTAGAATAGATGGTGTAGAGAACAATGTGTGAAATCAAGAACGATGATACATTAGGGAGCTATGGAAAGAGTCACGACATATATGTATACAGGGAAGGAGATGGGGCGGGTCCGCATGTGGGAGAGATAGAAAGAGGAGAGTGGTGCACAAGGAGACAAAGTGTGCTTGTTTGCAGTGGGGGTGGTGTGTGAGTTGAGTGCGTGAGAACAACATAACTAGGGTGAGAGACGTTTGGGGGCGACATTTTGTGTGTGTGGGAAATATACACTCTACATAGTGCCTGTGCTTGGGAAAGAGAGATAGCGGGAGACCTAGAGAGTGGGGGAAGAGATGTGTGCATGCCCGAGAGACAAAAGTGATAGAGACCTATATTGGGGTTCGAACTTTAGAAGAGAGAGGGTGTTAATGTGCTCGTGTGTTGGTGTTTGGGGGAGAGAATGACTTCTCTATGTGCGTGGGGGGGACTAGGGGGGGGGGGGGGGGGCTGGCTTCAGATAAAGAGTGAGGTGTCTATATTTGAGGGACTTTAGCGTAATTGACATATTGTGCACTCATGGTTGATCAATTTGTTTCACAGTTTGGACTATGAGATAATGATACTTTTGAACATGCGTGATATACCTTTATGTACTAGAATTACAAACCTAAGATTGGAATTTTGGAATTCGACTCCATCATTAGCTTTTGTAATTCATTTAAACGGAAGTACATTTTTTAAGCCGGGATTTCATGATTTCAAATTCATATATCAAACCTGGAGATATACACATACGGGCATGTTCAAACTTTATAATCATCCACTTTATTCATACACATACACATTTTTTATTTTGTCATCATATTTAGGATAAACACATTTGGAATTTCATTTGAATTGGACCGTATGATGGTATTTGCTTGTAGTAGCTCAATGATCCATATTTGAATTGAATGGAAATCTAAGTTTCGAGTTGGAGACATTGATTTTCAAAATTTGCACTTTGTTTTTGCATGAAAAAAAAACAAATTGTCAGCCATGATATCATAGTCGGCCGTACAAGAGCAGAACACTTATAATTTTAGGCGCGAAAAGCTTTCAAACTTCATGCTCACATCGAAATATCACGCGCCCGAAAGTTTAGCCCTGCGATATTCCTGTTTTACCCCTGCCACATGAACAAAAAAGGGCTGCTTTGGTAACTCCATTGTTTTCCCCTCTTTGCCCCCAACCTTCTTCCCAGAGCCCCTCCCCTTCCCCTCGGCGACCCCCCAACCACGGCAAGCCGCCAAATCTAGTCCTCCGCCGCAGTGGTGGACCTCACACCCTGCCGGATCTACCTTCCGCACCTTGGAACCCCCAACTGCCAACTCACCACTTCACCGGAGCCGCTTCAGCGACTAGATTGTCCACCGCTCCAGATCTCCTTGACCGCCATCATGGCCCACCGCACCGGATCTTCTTAATCGGCGCCCTCATCCACCACAATGTAGGCCCTTCACTGACTCCCTCGTCCGCCCCTTCGCTGGCCCTTCATACAAGCCCTCGTCCGCCACAACAGATTTGCCTCACCGAAAGCACTGTACAACACGCCCGCCGAAGCCTTCGGCCACTGCACCGGACCCGCTCCACGGATGCCATATTCAAATCCACTGGCCCTGCTTTACCGACGCCGCAGCCTCATCAGGTTATTTTGATTTGTACTCCTTTGGTTTTTCTCTTTATTGTGCAACTGTTCACTTACCACAGATGAGCTTTCTTGTATGTCGACAGGCGCTGCAACCGTAGCACCTGAGCCACTTCAGCGACGGCGACAGCCGGCCCAAACTCAACCGCAACACAAGCACCATCGATGATCCTTAGCTATCAAGTATGACAACGATACTCATACGCCGCCGAGAATCAGGTACTATTACCCAACGGCCGGCGCCTACGTTCACTTTCCTAGCATAAGCACCGCACCTTTGAATTTCTTCAGAGCATCATTCAGTTTTGCATGAGACGCGTTATTCTTCTTGCACCTGTAGGGCCATACTTCTGGCAGTGAACATGTTACATGTGCTAAATTACATACCAGTGCACATATAGTTAATATGTTTTAGTTTTGTCCTAAGTACTCCATATTACTGTAGTTCCTAGATATCACTGCCTACTATTTTACTTCTTGAATGCTATATTTATGATAATGGTGTTGTTCTAATGCCACTTGTTGGTTCCATCAGAATGCTTAATGTTCTCTACGCTTAATTACACATCAGCAAACTAGCATGTGGTTCTGCTGCTTTTTGTTCATTTTACCCTACATTTTCTGATGCTAGCTATTACTTCACTGCTCCGAGCCTCCGTTCATTTCTTGTTTGTGTTCTTGATCTTCCCAAGTTGCATGACTAATTTGATGCTTCTATTAATTATGGAGCTGCCAACCCCATCAAGCAAAATATTTGTTCTTTTGGGGCTGGCACCTCAAACAAGCATAAAAATAGAGGGAAGCACATATATTGTCGTGTATGCACACACCCTTCTTTCATTAGTTTTGATGAACCATTGATGATTAATTCGGACCAGTGCATGTGATTAAAATTAATTTTACCAAAATAGAGGGCGCAGAATTAACTACAACAACTAGATTTGCAACCACGGGATGCTGATGATATTTTCAAAGAACATTGCAACAGCAGCAAGGCTACACAGCAACATATGCTAAGCCAGTGTGTTTTAGTACATGTGAAATGTAATGCGAGTGGGCTTCTTTCTTGGCTTCTGCCCTCAACCTGTAATCCTACCAAATTACAAATAGTTCAGTTGTCTGCTTTGTTGTATTGCTTGATTCGAATGCTTGTTTGTTGTTACGCTATACCTGAGTTGGCCAATATGTCCGCAGTGCCTGCCGTACTATCATAAAGAAATGCATGCCTATTTCATTTGAGTCCTTAACTTTTCCTCTCAACTTCATCACAAGACTGTCTTCATAGTTTATATGAGGCCACACTGTTAAGTGCTTTCTCAAATTATTTCAATTGCTTAGATGCCTTGGCAACTTAAATATAGCGGTGGCACACTCCCTTTCAACTAGGGATGTCAACTGGGTCCCGTTTAATCCCGATTAAAGTCCACTAGTGGTATGATAGTTCAAAAGAGTTTTTGTTTTTTGAGGAAAATGAACTAGGGAGCAAGCAAAAACTAACTAGATGGGACTGGCGGATGTCATTTATTTGCCACTTACATCCGTAGTTTCATCTTACGATTTTAATTTCTTTTCGGCTGATTCTGCTTCGAACCATTTAACTATAGCTTGCCATGTTCGGCAATAATTCGTCTGTCGTTTACCATGTAAGCTCACTGCCTGGATCGTACGATAACTATCTCTTACTTATGTCCAGCGGAAACCTTTCAGGATGTCGTTCACACTAGGAGAAAATGTACAACCCCAGAATCTATTTGTGGAAGTAGTGTGCCATCCATGTTACCAGATGTTAGCAGTTCAGAGGCAACACCGTCGGAGAGCAGTCTGAGCACAGATATTATAGTGCTTGAGGCTCTACTAGAGGCAGAAAGAGATGGTCTGGCTGCCATGAATGAGGTAATCTTTATCTTGAGGCTGGAAATTACGGAATTAGTGGCACGCATTATGCAAGCAACCCAAGAATTGGAGGAAGTAAGAATGTTGCATTTGAAGATGGAGGAGGTCCTGCTGTTTCTGCTATCCGAAGCCCAGGGTGATCCCGGTTCTTCTTTAGATACCAGTTGAAATTGTTATTAGATTATTGTACTTGCATGTTGTGTCATATCTCTGAATGGATTATGTTGCAAGACCCCCTATGTTGTCCATGTGTTGTAATGATCCAAATTTTTTAGGCGAGGTAATCCTCAGTACTTGTATGATTGACATAAGGTGAACTGTTTTTCGTGTGAGCATATTGTATTGGATGAAATAACTGTTTGACTCAGACTGTATCGAACCTACTGAATTTGAAGATCACGGCATTTCTAAATCATAATCATATATAAATGTGAAATAAATAACAAAACATAGAATTATCTGTGGATATTCGTAATCGAATAAAAATTGGATTTGAATTTAGTTTGCCAGGGTCCAGGGCAAACATGAATGCTAATTCTCCCAAGTTTTGAATGAAGCGGCTAAACACCCACTATAATTTGTGGGCTACCCGAAGCAAGTGTTTGCGAGATGTAAATTACTGTCTACCCCTGACACTTGACATCCTTATCGACTGGATTTACACTGCTGTCGATAGGGGTAGACTAGTAACTTCAATCAGACGTGACACGACGCCTCTGAGCCCATTCAGACATGGTGGGCGCCAAACATGGGCGGCAAAACACATTTGATTTGAGCTCGTCCGAAAGACATGTGTCTCTTCCTCCATTTCCCCATTCATACATGGTGGGCGGCAAAACAAACTCTCCTCGTCCAAAATCGATGTAGGCTAATATTTTAAATAGGGACAGATGTGTAACTTCCCTCAGACGTGACACAACCGCCCTACCTGTCAGCCCCGTTCATACACCATGGGCGCCAACCGTGGGCGGCAAAACACCCTCTCCTCGCCCGAAATAGTTACCGGCAAATATTTGGGAGATGCGAGATTACCGTCCTATCCCCAACCGACGCGATGTCAGAAATTTTAAACGGGGGATAAGTTCATAACTTTCCCACATTTCAGATAAGCGCGTCCCAAAGTTCGAGATCCCTGTCGGTGTCAAAACCGGCGGATCTCGGGTAGGGGGTCCCGATTTGTGCGTCTAAGGCTAATGGTAACAGGAGGCAAGGGACATGATGTTTTACCCGGGTTCGAGCCCTCTCGATGGAGGTAAAACCCTACTTCCTGCTTGATTGATATTGATGATATGAGTAGTACAAGAGTTGATCTACCACGAGATCATAGAGGCTAAACCCTAGAAGCTAGCCTATGATGATTTTTATTCTGCCTCTAAGGACTAAACTCTCTGGTTTATATAGACACCGGAGAGGGCTAGGGTTTACATGGAGTCGGTTACAAAGAAGGAAATATAATATCCTGATCGCCAAGCTTGTCTTCCACGCAAAGGAGAGTCCCATCTGGACACGGGACGGAGTCTTGAGTCTTGTATATTCACGCTCCAATAGTCCGGCCAAAGTATATAGTCTGGCTGTCCGGATACCCCCTAATCCTGGACTCCCTCAGTAGCCCCTGAACCAAGCTTCAATGACGATGAGTCCAGAGCACAGTTTGTCTTCGGCATTGCAAGGCGGGTTCCATCTCCGAATACTCCAAAGTAATTACCGAACACTTAAACCGTGTCCGGATCTGCAAGATGATCTTCACATACCACCGTAGAGAGAATGATATTTCACAAATGTGATCTGCTGACAACTTTAGACAATGTGACATGACACTACGGTCGGGTCATTATTCGAACCGTTTTCCCACAACCAGCCACAGCGCATATTGCGAGGCGGTTTCCTCGGCACGTCTTGTCAAAGCAGAGATCATGTCCCCTTATCAAGAGATTCCCATCAATACGGGTATGGGTAACCCAACCACGCCATCAATCGTGGTGCTTGGGAAATAAGCGATTCTCAACGGGCAAGTGGGGAGGCGTACCGCTTTCGTCGCCTCTATAAAGGGATAAGGGTTCCCCATTTTCACCCATGCCTTCTTCCTCCTTTGCTTATCCATCCTTGCCTCCTCGAGCTCCAACGCCCTAGTCCACGCCTTCTCCACACATCCAAACATGTCCGGAGCAGGAGGCAAGTGGGTGGCCTCCACCGTGAAGGAGGAGCGTTTATTGCGAAGCTCCGGGCGGCCGGATACTTGGCCGCAGACATCGCGCACCGGCTACCGGACGAAGGGCAGATCATTCCAACTGTGGAACCCCACGAGAGGGTCGTGTTTCTCGCCCACCTCGTCCGTGGACTGGGATTTCCACTTCATCCCTTCGTCCGCGGGCTCTTGTTCTACTACGGGCTAGATTTCCATGATCTAGCCCCAAATTTCGTCCTCAACATCTCGGCATTTATCATCGTGTGCGAGGCCTTCCTCTGCATCAAGCCTCACTTCGGCTTGTGGCTACGAATCTTCAGCGTGAAGCCGAAGATCATGAGCGGCCAGCAAGCGGAGTGCGGAGGTGCCATGGTGCAAGATGCCCAACGTCACCTGGCTTGACGGCTCCTTCGCGGAGACCATGAAAGGGTGGCAATCGGGGTGGTTCTACATCACCGAGACGCGCGACGCCAACTGGGCGGCGGCCCCCGAATTCCGATCCGGAATTCCCATGCGGCTCACCTCCTGGGAAAAGAAGGGTCAGGCCTGGGGCGAGCCTACAGAGCTGGCCGGACCTCAGAACTGCATCAAGAATATGAAGGACAAGAAAATCAAGCTTGTCAACGTGGTCCAAGTCATGTTTGTCCACCGGATTCTTCCGTGCCAAAGGCGGGCATTTAATCTGTGGGAGTTCGTCCCGGCCGAACACCAGACACTTCGAGAGCTCTACGGCATGACACACAAGGACGCATGGAGGGCATTGTTCAAGGCCTCCGAAATACCTCCTCCCACATCCGAGGACCGTGGACTTCACGCCACACGGCTCCCCCGTCCGGTGAGTTTTCTGACTATCACCGGATGTAGTCTTTCCCAGTGTACTCATGGGAGGATCTTAAGTCACTGTGTGTGTTTGATCAGGAGTATGTGGAGACGGCGGAGCGGATTGACTGTCCGGCTCCACTACCAGAAGGTCCAGCAGATGCTCTCCTAGCGGAGATGCTAGTCCTGGCGCCCTACAAGGCGCCGGAAAAGAAGGCCAAAAAGAAGGCCCCGAGGACCAGGAAGGGTCTCCGGCGTAAGGTCATACTGGACGCCTCGTCCGAAGACGACGAGGCACACTCCTCCCCCAAAGGGAAGGAGGAAGAGGAAAGGGCTGCCCCATCCGGAGAGGACGGGGGGCCTAAGAAGGCAGCCCAGGGGACCAGGAAGGGTCCCCGGCGCAAGGCCATCATACCCTCCTCGTCTGAAGACGACAAGGCAGATTCCTCCCGCGGAGGCGGGGGAAAACACGAAGACACTCCGCCTCCCCGCACTGGGGATGAGAAGAAGAGGAAACTCGCCCCGAAGGGGGAGGCCAGGACGCCCAAGAAGGGAAAGGTGTCCCTTCTGGATTACTCCACCATGGCTGCCTATAGCGAGGAGGAGTGGCTGCCCAGGGGGAAGCCCCTAGTGAGATCGTAAGTATCCGCACTCTTTTATAGTTTAGTGCGACTTCGCTTCATAGTTTGTTATAACGCCGAACACATATATGCAGTCCAGCCAGGGTCCATCCCGAGGTATCATCTTCGGATGGGTCCTTGAGTGATTCAGCGATGAACTCGCTCCCAACAGCCACTACTCCTCGGCATACGGATGACACGGAGGTGTTGTCCCAAAGGTTCCCAGAGTAGGGGGAAGTGACTCTGGAGACGCCCAAGGCAAAATTCCAGACCTCGGGCACACGGGGTATAATATCCCCGCGGATTGTGCCGATGAGAGCCGCATCAAGCCGGGATCTTAGCCGGATACTGTGCCGGAACCTCCAATGGTTCCAGATTCGGGCAGGCGGCCCCTCGCTAGGGAGGGCGAGCCGTCCGTGCCGATGACTTCCGTTACGCCAGAGGTGTCGGATAGTCTGCTGGAAGCGCTTCACGGCGCTTCCATGGATGATGAGCACCGTACTCTTATGAGTGCGGTGATTCAGAAGGTTCTATCCGCCAAGAGCGGACTAACCGAAGCCTGCACCAGCCTCCTGACAGGTTTTGAGGTAAGTAATCAAAAATGTGTGAAATTATCACCCGATAGGTAGTAGCCCCTGATACTCTGTTTGGTGTTCGGAAAGAAAAGCCAAACGGAGGGTCAATTAAAATCCGCAGGAGTCTAATAGTAGGTGTGCATGTGAATAAGCAGGCAGTGTTGCTTGCCGCTGCTGCCCGCACGCCCGAGGTCGCTGGACTCAAACGGGACCTAGAACAGGCACAGGGAGAGCTCGGCGTCACGAAGAGGCTGCTCAAAGAGAACAAAGGTTTGTGATTCCCCGTTCGCATATCATAAAGAATACACAAAATTGGTGATTCTAACGACAAAGCATCGTGACTTTGAAATAGGGGCCACAACTGAAGTGGCGTCCTTGAAGAAAGCGTTGTTCGAGGCCGAAGACAAGGCGGCCCTGGAGCGCATCAAGCGCGAAAAGCAGAATGCTAGGGTGGGCGACGTACAGCAAGAGCTCCAGGAGCTCGGCAAGAAGTTCGAGTCCTTGGAGCGTGACCTCAAGACGAAGGAGTCTGAGCTTGTGAAGGCCCTTGCGAGTATGAAAGACGCCAAGGCAGAAGCTGAAAAGGCCCAGCAGGAAATCCAGGCAGCCAAGAAGATAGCGGCGGGTAAGACATTCTTTATGCAAAGCAAGCATGTGGAGGAGGCATTTCTTTTACTTACCCGAATTCGGAGCTCTCCAGGGGTATTCGCATATCTGCCACGCAGTGTATCAGATGCTGTGGAGTTCTACTGTGCCGAGGAGGGGAGCTCAACGGAGAAGCCGTTCTGGTCCCAGTATGCTGGAGCCGAACATCCAATGCCTCTGAGTGACCAACTGAAGCAGTTGGTTGAACTCCACAGGGCAGCCGAAGTGGCTATGAAAGATTTCATAGTCCGAATGTGGCCTAGTGAGCCCCTGCCCGCTAGCTACTTCAGCCTGATAAAGCAGATGGTAAATGCCTGTCCGCGGCTTCAAGTGATCAAGCGGTCCTTTTGAATTGAGGGTGCCCGCCAGGCCTTTGCCCGTGCGAAGGTGCATTGGGGCAAGCTGGATGCGGAGAAGCTGGTGAAGGACGGACCGCTAGAGGGCAAGACGCATAGCTGCCCCGAAAAATATTATGATGGCGTTATGAAGGGCGCTCGTCTTGTGGCCGAAGAATGTACCAAGGACATGATCTTTGAATGAATGTACTTCTGTTGTTTTTGTAATATAAAGACAAAGTTATTTGCGCTATATAACGCTTTTTTTGATTTAAAATATTACCTTCTGTGCGGCTGTTTATAAAATTCTGAAAGTAGGCCAGTCATCGGCTTCCGCCCCCACGTAACCAGTACCAGGGTGTTCGTGGAAAACCCAAAACACTCTTTTATCCAAATCTTTGGTCCATGAAGGAGGTGTTTGGCGCAGCGAACAAGGCAATCGGACTATGCGGCTTTATAACTTTCACTTAGCCATAGAAGTCTACAATTTTAAATTTCGGCGAAGCCCCTAGAATTCGGAAAGCCAAATTGGGGCGCTAAATACGCCTAAATCGGACGAGGCCGATTCCTCGCCTAAAGCGGAAAAACTCTTTAAGGATTTTAAGACCTCTCGAACAGCGACCAGCTCTCGTCGTATCATGCCGGTCAGTTTTCGGCTTTCTCTAATGAGGTGCTCGTCCGGAAGAACCGGGACACAATCGCAGTAGTTCTCCCTGCGCTACCTTAGCCGATATAACGGAACGCAAGGTACCAAAACAAGGGAGACGGGCAAACCCAACTATTGACCCAAGACATGATTCGGAGCTGATGCATATAATGCTATAAGTTTGGGGTGCCGCACTGTTGAAAGTGTTCGGACTTGTCTTGCCGTATTATGGGGCACCATAAGAAGACCCTGGCAAACTGAACGTACCAAGGTGTATGGATGCAATATAAAATAAACGTTTATAGGAAAAATGTGCAAATAGGAATAATAAGCTGACGCTATATATTATCTCCCGTTGATGAATAATACGTTTAAGCGTATGTTTACAATGGATGTGTTTAAGCAGAAGTAAATAGGACTATTTCACATGTCCTATCCAAGGGCAGGCTGCATGTAGGTATATAAAATAGGTATAATGATCGTGAACAGATTCCACCTGGGTATTCCCTTTGTGCGCAAAGCCTGTTGGCTCCTTGGTTTTCTCTCTTGTGTAAGTCCAACAATCCGGCTCTTCTGAAGAGGCTGCTTGAAAGCAGTGTCCTGAAAGATAAAGGGGGACTATTAAAGTATGTTGCGGTTATACTGTACTATTGACTGAGTCACTGTTGCGCCTCCGCCTATGCCCACGGTATGTTGAGTGCGTACTTGTGTACGCGCGGCACGAATGCTGCTTTGATGGGGCTTGAGCGGAGGCCGGACTGCTAATCGTGCTCTTGGCGTGCCTGGCGATCCTATTGCGGGGTGCTCTGGACTCGCTTGACGGTGTTCGGGGTTGTTGTCACCGGATTGGTGGTTTGCCGGAGAAGGCTGCATTGTACTTCTGCTGTGAGGGCTGCCGTATGCTCTTCTGTACGGAGAGAGCGGTCCATGTTTCCGTTGACTGTTATGGCCCCGCGAGGTCCTGGCATCTTGAGCTTGAGGTATGCATAGTGTGGTACCGCATTGAATCGAGCGAATGCGGGTGGTCCAAGTAGTGCGTGATAACCACTGCGGAAAGGGACGATATCGAAGATTAACTCCACACTTCGGAAGTTATCCGGAGATCCGAAGACCACTTCCAGTGTTGTGGAGCCCGTGCAATGGGCCTCTACTCCTGGAATTACACCTTTGAAGGTGGTTTTGGTGGGCTTGATCCTTGAAGGGTTGATGCCCATTTTGCGCAATGTGTCTTGATAAAGCAGGTTCAGGCTGCTGCCGCCATCCATAAGGACTCGCGTGAGGTGGAATCCGTCGATGATTGGGTCTAGGACCAATGCGGCTGAACCGCCATGACGGATGCTGGTAGGGTGATCCCTACGATCGAAGGTGATCGGACAGGCTGACCATGGGTTGAATTTTGGGGCGACTGGCTCCATCGCATAGATGTCCCGTAGTGCTCGTTTCCGTTCCCGTTTGGGAATATGGGTGGCGTAGATCATGTTGACCGTTTTCACCTGGGGAGGAAATTTCTTTTGTCCTCCTGTGTTCGGACACTGGGGTTCCTCGGCATCGTCGCTGTGCAGCCCCTTGTGCTTGTTTTCGGTGTTTATTTTACCGGCCTGTTTGAACACTCAGCAGTCTCTGTTAGTGTGGTTTCCTGGCTTATCCGGGGTGCCATGAATTTGGCACGAGTGTTCAAGTATGCGGTCCAGACTGGATGGTCCCTGATTGTTTCTTTTGAATGGCTTTTTCCGCTGACCGGATTTGGAGCCACTGAATCCGGCGTTGGTTGCCGTGTCTTCAGTGTTGTCGTCGTTGTTCCATCGCATGTCTGTTGCACCGTGGCTTGTGTTGGAAATATGCCCTAGGGGCAATAATAAATTAGTTATTATTATATTTCCTTGTTCATGATATTCGTTTATTATCCATGCTATAATTGTATTGATAGGAAACTCAGATACATGTGTGGATACATAGACAACACCATGTCCCTAGTAAGCCTCTAATTGACTAGCTCGTTGATCAATAGATGGTTACGGTTTCCTGACCATGGACATTGGATGTCGTTGATAACGGGATCACATCATTAGGAGAATGATGTGATGGATAGGACCCAATCCTAAGCCTAGCACAAAGATCGTAGTTCGTATGCTAAAGCTTTTCTAATGTAAAGTATCATTTCCTTAGACCATGAGATTGTGCAACTCCCGGATACCGTAGGAATGCTTTGGGTGTACCAAACGTCACAACGTAACTGGGTGGCTATAAAGGTGCACTACAGGTATCTCCGAAAGTGTCTGTTGGGTTGGCACGAATCGAGACTGGGATTTGTCACTCCGTGTGACGGAGAGGTATCTCTGAGCCCACTCGGTAGGACATTAGCATAATGTGCACAATGTGATCAAAGAGTTGATCGTGGGATGATGTGTTACAGAACGAGTAAAGAGACTTGCCGGTAACGAGATTGAACAAGGTATCGGTATACCGACGATCGAATCTCGGGCAAGTACAATACCGTTAGACAAAGGGAATTGTATACGGGATCGATTGAGTCCTTGACATCGTGTTTCATCCGATGAGATCATCGTGGAACATGTGGGAGCCAACATGGGTATCCAGATCCCGCTGTTGGTTATTGACTGGAGAACGTCTCGGTCATGTCTACATGTCTCCCGAACCCGTAGGGTCTACACACTTAAGGTTCGATGACGCTAAGGTTATAAAGGAAGTTTGTATGTGGTTACCGAATGTTGTTCGGAGTCCCGGATGAGATCCCGAACGTCACGAGGAGTTTCGGAATGGTTCGGAGGTAAAGATTTATATATGGAAAGTTGTTGTTCGGGTTCCGGGAAAAGTTCGGGTTTTTCCGGTATTGTACCAGGAAGCTTCCAGAAGGTTCCGGAGGATTCCGGAAATTGTTCCACCACGTCCAATACAGTAGCATGGGCTGTAAGGGGGCGCCCTAGCCTTAATGGGCCAGGGGCACCAGCCCCCCCCCCCAAGGCCCATGTGCATGGGAAGGGGGAAACCCTAAGGGGGAGGGCCTCCACTTGACTTGGGAGGCACTCCTCCCCCCTTTTGGCCGCCGCCCCAACCCTAGATGGGATCTAGGGGGCCGGCCCCCTCTCCTCCCCCCCACTTATAAATAGTGGAGGGGTGGGAGGGCAGCCGCACCCCAAGTTCTGGCGCAGCCCTCCCCCTCTCCCAAGTACTCCTCCTCTCTCGCGGTGCTTGGCGAAGCCCTGCAGGATTGCCACGCTCCTCCACCACCACCACGCCATTGTGCTGTTGCTGGATGGAGTCTTCCTCAACCTCTCCCTCTCTCCTTCCTGGATCAAGGCATGGGAGACGTCACCGGGTTGTACGTGTGTTGAACGCGGAGGTGCCGTCCGTTCGGCACTAGGATCTCCGGTGATTTGGATCACGACGAGTACGACTCCTTCAACCCCGTTCTCTTGAACGCTTCCGCTTAGCGATCTACAAGGGTATGTAGATGAACTCTCCTTCCCCTCGTTGTTGGTTTCTCCATAGATAGATCTTGGTGACAGTAGGAAAATTTTGAATTTCTGCTACGTTCCTCAACAGTGGCATCATGAGTTAGGTCTATGCGTAGTTTCTATGCACAAGTAGAACACAAGTTGTTGTGGGCGTTGATTCAATGTGCTTACTGTTACAAGTCCAATCTTGTTTCGACGGTATTGTGGGATGAAGCGGCCCGGACCGACCTTACACGTACACTTACGTGAGACAGGTTCCACCGACTGACATGCACTCGTTGCATAAGGTGGCTAGCGGGTGCCAGTCTCTCCCACTTTAGTCGGATCGGATTTGATGAAAAGGGTCCTTATGAAGGGTAAATAGCAATTGACATATCACGTTGTGGTTTTTGCGTAGGTAAGAAACGTTCTTGCTAGAAACCCATAGCAGCCACGTAAAACATGCAAACAACAATTAGAGGACGTCTAACTTGTTTTTGCAGGGTATGTTATGTGATGTGATATGGCCAAAAAGAATGTGATGAATGATATGTGATGTATGAGATTGATCATGTTCTTGTAATAGGAATCACGACTTGCATGTCGATGAGTATGACAACCGGCAGGAGCCATAGCAGTTGTCTTAATTTATTGTATGACCTGCGTGTCAATGAACAACGCCATGTAATTACTTTACTTTATTGCTAAACCGTTAGCCATAGTAGTAGAAGTAATAGTTGGCGAGATAACTTCATGGAGACACGAGGATGGAGATCATGGTGTCATGCCGGTGACGATGATGATCATGGAGCCCCGAAGATGGAGATCAAAAGGAGCAAAATGATATTGGCCATATCATGTCACTATTTGATTGCATGTGATGTTTATCATATTTATGCATCTTATTTTCTTAGAACGACGGTAGTAAATAAGATGATCCCTCATCAAAATTTCAAGAAAGTGTCCCCCCTAACTGTGCACCGTCGCGAAAGTTCATCGTTTCGAAGCACCACGTGATGATCGGGTGTGATAGATTCTTACGTTCACATACAACGGGTGTAAGCTAGATTTACACACGCGAAACACTTAGGTTGACTTGATGAGCCTAGCATGTATAGACATGGCCTCGGAACACAACAGAACGAAAGGTCGAGTGAGGGAGTCCTGGACTAGGGGGTGTCCGCACGGCCGGACTATCATCGTCAGCCGAACTCCAAGACTATGAAGATACAAGATTGAAGACTTCGTCCCGTGTCCGGATGGGACTTTCCTTGGCGTGGAAGGCAAGCTTGGATATACGGATATGTAGATCTCCTACCATTGTAACCGACTCTGTGTAACCCTAGCCCTCTCCGGTGTCTATATAAACCGGAGGGGTTTAGTCCGTAGGACACAACCATTACAACAATCATACCATAGGCTAGCTTCTAGGGTTTAGCCTCCTTGATCTCGTGGTAGATCCACTCTTGTACTACCCATATCATCAATATCAATCAAGTAGGAGTAGGGTTTTACCTCCATCGAGAGGGCCCGAACCTGGGTAAAAACATCGTGTCCCTTGTCTCCTGTTACCATCCGCCTAGACGCACAGTTCGGGACCCCCTACCCGAGATCCGCCGGTTTTAACACCGACATTGGTGCTTTCATTGAGAGTTCCTCTGTGCCGTCACCGATAGGAAGGATGCCTCTTCCCGTCTTTAAAGACAATATCTTCGCCAATGGAGCCTTGGCCGCTGGCCAAACTATCCGGCTGAGTGGTTTTCTCATGACCGCCTGTTCGGCCACCGCTTTGACGACGACCTCCCAGGTCGTCAAAAGCAATCTTCGCGTCAGCTCAGAATTCGCTGAGAAATTGGATCCAATAGAGCTCTTGTCCGTAAACGAGCTCTTGGATCGCATCGCCGCCCTGGGAGTCGCTACAGACTAAAATCAGATTGGGTTTAAAACCGATCTGAGAGAGATTAACTCTCCCCAGATTACCCACCATGTTGCGGTGGTAGAGGAACAACGCGGCGACTCTTCTCCTAGATTGAAAACTAGTCATGTCCGGGCTTCCGAACCCTCCATGCCGGATTCCCGCGGGGGGACGGACTCTGATCAAGCACTGAACCTAAAGTCAGGCGTCGGACCGGACTCGTTGGACAACGTCCAACGATCCAAGCTTCCAAATTCGGAAACTTCTCGGCCCTTGAGCCTCGAGATGGGTAGGATTCCGGAATTAATTCCACCCACCCACCCAGACATATGCAATCTATCTCAAATCTGGCAAGAGCCCGGTGAAACAGTACATCATTACTGGGCCAGAGTCCTCCTGGTTATGGACAGGATAAAGGACGGCCGAGAGGAAAACGCAATTTCAGTTTTCTGCAATAATTGCACGGACAAGGTTATCTTGAACGCCGTCAGTCGTCGTGAAATTACACGCTTCTCCGACCTGGCGTCCATAGTATGAAAGTACTGTGCGATGGAGAGTTTTCGGAAAACCGAAACTAAGTTTTGGGACAATCCGGCCCCGAATACAACCCTAGTCCGTAACAAAAGGGTGCAGCACACTCAGGCACCAGGTACAAAAACCAAAAAGCAAAAACCCCATAAAGGGCAAGGAACCGTACTAGAGGGATGGCTCAGCGGACCTTGTAAAATTCACAGTACAGAAGGCGCCACCCCAACACATAGCCTTCGAGCATGTTGGATATTGCGGCAGGTGGCCAAAAGTGGCGAGGAGCTTCTAGCCCCAGAAAACCACTCTAACAGTACCAGTACGGTGTCAACAGTCTTCGAGACTTTCGCATCAAATAATATGCGAAAACGAACAATCCGCAGCCTCGCCGAAGTCTACCAAGTAGCAACAACAAATCCATGGAGCAACACGGCCATCACCTTCAACGCCAGCGACGAACCTAAATTCCGAACAGCCCGAGCACCAGCCGCATTGGTCCTCAGTCCAATAGTGGACGGCTTTCGTCTTACCAAGGTACTCATGGATGGCGGCAGTGGACTAAACCTCATCTACGAGGAAACTCTTCAAAAAATGGAAATAGACCAGAGCCGCATTGAGCGAAGCAGCACAACCTTTAGAGGAATAATCCCTAGCCGGGAAGCGCGCTGCACAGGAAAAATCACACTTGATGTGGTGTTCGGCTCGCTGGACAATTATAGGTCTGAAGAGGTCACGTTCCAAGTGGCCCCGTTCAGCAGCGGATATCACGCTATATTAGGACGGGAGGCATTCACAATTTTTCAAGCCATACCCCACTACGGGGACATGAAGCTTAAGATGCCTGGGCCCGGCAGAACAATCACTCTCGCTAGTGATCCGGACATAGCACACCGCGCCGAAAACAAGACAGCCGCATTAGCCCTGGAGGCACTATCCGAAGCCCTAGCGGCAGAAGAACTCACTGCGCTGCGCTCTACGGTGAATAGGGACGATGTGATACTCGATAAGAGATCCAAGTCCACCTCTTTCAAACCAGCGGACGAAATAGTCAAATTCCAGGTCCACCCAACGGACCCAACAAAGACGGCCTCCATCGGGACACAGTGGAACCCTGATGTAGATGCCGCACTGCGAGAATTCCTTCGGGGAAATTGGGACATCTTCGCCTGGCACCCTTCAGATATGCCAGGAATCCCACGCAGATTGGCAGAACACAGCCTAAACATCCTAAAAGGATTCAAGCCAGTCAAACAGGCTCTTCGGTGATTTTTCGAACCCAAAAGACAGGCAATGGGAGAAGAGCTAGCCAAACTACTGGAAGCCGGATTCATCAGAGACATCAAACATCCGGACTGGCTAGCAAACCTGGTAATAGTACCAAAGAAGGACAAATCCTGGCGCCTATGTGTCGATTTTAAAGACCTCAACAAGGCCTACCCAAAGGATCCCTTCCCCCTCCCCCGCATCGACCAAATAATCGATGCTACTGCAGGGCACGATTCATTGTGCTTCCTTGACGCATATTCCGGCTACCATCAAATCAAGATGGCGGAAGCGGACCAAGCCGCAACGGCATTCATTACTCCATATGGACCATTCTGCTTCAACACGATGCCCTTCGGACTCAAAAACGCCGGCGCAACATATCAGCGCATGATTCAGACATGTCTGGCTACCCAGATCGTCAAAACAGTAGAAGCATACGTAGACGACATAGTCGTCAAAACCAAACACGTCGAAACTCTAGTAGATGATTTGAGGCTCACATTCGACAACCTCCGAGCATATGACATCAAGCGGAATCCGGAAAAATGCGTTTTCGGCGTACCAGCCGGAAAGCTCCTGGGCTTCATTGTATCCGGTAGAGGAATTGAAGCAAACCCAGCCAAGATCCGAGCTCTGTCACAACTAGATATTCCAAAAGACCTCAAACAAATACAAAAACTAACCGGATGCGTGGCGGCCCTAAGCCGCTTTATCTCCCGTTTGGGAGAAAAGGCATTGCCCCTCTATCGCCTCCTCAAGCGCACCAAACACTTCGAGTGGACGGACGCTGCCACTGCCGGACTCGAAGAAATCAAAGCCATATTGGCAACAAATCCGGTCCTGGCTGCGCCTAACCTGGGCGAACCAATGTTGTTATACATCACGGCAACTCATCAAGTGGTAAGCGCGGTACTCGTCATCGAACAAGAAACAGAAGGGCACAAATTCCCTCTTCAAAAACCAGTGTACTACGTATCCACTGTCTTAACTCCCTGCAAGTCCCGTTACCCGCACTATCAAAATATAGCGTATGCGGTGTTCATGGCATCCCGGAAGCTGCGACACTACTTTCAAGAGTGTTCGATAACAGTGGCCTCCGAAGTACCCCTCAACGACATTATAAACAACCGCGACGCGACGGGCAGGATTGCAAAATGGGCCATTGAGCTCTTACCATTTGATATAACTTACAAACCTAGGCGAGCAATAAAGTCACAGGTCTTGGCTGACTTTGTCACTGAATGGACTGAAGCCGAACTCCCTAAAGAGTACGGCGCATACTCCAATTGGACTATGCATTTTGACGGCTCCAAAATGTTGGCCGGCTTGGGGGCTGGCGTCGTATTGACGTCCCCAACCGGGGATACAGTCCAGTATGTACTTTAGATAATGTACACGGACTCCAACAATGCAGCCGAATATGAGGCCCTCCTACATGGCCTCCGGATGGCAATCTCCATGGGCATTCAACGCCTAGAGGTGCGCGGGGATTCAAACCTCGCAATATCCCTAGTAAACGGAGACTTTGACGCCAAGGATCCGAAGATGGCAGCCTATCATAACGCTGTCCTAAAAATGTCACCCGGTTCGAAGGACTTGAATTCCACCACGTAGCCCGGGATAATAACCAAGCAGTCGACGTATTGGCACGCATCAGTGCGAAACACGACGCTGTCCCTCCAAACATCTTCCTGGAACGGCTCTTTAAGCCATCCGTACTATGGGAAGAGGATTCCGGAAATAACAACCCGGAAGCAGCCGCAACACCCAATACAGAACAATCTGACATAATCGGCGATTCAACCAATGAAATAACGCCTTCAGCCCACGAAATAATGGCAGTAATTGCCCCGTGGACAGAACCATTCCTAGCCTACCTGATCAGGCAGGAGCTTCCTGAAGACCAAAATGAGGCTCGCTGCATAGTTCGGCGGTCTAAAGCCTACAAGGTCCTTGAGGGGGAACTTTACAAGAAAAGCACAACCGGAGTCCTTCAAAGGTGTATCTCCGAAGAGGAAGGGCGAAACCTTCTGGTTGAAATTCATGCCGGACTAGGCGGACACCACGCCGCAGCCCGGGCCTTGGTAGGCAAGGCATTCCGTACAGGATTTTATTGGCCGACGGCCCAAGCAGACGCTCAGGACTTAGTCCAAAGATGCGTCAGATGTCAGCTCTTTGCTAATCAGAGCCATATGCCACCCACCGCCCTAAAAACTATACCCATTACCTGGCCGTTCGCGGTCTGGGGGCTTGACATGGTCGGACCCCTTAAAGGGGGAACCCACAAGCAAAGGTACTTATTGGTCATGGTGGACAAATTCACCAAGTGGATAGAGGCCAAGCCAGTTAAATCGGCAGAGTCCGGACCAGTGATAGACTTCATATCCGGGGTAGTACACCGTTATGGTGTCCCCCATAGCATCATCACCGATAACGGCACGAACTTCACGGCCGACGAGGTTAAATTATGGTGCAAAAATATGGGCATTAAGCTCGATTACGCTTCAGTCTATCATCCTCAAACCAACGGTCAAGTGGAACGAGAAAATGGTCTAACAATGAGCGGCATTAAACCCAGACTAGTGCGGTCCCTTACGAAATCTGACACGCACTGGGTAGAGGAGCTCGACTCCGTACTCTGGGGGCTGTAGACAACGCCCAACCGTACTACCGGATTCACACCATTTTTTATGGTATACGGCGCAGAGGCAGTTTTTCCCTGCGACATCATTCATGACTGACCTCGAGTGCGCATGTACGAAGAAAGAGAAGCCGAGTTGGATCGGTAGGACAGCTTGGACGCATTGGAGGAAGAACGCGATGTCGCCAAGGCTCGTTCCCGCATTCTATCGGCAGCAGGATCGAAGATACCAGAGCAGAGAAGTACGGGCTAAGACGTACAATGTTGGCGAACTAGTTCTACGCCTGCCGGACAAGAAGAAGGATAAGCTCAAGCCCAAATGGGAGGGACCCTTCATTATCGATCAAGTCCTGACCGGCGGAGCGTACCGTCTGCGAAATGCGTCGGACAACCGGCTCGAGCCAAACCCATGGAACGCAGCCCGCCTCCGAAGATTCTACGCCTAGCGCCAGACTAAGAGTTCATCCCCTTCCCCCGTCCAAATTTTTACACTTCAGCTGTTTTTCGTTCCTCTTTTTTCTCTCACCCCTTTTCATAAAAGCCCTTAAAGGCCTACTTGCGCATTGTTCGCACACACTTGATGTGCTATCCGCACTCATTATACCTGGGGGCTTCTTTAACAGAAGCTTACTTATAAGGGCTTCATGCCCAGTACATGTGTCAAACTTCCACATGTACCTTTTATTCACCATTATATGCATCGATATGACTTAAGTTTTGGCCAAGCTGGGTTGCCTGGCTTCTGTGCTTACCCCTACGTTCCCGATTGTTCGGTTAGGAGGTAAAGGGAGCACCTCTGCGATTGTTACTGCTGGGTCAGCCGGATGTGTACCTCAGACTGGGTGAAGCCGAAAGCTAGCGTTCTTAAGGGAATATTCGGTCGGTGACTTGAAAGATGATTTTTTTACCTATTTATTTATCTGCCCCCAGATGTTTTCCTGCTCTTTTCGCAGTCCGTACATGCACTTTAGGGCATGCCTCCCAGGGAAAGGAACCCTTAACGGAACTATTCTCCCTGGAAGATGTTTCTTACTAACCATGTAATATAACATAACTAGTTGGGCACTTGTCTGATAAAGCACTAATGACCCCTACGCCTGGTCTCCATGCATGCCCCGGTTGTTTCTTAACTGAGAAGGTATTCGGACACACTCCGGACTCTAGGGTCCCGAGGTTGAAGCAAAAAGGTCGGCAAAGACAAACGATCTACAATCCGGCTAGAAGGCATTTTACATGTCATTTTACAATACATTGTCAAATCGACTGACTGTATTCCTCCTCAATCCCATCTAACAGGCTGTCTAATTTACAGTCCCGTTGGGAGTATTTAGCGGCCAACTCTACTTGGTCGTACACTAAACTCACAGGGATCTCCTTCCCATCGGGCCCCATAGGTCCGACTTCGGCCATGTGGTTGGGATCCGCTTTCTTGTGCCGCGTCTTCACCATGGCCCAGGCCTCCCGGGCACCTTGGCGGCAGGCCGATATCTTCCATAAACGGAAGCGCTGCCGCACTCCCTGAAGCTTCTCCGCAAGCTCTCCAAGGCCCTCGGGTAGGGAGAGGGACGGCCATAAAGCCTGGACGACGCCGCTCATCGCCTGCCGAACTCTTTCGAGCAGTTGCACCAGCTCAGGAAGTTGATCACCCATTGATACGGGCATCTCCTCTGTAGGGCGACCTGTGAGCACACCTACAGACATATTTCTGTCAATGGACTTCCTTGCCGAACTCTTCTTTTCAAAGGAGTTCTCTCAAGCACTTACTGTAGATGCCGCGACGAAGCCGCTGATTCTCCTTCACGGAGCCAGACAGTTCGACCCGAACACCTTTCAGCTCCTCTCCAAGCTGGGCATGGACATCCTGGAGCTTGTTCCTTTCCTGCTGCACCTTCGTCAGCACCCTCTCGCCGGCCTTCAGCAGGCGCAGTAGTTGTTGCTTGTCCGGATCCAGTCCGACACCTTCTGCAATATCATTGTCAGACCTACACGCACGCCGCACACCGCTTATCTTTTTGAAATAATGTGTTACCAGGGGGGTCTCTGTGCTTCCTCCTGTGGCAGCAAGTGCGGCCTCAAGTTGGGCCTTGCACTCTTGTAGCTCCTGGGACAATTGGGTATTCTTCTCTGTAAGATCCTGCATATCAAATGATCCTTAAATTAGTTACTCTAACTACTTTAAGTCTCGGGGGCTACTAGCATATACAACTATTAAAATCTCTTACCCGTATGTCCTTTACGTACTGCTCCGTGGCTCTAGTCAAACCATCTTGAGCAGCATGGAGGTGCGCATCCCCCGCGTTAAAGGCGTTCAACGCCTCAGGGGAGAAGCACTCATCACGAAAAGCTGTCCGGCGGCGCCTATGGTTCATGGCGTTCTCCACCTCAGACCTGGTGGCGGACAGTCTGTCGGCATCCTCCGTTGGAGGAGTATCCGGCTCGCGCCTTGCGCTCGCCTCCCCCTCTAGACCAGGTGTTGGAGCCTGGCTGGCAGAGGCTTGGTTGTCAACCTCTACGCCCACAGTTCGGCGGGCACTCTTTCTCCTGCAAAGGTCATGAGCATTCAAACACTTCCTAGGAACTTCGTCCTAAAATACAACCGCGAGCTATACCGTTGCGGTGACATTTTGACCCGCGCTATGCTCCTCTTCCGCCTGCTGGGCCGGACTGATCCTTGTTGGCCAGCCGCCACGGGTTCGGCTTCCTGCCTTGAAGGTACCTCCTGCGAGACATCATTGTATACGGTGGTCAGAAATGCACAAGGACGAAAATAATGGTGTCAGGACTTCGGTCATAATCACCTGGGGAGCCAGAGATAGGCCGGGGTAGTCAGCCGTAATGGCGACTAGAGCATTATCCATGCTGAGCTGATGAAACACCCCGTCAATTAGCTCCACCTTTATGTCCGGATCCTCTTCGGAGGACGGATCAAGGGATCTTTCTGGATCCTCGGGCTGTGGAGCCGGGCTATGTATGCTCTCCGCAGTCCGGCGCAGATCCTGCGTCAAAACCATAAAGTAAGGTACTTAACTTTGAAAGCGTGGGTCGGATAAATGAACATCCGCTTACCTAGCTTCGAGGATTGTTCATGGAGAACCCATTCAATGGGCTCGTCTGGAGAAAGTCCTCCTTCTCCCCCTTGTACAGGCCGGACAGAATCTTCACCAGATCTTCGGCCGATCCCAGCCCTTGGCGGCCATGACGAATGGCATCATTCTCCCCGTTGAAATCCCACATGGGGTGGCCCCTGTATTGCAGCGGCTGCACCCCCCGCATGATGCACGTGGCCATGACTCCAATCATGGTCAGTCCGGAATGGGCCAGTAACCTTATCCGGCCCATCAAATAATGGACACTCTTGTCCTCCTCCAGCTAGGGGCTCCGCGGACGCCAACTCAGGCGTTCTTCAGAGGAGCATTGCTGAACTCCGGGAGGCCGATCCGAACAGGGTCCGGCAGCGGAACGTCTTCTACATAAAACCATTCTGAAGGCCAGTCTTCGGACGCCTTCTTAGGGGTCCCGGATGGATATCCGGTCCCGGCGATGCGCCATATTTCGGCACCGCCCACTTGATATATAGACCCTTATGAGAACGGGGTACGAGGCAGAATAACCTCTTCCACAGTGCGAAATGGGGCTCGATGCCCAGGAATAGCTCGCAAAGAGCTACGAAGCCCGCAATATGCAGAATCGAGGCGGGCTTGAGGTGATGGAGCTGGAGTCCGTAGAACTCCAGGAGCCCGCGGAGGAACAGATGTACAGGAAATCCGAGCCCCCTTATCAGATAGGGGACGAAGCATACCCGCTACCCTTTATTGGGACTTGGGGTGGCCTCCGCTTGCTTCCCACCTTTGTAGGTGGCCAGCCCGGCTCGAACCGGGACCATAAAGGCCGGAGGAAGATATCCCTCCGCTTGGAGCATCACCAGCTCGTTGTGCGGGACAGAACACTTCCTCCAATCTCCTGGCAGAGGGCTGGGAGCGCGAGAGGAGGAGCCGCGTCGACGGTCCATGATGGAATGGATTTTTGGTCAGAGGCGCTCTGATGAGTACTCGCGGAAGGAAGATGGTGTGGTTTGGATCTGGATCCTTGCCTCTCTTATAGGCAGGTTATTTGCGCAGCTAGGGGGTAAAACATAAAAGATACCCTGTCCTTTCGCATTCGTGCGACGCGTGGAAGAGAGCCATTATTGGGCGTAGAAGCCGAGGAGCACAACATTTATAAAGGAGCCGGACACTATTCGGCAAGCACATGAAATCCGGAGGAGAACCCGCCTTGCCACACCGAAGACTATATACGCGCTGGACTTATCGTCATTGAAGCTTGGTTCGGGGGCTACTGAGGGAGTCCTGGACAAGGGGGTGTCCGGACGGCCGGACTCTCATCGTCAGCCGGACTCCAAGACTATGAAGATACAAGATTGAAGACTTCGTCCCATGTCCGGATGGGACTTTCCTTGGCGTGGAAGGCAAGCTTGGCGATACGGATATGTAGATCTCCTACCATTGTAACCGACTCTGTGTAACCCTAGCCCTCTCCGGTGTCTATATAAACCGGAGGGGTTTAGTCCGTAGGATACAACCATTACAACAATCATACCATAGGCTAGCTTCTAGGGTTTAGCCTCCTTGATCTCGTGGTAGATCCACTCTTGTACTACCCATATCATCAATATCAATCAAGTAGGAGTAGGGTTTTACCTCCATCGAGAGGGCCCGAACCTGGGTAAAAACATCGTGTCCCTTGTCTCCTGTTACCATCCGCCTAGACGCACAGTTCGGGACCCCCTACCCGAGATCCGCCGGTTTTGACACCGACATCGAGCATGAGTCGTATAGTAGATACGATCAACATGAAGATGTTCACCGATGATGACTAGTCCGTCTCACGTGATGATCGGACACGGCCTAGTTGACTCGGATCATGTAATCACTTAGATGACTAGAGGGATGTCTATCTGAGTGGGAGTTCATAAGATGAACTTAATTATCCTGAACATAGTCAAAAGATCTTTGCAAATCATGTCGTAAGCTCGCGTTTTAGTTCCACTGTTTAGATATGTTCCTAGAGAAAATATAGTTGAATGTTGACAGTAGCATTTATGCGGACAGTAGAAAGCTTATGTCCTTAATGCACCGCTCAGTGTGCTAAACCCCAAACGTCGTTTGTGGATGTTGCGAACATCGGACATACACGTTTTGATAACTACGTGATAGTTCAGTTAAACGGTTTAGAGTTGAGGCACCAAAGACGTTTTCGAAACGTCGCAGAACATATGAGATGTTTCGAGGGCTGAAATTGGGATTTCAGGCTCGTGCCCACGTCAAGAGGTATGAGACCTCCGAGGATTTTCTTAGCCTGCAAACTAAGGGAGAAAAGCTCAATCATTGAGCTTGTGCTCAGATTGTTTGAGTGCGACAATCACTTGAATCGAGTGGGAGTTGATCTTCCAGAAATAGTAATGTTTCTCCAAAGTCATTGCCACCAAGCTGCTAGAGCTTCGTGATGAACTATAACATATCAGGGATAGATATGATGATCCTTGAGGTATTCGCGATGTTTGACAATGCGAAAGTAGAAATCAAGAAGGAGCATCAATTGTTGATGGTTGGTGAAACCACTAGTTTCAAGAAGGGCAAGGGAAAGAAGGGATACTTCATGAAACGGCAAATCAGCTGCTGCTCTAGTGAAGAAACCCAAGGTTGAACCCAAACCCGAGACTAAGTGCTTCTTTAATAAGGGGAACAACCACTGGAGCAGAATTACCCTAGATACTTGGTAGATGAGAAGGCTGGCAAGGTCGATAGAAGTATATTGGATATACATTATGTTAATGTGTACTTTACTAGTACTCCTAGTAGCACCAGGGTATTAAGATACCGGTTCGGTTGCTAAGTGTTAGTAACTCGAAATAAAAGAGCTACGGAATAAACGGAGACTAGCTAAAGGTGAGCTGACGATATGTGTTGGAAGTGTTTCCAAGTTTGATGTGATCAAACATAGCACGCTCCTTCTACCATCAAGATTATTATTAAACCTGAATAATTGTCATTTGGTGTTTGCGTTGAGCATAGACATGATTGGATTATGTCTATCGCAATACGGTTATTCATTTAAGGAGAATAATGGTTACTCTATTTATTTGAATGATACCTTCAATGGTCTTGCACCTAAAGGAATGGTTTATTGAATCTCGATCGTAGTGATACACATTTTCATGCCAAAAGATATAAGATAGTAATGATAGTACCACTCACTTGTGGCACTGCCATGTAAGTCATATATGTATAAAACGCATGAAGAAGTTCCATGTTTATGGATCTTTGGACTCACTCATTTTTGAAAAGATTGAGACATGTGAACCATGTCTATTGGTATATACGCATAAAGAAACTCCATGCAGATGGATCGTTTGGACTCACTTGATTTTGAATCACTTGAGATATGCAAATCATACCACATGGGCAAGATGACTGAAAAGCCTCGTTTTCAGTAAGATGGAACAAAATAGCAACTTGTTGGTAGTAACACATTTTGATGTGTGCAGTCCAATGAGTGCTGAGGCACGCAGTGGATATCATTATGTTCTTACTTCACGGATGATTTGAGTAGATACTGAGTATATTTACTTGATGAAACGCAAGTCTAAATTATTGAATGGTTCAAGTAATTTCAGAGTGAAGTTGAAGATCGTCGTGACAAGAGGATAAAATGTCTATGATATGATCATAGAGATGAGTATCTGAGTTATGAGTTTGGTATGCAATTGAGACATTGTGGAAATCGTTTCACAACTAATACCGCCTGGAACACCATAGTGTGATGGTGTGTCCGAACATCATAGTTGCACCCTATTGGATATGGTGCGTACCATGATGTCTCTTATCGAATTACCACTATCGTTCATGGGTTAGATATTAGAGACAACCGCACTCACTTTAATAGGGCACCATGTAATTCCGTTGAGACGACATCTTTTGAACTATGGTTTGGAGAAACCTAAGTTGTCGTTTCTTAAAAGTTTGGGGCTGCGACGCTTATGTGAAAAAGGTTTCAGGTTGATAAGCTCGAACCCAAAGCGGATAAAATACATCTTCATAGGACACCCAAAACAGTTGGGTATACCTCCTAATTCAGATCCGATAGCAATAGGGATTGTTTCTTGAATCGGGTCCTTTCTCGAGAAAAGTTTGTCTCGAAAAGTTGAGTGGGAGCATGGTGGAGACTTGATGAGGTTATTGAACCGTCACTTCAACTAGTGTGTAGCAGGGCACAGGAAGTTGTTCCTGTGGCGCCTACACCAATTGAAGTAGAAGCTTATGATAGTGATCATGAAGTTTCGGATCAAGTCACTACTGTACCTCGTAGGGTGACAAGGATGCGTACTGCTTCAGAGTGGTACGGTAATCTTGTCTTGAAGGTCATGTTGCTAGACAACAATGAACCTACGAGCTATGGAGAAGCAATGGTGGGCCCAAATTCCGACAAATGGTTAGAAGCCATGAAATCTGAGATAGGATCCATGTATCAGAACAAAGCATGGACTTTGGTAGACTTGCCCGATGATCAGCAAGCCATTGAGATAAATGGATCTTTAAGAAGAAGACGGACATGGACGGTAATGTCACCGTCTATGAAGCTCGACTTGTGGCGAAGAGTTTTTTTCACAAGTTCAAGGAAGTTGACTACAATGAGATTTTCTCATCCGTAGCGATGCTTAAGTCCGTCGGAATCATGTTAGCATTAGCTGCATTTATGAAATCTACCAGATGGATGTGAAAACGAGTTTCCTTACCAGTTTTCGTAGGGAAAGGTTGTATGTGATACAATCAGAAAGGTTTTGTCGATCCTAAGGATGCTAAAAGGTATGCTAGCTCCTGCGATCCTTCCATGGACTGGAGTAAGCATCTCGGAGTTGGAATATGCACTTTGATAAGATGATCAAAGATTTTTGTTTATACAAAGTTTATGAGAAACTTGTATTTCCAAAGAAGTGAGTGGGAGCACTATAGAATTTCTGGTGAGTATATGTTGTTGACATATTGTTGATCAGAAATGATGTAGAATTTCTGGAAAGCATATAGGGTTATTTGAAAGGTGTTTTTCAATAGAAAACCTGGAATAAGCTGCTTGAACATTGAGCATCAAGATCTATGAGGATAGATAAAAAATGCTAAATGGTACTTTCAAATGAGCATATACCTTGACATGATCTTGAAGGTGTTCAACATGGATCAGTCAAAGAAGGAGTTCTTGCCTGAGTTGTAAGGTATAAAGTTAAGACTTAAAGCTCAACCACGGCAGAAAAGAGAGAAAGGACGAAGGTCGTCCCCTATGCTTTAGACGTAGGGCTCTACAGTATGCTATGCTAAGTACCGCACCTGATGTGTGCCTTGCCACATGTCTGGCAAGAGGGTACAAAGGTGATCAAGGAGTGGATCACCAGATAGCTGTCAAAATTATCCTTAGAGGAATAAGGATATGTTTCTCGATTATGGAGGTGATAAAGAGTTCGGCGTAAAGGGTTACGACGATGCAAGCTTTAACACCTATCCGAATGACTCTGAGTAGCAAACCGGATACGTATAGTGGAGCGACCATTTGGAATAGCTCCAAGTGGAGCGTGGAAGCAGCATTTACAATATGACCTAGAGATTTGCGAAGTACATACGGATCTCAATGTTGTGGACCCGTTGACTAAAACCTCTCTCACAATCAAAACATGATCAAACCACAGAACTCATTGAGTCTTAATCACATGATGATGTGAACTAGTTTAATGACACTAGTAAACTCTTTGGATGTTGGTCACATGGCGATGTGACCTGTGAGTGTTAATCACATGGCGATGTGAACTAGATTATTGACTCTAGTGCAAGTGGGAGACTGTTGGAAATATGCCCTAGAGGCAATAATAAATTAGTTATTATTATATTTCCTTGTTCATGATAATCGTTCATTATCCATGCTATAATTGTATTGATAGGAAACTCAGATACATGTGTGGATACATGGACAACACCATGTCCCTAGTAAGCCTCTAATTGACTAGCTCGTTGATCAATAGATGGTTACGGTTTCCTGACCATGGACATTGGATGTCGTTGATAACGGGATCACATCATTAGGAGAATGATGTGATGGACAAGACCCAATCCTAAGCCTAGCACAAAGATCGTAGTTCGTATGCTAAAGCTTTTCTAATGTCAAGTATCATTTCCTTAGACCATGAGATTGTGCAACTCCCGGATACCATAGGAATGCTTTGGGTGTACCAAACGTCACAATGTAACTGGGTGGCTATAAAGGTGCACTACAGGTATCTCTGAAAGTGTCTGTTGGGTTGGCACAAATCGAGACTGGGATTTGTCACTCTGTGTGACGGAGAGGTATCTCTGGGCCCACTCGGTTGGACATCATCATAATGTGCACAATGTGATAAAAGAGTTGATCGCGGGATGATGTGTTACGGAACGAGTAAAGAGACTTGCCGGTAACGAGATTGAACAAGGTATCGGTATACCGACGATCGAGTCTCGGGCAAGTACAATACCGTTAGACAAAGGGAATTGTATACGGGATCGATTGAGTCCTTGACATCGTGGTTCATCCGATGAGATCATCATGGAACATGTGGGAGCCACCATGGGTATCCAGATCCCGCTGTTGGTTATTGACCGGAGAACGTCTCGGTCATGTCTACATGTCTCCCGAACCCGTAGGGTCTACACACTTAAGGTTCGATGACTCTAAGGTTATAAAGGAAGTTTGTATGTGGTTACCGAATGTTGTTCGGAGTCCCGGATGAGATCCCGGACGTCACGAGGAGTTCCGGAATGGTCCGGAGGTAAAGATTTATATATGGAAAGTTGTTGTTCGGGTTCCGGGAAAAGTTCGGGTTTTTCCGGTATTGTACCGGGAAGCTTCCAGAAGGTTTCGGAGGATTCCGGAGGGGTCCGAGGGTCCGGAAATTGTTCCACCACGTCCAATACAGTAGCATGGGCTGTATGGGGGCGCCCTAGCCTTAATGGGCCAGGGGCACCAGCCCCCCCAAGGCACATGCGCATGGGAAGGGGGAAACCCTATGGGGGAGGGCCTCCACTTGACTTGGGAGGCACTCCTCCCCCTTTTGGCCGCCGCCCCAACCCTAGATGGGATCTAGGGGGGCCGGCCCCCTCTCCCCCCCCCCCCCCACTTATGAATAGTGGAGGGGTGGGAGGGCAGCCGCACCCCAAGTTCTGGCGCAGCCCTCCCCCTCTCCCAAGTACTCCTCCTCTCTCGCGGTGCTTGGCGAAGCCCTGCAGGATTGCCACGCTCCTCCACCACCACCACGCCGTTGTGCTGCTGCTGGATGGAGTCTTCCTCAACCTCTCCCTCTCTCCTTGCTGGGTCAAGGCATGGGAGATGTCACCGGGCTGTACGTGTGTTGAACGCGGAGGTGTCGTCCGTTCGGCACTAGGATCTCCGGTGATTTGGATCACGACGAGTACGACTCCTTCAACCCCGTTCTCTTGAACGCTTCCGCTTAGTGATCTACAAGGGTATGTGGTGCTACTGCGGGCCAGCCAGCTGTCCTCGCCCGCGCAAAAACAGGTCATGAGTGTCGTGAGGGCCGCCATGGACTTTGGTTTTTCCTGGCCGAGGTGTCGGGCGAGCCACTCGTCATGGATACTATGCTTAAAGGCCGCCAGGGCTTCAGCGTCCGGACAGTCGACTATTTGGTTCTTTTTGGTTAGGAACCAAGTCCAGAATTTCCTGGCTGACTCTCCGGGATGGTGGGTAATGTGGCTCAGGTCATCGGCAGACGGTGGTTGCACATATGATCCCTAGAAGTTGTCGAGAAACGCATCCTCCAGGTTTTCCCAACTGCCAATGGAATTTGCCGGCAGGCTGTTTAGCCAATGCCGGGACGGTCCTTTGAGTTTAAGGGGGAGATACTTGATGGCGTGGAGGTCATCTCCGCGGGCCATGTGAATGTGGAGAAGGAAATCCTCGATCCATACTGCGGGGTCTATTGTGCCATCGTATGATTCGATGTTTATGGATTTAAACCCTTCTGGGAATTCATGATCCATCACTTCGTCAGTGAAGCAGAGGGGCTATGCGGCACCTCTATGCCGGGCTATATGGCAACGCAGTTAGAATGAGTCTGGTGGCTGTATTCGGTCTGGCCGGACTTGTTCATAGTGTATCCGGCGTGACGATCATCGTCACGTGTTGGGGCGCGCCCCCACGATCTGTAGATTGATCTTGGCTGTCCTGCCTTGTTTTCCAATATATCTTGCAGGTCCTGCCTATTGCCACAGGCTGTAGTGTATTGGTGTGGGGGTGCGGGCTGGTATTCGAGCTCCATTTTATCCCGGCCACGAGGTGGCCGGTCAGCCGTGTGGCGTTCGAGTCCGTATGCCTTAGCTGCTAGGACTTTGGTCCATCTGTCTGTGAGCAGGTCTTGATCAGCTTGGAGCTGCTGTTGCTTCTTTTTCAGGCTCCTCGCAGTGGCCATAGGCCGGCGCTTGAAGCGCTCCTGCTCCACGGGGTCCTCAGGCACGCCGAACTCGTCGTCACCGAGGCTAATCTCGTCTTCGGAGGGGGGCATATAGTTGTCCTCCTCCGAATATCCGTCCGTTGCCTGTTCGTCTGGGCTGACCTGCCCGTCTTCCTGCTCGGCCTGCTCGAAGGCAGGCTGATCGGGGTGGTATTCATCTTCGGCACCATCCGGATTGTTTTCGTCTCCTTTGCCGGTATTGCTGTGGTGGGGCTTGGAGCGGCGCCGACGACGCCCGTGCTTTGCTTTCTTCCTTGAGGGGTTATCCTCCATTGCCTCATCGCCATTGGTTTCTTGTGGAGTGTCCACCATATATATATATATATATATATATATATATATATATATATATATATATATATATATATATATATATATATATATATATATATATATATCATATGAGGAGGTGGCTGTCCACCGCCCCGTGGGCGGTGGTTCCTGTTCTTTTCCTGCATCGTCGTCCACACCGTCGATGTCTTCAGAGTCGAAGTCAAGCACGTCGGTTAAATCATCGACCGTGACAATGAAGTGGGTGGTGGGTGGGCAACGAATTCCTTTGTCGCCTGCCTCCCACTCGAGCTGGACATAGTTCGGCCAAGAGTCTCCTAACAAAGAGAGAGACTTTAATGAGTTCAGCACATCGCCAAAGGGCGAGTGCTGGAAGATATCCGCAGCGGTGAACTCCATTACCGGAGCCCAACCAGATTCAGCGGGCTCGGGAGCGCGCGGACTGGAACCTACAGCCGGATACGAGTTCGGGAGTCCGGTGTCACAAGCTTCTTTGGGGGTGAGGCCTGTGTTCGGCTCTACCACCAATGAGTGTGCGGCCTCCGGGGCAGAGTCCATCCACCCGTCCTCGGGCAACGCAATCTACTCCGGATTTAGGTCCAGGGCTCCTGCAGGGGTGATATCCCGAGCATTGTCCGACAGCAGGTCTAAGCCGTGCTCATCATTATTGTCCGGCGCTCCTGGCGCAGGCCTGAACCCGTTGAAGACCAAGTCTCTGCGGATATCGGTCGTGTAGTTCAAGTTTCCGAATCTGACCTGGTGGCCAGGGGCGTGGCTGTCGATCTGCTCCATATGGCCAAGCGAATTGGCCCGTAGTGCGAAGCTGCCGAACACGAAGATCTGTCCGGGGAGAAAAGTCTCACCCCGGACCGTGTTGTTGACGATTGAAGGAGTCATCAAGCCTTACAGCAACGACACAAAGGAACTCTCAATGAAAGCACCAATGTCGGTGTCAAAACCGGCGGATCTTGGGTAGGGGGTCCCGATCTGTGCGTCTAAGGCTAATGGAAACAGGAGGCAAGGGACACGATGTTTTACCCAGGTTCGGGCCCTCTCGATGGAGCTAAAACCCTAGTTCCTGCTTGATTGATATTGATGATATGAGCAGTACAAGAGTTGATCTACCATGAGATCGTAGAGCCTAAACCTTAGAAGCTAGCCTATGATGATTATGATTCTGTCTCTAAGGACTAAACTCTCCGGCTTATATAGACACCGGAGAGGGCTAGCGTTTACATGGAGTCGGTTACAAAGAAGGAAATATAATATCTGGATCGCCAAGCGTGTCTTCCACGCAAAGGAGAGTCCCATCCAGACACGGGACGGACTCTTGAGTCTTGTATCTTCACGCTCCAATAGTCCGACCAAAGTATATAGTCCGGCTGTCCGGATACCCCCTAATCCAGGACTCCCTCAATCCCCCCTCCCCTCCATTTGCCCATTCATACACCGTCGGCGACACGACAACCTCCGCACTGTGGCCAACCTCCTCCGTCTGCCACCCCATCCTCCACCTTGTCGAAGCTGCTACCCCTACCCCGTCGTCCACTGCAAGAGATGGACATCTCTCATCCATGGCGCTGGACCAGGATCCTTTCATTGCCTCCTCTCGCTTCATCGGCGCCGTCGTCCACCTTGCTGTTGCCGCTCCTACGACCGCCCCGTCCACGGCAACAGGATTTATCCCCCGACCCGGCCGTCTGCCGTCTAAAGTCTTCTTCCCCGCCGCCGACAGCCATCGCACCCGCAGCACCCTCAACGTATCAGCATAGGCCTACACGGCGTCGCAAGAGAGGTGGTACTCTTCCATATGTGCTTAAGTTATTGATCTCACCCGAAAAATAGATAGTAATTTGTTTACTGTACTTTTCTTGTCCGTACCAAATCGTAGTGGCTAGTTGAAAGCAAATATTGGTTGCGAAGTAGCTTTGTCCGGTTTGCACCTTCAGATCCGCCATGGCACGGGCACTATACTCATAAAGCTTATGGTTCCCCCCCCCTTTATATTCACTACCATCATCGTAGGTGCTTCGTGTCGTGCTAGCACTGCTCCTCAAGACCTCAACCCAAATCTTACGTGTTGAAATATGAATCTGATATGATGCTTATATCACTAAAATAGAGAATGTTTAATTGGTCACCTAATGTTCCTATATTCGTTTCGAAAAGCATGTGCGCCACCCACTGGTCCAGCTAGTTCCACTTTCCTCATTTTTCTCTTGATGCTTAGGGTTTTCCCCCTTTCATCTACTCTACTATGATATGCGTAGGTGTTTTCCGTCGTACTAGCATTACTCCACCCTTCAAGCTAAACAACACAACACTCAAAATTCGAAAGCTTAGTGGTTCAAATATGATTGTGATATGATACTGATATTAATTAACCGACACATTTAATTGGTTAGCTAAAGGTCCCACTTGATTTTCCAAATGCATGTCGCGACATATAGAGAGACAACATAATTGCATTTCTTTGTCACTTGTTGACTATACTTTCTTGTCCATACCAAATCTTAGTTGTTATTTCAAAGCAAACATTGGTTGCTAACTACCCTTTGCGCGGTTTGCAGCTTCAGATCTACCATCCCACTGCCACGGTCAACACTGTACTCATCATGCTTATGGTTTCCCCATTTTATGATGACCACAATCAGCCTACGTGGTTCGTGTCGTAATAGCACTACTCCACCCATCGAGCTAAACAAGCTTAGTTGTACAAATTCATATTTGATATTATGCTGATATTAGTAAACTGAGAGATGTTTAATTGGTTACCTAAATATTCCTACTTTAGTTTCGAAATGCACGTGAGCCACATATGGAGAGACCGAAAAGAATAGTATTTCTCTGTGCGCTCTGGTTCATCATGGGTGGCCAACCGAATTGTATTGAAAGACTTGTAATATCTTCAATCTGCTTGCTCTTCTGCTCTTCTTTAAGATGATCCTCTTCTCTTGCGGTCGACTGGTCAGGTCGAGTTGTTCTCCCTTACTATATTTTAAATCTGTCAGGTCAGGTCGACTTGTTCTTCTTTACTATATGTTGAAGCTGTCATCTGCGAAGTGTCATCACTTCTGGAGCTCTCATATTTTGAGTAGTAGGCCACATTATATTAATGCACGCACAAAATTACAGCATGCATGACATCTCTTAAAAGAAATGCAGAGATAGCACAAAGGGGTTTAAATGGAGGTAGTAATGGATTAGAATCACTTCTGCATTACAAAGATAATCTCACTTGTTTTTATGTTTTCATGCATGTCAGATATTGAACATTATCAAAATGAATATGAGAATGGGTGCATGAGAGGAATATTGCGGAACAATCCACTGGCTAACAAACTTGGCATGGTGGAGGATGGCCTATCTTATTCACCCATCAAGGTGCTTGCTCTAACTTTGCAAAGTTGTATTGGTCGCACATATTTTGCATCTAACCTCTTGCATTACTTCTACTTTGTTACACCATCTGCTTAGTTTAAGCATCATATATGAGTATATGCCATACCTATCCATTTTCTGTACCTATTCCATGTGTCGTCACACTATGTTTTTCCAATCAAATGTTATTCTTTCGTAATAGATGTCCAAAAGGAAGAGGGTGAGTGCAGATCCTCAAGGAGTACAAACTAGGTATTTGGAAAAGGTAGTGATACCTGTTAAATCAGATAGATCAGCAGCCACAGAAAACACAGTCCCACCTGTACCGCACTTCACCGGTACTCCAGTGGCCAAACCCCTATTAGAACTGCTGAGAGCCTAGCGTCAGGTACTGTCTATGATATCAATTCAAAATTTGAACTCCTAAATTTCTGCGTGTGCCTTACCTTCTCTCTTGTATGAAAACTAATTTCAGATGAATCTCCTTGCTCAAAGGATCACACGATCTCACAACAATACTGGGCTCTGCATTGCTCTTATCAGTACCTCTCTCCCTTTTGACTTGTAACACTATACTTAATTAATTACTATTTGATTATGTATCATCAGTATGCACCTGAGCTTCATTATCCTCTGTTTCTTCCAATATTATTTGATCTATATTTACTCTTTGCAAAATGTAGAATAATGGCAATGCTTATAAAGAATTTTCTATGGGGAATTTATTGAATTATCCTTCCATCAACATGGAGAAGGGCTTTGTCCAGCCCGTGTTAACATGTAATGTAAGTTCATCCTTCTCAAGCCTTCAAACTTTGTTCTAGTATAGATTTGGATAGGCATCATTTCCTCCACTGTTGGTTGCTTCGCTGTTTACATCTGATTGGATATTTGCAACAACTACCAGTTTCAAATTGTAGTTGTAAAAACATGTTCCTTATGCAGAACATATCCATTTATTTGCTTACATAATTGTGAAAGATGTTACGTGTCTCCTTGTTTCTCTTTCAGAGTCGTATCTCTTATGCCAGGCAAAACTTTAGGGAAGATAGTGAGCCAAACCATCTTGAGGACAGCGAGATGACGCCAAGGTCCTGTCTTGATGAAGACAGTGAGTTGAAGCTACTCACTAGCAGGTGTGAGACAACCTCTATGCAGTCGCTGCCTCAATCAGTTCGACTTCTTCAGTCTCAACTTAAAGCGTAAAGGCTTGCTTCAGCTCAGCTCTGACTTGAAGTCAAAGATGCAACGAAGATGTCAGAGGACTGTCGTGCGCACCATCATGCCATACATCTATGGTTGATGCATCTATCGTTGACACAACTAAGGTCTACTCATCTTCTTCGGCTGTTTGGGGGGGCCGACCTGGCCAGGCCTAGTGCCTTCTGAAGTGCTCTCAGTTTTGTATATTCTTTTGTCGGCGCGTTTATTTGCACTGGTGGCGAACTTTGATGCCTAGTGGATGTAATATGTGTGATAGCCGTGATAGCCTAGCATAAGTTGCTTGCTTATTTATTTCCTTGTCTTGTTTATTTGTTTGCTTGTAGTCATTGCAGTTCTTTTTCCGCGGTTTACTAAGGGCTGCAATAACCTATTTTTTAAAACTAGGCCACAATAACCATGGGCTAATATTTACTATAGTGACACTGGGCCTCCTACGGGCCATAGAAACAATGGGCTTTCTACGGGCCTTAGAAACAATGGGCCTTCTATGGGCCTTATCAACAATGGGCCTTATACGGGCTGTATGATCGATTGGCCAAACATGGGCCAATAACAGACCGCATTATGGCCGTAAACAGGCTAGAGTTGGAAATGTCCATTCATAGGCCGACCATAACAGGCCATCGTTAATAGGCTGTATTTGATGACGCTATGAAAACGGCCCAACGTATTAACGGACCACAAACGGGTCGACTGTAACCACGGGCTGAATTTGGCCCACAAGCAGAAAATGACAGTAACGGGCTGTAAGTAACCGAATGCTGGAAATGAGTCCAAGAATAGATGGGCCCTGAGAAGGCCAGAAGATAACATGAGCTGCAAACGGCCCAATGGATTAATGGGCCGTTAATAGGTATAAAGTGATACACTGTTCATTACGGGCCAGTTTCGCCACGGGCCGTTAATGAGCCAACAGTTACAAAGGGCCTAATATGGGCCGAAAGACGTCATGGGACATACATGGGCCGGAACTTAAAATGGGCTGGAATTATATTGGACGGCCCAGATGACGCTACTGGGCTTAATTTGGATAGGTCATAACGGGCCCTGGGTTAGCGGGCTGTAAATGGGCTAATGCGAACAGGCCGTTAACAGGCTTTCCGTGGGGCCGGCCCACCACCTTTTGACCAAGTCAAACGGGCCGGCCTTTTCACGGGAATGGGCCTCTGTTGGGCCATGCCACGTGTCGACGTATCATAGGCGCCTTCGGTCCAATGAGTGGATGACATCTGTCCCAACGGTGAGCCGACATGTGTTTCCTCCAGCTAATGATGAGTTTACACGTGGAAAATCCCCATTGGTCGGGGCTGTTAACGGGTTATCGGATCCAAACCTGGACCCGATAGCTTAACAGCGTTCCGTTACAGTGGATGCCACGTGCCGTCACCCTTGCCGAAAGTACTTCTGTGACGCGTGATTTATCGTCATGGAAGTGGACACTACCGTGATGATAATTTTGGTAATGTCATGGAACACTTCTACGACAGCACAGGTATGACTATCTTCATTCTGTCATAAAATCTTCATGGATGTACATGCATGACAAAAACGCGACCTACTGTGACAAACACGTATCATCACGGAAGTGTGTTTTTTTTGTAGTGTAACGTAGAACAGGAAAATGTATACTAGTAATTCTTGCATCAGAAACTTTCCTTCTTTCCCCTACAGCAATTCTATCAATAAATTCATCCACATCACTACGATGTGGTTCCTCGATACTGCCCACAAAGGGTATCTTGCAGACCTGACAAAAATCACGGAGTGACATCTCCTTAACCTCATCATATAAGTGAAACTCCATTGAAGGTGGTGATTTCTTAGCATGGAAATAAAAATTGCACGAAAATATTAGTGAGTAGGAGATACTGTTCGCGCTGGTCGTGGAGGAAGTTGTAAGGCCTGCATTCTCAACCAAATAATAGAAGTCATCCTGAATTTCGGCCGCCCTCAAGAACGCATCACAAGGCCATTCACACGGCCGGACCCCCGCGGTGCGAGGAAGATTGTATTTGGGCTTTTTATTCTCCTCATTCTACTTATCCTTCGAGCTTCGTCTCGAGGATCCCCTCAACAATCTCTTCATCATTTTCTTTCTCTGAAAATTTTCTGAAATTTTTAGTGACTCGAAATAAAAGTGAACCAAACTCAACAAGATTGATAGCAACTACTCCCACAAGTTCCTAGAGGCTATATCATGCATTAAACTACTTTGTACCATATAAATTTGACATGAAAGCTCAAGAACAGGGTCACCTTAGCAACAAAAATTTGTAATAAATAAAGCACTAGAACAAAAACTAATTGGACCATTGGAGGAGTCACATACCGAAGAACAATCCCCCAAACCAATTTTGTGAATGGAGTTTTGAGCAAGGAGAACGAAAATGGCAGCAAAATGAGCTAGAACACGAGTTTGAGCTATGGGAGGATTTTTTCTGGAGGAAGACGAAGTGAGTGGGTGCTGGAATAAATGGAGGGGGTCCACGTGGGGCCCATGATGTAGGGGGTGCCCTATGCCCTCGTGGCCAAACGGTGGGTCCCCCTGGTGTGTCCTGAGTGCCAAAAATTCTTAAATATTCTACAAAAAAGCATACTTCATTTTCAGAACATTTGGAGAACTTTTATTTTCGGGGTATTTTTTTATTGCATGGATAATTCAGAAAACAGACAGAAAAATACTATTTTTGCTTTATTTAATCTAAATAACAGAAAGTAAAAGGAGGGTACAGAGAGTTGTGCTTTCTAACTTCATCCATCTCATGCTCATCAAAAGGAATCCACTAACAAGGTTGATCAAGTCTTGTTAACAAACTTCTTCCGAATAACATGAAACCGGAGAATTTTTTAATATCACTAGGTTACCTCAACGTGGATATGCATGTCCCCAACAATAAGAATATCATATTTCTTTTTTACAGTAGGAAGAGGGAATTCAAAACCTCCGATAGTAATCGTTGAAATTTTTCCAATAGAATTGATACTATGAACTTGAGGTTGTATCCTCGGAAAGTGTATCGTATGCTCATTACCATTAACATGAAAAGTGGCATTGCCTTTGTTGCAATCAATAACAGCCCTGCAGTATTCAAAAAGGGTCTACCAAGGATAATCGACATACTATCGTCCTCGGGAATATCAAGAATAACAAAGTCCGTTAAAATAGTAACGTTTGCAACCACAACAGGCACATCCTCACAAATACCGACAGGTATAAGAGTTGATTTATCGACCATTTGCAAAGAGATTTCAGTAGGTGTCAACTTATTAAAATCAAGTGTACGATATAAAGAGAGAGGCATAACACTAACACCAGCTCCAAGATCACATAAAGCAGTTTTAACATAGTTTCTTTCAATGGAGCATGGTATAGTAGGTACTCCTAGATCTCCTAGTTTCTTTGGTATTCCACCTTTAAAAGTATAATTGGCAAGGATGGTGGAAATTTTAGCTTCCGGTATCTTTCTTTTATTTGTAACAATATCTTTCATATACTTAGCATAAGGATTCATTTTGAGCATATCGGTCAAACGCATACGGAAAAAGATAGGTCTAATCATTTCAACAAAGCACTCAAAATCCTCATCATCCTTATGGCTTAGGAGGACAAGGAATAGGTTTCTAGACCCATGGTTCTCTTTCTTTACCGTGCTTCCTAGCAGCGAAGTCTCTCTTATCATATCGTTGATTCTTTGATTGTGGGTTATCAAGATCAACAACAGGTTCAATTTCTACATCATTGTTATTACTAGGTTGAGCATCAGCATCAACATCATCATTAGCATTATCACTAGGTTCATGTTCATTACCAGATTGGGTTTCAACATCAGAAATAGAAATATCATTAGGATTCTTAGGGGTGTCAACAATAGGTTCACTAGAAGCATGCAAAGTCCTATCATCTTTCTTTTTCTTTTTCTTAGAAGGGACTAGGTGCATCAATATTAGTTCTCTGAGAATCTTTATCAACTCTCCTAGGATGGCCCTCGGGATACAAAGGTTCCTGAGTCATTCTACCACCCCTATTCATAACTCTAGCAGCATTATCATTTTTCTTATTATGTAACTCATTGAGCAAATCATCTTGTGCTTTAAGTACTTGTTCTACTTGAGTGGTAACCATAGATGCATGTTTACTAATAAGCTTAAGGTCACCTTTAACTCTAGACATAAAATCACTCAAGTCTTCAATCATATAAGCATTACGTTTTAATTATCTACCAACATAAGCATTGAAGTTTTCTTGTTTAGCAATAAAATTATCAAACTCATCCAAGCATTGGCTAGCAAACTTATAACAAGGGATATCACCTTCATCAAATCTATAGAGAGAATTTACCTTTACTACCTGTGTCGGATTATCAAGACCATGTGTTTGTTCAATAGGTGGTAAATTCTTAACATCTTCAGCTTTAATACCTTTTTTCTTTCATAGATTTCTTTGCCTCTTGCATATCTTCAGGACTGAGAAATAGAATACCCCTTTTCTTTGGGGTTGGCTTAGGAGTTGGTTCAGGAAGTGTCCAATCATTATCATTACTCGATATATTATTCAATAGCAATTCAGCTTGCTCAACAGTTCTTTTCCTGAAAACACAACCAGCACAACTATCCAGGTGGTCTCTAGAAGCACCGGTTAGTCCATTATAAAAGATATCAAGTATTTCATTTTTCTTAAGAGGATGATCAGGCAAAGCATTAAGTAATTGGAGAAGCCTCCCCCAAGCTTGTGGGAGACTATCTTCTTCAATTTGCACAAAATTATATATTTCCCTTAAGACAACTTGTTTCTTATGAGCGGGGAAATATTTAGCAGAGAAGTAATAAATCATATCCTGGGGACTACGCACACAACCAGGAGCAAGAGAATTAAACCATATTTTAGCATCACCCTTTAATGAGAACGGAAATAACTTAAGGATATAGTATAGGGGATCACAACAGTTTTTGATAGTCTTGATAACCCACAAGTACTTGATAACCCACAAGTATAGGGGATCCCCTATACTTGCTCCAGAAAATAGTCTTGATAACCCACAAGTATAGGGGATCGCAACAGTTTTTGAGGGTAGAATATTAAACCCAAATTAATTGATTCGACACAAGGGGAGCCAAAGAATATTCTCAAGTATTAGCAGCTGAGTTGTCAATTCAACCAGACCTGAAAGACTTAATATCTTCAGCAAAGTATTTAGTAGCAAAGTAGTATGGAAGTAATGGTAACGGTGGCAAAAGTAACAGTAGCACTTTTATAGTAATCGTAACAGTGGCAACGGAGAAGTAACTTAGCAAAGAACAATATGTGAAAAGATCACAGGCAATGGACTAGTGATGGATAATTATGTCGGATGCGATTCCTCATGCAACAGTTATAACATAGGGTGACACAGAACTAGCTCCAGTTCATCAATGTAATGTAGGCATGTATTCCGAATATAGTCATACATGCTTATGGAAAAGAATTTTCATGACATCTTTTCTCCTACCCTCCCGTGGCAGCGGGGTCCTATTGGAAACTAAGGAATATTAAGGCCTCCTTTTAATACAGTACCAGACCAAAGCATTAACACTTAGTGAATACATGAACTCCTCAAACTACGGTCATCACCGGGAGTGGTCCTGATTATTTTCACTTCGGGGTTGCCGGATCATATCACATAGTAGGTGACTATAGACTTGCAAGATAGGATCAAGAACTCACATATATTCATGAAAACATAATAGGTTCAGATCTGAAATCATGGCACTCGGGCCCTAGTGACAAGCATTAAACATGGCAAAGTCATAGCAACATCAATCTTAGAACATAATGGATACTAGGGATCAAATCCTAAGAAAACTAACTCGATTACATGTAAATCTCATCCAACCCATCACTGTGCAGCAAGCCTACGATGGGATTACTCACGCATGGCGGTGAGCATCATGAAATTGGTGATGGAGGATGGTTGATGATGACGATGGCGACGGATTCCCCTCTCCGGAGCCCCGAACGGATTCCAGATCGGCCGTCCCGAGGAAGATTAGGGCTTGGCAGCGGCTCCGTATCGTAAAAGGCGATGAATTCTTCTCTCTGATTTTTTTTCTCCCCGAAGGTGAATATATGGAGTTGGAGTTGAGGTCGTTGGAGTCCCTGGGGGCCCACGAGGCAGGGGGCGCTCCCCGGGGGGGCGAGCCCTGCACCCTCGTGGACAGGGTGTGGGCCCCCTGACGTTGATTCTTTCGCCAATATTTTTTATTAATTCCAAAATGTGTCTCCGTGGATTTTTAGGTCATTCCGAGAAATTTTATTTCTGCACAAAAATAACACCATGGAAGGTCTGCTGAAAACAGCATCAGTCCGGGTTAGTTCCAATCGAATCATGCAAGTTAGAGTCCAAAACAAGGGCAAAAGTGTTTGGAAAAATAGTTACGTTTGAGACGTATCACAGTCATACGCGTCACTTTGTTGAAGTAGTCGGTGACGGTTAGATCATGAAGCTTCACCTCCCCAAGCACGGTGCGGATGGCATGAGCCCGCGCCTGAGACTGTGAAGCAAAACTGGCATGAAGATCCGTCCACGCGCCCCGAGACATAGCAGCAAAGATGACCAGTGACGAGACCCCCTCTGTAAGAGAGGACTAGATGGCAGAGAGAATGGCCTGATCCTGAGCCACCCACGCATGATGCCTCGGATAGTACGGCGGTGGGCACGGAAGAGTGCCATCAACAAACCCCTCCAAGTAGCGACTGTGGAGAAGTGGCAAGACCTAAGCATGCCATGACACATAGTTATTGAAGGAAATATGCCCTGAAGGCAATAATAAAGTTGTTATCTATATTTCCTTATATCATGATAAATGTTTATTAGTCATGCTATAATTGTATTAACCGGAAACTTAGTACATGTGTGAATACATAGACAAAACAAAGTGTCCCTAGTATGCCTCTACTTGACTAGATCGTTAATCAAAATTGTTATGTTTCCTGACCATAGACATGTGTTGTCATTTGATGAATGGGATCACATCATTAGAGAATGATGTGATGGACATGACCCATCCGTTAGCTTAGCATTATGATCGTTACAGTTTTATTGCTACTGCTTTCTTCATGAGTTATACATGTTCCTCTAACTATGAGATTATGCAACTCCCAAATACCGGAGGAACACCTTGTTTCCTATGAGACGTCACAATGTAACTGGGTGATTATAAAGATGCTCTACAGGTGTCTCCGAAGGTGTTTGTTGGTTTGGCATAGATCAAGATTAGGATTTGTCACTCCGTGTATCGGAGAGGTATCTCTGGGCCCTCTCGGTAATGCTTATCACTATAAGCCTTGCAAGCATTGTGACTAATGAGTTAGTTGCGGGATGAAGTATTACAAAACGAGTAAAGATACTTGGCGGTAATGACTAGGTATGAAGATACCAATGATCGAATCTCGGGCAAGTAACATACCTATGACAAAGGGAACAACGTGTGTTGTTGTGCGGTTTGACCGATAAAGATCTTCGTAGTATATGTAGGATCCGATATGAGCATCTAGGTTCCTCTATTGGTTATTGATCGGAGATGTGTCTCGATCATGTCTACATAGTTCTCGAACCCGTAGGGTCCGCACGCTTAACGTTCGATGATGATTTATATTATGAGTTATGTGTTTTGGTGACCGAAGTTTTGTTCAGAGTCCCGGATGAGATCACAGACATTACGAGCAGTCCCGAAATGGTCAAGAGGTAAATATTGATATATTGGAAGGTGGTATTCGGACGCCGTAAGTGTTCCGGAGTGTATCGGGTACAAACCGGAGTACCGGAAGGGTTACCGGAACCCCCCCCCCCCCCCCCCGGTGGAAGATATGGGCCATATGGGCCATGGGAGGGAGGCTCACCAGCCCCCAAGGGGCTGGTGCACCCCCCACAAGGGAGAAGGCCGAATTGGACTAGGGAAAGGGGCGCCACCCACATTTCCTTCTCCTACTCCCTCTCATTTCCCCTTTCCACCTCCGTAAGAAGGAAAAAAAGAGGGGGGCCGAATCCTACTAGGAGGGGAGTCCTAGTAAGACTCCCCCCCCCCCTCCCTTGCCGCGCCCCTAGTGGCCGGCCTCCTCCTCCCTCCTTTATATATGGGGGCAGGGGGCACCCCAAAGGCACAACATTGTCTTAGCCATGTGTGGTGCCCCCCTCCAGCGTTTACTCCTCTGATAGTATCATCGTAGTGCTTAGGCAAAGCCCTGCGAGGATCACATCATCAACATCGTCACCACGTCGTCATGCTGACAAAACTCCCACTTGACCCTCAGTTGGATCAAGAGTTCGAGGTACTTCATCGAGCTAAACGTGTGCTAAACTCAGAGGTGCCGTACGTTTGGTACTTGGATCGGTTGGATCGTGAAGATGTTCGACCTCATCAACTGTGTTAACTAACGCTTCCGCTTTTGGTCTACAAGGGTGCATGGACACACTCTTCCCCTCTCGTTGCTATGCATCTCCTAGATAGATCTTGCGTGATCATAGGAAATTCTTTGAAATTGCATGCTACATTCCACAACAGTGGCATCCGAGCCAGGTCTATGCGTAGATGATTGATACGTCTTCAACATATCTATAATTTATGAAGCATTCATGCTATTATATTATCTGTTTTGGATGTTTACGGGCTTTATTATACACTTTTATATTATTTTTGGGACTAACCTATTAACCAGAGGCCCAGCCCATATTGTTGTTTTCTTGCCTATTTCAGTGTTTCGAAGAAAAGGAATATCAAATGGAGTCCAAACGGAATGAAACCTTCAGGAAAGTTATTTTTGGAACGGAAGCAATCCAGGGAACTTGGAGTGCAAGTCAGGGAAGCTTCGAGGAGGCCACGAGGCAGGGGGGCGCGCCCACCCCCCCCCCCCCCCCCCGGGCACGCCCTCCACCCTTGTGGGCCCCTCGTGGCTCCCCCGACCGACTTCTTTCGCCTATATAAGTCCATATACCCTAAAACCTTCGGGGAACACAATAGATCGGGAGTTCCGCCACCGCAAGCCTCTGTAGCCACCAAAAACCTCTTGGGAGCCCATTCCGGCACCCTGCCGGAGGGGGAATCCTTCACCGGCGGCCATCTTCATCATCCCGGCGCTCTCCATGACGAGGAGGGACTAGTTCACCCTCGGGGCTGAGGGTATGTACCAGTAGCTATGTGTTTGAACTCTCTCTCTCTCTCTCTCGTGTTCTTGAGGTGATACGATCTTGATGTATCGCGAGCTTTGCTATTATAGTTGGATCTTATGATGTTTCTCCCCCTCTACTCTCTTGTGATGAATTGAGTTTTCCCCTTGAAGTTGTCTTGTTGGATTGAGTCTTTAAGGATTTGAGAACACTTGATGTATGTCTTGGCGTGCTTATCTGTGGTGACAATGGGATATTCACGTGATCTACTTGATGTATGTTTTGGTGATCAACTTGCGGGTTCAATGAACTTATGCATAGGGGTTGGCATGTGTTTTCGTCTTGACTCTCCGGTAGAAACTTTGGGGCACTCTTTGAAGTTCTTTGTGTTGGTTGAATAGATGAATCTGAGATTGTGTGATGCATATCGTATAATCATGCCCAGGGATACTTGAGGTGACAATGGAGTATCTAGGTGACATTAGGGTTTTGGTTGATTTGTGTCTTTAGGATTTATTCTAGTACGAACTCTATGATAGATTGAACGGAAAGAATAGCTTTGTGTTATTTTACTACGGACTCTTGAATAGATCGATCAGAAAGGATAACTTTGAGGTGGTTTCGTACCCTACCATAATCTCTTCGTTTGTTCTCCACTATTAGTGACTTGGAGTGACTCTTTGTTGCATGTTGAGGGATAGTTATATGATCCAATTATGTTATTATTGTTGAGAGAACTTGCACTAGTAAAAGTATGAACCTTAGGCCTTGTTTCCTAGCATTGCAACACCGTTTACGCTCACTTTTATCATTAGTTACCTTGCTGTTTTTATAATTTCTGATTACAAAAACCTATATCTATCATCCATATTGCACTTGTATCACCATATTTTCGCCGAACTAGTGCACCTATACAATTTACCATTGTATTGGGTGTGTTGGGGACACAAGAGACTCTTTGTTATTTCGTTGCAGGGTTGATTGAGAGAGACCATCTTCATCCTACGCCTCCCACGGATTGATAAACCTTAGGTCATCCAATTGAGGGAAATTTGCTACTGTCCTACAAACCTCTGCACTTGGAGGCCCAATAACGTCTACAAGAAGAAGGTTGTGTAGTAGACATCAATGATATGCACGAGTAGAACACAAAGAGTTGTGGGCGATAATAGTCATACTACTTACCACCAACGTCTTACTTTGATTCGGTGGTATTGTTGGATGAAGCGGGCTGGACCGACATTACATGACCACGTTCATGAGACTGGTTCTACCGACGTGCTTTCCACACAGGTGGCTAGCGGGTGTCTGTTTCTCCAACTTTAGTTTAATCGAGTTTGACTACGGCCGGTCCTTGTTGAAGGTTAAAACAGCACACTTGACGAAAAATCGTTGTGGTTTTGATTCGTAGGTAAGAACGGTTCTTGCTAGAAGCCCGTAATAGCCACGTAGAACTTGCAACAACAAAGTAGAGGACGTCTAACTTGTTTTTGCAGGGCTTGTTGTGATGTGATATGGTCAAGACATGATGTGATATAAATTGTTGTATGAGATGATCATGTTTGGTAACAGAGTTATCGACAACTGGTAGGAGCCATATGGTTGTCACTTTATTGTACAAAATGCAATCGCCATGTAATTGATTTAATTTATCACTAAGCGGTAGCGATAGTCGTAGAAGCAATAGTTGGCGAGACAACAATGATACTACGATGGAGATCAAGGTGTCAAGCCGGTGAAAAGGGAGATCATGACGATGCTTTGGAGATGGAGATCAAAGGCACAAGATGATGATGGCCATATCATGTCACATATTTTGATTGCATGTGATGTTTATCCTTTATGAATCTTATTTTTCTCAGTATGGCGGTAGCATTATAAGATGATCCCTCACTAAATTTTTCAAGGTATAAGTGTTCTCCCTGAGTATGCACCGTTGCTACAGTTCGTCGTGCCAAGACACCACGTGATGATTAGGTGTGATAAGCTCTACGTTCACATACAACGGGTGCAAGCCAGTTTTGCACATGCAGAATACTCGGGTTAAACTTGATGAGCCTAGCATATGCAGATATGGCCTCGAAACACTGAGACCGAAAGGTCGAACGTGAATCATATAGTAGATATGATCAACATAGAGATGTTCACCATTGAAAACTACTCCATCTCACGTGATGATCGGACATGGTTTAGTTGATATGGATCACGTGATCATTTAGATGACTAGAGGGATGTCTATCTAAGTGGGAGTTCTTTAATAATATGATTAATTGAACTTTAACTTATCATGAACTTAGTCCTGATAGTATTTGCAAATTATGTTGTAGATCAATAGCTCGCTTTGTAGCTTCCCTGTGTTTTTTTTATATGTTCCTAGAGAAAACTAAGTTGAAAGACTATAGTAGCAATGATGCAGAGTGGGTCCGTGATCTGAGGTTTATCCTCATTGCTGCACAGAAGAATTATGTCCTTGATGCACCGCTAGGTGACACACCTATTGTAGGAGCAGATGCAGACGTTATGAATGTTTGGCTAGCTCAATATGATGACTACTTGATCGTTTAGTGCATCATGCTTTACAGCTTAAAACCGGGACTTCAGAAATGTTTTGAAACGCCACGGAGCATATGAGATGCTCCAAGAGTTGAAATTGGTATTTCAGACTCATGCCCATGTCGATAGGTATGAAACCTCTGACAAGTACTTCGCCTAAAAAGATGGAGGAGAATAGCTCAGCTAGTGAGGATGTGCTCAGAATATCTGGGTACTACAATCGCTTGGATCAAGTGGGAGTTAATCTTCCAGATAAGATAGTGATTGATAGAGTTCTGTAGTCAGCATCACCAATTTACTGGAACTTCGTGATGAACTACAATATGTGAGGGATAACAAAAGTGATTCCTGATCTCTTCATGATGCTGAGATCAACGAAGGTAGAAATCAAGAAAAAGCATCAAGTGTTGATGATTAAACAAGATCACTAGTTTCATGAAAAGGGCAAAGGGAAAGAAAGGGAACTTCATGAAGAATGGCAAGCAAGTTTTCACTCCCGTGAAGAAGCCCAAAACTAGACCTAAGCCTAAAACTGAGTGTTTCTACTGCAAAGAAAATGGTCAATGGAAGCAGAACTACCCCAAATATTTGGCGGATAAGAAGGATGGCACAGTGAACAAAGGTATATGTGATATACATGTTATTGATGTGTACCTTACTAGTGCTCGTAGTAGCCCCTGGGTATTTGATACCTGTTCGGTTGCTAAGATTAGTAACTCGAAACAGGAGTTGCAGAATAAATAGAGACTAGTTGAGGGTAAAGTGACGATGTCTGTTGGAAGTGGTTCCAAGATTGATATGATCATCATCGCACACTCCCTATACTTTTGGGATTAGTGTTGAACCTAAATAAATGTTATTTGGTGTTTGCATTAAGCATGAATATGATTGGATCATGTTTATTGCAATACGGTTATTCACTTAAGATAGAGAATAATTGTTATTCTGTTTACATGAATAAAACCTTCTATGGTCATACACCCAATGTTAATGGTTTATTGAATCTCGATCGTAGTGATACACATATACATAATATTGATGCCAAAAGATGCAAAGTTGATAATGATAGTGCAACTTATTTGTGGCACTGCAGTTTGGGTCATATTGGTGTAAAGCGCATGAAGAAACTCCATAAAGATGGACTTTTGGAATCACTTGATTAAGAATCATTTGATACTTGCAAATTGTGCCTTATGGGCAAAATGACAAAAACTCCATTCTCCGGAACAATGGAACGAGCTACTGATTTATTAAAAATAATACATACCGATATGTGCGGTCTAATGAGTGTTGATGCTCATGGTGGGTATCGTTGTTTTTTGACCTTCATAGATGATTTAAGCAGATATGGGTTTATCTACTTAATGAAACACAAGTCTGAAACATTTGAAAAGTTCAAAGAATTTCAGAGTGAAGTGGAGAATCATCACAACAAGAAAATAAAGTTTCTATGATCTGATCGTGGACGAGAATATTTGAGTTACGAGTTTGGCCTTCATTTAAAACAATGTGGAATAGTTTCACAGCTCACGCCACCTAGAAGACCACAACGTTGTGTGTCCGAACGTTGTAACCGCACTTTATTAGATATGGTGCGATCTATGATGTCTCTTACCGATTTACCACTATCGTTTTGGGGTTATGCATTAGAGACAGCTGCATTCACATTAAAAGGGGCACCATCAAAATCCATTGAGACGACACCGTATGAACTGTGGTTTGGTAATAAACCTAAGCTGTAATTTCTTAAAGTTTGGGGTTGCGATGCTTATGTGAAAAAGCTTCAACCTGATAAGCTCGAACCCAATCAAAGAAATGCGTCTTCATAGGATACCCAAAGGAAACTGTTGGGTACACCTTCTATCATAGATCCAAAGGCAAGATATTTGTTGCTAAGAATGGATCCTTTCTAGAAAAGGAGTTTCTCTCGAAAGAAGTCAGTGGGAGGAAAGTAGAACTTGATGAGGTAATTGTACCTTCTCCCGAATTGGAAAGTAGTTCATCACAGAAATCAGTTCCGGTGATTCCTACACCAATTAGTGAGGAAGCTAATGATGATGATCATGAAATTTCAGATCAAGTTACTACTGAACCTCGTAGGTCAATCAGAGTGCGGTCCGCACCAGAGTGGAACGGTAATCCTATTCTGGAAGTCATGTTACTAGACCATGATGAACCTACGAACTATGAGGAAGCGATGATGAGCCCAGATTCCGCAAAATGGCTTGAGGCCATGAAATCTAAGATGGGATCCATGTATGAGAACAAAGTGTGGACTTTGGTGGACTTGCCCGATGATCGGTAAGCTTTAGAAAATAAATGGATCTTCAAGAGGAAGACGGACGCTAATGGTAGTGTTACTATCTACAAATCTTGACTAGTCGCAAAAGGGTTTTCGGCAAGTTCAAGATGTTGACTACAATGAGATTTTCTCAACCGTAGCGATGCTTAAGTTCGTCCGAATCATGTTAGCAATTGCCATGTTTTATGAAATCTGGCAAATGGATGTCAAAACTGCATTCCTTAAATGGATATCTTTGAGGAGAGCTGTATATGATGCAACCAGAAGGTTTTGTCAATCCTAAAGGTGCTAATAAAGTGTGCGAGCTCCAGCGATCCATCTATGGACTGGTGCAAGCATCTCAGAGTTGGAATATGCGCTTTGATGAGTTGATCAAATCATATAGTTTTATACAGACTTGCGGTGAAGCCAGTATTGACAAGAAAGTGAGTGGGAGCACTACAGCCTTTCTGATAAGTATATGTGAATGACATATTGTTGATTAGAAATAATGTAGAATTTTCTGGAAAGCATAAAGGAGAGTTTGAAAGGAGATTTTCAAAGAAAGACCTCGGTGAAGCTGCTTACATATTGGGCATCAAGATCTATCGAGATAGATCAAGACGCTTGATAAAAATTTTCAATGATTACATAGCTTGACAAGATTTTGAAAGAGCTCAAAATGGATCAGTCGAATAAGGAGTTCTTTCCTGTATTACAAGGTGTAAGGTTGAGTAAGACTCAAAGCCCAACCATGGCAGAAGATAGAAATAGAATGAAAGTCATTCCCTATGCCTCGGTCGTAGGTTCTATAAAGTATGCCTATTGGGGAACGTAGTAATTTCAAAAAACTTTCCTACGCACATGCAAGAACATGGTGATGCATAGCAATGAGAGGGGAGAGTGTTGTCCATGTACCCTTGTAGACTGGAAGTGGAAGCGTTAGCACAACACGGTTGATGTAGTCGTACGTCTTCACGAACCAACCGATCCAAGTACTGAACGTACGGCACCTCCGAGTTCAGCGCACGTCCAGCTCGATGACATCTTGCGAACTCCGATCCAGCAGAGCTTCACGGGAGAGTTTCGTCAGCACGACGGCGTGATGAAGGTGATGATGTTGCTGCCGACGCATGGCTTCGCCTAAGCACCGCTACGATATGACTGAGGTGGAATATGGTGGAGGGGGGCACCGCACACGGCTGGGAGACATCAACAAATAAACTTGTGTCTCTAGAGGTGTCCCCCTGCCCCTGTATATAAAGGAGTGGAGGAGGGGGAGGGCCGGCCCTCCTATGGCGCGCCCTAGAGGAGTCCTACTCCGACCGGGAGTACGATTCCCCCCCCCCCTTCCAAGTAGTAGGAGTAGGAGTCAAGGAAAGGGAAAAGAGAAGAGAAGGAAGGAGGGGGCGCAGCCCCTCCCCCTAGTCCAATTCGGACTAGGCCTTGGGGGGCGCGCAACCTCCCCTCTGTCTTTCCCCTAAAGCCCAATAAGGCCCATATACTCCCCGGCGAATTCCCGTAACTCTCCCGTACTCCGATAAATACTCGAATCACTCGGAACCTTTCCGATGTCCGAATATAGTCGTCCAAAATATTTATCTTTACGTCTCGACCATTTCGAGACTCCTCGTCATGTCCCCGATCTTATCTGGGACTCCGAACTACCTTCGGTACATCAAAATACATAACTCATAATATAAATCGTCACCGAACGTTAAGCGTGCGAACCCTAAGGGTTCGAGAACTATGTGGACATGACTGAGACACGTCTCCGGTCAATAACCAATAGAGGAACCTGGATGCTCATATTGGCTCCCACATATTCTACGAAGATCTTTATCGGTCAAACCGCATAACAACATACATTGTTCCCTTCGTCATCGGTATGTTACTTGCCCGAGATTCGATCGTCAGTATCTCAATACCTAGCTCAATCTTGTTACCGGCAAGTCTCTTTACTCGTTCCATAATACATCATCCCGCAACTAACTCATTTGTCACATTGCTTGCAAGGCTTATAGTGATGTGCATTACCGAGAGGGCCCAGAGATACCTCTCCGACAATCGGAGTGACAAATCCTAATCTCGAAATACGCCAACTCAACAAGTACCTTCGAAGACACCTGTAGAGCACCTTTACAATCACCCAGTTACGTTGTGATGTTTGGTAGCACACGAAGTGTTCCTCCGGTAAACGGGAGTTGCATAATCTCATAATCATAGGAACATGTATAAGTCATGAAGAAAGCAATAGCAACATACTAAACGATCAAGTGCTAAGCTAACGGAATGGGTCAAGTCAATCACATCATTCTCTAATGATGTGATCCCGTTAACCAAATGACAACTCATGTCTACCATCTTTGATTCAACGAGCTAGTCAAGTAGAGGCATACTAGGACAATCTGTTTGTCTATGTATTCACACATGTATCAAGTTTCTGGTTAATACAATTCTAGCATGAATAATAAACATTTATCATGAAATAAGGAAATAAATAATAACTTTATTACTGCATCTAGGGCATATTTCCTTCAGTCTCCCACTTGCACTAGAGTCAATAATCTAGTTCACATCACCATGTGATTTAACACCAATATCCACATCTGTATGTGATTAACACCCATAGTTCACATTGTCATGTGACCAACACCCGAAGGGTTTACTAGAGTCAATAATCTAGTTCACATCGCTATGTGATTAACACCCAAAGAGTACTAAGGTATGATCATGTTTTGCTCGTGAGAGAAGTTTAGTCAACGGGTCTGCCAAATTCAGATCCGTATGTATTTTGCAAATTTCTATGTCAACAATGCTCTGCACGGAGCTACTCTAGCTAATTGCTCCCACTTTCAATATGTATCCAGATTGAGACTTAGAGTCATCTGGATCGGTGTAAAAGCTTGCACCGATGTAACTCTTTACGACAAACTCTTTTATCACCTCCATTATTGAGAAACATTTCTTTAGTCCTTACTAAGGATATTCTTGACCGCTATACAGTGATCTACTCCTAGGTCAAAATTGTACTCCCTTGCCAAACTCAGGGCAGGGTACACAATAGTTCTGGTACTCAGCACAGCATACTTTATAGAACCTATGATTGTGGCATAGGGAATGACTTTCATTCTCTTTCATTTTTCTACCATGGTCGGGTTTTGAGTCTTACTCAACTTCACACCTTGCAACACAGGCAAGAACTCCTTTGACAGTTCCATTTTGAACTACTTCAAAATCTTATCAAGGTATGTACTCATTGAAAAATCTTATCAAGCGTCTTGATCTATCTCTATAGATCTTGATGCTCAATGTGTAAGCAGCTTCACCGAGGTCTTTCTTTGAAAAACTCTTATTCAAGTATCCTTTTATGCTATCCAGAATTTCTATATCATTTCCAATCAACAATATGTCATCTACATATAGTTTTAGAAATGCTATAGAGCTCCCACTCACTTTCCTATAAATACAGGCTTCTCCAAAAGTCTGTATAAAACCATATGCTTTGATCAACTCATCAAAGCGTATATTCCAACTCCGAGATGCTTGCACCAGTCCATAGATGGATCATTGGAGCTTGCACACTTTGTCAGCACCTTTAGGATTGACAAAACCTTCTGGTTGCATCATATATAAATCTTCTTTAATAAATCCATTAAGGAATGTAGTTTTGACATCCATTTCCCAGATTTCATAAAATGTGGCAATTGCTAACATGATTCGGACAGACTTAAGCATCGATATGAGTAAGAAAATCTGATCGTATTCAACACCTTGAACTTGTCGAAAAACTTCTGCGACAATTCGAGCTTTGTAGATACTAATACTACTATCAGCATCCGTCTTCCTCTTGAAGATCCATTTATTTTCTATGGCTTGCCGATCATCGAGCAAGTTAACCAAAGTCCACACTTTGTTCTCATACACGGATCCCATCTCAGATTTCATGGCTTCAAGCCATTTCACGAAATCTGGGCCCATCATCACTTCCTCATAGTTCATAGGTTCATCATGGTCTAGTAACATGACTTCTAGAATAGGATTACCGTACCACTCTGGTGCGTACCTTACTCTAGAAGACCTAGGAGTTTCAATAATAACTTGATCTGAAGTTTCATGATCATCATCATTAACTTCCTCACTAATTGGTGTAGGAATCACTGGAACTGATTTCTGTGATGAACTACTTTCCAGTAAGGGAGCAGGTACAGTTACCTCATCAAGTTCTACTTTCCTCCCACTCACTCCTTTCGAGAAAACTCCTTCTCTAGAAAGGATCCATTCTTAGCAACGAATATCTTGCCTTCGGATCTGTGATAGAAGGTGTACCCAACAGTTTCCTTTTGGTATTCTATGAAGACGCACTTCTCCGATTTGGGTTCGAGCTTATCAGGTTGAAGCTTTTTCACATAAGCATCGCAGCCCCAAACTTTAAGAAACGACAACTTTGGTTTCTTGCCAAACCACAGTTCATAAGCCGTCGTCTCAACGGATTTTGATGGTGCCCTTTTTTAAAGTGAATGCAAATGTCTCTCATGCATAACCCTAAAACAATAGTGGTAAACCGACAAGAAACATCATAGATCGCACAATATCCAATAAAGTGCGCTTACGATGTTCGGACACACCATAACGTTGTGGTGTTCCAGGTGGCGTGAACTGTGAAACTATTCCACATTGTTTTATATGAAGGCCAAACTCGTAACTCAAATATTCTCCTCCACGATCAGATCATAGAAACTTTATTTTCTTGTTACGATGATTCTCCACTTCACTCTGAAATACTTTGAACTTTTAAAATGTTTCAGACTTGTGTTTCATTAAGTAGATATACTCATATCTGCTCAAATCATTTGTGAAGGTAGGAAAATAACGATACTCGCCACGAGCATCAACACTCATTGGACCGCATACATAGGTATGTATTATTTCCAACAAGTCAGTAGCTCGTTCCATTGTTCCGGAGAACGGAGTTTTAGTCATCTTGCCCAAAAGGCATGGTTTGCAAGCATCAAATGATTCATAACCAAGTGATTCCGAAAATCCATCTTTATGGAGTTTCTTCATGCCCTTTACACCGATATGACCCAAATGGAAGTGCCACAAATAAGTTGCACTATCATTATTAACTTTGCATCGTTTGGCATCAATATTATGAATATGTGTATCACTACGATCGAGATCCAACAAACTATTTTCATTGGGTGTATGACCATTGAAGGTTTTAGTCATGTAAACAGAACAACAATTATTCTCTGACTTTAAATGAATAATCGTATTGCAATAAAACATGATCAAATCATATTCTGCTCAACGCAAACGCCAAATAACATTTATTTAGGTTTAACACTAATCCTGAAAGTATAGGGAGTGTGTGGTGATGATCATATCAATCTTGGAACTACTTCCAACACTCATCGTCACTTCACCCTCAACTAGTCTCTGTTTATTCTGTAACTCCGGTTTTGAGTTACTAATCTTAGCAACTGAACAAGTATCAAATACTCAGGGGCTACTATAAACACTAGTAAGGTACACATCAATAACATGTATATCAAATATACCCTTGTTCACTTTGCCATCCTTCTTATCCACCAAATATTTAGGGTTTTTTCGCTCCCAATGACCATTTCCTTTGCAGTAGAAGCACGTAGTTTCAAGCTTTGGTCCATCTTTGGGCTTCTTCACGGGAGTGACAACTTGCTTGCCATTCTACTTGGAGTTCCCTTTCTTTTCATTTGCCCTTTTCTTGAAACTAGTGGTCTTATTAATCATCAACACTTGATACTCTTTCCTTGATTTCTACCTTTGTCGATTTCAGCATCACGAAGAGCTCGGGAATCGTTTTCGTCATCCCTTGCATATTATAGTTCATCATGAAGTTCCAGTAACTTGGTGATGGTGACTAGAGAATTCTGTCAATCACTATCTTATCTGGAAGATTAACTCCCACTTGATTCAAGTGATTGTAGTACTCAGACAATCTGAGCACATGCTCACTGCTTGAGCTATTCTCCTCCATCTTTTAGCTATAGAACTTGTTGGAGATTTAATATCTCTCAACTCGGGTATTTGCTTGAAATATTAACTTCAACTCCTGGAACATCTCATATGGTCCATGACGTTCAAAACATCTTTGAAGTCCCGATTCTAAGCCGTTTAAGCATGGTGCACTAAACTATCAAGTAGTCATCATATTGAGCTAGCCAAACATTCATAACGTCTGCATCTACTCCTGCAATAGGTCTGTCACCTAGCGGTGCATCAAGGACATAATTCTTCTGTGCAGCAATGAGGATAAACCTCAGATCACGGACCCAGTCCGCATCATTGCTACTATCATCTTTCAACTTAGTTTTCTCCAGGAACACATAAAAACATAGGGAAGCAACAACGCGAGCTATTGATCTACAACATAATTTGCAAAATACTATCAGGACTAAGTTCATGATAAATTAAAGTTCAATTAATCATATTACTTAAGAACTCCCACTTAGATAGACATATCTCTAATCATCTAAGTGATCACGTGATCCAAATCAACTAAACCATAACCGATCATCACGTGAAATGGAGTAGTTTTCAATGGTGAACATAACTATGTTGATCATATCTACTATATGATTCACGCTCGACCTTTCGGTCTCAGTGTTCCGAGGCCATATCTGCATATGCTAGGCTCGTCAAGTTTAACCCGAGTATTCTGCTTGTGCAAAACTGGCTTGCACCCGCTGTAGATGAACGCAGAGCTTATCACACCCGATCATCACGTGGTGTCTCGGCACGACGAACTTTGGCAAAGGTGCATACTCAGGGAGAACACTTTTATCTTGAAATTTAGTGAGAGATCATCTTATAATACTAACGTCAATCAAAGCAAAATAAGATGCATAAAGGATAAACATCACATGCAATCAATATAAGTGATATGATATGGCCATCATCATCTTGTGCTTGTGATCTCCATCTCCGAAGCACCGTCATGATCACCATCGTCACCGGCGCGACACCTTGATCTCCATCATAGCATTGTTGTCGTCTCGCCAACTATTGCTTCTACGACTATCGCTACCGCTTAGTGATAAAGTAAAGCAATTACAGGGCGATTGCATTGCATACAATGAAGTGACAACCATATGGCTCCTGCCAGTTGCCGATAACTCTGTTACAAAACATGATCATCTCATACAATAAAATTTAGCATCATGTCTTGACCATATCACATCACAACATGCCCTGCAAAAACAAGTTAGACATCCTCTACTTTGTTGTTGCAAGTTTTACGTGGCTGCTACGGGCTGAGCAAGAACCGTTCTTACCTACGCATCAAAACCACAATGATATTTCGTCAAGTTAGTGATGTTTTAACCTTCTCAAGGACCGGGCGTAGCCACACTCGGTTCAACTAAAGTTGAAGAAACTGACACCCGCCAGCCACCTATGTGCAAAGCATGTCGGTAGAACCAGTCTCGTGTAAGCGTGCGCGTAATGTCGTTCCGGGCCGCTTCATCCAACAATACCGCCGAACCAAAGTATGACATGCTGGTAAGCAGTATGACTTGTATCGCCCACAACTCACTTGTGTTCTACTCGTGCATATAACATCTACGCATAAACCTGGCTTGGATGCCACTGTTGGGGAACGTGGTAATTTCAAAAAAAATCCTACGCACACGCAAGAACATGGTGATGCATAGCAAGGAGAGGGGAGAGTGTTGTCCACGTACCCTCGTAGACCGAAAGCGGAAGCGTTAACACAACACGGTTGATGTAGTCGTACGTCTTCACGGTCCGACTGATCCAAGTACCGAACATATGGCACCTCCGAGTTCAGCACACGTTCATCTCGATGACCTCCCGCGAACTCTGATCCAGCAGAGCTTCACGGGAGAGTTTTGTCAGTGCGGCGTGGGCGGCGTGACATGTTGTCGCAGGTGGACGAGTCCGTTCGCGGCTCGGTGCGTTTCGGTGATGGCTCCGTCGTGCATATCTGCAGACGCGGTGTGGTGACGTTCTCCTGCAAGAGCGGCGAGCACCGTGCGCTCTCGGATGTGTACTACATTCCCCAGCTGCGGACGAGCATCGTGAGCCTCGGGCAGCTCGACGAGCACGGGTGCAAGTCCGTGATCGAGGACGGCGTGCTCTGCCTCTATGACAGGCGGCGCGTGCTATTGGCACGGGTGCGGCGGACGAGCAACCGGCTTTACGCCGTGGCTCTAAACTTGGCTACACCCATGTGCCTCCTGGCGCGCGGCGGCAACGAGGCGTGGCACTGGCATGGGCGCTTCGGTCATCTCCATTTCCGGGCGCTACATGATCTTGGCGCGAAGCGGATGGTGTGAGGCATGCCGGCGATCCAGCACATCGAGCAGTTTTGCGAGGGCTGCCCGATCGAAAAGATGCACCGCATGCCGTTCCCGCGCGCGTCAGCGTACCACACGGAACAGGGGCTCGAGCTCGTCCCCGGTGATCTCTGCGGGCCCATCATGGCGGCCACCACGTCCGGTGACAAATACTTCCTGCTCATTGTTGACGATCACAATAGATATATGTGACTGGAAGTACTCAGGAGCAAGGACGAGGCGTTCAAGTCCTTTAGAAAGATCAAAGCGGCTGCTGAGACACAGAGCGGCGCCAAACTCAGGGCGTTCCGCACTGATCGCGGCGGCGAGTTCAACTCGAACGAGTTCACCGCATACTGCGAGGAGCTCGGCATTCTGAGAAACACGACGACCCCGTACTCTCTGCAACAGAACGGAGTCGTTGAGCGCCGCAACCAGTCCGTGGTAGAGATGGCGCGCAGCCTGATGAAAAGCATGGGCGTGCCGAGCACATTCTAGGCCGAGGCGTTGCGCACGGCGGTGCACATCCTCAATCGTCCTTCGACGAGAAGTTTGCAAGGCATGACACCCTATGAGGCGTGTCCCAAGAAGAAGCCGACGGTCGACTACTTTCGCACCTTCGGCTGCGTCACGCACGTCAAGCTCATCGGCCCCGGCATGACCAAGCTGACTGACAGGTCGTGGCCGGGCATATTTCTGGGCTACGAGGCGGGCACCAAGGGCTATCGGGTGTTCGACCCGGTCGGCAAGCGCCTGTACATCACGCGCGATGTGCGTTTTAAAGAAGACCGGCGCTAGGACTGGAGCAAGGACGGTGGCGACTCAGAGCGCGCCCACGAGTTCACGGTCGTGTACCCTGACGCGGGCGTGTCCACAACCACGACTTACTCCGTGTCGCCGGACCCGGCGACGCCGCCTAGCGCACCTGCAACACCAACTGCGCCAAGCTCACCGCTCGCTCCAAGCACGCCGCGGACACGCCGAGCGCGACCAGCACGCCAGACTCGGCGGGTTCAAGCTCATCCACACCATCTGCTCCCTATGACTCAGATGACCGGTGGGTGACACCGCCCACCGGCGAGGATTTCGACGCCGAGGGGGTGCCCATCCGCTTCAAATCAATGGAGTACGTCATCGACCACACACCGGCATGCACTCTGGAGTACAGTGGGCTCTGTATCTCTGCACCAGAGGAGCCCGCGTCCGTTCAGGAGACTTTGGACGAACCTGCTTGGCGCAACGCGATGGAGGCGGAGATGGAGTCAATCCGCTCCAATGAAACCTGGGTCCTGGCCTCACTGCCCGCCGGCCACCGCGCCATTGGACTGAAGTGGGTATTCAAGATCAAGCGTGATCCTGCAGGGAACAGTGTGAAGCAGAAAGCCAGGATGGTCGCGAAGGGATACGCACAGCGGCAGGGGGTTGATTTTGATGAGGTCTTCGCCCCGGTTGCGCGCCTGGAGACAATGCGGCTGCTGCTGGCTGTGGCTGCGCATCGCGGCTGGGGCGTAGACCACATGGACGTACGCTCAGCGTTTCTCAATGGCGAGCTACAAGAAGAGGTATATGTACATCAACCTGCAGGTTTTGTTGATAGCAGCAACACACACCATGTGCTCAAGCTGCAGAAGGCTCTGTATGGTCTCCGTTAGGCTCCCCACGCCTGGAATGCAAAGCTCAATGACACACTTCAGTCGCTCGGTTTCGAGCGTTGCCAGCTCGACCATGCTCTCTACCGACGAGGTAACAGAGACAGCTTTCTGTTGGTTGGTGTCTATGTGGACGATCTGATCATCACAGGGACAGCAGCAAATGAAATTGATCACTTCAAAGCAGATGAAGGAACTGTTTCAGATGAGCGACCTCGGCCTTCTCAGCTATTACCTTGGGATTGAGGTGAAGCAGGGAGAGGGTGTGATCCCAGTGTGTCAGTCTAGCTATGCGGCAAAGATTCAAGACGCGTGTATGGAAGACTGCAACTCTTGCAACACTTCGTTGGAGAACCGTCTGAAGCTGAAGAAAAATGATGGTTAGGCAGTTGATGCAACTCTGTACCGCAGCCTGATTGGCAGCCTCAGGTACCTGGTGAACACTAGACCTGATATTTCATATACTATGGGGATTGTTAGCAGATTCATGGAATCACCGGGCAGAGAGCACTGGGCCGCGGTGAAGCAGATTCTTTGGTATGTCAAAGGCACTCTGGGCTACGGCTGTACTTTCAGAAAAGGAGAGAGGGAAGTGCTCACAGGCTACAGTGACAGTGACCATGCGGGTGATTTGAATGATCGAAACAGCACCAGTGGAGTCGTTTTCTTCCTCGGATCAGGGGTGGTTACTTGGACATCCCAAAAACAGAAGATCGTAGCTCTGTCGTCGTGCGAAGCAGAATACATAGCAGGAGCAACAGCTGCTACACAGGCCGTCTGGTTGAGTAGGCTGCTTGCAGAAATGCTTGGGGAAGAGGTTCAGAAAGTGAAGCTGAAGATTGACAACAAATCAGCGATTGAGCTCAGCAAGAATCCGGTTCATCATGAGAGAAGCAAACATATTGATCTCAGGTGTCATTATATACGAGAGTGTGTTGAGCTGGGCAGGGTGGATGTTGAGCATGTGAGGACTGTTGATCAAGTCGCCGATATCTTAACCAAGTCACTGGGCAGGACCCAGTTCAGTGAGCTTCGAACCAGGCTCAGGATTGGCATGGTGCAACAGATTAGGGGGTGAATTGTTGGCTAATCAGCAGCACCTGTTCTTCAATTAAGTTCAGTTAGAAGCTAGTACTGTCAGTTAGCTGAATAAGTGTCTGTCTGTCAGCGTGTGTTTGTGCACGTACAGATTCAGTTAGTTTGCTTAGCGCATTTGTAGCTCATCCGAGACGCGCCGTGGGATGGCATGGATCACGCTGATCGTGGCGAGCTTGTAGGGATCGATCACAGAGAGCATCGTGGGATGGCACGATCAGTAGGCTCGACGTGTGAGACCATTTCTCCCTTGTTTTCAGCAGCACGTTGGAGCTAGCTTAATAACAGAATGGCCCAAAAAGCTGCAGAGGCAGTATGCAGCACAAAACTCAGTCTTCCACCTCTCGTTCTCTCTCACTCTCGTTCATGTTTGCCGGTGATCTGCAACTACACCAGATGTGCGGCCGCATCGTAGGGAGCCAACTGCGCAGGGGCATGTGGGGCGATGCCATAGTGAGCCAGCTGCGCGGGGGCATCGGGCGAGCCTAGATATGGCTGGGCGGGGGCCATGGAGGCGCCGGACAGGGCGGCTAGCATCCGAGAGGCCAAAAACGGGGAGGCCAGGGTGCCCTGAGCGGCAACGGTTGGGGTGGCGAAGGTTGTGGCGGCGGCGGCCGGTACAGAGGCCAACGTGCGATCGGGACATGGGGAAGCGAGCGATCATAGACCTAAACTGATAATACCATGTAAAGATTAGGGTTGTGGGAAACTGCATGACACCCAATACGGGTGTGGCTATCTCATATATATAAGGGTACACGAAGTGTACAAATACAATATACAGGGTATACACAGACGCTACGTATAAACATTACTAGCAAAAGAGCCTGTGCGTTGCAACAGGAAAAAATACCACATGTGAAACAACATCATATTCAGATTGTACACATGTTTCTAATCATTTTACATATATAACATGTTAAAATTAAAGTTAGGTTTAAAAGATATGAATATTTTCTAAAACATTTAAATCTGTTCCTAAACCGAATTTAAAAATACTTGGCTTGTAAAAACAACGTCATGTTCATATTCTACACATTTTTCTAATTAATTTTCATATATAACATGTTAAAATCGGAGTTATGGTTTAAAAGATATGAATAATTTTTAAAACATTTAAATATTTTCCAAAACCAAATGTAAAAATAGTTGACGTCTAAAAATAATGGCATATTAATATTCTACACATTTTTCTAATCAGTTTTCATATATAACATGTTAAAATTGGACTTACAGTTTAAAAGATATGGTTATTTAAAGAAAGATATTTATTTTTAATACACTGCAGGGTGATTAACGCATATATCAGGAGGGTTTATGTAAAACTTCAAAAAACGATTTGCAGTGCCTTAACATGGATCGGGGATTAATTAGCATGAAATGTAGGGGGTTTTGTGTAAAATGTGAAGAAAAAAGAAACAGAACTGCAGGTTAATTTCTTATAAACTGAGGGAGTTTTATGCAAAATTGCCAGCGGCGCCGGACGACACCTGATGTACATTTTGCCTTAATCAATGCGCCCTTTATGGAAGACGCTAGCATAATCACAACTATAACCTTGTTAATTGTCGTTATTCAACTAGCAAGATCTTTCTACAGATGAGGTCGCTCTCTTGAAGACACAAATTAGGCTAAAGTTGCTTAGATATGTCTCTATGGAGCTTGGGGCGTGTGTTGATATATGCATAGGGGAAGTTGAGATGATGAAGATAAGACTTGAGTTGTCCAGTTTAGGAAGCTTGGTGAGATGATAATCTATTAACACATTACTATTAGCCATTAGCCATTAGCCAGCTCGATAGTCAATAGGAATTACCACCCCATTGATGTTAATCAACTAGATATCTAGCTATGCACGAGGTGAGATTCATGCACCCTCTCCTACCTGCTGACAACTCATCACACCCTTGAACTTTATTGTCACGCATATATAAAGCTAGTATTTCGTGGATTAATGGCAATGGGGCGGTAATTGCAATCGAGCTAGCTAATGGTTAATGGGTAATTAATTGATTATGATTCCATCAAAGTCTTTCTAGATTGGACACATGACAACTCATCGCCATCATCTCGACTCTTCTAACAGGGTTGCCATGAGCTCATCTGAAAAGTTCAAATTTCGGCAATATAAAATTTTCGGAACACCACACTATATAACCGAAATTTTTGGGGATTTCAAAAATTGTTGTTGAATTATTCAATCAAATTTCACTGACATGTCAATAAATTTTGATATAATTCAAATTTAATCGAAATTTAATACTAATCTAGTATGTACTTTCGAGCTTACCAAGATTTCAGTTACGTACACATCATAGGCAATGCATTGGCCTCACTCATCTCATGTGTTTGTCTCTCTAACTACAACTGAATTAAGACTGTATATGCCAAGTTGTAACACGTATTCCAGGTTAGAAATGTTTCGATACCAACTGAAAATAACAAAATTTCACACTTTTTTCTTTTTTAAATACTCAACCTTGAGGGGCCGGACAGCGCTGCACATTGTTGCGCATGTCCAGCATGTTGCGCACGTCCAGCATGTCCGTGGCTCTGGCGCGCACCATCTCCAAGCCCGGGACCCCGCGCGGCCGCTTCCTCCCAGAGGCGCCGGCGGCCGTGGACGAGGCCCGCGCCGGGCTGGCGCGCGCTCTGGGCGGAGGAGGGGGCGGGGGGCAGGGGATACAGCTCTCGTGGCGGCGGAGGAGGGGGCGGGGGCAGGGGATACGGATCCCGTGGCGGCGGAGGAGGGGAGACTGTACGCGTGGCGGCGGCGGGGGCAGGGAGACTGTACGCGTGGCGGCGGGGGGCAGGGTAGACTGTACGCGTGGCGGCGGCGGCGGCAGGGGAGACTGTACGCGTGGCGGCGGCGGGGGCAGGGAAGACTGTACGCGTGGCGGCGGCGGGGGCAGGGAGACGGGGCGAGCGAGAGCACGGCATCGGCGTCCGCCCCGAGCGCGCCGCGCCCCGCAGCAGGAGGAGGAAGAAGAGTCTCCGCCGCCGCCAACGTCGACCGGGCTTTGCCCGGCGGCGGCAAGGGGAGGGAGACCGGGGGAAGGGGGACTTGAGAGGTGGCGGCTAGGGTTCGCCCGGCCTCTCGCGGGAGAGGCAGTGGGCGAACGAGCGTTTCCCGGATACTTTTAACGACACCAGGCATTTAAGCCAGCAGTCCCCTTTTATTGTACCTTTGCATGTCCTTGACTCACCTGCTATCCATTGCCCCAACTCATGCGTTCGAATCGTGCGTTCTCTATGGAGTATGATTGTGGGTGTACGTTGGCATTTCATCGTTCCTTAGATGGTAACTAGGGTCTTGGTCTTACTACTCATTTAGTGTAGTTGCATCAATCCGTTCAATGGTCATGCATGCTGCACACGATCGCCTATTAATTTGCAAATCGTACTAGTAGTACTAGGAGCAGTGCTCTTTTTGCATCGAGGCTCGTGGTGCTACGTACGGTGAATCGTGGTGCTACGACCAGTCATGCTCATGTCATCGAGCGAAGGCTCGTAGTGCTACGCTACACGACCCATCCATCCATCCATCCATCCATCTACGGGCGCAAAGCGGAAACCTGTCATACAGTACACACGATCGTACTTACCATTTAAGGAACGATGAAACGCGTTCCACATGCCAGCCAGCCAGCCACCAGCCAGCAGTTGCCCGGAGTAAAATAGCGAGTAAAAGCAGCATCGCCTTCCCACCCAACCCAACCCCTCCCAGCGGCGAGGCGAGGCGAGTAAAAAGCAGCATCGCCTTCCCTCCCCACCCCACCCAACCCAACCCCTCCCAGCGACGAGGCGAGGCGAGGCGAGACAAGACAAGAAAACCCTCTCTTGTCCCCTTCGACCGGAGATCGACCGGCGACGGCGATGGCGTCCGCTCCCCACCGCGTCCCCAAGCCCGACCCTGACGCCGCGCTCCCGCTCGCCCCGGCGACGGCAATGGCGTTCGCTCCCCGCCGCGTCCCCAAGCCCGACCCCGACGCCGCGCTCCCGCTCGCCCCGGCGTCGGCGATGGCGTCCGCTCCCCGCCGCGTCCCCAAACCCGACCCCGACGCCGCGCTCCTGCTCGTCCGCAAGCCCGACCCCACCGCCGCCACGTGTACAGTCCCCCCTGCCCCCGCCGCCGCCACGCGTACAGTCTCCCCTGCCCCCGCCGCCGCCACGCGTACAGTCTCCCCTGCCCCCGCCGCCGCCACGCGTACAGTCTCCCCTGCTCCCGCTCGTCCCCAAGCCCGACCCCGACGCCGCGCTCCCGCTCGCCCCGTCTCCCTTGCCCCCGCCGCCGCCACGCGTACAGTCTCCCCTGCCCCCGCCGCCGCCACGCGTACAGTCTCCCCTGCCCCCGCCGCCGCCACGCGTACAGTCTCCCCTGCCCCCGCCGCCGCCACGCGTACAGTCTCCCCTGCCCCCGCCGCCGCCACGCGTACAATCTCCCCTGCCCCCCCCCCCCCCCCCCCCCCCCCGCCGCCACGCGTACAGTCTCCCCTGCCCCCGCCCCCTCCTCCGCCACCACGGGAGCCGTATCCCCTGCCCCCGCCCCCTCCTCCGCCCAGAGCGCGCGCCAGCCCGGCGCGGGCCTCGTCCCCGGCCGCCGGCGCCTCTGGGAGGAAGCGGCCGCGCGGGGTCCCGGGCTTGGAGGTGGTGCGTGCCAGATCCACGGACATGCTGGACGTGCGCAACATGCTGGACATGCGCAATAAAGGGCGCAATCAATGCGGAAGACGCTAGCATAATCACAACTATAACCTTGTTAATTGTCGTTATTCAACTAGCAAGATCTTTCTACAGATGAGAAGAAAGCTCATCCATATGATGATTACGTCAGGTCCAGTCGCTCTCTTGGAGACACAAATTAGGCTAAAGTTGCTCAGATATGTCTCTATGGAGTTTGGGGCGTGTGTTGATACATGCATAGGGGAAGTTGAGATGATGAAGATAAGACTTGAGTTGTCCAGTTTAGGAAGCTTGGTGAGATGATAATCCATTAATACATTACTATTAGCCATTAGCCAGCTCGATAGTCGATAGGAATTACCACCCCATTGATGTTAATCCACTAGATATCTAGCTATGCACGAGGTGAGATTCATGCACCCTCTCGTACCAGCTGACAACTCATCACACCCTTGAACTTTATTGTCACGCATATATATAGCTAGTATTTGCTAGTGGATTAATGGCAATGGGGCGGTAATTGCAATCGAGCTAGCTAATGGCTAATGGGTAATTAATTGGTTATGATTCCATCAAAGTCTTTCTAGATTGGACACATGACAACTCATCGTCATCATCTCGACTCTTCTGACAGGTATTGCCAAGTGCTCATCTCAAAATTTTAAATTTCGGCAACATAAAATTTTCGGAACGCCACACTAAATAACAGAATTTTTTGAAATTTGGAAAATTGATGTTGAATTATTCAATCAAAGTTCACTGGCATGACAATAGAATTTGATATAATTCAAATTTAGTTTAAATTTAATACTAATCTAGTATGTAATTTCGAGCTTACAAAGATTACGGTTATGTACACATCATAGGCAATGCATTGGCATCACTCACCTCATGTGTTTGTCTTTCTAGCTACTACTGAATTAAGATTGTATACGCCAAGTTGTCACACGTATTCCAGATTAGAAATGTTTCGATACCATCTGAAAATAACAAAATTTCAGAGTTTTTTCTTTTCGAAATACTGAACCTTTGTCATATCTTATCATACCCGTCACAACTCAGCGTGTCTTAATTCGGTAGCAAGCGTGACAAGAGACCTGAGGTGAGGAACAAACTAACAATGCATTGAGCTCATGTCCAAATTCCGAGGTTACTACAAATATTACCTCCAAGATTTTTGTCAAATAATCAGAAATTGCATCAAAACATCAATGGAAATAATGAAGCCTGCTCAGATCTTTTCATGCGCGTGACAACTCATTGGCAGAGATGAGCGATAAAAATTGCATCGCCCATGACGAGTTGTCATGTACAGGGCAATTCATTATGGGGGGGTGCAATTCCTCCTCGTCTTGATCTCTACGCTGCTATATAAACACCGATCCATCCTCGAGTAGTATAGTAGCCAGACACATACCTACCTCGTGTCAGTCTCTAGTCTCTGGCATGGCAATGGCAACGGCGCCGCGGCGGAGGGCAAGCATGGGGCGGCAGAAGATCGAGATCCGGAAGATCGAGAGCGAGGAGGCGCGGCAGGTGTGCTTCTCCAAGCGCCGGGCGGGCCTGTTCAAGAAGGCCAGCGAGCTGGCCGTGCTGTGCGGCGCCGAGGTTGCCGCCGTCGTCTTCTCCCCCGCAGGCAAGGCCTTCTCCTTCGGCCACCCCTCCGTCGAGGCCATCCTCGACCGCTTCGTCCCTTCCGCGGCGCAGCCCGGGGCCGTGGTGCCCGGCGCGGGCCTGGGCGCCGCTGGTGACCGCAACCTGGCGGAGCTGAACCGGCAGTACGGCGAGCTGCGCACGCAGCTGGAGGCGGAGAAGGCGCGGAAGGAGCGCGCCGAGGAGGCCATGGCAAAGGAGCGCGCCGCGGGGAACCAGATGGCGGCGTGGCTCGACGCCGACCTGCGCGACATGGGGGAGGAGGAGCTGATGGCCTTCGCCGCCGCGCTGGTGGAGGTGCAGGCCGCCGTCTCGGAGCGCGCCAACCAGGTGCTCCAGGAGGCGCTGAACGTCGGCCGCTCCAGGAGCGCCAGCCGCATGCTCCAGGCGCCTCCACCACCGCAGCAGCAGCAGCTCGCCGGGGGCGGTACCTTCGAGTTCGGTAACACCAGCACCAACGCCGGTATGGAGATACAGCAAATGCTGCTGGCGATGCCTCCGCCGCCCCCGCCGGGGTTCGCGCCAGGAATGGACATGGTGCAGCACGGCGGATTCCCCTACTGAGGAAGTGGGATGAAGATGAATGAGATCCAGTCGTCCAGATCGAGTCGCGAGTACGAGTACGAGTCCATCCGTTCTTCCAGTGCATGCATGCATGCATGGACGGCGTTTAATTAGTCGTCAGTCTTTGGTTATATGCATCTTGCATGCCGTTGATGATGATCCATCTATCTGGATGCATGATGCATATGCAATCTTGTTTTTCTATTTCGTTTTTATTGTCGTTGCGTTGCATTGGCTCCGGCTCGTGCAACACAACATATTGGGTCGTTCAGTTGTGATTTGTATTGGCGATCGAGATTATTGAAATAAAAGCCCTTATTTGGTTATCTCTGCTGGCAACATTGCAATTTGCAAAGATGCATGCAAGAATGGTTTCTGTTAATCTCGTTAAAAGCTTGTTAGGATGGTGGATCTGCAAGATTTGCACAATGAAAATGGCCTTAATTTATTTTGGCAACAGATAATTCATAAGAACCATGTTATGTTCATCCCTATTTCTGGACAGTCTACACAAAATTGAGAAAACTAGTTGCTAGACACAAGGGTGAGAATTGTTTTATGAGATTAGTTTGCCCAACAAAATTGAAGGTACGGCCCCAATAAAATAAAAATGTTAAGGGAAAAAGGAAGCCATGCAAATAGTTTAGGAGAAATAAAGTTCGACTTTCAAAAATAGATAACAAAATGTGATGCCTCATTTGCAGTAATGTCAAGTTAATCTCATTTGGACAGAATTTGTCATCAAGGCCCCCGAACAACATAATGGCCAGTGGTAAACGGCAGTGTGCTGAGGAAAGAGATTAACTTGCTGCAAGCTAATAATAGTACACATTAGGATACAAATTACTGGATTATTTGCGAGCTGCCGGTTTAAATGGAACCAGGTTGGGTCAATCAATTATGGTTTTAATGTCTTGTAATATGTGTTGTATTGGTTGCTTGAGATTAATGAAATACAAGCTTGTTTGGTTCTTTCTGCTGGCAACATTGCAATTTTGCAACTATGAATGCGAGACAAAAAGGAGTAGTTAAAATTTAAAAATAGACTTTTTCAGAAATAAAAAAGTTGATGCCCATTTTTAGGAATGTCTAGCCATATTTGATTTGTGTTTGGGTTACTGGACAAAATTAGTCATCAAGCCCTCAAACTAAATGGCCGATCATAAATGGCAACGTGTTGAGGGAAGATATTAACTTGCTGCTAGCTATCTAATAATAGTCCACATTAGGATGTGAATTACTGGGTTCTTCATGACCTACTGTTTCGTTTGGAGCATGATACATGATCTTTTCTATGGAGAGCATGATGCATACTTATGAAGTAGCAATGCTGGTTATCAAGTAACAATGTTGGATGACACCTCATGCATGTAGGTGTGGTTAAATAAGCTACTAATTGATGCATGCATTTTTATTTTATTTTTCTCCTGTCGTTTGTCTCCTGCCAAGTTTACAAAGCATATTAAAGTAAGATACATGTGAAAAAACATGGAAACGTATTACTTGAGATATATGAAGCTAAATATATAAATGCTAGTTAATCTTGAATTGGCTGGTGAAAAATAAATGCATTAATAAATGCGGCCATTGAAAATGAAGGATAAAATATGTGATTAACACCTGAAAACTAGCTGCCATAGATTGAAACGATGCTTAGCTAAGTATAGGGTTCAATTACCTCAAGACAGCTCAACACAAGTTAAGGATGATTACCATTGGTAGAAATGTCATTAACACTTTTTAAGAAAAAAATAATTAACATTTTTATCGAAATATAATTAACACTTGCACATGAAGCTACCTGAGCTACTATTTGGAGGGCCGAAGAGATATATATGTGATGGGCCCAGAGTGTTCTAAAAAAGGGCTAAGACCTAGAGAGCACTACAAAGATTCGGGTATATTGCAACAAAATTGTTCGTCGCAATACATGCCGATTTGTGGCGATAAGTACCTATTGCCACGAAACAGCATTCGTTGGCAGCCGTTGCGACTGGACGCATGGTAATAGGTTATTGCCACAAAAAAGTAATTGTGGCAATCAAGTGTGCTATTGCAACAACCATGTGGGAAGTCGCCACATGTTTTCCCGTGGCAACACTCATCTGATGCCACATTTTGATTTGTGGAGATAGCTTTAATGCAACATGTAACGAATCATGACGACTGATAGCTTGTGGCGATAGACATTTGTGGCAGCAACCTATGCCAACGACGCTCGTTTCGTGGTGCATACTGTTCCGTGGCAATAGTCAATTGTGGCAATAAACTATGGCAACAATCCTTATTTTTGTGGCATTAGGCATTTTGCCACGAACCGCTACACTTGTGGCATCAAGTTATGGCAACAAATATTCCAGTCGCCGTAACAGGATATTGCAACATACTAGTTTTGGCGGTGATAAATAGGTATCACAATGGGTGAACTGTTTGTAGGGAGAAACTATTGCAACAATTTAAGTTTTCGTGGTGCGAACATGTGGCAACCAAAAGTGGGTTGTGGCAATAGCCTATTGCAACCTAAAAAAATACAGGCATTCAATTACAATATTCAAAACCATACATATAATATGTAGATTCATACAATTCATAATTCTGATAGCAAATATCCATCAAATGAAACTCAAATGTAATTCAACGATTCTAATTAAGTGCCAAGACTAAATTGTCCATGATCTAGAGTCCAGTCGAGCTAGTTCTTTGGATCCTGCAATCAAGAAATCAAAAAAAATATAGTTCTAGTTAATGAGTCCAATATAGCATACGCCATACAATTATTCCAGCCCCATTGTTAAAAGGAACTGTCGCCAGACTTATTGGAGTAATACTATGTCAGCAAGCATGTAACTGAGAGATCAGAACAGTTTTACAAGTGTAAATGTCTAAAGCATAAGCAGAAGTACATGTACTAAAATCATCCACTATTGATTTAAGTTGTGGCTCAATCTATAGTTTCAGTTATGTTCATGTCCCTAGCTAGCACATACTCATTTTTTTAAGTTGTGACTCGATGCACTAACAATGCATGGTGAAAGAGAAGAAGCAGCTAGGTAATTATGAAGGCCAATGACATGCTCACTTGAAAGTGGACCATGAGTTTCAGTTTCTTTGTTTTCAACATCTTAGACGTGCTTTGTCCTAAAAACGGAAAGAACAATTATAGGTGCGGTAACCACTGTCAATTGTGTTGGATTCATGCAAAAAAAAGTCTGGACAAACATAGAACCATGCCTCATGGTCAAAAGTAAACATATTGCATGTCAAAAGACAAAGTTGTACTAGAGGAGCATCAATTAATTTGGATCAGAGGGAGCGGATTGAATGTTACCTTGAACTTATCCGCGGAACCAGCTTTGAATGGGTTAATTACCCAATGCATGCTCCGCTTTCAAACACAAAACCATAAAGTGCATGCATGGATGCTAGTTTGGTCAATTTCTTGTCAGTCAGATACATATGCATTTTCTAAGTCGTCGCGAATTTTTTTTTTTATATATAGTATGCATTTACCTGGATCCGAATGAAATCTTTCGTCAATCGTTAGGTAGTCTCCTTCTTATGCACATGGAGATTCCTCAGCCGTTAGTGTTCGACACCGGGGTTGAGGTGGAGATACAATAGTTGCTTATTGCTCTACCGTTGCCTCCGCAGAGTTGCTCGCCGAGATGGAGATGGTGTAGCAGGCTCTCAAGCCGAACGTCAGCTTCCCGTACTGAGAAGAAGATGAGATCCAAACCCATTTCAAAGCAAGGTGAACATTATGTGAATACAAGATGAACATTGCTGAAAATTTTGATGAAATTTTTTTAAAACATGCAATGGACTTTTTTTAAATGTGTAAATATTTGTATACCACGAAGAATATTTCTACAAAACTAATAAAATAATATGTTTTCAAAATAAAAATATATGATAAGAAGGAAAATTAGGAAATAAAAGACGAAAACCACAAAACCATAAGTAACATGGAAGCTAAGTTTCACTACTTGGGCATGTGAGGCGTATGTCAGTGTCGCACGAAGCAAGACATAGAAGTCCCCGACGCTAGGCTTGTACCCCGGTTTGGGTGAGCCGATTACAACTTATTTCTCGTTATGCTAGACTTCTCCATTTTTTGCTTTCTTATTGTGTTTTCTTTGCGAGTTTTAAAAAAATTCTTTTGGTTTTTCTTATTTTTATAATTTTCATTTTTCTGCTCATTTCCCCATTTTGCTAAAAAAAATTGAAGATTTTTCAACTTCCAAAGTATTTTGAAATTTGCAATTTTTTCTATATTCGAAAATATTTTTGAAAATCATAAATGTTTTTAAAATAAATGAAAATTTTATTATTATTTATGAATTTGTTTTTAGAATTCATGACCACCAAAATTTTTGATACAAATGAACATTCTATCAACAAAAGCATAGTCGAGCATAAATGAAATGAAAATGGGCCAGCAGAAGAGAGCCAAATAACCTTCCCTAGAGCGACATTGTATGCATTTGCGTACCATTCCACGCGTATCGCACAGAATATGAGGTCTCCTATGGGTGCGGCGATCTATCACTTTTAGCATTATCGTATCTCCCCCTTGCCTCAAGCGAGTACGACATTGGGCTCGCCCAATACTTCTTGCTCAAGTATATTTTCATTTGATTTGTTCGTTTTTCTTACTTTTTCTAAAGTTCAAATATATACGTTTATTCAAAAAATCTTACTTAATTTTTCAAATATACATTTATGAATAGGAGCAACTTTTTCATGTAGACACTTGTTACAAATTCATTGCCGTTTGAGAGCTGTATTAAAAATGGCAAAACAATGTCCTTTTTCCTTGTTTTTCAACATGTAATTGAAGGTCGGACATCTCGCACTAGAGATGTTGAACTGCACCAGCAGGAGCTCATGAACTTCTTGCAACAACCCTTTTAGGCTTTTAGTTTCTTAATTTTTTTTATTCTCATCTGAAACGCATTTGGTGTAATAGTTGAACTGCTTGTTGTTTTCACGTTGAACCTTTGTCACATATTTTTGTTCGTAATTTCTCACCCGTTCAACGGATTTGCACAACATTTTTTCCTTTATTTTTGCACAGTAAATACACGGTGAACCTCCTTCACAATAATTTTTGAACTTTTCCGGGCCGACCACGTGAATTTCTAGCAAAAGTCTTTTTAGAATTTGCCTTTTTATTTTTTATATGAAACCCACTTCATGTAGTAGTTGAACCGTTGTTTGTTTTCGCTTTGAACTTCTGCTTTTCTACCCATTACTCCCCAAAAACTAAATGAAAATCTAAGTTTTTTATAAATATCAAATTGCTACATTTTTGTAATTTGGACTTATTGGTTTATTTTATTTTAGTAACAGAAAAATTCTAGTTTTCCAATAAATATTGAACCTTTCCGTTATTTAAATTTGAACTTCTAGAGTTTTTTATTAGAAACAGTGAAAATCATTTTTTATGAATTCCGTACTACTCTATTTTTATAATTGAACTTCTTGTTTTTAATTCCTTAATAATGAGGAAATCTGAATTTTGTATAACCATTGAACTGCTCCGTTTTATAGATTTGAACTTCTACGGTGTTTTTAACAGATAAAATCTTTCATGTATAAATTTATGTTGAGATTCTTTGTTTTTCTTCTGTTTGTCCTTCTTGGAGTTTGTAATAAACATTGTACTTCTTTGTCTTTTAAATTTAGAAATCTAGTTTTTTTCTAGAAACGGGGAAGTCCATGTTTTTTATAATTTTTTAAATGACCAAAATTTTAAATTTGAACTTCTATGTTATTTTAGAAATGAGGAGAATCCATTTTCAAAATATGGGAAAATCCATGACCTTTTTTGTACAAACATATGTGTATCCTTTTTGTTTTCCTTTTTTATCAAACTCTCCAATTTATTAAATATGAACTTCGACAGTTAACATTATTTCTAGAATTTGAAAAATCTTCACAAAGTTTTCATAATGAAATAAAATAAAAAGGGGAAAATAAGAGAGAAAAAACCTAGGAAAAAGAAAAATCAAAATAAAACCTGAAAAAACCACAAGAAAACACAAGAGGAAAGAAAAAATCAGAGAAGATCTTGTAGAACTTTCCCAGAATCGGAGGGAAAAGTAGGAAAGAAAGGGCTCACCTAAACCGGGTACACGCCTAGCGTCAGGGACGTTTATGTCTTGTTTCAAGTGAAACCGACGAACGCCTCACCCACATTGCAAGGCTAATAGGGCTTGCCCAGCTAATGTGACTTAGCTTCCATGTTTTATGTATTGTTTTGGGCTTTTGGTCTTTTATTTTCTATTTTTTTCTTCTTATCCTTCATATATATTTTGAATCATGCTTTAAAATATATTTTCTAAAACATATTTTTTATATTGATGTTTTAGCAATCTTCTTTGTGGTATAAAAAATGTTCGCACAACTAAAGAAGTGTTCCCGGGTTTTTAATAAAGTGCTCATGACACTTTAACATTTACAAAAACAAAAAATCATTACACTAAATAAAATATGATAACATTCCAAGTAAATTTTCACACATTTTTACAAATGTTCATGAAATGTAAAAAAATATTGGAATTTTTTTTCTAAAATGCTCATGACATATAGAAAGTGTATGTAGCTATTACAAATATGTTAACAAAACAAAAATGTTCTTCCACGCGATTGTTTTCTAAAATGTTTGCAAGATATGAGAAAATATTTGTGTAATTTTAAATGTTCATAGCACTTAAAAAAATGTCCCACATATTTAAAAAATGTTCATGGCATTTTTTGAAAAAATTAACAAAATCCTAAGTAATGTTCACCTTCCATTTACAAAATGCCGCAGTTGCCGATTCTGACTTCTTTTTTGTGCTACAGTCTTGCAGACTTTCAAAAGTTTGGCCATCTATGGTGACTATTTATTTGAAAAGTGGCGTGGTGAAGTGGATCACTCTGAATGGTGTCATACAATGGTAAAACTTTTTGTCTCTTCCGAGCATATTCTTGCAACTGACACTTGTAAAGAACTTGTGTTTCTGCAGCACACAAAATAGTGAGTACGATGGATATAGAAGAAACTGGTGTGAAGGAACATCATGAACCCTTTTAGTGGCAAGAATAAGAAGCTTCAAATAGCATGAGAGATGAAAACATTCAAATCAATTTTAGCGATGAGGGCAATTAATTAATAAACACGTTGGTAGTAACGTCCAACCTCTATAATAGAAAGAGAAATTTCCAAGAAATTGTCAGTTTCCAAGAAATTACATGTCGACTAGAAAATAAAGTATCAATAGATAGTGTAATTGTCCTATTTTTTTCCCTCCAATTATGGGAAAGTTCTACAAGATCTTTTCTGGTTTTTGCTTTCCTCTGATGTTTTCTTGTGATTTTAATTTGTTTTCTTTTGTTTTATGTTTTTATTCTTTTTCATCTCCCCTTGTTTCATTTTTTAAAACATCATGAAGATTTTTAAAATAAGAGAATATTTTGAAATTTTCAATACTTTTATTTTCTAGGCCATTTTTTAATCAGAAAAATAAAAAAATGAAAATTATCTAATCATTTGTGAACATTGTTTCAAACCATGTGAAATTTCCGTTGAACGGTACCATTTTTCTTAGTGTCATGTACTTTTTTGCAAATGTTATAAAAATGTTAAAGTGTCATGAACACTTTATTAAACATGTGGGAACACTTTCTTTCGATGTGTGAACATTTGTTTTATACCACAAAGAAGTTTTTACAAAACTAATAAGAAATCTTTTCAAAAATAGAATTTAAGATCATTATTAGAAAAAATGTATATATTATAAGAAGAAAAAATGATAAATTAAAGACGAAAATATACAAAACCATATGTAATGTGGAAACTAAGTCTCGGGATGTGGGTGTGGCGTCCGTCGGTTTCACTCGATGCGAGATATAGATGTCCCCGGTGCTATGCATGTACCCTGGTTTAGGTAAGCACATTACAATTTCTTTCCTAAATTTGCCTCCGGGTATGTAGAAATTCTCCGGTTTTTGCTTACTTCAAGTGTTTTCTCTGTGAATTTTACTAGTTTTATTTTGGGTTTTTTATTCTCTGCTCAATTTCCCCTTATTTTTCAATTTTCTGATTTTCTAATAAAATTGTGAAGAGTTTACAAATTCCAGAATATTTTTAAATTTGTGATACTTTTTATATTCGAAAATATTTTATGAAAACAAGAAACATTTTCTAATATATGAACAATTATATAATTCTTTGTGAACATTCTCTCATAATTTATTAACACAATTTTTTTAAATAAATGAATATTTTTTAAGAACCGGCTGGAAAAGCACAAACAGTCTATCAACGAAAGGATAGTCGAGTGTGAATGAAATGAAAATGGGCTAGCGGAGAAGGGCCCAGTAACCAGCCCTAGAGCGATGTGGTATGAATTTATTTGCTATTCCATTTGTATTGCATGGAATAGGAGGTCTTCTACGGGTGCGTGGCTATGTCTCGCTTTTAGTGTTATAGTAGCTCACCTCGCCTGAAGCGAGTACTACAGCGGATCGGCATATGTTCTGTTATTCATTTTTTGTCCTTCACGGTATTGTGTCTTACTTTTGTTTATATTTGAAATATATACATATATTCAAAAGGTTACATACTTATTTTTTTAAAGGTTCACTGTGCATTAAAACTATTAACAAGACTAAACCTTACTTTTTGTTATTGTAAACAAATGTCCACATTTCTATGTTCATGAAATTTTAAAAAACTACCACTATTTAAATAGAATGCTCACACATTTGAAAAAAAAGCGGATGTATGTTAAATATTCAATGTGTGTTAAAAACATATTCACTATCTATTTAAAAATTGTTCAATGTCATTTGATAATTATTTGATGTATTTATAAGATCAATGTGTATCTAAAAGTTGTTTTATATGTATTAAAGAAGGTCAACATTGGTTTAGAAAATGTCAACCTATATTTAAAAATGGAAACGAAGAACAAAGAAGTGAGGAAAGAAAAATAATAATAATAAGGAAAACACAAAAAGAGAAAAGGAGAAAACAAGAAAAAAGAAACAATGAAAGAGAAAAGTGGCAAACCGATAGGAACCGAGAAAATAGAAAAGAAAAAAATGAACAAAACCGAACGAGAGTTCCTAAAATCAACTCCCATGTTTCATAGAACCTTTGAAAAACTGCTCCCATGTAATTCCTAAGTCGCCCACTGAGGCGACTCTGAAGGTGAGATGACCTTAATCTCTTAATAAACGACATGGAGCTCTCGCGGTCTCTTGTAGCCCTCCATGTGCGAGTTTTTTGAAGTTACACGCAAGCACCATCGAGTGGGCTGGCCAAAACGATGTTCCTTTTTGGATCGTATTGAGCTCAAGTGCTCTTTACTGGTTTTTTTTGCTTCGTGTTTTTTTTGGAATTTTTTAAATAAAAATATTTGTAAAACACAATATTAATCTTTTTTAAATTACGCTTTAAAAGGTGGTTGGGCATTTAAAAAATGTGTGAACTCTTTTCAAATTGCATGAAAATTCTCTAAAATTGCATGCACACCTATTTCAAAAAGTACAACGTGTATTTAAAAAATATTGACCATATACTAAAAAATGGTCATTGTGTATTCAAAAAATGTTCATTATATATTTTCATCATGCTCATATATTTAAAAATTAATTAAAAAGAAAGGAAAAACTAGTAGAAAAGACAAACAACGCGGGAACCAGGAAAAAGACATGGAACCGGAAACCAACTAAAATAAAAATAAAAAATTAAAGGGGGGAATAAAAATATAAAGTGCAAAGTGAAAAGGAAAAAGAAAAAAATGGAAACAAAAAATGTCGAATATCGGTGAAACAGAAAAACCAAATAAAACTAAAAAATTCGGCAAAAACTAGACCTGGAGAAGTAACACTAACTGGAAGAAAATCCACTGAAACCATCGGGAGGTAACACTAAATTGGGCCGCTTGCATTGTTGTAGGTGTATCCTCGCCTCGGCTATTTGACGCAAAGGGTGTCAAATAAGGAAAGCCTCCCACGCCATATGTCTCCTACTATGATTCCTCGTACGACAGCTAGGATCCGATCTCACAGATTCTTTGACCCCAAGATTTGGTCTCCATCGTCGTTCGAATCACATCAAAGACTGCAACAGCTACTCCATCCGGTCCATTTTACTCAGCGTATAACTCCAGACCCGGATACCAAGGAGGGCAGCCTTTTTGTTTTTCTGGACTAATTTGCCCTTCGCTAGAGTCAGCTGCATGCATCTAGAGAGCTGAGCCCGTAATAATTGTGCATGTGCGATTGGCTAGTCCTCCTCGATTGCTTATCCCATCCTTGGTTTGTCCCCCACTAGCGCAACAATAGGGAAGGACGGCAGTTAATGTATGCGTGGGACTGGTTGCATGGGAGGCAGATGATGTGGGCAGAATAGGAAAGCAGCAAGAGAATAAGGGAATGCGCAGAGCAATACAGGAAAAATGAGAAAAACTTAGACGCAAAGTAAAAAGGACCAGAGGGAGTACCTTGTTGGTCACTCTTCCGCCACTTCTGCCTTTACTAACTCCCACGGACATCGTTTCCTGACAAACGAAATCAGCGCACAGCTCGACCTCCTGTAAAAGCAATAATCCAGGACTTCCAAATAACAAGCCTATCTTATGATACAACTTGTAGAAATTCAAGGCGCATATCGACCATCCAAAAACGAAATCACCAAACATCGGCTACATCCTCGAGGAATGACTATGGACGCTCCTTCCCATGATGTTTCTATGTTGTACACTGCTGTCCAGTAGTCGTAATTGCTAGATCATCGGATGATCACTCTGCATCTTGAGTCTCTAAATGGCTCAACATGTGGAAAAACCCATGGACACGCTTCATACCCCACTTTAGTAAGGTAGTTAACATTGCCACCGGATGGGTCCCAAATATGGTGAAGCTCTCAAGTTGGGGCTTCACAACTATATCCATCATCCTCACCACCTACCAAGCTTGCAAAGGCATGGACCTATGTGACATGACGCTTCAAGACATAAGCACTCCGGTCGAACCATAGCCCTCACCATCACCGACTTGACACGTTGGCTAAACTATGGAAACACTTCATGCCGCGCTCTAGTGAAGCCAGTTAACATTGCTAGTAAGCAGGTCACACTTTGTGGCAAAGTTCTTGATTAATTAGTGCTTCACAATGTGCATTGTCCAAACCAGCTTGCCATCCATCGATGAAGACAAATAACATGCTTGACGGAGAAGAAGAGATTCCATAGAGTTGCCCCAGAGGTGAAAGAAGGAAGGAAGGAAGGAAGAATAAGAATGTGACACACGGGGTGGGGTGTGTGGTGTGTTAAGGTGTGAGCTGTGACTCCCGTTTAGAGGGTTGGATCGAGATCTAACGGCTAGAAAGTTGACTTTGATTTAACATATTTTGGGTGGCTGTGCTATAGACCCTGGCCTAGTTGGGAATCTTATTTTAGTAATTGTCTCTTCATTTTGGCATTTTGCAATCATTCATACTCACAAGTCACACCATAGAATCTGTAGAATTATTCTATTGTAATTTGATCGTCCGCAATCGAACTGATAATTTCTTCGCATCCATCACAATCAACAATGCTTAACATACATATAAACGGAGGGAGTACTATGTCGTGACAGGACAAAATCCAGAGTATGTACAAAAAATATGGACACAAGATAGGCAGGACATCAAGTTGCTAGGACAGACAATACATTTGTACAAACATCAATCTTGACCATGGAATAAAAGCATTCATAATTGAGGACGTACATACACCAAGATAAGAGAAAGATGAGATTATTCCTGGTTGACTGACTCACATTGTTTACCTCGATTTCTCAAAGACAAGAGAGAGAGAGAGAGAGAGAGAGAGAGAGAGAATGAAACTACACTGGCTTACAGGTGATGACACGACGACGTACACTTGCTCGAATTTTTTAAGCGATTTCAATGTCTCATGGTGATCATGAATGGATGAGATTGAGGTTTTCAGTAGTCGGCGGTGGGGAACTAGTTGCTAGACACATGGGGCAGGAATTATCTTATGAGATAAGTTTGCCCAACAAAAATTGAAGGTACGGCTGCTACGTCACCGTCGTATTTATAATTTTTGATTGTTTCATGCCAATATTATCCAACTTTCATATACTTTTGACAACTTTTTATACTATTTTTGGGACTAACATATTGATCTAGTACCCAGTGCCAGTTCCTGTTTATTGCATGTTTTATGTTCCGCAGAAACCCAATATCAAACAGAGTCCAAACTGGATAAAAACGGACAGAGAATTATTTTGGAATATTTGTGATTTTGGGGAGGAAGAATCAACGCGAGACGGTGCCCGAGGGGGGCACGAGGTAGGGGGCGCGCCCTAGGGGGGCAGGCACGCCCTGGACCCTCGTGGGCACCCCGTAAGGTGGTTGACGCTCTTCTTTTGCCGCAAGAAAGCTAATCTTATGAGAAAAATCTGGACGAAAGATTCACCCCAATCGGAGTTACGGATCTCCGGATATAAAAGAAACGGTGAAAGGGCAGAATCTCAGAACGCGGAAACAGAGAGAGACAGAGAGATAGATCCAATCTCGGAGGGGCTCGTGCCCCTCCCATGCCATGGGAGCCAAGGACCAAAGGGGAAACCCTTCTCCCATCTAGGGAGGAGGTCAAAGAAGAAGAAGAAGGGGGGCTCTCTCCCCCTTGCTTCTGGTGGCGCCGGAGCGCTGCCGGGGGCCATCATCATCACCGTGATCTACACCAACACCTCCGCCATCTTCACCAACATCTCCATCACCTTCCCCCATCTATATTCTGCGGTCCACTCTCCCGCAACCCGTTGTACCCTCTACTTGAACATGGTGCTTTATGCTTCATATTATTATCCAATGATGTGTTGCGATCCTATGATGTCTGAGTAGATTTTCGTTGTCCTATCGGTGATTGATGAATTGCTATGATTGGTTTGAGTTGAATGTTTTATTATTGGTGCTGTCCTATGGTGCTCTCCATGTCGCGCAAGCGTGAGGGATCCCCGTTGTAGGGTTTGCAATATGTTCATGATTTCCTTATGGTGGGTGGCGTGAGTGACAGAAGCACAGACCCGAGTAAGTAGGTTGTTTGCGTATGGGATAAAGGGGACTTGATACTTTAATGCTACGGTTGGGTTTCTACCTTAATGATCTTTAGTAGTTGCGGATGCTTGCTAGAGTTCCAATCATAAGTGCATATGATCCAAGAAGAGAAAGTATGTTAGCTTATGCCTCTCCCTCAAATAGAATTGCAATAGTGATTACCGGTCTAGTAACGTAGTCAATTGCTTAGGGACAATTTCACAACTCCTACCACCACTTTTCCACACTCGCTATATTTACTTTATTGCTTATTTATCTAAACAGCCCCTACTTTTTATTTACGTGCTCTTTATTATCTTGCAAACCTATCCAACAACACCTACAAAGTACTTCTAGTTTCATACTTGTTCTAGGTAAAGCGAACACTAAGCGTGCGTAGAGTCGTATCAGTGGCAGATAGGACTTGAGAGAATATTTGTTCTACCTTTAGCTCCTCGTTGGGTTCGACACTCTTACTTATCGAAAGAGGCTACAATTATCCCCTACACTTGTGGGTTATCAAGACCTTTTTTTGGTGCCGTTGCCGGGGAGTCATAGCGTGGGGTGAATATTCTCGTGTGTGCTTGTTTGCTTTATCACTAAGTAATTTTTATTTGCTGTTCTTAGTTGCTTTCTATCTTTAGTTATGGGTAGGAAACGCAAAATACCAAAAAAATTAGTTGTACCTACTACACCAATGGTTGAAGAACCACTCAAAATCTATCACACTCCTGAAGCTTTTTACTTGGATCATCTTCGATCCCTATGTGCTCGTGCTGAAACCCCAACTAGCTTAGTTGAGGGCAAATCTTTAGATGAGCATGCTTGTTATGTGTGACACCGTATATCTGAAAAAGGGAAACTTTTACTGGATCAAATTCATCGTTTGCAATGCTTGGAATTTATGTGAAATATATGATGTTACTTGTTGTTCTGAAAACCCTAAGAAACACCTTCCCTACCAATGTGAGTTTAGTGATAATGGAATCGTATCTTCGTATGCTAAGGGTGTTTAAAATTACTATGATGTTCAACAAATTGAAGAATTTGTTGCTTTTAAGGGTGCTTATGAAATTGCTTCTTTGATTGAAAAGTATGATGCCACTCTTTACAAATCTGAAAATTTCGCCATACTTCAATATTGTTATGATAATTATGCTTCTAATGCCTATGTTAAACCATATATTGAGAACTCCTCCGCTGTCCAAGAAGAGACTAATATTTTGCAGGAGTCTATGGAAGAAGAAATTGATGAAACTATGAGCTCATTGGATGAAAACGATGATGAGGAGAGCGAAGAATAAAAGGAGGAAGAGCGGATTAGCTACCCGTGCCCACCTTCTAATGAGAGTAACTCTTCAACTCATACATTGTTTAATTCCCCTTCTTGCTTACCGAAGGATGATTGCTATGATGATTGTTATGATCCCGTTGATTCTCTTGAAATATCCCTTTTTGATGCTGCTTGTGGCCAAGATGCCAATATGAATTATGCTTATGGAGATGAACTTGCTATAGCTCCTTATGTTAAACATGAAACTGTTGCTATTACACCCACGCATGATAGTCCTATTATCTTTTTGAATTCTCCAAACTACACTATAGCGGAGAAGTTTGTGCTTATTAAGGATTATATTAATGGGTTGGCTTTTACCGTTGCACATGATAATTTTGATGAATGTAATATGCATGTGCTTGCTGCTCCTACTTGCAATTATTATGAGAGAGGAACTATATCTCCACCTCTCTATGTTTCCAATATGATAGAATTGCAAGAAACTGCTTATACTATGCATTGGCCTTTACTATGTGTGCATGAATTGTTCTTTTATGAAATGCCGATGCATAGGAAGAGAGTAAAACTTCGTTGTTGCATGATATATGTTACTTTGTGCTCACTACTAAATTACAAATCATTGTTAATTAAAATTGGCTTTGATATACCTTGGGATCCGGGTGGATCCATTACTTGAGCACTATATGCCTAGCTTAATGGCTTTAAAGAAAGCGCTGCCAGGGAGACAACCCGGCAGTTTTAGAGAGTCATTTATTTCTGTTGAGTGCTTTCATAAAGTTTAAAAACAAAAAAAAAATAAAGGGGGGAACCTAAAAACTTTTCAAAAAGGAAAGTGAAAGTGAGAGAGACAAGCATTGTTGAAGTGGGAGAGTTCCTTGAACTTTGTTCATGCTCACGGAAACTTTGTGAATCTTAATTACAGAAAATTTTCATCAAAAATAATTATCCCCTTGTATAATTTCATTGTATTATAAAAATATGTGCCAAGGTTTGCCTTTAGGATGTTTACAATGCTTGTTGGTTTGTATGGTGCAGGACAGAAACTTTGGCTGTACTGCACGATTTTACATTTTTAATGGGAACTTCAAATGGTTCTGATTCTTTTTGAACTATCTTTCTGTACAAATTTTTTATTTTTCCTAATTTGGGTAGAATTTTTGTGGTACCATAAGTATGGTGAATGTTCAGATTACTACAGACTGTTCTGTTTTTGACAGATTCTGTTTTTGATGTGTAGTTTGCTTGTTTTGATGAAACTATCAATTCCTATCAGTGGATTAAGCCATGAAAAAGCTATATTACAGTAGACACAGTGAAAAAACAAAATATTAATTCGTTTGTAACAGTACTTAGAGTAGTGATTTGCTTTACTGTACTAACGGATCTTACCGAGTTTTCTGTTGAAGTTTTGTGTGGATGAAGTGTTTGATCGAGGAGGTCTCGATATGAGAAAAAGGAAGAGATGCAAGAGCTCAAGCTTGGGGATGCCCAAGGCACCCCAAGTAAATATTCAAGGAGACTCAAGCGTCTAAGCTTGGGGATACCCCGGAAGGCATCCCCTCTTTCTTCAACAAGTATCGGTATGTTTTCGTATTCATTTCGTTCATGCGATATGTGCAAGTCTTGGAGCGTCTATTGCATTTAGTTTTCACTTTTCTTTTATGCACCATGCTGGTATGAGATAGTCCTTGGTTGATTTATAGAATGCTCATTGCGCCTCACTTAAATCTTTTGAGTATGGCTTTATAGAATGCTTCATGAGCTTCACTTATATCATTTGAAGTTTCGATTGCATGTTTCTCTTCACATAGAAAACCGCCATTTGTAGAATGCTCTTTTGCTTCACTTATATTCGTTAGAGCGTGGGCATATCTTTTGTAGAAAGAATTAAACTCTCTTGCTTCACTTATATCTATTTAGAGAGATGACATGAATTGGTCATTCACATGGTTAGTCATAAAATCCTACATAAAACTTGTGGATCACTGAATATGATATGTTTGATTCCTTGCAATAGTTTTGCGATATAGAGATGATCATATGTGGGGGGTACTAATAGATGGTTGTGTTTAGTAAGGATGTTGGTGTTAAGGTTTGTGATTCCCTAAGCATGCATGTATGGTCTACTAACTATGTAACCAAATTGGCGCGCGTTGTATTTTGATTGTTTATCTTTGCGTGAAGGTCGGGTGCGCGCGATGGTTAACTCCTACCAACCTCCCCCCTAGGAGTATGCGTGTAGTACTTTGTTTCGATGGCTAATAAATTTTGCCAATAAGTATGTGAGTTCTTTATGACTAATGTTCAGTCCATGGATTATACGCACTCTCACCCTTCCGTCATTGCTAGCCTCTTCGGTACCGTGCATTGCCCTTTCTCACCTCGAGAGTTGGTGCAAATTTCGCCGGTGCATCCAAACCCCGTGATACGATACGCTCTATCACACATAAGCCTCCTTATATCTTCCTCAAACAGCCACCATACCTACCTACCATGGAATTTCCATAGCCATTCCGAGATATATTGCCATGCAACTTTCATCATCATCATATACATGACTTGAGCATTCATTGTCATATTGCCTTGCATGATCGTAAGATAGCTAGCATGATGTTTTCATGGCTTGTCCGTTTTTTGATATCTTTGCTATGCTAGATCATTGCACATCCCGGTACACCGCTGGAGGCATTCATATAGAGTCATATCTTTGTTCTATTATCGAGTTGTAAGTAAATAAAAGTGTGATGATCATCATTATAGAGCATTGCCCCATAAAAAAAGAGGCCAAAGAAGCCTAAATTAAAAAAAGGGTCCAAAGAAGCCCGCAAGAAAAAGGAAAAAAAGAGAAAAAAGAAAAGGGGCAATGTTACTATCCTTTTACCACACTTGTGCTTCAAAGTGGCACCATGTTCTTCATATAGAGAGTCTCCTATATTGTCACTTTCATATACTAGTGGGAATTTTCATTATAGAACTTGACTTGTATATTCCAACGATAGGCTTCCTCAAATGCCCTAGGTCTTCATGAGCAAGCAAGTTGGATGCAACCCACTTAGTTTTCAGTTTGAGCTTTCATACACTTATAGCTCTAGTGCATCCGTTTCATGGCAATCCCTACTCCTCGCATTAACATCAATTGATGGGCATCTCCATAGCCCGTTGATTAGCCGCGTTGATGTGAGACTTTCTCCCTTTTTGTCTTCTCCATATAACCTCCACCATCATATTCTATTCCACCCGTAGTGCTATATTCATGGCTCACGCTCATGTATTGTGTGAAAGTTGAAAAAGTTTGAGAATACTAAAGTATGAAACAATTGCTTGGCTGACACCGGGATAGGCATGAGGGGTACCTTGTGTTAAGAAAAGGAAGCATACAAGACTATATGATTTTGTAGGGATAACTTTCTGAAGCATTGATATTTTGAAAGACATGATTATTTGTTGGGATGCCCTAAGTATTATTGTTTTTATGTCAAATGATAGACTATTGCTTTGAATCACTCATGTCTTAATATTCATGCCATGATTAGATATATCATCAAGATTATGCTAGGTAGCTTTCCACATCAAAAATTATCTTTTTTATCATTTACCAACTCGAGGACGAGTGGGAATTAAGCTTGGGGAAGCTGATACGTCTCCGTCGTATCTATAATTTTTTATTGTTTCATGCCAATATTATTCAACTTTCATATACTTTTGGCAACTTTTTATACTATTTTTAGGACTAACATATTGATCCAGTGCCCAGTGCCAGTTCCTGTTTGTTGCATGTTTTATGTTTCGCAGAAACCCAGTATCAAAGGAGTCCAAACGGGATAAAAATGGACAGAGAATTATATTGGAATATTTGTGATTTTTGGGAGGAAGAATCAACGCGAGACGGTGCCCGAGGGGGCCACGAGGCAGGGGCGCGCCCCAGGGGGCAGGCGCGCCCTGGACCCTCGTGGGCACCCTATAAGGCGGTTGACGCTCTTCTTTTGCCGCAAGAAATCTAATTTTATGAGAAAAATCTGGGAGAAAGATTCACCCCAATCAGACTTACGGATCTCCGGGTATAAAAGAAACGGTGAAAGGGCAGAATCTCAGAATGCAGAAACAGAGAGAGACAGAGAGATAGATCCAATCTCGGAGGGGCTCTCGCCCCTCCCACGCCATGGGAGCCAAGGACCAGAGGGGAAACCCTTCTCCCATCTAGGGAGGAGGTCAAGGAAGAAGAAGAAGAAGGGGGGCTCTCTCCCCCTTGCTTCCAGTGGTGCCGGAGCGCTGCCGGGGGCCATCATCATCACCGCGATCTACACCAACAACTCCGCCATCTTCACCAACATCTCCATCACCTTCCCCCATCTATATTCAGCGGTCCACTCTCCCGCAACCCGCTGTACCCTCTACTTGAACGTGGTGCTTTATGCTTCATATTATTATCCAATGATGTGTTGCCATCCTATGATGTCTGAGTAGATTTTTGTTGTCCTATCGGTGATTTATGAATTGCTATGATTGGTTTGAGTTGCATGTTTTATTATTGGTGATGTCCTATGGTGCTCTCCATGTCGCGCAAGCGTGAGGGATCCCCGCTGTAGGGTTTGCAATATGTTCATTATTTGCTTATGGTGGGTGGCATGAGTGACAGAAGCACAGACCCGAGTAAGTAGGTTGTTTTGCGTATGGGATAAAGGGGACTTGATACTTTAATGCTATGGTTGGGTTTCTACCTTAATGATCTTTAGTAGTTGCGGATGCTTGCTAGAGTTCCAATCATAAGTGCATATGATCCAAGAAGAGAAAGTATGTTAGCTTATGCCTCTCCCTCAAATAGAATTGCAATAGTGATTACTGGTCTAGTAACATAGTCAATTGCTTAGGGACAATTTCACAACTCCTACCACCACTTTTCCACACTCGCTATATTTACTTTATTGCTTCTTTATCTAAACAGCCCCTACTCTTTATTTACGTGCTTTATCACTAAGTAATTTTTATTCGTTGTTCTTAGTTGTTTTCTATCTTTAGTTATGGGTAGGAAATGCAAAATACCAAAAGTACATGAAAATTTTATAATCATTTGTGAACATTGTTTCAAACCATGTGAAATTTCCGTTGAACGGTACCATTTTTTCTTAGTGTCATGTACTTTTTTGCAAATGTTTAAAAAAATGTTGAAGTGTAATGAACACTTTATTAAACATGTGGGAACACTTTCTTTCGCTGTGTGAACATGTTTTATACCACGAAGAAGATTTTTACAAAACTAATAAAAAAATCTTTTCAAAAATAGAATTTAAGACCATTATTATAAGAAGAAAAAAGATAAATTAAAGACGAAAATATACAAAACCATACGTAATGTGGAAACTAAGTCTCGGGATGTGGGTGTGGCGTCCGTCTGTTTCACTCGAAGCGAGATATAGACGTCCCAGGTGTTATGCATTTACCCTGGTTTAGGTAAGCACATTACAATTTCTTTCGTACATTTTCCTCCAGGTATGCAGAAGTTCTTCAAGATATTCTCCAATTATAATCCAAACATACATGTAAAATCCATGATCTGATGCATGATGTTGCAATGTCTACAATGGAAAAAGAATGTGCTCTGGTACCTGAGGAACCTAGTCAGATTGAAATCTTTGTTTTATAATGCTCTCTTTGTGTTTCAGTTATTATCTTTCATGTGAGTATCATTGAAATCTCAAAGCTTATCTTAATGGCTAGGATTGAAGATGGAAAACTTTTGGTTCTGAATCTCAAGAAATTACTTGTGGATGGTAATGATATATAGCTTGAATACTCTTGACAAGGAAGATTTTATATTTATCTGTTAGACCTTATGATGTTAATTGTGGCATTATTAGGTTAATCCCCTTGCGATGGATGCTGCGTAGTGTAGCTGTCGTAATTTTCATTTTGGCATACTAGTTCGGCGAATTGTAGGATGATGGTAGCATAGTACTACATTTACTAGATTATAACTTGAATGTATCTTTTGTAGTTAGCAAACTGTTGCTATTCTTGTAGTCTATGAGAGCCAAATTTACAGGGCCAGCCTAGCTCTCATCTGTTTGGATTCATCGTGTGCATTCGAGCCACTCCTGCAAGAGCCTTGAAGACTGTGTTGCAAGTAATTCTTCTGTCGTCCGAGGGGTAATTAATTTTTCTCTGCATTCTTTGTGAATGGCACATTATGAATGGATGTGCTATACTATTCATGAGCAAAAAATGTAGATAAAAAACCGAAGATTCTAGGATTTGTATTTTTTGGTGTATATAACGAGTGTTGTGCGTATACTTCTAGGGTGCGGTATTTAGGTATATATCTACTCTTCCCTCTAAAAAATGTATATCCTGACTCTTGACTATTCTGCTGTCTTGCAAGGAGGAACTTAATTCTATGAGCCTGCTCCTGTACATGGCTTCAATTGTTTTCATTCTCCTGCTTCCTGCTACCCTCTTTAAAAAATCAGGTATACTCCACTTAACAGTGGAACAAGCCGACATAACAAAAAGTTAATAGTATTCCCATCTGTGCCAATAAGCCCATAACTAAATATAGCTGCTTGCGTGATACACCTGAAGCATTTTACGGATCTTCCTTCAAACTATGGGGTGTTTTGGATCAGGACTACTGAACTGACCTAAATACCAAAACTCTACAGAAATATCCCTGGTCTAATATCCGAGATCCAATTGCAGCCGTAATCGACCGAGCCAACAAAACTATTGCCATAGCCGCATGGATTTGTTTCCATCGTTAATATAGTCCACATTGGGATGTGAATTACTGGAATCTTCATGACCTACTGTCTCATTTGGAGCATGATACATGCTCTTTTCTATGGAAAGCATGATACATACTTATGAAGTAGCAATGCCGGTTATCAAGTAACCATGTTGGATGACACCTCATGCATGTAGGTGTCGTTTAAATTAGCTACTAATTTATGCATGCATTTTTATTTTCTTATTCTCTTGTCGTTTGTCTCCTGCCAAGTTTACAAAGCATATTAAAGTAAGATCTATGTGGAAAAAAACATGGAAAATATTAGCAGGAATATATGAAGCCAAAAATATAAATGCTAGTTAATCTTGAATTGGCTGGTGAAACCAAATGCATTCATAAATGCGGCTATTGAAAATGAAGGATAAAATATGTGATTAACACCTAAAAACTAGCTGCCATAGATTGAAATGATGCTTAGCTATATAGGGTTCAATTACCTCAAGACAGCTCAACAAAAGTTAAGGATGATTATCAATGGTACAAATGTCATTAACACTTTTTAAGAAAAAATAATTAACATTTTTTAGCGGAAATGTAACTAACACTTGCACATGAAGCTGCCTGAGCTACTATTTAGTGGGCCGAAGAGATAGATATGTGATGGGCCCAGAGTGTTCTAGAAAAGGCCTAAGACCAGAGAGATAAGCTTTGAATGAGTTAACTACTCAATGCATGCTCACTATTTTGTGCACTACAGAAACACAAGTTCCTTACAAGTGCCAGTTGCCAGAATATGCTCAGAAGAGACAGAAAGGATTTACCATTGTATGAAGTCATTCAGAGTGGTCCACTTCACCCACCAATGTTCAGGTCAACAGTCACCATAGATGGCTGAACTTTTAAAAGTACGCAAGACTGTAGCACAAAAAAATAAGCAGAATCGGCTGCTGCGGCATTTTGTAAATTAAAGTTGAACATTACTAACAATTTTGTTGAACTTTTTCGAAAAATTTCACAAACATTTTTTAAAAGTGTAACATTTTTTAAGTGTTATGAACATTTAAAATTACACAAAGATTTTCTTCAAATGTTTCTAGCATTTTAGAAAACAATTGCACGGAGGAACATTTAGGTGTTGTGAACATATTTTAATAGTTACGACTTTTTATATGTCCTGAACATTCTTGAAAAATTATGCTAACACTTGTTTTACATTTTGTGAACATTTGTAAAAATGTATGAATTTTAATATGGAATGTTACCATATCTTATTTACTGTCATGATTTTTGTTGCAAATGCTGAAGTGTCATGAACACTTTATGAAAAAACTGGGAACACTTTCTCTTGCTAAAATTTTCACACGTTTTTAAAAATGTTCATGATATGTAAACAAAATGTTGGCATAATTTTTTCAAAAATGTGCATGACATATAAAAAGTGTTTGTAACTATTACAAATATGTTCACAACACAAAAATGTCCTTCCGTGCAATTGTTTTCTAAATTTTCATAACATATGAAAAAAGTCTTTGTGTAATTTTAAATGTTCATAACACTTAAAAATGTTCCCACATTTTTAAAAAATGTTCATGACACTTTTAGAAAAAGTTCAACAAAATTGTAAATAATGTTCACCTTCTATTTACAAAATACTGCAGCAGCCAATTCTGCCTTCCTTTTTTGTGCTACAATCTTGCGGACTTTCAAATGTTCAACCATCTTTGGTGACTGTTTATTTGAACATTGGCGGGTGAAGTGGACCACTCTGAATGGTGTCATACAATGGTAAATCTTTTTGTCTCTTCTGAGCATATTCTTGCAACTGACACTTGTAAGGAACTTGTGTTTTTGCAGTGCACAAAATAGCGAGTACGACAAATATAGAAGAAACAGGTGTGAAAGGACATCATGAACCCTTTTAGTGTCAAGAATAAGAAGCTTCACAATAGCATGAGAGATGAAAAAATCAAGCCAATTTTAGCGACGAGGAACATTAATTTAAATAAACACATAGGTAGTAAAGTCCAACCAGTATAATAGAAAGAGCAATTTCCAAGAAATTGTCCGTTTCCAAGAAATTACATGTCGATTAAAAATAAAGTATCAATAGATAGTGCAATTGTCCTATTTTTTCCTCCAATTATGGGAAAGTTCTACAAGATCTTCTCCGGTTTTTGCTTTCCTCTTGTGTGTTCCTTGTGATTTTTCTGTTCTTCTACGGGTGCGTGGCCTGCTATGTCTCGCTTTTAGTGTCATAGTAGCTCGCCTCGCCTGAAGTGAGTACTACAGTCGGTTAGCAAAATAGTTCTTTCTCCCATATGTTTTGTTTTTCATTTTCTGTCCTTTACAGTGTTTTGTCTTACTTCTGTTTATATTTAAAATATATGCATATATGCAAAATTTTACATACTTATTTTTGGAGCCTCCTCTAGTTCTTCTAATTCTAGTTCTAGTTGATCCTAGTTGTCAACTAAATGAATGAACAAGCCGTCTGGCGGTTGGGGAGTTTTAATGGCATGTGTTGTTTTGAAGTACGAAAATACAACAAGGCATGTGATTCTTCCCAACGCGTTATGCTGCCGAAATTTCTAGTGAAAATTCCCCCGACTTGTCAAAATTTTGGCCTTGTTTTAAGAAAACGAAAAGTTTAAGGTGTTAGCTGCAAAATGTTAGGGTCTTGTTTGTCAGAACGCGAAAAGTTTAGGGCGTCAGCTGCAAAATGTTAGGATCTTCTTGGTAAGAAAACGAAAAGTTTAGGGCGTCAGCTGCAAAATGTTAGGGTCTTGGTTGCAAGGTTTTTTTCTTTTGTTTTGCATGTTTTTTTTCAGATAGAATGCTCACACATTTAACAAAAAATCATGATGTATTTTAAAAATCTACAATGTGTTTTTAAAGCATATTCACTGTGTATTAACAAATATTCAATTTCATTTCACAAATATTCAATGTATTTAAAAATCAATGTGTATCTAAAAATTGTTTTATATGTATTAGAAAAGTTCAACATTGGTTTATAAAATTTCAACGTGCATTTAAAAATGAAAACTAAGAATAAAGAAATGAGAAATAAAAATAAAAAAGAAAACAAGAAAAGAGAAAAGGAGAAAAAAACAATATGCCTAAGCTACCATCTTCGTCCCGACGGGGGAACTCTGGCTGAGGTGGCGGCAGAGCTATAAGAAATTGTTGTGTCTCCATCTCCATCCTGGCGTCGAACCCGAGCGGTTGAGGAATCTCCATCTGCATCTGCTCCATATCCATCCTGGGCATCTGGTAAACCAATGTTGGGTTCGGCGCGCTAAAAGTGCTATAGTGGTGCACTAAAACTATTTTAGCGTGCAAAACTTTTATGTGCCTATTGAAGATGCTCTAACATTGCAATTTGTTAGAAAATAAGACACGGTAACAGTGAAGACCAGTGTGAACCAAACTGTGGTTTAGATGGCTAGGTGGACAGTGGTATCCCCAGCCCACCAGGTTCAAGTCCTGGTGCTCGCACATGAAGTTGTCTCAAGCATCGTTTAATTCATTGTCAACCTTTTAGTTATATGCATCATGCATGCAGGTGATGATCCATCTCTCCTAATGTGTGATGCATATGCAATCTTGATGTTTTCTTCGCTTTAATGTAGGTGTGGTTTAAAAATGATAAATTAAAGACGAAAATATACAAAACATACGTAACATGGAAACTAAGTCTCCGGATGTAGGTGTGGCGTCTGTTGGTTTCGCTCGAAGCGAGATATAGACGTCCCCGGTGCTATGCATGTACCCTAGTTTAGGTGAGCACATTACAATTTCTTTCCTAAATTTTCCTCCGGGTATCCGGAAGTTCTTCAAGATATTCTCCAATTTTTGCTTTCTTCAAATGTTTTCTTTGTGAATTTTACTAGTTTTCTTTTGGTTTTTGTTTTTTATTTTTCCTCAATTTCCTTTTATTTTCAATTTTCTGATTTTCTAAAAAACTGTGAAGAGTTTACAAATTCCAGAATATTTTGAAATTTGTGATATTTTTTATATTCGAAAATATTTTCTGTAAACCAAAAACATTTTTAATATGAAAAATTTTATAATTCTTTGAGAACATTGTTTCCAAATTCATTAACACATACATTTTTTAAATAAATGAATATTTTTTAAGATCTAGCTGGAAAAACACAGACAGTCTATCAACGAAAGGGTAGTCAGCTGTGAATGAAAGGTAAATGGGCCAGCGGAAAAGCGCCCAGTAACCAGCCCTAGAGTGATGTGGTATGCATTTGCTTGCTATTCCACTTGCATTGCATGGAATTGGAGGTCTTCTACGGGTGCGTGGCTATGTCTCGCTTTTAGTGTTATAGTAGCTCACCTCGCCTAAAGCGAGTACTACAGTGGATCGGCATATGTCTTTTTTCATTTTTTGTCCTTCATAGTATTTTGTCTTACTTTTGTTTATATTTCAAATATATACATATATTCAAAAGGTTACATACTTATTTTTTGTAAAGGTTCACCGTGCATTAAAACTATTCACGAGACTAAACCTTAGTTTGTGTTATTGTAAACAAATGTCCAAATTTCTATGTTCATGAAATTTAAAAAATAATAGTCGACAATTTAAATAGAATTCTAACACATTTGACAAAAAGATCATGATGCATTTTAAAAATCTTCAATGTGTGCTTAAAACATATTCACCGTGTAAAAATGGTCAATGTCATTTCACAATTATTCATTGTATTTATAAAATCAATGTGTATCTAAAAATCAGCGCACGGCTCGATCTCCTCTGAAAGCAATAATCCATGACTTTCAAATAGCAAGTCAATCTTATGATACAACTTGTAGAAATTCAAGGCGCATATCGACCCTCCGAAAATGAAATCACCAAACATTGCCTTCATCCTCGGGGAATGACTATGCGGACGCTCCTCCCCATGATGTTGCCATGTTGTACACCGATGTCCAATAGTCGTAATTGCTAGATCCTTGGATGATCGCTATGCACCCTGAATCTCTAAAGGCTCAACATGTGCAAAAACCCATGGACACGCTTCACACCTCACTTTAGTAAGGCGGTTAACGTTGTCACAGAATGGGTCCCAAATGTGGTGAAGCTCTCAAGTCGGGGCTTCACAACTGTATCCATCACCATCACCACCTACTAAGCTTGCAAAGGCATGGACCTATGTGGCATGACGCTTCAAGGCGTAAGCACTCCGGTCAAACCATAGCCCTCAACATCACCGACTTGGCACGTAGGCTAAACTATGGAAACACTTCATGCCGCGCTCTAGTGAAGCCAGTTAACATTGCTAGTAAGCAGGCCACACTTTGTGGCAAAGTTCTTGATTAATTAGTGCTTCACAATGTCCATTGTCCAAACCAGCTTGCCATCCATCGATGAAGACAAATAACAAGCTTGTCGGAGAAGAAGAGATTCCATAGAGTTGCCCCAGAGGTGAAAGAAGGAAGGAAGGAAGGAAGAATAAGAATGTGACACACAGGGTGGGGTGCGTGGTGTGTTAAGGTGTGAGCTGTGAGTACCGTTTAGAGGGTTGGATCGAGATCTAACGGCTAGAAAGCCGACTTTGATTTAAAATATTTTGGGTGGTTGTGCTATAAACTCTGGCCTAGTTGGGAATCTCATTTTAGTCATTGTCTTTTTGTTTTGCCATTTTGCAATCATTCATACTCACAAGTCACACCATACAATATGTGAAATTAATTCAATCGTACGCAATCGAACTGTCGATTTCTTTGCATCCATCACAATCAACAATGCTTACCATACATATTAGTATGTCGTGACATGACAAAATCCAGAGCATGTACACAAAATTTGGACACAAGATTGGCAGGACATCAAGTTGCTAGGACAGACAAATACATTTGTACAAACATCAATCTTGACCATGGAATAGAAGCATTCATAATTGAGGACGTACATACATACACCAAGATAAGAGAAAGATGATCGAGATTATTCCTGACTGACACTGTTTACCGCTGAATTTCTCAAAGATACGAGAGAGGGAGAGAGAATGAAACTAAGCAGGCTTACTGATGATGATGACACGACGACGTACACTTGCTCGAATTTTTGAAGCGATTTCAATCTCTCATGGCATGGCGATGACGGATGGATGAGATTGGGACTGAGATTTTCAGTAGTCGGCGGTTGGGAGCTGCTCGTGGGGGCGCTGGCCGATGAAGCAGATGTCGTAGACGAGGGCGGCGATGGCGGCGCCGGCGAAGGGGCCGAGCCAGTACACCCAGTGGTTCTCCCAGACGCCGGTGACGACGGCGGGGCCGAAGGAGACGGCGGGGTTCATGGAGGCGCCGTCGAAGGCGCCGCCGGCGAGGATGTTGGCGCCGACGATGAAGCCGATGGCGATGGGCGCGATGACCCCGAGGTCGCCGCGCTTGGGGTCGACCGCGGTAGCGTACACGGTGTAGACGAGGCCGAAGGTCATGACGATCTCGAAGACCACCGCGTTCCAGACGCCGACGCCGGCGGAGAGCGAGAAGGCGCCCACGGCCTCGCCGCCGGTGGCGATCTTGAGCAGGAGGCAGGCCACGACGGAGCCGAGCAGCTGCGCCACCCAGTACACCACGGCCTTGAGCAGGCTGATGTTGCCGCCCACGAAGGCGCCGAATGTGACGGCCGGGTTCACGTGCCCGCCCGAGATGTTGGCGCCCACGGAGACGGCCACGAAGAGCGCGAAAGCATGCGCCAGCGCCGCCGCAATCAGCCCCGCCGGCGTCGTCGGTCCGCCGTCAGTCAGCTTGCCTGCCAGGCACAACCGGCGATCAGTACGGCGTGATCGATTGATGACATGATGACCGGTCGATGCAGCAGGAAAGGAAGAGAGAAATGGGGGTAGGACTTACCGAAGGCCATGCCGGAGCCTGAGCCGGCGAAGACGAAGATGAGCATGGAGATGAACTCGGCGACGCCGGCGCGGAAGGTGTCCGGGTGGGACAGCTCCCCCGGGGCGCCGATGGCGATCCTGCTCACCGGCATTTTCGACGGGCACTCTTTTTCTCTGGATGGATGGATCGGCTCGTGTGCTGTGTAGCTAGCTAGTGGTGAATTGTGTGGTGTGGTGATGGTGTGTCGATCATGCAGTGTTGGTTATATATAGCCCGGGAATGGATGTGAGGCCGGCCGGGCAACTTGCTACGGCCGGTCACGACACGACCGCTTCAACACAGCCATCGCCTGCCATCGCCATTGGGATTGGGATTGGGATTGGGATCAGACTGCACACACCCCTGACCATTCTTTTTTCTTCTGCGCCATCCATAGGGTATTTAATTCTATCACGAACAAAAAGGGCAATGCTGAGCTAGCTACATCGATCACGGGCTTGGTTTCTTTTCGGCAGCAAATAATTTGAGAAATATGGCTATGTCAGCAGGGGCAAATTTTGGTTTGGCAAAAATAGTTTCACTTTGTTAGCTAAAAGAACCACAACACTATGACCAATGCAACTATTGTTGGTCATATATCTAAATTGTTTTGGAAAAAATATGCAAACAACACTTTGTTTATCGAAACTATTTCTGGCGAAATTTACTAGAGGACAGTTTCCATTAAAGCATAATTAATCATATATGATTAACAATACCATGACACTCCGGTGAGCGAGATTGTTGTTCCTCATAAATATATGTCATGAACAAAAATTATCAACATTGTTTGTGCATACCTAAAATACAGTTGAATCCTACTATACCTAGCCATGGGCAGCCCGGCCCGGATGGCCCGACCCGACCCGGCCCGAAAATCCCAGGCGGGGCTGAGCCTGAGCATGCCATTGGGTCGGGCTCGGGGCTGAAAATCGAGCCCGATGGGCAGATCGGGCCGGGCTCGAGCTTGCGCAAAACAGGATTTTAGCCGTAACCGGGTTGGGCCGACTGGGCCATGTCGAGCTTTTTGGGGCTTGGGCCCGATTTAGTAGGCCCGACCGCCGGGTCGTGTCGGGCTGGGCTCGGGCCTGGGTATTCAGCACCGGGCTTTTTTGGCCCGGCCAGGCCCGAGGTATGCCCAGGTATAAATCCTACTAATGTGACCAGAGGAGCTTCAAGTTGAAGCTGGATAATCTATGTTGGAAGCAGCGGTCTTCTGCGCCGGCTTATACTGACCGACGCGAGGGCCCGAACCACATGGCCACGTTCCATGCCATCGTTGTTGTCTGCAGCAGCGAGGAGAGGGACGGGGAGATGGGGGAGGTAGGCGGCGGGGTGACGGAGGCGCATGTGTCATTCGCGGCGAAGGCACTTTTCACTAAAGCGCAACTAATTAGATATGGTTAAAAGAACCACAACACTATGGCCAGTGAAGCTATTGTCTGTCATATATCTAAATTGTTTAGGACAAAGGGTGCAAAAAGAAAACACCTCGGATAAGTAAAAGGTGCAACCTGCACTTTTTTCACTAAATTGGGGTTGTGCTTTCCACTAAATATGGCTAACAAAACCGCAAAGGTACGGCCAGCTGGCTTGTTGTTGGTCATACACACATCACGAACAAAAATCGTGGGCATCTTGAACTCAATTGTGCGTACCTAATCCCGTCCCGTTGCATACGGATGAGCATAGATTATAAGCAAAAAGGTAGGAATGATTGGAGATGGACGCCACACAACTAATCCAAGAACATCATGTACGCACGCCAGATAGTAAACTAGTAGAGCATGGAGCTAGTGGTAGCTCTCGTCTTTGAGCTAGAGATAAACGGCCGGACATGGACGTTTCGGCTGCTCCGGCCACCCCAGCCGCGGGCGGGCCCAGCTGTGGATCAAGGGCGGGCCTCCCGGCCAGTGGGAGCCCGCCGCGTGGAGAAACCATTGGCGGAGGGGCGTGGTGCGGCGCCGCCCAGTGACGTCGCCGTGCGCGCATGGCCGCTCCCGGCCGGTCCGGCGGTCTCCACCTTTTAAATTCCCTTTCGTGTACTGACAAGAGAGAAGAGAGACCGCGATCGATGTGGAGTGGTTGCATTGCGCTGCATGCTCCGGCGGCATAGATTAAGATATGAGTATATGGTAGATAGATTCTTCTCTTGTCTTGTATCTTATGATAAGCTGTGTGGTGTGGTGTGGTGCCGCCGAAATTAAGTAGCGAAAGACGGTGCTAGATTAGTGGCGACGGCGACCTTGGCCGGAATAGATTAGTTAGTGGCGACGGACGGCGACGTCGGCCGGAATCTTTCCCGTGATTAGTGGATGGAACGTACGCGTCCGCGTCTCCCTGTCGTCGGCTGTGCTAGGAACAATTATTGGGTGGACGACGATGCAAATGTGCGTGTGAGCCAGGAGAGAAAGGAGGTGGAGAGCGACTCCTAATTTTGCTCTGGAATCATCACGATGTGTTTGTCCGCTTCACTACGTGATGGGTGTATGCGCCGCGCGAAGACAGGACCAGGGCCAAACCGAGCTGTTCATCTGCTTGCATATGCTTCTCGAATGCTCTATCACACGTCCAGCTAACGGCGAATCTTGTTGAGGGAAACAAGATTTGAGAGGAGCCGCTCTATCACACCTCTCAAATCTAATACAACCACTCCTCTCGATCGTGACGCTAGTATGGGCAGAACCACAACCAGAAAAACAGAATAGTGGACCTTTTTTCTTCTCATTCTTCTTCTTCTACAGCGAGGGACATGATTTTCTTCTTTTTCATATACTCCGTACTCCATCTATCCCGAATTTTGCGACAAGTAATTCAGGACGGAGGGAGTAATTTACCGAGACCGACAAGGTTTAGGTGTATAGCACCTACCACTGAATAAGGTTAATTCGCCTCGGTCTATCCACAAATCAGTATTATCCTCTCTTTTTTGAGTTGTAACATCCTCTTTTTTGTTAGACACACAAACAGCTGCTTTGCATGGTTAAAAAAAAGTGTGTTTAAGACCTTGTGCTACTCTGCCTGGTTTGAGCTTTCTTTTTGTTTTCTTTTTTGCGGGAGAACTTGCGATCTATTCATCTTCAATAATGGTAGTACACGAACACTTGAAATAATAAAAATTACATCCACATCCGTAGACCACCTGAAGACTACTACAAGCACCGAAGCGAGCTTTTTTCTGTTATATTTTTTTGTATTTTGGTTTGAGCTTTATTAATTTAAAGTAGGGTGCAACTTAGGTCTGTGTCTAAAAAAAAGAGTACTGACCATCTAAAATATGTATATTTTTTCTCTCCCAAGAGATGAAAAATGAACTTCCTTCTGCATGAAAAATGGAATATGTCTCTCTCTTTCTCTTCTGTTAGTTTCTTTTATTTTTTGGGACCTGATTGAATCAGTATCATGTATTCAGGTTGATGTTCTAGGCTTCTAGCCCACTTTGAGACACCGAGTAGAAAGAGCGGCCACTTGCATGCCCACTTAGGTAGGAACAAAAGCCACTTGGTCCAGCTGTCTTAATTTGTTCCTTTTATGGGTTGGGCCTAGTGACAAGGACCTTCTATTTTCCTGGCCAGCCGACCCACTTCCTTTGTTGGAAACTCAGCCCATGATCCATGACTCAACGTACTCCCTCACCTCGTTTTTTAGAAGCTTTATTTTTATAGGCAAATCTCTAAGTATTGGTTAACTTCACTAGATTATCCCACTTCATGTGCTTAGGGAAAAGTAACATCCTTAATTCGGGTGCGCCTATGGCCCCCCCTTATAGCGAGATATAAGGTAGCATGAACGCGACGCCACATGGGCCGGCCCAGGTGTGCGGGAGGCCACATGCAACAAGCAATATCCTGCTTTTTTCTTGGTTTTTTTACTTCATTGTTTTCATTTTTTCTATTTTTCACTCTTGTTTATACTTTCAAATATTCTGAATATTCTGAATATATATATAGGGTCGCGCTATTCGTCACCCTGGGTGAGGAATAGTTATTCTTCACCCCTCTCTATTATAACATCAATGCACTGTAATTTTACGTTTCTTAAATTTTATCTTATTTCAGACGTAAAAAGAGAATGTAAGAAAATATATAATTGCCGTAAAAAATATTTTATGTTACGTAAATTACAAATGTAAAAACATAGTGTAAAAAGTACATAAAATGTAATTTTTCTGGTCTTCTGACTTTTTTTTATGACAATTTTTACGCAGTGAATCAATATGGCTGTAACTATTTGTATTTGAAACATAATTTATTTGTGAAATGATTGTAATATTACCTCGGGTGAAGAATAACTTATTCTGCACCCCGGGTGATGATATATATATATATATATATATATATATATATATATATATATATATATATATATAGGCACGCTAAACTAAGCCTGAGCGCACAACTACTTATTCTACGCTTCGGCCGAAGACCACGCCCAGTGCCTTGAATGAACTTACGAGCCTCCCGCTTGACCGTAAAACATTAGTAAGATGTAGTAAAGGAAGTTAACTGCTTTACTATACCTTGTCCATTTTTCCAAAGGAGATGCATTACGAGCACATAATTCTGCATGGAAAAATATGACATTTGTAGACCAATGAAGTATTGGTGGTAACAACAACAACAACAAGTTTTATTACGTAAAGTAGTTCATTTACCACCTAGCAAAACTAAAACGTCAAGCAATCTATTACTACAAGTATGCAACATTTACTAGAAACTCTACTTTATATTACCACCATCGAGTCTTAGTTCAACTTTTTTTTACAAAAGAGTCTAACTTCATTTTCTAAATGATTACTATTTCTATGACCTAAAATAACAAGTATGGTCGGTTCAACCAGACGATGGACTATATGTTTTACTAAAAAAATAAGAAAAGCTTACGGTTAAAATAAAGAAGCATTATGCCAGTTAACTACATGATTTACTAGAGAATAGGAATGATTACGACTAGAAATATAAGCCTAAGTTTTTACATGGGAGAAAAAACTCATGTCGATCGAAGCCTTCACGATGTAATTTTACTATAGATGCACCAACTTTACCATTAAACAATTGTTGTTATGTTGCTGATCTGATCATCAGAGTAGTAGTAAAGAGCCATACGTGGTTACCACACCATATGCACTTGTTACGGCTATACAAGCACATCAAATGCCTCATTTTTACTAGGAAGTCCCATCTCGTTTACCATCACTTTCCTTCCCGGTCATTAGTAGTAGTAACTAGCCGTACCTGATTACTGCATTTATCACGGACATTTACTAGCAGGTGGGACGAGTGGCAGTTTGATTAGGCTTGTGTCGTGCTGCGCGCTGGTTTGCTTCGGTCCATTGCGTGGGCGTCGTTCCAGCGGAGCCTAGAATAGCTAATTATGCGCTCGGGCTTAGAATAGCGCCACCGTATATATATATATATATATATATATATATATATATATATATATATATATATATATATATATATATATATATATATATATATGTTACATAAAACATTTGAAAAATGTTAAATGTGCATAGAAAAAATGCTTCTCATGTATACAAAAAAGGTATATAAAAAATATACAATGTCAATAAAAAAAGTTGACCATGTATTTATAAAATATTAATCAAGCATTTCACAATTATTGATCAAGAATTTGAAAAAATTAAATGTGTATAGAAAAAAAATCTTATTTATACAGAAAATGTACACAAAAAAGATGTAATGTCTATGAAAAACAATTACCATGCAATTATAAAATGTTTCGAACATTTGAAAATGTTAATCAAGTATTTGAAAAATGTGAAATATGTATAAAACATACAATGTGTATAAAAAAATTGACCATGTATTTGAAAAATGTTAAACATGTATATAAATATATCCATGTTGTTATACAAAATAATGTACAATATGTATGGAAAAAGTAATCTCATAAAAATATAAGTTTTCAAAAAAGCTAATCATGTATTTAGAAAATGATAAACATGTAAATAAAATGTGACTGATGTATACATAAAATCTACAAGTTTATGAAAATCTAGATATCAAATATAAGTGATGAAAAATGAAAATCGTGTACTTGGAAAATGTTAAACATGTATAAAAACATGTTGCTGATGTATACCAAAAATGTAGAAATGTGTATAAGAAATAAGACATCAAAATCATATGATTGAAAACAATATTAATCATGTATTTTAAAAATATCCATACAGTTGAAAGAAATTATATTACCAAAGAAAAAAATGTTCAACATGTATTTGAAAGAATGTTGACCATGTATTCGAATAAGTGTTTATAACATGTTTTTTAACAAAAAAATATGCATCATTTATTTGAGAAATGTACAATGCATATCGAAAAATGTTTCATGTGTACAATTAAATGTACACTTACACTGCAAATAACTAGACATGTGTTCAAGAAAACGAAAAAAAGATGAAAACTGGTAAAGAAACATAGGAAAAAAATGATAAAAGAACCTAACAAAACCAAACTGTAACGAAGAAAGAAGCAAAACCGGGGCAGAAACAAAAGAAAACCAAAGAGAAAAACCCGTAGAAAACAAAGAAAAGAAGAAAAAACTGAAAGATGAAGAAAATGAAAAACCATGAAAACTGGGAAAGAAATAAAAAAAGGCAAAGTAAAAAAGAAAAAAAAGAAAAAAGAAACAAATCATCGAAAAATCGTAGAAGAAACAAGAGAAAACCGAAGTAAAAAGGAAAAAAATCTCCACTACTATTAAATGTGCGAGTTGAGGCAGAAACATTAGATCTCGGCCACATATCTACCATTCATCAATGGACTGGATTTCTCCAATGTTGTATCACATCAAATTCACATATTTACTATTTATTTCTAATCATCTCCAAACCACCTTAATTAGGAATTGTTGCACCTTAATTATGCCATCACTAGAAAAAAAAATCATCACATCATATATTATGTACCTACATTATCTCCATCTCCACTACTAACAAAAGCGCGAGTTTAGTGAATGCAACAAATCCTGATCACGAAACAAAAGCACCAAGATCTTCCAGATGATGTATCCCAACGATCACTTGGGGTTTGCTTTCACGAGAGAGGCACGGATTTGCTTTCATGAGAGGTGCACTTTTGTTTCCACGGTCGTGCCTCTCGGATACAAAAAAAAAAACACTTTTTTTGCTTCCGCAAGAGGCACACCCATGCCTCTCGGAGACGAAAAAAACACTTTTTCTCTTCTTCTTTTTTACTTTTGTGAGAGGCACGGTTTTGCTTCCGCGAGAGGCACGGCTGTGACTCTCGGAAACGAAAAAAAACACGTTTTCTCTTTCTTTTTTTCTTCCATGAGATGCACGGATTTGCTCCACGTGAGGCACGGCCGTGCCTCTCGGAAACGGAAAAAACGCATTTTCTCTTCTTTTTTTCCTTCCGTGAGAGGCATGATTTTGCTTTCGTGAGAGGCACGGCCATGCCTCTCGGAACAGAAAAAAAATATGTTTTCTATTTTTCCTTCCACGAGAGGCACAGCCATGCCTCTCGAAAATGGCTTTCCGAAAGGGAAAAAACGTGCTCCCAGTTTGGTTTTGTCGTCTGGTTTATTTCATGAAAAAAATGGTTCGTGAAAACCTATCAACATGGGATCTAGTTTTGAAGATCTCGGTGCAAGCAATTCAACGGTGAAAACGGTTTGAGATTTGGATGCATGGTCTAAGAGATAAAACATTTTGAATACACAGATGTACGAGAAAAGAGAAAACTCCCAGGTTGCAACAAGTGGCGCATATGTTGTGCACATTTGTCGCAACGTGGGGAGATGGGACTGATCTTTGGAAGGAGTACTTCTCGATTAATGATTTCAGAAGTATTGGCATTCACACAGAATGGAAGGCCATCGATGCCCCACCATCCCCGGCACCGAGTTTCTGGGCGTTTAACCGAGCGTGCAAATGGAGCCACGGCAAACGCCACAAACCTATTCGTAAATGCAGCAAAGAATGATACCTAAGTGATGATGGAGGTGGCAGAGAGGCGGTGGGAGACTAGATGGTGCACTTTAGCAAAGGTGCTGGCGAAAAGGAGGTGCCAAGTTTGTAAGGCGATAAGGTGAATGACTATTTCACTGACGATACAGACAGCGAAGAAGAGGGGGAGCAGCGGGCTCGTGAGCTTGCCCGGCAAGCCCTCCATGAACTCCCACACGGACAGCCTTAGGGCTTTGCACTCGCACACCTGAAATTTTTGAAGGGATGAGCTCATCAGCATCGGCTGGAAAAGGAATAGTCACACTGAATGCAGCAACGAAGCGCAACCATTGCAGCAACAAGATGGCACGAAATGATTGCCTCACAGAAGGGGAACTTTCTAGCTAGATCCATGGCGGCAACATCACATGGAATCTAGATCCGACTGAAATCAGTAGCAGACGAGATGGATCTAAGTGGAACCTGGCCTAAGGTTCTTCATCAACAACACCTTAACTTTGTTAGTTAGAAGAACCACAACATTACGCCCAGTGTGACTATTGTTGGTCATATATCTAAACTGTTTTCGGGGGAAAATATGCAAAAAAACATTTTGGCTAAGAAAACAAATGCAACTTACACTTTTTCAATTAATTGGAGTTGCATTTTCCACTAAAGCGCAATTAACATATATGATTAACAAAACAATGACACTACAGCCATCGCTGTTGGTCATATAAATACATCATGAAAAAAGAATGTTAGCATCATTTGTGCGTGCATATAATCCAGCCAAATCCTACATATGTGATGCGAGGATGTTAAGTTGAAGGTCAGCAATCTGTGCCAGAAGCACCATTGGCCGGTGAGCGTACACCGATTGGTGCCCCGGCCTGGACAACACGACCACGTTCCATGCCACTGTTGCCGTCTACGACGTTGAGGAGAGGGGCATGGAGATGGGAGAGGTAGGCGGCCAGGTGAGGACGCCGCCCCAACTATTGGTAGGGCCATGCATGATAGGCGGGCATCCCGGCCAATGGAAGCCCGCCACATGGAGGAACCACTGGCGGAGGACCGTGCTGCTACGCCACCCAGTGATGTCACAATGGCCGCTTCCAGTTCGGCGGTCTTCACCTTTTACAGTCGTTATTTACACATTTTGATAGAAAAATATGAATGAATTTTGCACATTTAGGAAAAATAATTCATTTAACTAAATTAAAATAGTGTTACATGCAAAATTTTATAATTATATGGCAATAAAAAATTAAACATTTTCCTAAAAATATATGAATATTTTTTGAATACATGATAACTATTTTTAAAATATATGATGAACATTTTATAAGTACACTCTGAACCATTTTAATTCATAATCCATATTTTGCGGAAACTATGAATATTTTTCAAATATGATAAATATCTTTAATAAAACATGATAGCCGTTTTTAATACATGACTAAAATCTATAGAAAACATTGTAAACATTTTCAATACATGATGAACTTTTTTTAGTACATGATATACATATTTTCATGCGGGGTGAACACTTTTTAAATATATCATAATATTATTTAGTACATAATGAAATTTTTTAATACATGATAAAAAAAATAGTACAAGAACAAATTTAATAAATATTTGAGAAACATTTTTATTAGATCATAAATATTTGTTAATAACTGGTGAATATAGTTTCCACATAAATGTGCCTTCAATAAGGGCCAATATTTTTACAATAGAATTATTTAGTTCTACACGATACACTTTGTTAAGTACAACGTCGAACGTTTTTTAAGTAGACAACAGACATTTTTCCAATACACGATGAACATTTCTAATCACATAATGTATATTTCTAATATGCCTAACTATTTTCTTACAATATACATTATTATGTAAAACATGGCAATAAAAATAAGACATGATGAACAAAGTTTAAGTACATCATAAATATATTTCATATGTCGTAAAAAAATTTAATCACGAAAAACATTATTTTTAAACACGTGATAAAAAAGAACCGAAGAAAAGACAAAAACATCAACGATAAAAACGAGAAAAGAGAAATATAATAAAAAATAAAGAAAAAGAAGATGAACAATAGCAAGAAAATGGAAAATGAAATAGAAGCGTTAAAAGGAATGAACAAGCAAAACCAGTGATTGAAAGTACAACAGAGAATAAAATGGATGAAAACAAACTCCAGAAGTAATCCGCACAAAAAACACGCGGAAACACGCTACCCGAAGAAACAGGGTAAAACCCGCTAGAAAGCCAAAGTAACCAAAGAACCCAATATTATAAATATCACTGGTTTTCACCGTTTCCTCGGGGTAGAAATCATGTGCTTCCACAAATCAGGTGATCTCTAACTTAAAAAAAAATACATTTAAATATTTCAAAAAACTACAAAACAAAATGTGAGTATTCACAGATGTGTCTACAATCTGTCGAAACTTAAAATCAAATTGAAAATGCACACAGTGAAGCAAAAAAGAAAAATCTGAATGTGAATAGTGTCAAATTGTTTTTCTTTTTATACTATTCATGTTGATTTATCTTATTTTTTCTCAATGTATATTTTGATTGGTGGGGCGATTCATCCTCAGCGGGCTCCCCCCAGAGGGCTAAATCTGGCACAAACTTCACTATATTAGCGCAATTATGCTCACGGTAAGTAACTGCCTTATGCAGTGGAATCCTATTTGCCCTTAAAGTGCCCAAGTTAATTAATACAAGTTCCTACTACTATTTGGCGCAAGAACAAACAACTACTACTTGGCGCACATCCCCGCCCTTTGTACGTTTTGAATGGCCCGGCTCACCATCTCAAGCACGAGCAGGAGACCCTCGATTTTGGGAAGCTTCTTCCCAGGCCGTTTTGGGGAACTTCCAGTGGTTTTTTTATTTATTTATTGGTGACGGTTTCTTTTTATTTTTCCCTTTCCTATCTTTCTTTTTTTCAATGCGTACACTTTTTCAAATTTATGAACTTCTTTTCATGAAATTTTTCTCAAATTTGCGAACTTTTGAATTTTTTGTGAACATTTTTCCATAAATCCATGAACCTTTTTTCCTCAAATACATGAATATTGTCAAACTCGCAAACAATATTGTCAAATTTGTCATTTTTTCATTAGAATCCTGAACTGTTTTTCAAATCCATGAAATAGGTTAACTTTTTTCAAATTCGTGATTTTTCACAAAAAAATTTCTCAAACTCATGATTTGTTTTTCATGCTTGTGACTTTTTGTCTTATGCGTGAACTTTTGTAAAATGTATAATGCGCCAATTAGGAGCTCTTGGCACCAGGCGCCTAGTACCACCCTCACTAGATCCTAAGTGTTGATGCTGGCCCATGTTATCGCTCCTGCATCAGTTATGAAAACCTTCTAGAGGTTCCCTCTGTTTTCTTGACTAGGTTTTCTCTGGTTTTTGTTTTCAACTTTTTTGTTCAGTTTTGCTGGTTTTATACCTTTCTATATTTCTATTTCATTTTTAGAAAAAAAATTCATATTTTTCAAAATTCTTGAAGTTTTCAAAATTCAATTTTTTTTCCAAAATTCGTGAACTTCTTTAAAAGTTAGTTTACAAATATTTTTAAATCCTCAACCATTTTCAAATTCATGAATGCTTTTTAGATCCATGAATATTTTTCAAATGTGTGAACTTCGTCTGAGTTCACGATTTTGTCCAGACTTCAAGAAAACAGGTTTGCTATCAATTCGGGTTTTTTACACCAAAATAGCAGCAACATAACCGACATGCGACCATTTTTTTAAGGTAGCATACCATCTTGCCCTGGGCATTCCTTGCATCGCGAGGCGAGTTTGTGCACCGGCCCACTACATGCCGTGCGCGAGCGCTTGTGCGCTAAAACAAGCGCTGAATTGCCTAGAAAACAGGTGTTGAACGCGCCGATGAGGAGGTCTTGTTTACCAGCATTCATATCGGCTATAAGCGGCATGCATGAGCCTCCACACCCATTTGTAGCCTTTGATTCTGTTTTATTTTCTAATTATACGGGAACTAATTATTGGGAAAACTGAAAATACTAGGTGATCATACTCCAGATTTTTTGGAAAACTCTACATTGATAGAAGATTTCCTTTGGAGCTGTGTCGCCAAAACGCAGGAGAGAATCATATTTACAATAGGTGACTTTTCTTTTGGTGAGAAATTTTTAATAGGTGACTTGCTTCTTGAAAAAAAATTGAATTGCTCCCTGTTTTCTTTGTAATTGGGCGTTTCCTAACTGAGTTTCGCCTTATCTGATTGGACTCTCCTCCTATACACCTTGGTTTTTTGGAATTTTTGTTCAAGCAACCTTTCAGTCTAGCTTCAACACACTCGGCTGCGTGGTAGGAGTACTGAAAGTTTCAACACAATTATGTACGCGGTGCCGATAGAATGTTGGCTAGTTTTTCAGACAAGAGCAACATCTCAAAACAGGTTTTTCCCCGTGTTATAAATAATACTCAAACTGCCGTACAGATACAAGATGGTAAGGAAATCCCAAAACAAGCAAACCAAAAGGAAAAAAAAAATAGACAGCCAGGGGTAAAATCTGTTAGAAAGCTGAAAGTAGGGCTAAAAAAAGGGATTTAGTCTCTTTTCAGGTGTTCATTTTAGTATAACAAGAATGCTTGACAATTTGCACGCGAAATGGTATAGCATTGCCTTGTCAGTGAAATAATAACAAAATTAAATGTACCATTTGAAGGCAACACTTCGTGTTCACCTTGTCTTTTCTGCAAAGGTTAAAATACTAAAGCTTTCCACCTAAAAAAATTACAGGTAGAATTTTGATGTGACCATAAACACATCTATTTTTTGGATTTTTTGACATTTGAGGGAAAAAAGCATTTCCACGCGCGAGCCGAATTGGATTTCCGGTTAATAGACCATATCGTCGCGGACGACGCTGGCCAGGGGTGGGTGCGCGTAGGGGCCCTTGAGCCAGGTGTTGGCGATGAAGCGGTAGGGCGCCTCGGTGAGGTGGATGCCGTCCCAGCTGACGTGTGCGTCTGGGTCATCGCACACCGTGGCGCCGGGAAGCCCACACGACGAGCTCATGTTGTAGTTGTACGGGCCACCGCCGCCGCAACACGCCCTCAGGGCTCCCTTCTTGTACCCTGCAGTTGCAGTTGGCCACAAATCTCGTTATTACATAACACATTATTATCTTGGACAAATAAATATTCTGTCCTTAAAGTTGTATTTTTCTCATTGAAACAGAGCATAGCAGAAGAGAACATACACACACTACTTCTAGCCACCTTGAAGGAAGTAGGAATCAAATAAGGAACAAGACGCAGGGGGTATGGTTGGGAGGGGGACTGACCGTAAAGGTGAGGTGTGCGTGCGAAATGGATGTAGGGGGTGTAGTAGTCGGCGTAGATGATGCGGGAATCCGGGCGGCGGCGCTGGAGCTGGTCGAGGGCGACACGGAGCACGGCGTTGTGGTAGAGGGCGACGCCGTTGAACTTCTTGAGGCAGCCGGTGCGCGGGTCGTAGTCGCTCCGGTCCTCGGACGGGTACATGGTGAGCGTGATGGGGATGCACCCGGCAGGGAGGTTGCCCGGCACTAGCACGTGCCGCGCACCCTCGTCGAGCAGAGCCTCGATGCCGCCGATGATGGACTCCACCACCTTGGGCACCATCTGGGTCTTCACCTTGTCCAGGCTCCACTCGGCCTTCCACGCGAAGCTGTAGTCGTTGCCGCCCAGCTCGCCGAACACGAAAAGCGCCTTCCCGAAAAATTCCTTGCACTCTGCATTTCGTTCGGTTTTTTTTTTAAGAGGAGAAACCAACAAGAAAACTTAGAACCCACTTGATGCTTCATTTTGAGTTAATAAAATTTATCTTTTATCGAAAAAAGAAATCTCACAACAGATGACTACCTTGCGGGGAGGAGCAGATGGTCTCCTTGACCTCCTGGAACCACTCGAGCTGGCAGTTCATGGAAGTGTTGAAGGGCGGGATGCTCCACACGTTGTTGTCCCTGAAGTACTTGAGGTCCAGCGCGGTGGCGCCCATCACCGCGAAGTTGGCGCCCTGGCTGAAGTTGGTGCCCTTGTTCGCCGACGGCGGCAGCAGAGGCACACCCAACGCCTCGGCTGCATACATCAACCATCCATTTCGATTCAGAAGCGAATTCACTGACGTGTACATGTTCCATCGAGACGACAGAGAAGGTACGTACCGAGGAAGTCGATGACGAGACGGCCGTTGGAGCAGCGGGCGTAGGGCGGCGGGAACTTGGGCATGTTGGGCAGCTTGCCGGAGTTGATGATGACGAAGTTGCCCGTGTCGGAGAAGGAGTCGCCGAAGCTGAATATGGCATTGTAGTACTGCGGCAACGGAGCCGCCTCCGCCGCCATCCAACCGGCGGCCAGGCACAAGAGGATGCGCCACGACGGCAACCCCAACCCGAAGAACCCCCTCGCCGTCTCCATGGTCACAGCCAAGCCAAAGTTGGCCCCTCACGAAACAGTGTGCGGAGGAAACAAGACAAGGGAAGAGGAAATGGGACAGCTACAAGAAAAGGCGTGCTTAGGGGGGTTGTTATATGAGGGCCTCGACGACGCCCCGTAAAATTACCCGTTTGTTAATCACGGAAGCCATGGACTTTCGTGAGGATCCCCGTATGGTTCCCAGCCGCGCAGTTTTCCATTGACCATCGCTCCCGCATTACGTGGTGCATTAATTACCACGCTCCCTGTCGATCGTGATCTGGATGCGCTTAGCGCTTAATTAACCAGGAAATCAACATTGCTGACACTTCTTGCTTCTGGGGAAGTATACTCTATAATGCACCTTCATGTACTACTCAATGATGAAGAAAAAAGAAAAGGAGAATTCATCTGAGCAGGGCTCCAGGGTTAGAGTCAAAGGGAAGAAGGCATCCCACGTCCTCATACGACAAGGCACGTTGTAGAGAGAGGGGCAGCACTAACACTACCAAGATAGGCGCTAGAAGATTAATTATTGGAGATTTGGCTATCTCCCCAAGCCCAATCCCTATCCATGACGGTTCATGGCCAGCCACCACAACATATCTCCCCCCATCATTTTTTGAACGATAACAGGAGAGCTGTTATATTCATTGTAATAAAGAAGAACATGGTACAAGGACCCACATTGCTCAGTTTATTGAAGAAAGACCGGGCAAAAACCTGAACAACGGCAAGCTTCTTATTAGGAGACGTGATGAAAAGAACAATGATAATTTCGACGGGAGATGGCCATTCATGTTTAACACTATTATTGAAAGCTTGGATTTGAGAGAGATTGAGCTTTCAGGTAGGAAGTTCACATGGGCTAACGCTTTGCCAAATCCAACGTTCGAGAAGTTGGATCGGGTACTTGCTAGTGTCGAATGGGAACAGAAGTTTCCCTTTGTAACAGTTCAGGCTCTCTCTCGCGGGATTTCTGATCACACGCCTCTTTTGCTTGACTCTGGTGGGGCTACCTACTCGGGCAACAAGAATTTGTTCTCATTCGAGCTTGCGTGGTTCGAAAGAGAAGGCTTCCTAGATCTCGTAGCCAGAAAGTGGGCTAAGGATGCAGGCGGTAGGAATGCGCTTGAGCGCTGACAGAATAAGATTAGGCATCTGAAAAGTTTCCTACGTGGGTGGGCTAAACATCTTAGTGGAATTTATAAGGTTGAGAAGGAGCGGCTCCTTACCCTTATTCAGGCCTTAGATGTAAAAGCAGAAACCACGGTTTTGCTAGCCACCGAGCTTCATACCAAGCTTGACGCTGAGATGAGGTTGAAAGAGCTACTTCGTGAAGAAGAATTAAAGTGGGCACTGCGAGCTAAGGTGCGAAAAGTGGTCCAGGGGGACGCGAACACTCAATTCTTCCACATGATTGCCAATGGCAAACATAGGAAGAAGAGAATTTTCCAGCTAGAACAAGATGAGGGTACAATTATCTGTCAGGAAAACCTGAAGCTTTACATTACTGAGTACTACAAACGTTTGTTTGGACCACCAGAGGAGAACTGTGTGTCGCTGGATGAGTCTACGGTCCAAGATGTACCTCAATTAACTTACTGCTGTGGAGAACGATATCTTAACTGCCCCTTTCTCGGAAAAGGAGGTTTTCGAGGCCATTTCCAAGATGAAATATAATAAGGCACCTGGTCCGGATGGTTTCCCGGCTGAGTTTATAAGAAGTGCTGGCATATTATTAAAGGGGACCTGATGCCGATGTTCCATGATTTGTTCTCGGGACATTTGCAGCTTTTCCAACTAAATTTTGGAACAATAACCCTGCTCCCTAAGAAAACAGAGGCCGTGAGAATCGAGCAATTTCGGCCTATCTGTCTTCTGAATGTCAGTTTCAAAATATTTACCAAGGTTGGGACGATTAGGCTCACACAGATTGCACACGCCGTTGTGCAGCCTTCTCAGACGGCTTTCATGTCGGACAGGAACATCCTGGAAGGGGTTGTGGTCCTTCATGAAATGCTCCATGAGATTCACACGAAAAAACTTGATGGTGTTATTTTCAAAGTGGATTTCGAGAAGGATTATGATAAAGTCAAATGGCCGTTCCTTCAACAGGCTTTACGCATGAAGGGCTTTGATGAAGCTTGGCGACGTCAGGTGGAAGCATTCACGCAAAAAGGGAGTGTTGGAATTAAAGTAAATGACGACATAGGTCATTATTTCCAAACACACAAGGGCCTGAGACAAGGCGATCCTATGTCGCCAATTTTGTTCAATATTGTGGTTGATATGTTGGCGATCCTGATTGGGAGGGCAAAGGAGGCCGGTCAGGTGGATGGCTTGGTGCCTCATCTAGTTGATGGTGGTTTTTCCATTCTGCAATACGCTGATGATACAATCATTTTCATGGAACACGATTTGGCAAAAGCGAGAAACATGAAGTTAGTGTTATGCTTATTTGAACAATTGACGGGGCTGAAGATTAATTTCCATAAAAGCGAGCTGTTCTGCTTTGTTAGAGCCAAAGACGAACAAGAGGCTTATAGACAATTGTTTGGTTGTGAAGTGGGGGCTTTACCTTTCACGTATCTCGGTATTCCCATTCACCATCGTAAGCTAACAAACAGCGAGTGGAAGTGCATCAAGGATCGATTTGAGAAGAAACTGCATTGCTGGAAAGGAAAACTCATGTCCTATGGAGGCCGGTTGATTCTTATTAACTCAGTGCTCACGAGTTTACCTATGTTCCTCTTCTCCTTCTTTGAGGTCCCAGTTGGGGTTAGGAAAAGGCTGGACTTCGACCAATCTCGATTCTTTTGGCAGAGTGATGAGCTTAAGAGGAAGTACAGACTTGCCAAATGGAATATTATCTGTCGACCAAAGGACCGGGGGGCCCTTGGTATTGAAAATCTTGAAGTCAAGAACATATGCTTGCTCAGTAAGTGGATGTTTAAGTTGTCTTCTGAGATGGAGGCAACGTGGGCGCAGATTTTACGTAGTAAATATATGCAGTCCAAGACCCTATCCTAGTTCACTCTGAGACCAACAGATTCGCCGTTCTGAAAGGGGCTCATGAGAATCAAAGTTGCCTTCTTTAACAGAACGAGGTGTATTATCGCTGATGGTAACAACACGCGATTCTGGGAGGATACGTGGCTTGGCGACACGCCATTGACGACCCAGTATCCGTCCCTATATCGTATTGTGCAGCGTCGTGAGGCTCTTGTGGCCACGGTTATGCAGTCCGTTCCTCTCAACATTCAGTTCAGGAGGGTGCTTGTGGGTGATCGATGGGAAGCATGGCTTCACTTAGTCCGTAGACTGATGGAGGTTCAGTTAACTCCTCAGCCCGATCAATTATGTTGGAAGCTTACTAGATCTGGGGAGTTCACAGTTAAATCGATGTATATCGATATCATTAACTCTACTGTGATTCCTAGTTCCAAAGAGGTTTGGAAAGTTAAGGTCCCTTTGAAGATTAAAGTGTTTATGTGGTTTGTGCATAAACAAGTAATTTTAACAAATGACAATTTAGTTAAGCCCAACTGGACAGGTTCTACTAGGTGTAATTTCTGTGATCGGGACGAGACTATTAAGCATCTCTTTTTTGACTGTCCGTTGGCACGAGGGCTGTGGCACTCTGTGCAAATTGCCTTTAACATTACTCTTCCGACTTCGGTCAACACGTTATTCGGGGCATGGCTTGCTGGGATAGAGTCCGAAACAGCTAGACACATTCGTGTAGGAGTATGTGCGTTGTTATGGGCAGTTTGGAATTGCAGAAATGTTTTGGCTTTTAACAGAACAACAACTATTCATTTTTTGCAGGTTTTATTCCGGGCTACTGCACTGATCCGTATGTGGTCCTTACTCACTCCGACGGAGGCCAGGGAGCATTTGGTTACTGGATTTGTCCGGTGGGAGATGGTAGCGCGGGATATCTTCAACCGGTTTGGATTGCGGTCATGTAATAGGATAGACAATTAGTTTACCTATCTTTTATTTTGCCTGCCGGTTGTGGCTTTTGGGCTTTTTGTTTTGGCGTTGAGGCTCTGTGTGAGCTAGCCGTTGCTTTTGTTTGCAGACTTTAAGACCTTGTTGAACCTTATTTACTCTATAATAAATGTGGCCGTATGCATCGTTCTGGTGCAGAAGCCGGGGAGTCCCCCTTTTCAAAAAAAAAAACCTAGCAAAAATAAGTTCAAAGCACCACAACACATACGAAACGCTGGCAAGGCCGACGACACACAACACACACGGCCAGGCACTCGAGCGTCGCCTTGGCCACCACCAAATTAAGTGCCCACCGGACCGTCGCATCAATCCGATCCACCACAAGCATATTGGTCAACCTCATCACCACCGGAGAGGGACGAGATGTCCGAAAGTAAGCAGACATATGCCGTTTCGATCCCACGACGATGACTAACATGGCTCGTCTGACGCTCCTCACATGTGGGGAGTGCTCCTGCTGCCGCCGGTCGGCCAACGGCTAGTCCACAAACGCACCACCGCAGGCTCGATGTCCATCCACCACCATCGGCTGCTGACCAAGCCACAACATCACAAATCGAGTCATATTGCTTCTTCCATTGACGCTTACCTACCTGTACAAGGAAAGGTGTATGTCCTGGTAGTAGTTTTTAGCTGGGCGACATGAGCACCTTTATTTAGCACTTTCTATCGGCGGTAGAGATTGTAAAAAAGTTACATTTGATGAACCGGGAAGGTGGCGATTCATGATCTCATCAAAGTCCAGACCCTTCCTCTTGTTGTGCCATGGCATTTCTTCTGGTCCTGAACGCTCTTGCGCTGGCCTCCGAACTCGACGTTAACATCGTCACCTGTTTTTTCTCAAAATCAAAATCGACTTGCACATTTTTAGGTAAGCCAATTGTTTCTCAGAATCAAAACCAACCTGCATCAATTTGGGTAATTTAATTTTTTTTTAGGAACATTCGGCCTTTTGGAACCACAAACAAAAAACAAATCAAATATTTGTGCTTCGTCTGAAACATAATAGAAACTGACCCGATACCTGGCAAGACACAAGACAAAACTGAATATAAATGAACAAAACTAAAAAATAAAAATAAAAATAAAGTTTTCTAAGAAATAATGAATTTAGAATTTCGGCTAGTCCGTTTTTCATTGACAAGAGGGCGCACCTATGTACTAGCCGGCGGTGATCAACCTGAGTGGTGCATGTTTCGGACATACGTCCTCCTCACCTCACAACATAAGCCAGCTAGCTATAGTATCATATTGTATTGAGCAGATCCCAGGAACTACACACAAATGTTGGAGTTCATAGATATATCTTATGTGTGTAAGTTTTGATCGATCGATCTCATTGTTAAGGAAATCGATAACTGGTAGCTGCTCGCCCGGCTTGGGAGTAGTGATTAATCGGTGAATCGGTCTATTAAATGGAATAATCCATCCACCATTAATGGGTACATTAAATAGGAATCGTTAACATATTTTTTTATGTATTATACCATACTCTCATGCTCTTAGCTATGTAATATACCAAAATATCTTATTGTTTGATCGAACCCTATCTATTGAGGAGAGGGACGAGAATGGGAGGGGTTACATTACATGGACAAAAGTTTGGGCTTTGTTTGCCAACAAGTTAATCGGTCTAACAGACCACTTAATCGACCTGGCAAGTTAACAAGATGAACACGTGCTATTTGATTCTACCACCCTACGAGTAGCGACTAACTGGCATGTTAACTGATTAATCGGATGAATTCTTGAACAATGATCGATCCAACGGTACTTCATTACGGTACAAGGTCTGTGTATATAGACGAAGTCAAAGTTCAATTAGTCTTCATGTGGGGATGCTAATAGAAGGCAGGTGTAGGCCTATAATATGTGTTATTATCTATATGAAAAATATAATGTAAAAGTTAACTAAAATAAAACATAATGAAGTTTGCTAGGCAAAAATAAATTTAGCGGCAATGGTATTACCCTTTAAGAGAAAAATGAAACCAATAATGAAAAACTTCGCACAAAATTTACAAAGAAACTGCCGTTTACATAATATGCAAGAATAACCATATGATGGTGAATATTTACGAAAAATACATTTCTTAAGGAGTGAATTGGTGGCATTGGTATATTGCCCTTGAAGTAGAAAGAAAATTAAATAGAAACTAACAAAAATAGAAAGAATAAAAATTTATAAGGAAAAGTGAATTAGTGACAGTGGTATTACCCTTCAAAATAAATAGAATAAAATAAATGTAAAGTTTGAACACAATTTACACAGAAATTCTGATTTGTTTTCTTATATGCAAGAAGAGCATATAATATCGCAAAATAAGATTTATAGAAAGAAATAAGTTAGTGGCATTGTTATTACCTTAAAGAACAAATAAAATAAAAAACTAAATTTAAATAAGAAGTTTTCTAATGAAGAATTAATTAGTGACATTGATATTACCCATTAGGAAAAGGAAAAATAAAAATAAAAAACAAATAATGAAAGTTGTACACATAATTTACAGGGAAATCGTGTTTTTGTTATGATATGCAAATATAACCATATAAGAGTGGAATTTCGGTAAGAAGGTTTACTCAAAACGAATGAATTAGTGACATTGGTATTACACTTACAGAAGGAAGAAAATAAAATAAAAACTATAACAAAATCAAAAGAATGAAGTTTTCTATAGAAGAATGACTTAGTGGCATTGTTACTTTTTAAGAAGAAAGAACTGAAAATACCCCTAGAAAATACTTGTACACAATTTTGCAGTGAAATTGCTTTTTTAATACGCAAAGAATAAGCATATAATTGTGTAATTTTCACAGAATTGGTGATTTAAAAGCATACTAGATAGTACTTGAGTGTATACATTTCCACTAACCCAACATGCCCGAAATACCCATGTATAATGAAGAAAAGCTGACTAAAAATAAAAAGAAAATAAAAGTGAATAAAAAACAGGCAATATGTAACAGACTTCAGCCAATAGAAAAAATTGACTTACCCTAAATTGGGACAAGTAAAAATTCAGCCCAAGAAAAAAAATATCGAGTTACACCAAACAAGTGCAAGTCAAAAACCAGTCAAAGAAGCCATGAACAATCAGGCAACTTACATATAACAGTAGAAAAAGATTCAGAGAGATGTGCACCCCACTTTGGCAGCGCGCTAGCGCAATCAGCGAAGACTTTCTATACAAGTAGTACATCGTGAGATATCCTACTACATGGATGTTGTGTGCAATGACAGATTAGTTATATGCCACTCTGATAGACTGTGTAAGTTGAGATTCTAGCTTGATCGTACATGTTTTTTATTCGGTGATACACGTGCAGGCCATGTATACGCGTGCAGAACATAGAAGGGCATCCAAAGACTTCACGACAGGCAATTAATGCACAGCTTTTATATTTGCAAGGTTAGGGCATCTCCAGCCAACTCCTGGGACCAACCCCGCCGAATGATGAATGACCCCGCCGAGGCGGCGGCGCTCTTTTTTTTGTAACGACAGACTATGCCCGATCGCCGGACTTGCGGCGTCTTGAGAGCGGGAACGGCCAAATTTGAATTAACCGCGTCCTGGGGTCGGCGCGTGGGTGCGTGACTGGGAGCTAGCTCGCCCCCAGAGGCCGAGCTAGCGCCGGCACGCCCCCAAGATGCCGAATTTAGACGCCCTGGGGGGCCGAACGGCTGGAGATGCCCTTATACACCCAGACCCAACTTTGTAAAGTTGTCGAAATCTTCTGTCCGGACACACATACATACCCCAACTTTCCATAATTATCCTCGGCTGGTCACCTACTTGTAGTACAGTCCCTAATCTTTTCGTGATATTTTTAATGAGGATGGTACGTATGCCCACCCAAACTTTATATTTTTCACATAGTATGTAGATAAGGTCAAACAAAGGCCACGGCTGCTCTGCAGTGGAATGAGGGTAGTCATGAAATGGGAAATACACAAATTCAACAAAGAATTTTTCTTCGGCTATAGATCGATTCATCTAATTACTGCTTTTAGAAAGCATCTATCCAAACTGAACTGCGTGATGGTGTGTGCAAAGGGAATAAGGTACTCCCTCTGTTCCATAATGTAGTGCTATAGATTTTTCAAAAGTCAAACTTTGACCAACTTTATAAAGAAAACTATTTATATCTACAATACCAAATATATAAAATATGAAATTGATTCTTATAAAGAATCTAATGATACATGCTTCGCATTCTAGATGTATTTTTTTTCTACAATGGTCAATGTTTGTGAGGTTTGATTAAAAAAACTATATGCACTATATTATGAAACGGAGTGAGCATCATGAATGCAAGCCGCAGGACTTATCCGGTCAAGAAGAAAGTTCGTTGAGAGGCACGCCCATGAACCATTAGCAACGACTTCCTTGAAATGGCCTGCTTCAGTAGCAGACCGACTTCACCGCACGATGGCTACTCAGATCAGCGATCGCACTGAAGCGACTCACGAAAAGGTAGTCAGGCATTCGAATTTTATCCAACTAGTTTTTTTGGTTTCTCAAAAACATAGGAAAACATTTTCTTCAAATAATGTTTTATTTTAAAGTAAAGTTTTTCAGAAACTACTAACATAAATAAATTGTGATAGATAAATTAGATGTTAATTTTTTGAAATTCCCAAAAAAATAGAAATTTGAAAAAAATAAAAGAGTAAAAATATGTAAAGATCCAAACATATTTTGAATGTTTCGAACATTGTTTTAAATATTCTACCATTTTCTTTAAGTTTTGAACATTTTCTAAAACACTGAATTTCTTTCAAGTATTTGTTTTTATAAAATGTAATTTTCCAAAATTTCGGATTTTTTTCTGACATGGATTTTTTTATACTTTTGTAATTTTAAAAAAATATATAAAGAACAGTAAAATATTAAAAAGAAAATAACTGGGTAAACCAGGAAGAAGAAAAAGCCAAGAGGGTCCCCAAACCGGACCTTGTACAACGTGTGCGTGCTTGCTAAATGGGCCAGCCCATAAAGGAGTTGCTACATGAGTATGTTGTGCGTCTATCCGATAAATACATGCACATAGCATCCAATATGCATACTAGGGCAGGACCTGACTGACTCCTGCATATGTCGGGAGCGAGGCCCAATTTACTATAGCTATGTTTTTGCATTGTCTGTCCCCAATGGTGTCGTGCTAAAAAAACTTATTTCACACAAATGCGTCACGGACAAAGAGGGCGTGTCACACACACGATATCTCCTAAAAAACAAAAAGCTAGCTAGAGGCCATGGTACTACTCTATATGCCAAGCATCTCATGCAGCTTTATGACTGACGAGAAGCGGGCATTTACGACAATCGGCCACCAAAAGAGTAGTTGGTGCCACCGAGCATAGGGGGGTTCCTGCTGGTCTAAGTTGGCAGTGGGAAGGCCGAGATCAGGCGAGGCGGGGCGGTCCATGGGGACAAGTATAGATGAGTAGATGACAATCAGGTAACTACTTCACCGTGTGTGGTGATGCATGCCACTGGTCTGTTGTGTACATGAGTAAGCCGTCAGTGCCATAAATAAAGCACATCCTACTCCACATACATGAATGTGCTAAAAAAAACAATTGTAATAAATAATGAATTAGTGTAATTAATATTACACTTAAATAAAGAATAAAAATTTAAAAAGTCAAAATAATGAAGTTCTGTAAGAAAATATGAATTAGCGGTATTGAAACTACCCTTTAAGAACAAAGAAAATAAAAAACAAATAGGGGCAAATTTACACTCAATTTACACAGAAATTGTGATTTTTATAATATGCAAGTATAAGCATATAATAAATGAATTTTTCACACAAACAAGTTTCTTAAGAAAGAATGAATTACTGTCTTTGTTATTATCTTTAAAGAAGAGAGAAAATCTAATACTTTTTCTAAAATTTTAAAGAAAGTTTTTCAAGAAATATGAACTAGTGGTCCTGGAATTAGCCTTAAAGGAGGAGAATGAAATAAAAAACTGAAAAAACAAAGTTTTCGAAGGAATAATGAATTAGTGGCATTTGTTTTTATTATAATAGTTTGCACACAATTTACATCAAATTATTTTTTATTATAATAGCCTTGAACAAGCATATAATAATGGAATTTTCACAAAAAGAAGTTACCTAAGAAGGAGTGAATTGATGGCATTGGTATTATACCATTAATGAAAAAATGAAATGAGAAATAAAACAAAATCATATAATGAAGTTTTTCTCGGAAAGATTAAATAAATGTCTTACCCTTTAAGAAGAAAGAAAGAAAGAAACTAAAATTGAATATAATAATAATAATAATAATAATAATAATAATAATAATAATAATAATAATAATAATAATAATAATGATGATGATGATGATGATGATGATGATGATGATGATGATGATGATGGTTTCTAAGAAAGATTGAATTACTGGCTTTCATACTCCCTTTTAGAACAAATCAAATAAAAACAATAAAAGAAATAATGAAAAAATTGACACACAATTTACACACAAATTGTGTTCTTTATAATATGCAAAAAGAAGCATATAACAGTGGAAGTTTCACACAAAAAGAAAGTTCCCTAAGAATAAGTGGCATTGGTATTACCATTAGAGATGAACCAAAATGACATCAAAACTAAAACATCATCAAAATAATGGAGTTTTTCTAAGAAAGAAGGAATGAGTGGCTCTGATATGACCCTTTAAGAAGAAAGAACATGACATAAAAACTAACACAAAATCATAATAATTAAGTTTTCTAATAAAAAATATATTAGTGGCTTTGGTATTGCCCTTTTAGAAGAAATAAATAAAAGAATTATGAAACAAATATTGACAAAAGTTTTACATAATTTACGTAGGATGTTTTCATAATATACAAAAATAAGCATATAATAGTAGGGTTTTCACGCGAAATGGAAGTTTCCTGAGAACGAATGAATTAGTGGCATTAGTTTTATTCCATTAAAGAAAAAAACGTGAAATAAATTAAACTAAATAAAAATCAAAATTATGAAGTTTTTCTAACAAAGAATGAAATGATGGATTTGGTATTACTCTCTAATTAGAAAGAAAATGATATGAAAACTAAATCAAAATAAAAAATAATAAGGTTTTCTAAGGAAGAATGGACTTGTGGCATTGGTATTACCCATTAAGAAAAAAAAATGAAAAAACAAATTCTAGCACAACCAATGATAAAAATTGCACACAACATACACGCTTTTTCTATGCATTTATAAGCATAAATTGTGGATATGATGTTTCTGCTCGCCAGATCATATGCTCCCTCATGAAAAACGTATTTTTTTTTGAAAAATAAGTATAAAAAATCTATTTTTTTCTAGAACAAACATTGAAGAATACTCAACATGTCTGCAATTTTTCATTAAGAAACAACAATCCAAATGCATCGTTGAAAAAACAAAATTGATGCTCCAAATAGTCTATTTTTAAATGTATTTTTAACTAAATTTTGAATTTACTGTTCATTGAGGGTACATAGGAGCTTGCGAGCAAAAGAGTACTTTCGTATAATAGTTGAATTATTACAAAAAATCCCAACAAGGAATGAATTAGTGTCATTGCTATCATCCTTAAAGAAGAAAGAAAATAAAATGATAACTAAAAAAAATTTAAATTTTTTTTTCTAAGAAATAACAAATTAGTGGCATTGGTATTACCTTTTAAGAAAAATAAATGAAAACATAACAAAAAACAATTTGCACACAACTTTGCACTGAAATTGCACTTTTTTGCAGTATGCAAAGAATATATTGAATAATAGTGCAAGTTTTAGATATATGTTGTAGTATTTGTGTGTATACATTGATATTCACACAACATCCAAAAAATACCCACAATAGAAAAGAAAACGACTAATAAGGAAAAACAAAGGGAGAGAGGGAGGGTTGAGTCTCACAAGTAATGTGATTCAGCACGTTAAGAAAATGACAGACCCAAATACATGGTCAGTAAACGACCCAGCCCAAAACAACTCACTGAGCAGAACAGAAAAAAGGGAGCACAAAATTCAATGAAGAAATCAACGCAAAAATCAACTGACACAAAATCAAGTTTGAGGCGTCTTACATGTAGCTAAAGTGATGCCAAAAATACCCTTGCAAAAGGGAAAAACTACTAGTATTGATTTGTTATTGTATATGTTAATATTTTTCTTTATAAACTTGGTCAAAGTTTATAAAGCTTGACTTTGACCAAAGCTAATATGCGGACTAAATAAAAACGGAGGGAGTACATATGTCAAATGGCTGAGTCTGACAATGTTCTGAAGATGCCACCATTGCTTTCATTTCATTGAAGCACTGTGCTGATCCATCATAATCTCCTTTTCCCCTCATTTTCTGTAGGTGCTCTCTTCTTTGTGCAATGGAGAATGATTCTCTAGAGACATTGGAACAAAATGACAAGAAAGCCCGTCTAGCTCAGTTGGTAGAGCGCAAGGCTCTTAACCTTGTGGTCGTGGGTTCGAGCCCCACGGTGGGCGCATGCACTTTCTTGTTATTTTGTTATGCGTGCTGTAACAAACTATGTACTGTTTTTGCCTAACAAAATGCCCTTTTCTGATACTTACTGTGTGCTGACAAATTGCGTTTTCATGTCTGCTGAATTGTTGACATGCACAGTAATGCAAAGAGAAAAAAGAGCGGAATTTCCATTTCACAAAATCCAGCAGGCACAGCAGGGGGGTATTGTACTGGTGTTGGTGTTGGTCACCCCACCATCTAAAGCAAAAACACCTGCATACCTCAGTGGTTGTTGCATCTGGACCCGACCCGGGTATTCTTCATCTTCGTCTTCGTCTCTGCCGCACCATGCCTGTGATGCATGATGTGGTCCGCGTCGGCGGTTCCGACCTCCTGGGCGAGGCCGCAAGGGAGCGGCCCGTCACGTCCGGCTTACCGCAACAAGACTCCTGCTACAGTACACCTTGCAGTGTTTCAGTTCGTGTTTTGCTTTCAAGTAAACATTTTTCAGTCTACATTGTTTCAGTTCGTGCTAAGCACTGTGTCACACCGCCAGAACGTGGGCCAAATCACTGTTCTGGCCTTGTCAGAAAATCTTCACACAAAATGAACTCGAAACGAAACTACTTCATAATCTGACCTTTTTAAAAACGCCGCAGCCCGTGACGTTGCTTCTCCACATGGAAACGCCGAGCCACCTCATGTTGCTACCACTCAAAAAAGCTCGCGTTGCTTATCTGGCCCACTGTCAGGCCTTGCTGATGTGGTAGAGCAGGAAACGCCACAGGTAATGGCGTTTCTACTGCATACACCAACACCAACGTACCTGGCGTTTGATGCGAAACTCTACCTTGTTTGTTTTATTCCGATGACACATGCTAGCGTTTCCACTTCTCATTACAACACCAAAGTGTCTGGGGTTTGATGTGTACAAAGCTTACTTTGATGTGTCTGTGATTGTCTTGTCTCTTCTTCAGGTTTATTTTATTCCATCAGCCCACCACATTCAGCATGCACTATTTTTGGTCTTTTCACATATAGATAGAAGACCTAAGAGCATCTACAACCGGACCCCTCAAACCCATCTCAAACACCCGGGCAGGTCACCCGATCGCTGTCCAGTCATAAAATATGGACCTAGATGGGCCCCTCAAACGGCCCCCAAACGTCCAGGCTGACTGGCATCCCCATATACAACCCAAATATGGGGCGGATATGGGGGCGCCGGGCACGCCTGCCACGTCAGCCTGAAGGCGTGGCCCCACACGAAAACGCCCGGAAATCCGGCGGTCCGACGGCCGTCGCGTCCGTCGGCGCGGTGGGAACACCGCGTGGCGCTGCTCCGGCTCGCCGCCCAAGACGACATCCGGCTATTTAAGCCGGCCGGCATCCCGCAACCCTAACACATCCCCCCTCCCCCTCTCCGCGTCACCAGACCGAGCCTTTCCACGTCCTCCCTCTCTCGCTCCGGCGCTCTGCCCACGCTCCGACACTCCACCATGGTCCGGAGCAAGATCACCTACTATGCCATGCTGACGCCGGAGCGGCACTACGAGATCCAGCAGCAGATCCGGGCTAGGGAAGCCGCCCGCGCCGCCCGCATCACTGCATGGATATAAGAATCTAGTATGAGATGTCCGGATGCAAGAAGTGAAATTTGAGTTGTGCCCGGTCACTGGGGCCGGATTTCCCATATGTGGCTATAGATGCTCTAATACATGCGTTCGCGCCCATCCTCCATTTGCATCAAATAAGATTCATTTTGAATATGTTTTAATAAATTTTGAATATAAATTTTAAATTTCAACTATTGAAACATAGTATTCCGTATGGGCGAACAACAAAAAATTGTATTAAAATTTATCTATGAAACTTGGTAAGAGCGAGCGAAAAAATCACAAATTTCAGAAAAAAAGTCATAAGTTATAATGACTGATACTTAAAACTTATTTGTGGCTCCAAGACTTGACTACTTTGCGAATCGCGAGACAATCAAGCGGCCGGGCAGGTCTTGACGTTTGCGTGCCCGGGCACCTGCGTGCCACCGTGAATTTTTGCACTGTACAATTGAACATTCCCTGAATGTGTCTCTTTTATGCAAAAACTAACAAAATATTATATTTTTCTGCCCATTACACTATTCATCTATCATGATGTTTTATGCTCTGCACTCGTATTTCTATGTTGAAAAGGTTCGTGACATGATATTGCATTCGAGGCTACCGGTGCAAAGGATGGATGTGAGCGTGCGCATGTGTGAGGCTACCAGTGCAAAGGATTCAATTTCTCCTATCTCTGGGAATAGATCAAAAAGTACGCGCATGCTGCATGTTGTGAGGCTAGTGGAAAAGAAATAAAATAAACAACATCAAACGCCAGGCACGTTGGCGTTAGGTAAGCAGTGGAAACGCCATTACTTGTGGCGTTTCTTGCTCTACCACGTCAGAGAGGCCTGGCGGTGGGCCGGGTTAGCAACGCGAGCTATCTTGGCGTTTCACGTGATGCAGCAACGCGAACTGGCTTGGCGTTTTTATGTGAAGCAGCAACTCCACGGGCGTGGCGTTTCTAAAAGGGTCAGAATATGAAATAGTTTCGTTTCGAGTTTATTTTGTGCGAAGGTTCTCTGATAAGGTCAGAACAGTGATTTCGGCCCGGAACGCGCCCGACTGTGCGTGCGTGCGTGCGACACGGTCAGAGGAGGACAGGGTATGTACCTCGGTGGCACGCCGTTTGCACGTACTACTAGCATGCATGCATGCATGCGGGGGACAGTCAACCCTTGGAGCAACCATGAATGCATGCAGTTGCCGCCGCGCTCATGCGTTGCGAGGACTTGACAGGTGGGACCGGGATAACGCATGCGGGGTCGCACCGCAACCACCTGACCTGACGGTAACGGGTGCATCGGCGTGCATTCGTGCATGCATATACTACCACGCACACACGAACGAAAACATGCATGCGTATACCACGTACACAGGAACAAAAACATACATGCATCATATAGTTACTAGTTAGTTGGTTCCGGGGACTATTTGTAGGTTTTTCGGATAAAGAATCCAAATCCATTAGTATAAAAACTTCATCAGAAGTATGAAGCGCTTTATTAGATATATTAAAAATCACATCAACGTGTCTAAACCAACGAATGGCCACTATCGCTGTCAGAATGAGCCTTCTGTGCATGTACGTCACAGAGCCGCAAAAAATCAACCGCAGTAACGTATACACATTATGTTCCATAGAATACCCGCAAAAAAAATGTTCCATAGGATAATTTTGGCACAAGTAATTAGCCAGGGCAGGACGTAGCTAGTGCTGCTGCGTGCATGCTGTCACCACATATCACGTACTACTTGGCGCAATTCGTTTTCTTTAACACAACACAAACGATCGTATACTCATCCATATGAACACATAGATGCATATTTTATCCTTATAAGCACATCCAAATGACTGAGCCGATGGGTTTTGAGACTGACTAAATAGCCACGGACGCCTCGCTATCGAAAGAATGGCCGCTTCCCCGTGAAAGAATAATCATCAGCGGATCCTACCGTTCCGCTTCCTAACCCGGCTGTCCTACGATCGGATCTAGTCGTTCCTCCATGGCCAGGTGCTCGCAGGTCCCTGTGGCCGTCGCCGTTTTGAGCTGCCCTTCCTGCCATAGCAATGAAGAAGTCATTGTTTCGCTGCCGGAACCGGCCGTTTAGCCGTCGGATCATGCAACGCCTCCCTCCTTTGCCGGTGGGTGGTTTTCAGTTGTTGTTTGCACATTGATTTCTATCCAGAAGCGATTCATGCGATGCCTCCCTCCTAGTCATCGGTCGTGGTGGGCTTCGCCCCCGACGGGAGTGCGTCCCTTGCTCCCCTCAGGTCTGTGCTCGTCTCCTCATGGTTCCCCTTCGATGACCTTGGTGGCGACCAGTCTGCGGTGCTGGACTAGTGTCTTCTTTCTCGGGGATGTTGTTGTTGGTTTTGATCTGACGGCTTAACAAGCCAGATTAGATCTATTAGTCTAACAGAAAAAAAATGAAGGGATAACGATAAGTGAAGGGGTCCACGTACCAACGTACGTGAACCTCGATTTGAACTAACGCGTCCTGATCGGGGGCGCTGAAAAACCAACTCAGGTTTTGGGTCCCCTGTCGCCAGCGCCATATAAAAGGATACGGGAGAGAGCTGGCCACCTGCGCGATCACAATTCACGTAAGATTATTCTCCTCCCGATATTCTCACCCCATCCGATCAGGGGGAGCGCTGCAGCGACGGGAAGACCTAAGCCAGCCGCCGTTGCCGTCCCCGGCCAGTCCCGGTGGCGTCCTGAAGGAATCAGGACGTCGAGGCGAACCTCTGCATCACGCCTGCACCGAGCAGGCGATCATGTCCACTCCCGTGACATGTAAAGAAACCCTAAACCCTTCTCTGTTCATGTCAATTAGGTGTTCTAGTTGCAATCAATTCCTACTAATGGCATCCTATAGATGCATAATTATTCCAACAATGGTATCAGTCGCCAATCTTGATTGCAATAGATCCCTTTATTGTTGATCAGTAGATCACTATCATGTTAAGATCAATGTCATGTTTAGGGTTCATGATCAAGATTGAAAGATTTACCCCTGGTTAGCCCAAATATGCATGCTACAGTCTTGCTACAGTCTTGCTGCCCTCTGTACATCATCATGTTAGCCCAAATATTGCTACGGATTAAGTACTGCTATCTTTTGGTCAATCATTTTTTTAATTAAATCTAAGTTAAGTCTAATGCTCACTTTCATGTTAAGTTGATTAAAATTCATCATGGTTAAGTACTGTTTCCATATGCATTAGCAATATATTAGGCAGAGGGATACACGCAAGTCTACAGTAGCAACCCCTCATGATGAAGAACCCAAGAAAAAATCCCCAATTTCGGTAGAACCCTAATTCTTTAATTAGGGCTGTTTTTAATCCAATATAAGCACTGTTGAACACGAATTGGAGAAGAATGATGCATAGGCTCACCTAATGCGCCGCGTAGCCGCCTTTCCCTTCGGGGCCCGCACTGCATCAAGTGGTGTGAGGGCGGAGACGCCGCGACGTCGTCGCCTCCCACCGGAGTGACGCGCGGAACGTTTACTAGCCGCCACCGCCGCCACTTGACTGGACGAGCTCGTCGCCGTCGCCCCACATGTCGCGGTGGCCGGCGTCCCTCCTTCCCTGATGCGCCATGAGCACGGATGCCGGGGCCACGTTCGACGGGGGAGCGCGCGGGATTCACCCCGCTGCACGCTCCTCCGGCGAGCGCAGCCGCCGCGCCGCCATGGCCGGCGCGCCTCGGGCCGCCGTCGAACCCCGTCATGCCTCGGGCCGCCGTCAAACGCCAGTGAGTGGGAATCGGGAGGAGGGGAAGAAATGGATAGGGTTTGACCCAGCCGCTGGTTTTGCTCGGTTTCGGGGCGATCCGAGCCGTCGGCTCAATCCGACGACTCAGAGCATCGCGCGGCTCCCTGCCAGGCCGGCGGGCGCTAATGGGCCGATTCCGGCTGTGGGCTGCCCAGGTTATGTTAGTCCAGCGAGAAAAAAAAATCTTATGGGCTCGGCCGTTTTACGTGTAGCTGTGGGGATTTCGGGCATATATCTTTCGGCCGCGTTTTTTTCCAGTGCATTTCAAGTCAACACATTATGTCTTTTTGCACTGTTTTTTAGCCAAAAAAATATCTGAGATAATAATGAATTAAAACATGCTATTATTCTGGGTAAAATTGAACCAACGAGATATTTTATACAGAATTTATTATGTGTTAACATGATGATTTTTTATTTTTTTTAGACATAAAAAAATGATATTTTTCTTATGTTGATGTCTAAATTGAGAATGAAATGACTCTGATTTTAATTCGGACCAACGTTGTTTTATTATTATGAGTCATCACTTATGATATTTTAATTCCATGTTTTTTCTGCCCAACGGTGTTTTGACATGGAGTTGAAATAAAATACATGGCATGTCTATTTTATTTTGCCAACGTAAAATTTCATATTCATGTCAATTACTCATAAAACTCTTTCATGTCCATTACAGCATCCGCTGCGTTTACTGTCGAACCGTTGACAGGTAGTAACTTCCCTCGTTGGAAGAACTCGATGGAATTATGCCTAGCCGTCCATCAGTTTGATTATGCTTTACGGGAGGATAAACCCGTGGCTCCCACTACTGGTGTCACGGGGTATGCTGAACTAAAGAAAACTTATGATTCCAAGATGGAAATATGGGAAAAGTCAAATCACATTGCTATGCTTGTGATGAGATCATCCATCTCACCTGACATAATTGGGGCACTACCCAAGAAAGATACTCCTAAGGAATTCATGGCAGCCCTAGAGGAGCAATTCAAAGGCTCCGACAAGGTTTATGCACATGAACTTTTTCACAAGCTCCTTGGGAAGTATAATAATGATGGTGATATCAGGGCTCACATTTTAAAGATGGTGAATGCTTGTAACAAATTGAAGGCATTACAATGTGAGCTCAATGACAATCTCCTTGTCATCATGATCTTGGACTCCCTCCCTGAAGAGTTTGATCAATTTAAGATTAACTATAGCTCTCTTAAAGAGAAATGGACAATCGCGGAGATATCTCCAAGAATTGTTGAGGAAGAAGAGAGGATTAAGAGGCAAGGAAAGGACCAAGCCTTTTTGGTTGGCTCCTCCAAGAGAAAACATGATGGAGCAAGCTCTTCTAAGCAACAGCCACAAAAGAAGTTCTTTAAGAAATATTCATCAAACTCATATAAAGCAAAGGAGAAGGTGGACGATAAGCCTAAAGAAAACAAGTGCAACTTTTGCAAGCATGAGGGTCATTATCAGAAAGACTGTCCAGAATTTCTCAAATGGTTGATGAAGAAAGGTACTAATGAAATTACTTTCGTCGATGAAATGTTATATGTTGATTACTCTAGTACCTCTTGGTGGATTGATTCCGGTGCAACTTTTCACATTGCCAATTCTATGCAGGACTCAAATATAATCCAAACCATGGCAAGGGGGGCAAGAAGACTTAAGGTGGCAAATGGAGTCGAAGTTGATGTTGAAGCCATAGGGTCAATCACCTTAGAACTCCACACTGGCTTCCGTGTTCATTTAAATAATGTTCTTTATGTCCCTACCTTACGTAGGAATTTGATTTCTGTCTCTTGCCTAGATGATAACATGTTTGAGAGCAAGTTTGGGAACAAACAATTTGTTTTGAATTATTGTAATAAGAACATAGGCCTCGGCGTCAGACGAGGCCAATTATATATGTTATCATTGAAAGATTCTATCCTGCATGTGAGTGATGTATGTCATATTGAGAAGAAATGGAAGGGTACGAGTACCTCTTCGAAATTGTGGCACCGTCGTTTAGGCACATTTCGAGGGGGGAATTGAAACACTTATTAAAAATGACGTACTCCTTCCATTAGACTTCTCTGATGCAGACAAATGCATTGACTGTATAAAAGGTAAATACGCAAAAACGATTAAGAAAGGAGCGGTAAGAGCCACGGGTGTCCTTGAACTCATACACACTGACATATGTGGACCCCTTAATGTTAAGTCTATGGATGGTTTTGATTCGTTCATTACCTTCACAGATAACTTCTCTCGATACGGATACATTTATCCTATACGTGATCGATCGGAAGCTTTGGACAAATTCAAAGTGTTCAAAGACGAAGTTCAGAACCAACTAAACGCTAAAATAAAAGTTGTACGATCAGATCGCGGGGGAGAGTATTATGGTAGGCATGCTCCTTATGGCCAAATTCCAGGACCTTTTGCCAAGTTTCTCTCTGAGAATGGAATTATTGCCCAGTATTCAATGCCTGGTGAACCTCAACAAAATGGCGTGGCTGAACACCGAAATTGCACACTTATGGACATGGTGTGAAGCATGCTCAGTCATGCAAGTTTACCAGTCAGCCTATGGATGGAGGCATTGAAGACAGCCGCACATGTGCTAAATCTCGCTCCCACTAAAGCAGCACCGAACACACCTTACGAGATGTGGGCGGGAAAGAAACCGAACTTGAATTATTTACGTGTATGGGGTTGTCCCGCTGAGGCTAGAATTTTCAATCCACAACTTAAGAAATTAGATCCAAAGACAGTTAGTTGTTTCTTCATTGGATACCCTCATAGGGGAAAGGGATATCGTTTCTATTGTCCAAGTCACACCACCAAGTATGTGGAGACTCGACAAGCAGTATTTTTTGAGGATAACGAAGCCACCGAAATAAGGGAGATCAATCTTGAGGAGAAACGGGTGTGTGTTCCATCCCCGACCATCCAAGAGATTGTTTTGCCACTACAAACTATGGTGACGTCTCATCCCCAATCTAGTACTTCAGGTCCTGAGGCTGATGGTGATCCTGAAACTAATGTAAATCCAGAAGGTGAAGAGGATCACCAGTCGGGTAATGAAGATGACCCTCAGAACAATGATGCTCCTCCACCACCTCCTCCTATGGGCAGGCCACGTCGTGAGAGAAAGAAGGCCATATCAGATGATTATATCACATACTTGCTTGAGGATATGAATGATCTGGGAAAGGTGGAGGATCCAACCTCTTATAAGGAAGACATTAAAAGCGAAAGTTCGTCCAAGTGGTTGGTTGCTATGGAAGACGAGTTGAAGTCTATGGGCTCAAACGACGTTTGGGACTTAGTAGAAGTTCCCGATGGAGCTAAGAAAGTAGGCTGCAAGTGGGTCTACAAAACCAAGTATGATTCCAAAGGAAATGTCGAACGGTTCAAGTCAAGGCTAGTGGCAAAAGGGTATACACAGAGAGAAGGCATTGATTATAAGCAAACCTTCTCTCCCGTGTCAACCAAGGATTCTTTTAGAATCATAATGGCATTAGTAGCTCATTACGACCTAGAATTACACCAAATGGATGTTAAAACGACATTTCTAAATGGTGACTTAAAAGAAAACGTTTACATGGCTCAGCCAGAAGGCTTTGTTATGGAAGGGAAGGAACATTTAGCATGTCGTCTAAAGAAATCAATTTATGGCTTGAAGCAAGCTTCAAGAGAGTGGTACCTCAAGTTTGATAAAATTACCAAAACTTTTGGTTTCACCGAAAATGTTGTGGACAACTGCATATACGTTAAGTTTAAAGGCAGTAGGTTCACATTTTTAGTCCTATACGTTGATGACATATTATTGGCATGTAGCGATAAGGATATGCTGCATGAGACCAAGAATTTTCTGTCATCCAGTTTTGATATGAAAGATCTTGGTGAAGCCTCGTATGTCCTCGGCACCGAGATTCATCGAGATAGGTCTAGAGGAATGTTAGGACTATCTCAAAAGGCATACTTTGAGAGAGTACTGAAAAAATTCAATATGCATAAGTGCTCACCTTCACCTACTCCTATAGTTAAGGGCGATAAGTTTGGTTCCTTATGCTTCAGCTGTTGGAAGCATCATGTATGCTCAAGTGTGTACACGCCCAGACTTATGTTTTGTAACCGGGGTGCTTGGCAGATACCAATCAAATCCAGGACCGGACCACTGGAAGGCCGCAAAGAAAGTCTTGTGTTATATGCAAGGAACTAAGGATTTCATGCTTACATATAAAAGAACTGATAACCTAGAAATTGTTGGTTATTCAGACTCTGATTTTGCCGGGTGTGTGGATAGTATAAGATCCACGTCAGGTTATATATTCACACTCGCGGGAGGAGCTATATCATGGAAAAGCTCCAAACAAACGTTGACTGTTGGATCTACAATGCAAGCAGAATTTGTAGCATGTTATGAGGCCACCGGGCAGGCTGTATGGCTAAAGAATTTTATTCCCGGACTTAAAGTGGTTGACAGCATATCTAAACCGATTTTATTGTACTGCGATAATGAAGCAGCAGTTTTCTATACGAGTAACAATAGGTCAAGTAATGCTGCCAGACACATTGACATAAAGTATCGTGTTGTGAAAGATAGAATCCAGGATCAAACAGTTGATGTTAAACATATAAGAACGAAGCATATGCTTGCGGATCCGCTAACAAAAGGCTTACCACCCAGTATTTTTCGTGAGCATGTTGCCGGCATGGGACTACTGGAAGCCTGATGATTCTGGAATAAGAGGACCATTAAAATAAACCACTCCCCAATTAGAAAAAAAATTTCAATTTCGAAATAGGCGGGTGTGCTATAAGTGTTGAGGTTCTATGGCGTTTCAAGCTGTTGTAACACCTCACTTTGGTACATCATTCCTATGTAGAATGGTCGAATGAAGTTAAGCCTAACGATCAAGGGGGAGAATGTTGGTTTTGATCTGACGGCTTAACAAGCCAGATTAGATCTATTAGTCTAAGAGGAAAAAAATGAAGGGATAATGATAAGTGAAGGGGTCCACGTACCAACGTACGTGAACCTCGATCAGAACTAACGCGCCCTGATCGGGGGCGCCCAAAAACCAACTCAGGTTTTGGGTCCCCTGTCGCCACTCGCCAGCGCCATATAAAAGGATACGGGAGAGAGCTGGCCACCTGCGCGATCACAATTCACGTAAGGTTACTCTCCTCCCGATATTCTCACCCCATCCGATCAGGGGGAGCGCTGCAGCGACGGAAAGACCTAAGCCTGCCGTCCCCGGCCAGTCCCGGTGGCGTCCTGAAGGAATCAGGACGTCGAGGAGAACCTCTGCTTCGACTACATCACCCCTGCATCACGCCTGCACCGAGCAGGTGATCATGTCTACTCCCGTGACATGTAAAGAAACCCTAAACCCTTCTCTGTTCATGTCAATTAGGTGTTCTAGTTGCAATCAATTCCTACTAATGGCATAATTATTCCAACAGTTGTGACTAGGCTTGTGAGTTTGTTACTATGTTGACTGGCATGTTATTATCAACGGAAAGTTACGGGGAGTTTACAGGGTGATTATCACCTGGCATGTTGTGATTGGATTAAGGGGGGAGGAAGAGGCCCCACCCACCTGAAAATCAGGGGGGGGGGGGGGGGGGGGGCGTGGAGAGAATTAAGGAAAGACCCCGTAAAACGCCCGTATTATTCCGTCGATGTAGCATTTTCGCTATGCTGATTATCCATTTGGTGCTTGTACATCAGTCTCGTTCGTGGTGGTTGTCGAGTTAGGTCGTGTCGTAGTCGAATGTGGGTCACGCTCTGCCCCACGGACGTTTCTCGCTTTCACTCCTTGGGTTGTATTCTCGTTCTAGCCTGGTTTGAGTTTGGTAGTCTCGGGGTTGTGGATTACCATCTCTTGGAGCTGTGATATTTTTAGGTTGTTTACTTTTGGGTAATGCCGCTTTGGCACTGTACTGATCGGCCTTCTCAAACGATTTATCATCTTCTTTCTTAATGAATATACATGCAACTCTACTGCATGGTTAAAAAAAGAATAATCCATCTTCATGAGACACAAATGTGTCAAACCTAGTGTTCGATCCCTCATGGAATGGGGGTATAATCACCCGCCTAACCATCCAACTATTCTACTTGGTGCAACTGTTTTTTTTTTGAGGGAACACTTCAAATAAAACCCTCTAGTAGAAGTATTTTAACAATGTTCTCGGTAATGTTTGTAGACACTACTTGAATTGTTGCTTTTTTATTCATGTCCACTTTTATTAAACAGGTTATTATTACATCAGCAATACTGCCATTGCCCTTAAGATTCTAATTATATGTTCCAGCTAATTTTTCTATAAACTAGATGTTATGTTCTTTTTCTTCTCATTTTGGATTTTGAAACATATAAATAATACACAATCTACTAAATTGATTCATTGATCTAAATTTCGCCTCCTAGTATTTACAATACTATAGGAGCTAATGAAACTATTTTGGTAAAATCCAATTCTCTCACGCCAAAACCTTGAGTTCCTTTGGATTTTCCTTTTTGATCAAAATGGAAGATTGAAGGGGCCAGACGGGCTGGCACTTTGTGGGAGGGCCCAACATGAGACAAGGAAGGAGACACAAAGGAGAAAAGGGCAAAAGGGAAGACGGAAAGTGAAACGGTCCTTTCTTCCTAGGATCCCCAGCCAACCAGCATCTTTTGCTCAAAAAAAACCAACCAACATCTTTTGCTAAACAAAAGCGAACCAACATCTTCTGATTCCTTTTTTTTTCAATATTTGGATCATCTCAATACATGATCGTATGCAACCTGTGGACCCGACACAATGTCAGAGACAGAAACTGCAGAGTCACTTCGGACATACCGAGTGGATTTGACTCGGGTGAGACCAAGCGGATATCAGAAAATTTGTCACGAAGCACCCAGTTGACTTGATGAGATTGAACGAAACTACTCGGAAATTTCGAAAAGAATATAAAAGAGTACAAAGAGTTGGCGACGTTCACTCGGTGAGACCGAACGAAACCACTTGGAAATTTTGAACATAATATAAAAGAGAACACACAGTTGGCAACGTTCACTTGGTGAGACCGAACGAAACCACTCGGAGGCTCTGAATGGATCCGAAAAGTTACACAAGATTCCCTCCGAGCTAGGCTAGGGTTTTTGATGTTTTTGATGGAATTTGGAGTCATTTTCTTGTAAGGGAAGTCGAACACCTCATAAATAGACAAGAGATGAAAGTCGATTGAACAACAGACAATCGCAAAACACATCTTATGCTACTTTTCCATCTATATTTTACCCCTCCCTAATTTAAATTCCTCGTCCTTTGCCGTTCTTCATGATTGAGAGCTATGAATCCCGAGGATCTTGGGGTAGTTGGACCGACCTAGGGCAGCCCATTGCCACCACACTCCCCGACGGGGTCCCTCCTGAGTGTGTGGGGTTTCGGGTCTCAAAACTTTCTCGCCGGCTGTCCTACAAATCGCGCTTCTAGCGAGGCTACTTCTACGTGAGCTGCGGTGCATCACACCCGGCGTTGAGGGGACATGATGACGTGTTCTTGTGCGAGCACAATGCCAATTGATTGATAACAAGATCCATATGAACACATTATATGATCTAGAATCCACAATGTTTACACTCAATCCTACACTAGAAACCTCTGAAAAAATTTGTTGGACTGCCCACTTCAAAGATATCTACCAATATTTATGGATATTGCGATAACCATGAGCATACAGCCGCATATGCACATGCATATTATAATTACGCCAAAGTCAATAAATAATACATGGATGTGTATGCCTTTGATACAATTTAAGAAAAGTTATTTCTATTGCAATGTCTCGAAAATGAATGATCGTAACATACTTTTTCTACAAACTACGTTTTATATTTGGCACAAGTGTATTATTTTGTAATAGACATTCAAACTATGTGCAAAATATATCTGATATTCACAGAAAATTTTGTTTTCCCTAATTACCAAATATAGGCAAAAATATTTGTAAAAAGTATAGGTTATTAAATGAAGTAGAAAAGTTTAGTACAAGGCTTCGGCAGTGAACATAAAAGAGAGAGAGAATGAAACGCGTCTTTTTTCATACATTTTTCAGATCATATGTGCGTTCCGGAGGGTAGCCCGTCGAGTCAAGCTTGGTCTTGAGAAAAAAGTCTCAATAACGTGTCGAAGGTGGTGAGTCTTAATGTTGAGGCTGTTCGGAATTGACAAATCGCGACCGCGAAAACGGTGGGCGTGATAGTATACCGCTGGTGGAAGGTGCTAGGAATAACGTTATGCTACAATGGGAATACAAATAGTACTATTAGTGTTTTTCATTGTTATTAGTTATTATCCGTGTTATTCATCATCATTAGTTAATTGAAGGTTTGTAGTGTGTCGAGAAACCGAATTAGTCTGCATATATTTGATTTAATTAAACAATTTTAGTTTTTTTAAATTTTTGTTATTAAACATTGTCTCAAATCCTAGACTTCATCTCCATTTTCTTTCGAAAAAAGATCATTAAGCCCTCTGGTTGGGAGCCCCCAGGCTCGACGACAACGGTTTGAGTTGTGCTATTGTGCCTTTCTGCGAGTGTCTTGCGGCCTCTTTCTCCTATAACCTTTAGGTGAGTCCCACTTTTGGACCACTTGTGCCGACGAGCTCCAGTCATGCCCGCACCCTCTCGATGAATTTAATAAGTGTTCTGGTTTAGCATCTCCATTTTATCAGTAATTCCAGGGCACTATAGCTGATGATGGTAAATCAGAAAACACACCGACTACGAAGAGCAGCTAAGTACGTAGATGTAGTATGCAGGATTTATTTTGCATGCTTTGTATGGATTTAGGGGATGAAATACAAGAGAGGCAGATGCAAAATGACTAATTTGAAGCGTCACCGGTCACTATCCGCGGACGCGCCTGGTCGCATCCGCGGGCGGTTCAGGGGTCTGATTTGCAAAGTCCGGCTGTAGATGCTCTAACCTTGTGGTCCTCGGTTCGAGCCCCACAGTGGACGCATGGATTTAACTTTTTTTGCGCCTGCTATAACAAACTCTCTACTGATTTATGCCTAACAAACAAAATGCACTTTTCGTATGTGGTGCATTTTCATGTGTACTGACTTGCTGACATGTACAACGATGCAAAAAAGAAGACGGTAAATTTCCATGTCTCAAAATTCAGCAGGGAAAAAGAGGAGGATATAACTACAACATAATACTTACATTACATGGTAAATTATAATAATCTAATAATAACATGCCTACTTGTATCATCTGCTATGTGCAGTGATTTGCTCCCTTATTCTTCTTCTTCGTCGTCATCTGTGCCGCCACGACACACCATGTCTGTGGTGCACGCACAAGTGCAGAATCAGGTTTTAGTCCCGATTCGTAAGGACCCTTAGTGCCGGTTCTGCAACTGGTACTAAGAGCATGGTTAATAGTATAGCTAACTGCTGGCTATAAGCTATTGCCATGTCATCTATATATAGCTCATCTTGTAGCCAATATATACAATAGTTGATTAGAAGAGTGTACTACTTTTTTTATTATATGGCCCACCTTTCACTCTCACAAAGTGCCTAGGAGCATGTGCTAGAGCTGGCTTTTCACCAAGAGCCCGCTTACCTTCTCTCTTCTCTTCTCTTTCCTCCAACTAAGCAAGAATATACTAGTTTATTTCTTATAGCCAGCTGACTCAGCTCTATTGTACTTGCTCTAAAGGGTGGGGACTAAAGCCCCCCCCCCCCCCTTTACTGCCGGTTCGTCATGAACCGGGACCAAAGGCCCACCACCAATGGCGGAGCCAGGGGTCTTCCTTGGTATTCCATGGAATACCAATGATTTTGGCAGAAAAAATATTATATATGTATGCATACTCCCTCTGTCCGGAAATACTTGTCATCAAAATGGACAAAAGGAGATGTATTTAGAACTAAAACATGTCTACATACATCCTCTTTTATCCATTTTGATGACAAGTATTTTCGGACGGAAGGAGTACAATATACAGACCAGTCCAGTCATAGCCCACAAGTTGAAACCTGTATGCAATTCACTACATGTATACCTTCCTGTCCTACTCCCCTATATGCATGTACATAGTTGTCCTGTCACCAACCTAGTGACCTAGCAGCAGATGGGGGCGGCAGCACTGGCAGGCAAGTGGTGGCAGCGGCGCAGCAAGCAAGTCGTGGTCTAAGAGCATCTCCAGCCGTTCGGCCTCTCAGGGCGCCGAAAAAGACCAGGCTGGGGCGAGCCGGCGCTAGATCGGCCCCTGGGGTTCGTTTTTTCCCAGCCAGGCGCCCAGGCGCCGCCCCCCAAGGTGCTCCATATTCGAAAAACGTCATTCCCGCTCAAAGAAACATCAAACCGGCGATCATCGCAATAGTTCGGCGAGTCGGTGCCACAGTTCGGCGATCAAAATAAAAGGACACGCAGTAGTTCGGCGTACAAAAAAGGAAGGGCGTGGAAGGAGTGCATCAAGCGTCGAGATCAACCTCCAGCGGCGTAGTCGTCGGCGTACACGGGCTGGCAGGAATCGGCGCGGCTTCCGGGCTGTTCGGCGCGTCTTCTGTGCTGCTGGGTGCAGCGGAGGCATCGTCGGTGGGACTGGGCGTCGAGGAGGCATCGTCGGTGGGGCTGGGCGTCGCAGAGGCGGAGACATCGTCGTCCCTGGTCTCGTCGTCCCCGATATCGATATAGGTCATTGACTCATTGATGTTGCTAGCTTATTGCAAAAAAAATCATATCTTATATTTCTATTGCAAGGAATACCAAGGAGCAAATTCCTGGCTCCGCCACTGCCCACCATGTAGCACGAGCCCGCGTCGGGGGCGAGGGGTTTATGGTTTATTTTTCCTTTTAATTTTGTGTTTTTCATTTAATTTTTTTTCATTTCAAACATATTTTATGCTACTACATATTGTACATGTTATGCATATATATAAATAGAATTTCTCGTAGAACAAATCATATATATATCATCGAATTTCTCGTACGATCACACACACACACACACACAGAGAATATTATTCTGGGCTATTCTGTTACGCGTAACAGAATATTATTCTATTACCCTTTTTGAACTGACGGTTTCACGCGGTTGTACTGATAATTTTCTTCTCGTTGAACTGATCGTCTTTTCGTCGGAATGAGATGTGTAATATATCGTTGGAAAGCTCTTGACATCTACATTATAAATATATAGGAATATTTTGCAAAATCATGACGGTCTAAGAGCAGTTTTGAAAAAACCGTTTTTTTCAAAGCCGAAAACGTGAATCGTATTTTGGACTCAATTTTCAAACGATTCATCGGAATTGAGCAAATAAGATGGTGTTGGAAAGCTGGTAAAAATCCGCATCTTCCATATATCTACTATTTTTTCAAATTATATACAATTTAAAAGTAATTTAAAAAACGGTGAAATTCTGGGTGAAACTTATTTTTGCCTTTTTTTGCAAACGGTTTGTCGGATTGACGCAAATGATATGGCGTTGGAAAGCTATTGAAAATGCGCAACTGTTTCATATAGAAATGTTTTTCTAATTCCTTACGGTTTAAAAACGGATTTAAATACGGTCAAATTTGATTTTGAACGTGATTTTTTTAAAAAAGTTTATCAAAATTGGGCAAATAATATATTGTTGGATAGTTATCGAAAATGCGAAACTTAGTCATGTTGAACGTTTTTTGTACTTCACAATCATTTAAGAGTAATTTGGAATACGGCATGACGGATCTTGTTGTTTTCTCGTCTGGAAAACAGAGTAGTCGTACTGATATATGTGTATGTTTGTACTGAGCTATTTTTTGAGTAATTTTGAATGATTCCGAAAAGGGGTACTTGTACTGATGTTTGAATGGGTTTGTATTAAGCGTGTTTTCCATTGAGTCTATGTTTGTACTGAGGTATTTTCCATTGAATAGTTTTGAATACGGTGTTACCGATTGTGCTATTTTTTTTCTATTTTGGAAACATAGTACTCGAACTGATCTCCGTATGGGTTTGTGCTGAACGTGTTTTGGACTCAATTTTGAAACAAAAAACGATTTTTTTTCAAAATTGCTCTTAGAACGTGTGCTTTCACAGACTCAACTTTACTATGTTTTGTCGTTAGAGTTTTGCTCGTAACTTTTCAACGGTTTACTATATTATCGTTTCCGAACTTGCATGGTTTATATCGTTGAACTGAATGCTATTCTTTTCAAAAAGAAAATGGTTTGCACGTTTTATTTTAACTCAAAATTTTACAACGATGTTCTGAACTTCTCTAATTTTACGACTTGTACTTTTTACCATTTGAATTGCATGGGGTTTCCTTTTGCTTGAACTTTTACCATTTGAATTTCTGTCATTTCTTTTATTCCGAACGGACCATCATTTTTAACTCGTACTGATCAATATTTTTAATTAAACCATTTTTCATTTCATCTGACAGAAATATTTTCCACACATGTGAAATGAAAAACTCAGTTCCGGCATTCCCTTTGTAGAACGGACAAATATATGTTCGGGAAAGAGTACTTGAATGATGTATGTATGGGTTTTGTACTGAGTGTGTTCTCACATACTAGACTTTACTCTGTATTTTCGGTATAAATTTCCTGTTTTCTTTTGAACTCAACATTGTTTTGCGACGATATTCTAGACTTATCTCATTTTACCATTTTGAATTTGGATGGTTTTTTTTGTTTGAGCTTTTTCTCAAACTTATCTGGGACATCGTGTTGAACTTTTTTCTGTACTTATATGCTAGTAATAATAGAACATTTCCCATATATTTTGTGTCCATTCGTGGACATAAACCAAAATAGGCTGGAGAGAGCACTATCGAACTAATCACTGTTTTCAACTCGTACAAATCAATGTTTTTAATTCAAACCATTTTTCCTTTCTTGCACAAACATCTAACTGTCATGTGCACTTTCTTTTAAGAAGTAGCAATCAAATCATCATAGACAAAAAGTTTGAACTTGCAGCTGCTGCTATGTGTACGGAGTCCAGGTTCTGGTCATCCTCATTGCCTGTGTCGTGTACTTCATCCTCAACCTGCTGATGTCCTTCATGCTAGTGATCGGCGTCGTCATCTTGGGCTTGCGCATTGGAGGTGCTGCATCCTTACTCACTGTGCCGATGTGTTTGTACTGCCCAAAACAAATATGTGGGAGCACAAAATAAACATTTTCAAAAAATTATTTGGTGCTAACAGGAATAGAAACAAACACTAAGGAGCATGACAAACAGTAAATAATTACAGTTCCCCTGAACATACCAATGCTAGCCACAATTTGCGATAGCTAAACAGTGCACCATTCAAACAACAGTGAGTACTATCCTACAATGTTATTTTGTTTTTATTAAACTGATCGAAAAAAGGTACTAGCATGATTTCAACTCATCACAATGTATATGTACATGTACTTGTTCATGTTTACCCCATTTAGATTCAGTATATGTACATGTACTTCTCTTTTGCACCTCAACCATTGACATGAAAAAATGATTTTATGACAGAAGTGTTGTATATAAGCTTCAGAAATCAAATGAATCTTTTCTGCCAAATGGATCATAAAAAATATTAACCAAACATCAATATTTGTTGAACTGCTAGACCAGAGCAAGTTTAGAAATTTTTACAACCAGAAAAAATGATTTTTGTAGCTTTTTCTACACAAAGTATGTTCATCAGCGACATTTGCATCACAACAGTTCAATAGCAGCAGGACACCAGGTTGAGTAGTTGCACACGGCAAAAATTAGCTACCAAAGATAACATACGCACACAAGTTTAGTACCAATAGCTATAACTAGCCAGATTCATTCGCGGAAGTAGCCGCACAAGTGCAGTAGCAGCTCGCTGCTCATACCTGCTCGCCAGCTTTATGCCCCGTCTTGGTGCTACTTCAAAACACTTAGCCGCCTACTACTTATCTCCGGCAGTACCCTGCACACACACACCACCGGCCACCAGTTAACACATATGCACACACACACACACACACACACACACACAGAGTGAACCAGCCACACACCTCATTTCTCTACACAACCAGGACTACAGCTTATGCACATTATGGACTGATGAAGTAGCAGCACAGAAAACTATATTTTGTAGGCATCCACAAGGATAGAAGGGTAGAAGGAATTAACCACAAGTTAGTAGACGGGAAAATCTGCCGATGATGAAGCGAGCTAGCAATCATCCATCAACATGCTCTTTTTTGGCTCACTAAGCTTGACAGGGGAGGAGCTGTACTTGTTGCAACATCACTACTTGAACTGGTGTGAGTACCATACCTGGACGGATGGGGCAGGAGGGAGACGGTCAGGGAGTAGGCAAGAGGAGGGGGCATCTGGAGGAACGAAACAGGTGCAAGCAATTTTTATAACAATTGAACTTGTAGTAAACTATTCTATAACAAAAACTAAACTATTTTTTTGTAACGATACATGGACTCCGGGGGCATCAATACATGTACTTCTGTACATAATAGCTCTCCCTAGTGAACTATGATAAGCCCAAATATAAATGGGAGCACGAATGGCACCCATCTATGGTATCTCAATAAACACAAATTCTCCTATTTAGAGGATCAGACAGCTCACATCTCGGAAAAATAACACACAGAGCACACACCATGCATGCCCGAATTGCTATTGCAGTGTGCACACATATACTTGAATTATTTTCCATCAGCTAACTGATTTCACTATTTTATATTGAATTGCGACAAATCTTTTTTTCCTAGCAAAACTTGAACTGAAAAAGACTACAAAGGTGTACGCATATATAGCAAATGCTATGAAACGCATTTTTGTCTACTTCATAACCCATGATGAGTATCCAGTTTTTTTCCCCGAATTATTCATAACTAACAACACACATCATAGCACTCTGTCTATATATCCCTGTCTCCTTGTCTGAGCTTCAGTTTGGAACATATTTCCTGAACTTACTAATTAGTATAAGATGTTCTGACGCCGGCACACAATGTGTACGGAGTAGCTCTATTCTTTTCCGTGTGAATGTTTAAGAGGAAAATCAACCTTGCATTGCAGGAGAGAAGAGAAGTCTATGGCTGCGGGGATACCCCTCCGGCGCCGACATCCAGCAGGGAGCCTCCCATGGTAGTAACACATTGTTCTTTTTTCTGTGATTTTTTATGAACTGATGATCAAATCCATAGTGAACTGTGACACCTAGTGTATGTTTTGTTTTTTGGTGGGGCATGATTGGAACTAGTACGAAGCAGTGTGGGGATTAGAAGAGGAGGCGTACATACATGAGGATGTCATCGGCGAACTTGCAGACGGAGGCCACGGAGGAGAGGTCAAGCTCCATGAGCTCCATGAGCCTGAACAACATCAGCCTCTAGTTTTAATCATAGTCCCAAATCAGCACCAACCTGACAGGTTAAATAGTCTACAAGAACGGAACACTAAGCAATGTTTTTCTAAGTATTGTATCCATTTTGACAATCGAGTTTAATTAGGACCCGGACCTGTAGGTAAGGTAGGGACGGGCGGTGGTCTTTGCACAGCCTCAAGCCAAAGTTGTTCCTGAACCTGCAAGAACATCGGCAAAATGTATTTTTTCAGAATTCAGTTCATGCTCGCAATTTGCTGAAGTCCAAATTCAAATGTTGGTAAGGTAGGACGAACTCGTCTTCACCCCTGCCATGGCAGCTACTCCGCTTCCCCCGCTGATGGCTAGCAGGGCCACCCCGGCATGGAGGGAGGCCAAGTGCCCTTACTTACAGATGGAGGGGTTGGCTGGCGGCGGTACGACCGTGGGATCTCAGGGGAGAAGGCGGACGGATCTCGGGGAGAAGGTGGACGGAGCGTGGGGAGGGAGGCGGACTGATTGCGGGGAGGAAGGAGGCCGGAGCGCGAGGAGGAAGGCGGCTAGAGCGCGGGGAGGAAGACGGCCGGAGTGCGAGAAGAAAGGCAGACAGAGCGCGGGATAGGGAGGAGGCCGGCGCGCGAGGAGGAAGGCAACCGGAGCGCGGGAAAGAAGGCGTCCTGAGCGTGGGGGTGGAGGAGGCCGGCGTGCGAGGGAGGGCGGCTGCCGGCGCGAGGGAGGGCGGCTATTGGCGCGAGGTATTACACTTGAGGACTGTGAATCCTCCAGCCGGTTAGGCGTCGCGTTCTGAGCATCCAAGAATCATTGTGGATCACCGGTGAACGAAGTCTGTGAAGGTTCGGAAGTCTACCTTGAAGACTTACCAGAGTGATTGGGCGAGGACTGTGTGTCCTTTGCTCAAGGGGAATAAGGTGAAGACGTGGTCTTGTGAGTTGAATTTCAGCCTCCCTAACCAGACGTACAGTTGTCACAGCAACTGGAACTGGTCCAACAAATCATGTGTCTTCAAAAAGTGACTAGTTCTATCCTCTCCCTCCCTTTACTTAGAGTTTGCCTTCGTGAAGTCATTGCCTATTTGTCGTACCTGTTTGACTTCATTGCTTGACTACTATCGTTGGTTGGCTTCATACTATCTTCCATCCTGATCCTTACTACTAAGTTGCTATTAGTCTTTGTACTTTCACATTATTGCATACTTGACTATGGTTTGCTTGTTGTAGTTTATCTTCCGCTGCATATCAATTAGGTCATTTCTATTGTTTGTCTTCGAAACTTGCACGTTTTGAAGACTTTCATAAAAATCGCCTATTCACCCCCCTCTAGTCGATAACTAGCACTTTCAATTGGTATCAGAGCAAGGTGCTCCCTTGTTCTGTGTGATTCGGTTTAACCACCTGGAGTTTTAGCTATGTCGACTGGAGGGATAATCAAAGTCTCTGCTGCTTGCCCCGTGTTCGATGGAACTGAATATCCCTACTGGAAGAATAAGATGCGCATGCATCTTGAAGCCATTGATGTCGACCTCTGGTATGTCGTCAAGAACGGCGTTCCCAAAACTGGTGAAGGTGTCACCCCTGCTGATGTCAAGAAGTTCATTCAACTGGACTCTACTGCCAAGAACATCATCTATGATCATCTGACCAAAGGACAGTATGGCCATGTGAGTGCTCTGGAAACGTCGAAGCTAGTCTGGGACTGGCTATCCAAGGTCAATGAAGGCGTCTCAACCCAGAGAGATCAAAGGATCAGTGTTCTTCGCAACCTCTTCAACCGCTTCAAGAGAAACGGCAATGAAAATGTCCAGCTCACGTTTGATCGCCTCACCGACATCACAAATGAGCTTCGTGCTCTCGGCGCCACTGAGATTACCAAGCATGAAATCCTCAAGACACTACTGAGATCACTTGACAGCTCCTTTGACACCCTTGCCCTCATGATACAAGAATGCCCTGACTTCAAGACACTCGATCCGTCTGATATAGTTGAGAGGCTCAACACACATGAGTTCCAGCTTTCTGAGAAAAGAGATATCTATGGTCCCAACTATGGCCAAACTCGCGCTTTGAAGGCAAAAGTTGTTTCCTCATCTGAAGAAGAATCTGACTGCAGTTCTGATGATCCTGAAGACATTGGAAAGGAACTTGCTATGCTTGTGAAGACGTTCCAGAAGTTCACTAAGAAGAAGGGCTTCAGAAAGTCTTCACGATCTAGCTCAAGAAATGATGAAGCTTCCACTCATGACTACAAGAAGAGAACATGCCACAAGTGCAAGAAACCTGGACACTATATCTCTGAGTGTCCACAGTGGGACAATGAGAAGAAGAAGAGCAAGGAATATGATTCTGATGACAAGAAGAAGAAGAAATCTTCAAAGTCTTCTTCCAAGTCCTCATCAAATCTTCATCTCATAAGAAGAGCTCATCTAGCAAGGCTCGTGCTTTTGTTGGCAAGGAAATGGATTCAGAGGAGGAGTCTGCTTCTGAGGAGGTGGAGGTGGAGTCTGAAGAGGAGTCCGACCCTGGCGTTGCAAGTCTGGCTCTAGCCACAGCCTATGTTGCCAAGTCCATCTTCAACACTGAAGACAATGACTTCCACACCAACGCTGAAGCTGATGACAAAGACGACCCTGCTCCCACCTACTGCTTCATGGCACGTGGTGCCAAGGTAAAATCACGTGATGCTTACTTTCAAACATCAAGTGAAGATGACTCTGATTGTGAATCCAAACCCAGCTACAAAACACTTGCTAAAATTGCAACTGAACAACAAAAAGCTACGGAACATACTCAAAAACTGTTAGACAAAAGCGATGACCTGTTGGACGCGGAAATGACACGTTCACAGTCCTTAGTTGAAGACATCAAAAATCTTCATGCTAAGTACCAAGAACTTGAAAGTCGTCATGAAACGCTCTCAACCACTCATGAAAAGATCTCCTATGATTATCTTCAAAGGAAGCAAGAGCTTGATAAATTGAGAGCGGCTCATGAAGATCTTCAAAAAGAGAATGAGTCACTTCGCGCTCAACAGATCAGTCCCGCTCAGGATGTATTTGAACCACCATGTCTAAAATGCCTTGAGCATGATAACGCTACCTCTGTTGCTGAATGTTCCACTGCTGCTACTGTTGCATTGGCTTCAACTACTGATGTGGTAACTAACCCCTCTGCGGAGGATACCACTACTATTGCTGATGAAAATGCTAGGTTGAAGACATTTCTTGAAACAGGAATGTATAAAAGTCTGAAAGGACATCAGACACTTTGCGATGTCCTCAAAAAGCAGATTCTGAACCGAAACCCTAGGAAAGAGGGTGTTGGGTTCGAGAGGAAAATGAATGTTGATGGTTCCTACTGGAAGCCTGAGCAGTATCCCAAAACCACATGGGTTGCTGCAAAGGGACCTTCAGTGGATCCATCCACCTTATCTGGCTTTACCTGTGCTAATCCTATTATCATTGATGAATCCCTTGATGAAAACTATAAGCTGTTCAAGAATCAGAATGGTGAAGTGTTTGCCAGGTATATTGGTACTAACTGTAGGAATGGACCACCTATGAAGAAGATCTGGGTTCCCAAAAGCTGTCTTGAGAATCTTCCAGTGAATGTGATCATGACACCACATGGGAAGAAGACAAACCCCAGACCTAAGGCGTCATATGGTCCAAAGGCTTCATCAGACAAAGGACTCACCTGAGTCACCCTAACACCAATGTTTTGCAAGGAAACCATACTCAAACTTATGAATATGAGTGTGTGTCTTCAAACCGCTATGTTCATAGAACTAAGAACTTTTTTGCTTATTCATATGCGTATCATTCATCTCCTGCAAGGCTATTTGCTAGGGCTCCAAAGCCGAAGTTCTCAGATGCTGCACTTAGACTCATTGCTTCTAAGCCACCCCTGAGATGTGGGTGGTTAAGAAGAATTAACTTTCTTTTGCAGGGAAAGGTCTCCAGCCGAAAATCAAAGGCGTCTGATGCTATTGCTGGGGACCTAAAACATCTTGTAGGGCTCAAGATCAAATTCCCAAATGGTCTCACTATGTATTTTGTTCCTGAATAGTTTGCCATTCATCCTATATATCCTAATCTTGATCTGAGCTTCAATAATCCTATTGCCCGTCAAATGTTTATGCTTCACAATACTCTTGGTGAAGCCTATCCCCCTAACTGTACTGTAGGGTATGACACCTCATGCTTCAAAATGGAATATGGACAGCGGATGCACTAATCATATGACTGGTGATCGAAGTCTTCTCATGGACTCAACCTTACGTCCATCAGACAAGATTCATATCACATTTGCTGACACTGGTAAAAGCAAGGTATTGGGTCTAGGTAGAGTTGCAATCTCAAAGGATCAACACATGGATAAAGTGATGCTTGTTGAATCCCTTGGTTTCAACTTAATGTCTGTCTTGATGCTTTGTGACTTGAACATGATTGTGCTATTCGGAAAATATCGTTGCCTTGTACTAATGGAATCTGACAAGTCTCTAGTCTTTGAAGGGTATCGGAAAGATGATCTATACATGGTAGATTTCTCAGCAGGTCCACAGCTTGCCGTATGTCTTCTTGCAAAAGCCTTAGAATGCTGGCTCTGGCATCGGAGGCTGGGGCATGCTGGCATGAGGAACTTACACACACTCGCCAAGAAGAAGCATGTCATAGGCATCGAGGGTGTCAAGTTCAAGAATGATCATTTGTGTGGTGCCTGCGAAGCTGGAAAGATGACTAGGGCAAAGCACCCCTCGAAGACAATCATGACGACATCTCAACCCTTCGAGCTGTTACACATGGACTTATTTGGACCTACTCACTACTCTACCCTCACAACAACTGCTTGTCTCTATATCTTCGTCATTGTTGATGACTACTCAAGATATACATGGGTGCACATAATTCTCTACAAGACTGAAGTGCAAGATGTCTTCAGACGCTTCGCCAATCGAGCCATGAACAATTATGGCGTCAAGATCAAGCATATCAGAAGTGACAACGGCACTGAGTTCAAAAACACCGGACTTGATCTTTATCTGGATACAATGGGAATCACTCATGAGTTCTCTGCTCCATACACACCTCAGCAAAATGGAATTGTAGAGCGCAAGAACAGAACCCTCATTGAGATGGCTCGAACAATGCTTGACGAGTACAAGACACCAAGAAAGTTCTGGCCTGAAGCTATTGATACAGCATGTCACGTCATCAACCGTGTTTACATCCATAAGCTTCTGAACAAAACATCCAATGAGCTCCTTACTAGCAAGAAGCCAAATGTCAGCTACTTCAGAGTATTTGGAGCTAGGTGCTGGATCAAGGATCCCCATCACAAGTCAAAATTTTCACCTAAAGCTTACAAAGGCTTCATGCTCGGTTACGGAAAGGACTCGCACTCTTACAGAGTCTTCAACCTCTATCTCTATAAAATCGTCGAAACTGTGGACGTGCGATTTGATAAAACCAATGGTTCACAAATGGAGCTCCTGCCAAGTACACTAGACGAAGCTCCGCCCAGCGAATCTATCAAGCTGATGGGAACTGGTGAAATCATGCCTTCTGAAGCACAACCTGAAGAGGAACTTATCATTTCTGCACCTAACCAACCTGAAGACAATGCTCAGACTGAAGACAATCCTCCCAATGATGACAATGATCAGCAAGAGCAAGGTCTTCGTCCAGTTCATCCTCGAGTTGCAAATGAAGTACAAATTGAGAAGATAATTGATATCATCAATGCACCTGGTCCACTTACTTGCTCAAGAGCAACACAGTTAGCAAATTTCTGTGGGCACTTTTCTTTTGTGTCAATATCAGAACCCAAGAAAGTTGCTGAAGCCTTTATGGAACCTGAATGGATACAAGCTATGCAAGAAGAACTTCAACAGTTCAAGCTGAACAATGTTTGGGAACTTGTCAAGCGTCCTGACCCTCGCAAGCATAACATTATTGGCACAAAATGGATATATCGAAACAAGCAAGATGAGCATGGTCAAGTCGTCAGAAACAAAGCACGTCTTGTGGCTCAAGGATATACTCAAGTTGAAGGAATTAACTTTGATGAAACATTTGCTCCTGTGGCTAGGCTTGAAGCTATTCGCATACTACTAGCCTATGCTAACCACCACAACATCTTGCTATATCAAATGGATGTGAAGAGTGCATCTCTCAACGGCAAGATTGAAGAAGAAGTATACGTCGCTCAACCACCTGGCTTTGAAGATCCAAAACATCCTGATATGGTGTACAAGCTAAACAAAGCACTGTATGGCCTCAAACAAGCTCCTCGCGCTTGGTATGATATGATCAAAGACTTCCTGAAGAGCAAAGGCTTCAAACCTGGATCCCTCGATCCCACACTCTTCACGAAGACATATGATGGTGAACTGTTTGTGTGCCAAATATATGTGGATGACATTATCTTCGGCTGCACCAACCAGAAGTATAGTGATGAGTTTGGATACATGATGCAAGATTGCAAAGGTTACATGACGCCAATGCCTGCCAAACACCATCTGGGTCCCGACGACAATGGTAAAGAGTTCGATCAAATGGTATACCGCTCCATGATTGGTTCCTTACTTTACCTATGTGCATCTAGGCCAGATATTATGCTTAGTGTTTGCATGTGTGCTTGATTCCAAGCGGCACCAAAGGAATCACATCACTTAGCTGTGAAGCGAATTCTTCGACATTTGGCTTACACCCCAACACTCGGATTATGGTATCCAAAGGGCTCAAAATTTGATTTGGTTGGATTCTCGGATGCTGATTATGCTGGTGACAAGGTGGATCGCAAGTCTACATCAGTCACATGTCACTTTCTGGCACGATCACTTGTATGTTGGTCTTCAAAGAAGCAGAACTGTGTATCACTCTCAACTGCTGAATCTGAATACATTGCTGCTGGATCTTGCTGCGCTCAGCTTCTATGGATGAAGCCAACTCTCAAGGACTATGGCATCAATCTGAAACAAGTACCTCTCTTCTGCGACAACGAAAGCGCCATCAAGATTGCCAACAATCCAATCCAGCATTCGAAGACAAAGCACATTGAAATTCATCATCACTTTCTCAAAGATCATGTCATGAAGAAAGATATTGGCATCATTCATGTCAACACTGAAGAGCAACTGGCAGATATCTTCACAAAGCCCTTGGATGAGAAAAGGTTTTGCAAGTTACGGTGTGAGCTAAATATCTTGGAATCCTCAAATGTCCCGTGATCAGGCACACATCCTAACACTTATGCATGTTGATGACTTAGATGTGCAACACACGAAGCAAAGTATATCTTCAATCAATGAAGACTTACATTCTGAGTGTGAATACATTAATATGGAATTTGACTTTGGAGCGCCACGATAATTGTGCGCCGTGTCTGGGTCTAATACTTCCTATACGGTGGGTAACGCCACCACCAAATTTCTCTGTTTGAAGTGTTTCACTCATGGCGTTATTTTTGCTATGTCTACGCATTTGGTTTGTCTTCAATTTCAACTTATCTTCATGATTTTCTTCACTATGTTGATTTGATTGCTTTCTGATATACATACTAGTGTTCTGTCCTCTACAACATTCACTTATAGCTATGTCTTCCTAGTTGAATCTTTTGAACTAAGTGAATGTGATCGGACCCTAATCTCTCTATGCTTTCTATCTCAAACTCTATCTGTCCAAATCATATGCATTCTATTGAAACTGTCGAATGTCTTCTCTGCGTCCTTGTCAGCAGAAGACACAGAGACAAATATTAAGTCTGTTTTAAATGATTCATCCTTATTGTTTGAAATCCGGAGAAGCCGGAATGACCATACGACAAACCTGGCGGGCGTGGGAACGTGGGACAACTCTGAGTATGTTGCATGCTTGCCACGTGCCCCTCAGATGTGAACCGCCAGGGGCACCTGCGTAATTGCGCTGTGCCGCACACTTCCTTATAAATACATGTCCCCTGCGGTAAAGAAAACCTTCTTCCACCTCTCCACCTCGTCAAAACCCTAGCACCACCGCTAGCTCTCGATGACGCCGGCGACGAAGCGCTTAGCTGCCGCGACTTCTCCGACACTGTCCTCACGCCGGCCGTGGACATCGTCCTCTCTGTCGCCGCCGTAGGTGTCCTCCGTCGCCAAGTTAGGGCACGGTGGATTGAACTGCTCGGTCTCCTATTCATCCCATCTAGCAGTTCTTCGTGTGGTAAATACAACTCTATTTTTACCATCTTTTTGATCCTCAAAGATTCATCCTATTTACCAAAATTGGTTTCTGCCTATACAATGTTAGATCTATTGTGTCTGCATCTCATACTGCCTAGTATATTCACTTAAGCTTCTTATCTAGTTAGATTCCTCACTTGTACTTATTCACGGATTCGTACAAATCTGGAACCAACTCTCAACATAAAAGTGAATGTCTTCGCATCATGAGGTCAATGTCTTCAAACTGATTTATCTTCAAAATCTTCTGAGAATGCATATGACCTCTTCCCCTTCCCTCGCATCTCTAATGCTGTCACAGGTACATGTCCGTGGGAGAATCCCTTGGTTCTCATAGTCTGCATTCATTTGCAGAATTCTTACAGCATCACATTAACTCTCCCGAAGCCAGTTCCTGTTTGTTCAGCAAGCGAAAGCCTTTGAAGCCTTTGAACGTGTTGAAGACATTCAGTTTGAAGTTCATGGCTGCAGAGAAATCAGTAAGGAAGGGTGGCAGACAGCATCGTGGGGGAACAGCAAGAGATTTGCCTGATGACCTCTCAGAGCTTTACAAGACAGATCCTGAAGAGGATTATAATCAGCGCAAGACACGAATCCAATGGATTCGACGATATTGGGCTGAACAATGGTTCAAATACAAGTTCGTGACCCAGGAATACGCTGAGAAGAATGCTATCAAAAGTCCTTGGGGTGATATTCTCTTTCGAGGCCTTCCACCCAAGAACAGAGCTGAAGCTATTGCACAGGGTATCTATCCTTGTATGGTCAGTGGACCTTAGCCTGAAAATGCCGACCCATCGTCATTGCTCTGGTGTCGTGACGATAATCTCTTCAAGCGCAACTTCCAGCACGCAACGGCATCGGCCAAGGAAAACAAGAAGTCATTGGGATTAGACTTCAACCCTGGTCCCTCTGCTCCCCGTGCTGACGGCTCACGTGATGCAGAACCCAATGTCATCGGTCCTTTCTACAACCTTGATGGCCTCATCACTCACATCTCAGTCCAAGGTGACAAAGTGGATCATTTTGATGATGATGCTGACACTAATGAAGCCCTAGCTCCTACTCCAAAGCCATAGAAGCCAAAGAAGGCTAAGGCTTCAAGATCAGCTGCTCCTCCAAAAGCTTCACGTGCGAAGCCACTGGCGACTGCACCTCCTGAAGACAGTGTGCAGTCTGAAGATCTATCACGTATCTCCAAGAAGACGGAGAAGAAAAAGAAAATTGTCAAAAATACTGATCAGACATTGACTCCTGCTGCCATTCTGCGAGAAGAGCACATTGATCTGTCCAGCGATGAAGATCTTGCAGATGATGCTCTTGAGCAACTGATCAAGATCAAGGAAGAAGCAGAGATCTTCAATGATTTGCCTCTCTTTGATGTGGCAATCATCCATAACTTCACTGATGAGTGGTTTGACACCCCAAATCTCAGCTTTGAAGATCTGCAACTTCCCATTGGCCTCAACGTCTCCTTCAATGGCGCCATTGCTTCTGAGCTAGCTCTTGCTCAGCGCATCGTTGAACTGAAGCACAAGATCGACTATGAGAAAGCTCAGTTCAAGAAGCATGTGGCAAAGCTCAGCGTGCAAGATGTCAAAAACTTCAAGATCATGCTGCACGAGCTCAAAGAAGCCTTTCTCAAGAAGCGTGAAGAAGCTAAAGGCTCTCGTGAGCGCATGAAGAGTCTGGCTGACAAGTGTGTGCAAGCCTACAATGAGGCTGAGAAGCGCAAGGCTCTTGGTCGTCCTGGCATTGACCCTAGAATGGCTGCAACAAAGAAGAAGCCATCAACTGACCAATCTGCACCTTCAAGGCAGGAAGAACCTCGCATAGTATTCCCAAGCAGCATGAATGGCTCGAAGCCAAAGGTCATGTCAACCGCTTCAGAACTGAAGAAGACGAGGACTGCCGAGGCTGAAGCCAGAAAAAGGAAAAATCCTGAAGCCTCTGATGTTGCTCCCTCCAAGAAGAAGCGCAAAACCAAGAAGGATCGGGCTGCTCCCATAGAGCCCTTAGTTGTTGAACATATCTCAATGGTTCGCCCTGCATCTGAACACCAAGAACGACGGATGATAGTTCATGAGCCTGCTTTCACAGAGGTTCATGAAGCTGAAGACATTCTAGCAGTTGATCCCACCGCTGCTGAAGACATTGGTCACAATGACAATGTTGAAGATGATGAAGTTCTTCCTCAGATCGAACACAACTTGGTATCATCGCCTGTTCTCACGAACAGCAAACTCATCGGCATTGGTCGTCCTCTGATGCCAATTGCTCAGGATGTATCATGGGCTGATCACCCACAACAACAAGACTCCCCGAGTACTCCCCAACAACAACAAGTCACACCACCTGTGCAAGAAGAAGAGGATGACTTTGAGGCCCGGCCAACTCCATCTCTAGGCCCCATACAATTGAGCAAGCATACAACTATGGTCAGCTAATCACTGTCAAATGGCCCGTTTTGGTCCCTCCGCCTAATGCCTCTGGTCGTCAGTTTGATTATCATGTTGAGCATAGGCCTCTGGTCCAGAAACCAAAGCCAAGATTGCCAAGGTACCCAGTTACTGCCACCTCTACAGGGTCCTTCAATGCAAATGGCTTCAAAGCCCACAACACCTTCTTTGACAGAGCAAAGAACCCCTACTCAAGGCCAAGAATATCATCTGATCGTTTCTAGAGCTATCAGCAGTGAAGCTATTACTCCTGCGTTCTGTATGATCAAGGGCGCATTTTCCCTCATATGCGCCTCGACACTGAAGCCATTGCTGGACTGCCATGCTTAGAAGAAGCACTTGACTGCTTTCGTGATGCGGGTCTACTCAGCTTTGTGACAGACGAAGAACATTGGAATGAGGAACTTTTGCTTCAATACTATGCTACCCTCCACATTCGCGGCTACTACAGGGATACAAAGACATGGGTTCTCGAGTGGATGATAGGAAATGTTCATCATGAAGCCAAAGCTCTTGACGTCATTGAGCTTACAGGCATACCCACTCCCGGAGAGCTGTTCGAACCTGATTGTCAACTCCACCGCAATGCACTGGAGAGCATCTTCCATAAGCCAGAGCCCAACATGAGCCAGATGTTGAGCATGATGAAGCCTCTGCCACCTGACGCTGAATACCCAAAGGAGTTCTTTGTTGATGACCTTGAGTATCTGCCTCGCACAATATATCACATCATCAGGCGAACTCTATGGTCTATCAAAGGGCATTCATCAGCTGCAAAACTTGAAGGAGCCATGAAAACATTGGTCTTTTACATCCTCAATGGCATCAGCTTCAATACACAAGAATTCTTCATCTGACAACTGGCTGCGTCTGGATCTGACCTTTTTGGCCTGAAATTCTATGCTCCATGGGTCATGCGCCTCATCAAGCTACACTCTGCTATCAACTATCAGCCCTCTGCTCGTAATCATCTGATCTTTCTACCAGAGGTTGATATGTCAGTTGAAGACATATACCCTGAGCCTGCCAAGAAGCCTCTTTGTCTTCAAAATTCTGATCACCAAAGCTTCACTCAACCCATGGAAGGAGTCCCAGCAGTAACTCATGTCTATCCAATGGCTGGGAACACTCGTCTGCCTCACCGTGCGCAAACTGAAGCTACTGAGAGCACAATTGCCCAAAGGCCTAAGAAGCGCTCTCGCGTCCTAAATAACCGAGAACTTCTTGTGGCACTGCATCAGAAACAAGACAAGCATCACTTCTGGCTCAAGCGACAGATGCAAAGCCTCTTGGTGGACGTCAATCACATTTGAAATCTTGCCACCAAGAATGCGTTTGTCACTCACAAGACCTGTCGGCGATCATGGAAGAGTTTGACGCTGCTCAGTGCTGAAGCAGATCTTCAAGACGATGGCTTCACTGAAAGATTCAAGTTTGACTCCACTCCTCCATGGAATGATGTCCTACGTCGAGCTCCATCCCTTGAAGACTCTGACTATTCTTCCTCCGCGGCAACTGTGAATGCCAAAGTGATCGATGATGAAGACGATGGTACTTCACCGCCCCCTACTTCTGCACGCATCGACACTGCACCAAGTTCATGAAGGAAATATGCCCTAGAGGCAATAATAAAGTTATTATTTATTTCCTTATTTCATGATAAATATTTATTATTCATGCTAGAATTGTATTAACCGGAAACATAATACATGTGTAAATACATAGACAAACATAGTGTCACTAGTATGCCTCTACTTGACTAGCTCGTTAAATCAAAGATGGTTAAGTTTCCTAACCATAGACATGAGTTGTCATTTGATTAATGGGGTCACATCATTAGAAGAATGATGTGATTGACTTGACCCATTCCATTAGCTTAGCACTTGATCGTTTAGTATGTTGCTATTGCTTTCTTCATGACTAATACATGTTCCTATGACTATGAGATTATGCAACTCCCGTTTACCGGAGGAACACTTTGTGTGCTACCAAACGTCACAATGTAACTGGGTGATTATAAAGGTGCTCTACAGGTGTCTCCGAAGGTACATGTTGGGTTGGCGTATTTCAAGATTAGGATTTGTCACTCCGATTGTCGGAGAGGTATCTCTGGGCCCTCTCGGTAATACACATCACTTAAGCCTTGCAAGCATTGCAACTAATGAGTTAGTTGCGGGATGATGTATTACGAAATGAGTAAAGAGACTTGCCGGTAACGAGATTGAACTAGGTATTGAGATACCGACGACTGAATCTCGGGCAAGTAACATACCGATGACAAAGGGAACAAAGTATGTTGTTATGCGGTTTGACCGATAAAGATCTTCATAGAATATGTAGGAGCCAATATGAGCATCCAGGTTCCGCTATTGGTTATTGACCGAGAATAGTTCTAGGTCATGTCTACATAGTTCTCGAACCCGTAGGGTCCGCACGCTTAACGTTACGATGACAGTTTAATTATGAGTTTATAAGTTTTGATGTACCGAAGGTTGTTCGGAGTCCCGGATGTGATCACGGACATGACGAGGAGTCTTGAAATGGTCGAGACATAAAGATTGATATATTGGAAGCCTATATTTGGATATCGGAATGGTTCCGGGTGAAATCGGGATTTTACCGGAGCACCGGGGGGTTACCGGAACCCTCCCGGGGGTTATTGGGCCTTCATGGGCCCTAAGGGAGAAGAGGAGAGGAGGCAAGAGGTGGGCTGCGCCCCCTCCCCTCCCTAGTCCGAATAGGACAAGGAGACGGGGGCGGCGCCCCCCTTTCCTTCCCCTCTTCCTCCTCCTTCCCCCTTCTCCTTCTCCAACTAGGAAAGAAGGGAGTCCTACTGGCGCGCCCTCCTTGGCCGGTCGCCCCCTCTCCCTTGACTCCTTTATATACAGGGGCAGGGGGCACCTCTAGACACACAAGTTGATCTTCGTGATCATTCCTTAGCCGTGTGCGGTGCCCCCCTCCACCATATTCCACCTCGGTCATATCGTTGCGGTGCTTAGGTGAAGCCCTACGTTGGTAGAACATCATCATCATCACCATGCCGTTGTGCTGACGGTACTCATCCCCGACACCCTGCTGGATCGGTGTCCGGGGATCATCATCGAGCTGAACGTGTGCTGAACTCGGAGGTGCCGTACGTTCTGTACTCGGATCGGTTGGATCGTGAAGACGTACGACTACATCAACCGCGTTGTCATAACGCTTCTGCTTACGGTCTACGAGGGTACGTGGACAACACTCTCCCCTCTCATTGCTATGCATCACCATGATCTTGCGTGTGCGTAGGTATTTTTTTGAAATTTCTATGTTCTCCAACAGTGGCATCCGAGCATAGGTTTTATGTGTTGATGTTATATGCACGAGTAGAACACAAGTGAGTTGTGGGCGATACAAGTCATACTGCTTACCAGCATGTCATACTTTGGTTCAGCGGTATTGTTGGATGAAGTGGCCCGGACCGACATTACGCGTACGCTTATGCGAGACTGGTTTTACCGCCGTGCTTTGCACACAGGTGACTAGCGGGTGTCTGTTTCTCCAACTTTAGTTGAACCGAGTGTGGCTATGGCCGGTCCTTGCGAAGGTTAAAACAGCACTAACTTGACAAACTATCGTTGTGGTTTTGATGCGTAGGTAAGAACGGTTCTTGCTCAGCCCATAGTAGCCACGTAAAATTTGCAACAACAAAGTAGAGGACGTCTAACTTGTTTTTGCAGGGCATGTTGTGACGTGATATGGTCAAGACGTGATGCTATATTTTATTGTATGAGATGATCATGTTTTGTAACCGAAGTTATCGGCAACTGGTAGGAGCCATATGGTTGTCTCTTTATTGTATGAAATGCAAACGCCCTGTAATTGCTTTACTTTATCACTAAGCGGTAGCGATAGTCATAGAAGCAATAGATGGCGTAATGACAACGATGCTGCGATGGAGATCAAGCTGTCGCGCCGGTGACGATGGTTATCACGACGGTGCTTCGGAGATGGAGATCACAAGCACAAGATGATGATGGCCATATCATATCACTTATATTGATTGCATGTGATGTTTATCCTTTATGCATCTTATCTTGCTTTGATTGACGGTAGCATTTTAAGATGATCTCTCACTAAAAATTATCAAGAAGTGTTCTCCCTGAGTATGCACCGTTGCGAAAGTTCTTCGTGCTGAGACACCACGTGATGATCGGGTGTGATAGGCTCTACGTTCAAATACAACGGGTGCAAAACAGTTGCACACGCGGAATACTCAGGTTAAACTTGACGAGCCTAGCATATACAGATATGGCCTCGGAACACGAAGACCGAAAGGTCGAGCGTGAATCATATAGTATATATGATCAACATAGTGATGTTCACCATTGAAAACTACTCCATCTCACGTGATGATCGGACATGGTTTAGTTGATTTGGATCACGTGATCACTTAGATGACTAGAGAGATGTCTGTCTAAGTGGGAGTTCTTAAGTAATATGATTAATTGAATTTAAATTTATCATGAACATAGTCCTGGTAGTGTTTTGCAAATTATGTTGTAAATCAATAGCTCGCGTTGTTGCTTTCATATGTTTATTTTGATATGTTCCTAGACAAAATTGTGTTGACAAATGTTAGTAGCAATGATGCGGATTGGATCCGTGATCTGAGGTTTATCCTCATTGCTGCACAGAAGAATTATGTCCTTAATGCACCGCTAGACCTATTGCAGGAGCAGATGCAGACATTATGAACGTCTGGCTAGCTCAATATGATGACTAGTTGATAGTTTAGTGCACCATGCTTAACGGCTTAGAATCGGGACTTCAAAGACGTTTTGAACGTCATGGACCATATAAGATGTTCCGAGAGTTGAAGTTAATATTTCTAGCAAATACCTGATATGAAGTCTCCAACAAGTTCTATAGCTAAAAGATGGAGGAGAATCGCTCAACTAGTGAGCATGTGCTCAGATTGTCTGGGTACTTCAATCGCTTGAATCAAGTGGGAGTTAATCTTCCAGATAAGATAGTGATTGACAAAATTCTCTAGTCACCATCACTAAGTTACTAGAACTTCGTGATGAACTATAGTATGCGAGGGATGATGAAAACGATTCCCAAGCTCTTCGTGATGTTGAAATCAACGAAGGTAGAAATCAAGAAAGAGCATCAAGTGTTGATGATTAACAAGACCACTAGTTTCAAGAAAAGGGCAAAGGGAAAGAAAGGGAAACTTCAAGTAGAATGGCAAACAAGTTGTCACTCCCGTGAAGAAGACCAAAGCTGGACCAAAGCCTGAAACTGAGTGCTTACACTGCAAAGGAAATGGTCACTGGAAGCGGAAATGCCCTGAATATTTGGTGGATAAGAAGGATGGCAAAGTGAACAAGGGTATATTTGATATACAGGTTATTGATGTGTGCCTTACTATTGTTTATAGTAGCCCCTGAGTATTTGATACTTGTTCCGTTGCTAAGATTAGTAACTCGAAACAGGAGTTACAGAATAAACAGAGACTAGTTGAAGGGGAAGTGACGATGAGTGTTGTAATTAGTTCCAAGATTGATATAATTATCATCGCACACTCCCTATACTTTCGAGATTAGTGTTAAACCTAAATAAATGTTATTTGGCGTTTGTGTTGAGAATGAATATGATTTGATCATGTTTATTGCAATGCGGTTATTCATTTAAAGTCCGAGAACAATTGTTGTTCTGTTTACATAAATAAAACCTTCAAATGGTCATACACCCAATGAAAATAGTTTGTTGGATCTCGATCGTAGTGATACACATATTCATAATATTGATGCCAAAAGATGCAAAGTTAATAATGATAGTGCAACTTATTTATAGCACTGCCGTTTGGGTCATATCGGTGTAAAGCGCATGAAGAAACTCCATAAAGATGATTTTCGGAAACACCTGGTTATGAATCATTTGATGCTTGCGAACCGTGCCTTTTTGGCAAGATGACTAAAACTCCGTTCTCCAGAACAATGGAACAAGCTACTAACTTTATGGAAACAATACATACGGATGTATGCGATCCAATGAGTGTTGATGCTCGTGGCAAGTATCGCTATTTTCTGACCTTCATAAGATGATTTGAGCATATATGGGTATATCTACTTGATGAAACATAAGTCTGAAATAGTTGAAAGGTTCAAAGAATTTCAGAGTGAAGTGGAAAAATCATCGTAACAAGAAAATAAAGTTTTCTGCGATCTGATCGCGGAGACGAATATTTGAGTTACGAGTTTTTGTCTTCAATTAAAACAATGTGGAATAGTTTCACAGCTCACGCCACCTGGAACATCACAATGTAATGGTGTGTCCGAACGTCGTAATCGTACTTTACTAGATATGGTGCGATCTATGATGTCTCTTATCAGTTTACCACTATCGTTTTGGGGTTATGCATTAGAGACAGCTGCATTCACGTTTAATAGGGCACCATCTAAATCCGTTGAGACGACGCCTTATGAACTGTGGTTTGGCATGAAACCTAAGTTGTCGTTTCTTAAAGTTTGGAGTTGCAATGCTTATGTGAAAAAGGTTTCAACCTGATAAGCTTGAACCCAAATCGGAGAAGTGCGTCTTCATAGAATACCCAAAGGAAACTGTTGGGTACACCTTCTATCACAGATCCGAAGGCAAGATATTCGTTGCTAAGATGGATCCTTTCTAGAGAAGGAGTTTCTCTTGAAAGAAGTGAGTGGGAGGAAAGTAGAGCTTGATAAGGTAATTTGTACCTTCTCCCGAATTGGAAAATAGTTCATCACAGAAATCAGTTCCAGTGATTCCTACACCAACTAGTGAGGAAGCTAATGATGATGATCATGAAACATCAGATTAAGTAACTACAAAACCTCGTAGGTCTACCAGAGTAAGATCCACACCAGAATGGTACGGTAATCCTATTCTGGAAGTCATGTTACTTGACCATGGCAAACCTACGAACTATGAGGAAGCGATGATGAGCCCAGATTCCGCGAAATGGCTGGAGGCCATGAAATCTGAGATGGGATCCAAGTATGAAAACAAAGTGTGGACTTTGATTGACTTGCCCGATGATCGGCAAGCCATAGAAAATAAATGGATCTTCAAGAGGAAGACAAACACTCATAGTAGTGTTACTATCTACAAAGCTTGACTTGTTGTGAAAGGTTTTTCGACAAGTTCAAGGTGTTGAATACAATGAGATTTTCTCACTCGTATCGATGCTTAAGTCTGTCCGAATCATGTTAGCTATTGCCACATTTTATGAAATCTGGCAAAAGGATGTCAAAACTGCATTCCTTAATGAATTTATTAAAGAAGAGTTGTATATGATGCAACCAGAAGATTTTGTCAATCCTAAAGGTGCTAACAAAGTGTGCAAGCTCCAGCGATCCATTTATGGACTGGTGCAAGCATCTCGGAGTTGCAATATACGCTTTGATGAGTTGATCAAAGCATATGGTTTTATACAGACTTTTTGAGAAGCCTTTATTTATAAGAAAGTGAGTGGGAGCTCTGTAGCATTTCTAATATTATATGTGGATGACATATTGTTGATTGGAAATGATATAGAAATTTTGGATAGCATGAAAGATACTTGAATAAGATTTTTTCAAAGCAAGACCTCGTTGAAGATGCTTACACATTGAGCATCAAGATCTATATAGATAGATCAAGATGCTTGATAAGATTTTTCAATGAGTACATACCTTGATAAATTTTTTGAAATAGTTCAAAATGGAACAGTCAAAGAAGGAGCTCTTGCCTGTGTTGCAAGGTGTGAAGTTGAGTAAGACTCAAGACCCGACCATGGCAGAAAATAGAAAGAGAATGAAAAGTCATTCCCTATGCCTCGGTCATAGGTTCTATAAAGTATGCTATGCTGTGAACCAGACCTATTGTATACCTTGCTCTGTGTTTGGCAAAGGAATACAATTTTGATCTAATAGTAGATCACTGGACAGCGGTCAAGAATATCCTTAGTGAGGACTAAGGAAATACTTCTCGATTATGGAGGTGATAAAAGAGCCCGTCGTAAAGAGTTACATCGGTGCAAGCTTTTACACCGATCCAGATGACTCTAAGTCTCAATCTGGATACATATTCAAAGTGGCAGCAATTAGCTAGAGTAGCTCCATGCAAAGCATTGTAGACATAGAATATTTGCAAAATACATACGGCTCTGAATGTGACAGACCCGTTGACTAAACTTCTCTCACGAGCAAAACATGATCATACCTTAGTACTCTTTGGGTGTTAATCATATAGTGATGTGAACTAGATTATTGACTCTAGTAAACCCTTTGGGTGTTGATCACATGACGATGTGAACTATGGGTATTAATCACATACAGATGTGAATATTGGTGTTAAATCACATGGCGATGTGAACTAGATTATAGACTCTAGTGCAAGTGGGAGACTGAAGGAAATATGCCCTAGAGGCAATAATAAAGTTATTATTTATTTCCTTATTTCATGATAAATGTTTATTATTCATGCTAGAATTGTATTAACCGGAAACATAATACATGTGTGAATACATAGACAAACATAGTGTCACTAGTATGCCTCTACTTGACTAGCTCGTTAAATCAAAGATGGTTAAGTTTCCTAACCATAGACATGAGTTGTCATTTGATTAACGGGATCACATCATTAGAAGAATGATGTGATTGACTTGACCCATTCCATTAGCTTAGCACTTGATCGTTTAGTATGTTGCTATTGCTTTCTTCATGACTTATACATGTTCCTATGACTATGAGATTATGCAACTCCCGTTTACCGGAGGAACACTTTTTGTGCTACCAAACGTCACAATGTAACTGGGTGATTGTAAAGGTGCTCTACAGGTGTCTCCGAAGGTACATGTTGGGTTGGCGTATTTCGAGATTAGGATTTGTCACTCCGATTGTCGGAGAGGTATCTCTGGGCCCTCACGGTAATACACATCACGTAAGCCTTGCAAGCATTGCAACTAATGAGTTAGTTGCAGGATGATGTATTACGAAACGAGTAAAGAGACTTGCCGGTAACGAGATTGAACTAGGTATTGAGATACCGACGACTGAATCTCGGGCAAGTAACATACCGATGACAAAGGGAACAAAGTATGTTGTTATGCGGTTTGACCGATAAAGATCTTCATAGAATATGTAGGAGCCAATATGAGCATCCAGGTTCCGCTATTGGTTATTGACCGAGAATAGTTCTAGGTCATGTCTACATAGTTCTTGAACCCGTAGGGTCCGCACGCTTAACATTACGATGACAGTTTAATTGTGAGTTTATAAGTTTTGATGTACCGAAGGTTGTTCGGAGTCCCGGATGTGATCACGGACATGACGAGGAGTCTCGAAATGGTCGAGACATAAAGATCGATATATTGGAAGCCTATATTTGGATATCGGAATGGTTTCGGGTGAAATCGGGATTTTACCGGAGCACCGGGGGGTTACCGGAACCCTCCCGGGGGTTATTGGGCCTTCATGGGCCCTAAGGGAGAAGAGGAGAGGAGGCAAGAGGTGGGCTGCGCCCCCTCGCCTCCCAAGTCCGAATAGGACAAGGAGAGGGGCGGCGCCCCCCTTTCCTTCCCCTCTTCCTCCTCCTTCCCCCTTCTCCTTCTCCAACTAGGTAAGAAGGGAGTCCTACTCCCGGAGGGAGTAGGACTCCCCCTTGGCGCGCCCTCCTTGGCCGGCCGCCCCCTCCCCCTTGGCTCCTTTATATACGGGGGCAGGGGGCACCTCTAGACACACAAGTTGATCTTCGTGATCGTTCCTTAGCCGTGTGCGGTGCCCCCCTCCACCATATTCCACCTCGGTCATATCGTTGCGGTGCTTAGGCGAAGCCCTGCGTCGGTAGAACATCATCATCGTCACCAAGCCGTCTTGCTGACGGAACTCATCCCCGACACCCTGCTGGATCGGAGTTGGGGATCGTTGAGGGAGTCCTGGACTAGGGGGTGTCCGGATAGCCGGACTATCATCATCGGCCGGACTCCAAGACTATGAAGATACAAGATTGAAGACTTCGTCCCGTGTCCGGATGGGACTTTCCTTGGCGTGGAAGGCAAGCTTGGCAATACGGATATGTAGATCTCCTACCATTGTAACCAACTCTGTGTAACCCTAGCCCTCTCCGGTGTCTATATAAACCGGAGGGTTTTAGTCCATAGGACGAACAACCATTACAACAATCATACCATAGGCTAGCTTCTAGGGTTTAGCCTCCTTGATCTTGTGGTAGATCCACTCTTGTACTACCCATATCATAAATATTAATCAAGCAAGAGTAGGGTTTTACCTCCATCGAGAGGGCCTGAACCTGGGTAAAAACATCGTGTCCCTTGTCTCCTGTTACCATCCGCCTAGACGCACAGTTCGGGACCCCATACCCGTGATCCGCCAGTTTTGACACCGACATTGGTGCTTTCTTTGAGAGTTCCTCTGTGCCGTCACAATCAGGAAGGATGCCTCTTCCCGTCTTTAAATACAGTACCATCGCCAAAGGAGCCTTGGCCGCCGGCCAAACTATCTGGCTAGGTGGTTTTCTCATGACTGCCTGTTCGGCCACCGCTTTGATGATGACCTCTCGGGTCATCAAAAGCAATCTTCACGTCAACTCGGAATTTGCCGAGCAGCTGGATCCAATGGAGCTCTCATCCGTAAACGAGCTCTTGGATCGCATCGTCGCCCTGGAAGTCGCTACAGACTACAATCAGATCGGGCTTAAAACCGATCTGAGCGAGATTAACTCTCCCCAGGTTACCCACCACGTTGCGGTGGTAGAGGAACAACGCAGCGACTCTTCTCTATTAAAAACTAGTTATGTCCGGACTCCCGAACCCTCCATGCCGGATTCCCGCGGAGGGGCGGCCGTCGATCAAGCACTGAACCTAAAGTCAGCAGCGGACCAGACCCGTTGGACAACGTCTAGCAATCCAAGCTTCCAAATTCGGAAACTTTTCGGCCCTTGAGCCTCGAGATGGGCAGGGTTCCGGACTCAATTCCACCCACCCACCCAAACATATGCGATCTATCTCAAATCCGGCAAGAGCCCGCTGAAACAGTACATCATTACTGGGCCAGATTCCTCCTGGTTATGGACAGGATAAAAGACTGCCGTGAGGAAAACGAAATTTCAATCTTCTGTAATAATTGCACGGACAAGGGAATCTTGAACGTCGTAAGTCGTCGTGAAATTACACGCTTCGCCGACCTAGCGTCCATAGTACGAAAGTACTGTGCGATGGAGAGTTTCCGGAAAACCGAAACTAAGTTTTGGGACAATCCGGCTCCGAATGCAACCCTAGTCCGAAACAAAAGGGTGCATCATGCTCAGGCACCCGGTACAAAAACCAAAAAGCAAAAACCCCATAAAGGGCACGGAACCGTACTGGAAGGATGGCTCAGCGGACCCTGTAAAATTCACAGTACAGAGGGCGCCACTCCAACACATAGCCTTCGAGCATGTTGGATACTGCGGCAGGTGGCCAAAAGTGGCGAAGAGCTTCTAGCCCCGGAGAACCACTCCAACATCACCAGTACGGTGTCAACAGTCTTCGAGACTTTCGCATCAAATAATATGCGGAAAACGAACAATCCGCAGCCTCGCCGAAGTCTACCAAGTAGCAACAACAAATCCATGGAGCGACACGGCTATCACCTTCAATGCCAGTGACGAACCTGAATACCGAACTGCCCGAGCACCAGCCGCATTGGTCGTTAGCCCAATAGTGGATGACTTTCGTCATACCAAAGTGCTCATGGACGGCGGCAGTGGATTAAACCTCATTTAGGAGGAAACCCTTCGAAAAATGGAAATAGACTGGAGCCGTATTGAGCGAAGCAGCACAACCTTTAGAGGGATAATCCCTAGCCGGGAAGCACGCTGCACAGGAAAAATCACACTTGATGTGGTGTTCGGCTCGCCAGACAATTACAAGTCCGAGGAGGTATTCACAATTTTCCAAGCCATACCCCATTACGGGTACATGAAGCTTAAAATGCCCGGGCCCAATGGAACCATCACCCTTGCCAGTGATCCGAACATAGCACTCTGCGCCGAAAAAAAGACAGCCGCATTAGCCCTAGAGGCACTATCCGAAGCCCTAGCGGCGGAGGAACTCACTGCGCTGCGCTCTACGGTGAACAGAGATGATGTGATACTCGATAAGAGATCCAAGTCCACCTCTTTTAAACCAGCGAACGAAATAGTCAAATTCCAGGTCCATCCAACGGACCAAACAAAGACGGCCTCCATTGGGGCACAGTTAAACCCCGATGTAGACGCCGCACTACGAGAATTCCTTTGGGAGAATTGGGACATCATTGCCTGGCACCCTTCAGATATGCCAGGAATCCCACGCAGATTGGCAGAACACAGCCTAAACATCCTAAAAGGATTCAAGCCAGTCAAACAGGCTCTTCGGCGATTTTCCGAACCCAAAAGACAAGCAATGGGAGAGGAGCTGGCCAAATTACTGGAAGCCGGATTCATCAGAGACATCAAACATCCGGATTGGCTAGCAAACCTGGTGATGGTACCAAAGAAGGACAAATCCTGGCGCCTATGTGTCGATTTCAAAGACCTCAACAAGGCTTGCCCAAAGGATCCTTTCCCCCTTCCCCGCATCGATCAAATAATCGATGCTACTGCAGGGCACGATTCATTGTGCTTCCTCGACGCATACTCAGGCTACCATCAAATCAAGATGGCGGAGGCAGACCAAGCCGCAACGGCATTCATTACTCCATACGGACCATTCTGCTTCAACATGATGCCCTTCGGACTCAAAAACGCCGGCGCAACATATCAGCGCATGATTCAGACATGTCTGGCTACCCAGATCGACAAAACAGTAGAGGCATACGTAGACGACGTGGTCGTCAAAACCAAACACGTCGAAACTCTAGTAGACGATTTGAGGCTCACATTCGACAACCTCCGAGCATATGACATTAAGCTGAACCCGGAAAAATGCGTTTTCGGCGTACCAGCCGGAAAGCTCCTGGGCTTCATTGTATCCGGTAGAGGAATTGAAGCAAACCCAGCCAAGATCCGAGCTCTGTCACAGCTGGATATCCCAAAAGACCTCAAACAAATACAAAAATTGACTGGATGCGTGGCGGCTCTAAGCCGCTTCATCTCCCGTTTGGGAGAAAAGGCATTGCCCCTCTATCGCCTCCTTAGGAGCACCGAACACTTTGAGTGGACGGATGCTGCCACTGCCGGACTCGAAGAAATAAAGGCCATATTGGCAACAAATCTGGTCCTGGCCGCGCCTAACCTGGGCGAACCAATGTTGTTATACATCGCAGCAACACATCAAGTAGTAAGCGTGGTGCTCGTCGTCGAACGAGAAATAGAAGGGCATAAATTCCCTCTTCAAAAACCAGTGTACTACGTATCCACTGTCTTAACTCCCTCTAAGTCCCGGTACCCGCATTATCAGAAGATAGCATACGCGGTGTTCATGGCATCGCAGAAGCTGCGACACTACTTTCAAGAGTGTTCAATAACAGTGGCCTCCGAAGTACCCCTCAACGACATCATAAACTACGGCGACGCGACGGGCATGATTACAAAATTGGCCATTGAGCTCTTACCATTTGACATAACCTATAAACCACGGCGAGCTATAAAGTCGCAAGTCCTGGCTGACTTCGTCGCTGAATGGACTGAAGCCGAACTCCCTAAAGAGTATGGCGCATACTCCAATTGGATCATGCATTTCGACGGCTCTAAAATGTTGGCCGGCTTGGGGGCTGGTGTCGTTTTGACATCCCCAACCGGAGACACAGTCCAATACGTACTTCAAATAATGTACACAGACTCCAACAACGCAGCCGAATATGAGGCCCTTCTGCGCGGTCTCCGGATGGCAATCTCCATGGGCATTCAACGCCTCGAGGTACGCGGGGATTCAAACCTCGCAATATCACAAGTAAACGGAGACTTCGATGCCAAGGATCCAAAAATGGCAGCCTACCGTAACACCGTCTTAAAAATGTCAGCTCGGTTCGAAGGACTCGAATTCCACCATGTAGCCCGGGATAATAACCAGGCAGCCGACGTGTTGGCACGCATCGGCGCAAAACGCGACGCTGTCCCTCCAAACATCTTCCTGGAGCGGCTTTTTAAGCCATCCGTACTATGGGAAGAGGAGTCTGGAAATAACAACTCAGAAGCAACCGCACCATCCAACACAGAACAATCTGACATAATCGGCGGCTCAGCCGATGAAATAACACCTTCAGCCCACGAAATAATGGCGCTAATCGCCCCGTGGACAGAACCATTTCTAGCCTATTTAATTAGGCAGGAACATCCCGAAGACCAAAATGAGGCCCGCTACAAAGTTCGGCGATCTAAAGCCTACAAGGTCCATGAGGGAGAACTTTATAAGAAAAGCACAACCGGAGTCCTTCAAAGGTGCATCTCCGAGAGGAAGGGCGAAATCTTCTGGCTGAAATTCACGCCGTACTAGGCGGACACCATGCTGCAGCCCAGGCCCTCGTAGGTAAGGCCTTCTGTACAGGATTTTATTGGCCGACGGCCCGGGCAGATGCTCAGGACTTAGTCCAACGATGCGTCGGTTGTCAGCTCTTTGCTAATCAGAGCCACATGCCACCCACCGCCCTCAAAACTATACCCATCACCTGGCCGTTCGCGGTCTGGGGGCTTGACATGGTTGGACCCCTTAAAGGGGGAACCCACAAGCAAAAATACCTATTGGTCATGGTGGACAAATTCACCAAATGGATAGAGGCCAAGCCAGTTAAAACGGCCGAATCCGGACCTGTGATAGACTTCATATCCGGGGTAGTACACCATTACGGCGTCCCCCACAGCATCATCACCGATAACGGCACGAACTTCACTGCCGACGAGGTTAAACTCTGGTGCAAAAACATGGGCATTAAGCTCGACTACGCTTCAGTCTATCACCCTCAAACCAACGGTGAAGTTGAACGTGCAAATGGTCTAATCACGAGCGGCATCAAACCCAGATTAGTGCGGTCCCTTACGGAATCTAACACGCACTGGGTAGAGGAGCTCGACTCCGTACTCTGGAGACTGCGGACCACGCCAAACCGTACTACCGGGTTCACACCATTCCTTATGGTATACGACGCAGAGGCAGTCTTGCCCTACGACATAATTCATGACTCACCTCGAGTGCGCATGTACGAAGAAAGAGAAGCCGAGTTGGATCGGCAGGACAACTTGGACGCATTAGAGGAGGAGCGCGACGTGGCAAAGGCTCGTTCCGCATTCTATCAACAGCAGGCTCGAAGATATCAAAGCAGAGAAGTACGGGCTAAAACTTACAATGTTGGCGAACTAGTTCTACGCCTGCCGGACAAGAAAAAGGACAAACTCAAGCCCAAATGGGAAGGTCCCTTCATCATCGACCAAGTTCTGACCGGCGGAGCATACCATCTGCCAAATGTATCGGACAACCGACTCGAGCCGAACCCATGGAACGCAGCCCGCCTCCGAAGATTCTACGCCTAGCGCCGGACTCAGAGTTCGTCTCCTTCCTCCGTCCACATTTTTACACTTCAGTTGTCTTTTGTTTCTCTCTTTTCTGCCACCCTTTTCATAAAAGCCCTTGAGGGCCGATTTGTGCATTTTTCGCACACACTTGATGTGCTACCCGCACTCATTATACCTGGGGGCTTCTTTAACAGAAGCTTACTTATACGGGCTTTATGCCCAACACATGTGTCAAACTTCCGCATGTACCTTTATTCACCATTATATGCATCGATATGACTTAAGTTTTGGCCAAGCTGGGTTGCCTGGCTCCTGTGCTTACCCCTATGTTTCCGATTGTTCGGCTAGGAGGTAAAGGGAGCACCTCTGCGATTGCTACTGCCGGGTCTGCCGGATGTGTACCTCAGACTGGGTGAAGCCGAAAGCTAGCGTTCTTATGGGAATATTCGATCGGTGACTTGAAAGATGATTTTTTACCTATTTATTTATCTGGCCCCAGATGTTTTCCTGCTCTTTTCGCAGTCCGGACATGCACTTTAGGGCATGCCTCCCAGGGAAAGGAACCCTTAACGGAACTATTCTCCCTGGAAGATGTTTCTTACTAACCATGTAATATAACATAACTAGTTGGGCACTTGTCTGATAAAGCACTAATGACCCCTACGCCTGGTCTCCATGCATGCCCCGGTTTTTTCATAACTGAGAAGGTATTCGGACACACTCCGGACTCTAGGGTCCCGAGGTTGAAGCGAAAAGGTCGGCAAAGACAAAAGATCTACAATCCAGCTAGAAGGCATTTTACATGTCATTTTAAATACATCGTCAAATCGACTGACTGTACTCCTCCTCAATCCCGTCTAACAGGCTGTCTAATTTACAGTCCCGTTGGGAATACTTAGCGGCCAACTCTACTTGGCCGTACACTAAGCTCACAGGGATCTCCTTCCCATTGGGCCCCACAGGTCCGACCTCGGCCATGTGGTTTGGATCCGCCTTCTTGTACCGCGTCTTCACCATGGCCCAGGCCTCCCTGGCACCTTGACGGCAGGCCGATATCTTCCATAAACGGAAGCGCTGCCGTGCTCCCTGAAGCTTCTCCGCAAGCTCTCCAAGGCCCTCGGGTAGGGAGAAAGACGGCCATAAGGCCTGGACGACGCCACTCATCGCCTGCCGAACACGTTCGAGCAGTTGCACCAGCTCGGGAAGTTGATCACCCGTTGAACCGGGCATTTCCTCCGCAGGGCGACCTGTGAGCACACCTACAGACATATTTCTGTCAATTGACTTCCTCGCCGAACTCTTCTTTTCAAAAGAGTTTGCTCAAGCACTTACTATAGATGTCGCGATGAAGCCGCTGATTCTCCTTCATGGAGCCAGACAGCTGGGCCCGCACACCTTTTAGCTCTTCTCCAAGTTGGGTGTGGGCATCTTGGAGTTCGTTCCTCTCCTGCTGCACCTTCATAAGCACCCTCTCGCCGGCTTTCAGCTGGCGCAGTAGCTGCTGCTTGTCCGGATCCAGTCCGGCAACATCTGCAATATCATTGTCAGACTTATACGCACGTCGCACACGGCTTATCTTTTTGAAATAATGTGTTACCGGAGGGGGTCTCGGCGTCTCCTCTTGCGGCAGCTAGTGCGGCCTCAAGTTCGGCTTTGCACTCTTGTAGCTCCTGGGGCAATTGGGTATTCTTCTCCGTCAGATCCTGTATATTAAATGAGCCTTGAATCAGTTATTTTAACTACTTTAAGTCTCGGGGGCTACTGGCATATACAACTATTAAAACCTCTTACCCGTATGTCTTTTGCATACTGCTCCGTGTCTCTGGTTAAACCATCTTGAGCGGCATGGAGGTGCGCGTCTCCCGCGTTAAAGGCATTCAACGCCTCTGGGGAGAAACACGCGTCACGCAGTACTGTCCGGCGGCGCCTATGATTCATGGCGCTCTCCACCTCAGACCTAGTGGCGGACAACCTGTCGACATCCTCCGTTGGAGGAGTACCCGGCTCGCGCCTTGCGCTCGCCTCCCCCTCCGGACCAGGTGGTGGAGCCTAGCTGGCGGAGGCTTGGTTAGCAACCTCTCCGGGCACAGTCCGGCGAGCGCTCTTTCTCCTGGAAAAGTCATGAGCAATAATACACCTCCTAGGAATCTTTTCCCTTAATAACGGTCGCAAGCCATACCGTTGCGGTGACGTTTCGATTCGCACCGCACCCCTCTTCCGCCTGCTGGGCCGGACTGACCCTTGTTGGTCAGCCACCGCGGGTTCGGCTTCCCGCCTTGAAGGCACCACCTGCGAGACACCGTTATATACGGTGGTCAGGAATACGCAAGGACAAAATAATGGTGTCCGAACTTCGGTCATGAGTACCTGGGAAGCCGGAGACAAGCCGGGGTAGTCGGCCGTAATGGCGACTAGAGCATTATCCATGCTGAGTTGGTGGAACACCCCGTCAATTAGCTCCACCTTTATGTCCGGATCCTCTTCGGAAGCCAGATCAAGGGATCTCCCCGGATCCTCGGGTTGTGGAGCCGGACTGTGTATGTCCTCCACATCCCGACGCAGTTCCTGCGTCAAAATCATAAAGTAAGGTACTTAACTTTGAAAGCATGGGTCGGATAAATAAACGTCCGCTTACCCAGCTCCAAGGGTTATTCGCGGAGAACCCATTCAATGGGCTCGTCTGGAGGAAGTCCTCTTTCTCCCCCTTGTACAGGCCAGACAGAATCTTCACCAGATCTGCGGCCGATCCCGGCCCCTTACGGCCATGAAGGGTGGCATCATTCTCCCCGTTGAAGTCCCACATGGGGTGGCCCCGATATTGGAGCAGCTGCACCCCTCGCATAATGCACGTGGCCATGACTCCAATCATGGTCAATCCGGAATGGGCCAGTAACCTAATCCGGCCCATCAAATAATGGACGCTCCTGTCTTCCTCCTGTTGAGGGCTCCGCGGGTGCCAACTAAGGCGTTTCTTCAGAGGAGCCTTGGTGAACTCCGGGAGGCCGATCCGCACTGGGTCCAGCAGTGGAGCATCTTCCACATAAAACCATTCCGAGGGCCAGTCTTCGGACGCCTTGTTTGGGGTTCCGGATAGATATCCGGTCCCGGAGATGCGCCATACTTCGGCTCCGCCCACTTGATATATTGACCCCTCATGAGAACGGGGTACGAGGCAAAATAGTCTCTTCCACAGCGCAAAATGGGGCTCGATGCCCAGGAACAGCTCACAAAGAGCTACGTAACCCGCGATGTGCAGAATAGAGGCGGGCGTGAGGTGATGAAGCTGGAGTCCGTAGAACTCCAGAAGCCCCCGGAGAAACGGATGTATGGGAAATCCGAGCCCCCTTATTAGATAAGGGACGAAGCAGACCCGCTCTCCTTTGGAGGGACTAGGGGTGGCCTCAGCTTGCTTTCCACCTTTGTAGGTGGCCAGCCCGGCTCGAACTGGGACCATAAAGGCCTGAGGAAGGTATCCCTCCGCTTGGAGCGTCACCAGCTTGTTGTGCGGGACTGGACATCTCCTCCAATCTCCTGGCTGAGGGCTAGGAGCGCGAGAGGAGGAGCCGTGTCGACGATCCGTGATGGAATGGATTTTTGGTCAGAAGCGTTCCGATGAGTACTCGCGGAAGGAAGATGGTGTGATTTAGATCTGGATTCTTGCCTCTCTTATAGGCGGATTATTTGCGCAGCTAGGGGTTAAACATAAAAATACCCCGGCCTTTTGCATTCGTGTGACACGTGGAAGAGGGCCATTATTGGGCGTGGAAGCCAAGGAGCGCAACATTTGTAAGGAAGTTGTACACTATTTGGCAAGCACATGGAATTTGGAGGAGAACCCGCCTTGCAACGCCGAAGACAATATACGCGCTGGACTCGTCGTCATTGAAGCCTGGTTCGGGGGCTACTGAGGGAGTCCTGGACTAGGGGGTGTCCGGATAGCTGCACTATCATCATCGGCCGGACTCCAAGACTATGAAGATACAAGATTGAAGACTTCGTCCCGTGTCCGGATGGGACTTTCCTTGGCGTGGAAGGCAAGCTTGGCAATACGGATATGTAGATATCCTACCATTGTAACCGACTCTGTGTAACCCTAGCCCTCTGTGGTGTCTATATAAACCGGAGGGTTTTAGTCCGTAAGACGAACAACCATTACAACAATCATACCATACGCTAGCTTCTAGGGTTTAGCCTCCTTGATCTCGTGGTAGATCCACTCTTGTAATACCCATATCATCAATATTAATCAAGCAGGAGTAGGCTTTTACCTCTATCAAGAGGGCCCGAACCTGGGTAAAAACATTGTGTCCCTTGTCTCCTGTTACCATCCGCCTAGACGCACAGTTCGGGACCCCCTACCTGAGATCCGCCGGTTTTGACACCGACAATCATCATCGAGCTGAACGTGTGCTGAACTCGGAGGTGTCGTACGTACGGTACTCGGATTGGTCGGATCGTGAAGACGTACGACTACATCATCCGCGTTGTCATAACGCTTCCTCTTACGGTCTACGAGGGTACGTGGACAACACTCTCCCCTCTCGTTGCTATGCATCACCATGATCTTGCGTGTGCATAGGAAATTTTTTGAAATTACTACGTTCTCCAACAGTTCGTCTGCGCTGCCAAACAACAACGACAACCCTGCTGCTTCACCTACTCCTCATGGGAACGATTAGATGCTCTATGTCTTCAAATCTTTTTGGTCCTTACTGACAAAAGGGGGAGAAGCATATGAGTTTGATAGTCTTCAAGCGGGTTCATATGGGCGGTTGCTTTATATTTTGCCTATTGTTTACAACTCTCGCTTTTGATACATTTGGTTCTTTGAGTTGTAACACTTAAACTCGATGGTCGTCTGCTACTTATTTGCTTTTCTGTGATGCAATAATAAATTCCGCATGTGCGATGATAACTTCCGCACTTAGATCATTCTGCAGACGTCCATTTTTCATTATGCATGTCATTCTCTTAGTTATATCATTTCATGCATGATGAGTTATCTTCATAAGTTGCAGAGGATCACCACAAGTACAACCTGCCATGTGCATTTGCATTCCAAAAGCAAATTACTTATATGCACATCTTCAGGGGGAGCCTTTGCCACTTATGAAGACAATACCCTATCCTTTACAATTTCACATACTTTAACCCCGTTGAAAACTTCAACCAGTTTGTCATCAATCACCAAAAAGGGGGAGATTGTAAGTGCATCTAGTGCCACCCCTAGTTGGTTTTGGAGTATTGACGACAAATTTGGTTGAGGGACTAATGTGTTTGTGAGAATTGCAGGATAACACAGGTAGTGTCCCTCATTGATTCGGTTTACCTACCGGAGATGACCCCTTAAAATGTATGAAGACATTGACGACAATGGTGGTATGTGAAGATATTCATATTGAAGACTATGACATGAGAAGACATTGAGTGAAGACTATGGAGCGCGAAGACTGCGTCGTTTCGTTGTTTCCTTTTTCTTCTTTGTTGAGTCATAGGAACCACCGTACTGTTAAGTGGGGTCCAAGTGAACAAAGTCAGAATGACTGAAGTGATGCCCAACCCAAATCCTATGTCTTCGAGCGAAGACAATGAGAGCAAATCTTATCCATAGCTGGATGAGTTAGCTTTGCTTGTAGCCCAAGTAAAGTTGCCGTGTGTGTTTGAAATCTGACCGTTGGAACACGTGTCAGTTCCTTAGTGACCCAGGGTCATTTCGGACATATCAGGTCGGGTTGCCTAGTGGCTATAAATAGCCCACCCCTACACCGTAAATTGGTGGCTGCTCAGAGTTAGTGCACGGCTTTTGTTGTTTGAGAGCAACCCACCTCGAAGCCTTTGAGAGAGAGAAATCCTTGCGAGGACAAAGCCCAAACACCCAGAGCCAAAGAGTGTTAGGCATCACTGAAGTCTTTCTGTCTGCGTGACCTGACGACTTATTACACTTGAGGACTGTGAATCCTCCAGCCGGTTAGGCGTCGCGTTCTGAGCATCCAAGAGTCATTGTGGATCGCCGGTGAACGAAGTCTGAGAAGGTTCGGAAGTCTACCTTGAAGACTTACCAGAGTGATTGGGTGAGGACTGTGTGTTCTTTGCTCAAGGGGAATAAGGTGAAGACGTGGTCTTCTCAGTTGAATCTCAGCCTCCCTAACCAGACGTACAGTTGTCACAGCAACTGGAACTGGTCCAACAAATCCTGTGTCTTCAAAAAGTGACTGGTTCTATCCTCTCCCTCCCTTTACTTAGAGTTTTTCTTCATGAACTCACTGCCTATTTGTCGTACCTGTTTGACTTCATTGCTTGACTACTATCGTTGGTTGGCTTCATACTATCTTCCATCCTGATCCTTACTACTAAGCTGCTATTAGTCTTTGTACTTTCACAGTATTGCATACTTGACTATGGTTTGCTTGTTGTAGTTTATCTTCCGCTGCATATCAATTAGGTCATTTCTATTGTTTGTCTTCGAAACTTCCACATTTTGAAGACTTTCATACAAATCGCCTATTCACCCCCCCCCCCTCTAGTCGATAACTAGCACTTTCAAGATTGCATTGAGGAATGCACATAGCTTCACAATGGCTAATCGGACGTTTTCCGGTAGAAGCCCCCTCAATGCAACCGGAAGCAGTTGCGTCATAATAACGTGGCAGTCATGAGACTTTAGGTTTTGAAACTTTTTCTCTGCCATATTTATTATTCCTTTTATATTCAACGAGAAGCCAGTCGGGACCTTCATACTAAGCAGGCATTCCGTGTAAATCATTGACCATAGCAGGTACGTGATCACCGGTACGCATGGCGGGCTTCTTCCGGTGATCTGCCTCGCCTTTGAAATGCTTGCCTTTCTTTCGACATTGATGGTTGGTCGGAAGAAATCGACGATGGCCCAGGTACACATTCTTCCTGCAGCTTCCCAGGTATATACTATCGGTGTCAAGTAAACAGTGTGTGCATGCGTGGTATCCCTTGTTTGTCTGTCCTGAAAGGTTACTGAGAACGGGCCAATCATCGATGGTCACGAACAGCAACGCCTTTAGGTCAAATTCCTCCTGTTTCCATTCCACAGCTGTAAAAGTTCTTCAACTAATGGCCTTAGGTACACATCAATGTCGTTGCCGGGTTTCTTAGGGCCTTGGATGAGAATTGGCATCATAATGAACTTCCGCTTCATGCACATCCAAGGAGGAAGGTTATACATACATAGAGTCACGGGCCAGGTGCTGTGATTGCTTCTCTGCTCACCGAAAGGATTAATGCCATCCACGCTTAAAGAAAACCATACGTTCCTTGGCTCACTTGCAAACTCATCCCAGTACTTTCTCTCGATTTTTCTCCACTGCGACCCGTCAGCGGGTGCTCTCAACTTCCCGTCTTTCTTATGGTCCTCACTGTGCCATCGCATCAACTTGGCATGCTCTCCGTTTCTGAACAGACGTTTCAACCGTGGTATTATAGGAGCATACCACATCACCTTCGCAGGAACCCTCTTCCTGGGGGGCTCGCCGTCAACATCACCAGGGTCATCTCGTCTGATCTTATACCATAATGCACCGCATACCGGGCATGCGTTCAGATCCTTGTACGCACCGCGGTAGAGGATGCAGTCATTAGGGCATGCATGTATCTTCTGCACCTCCAATCCTAGAGGGCATACGACCTTCTTTGCTGCGTATGTACTGTCGGGCAATTCGTTATCCTTTGGAAGCTTCTTCTTCAATATTTTCAGTAGCTTCTCAAATCCTTTGTCAGGCATAGCATTATCTGCCTTCCACTGCAGCAATTCCAGTACGGTACCGAGCTTTGTGTTGCCATCTTCGCAATTGGGGTACAACCCTTTTTTGGTGGTCCTCTAACATGCGATCGAACTTCAGCTTCTCCTTTTGACTTTTGCATTGTGTCCTTGCATCGACAATGACCCGGCGGAGATCATCATCATCGGGCACATCGTCTGGTTCCTCTTGATCTTCAGCAGCTTCGCCCGTTGCAGCATCATCATGCACATCGTCTGGTTCCTCTTGATGTTCAGTAGCATCACCGTATTCAGGGGGCACATAGTTGTCATTGTACTCTTCTTCTTCGCCGTCTTCCATCATAATCCCTATTTCTCCGTGCCTCGTCCAAACATTATAGTGTGGCATGAAACCCTGTAAAGCAGGTGGGTGTGAAGGATTTTCCGGTCGGAGTAAGACTCCCACATATAGGGCATGGACAACACATAAAACAATTCTGCTTGTTTGCCTCAGCCACTTCGAGAAAATCATGCACGCCCTTAATGTACTCGGAGGTGTGTCTTGAACCATACATCCATTGCCGGTTCATCTGCGTGCATTATATATAATTAAGTGTGTCAAAAATCATTACAGAACATCATGAATAGATAATTAAGTGACCAAATTAATAGAAGTTCATCATCACATTAAAACCAAAGTACATACATAGTTCTCATCTAACAACATAAAGCTCTGCAGAGCATCTAAATTAATTAACCATACATTGAAACTATGTAAAACATTTCAATGCGAAAACAAATGCGATCATAATCGCAACCAATGTACAACTGATCCAACGGCATAATGATACCAAGCCTCGGTATGAATGGCATATTTTCTAATCTTTCTAATCTTCAAGCGCATTGCATCCATCTTGATCTTGTGATCATCGACGACATCCGCAACATGCAACTCCAATATCATCTTCTCCTCCTCAATTTTTCTAATTTTTTCCTTCAACAAATTGTTTTCTTCTTCAACTAAATTTAACCTCTCGACAATAGGGTCAGTTGGAATTTCCGGTTCAACAACCTCCTAGATAAATAAAATCTATGTCACGTTGGTCGGCATAATTGTCATAAACAATAAATGAACCAATAGTTATGAAAAGATAATATATATACCACATCCGAATCATAGACAGGACGAGGGCCGACGGGGGCGGATACCAAAACCATCGCACTATATAAGACGCAATAATAAAAGTAAGAAAATTATACAAGTATCTATATAAACATACAAGTAAGAATTTTTTTTCCTTTCAGAAAGAAGATAAGAACAAGAGGCTCACCACGGACGGCGGTGAAGACGGGGACGGGATGTGACGGACCGCTAAACTTAGTCAAATATTGAGGAAAATGGAGCTTGGAGGTCAAGCTTGGAGAGGAGAAAGCTTAAGTAGTGTGGCTCGGGCATTCCATCGAACACCTCGTGTGCATAGGAGGTGAGCTAGAGCACCACAAAGCTCTCCCCTCGCCGGCCACGAAAAACAGAGCAGTGGGAGTGCTCTGCTCGCGGGCGAGGGGTATATATAGGCAATTAATTGGTCCCGGTTGGTGGCTTGAACCGGGACTAAAGGGCAGCCTTTGGTCCCGGTTCAAGCCTCCAACCGCGACCAATGGTGGTGGGCCAGGAGCGAGGCCCATTGATCCCGGTTCGTCCCACCAACCGGGACCAAAAGGTCAAGACGTATCGGGACCAATGGCCCACATGGCCCGACCGGCCCCCGGGGCTAACGAACCAGGTCAAATGCTCCCATTGGTCCCGGTTCTGGATTGAACCGGGACTAATGGGCTGACCTGACCTGGACCATTGCCCCCTTTTCTACTAGTGGTATGTGCAACTTGCTATGTATGAATGGATGGAACTATATATGTATGTACGATGAAACTTATGTGTTGGATATGTCATATGGTTGCTGTTAAATAGCCCTATGAAATATATCTATATATGAAATATATATTTGCTGTGAAAATTGTTGGATTTAAGAAAAAACAAAAAAAAGCCAATATGCAGGCTCTTTGCAGTCCGCCACCGACAGCAACGGGCTCTTTGCCAGCAGCCCGGACGGCAAATAAGACACGTGGCAGCCAACTGTGCTTCCTGGGAGCTGACCCATTTGGTCAGTTTGCCAACAGTGGCAGACGGCAAAGAGCAAACAATTTTGCCATAAGCGGCGGACGGCAAAGGCCTGCCGTGTAGTGACATCTAGCTGACATCATACGGCGGACGGCAAAGGCAGGACAAATTTTTCCGTCAGCGGCCGATGGCAAAGTCCTACCGTTAGCCACCTAACGGACTAACAGCGAAATTTTTGCCGTCTGTGTTCTTTGCCGTCCGCTGCTGATGGCAAAGGCCCCTTTGCCGTCAGCCACCAAAAGCAGACGGCAAAGTAGCTCTTTACCGGACCTTTCTTTGCTAGAGCCTGTTGCCGTCCGTGGCGGACGGCAAAGACCTTTGTCGTCCGCCATTCATGCCTTTGCCGTCCGCCGTGGAAGACGACAAAGTAGCTGATTCCTATAGTGAAGGAAGAAGAAGAAGAAGAAGAAGAAGAAGAAGAAGAAGAAGAAGAAGAAGAAGAAGAAGAAGAAGAAGAAGGGGGGCTCTCTCCCCCTTGCTTCCGGTGGCGCTGGAACGCTGCCGGGGGCCATCATCATCACCGCGATCTTCACCAACACCTCTACCATCTTCACCAACATCTCCATCATCTTCCCCCATCTATATTCAGCGGTCCACTCTCCCGCAACCCACTGTACCCTCTACTTGAACATGGTTCTTTATGCTTCATATTATTATCCAATGATGTGTTGCCACCCTATGATGTCTGAGTAGATTTTCGTTGTCCTACCGGTGAATGATGAATTGCTATGATTCGTTTAATTTGCTTGTGGTTATATTGCTGTCCTATTGTGCCCTCCGTGTCGCGCAAGCGTGAGGGATTCCCGTTGTAGGGTGTTGCAATATGTTCATGATTCGCTTATAGTGGGTTGCTTGAGTGACAGAAGCATAAACCCGAGTAAGGGGGTTGTGGCATATGGGATAAAGGGGACTTGATACTTTAATGCTATGGTTGGGTTTTACCTTAATGATCTTTAGTAGTTGCGGATGCTTCCTAGAGTTCCAATCATAAGTGCATATGATCCAAGAAGAGAAAGTATGTTAGCTTATGCCTCTCCCACATAAAACTTGCTATCGGTCTAGTAAAGTAGTCAATTGCTTAGGGACAATTTCACAACTCCTACCACCACTTTTCCACACTCGCTATATTTACTTTATTGCTTCTTTATATAAACAGCCCTAGTTTATATTTATGTGCTCTTTATTATCTTGCAAATCTATCCAACAACACCTACAAAGTACTTCTAGTTTCATACTTGTTCTAGGTAAAGCAAACACTAAGCGTGTGTAGAGTCGTATCAGTGGCGGATAGGACATGAGAGAATATTTGGTCTACCTTTAGCTCCTCGTTGGGTTCGACACTCTTACTTATCGAAAGAGGCTACAATTATCCCCTACACTTGTGGGTTATCAGTGGCTTCTTCCATTTATCTGTCCAAGGAGTTGCAGTTGGCTTACTTGCTGCACGAACAAAACTTAAAGACATGGCTCGAATGGACTGACTAGTTCGGCCCGGGGCTTGGACCTTGTCGGTGTCAAAACCGGCAGATCTCGGTTAGGGGGTCCCGAACTGTGCGTCTAGGCGGATGGTAACAGGAGACAAGGGACACGATGTTTTTACCCAGGTTCGGGCCCTCTCGATGGAGGTAAAACCCTACTCCTGCTTGATTAATATTGATGATATGGGTAGTACAAGAGTGGATCTACCACGAGATCAAGGAGGCTAAACCCTAGAAGCTAGTCTATGGTATGATTGTTGTAATGGTTGTTCGTCCTACGGACTAAAACCCTCCGGTTTATATAGACACCGGAGAGGGCTAGGGTTACACAGAGTCGGTTACAATGGTAGGAGATCTACATATCTGTATTGCCAAGCTTGCCTTCCACGCCAAGGAAAGTCCCATCCGGACACAGGACGAAGTCTTCAATCTTGTATCTTCATAGTCTTGGAGTCCGGCCGATGATGATAGTCCGGCTATCCGGACACCCCCTAGTCCAGGACTCCCTCAGTAGCCCCTGAACCAGGCTTCAATGACAACGAGTCCGGCACGCATATTGTCTTCGGCATTGCAAGGCGGGTTCATGGCGGGTTCTCCTCCAAATTCCATGGGCTCGCTGAATAGTGTCCGGCTTCCTTACAAATGTTGCGCTCCTTGTCTTCCACGCCCAATAATGGCCCTCTTCCACGTGTCGCACGAATGCAAAAGGCCAGGGTATTTTTATATTTTACCCCCTAGCTCCGCAAATAATCTGCCTATAAGAGAGGCAAGAATCCAGATCCAAATCACACCATCTTCCTTCCGCGAGTACTCATCGAGCGCTTCTGACCAAAAATCCATTCTATCATGGACCGTCGATGCGGCTCCTCCTCTCGCGCTCCTAGCCCTCAGCCAGGAGATTGGAGGAGATGTTCAGTTCCGCACAACGAGCTGGTGACGCTCCAAGCGGAGGGATACCTCCCTCCGGCCTTTATGGTCCCGGTTCGAGCCGGGCTGGCCACCTACAAAGGTGGAAAGCAAGCGGAGGCCACCCCTAGTCCCTCCAAAGGAGAGCGGGTGTGCTTCGTCCCTTATCTAATAAGGGGGCTCGGGTTTCCCATACACCCGTTTTTCGGGGGCTTCTGGAGTTCTACGGACTCCAGCTTCATCACCTCACGCCCGCCTCTATTCTGCATATCGCGGGTTTTGTAGCTCTTTGCGAGCTGTTCCTGGGCATCGAGCCCCATTTTGTGCTGTGGAAGAGACTGTTTTGCCTCGTACCCCGTTCTCACGAGGGGTCAATATATCAAGTGGGCGGAGCCGAAATATGGCGCATCGCCGGGACCGGATATTTATCCGGAACCCCAAAGAAGGCGTCCGAAGACTGGCCCTCGGAATGGTTTTATGTGGAAGATGCTCCACTGCCGTACCCAGTGCGGATCGGCCTCCCGGAGTTCACCAAGGCTCCTCTGAAGAAACGCCTAAGTTGGCGCCCACAGAGCCCTCAACAGGAGGAAGACAGGAGCGTCCATTACTTGATGGGCCAGATTAGGTTACTGGCCCATTCCGGATTGACCATGATTGGAGTCATGGCCACGTGCGTTATGCGAGGGGTGCAGCCGCTCCAATATCGGGGCCACCCCATGTGGGACTTCAACGGGGAGAACGATGCCACCCGTCATGGCTGTAAGGGGCCGGGATCGGCCGCAGATCTGGTGAAGATTCTGTCCGGCCTGTACAAGGGGGAGAAGGAGGACTTCCTCCAGACGAGCCCATTGAATGGGTTCTCCATGAATAACCCTCGGATCTAGGTAAGCGAACATTTATTTATCCGGCCCATGCTTTCAAAGTTAAGTACCTTACTTTATGATTTTGACGCAGGAACTGCGTCGGGATGTGGAGGACATACGCAGTCCGGCTCCACAACCCGAGGATCCGGGAAGATCCCTTGATCCGGCTTCCGAAGAGGATCCGGAGATAAAGGTGGAGCTAATTGACGGGGTGTTCCACCAACTCAGCATGGACGATGCCCTAGTCGCCATTACGGCTGACTACCCTGGCTTATCTCCGGCTTTCCAGGTAATTATGACCGAAGTCCTGACACCATTATTTCGTCCTTGCGTATTTCTGACCATCATATACAATGGTGTCTCGCAGGTGGTGCCCTCAAGGTGGGAAGCCGAACCCGCGGCGGCTGACCAACAAGGGTCAGTCCGGCCCAGCAGGCGGAAGAGGGGTGCGATGCGAATCGAAACGTCACCGCAACGGTATGGCTCGCGACGGTTATCTAGGTAGAAGATTCCTAGGAGGTGTATTAATGCTCATGACTTTTCCAGGAGAAAGAGCGCTCGCCGGACTGTGCTCGGAGAGGCTGCCAACCAAGCCTCCGCCAGCCAGGCTCCACCACCTGGTCCGGAGGGGGAGGCGAGTGCAAGGCACGAGCCGGGTACTCCTCCAACGGAGGATGCCGACAGGATGTCCGCCACCAGGTCTGAGGTGGAGAGCGCCATGAATCATAGGTGCCGCCGGACAGTACTGCGTGACACGTGTTTCTCCCCAGAGGCATTGAATGCCTTTAACACGGGAGACGCACACCTCCGTGCCGCTCAAGATGGTTTAACCAGAGCCACGGAGCAGTATGTAAAGGACATACCAGTGAGAGATTTTAATAGTTGTATATGCCAGTAGCCCCCGAGACTTAAAGCAGTTAAAATAACTGATTTAAGGCTCATTAAAATGCAGGATCTGACGGAGAAGAATACCCAATTGTCCCAGGAGCTACAAGAGTGCAAAGCCCAACTTGAGGCCGCACTAGCTGCCGCAGGAGGAGACGCCGAGACCCCCTCCGGTAACACATTATTTCAAAAAGATAAGCGGTGTGCGGCGTGCGTATAAGTCTGACAATGATATTGCAGATGTTGCCGGACTGGATCCGGACAAGCAGCAGCTACTGCGCCAGCTGAAAGCCGGCGAGAGGGTGCTTATGAAGGTGCAGCAGGAGAAGAACGAACTCCAAGATGCCCACACCTAGCTTGGAGAAGAGATAAAAGGTGTGCGGGCCCAGCTGTCTGGCTCCGTGAAGGAGAATCAGCGGCTTCGTCGCGGCATCTATAGTAAGTGCTTGAGCAAACTCTTTTAAAAAGAAGAGTTCGGTGAGGAAGTCAATTGACAGAAATATGTCTGTAGGTGTGCTCACAGGTTGCCCTGCGGAGGAAATGCCCGGTTCAACGGGTGATCAACTTCCCGAGCTGGTGCAACTGCTCGAACGTGTTCGGCAGGCGATGAGTGGCGTCATCCAGGCCTTATGGTCGTCTTTCTCCCTAACCGAGGGCCTTGGAGAGCTTGCGAAGAAGCTTCAGGGAGCACGGCAGCGCTTCCATTTATGGAAGATATCGGCCTGCCGTCAAGGTGCCAGGGAGGCCTGGGCCATGGTGAAGACGCGGTACAAGAAGGCGGATCCAAACCACATGGCCGAGGTCGGACCTGTGGGGCCCGATGGGAAGGAGATCCCTGTGAGCTTAGTGTACGGCCAAGTAGAGTTGGCCGCTAAGTATTCCCAACGGGACTGTAAATTAGACAGCCTGTTAGACGGGATTGAGGAGGAGTACAGTCAATCAATTTGACGATGTATTCAAAATGACATGTAAAATGCCTTCTAGCCGAATTGTAGATCTTTTATCTTTGCCAACCTTTTCGCTTCAACCTCAGGACCCTAGAGTCCGGAGTGTGTCCGAATACCTTCTCAGTTATGAAAAAACCGGGGCATGCATGGAGACCAGGCGTAGGGGTCATTAGTGCTTTATCAGACAAGTGCCCAACTAGTTATGTTATATTACATGGTTAGTAAGAAACATCTTCCAGGGAGAATAGTTCCGTTAAGGGTTCCTTTCCCTGGGAGGCATGCCCTAAAGTGCATGTCCGGACTGCGAAAAGAGCAGGAAAACATCTGGGGGCAGATAAATAAATAGGTAAAAAATCATTTTTCAAGTCACCGACCGAATATTCCCTTAAGAACGCTAGCTTTCGGCTTCACCAAGTCTGAGGTACACATCCGGCTGACCCGGCAGTAGCAATCGCAGAGGTGCTCCATTTACCTCCTAGCCGAACAATCGGGAACGTATGGGTAAGCACAGGAGCCAGGCAACCCAGCTTGGCCAAAACTTAAGTCATATCGATGCATATAATGGTGAATAAAAGGTACGTGCGGAAGTTTGACACATGTGTTGGGCATAAAGCCTGTATAAGTAAGCATCTGTTAAAGAAGCCCCCAGGTATAATGAGTGTGGGTAGCACATCAAGTGTGTGCGAACAATGCGCAAATCGGCCCTCAAGGGCTTTTATGAAAAGGGTGGTAGAAAAGAGAGAAACAAAAGACAGCTGAAGTGTAAAAATGTGGACGGAGGAAGGAGACGAACTCTGAGTCCGGCGCTAGGCGTAGAATCTTCGAAGGCGGGCTGCGTTCCATGGATTTGCCTGGAGTCGGTTGTTCGATGCGTTTCGCAGACGGTATGCTCCGCCGGTCAGAACTTTGTCGATGATGAAGGGACCTTCCCATTTGGGCTTGAGTTTGTCCTTTTTCTTGTCCGGCAGGCGTAGAACTAGTTCGCCAACATTGTAAGTTTTAGCCCGTACTTCTCTGCTTTGATATCTTCGAGCCTGCTGTTGATAGAATGCGGAACGAGCCTTTGCCACGTCGCGCTACTCCTCTAATGCGTCCAAGCTGTCCTGCCGATCCAACTCGGCTTCTCTTTCTTCGTACATGCGCACTCGAGGTGAGTCATGAATTATGTCGCAGGGCAAGACTGCCTCTGTGCCGTATACCATAAAGAATGGTGTGAACCCAGTAGTACGGTTTGGCGTGGTCCGCAGCCTCCAGAGTACGGAGTCGAGCTCCTCTACCCAGCGCGTGTTAGATTCCGTAAGGGACCGCACTAATCTGGGTTTGATGCCGCTCATTATTAGACCATTTGCACGTTCAACTTGACCGTTGGTTTGAGGGTGATAGACTGAAGCGTAGTCGAGCTTAATGCCCATGTTTTTGCACCAGAGTTTAACCTCGTCGGCAGTGAAGTTCGTGTCGTTATCAGTGATGATGCTGTGGGGGACGCCGTAACGGTGTACTACCCCGAATATGAAGTCTATCGCAGGTCCGGATTCGGCCGTTTTAACTGGCTTGGCCTCTATCCATTTGGTGAATTTGTCCACCATGACCAATAGGTATTTTTGCTTGTGGGTTCCCCCTTTAAGGGGTCCAACCATGTCAAGCCCCCAGACCGCGAACGGCCAGGTGATGGATATAGTTTTGAGGGCGGTGGGAGGCATGTGGCTCTGATTAGCAAAGAGCTGACAACCGACGCATCGTTGGACTAAGTCCTGAGCATCTGCCCGGGCCGTCGGCCAATAAAATCGTGTACGGAAGGCCTTACCTACAAGGGCCCGGGCTGCAGCGTGGTGTCCGCCTAGTCCGGCGTGAATTTCAGCCAGAAGATTTCGCCCTTCCTCTTCGGAGATGCACCTTTGAAGGACTCCGGTTGCGCTTCTTTTATTAAGTTCTCCCTCATGGACCTTATAGGCTTTAGATCGCCGAACTATGCAGCGGGCCTCATTTTGGTCTTCGGGAAGTTCCTGCCTAATTAAGTAGGCTAAGAATGGTTCCATCCACGGGGCAATGGCTGCCATTATTTCGTGTGCGGAAGGTGTTATGTCACTGGCTGAGCCACCGGTTGTGTCAGAATGTTCGATGTTGGGTGGTGCGGTTGGTTCCGGACTGTTGTTTCCGGACTCCTCTTCCCATACTACGGATGGCTTAAAGAGCCGCTCCAGGAAGATGTTTGGAGGGACAGCGTCGCGTTTTGCGCCAATGCGTGCCAACACGTCGGCTGCCTGGTTATTATCCCGGGCTACATGGTGGAATTCAAGTCCAAGCTGACATTTTTAAGATGGCGTTACAGTAGGCTGACATTTTTGGATCCTTGGCATCGAAGTCTCCGTTTACTTGTGATATTGCGAGGTTTGAATCCCCGTGTACCTCGAGGCATTGAATGCCCATGGAGATTGCCATCCGGAGACCATGCAGAAGGGCCTCATATTCGGCTGCGTTGTTGGAGTCTGTGTACATTATTTGAAGTACGTATTGGACTGTGTCTCCGATTGGGGATGTCAAAACGACGCCAGCCCCCAAGCCGGCCAACATTTTAGAGCCGTCGAAATGCATGATCCAATTGGAGTATGCGCCATACTCTTTAGGGAGTTCGGCTTCAGTCCATTCAGCGACGAAGTCAGCCAGGACTTGTGACTTTATAGCTCGCCGTGGTTTATAGGTTATGTCAAATGGTAAGAGCTCAATGGCCTATTTTGCAATCCTGCCCGTCGCGTCGCAGTTGTTTATGATGTCGTTGAGGGGTACTTCGGAGGCCACTGTTATCGAACACTCTTGAAAGTAGTGTCGCAGCTTCCGGGATGCCATGAACACCGCGTATGCTATCTTTTGATAATGCGGGTACCGGGACTTGCAGGGAGTTAAGACAGTGGATACATAGTACACTGGTTTTTGAAGAGGGAATTTATGCTCTTCTGTTTCTCGTTCGACGACGAGCACCGCTCTTACTACTTGATGTGTTGCCGCGATGTATAACAACATTGGTTCACCCAGGTTAGGCGCGGCCAGGACCGGATTTGTTGCCAATATGGCCTTTATTTCTTCGAGTCCGGCAGTGGCAGCATCCCTCCACTCGAAGTGTTCGGTGCGCCTGAGGAGGCGATAGAGGGGCAATGCCTTTTCTCCCAAACGGGAGATGAAGCGGCTTAGAGCCGCCACGCATCCAGTCAATTTTTGTATTTGTTTGAGGACTTTTGGAATATCTAGCTGTGACAGAGCTCGGATCTTGGCTGGGTTTGCTTCAATTCCTCTGCCGGATACAATGAAGCCCAGGAGCTTTCCGGCTGGTACGCCGAAAACGCATTTTTCCGGGTTCAGCTTAATGTCATATGCTCGGAGGTTGTCGAATGTGAGCCTCAAATCGTCTACTAGAGTTTCGACGTGTTTGGTTTTGACGACCACGTCGTTTACGTATGCCTCTACTGTTTTGCCGATCTGGGTAGCCAGACATGTCTAAATCATGCGCTGATATGTTGCGCCGGCGTTTTTTAGTCCAAAGGGCATCGTGTTGAAGCAGAATGGTCTGTATGGAGTAATGAATGCCGTTGCGGCTTGGTCTGCCTCTGCCATCTTGATTTGATGGTAGCTGGAGTATGCGTCGAGGAACCACAATGAATCATGCCCTGCAGTAGCATCGATTATTTGATCGATGCGGGGAAGGGGGAAAGGATCCTTTGGGCAAGCCTTGTTGACGTCTTTGAAATCGACACATAGGCGCCAGGATTTGTCCTTCTTTGGTATCATCACCAGGTTTGCTAGCCAGTCCGGATGTTTGATGTCTCTGATGAATCCGGCTTCCAGTAATTTGGCTAGCTCCTCTCCCATTGCCTGTCTTTTGGGTTCGGAAAATCGCCAAAGAGCCTGTTTGACTGGCTTGAATCCTTTTAGGATGTTTAGGCTGTGTTCTGCCAATCTGCGTGGGATTCCTGGCATATCTGAAGGGTGCCAGGCAAAGATGTCCCAATTCTCCCGAAGGAATTCTCGTAGTGCGGCGTCTACATCGGGGTTTAACTGTGCCCCAATGGAGGCCGTCTTTGTTTGGTCCGTTGGATGGACCTGGAATTTGACTATTTCGTCCGCTGGTTTAAAAGAGGTGGACTTGGATCTCTTATCGAGTATCACATCATCTCTGTTCACCGTAGAGCGCAGCGCAGTGAGTTCCTCCGCCGCTAGGGCTTCGGATAGTGCCTCTAGGGCTAATGCGGCTGTCTTGTTTTCAGCGCGGAGTGCTATGTCCGGATCACTGGCAAGGGTGATGGTTCCATTGGGCCCGGGCATTTTAAGCTTCATGTACCCGTAATGGGGTATGGCTTGGAAAATTGTGAATGCCTCTCGTCCTAATAAAGCGTGATATCCGCTGCTGAACGGGGCCACTTGGAACGTAACCTCCTCGGACCTGTAATTGTACGGCGAGCCGAACACCACATCAAGTGTGATTTTTCCTGTGCAGCGTGCTTCCCGGCTAGGGATTATCCCTCTAAAGGTTGTGCTGCTTCGCTCAATACGGCTCCAGTCTATTTCCATTTTTCGAAGGGTTTCCTCGTAATGAGGTTTAATCCGCTACCGCCGTCCATGAGCACTTTGGTAAGACGAAAGCCGTCCACTATTGGGCTAAGGACCAATGCGGCTGGTGCTCGGGCAGTTCGGAATTTAGGTTCGTCACTGGCATTGAAGGTGATAGCCGTGTCGCTCCATGGATTTGTTGTTGCTACTTGGTAGACTTCGGCGAGGCTACGGATTGTTCGTTTCCGCATATTATTTGATGCGAAAGTCTCGAAGACTGTTGACACCGTACTGGTGATGTTGGAGTGGTTCTCCGGGGCTAGAAGCTCTTCGCCACTTTTGGCCACCTGCCACAGTATCCAACATGCTCGAAGGCTATGTGTTGGAGTGGCGCCCTCTGTACTGTGAATTTTACAGGGTCCGCAGAGCCATCCTTCCAGTACGGTTCCATGCCCTTTATGGGGCTTTTGCTTTTTGGTTTTTGTACCGGGTGCCTGAGCATGATGCACCCTTTTGTTTCGGACTAGGGTTGTATTCGGAGCCAGATTGTCCCAAAACTTAGTTTCGGTTTTCCGGAAACTCTCCATCGGACAGAACTTTCGTACTATGGACGCTAGGTCGGCGAAGCGTGTAATTTCACGATGACTTACGGCGTTCAAGATTCCCTTGTCCGTGCAATTATTGCAGAAGATTGAAATTGCGTTTTCCTCACGGCAGTCTTTTATCCTTTCCATAACCAGGAGGAATCTGGCCCAGTAATGATGTACTGTTTCAGCGGGCTCTTGCCAGATTTGAGATAGATCGCATATGTTTGGGTGGGTGGGTGGAATTGAGTCCGGAACCCTGCCCATCTCGAGGCTCAAGGGCCAAAAAGTTTCCGAATTTGGAAGCTTGGATTGCTGGACGTTGTCCAACGGGTCTGGTCTGCTGCCTGACTTTAGGTTCAGTGCTTGATCGACGTCCGCCCCTCCGCGGGAATCCGGCATGGAGGGTTCGGGAGTCCGGAAATAACTAGTTTTTAATAGAGAAGAGTCGCCGCGTTGTTCCTCTACCACCGCAACGTGGTGGGTAACCTAGGGAGAGTTAATCTCGCTCAGATCGGTTTTAAGCCCGATCTGATTGTAGTCTGTAGCGACTCCCAGGGCGGCGATGCGATCCAAGAGCTCGTTTACGGACGAGAGCTCCATTGGATCCAGCTTCTCGGCAAATTCCGAGTTGATGTGAAGATTGCTTTTGATGACCCGAGAGGTCATCATCGAAGCGGTGGCCGAACAGGCGGTCATGAGAAAACCACGTAGCCGGATAGTTTGGCCGGCGGCCAAGGCTCCTTTGGTGATGGTACCGTCTTTAAAGACGGGAAGAGGCATCCTTCCTGATTGTGACGGCACAGAGGAACTCTCAATGAAAGCACCAATGTCGGTGTCAAAACCGGCGGATCTTGGGTAGGGGGTCCCGAACTGTGCGTCTAGGCGGATGGTAACAGGAGACAAGGGACACAATGTTTTTACCCAGGTTCGGGCCCTATCGATGGAGGTAAAACCCTACTCCTGCTTGATTAATATTGATGATATGGGTAGTACAAGAGTGGATCTACCACGAGATCAAGGAGGCTAAACCCTAGAAGCTAGCCTATGGTATGATTGTTGTAATGGTTGTTCGTCCTACGGACTAAAACCCTCCGGTTTATATAGACACCGGAGAGGGCTAGGGTTACACAGAGTCGGTTACAATGGTAGGAGATCTACATATCCGTATTGCCAAGCTTGCCTTCCACGCCAAGGAAAGTCCCATCCGGACACGGGACGAAGTCTTCAATCTTGTATCTTCATAGTCTTGGAGTCCGGCCGATGATGATATTCCGGCTATCCGGACACCCCCTAGTCCAGGAGTCCCTCAGACCTCCTCTTGCCATACAATAAGTCTCGTCTGCCACCAGAGAAACCAACATGCAATAGAGATTAGTTCAGGCAACTGCTCTATATCCTGAAATTTGATATTATGTGCCAGATCACATAAGAGAATATTCAAAATTTCTGCTCCCGAATGTCTCGGCGGTGCCACTGTGTCAATTATTTCATGTAATCGAAGGCATGTCAACACTTCCTTAGCTCTCAAACATTTAAACAGAAGGTGCGCCGTGTCCTCTGCATGAACAACACAAATTGGACATTGCGATGATTGGGCAATGTGTCTATCAGCTAGAACACAGTTACATGGAATAGCATTACGCAAACATCGCCATATAAAGGCATTGGTATTATAATATGAATGAACAAGCAATGACATAATTTGCATACAATTTACATCAAATTGTTTTTTATTATAATATGAATGAACAAGCATATAATAATGGCATTTTCACAAAAAGGAAGTTACCTAAGAAGGAGTGAGGAATTATACCATTAAAGAAAAAATAAATGATACCATTAAAAAATAATATGAAATAAAAACTAAAACAAAATCAAATAATGAAGTTTTTCTAAGAAAGAATGAATAAATGTCTTAACCTTTAAGAAGAAAGAAAGCAAAAAATCTAAAATCAATAATAATAATAATAATAATAATAATAATAATAATAATAATAATAATAACAATAATAATAATAATGATGATGATGATGATGATGATGATGATGATGATGATGGTTTCTAAGGAAGAATGAATTACTGGCTTTCATATACCCTTTTAGAAGAAAGCAAATAAAAAATGATAAAATAAATAAAGAAAAATATTGACACATAATTTACACAGAAATTGTGTTCTTTATAATATGCAAGAAGAAGGATATAATAGTGGAATCTTCACAAAAAACAAAGTTCCCTAAGAAGGAAAGAATTAGTGGGATTGGTATTACCATTATAGAAGAACAAAATTGACATCAAAATAATGAAGATTTTCTAAGAAAAACATGACCCTTTAAGAAGAAAAACATGAGATAAAAACTAAAACAAAATCATAATAATTAAGTTTTCTAAGAGAAAAAATGCATTAGTGGCTTTGGTATTGCCCTTTAAGAAGAAAGAAATTAAAGAGTTATGAAACAAATATTGATAAAACTTTCACATAATTTACGTAGAATGTTTTTATGATATACAAAAATATGCATATAATAGTGGAGTTTTCACACAAAATGGAAGTTTCCTGAGAACAAAAGAATTAGTGGCATTGGTTTTATTCCATTAAAGAAAAAATGAGAAATAAAATAATTTAAATCAAAATCAAAATAATGAAGGTTTTTTAAGAAAGAATGAATTGATGGATTTGGTATTACTCTCTAATTAGAAAGAAAATGAAATGAAAACTAAAATAAAATAAAAAATGGTAAGGTTTTTTAAGGAAGAATGGATTAGTGGCATTGGTATTACCCTTTAAGAAAAGGAAAATGGAAAAAAAATCTAGATAAAACAATGATAAAAATTACACACAACATACACGCTTTTTTCAAATATTCAATAATAAGAATTAATAGTAGACATGATGTATCTTCTCACGAGATCATATGCTCCCTTATGAAAAATAAAAAAATTAGTAAAATTAATTCAAAAAATCTGAATATTTTTAGGAACAAACATTGACGAATACTCAACATGTCTGTAAATTTTCATGAAAAAACAACAATCCAAAATGCTCGCTGAAAAAACAAAATTTATGCTCCAAAAAGTTTGTTTCTAAAAGTATTTTGGAGCATCAATTTTTTTTAGGAAGCATTTTTGGAATGTTGGTTCTCCATGAAAATTTGAACGCACATTGAGAATTTGCCAATGTTTTTCCCAAACAAAATTAGTAATTTTTGCACTAAGTTTTGAATTTACTATTCATTGAGGGTTCATAGGAGCTTGCGAGCAAAAGGGTACTTTTGTATAATAGTAGAATTATTGCAAAAAAGTTTCCCAAGAAGGAATGAATTTGTGTCATTGTATCACCCTTAAAGAAGAAAGAAAATAAAACAATAACTAAAGAAGTTTAAAAAAAGTAATTTTTATAAGGAATTATAAATTAGTGGCATTGGTATTACCTTTTAAGAAGAAAGAAAATGAAAAAAAAGAACAAAAAACAGTTTGCACACAACTTTGCACTGAAATTGCACTTTTTTGCAGTATGCAAAGAATATATCATATAATAATGCTAGTTTTAGATATATTTTGTAGTATTTCTGTGTATACATTGATATTCACGCAACATCCCAAAAATACCCAAAATAGAAAAGAAACCGACAAATAAAGAAAAATAAAGGGAGAGAGAGTGGCTGGTTGAGTCTCACAAGTAATGTGATTCAGTCCGTTAGGAAACTGACAGACCCAAATACATGGTCAGTAAAACACCCAGCCCAAAACAACTCACTGAGCAGAACATAAAAAAAGGGAGCACGAATTTCAAAGAAGAAATCAATGCAAAAATCAATTGACACAAAATCAAGTTTGAGTTGACATACATGTAGCTAAAGTGATGAAAAAAATACCCTTGTAAAAAGGAAAAAACGAATAAAATAATAAAGAAAAGCAAAAGCACAAGTAAAAATGCATACAAACCCAAAAAAAGAGACTGCTCGTAACGGGTTTCATGCCCAATAGAAAAATGGACTTACCCCAAACAGGTGCAAGTCAAAATCCAGCCTACGAAAAATTGAGTTACCCCAAACAGGGGCAAGTCAAAACTCTAGCCTAAGAAGAAACCGACTTACCCCAAACAGGGGCAAGTCTAAAATCAGCCTGAAATGCCATTAATAACACAAGAAAAAACATACAGCTTGATTCTTGTCAAAAGAATCGACGATCAGAAAATCGACTTACCGAAATTTAAAATCAAGCGAGTTAAATATATCTAAAGTGTTCAAAAGTTACTTACTTACATTCACCGTGCTTTAAAAATAACTTCATGAAATATGAAAATTTGTTAGCAATTTAATAAATTATCCATACCATCAAAAATATATCTTCATGACATTTTAAAATGTAAACACGTTTCAAAATATGACTATGATTGTTTTTATAAATGATCACAAAAATGAAAAATCTTGTTCGAGTACTTTTTAAAAATGTTTATACCATTCAAAAAAATCATGACAAGTTTGTGTAATGAAAGGTATATGTTTCTTGGAGCACCATCATCGGAGGCTTTGTGCTGTGCGGTAGGATGCCAGAGGCCTTCAATCTGTTCAAGGGCATGCTGGCTGAAGGACTGGGCTTTCTTTCTCCGAGCTCTGTCACCAACGCTTTTAGAGCCTATGCCAGCCTCGTCGATATCCGCATCGGTAAACAACTGCATATGTCCTGCTTTCAAAATCAAGGCTCCACTCTGACGTGACCTCAGGGAACTCGCTCCTCACTCTTATCCAAGATAAGACCATTTTTGTTACAAAGAATCTCCATGTATGTGGAGATTGCCATACAGTTATCAAGTACATGAGCTTAATCGGGAGAAGGGATATAATCGTCAGAAATGCCAATAGGTCAGTATGATATCTTGAACAATTAAGCATTGTCGGTGATACCCTTAGTGTCATGGCCCATTTAAAACTTCCACAGGATAAGGTGTCATGTAGTCAAAAAGAAAATCCCAAGCACCCACAAAAAAACCTTCCCAAGGCATGTAAACGTGCAGTCCGAAATGAAACAAATTTAGGACATGTGTGTGATAATGAGGGTATGATCCAAACAAGACAACACTAAATTGTTGTTAGCTTTGTACTTTGTTATGTCACAGAAAGAGTTAACAATGCTATAGAGACGTTTGGTACACAATCAAGCAAGAATGACACAAATAGAACTTCCATCTTAAGTAGATAATTGATGGTTTTAATTTATGTAGGATTAAATTGCAGAACCTCTCAGAGTCAGAGGTACTACCACCAGTTGTAGAATTTCAAAACTACCAGTCCAGTTGATGAACTGAAATGGTGTCTCAAATATGATGTTGTACACTCCCCTATCCCGAAGACTAGAAAAGGCAAACAACACGTGAAAGGTGGACTAATAAGCATCATAATATTTTTTCCCATTTTTCTCAACATAATTAGTGGCTTGCAGTTCAGTTAAAAAATATCATTAGAAACTTAAGCTACCACGAGAAGATGGATATCCGGATATTGATTGTTGTATTAAATTTGATGAGCACAAATTCCAGAGATACTTGCTGCAGCCTTAATTTTGAAGAGAAGACAATGTGCATTTGAGGCGCAACGGGAACAAGCTACTAGAATATCTGATATTCTGATCATCACATGTAAAATGCTTGAGCTTTTGGATGTTGGGATAACCAGCTGGGGGCCAAGACGTCTCTCTGTTCAGTGTGTTCCTAAAATAGATCTCATGGTCCCACATTTGCCAATAGTGATGGAGCCAAGGGGCATAACTGTCCTTTCTTTCATTAGTGACAGAGCTCTATCTCATGGTACACATGTCAATTGGCTGAGTCTGACCATATTCTGAAGATGCCATCTTGGCTTACAATTCATTCAACCACTGTGCTGATCGATCATAATCTCTTTTTTCCCCTCGATTTCTGCAGTTGCTCTCTTCTTTGTGCATGTAAATGGACAAAGATTGTGTAAGGTCGTTCGAAGCTGTCACACAGCAAGCCCGTCTAGCTCAGTTGGTAGAGCGCAAGGCTCTTAACCTTGTGGTCGTGGGTTCGAGCCCCACGGTGGGCGCATGTCCTGATTTGTTATATTTTTTTATTCTCCCTGCTATAACAAATTCTGTACTGAATTTAGCCCAACAAAATGCACCTTCTGATATTTCCATGTGTGCTGACTTGTTGACATGTACAACAACGCAGAAAAAAAAAGGTAAATTTCCATTTCTCAAAATTCAGCCGGGAAAGAGAGGATCATATAACATACTTGCATTACACGGTGAATTATATATTCTAATAATAACATACTTGTATCCTCTGCTATCTACAGCTTTTTCTTTTCTTTTGCGGGTAGTGTACAGTGGATTGTTGTCAAAGATCTACAAGTTGAAGCTTACTAGTCTAAGGGCAACTCCAACACGCCCACGGATGCGCCTTTTGTCCGTTTGGGTCAGCGTTTTGGGCTTTGTCCATCCCAGTCCGTGTTTTGGTTGGTAGTGCGCCCAACTCGCCAATAGATTTTCGTCCATGCGACCGGGCCATATTTTTGCTCTTTTTGCGTACATATCAAAAACATTGCACAAAGTTCACATAATTCAACCAAATACGAATATTATAGTTTCACAATCAAATTAAACCTCATAGTTTACAAACCAAGTAAAATTTTAATTGTCACAAATACATTTGAAATAAAAATAGCCGATACATCTATTGGTTGCCAAGGTGAGCCCACATATACTCAACCAAATCATCTTGTAGTTGAATGTGAGTTTCCCAATCAGGTATTTGGTAATGAAATTCGGTGAAATGTGCAAACGTCGCCGCTCCTCCATGCTCAGGCACAACATTTTCACCTTGAAATTGAAACCCCTGATCGAAGATTACATCCTCACGCTCATCCTTTACGGTCATCTTGTGCATGATCATGCAAGCAGTCATCACCTCCCAGAACTTCTTGGTGCTCCATGTTCTAGTAGGATACGGAACGATGCCCCATTGAGATTGAAGAACACCGAAAGCATGCTCCACATCCTTTCTATAGAACTCTCTTGTGCTTGGGAAAAACCCTGCCTCCTATTGGGCTGGTGATTGTCTTGACAAGAGTAGTCCACTAAGGAAAGATACCATCAGCTAGGTAGTATCCTTTGTTGTAGTGGTGGCCATTGATCTCAACACTGACCTTTGGGTAGTTGCCTTCTGCAAGCCTTGCGAACACCAGAAGTGCTGAAGCACGTTGATGTCATTGTGAGAGTCGGCCATGCCGAAGGAAGGTTGTCAAATCCAAAGATCTTGTGAAGCCACGACCTCAAGTATGACAATGCAAGCTTTCACATGGCCCTAGACTACCCTTGCCAAGCAGGAGGGCAGTTCTTCCACTCTCAGTGTATAAAATCTATGCTACCAAGCATCACCGGAAATCCCCTATCGGCATTGATCGCCAACAACTGGGTTGTATCTGCAGCAATCGGCTCTCTCAAGTACTCCGGGCCAAATACTGCTACCATAGCCTTGCAGGACCTATACATGGATTCTAGGCACGTGGACTCGCTCATGCAGACATACTCATCAACAAGATCACCTGGTATTCCGTATGCAAGCATCTAAATAGCTACAATGCATTTTTGATAAGAGGAGAAGCCAACCTTTCCCAGGGCATCCTCATTGCATTTGAAATACTTATCGTATGCCACCACCCCCTCCATGTACGACTCAACCCATGTGTAGCCATCAGGAAGCGGCGTCAGAACAGGTTGTCTTTGAAGAGTGGGTCAGCGGACTGGAAGTAGTCCTGCCAGAGTAGGCAATGGCCTCTCTCTCCGTCACGATTCAAAGCCAGGGTATGCCCCAGGATCGATCCCCTAAACATCGGTCGCTGCCTGCTAATGTGGTCATGGACGATCAAAGTAGCAACCACAATCTCCTTATCGCCAGACGATGAATCATCTGAATCGCAAAGGAAGTTGTTGAAAAAGTACTCATAGCCACTATCCATTTTGTACCTTGCGGGCGAAATGTCGAACACCTTGTGGGCGTGGCAGAAGAAGCCGGCCAGTGAAGAGCCCCACCTCTCTTCCAGACCAGGAAGCAGGCATGTCGGCGTGGAGGCGATCATGGCGGCGACCGGCGAGCGAGGTAGCCGAGCTTGGAGCGTTGCTGGCAGCGGCAGAGGAGAGGGGGTGGTCTGGACGTGGTGGTGCTACGACGGCAGCAAAAATAGCCCACCAAAGCCGGCAAGAACGGTCGTCGGGTGTGGCGTGCTGCTGGGGAGGTATATGTGAGTTCAGGCGATGGCCTGGCGAGCGTACAACCGAAATTGGGCAGCGGCGGTGAGGGCTGGGTGGTTGAGTGTGTTGGTTGTTGATGGGAGAGAAGGGAAAATGGACAATGTGCCACCGGCTGGCGGGCTAGGGGGAGGACAAGAGCAGGCGTCGCTTGCGTCCGTGTTGACGAAAACCCAGCTCAAATTTGGGCCTGAAATGCGGACACTCCCGTTTGCGTCGGCGCCTTGGGCCACGGTATCTGTCCAATTCGACCCAACGGACACGCGTGGACAGTTTACGTCGGCACGTTGAAATTACCCTAACCCTACATCTTACTTACCGTTTATGTATGGCAACATGCACAGCGGGGGGTATTGTATTGGTGCTGGTGTCGGTCACCCCACCATCTTAACCAAAAACACCTGCAAACCTTCGCGGTCGTTACATGTGTGCAGCATGCTGGGATATTCTTCTTCTTCTTTGTCGTCATCGTCTCCGCCCCCTCTTTGGCGGCCACACACCATGCCTGTACACTGCGGTACACGATGTCGGCGTCGGCGGCCCCGACCTCCGTCACGTCCGGCTTACCGCAGCAAGACTCCTGATGTACACCGTGCGTTGTCTCCCTTCTTGTTTTGTCTTGAAACAAGTAGTAACCATTTTCAGTCTACATTGTTTCAGTTCGTGCGTAGTACTGTACTATCCATAGTACATTGAATAAGTCTGTTTCGGTTGACGACGTGACGGACGGCCGGAGCAGCGTCCACACCGCCCATGCGGCGGCCGCGCGGGTATCACGTACGCAAAGTTTCAATCAACATATAATGCGCGGAGAGAATGCTGGGTAGCTAGTTATCTGCTTAAGGCACGACCCATGTCATTGTCATGTCTGGTGTGTATGTAGCGTGGGGCCGGCACGCCGCGCGGCGGTACGTACCTCGATGTGTACGTGGTCGGGCCCAACACGGTTGTACGTACTGCTGTACGTGGCACGTCGTTTGCACGTACGCACGCACGCACGCATGCATGCGGGGCAGTCAACCCTGACTTTGGAGTGTGTTCAAAAATAAAAACCCTGACTTTGGAGCAACCATGCATGCATGCAGTGGCCGCCGCGCGCGTGCGTTGCGGGGACTTGACAGGCGGGGCCGGTGCAACGCATCCCGGTCGCAACCCAACCACCTGACCTGACGGGGACAAACATCGGCGTGCATTCGTGCATGCATATACCACGTACACTACACGCCACTGCCGACTCAAAGCGCGCAACCACCTCGAGCACGCATCCTCCCTCCCCCCCTCCCGATCCTTCTCCAACCTATTGCCGCCGAAGAAGAAGAAGTATGAATGGGACATGGACCGCCGATACTGGATCAACTCCTTCTAGAGTCAGCAGAGCAGGCAACGAGGGCCTATGATGTGCAGGTTGTCCACCTCCACGGTAGTTGACGAAGATAAACTTTCCCCTTGGTAATAGCGAAGTCATGTAGTTTATCGTCGTCGACCCCCCCCCCCCCGAATTGTCTCCCATCGCTAGGTGCGGGAGAATCGGGAGGCCTTTGAGGAGATCGAGGCGACGCGTGCTGACGAGAAATACATGGTCGAGCTTCATCGGAATCATCCTGACCTCATCGCCATGAAGCGACGGGTCCTTGACCTGTACAAGAAGGGTGCCGAAGAGGCTGGGTTGTCCGGGGGGGGGGGGGGGGGGGGGGCTCGACGATGATGCTGGAACAGAAGTGATCTATCATTCGTCCAGCAACTCCTGCTCTAGCGGCGTGGATTGGGAAAAAATCTTTGCCGGAAAAGGTTAGTTATTTAGTTTAAGTTCGAATCGAATAGTTTCAGTCGAGTAGTTTAAGTTAATGTTATTGCAATGTATCATATTGTGCTACCTATGTTCTACTTTGTGTTTGAATCAATTAGTTTGAAACGAATTTGTCTGTAAAAGGTTATAGGGAGTTAAATTTAAGGGCTTGGCTAAGAACCGTTTTTATTTAACTTTAAAAATATAAGGAGTTAAGACTTGAGGGGCCATTTTGTGAGAGGCTAGATTGAAGTGGAAAAAATGAAGGGGCCGGACGTGCCGATACATTGTGGGAGGGCCCAACACGAGGAAAGGAAGGAGACACAAAGGAGAAAAGGGGCAAAAGGGAAGACGGAAAGGGAAACGGCGAGGACGGTCCTTTCTCCCTAAGTGGTTGTTTGGATAGCGATGATTAGCCATGAGTTTATAGAAAATAGGTTTTTAGCCGATTTTATGTAAAATCAGTTTTACTAGTTTGTTTTTGACTAATCAGTTTATGAGCAATCACGTTTGGAGTAAGAGAAGTTAACGCTGGCTTCTCTTGTTTCTTGTTTGGATATGTATCTCTCCGGTGAGATCCCGTGAGATGAGGAAGGAGCAGGCTGCCAGAAAAGAACGGGATGGCCTGAGTCCGTTAGGATCCAGTATTTACAAAACGGGTTTATAGGAAAACTACTAATTCTCGTTTTTCCATAAACTTGAAATTCTGGGTTTCTGAGAACCACGTTTTTTATATCTATGGATTAGTTGGAACAGCCAAACAAGATTTTATTTGGTTAGACGGTTTTTCTAATTTGTAGAGATTGCGTTTTGTATATTCTATCCATCCAAACAACCCCTAAGCTAGGATCCCCAGCCAGGGCCCAACATCTTCTCATTCCCTTTTTAACCTTCACCATGCAAAAATAAATACTAATAATAATTTGGAATATGCATGTTCTCATCCAAATACAGGTGATCATAGGCAGGCGTGATGGCACATTCCATATGTTTCCATCCAGGAATGGAAACACGGCCGGCGTGTATGGAAGGGAGCAAAACCACATTGACTCATGGCGCTGGCGCTGGCTGTACACCATCTGTCCTCCCTTCCTATCCAAAAATCTCCCTCTACGGCTTCCTTCTTATTTCATCACCGTGTCTTCTTCTTTTGCCACAAGGCAGGCAGGCATCCTAATCCCAAAGGAAGGGAGGAGACAAGTGATTGATCAACAATGGCCATGGACCAAGAGCTGCCGCTCGGGCTCGGCGACTTCTCCATCGCCATGGACGCCTCCTCCCTCGCCTCCCTCTGGCCGCCGACGCCGCTGCTCCCGCCGGATCTCCAATCTTCTTATCAAGACCAAGAGGTTCGCCGGCCATCTTAAATCTTCTCCCCTCCTTCTCCTCCATCCATCCTCCTCCCTGCCTCTCTCTCTCAAGTCTTGACTGAGAAACTGCGCCCTGCCGATTTTCTTCCCTGATGAATCCAGACGTGAACATAGGTTGTTGATTGATTGACACTGTAGTGAGATCCTCCATAGATCTTGAGCAAACGTTGAAGCCCTTTGGTTCCCATTTTCCTCTGCAAAGTGATCTTCCATCGGATGAGATGGTGTATTAGTGCTCCTTCGGCTTAATCTTTGTCGCTGTGGCGTGGCATGCAGAGCTCTTCGTCGCCGTGGCGTGGCATGCAGATCGTGGAGGAGGTGAGGCGGAGGCTGGCCGCGGCCACGACGGAACTGGAGGCGGCCAAGGAGGAGGTGCGCCGCAAGGAGCAGAGCATTGCCGCCCTGCTGGAGCTCGTGCGCCGCATGGCCGACGAGCGCGACCAGCTCCAGCAGCAGGTCCGGCAGCACCTGCTGCTAGCCCGCGAGCTGGCGGCCGCAACAACTTCCAGCAGCAGCGACTCAGGTGCGAGCGTCCCAACCTTCTCCCCCTCGGCCAACCACCCCACCTTTCTCGAGGCCAGCGCCGCTGTTAAGGACCGGAGCACAGCCATCGCCATAGATACCAGGAGTGCGCCAGTTCCTATCGACGACGACAGGACCGCAGCGGTGCTCGAGCAGCTGGCGGCCAAGAGGCCATTGCCGCAGCAGGGGCAGCTGCTGCAGGCAGTAATGGAGGCAGGGCCTCTCCTGGAGAACCTGCTGGTGGCAGGGCCGGTGCCGCAGTGGCGCAACCCGCCGCCCGTGCAGCCGATCCCCAGCCCCGTCATATCGGCGCCTTCAGGCTCTCGTGCTCCCATGGGTTGGGGGCCATGGTAGCAGCTCTTCTCATTTTCTACCCATCGACGATACTAGGAATTCATGTATTTTCAGACTCATCTCAGGCGGAAACCAAGGTGCAAGCTACTATTAAAAGTTTTGTAATCTTTGTAAACTGAACTTTTTCTGAATTGATTGAACATACAGAAGAAAAGAAAAGTTTCTTCAAACCCATATATATATGATGTAATGTGGATTCCATGGGGAATTAGGAGGTTACAGGCCACATAAATGAGAAATGGCACCCGATCCCATCGACGAGATACAGAGGGAAAACCAATTATTGGCTTGAACTTGCCTTGAACAATGATCATCATGAATAAAACAGGCCACATTTGTGAATGTTACAGAGACAAACCTCATACATCTCCCCAACAGTGATGGTATTGCCTGTGTCGGTATGATAAGTACATGAATCATGAAAACATTCGACGGAAGAGGCAAAAGAAAAAGTACATGAATTTACATACAAGACAAAATATCACCAGGCAATGGTGCTTTCTCCGTATATGAACACTCTGTCCTCTAAATCCCTGATCCACTGGCATACTCTGTTGCATATCTTGATCGCTTGGGTCTGCAAAATGCGTGTACACAAAGTAAGACCCATCAGGTTATTACACGGTGATAGATGATGGATTGATAGTACTGCTGAACTGTTTGTGGCAGATGCCAACCTTGTCGGCCAGTGGACTGAAGGCTGCATACAGCTCAAAATCCTGGGTTATCCAGCTCAACATAACTGCAACAAAAGGGAAATTATGTAACAAAGTAACTGTGGCACACATAGGCAAATTGGAAATAGCATCACACTTGAGCTAGTAAAATTCGAGGAAACCCCTAGTACATCAATGACACAGAACCACAACTGCAGCAAGTAGAGACATATCTGGTGCCTCATAACAGCTAGCAGCTCATATCCCTATGTGTATGTGTCTATGTGAGCAGAACGGATGGTACTACTGAATGGTTTTAGGTGTTTGAATTAAGTGTTTCCAATTCAACATAAAATAGAACAGCATACTGCACATGTGCCTGTATTTGTAAACATTCAAAAACTGGTCTTACTGAAATATACAAGATATTAGTTCCCTGCATACTATATGCCTCATGGTTTCAGAACAGAGCTTCGTTAAATAGCTTTGCTTGCAGAAGTTGAGATCGCACAATCGCGTCATGTGAATGAGAAAAATGTGTGCGTCTTAGAATCATGTAGCAACTAGAATAAAATGTAATAGTTTCATCTCTCTCGAAGGTTGAACATGTCATCAAATGGCCATAATGTAGTGCATATAAATTTTCTGAAAAGTCAAACTTCACAAAACTTTACCAATTTTATAGAGAAAATTATTTATATCTACAATATCAAATATATACAATATGAAAGCACGTCATGTGATGTATCTAAGAATATGTATTTGGTATTCTAGATGTATATATTTTTCTCTACAAACTTGGTCAAAGTTTATAAAGCTTGACTTTTCGAAAAATCTATACACACTACATTGTGGAACGGAGGGAGTAGTTTCTAGTTCAAATATACCCCCAGACACTAACATATATCACAGAGTTATAGACATGAGTGGAGCTTGATCAAATCTGTCTTTATTATTCTGCAAAATCAGTTTATACATCCCTTTGTTTCCAGACAAATGATTTGAACCGATGATATCTAGATCCCAATAGCATATGCGGCTAATTGGCTATCAGAGCAGCAAAATACAGTAAGAACAATTTGCATATTTCTATAGTTGCTACCAACACATTATATAACAAGAAGTATAACTCGGGGAATCAACTAACAGAAACAATCCAATCAAAATTCTGAACACAAGGGAGTAAGTTGTGGAGTGCCCATGTAACTCACCATAATCCTCAGTTCTTCTGAATTGAGTTTTGTGCGGACCAGTTGCTTTATCATGCATGGAAGCATAAACCTTTTGATAAGCCTTGTACAATCTGCACACATCAGGTATTCTCTCAAAGACAGTTCACTAATACAGAAGTAAATAATGTACTGTCATCAATATTCAATACCTCTTCTGTTGCTTGGGATTTCTCATGGGCAAGGCAAACTCAGACGATACGTACTGATCAAGATAGACGCTTTTGTATATAAAATGCCAAAGTCCAGCTGGTCCACCAATTGCCTCATCAGAAGACAACGGTTGAGAATTTAGGCTTTGAGAAGACTGTGCAGGAGCTGATGTAGATTGAGAAGTAGGATCGATGGGGACATCTTCAACACGCAGTACATTCTCATGCAAAGACCTTTGGACTTCGAGAAGGACATTTGATTTCAATAGAACATCCTGAATGCGGGCCCTAGACATCGTTGACAAAAGAGTAGTTGTCTCAGTTCCAATACATATTAGGCAGCATTCACTCATTATCTTGTGATACTTTAAGTAAGTCTTACACAGTTTAATGTGTACCTCACCTTGAATCTTTCAAATCAAAGAAGGCATCTGATCTCGGAGTAAGAAGAGTCAAGTAAGTATTTTCCTGCCACGGAGAAAAGATTAGTTCATATAATAAAATGACTTTCTCAAACCAAAACTAATAAATAAAATTTAATCAACAGTGCATATAAACTTCTACAAGTTTGCATCTGTGCCGAAAGACATGCATCATAATTCTCATAATGAGGATATTGCCGGCACACTTAAGTGAACATGCATATTCAGATGCACCTATTTTACTCACATCAAAAAAATGAACATAAGCGTATAGGAAGGCCATAGGATTGTATCTTGGCAAGCATATGGGTGAAAAAGACTCCGAAGTCCTGCGTTAAACAGACAAATCTTGTAAGATGCTTGTAGGTCAAGGTTTTTCATTTCAGATAGTATGTGATGATTACCTAAAAGATTCGGAGGACAATATGAAATTTGCAAGTAGTAATATATCATCAGGATGCAAAGTTGCCTTTTGTGCTCCCACAAGACTAATAACCTGAAAATTAACCAAGATCATAGCTCTCAGAAACAAGAACGCTAGAGGACTAACAAAAATAAAAGATTTATGTATCCATCTCCATAGACTTGCAAAGTTGCAATCATAAGTGTAATATTTGGCAATGGCCAAAGTTCTGTGTCTCGTGATGGGATGGCAGACGCAATTGGCTAGAAGCACATAATAACTAACATTAGCATGAGCATGAGCATGAGCAAGGAGCAATCCATATTGGTATTGGTACCATTTGTCAAGCTACAGAACACAGAAGTCATTAAGTCTACTGAAGAGATCGAAAACATCTGATACCAAAGAACAAAATGGCAATATTTCTACAGAATTCTCAGAAATGTGGCATATCAGCTTGGATATGGTGAAAGACATAACTGATTGACTTTGACAATAAAGTAAGATTTATGATACTGTTCTATGAACCTTTAGAAAGGTCAAGTGGCATCTAAAATGTATTGAGGAGTAACTATAATAAGAAATGTGTTAAATTTTAGCACATAAGCACGATTCCAGCACAGTTTGATTAAAGAGTCAAATGAACTAAGTAGCACAATGGGCAGGAAATTGGACAAACCTGAAATTAACAAACAATGTACTCCCTCCGTCCGGAAATACTTGTCATCAAAATGAACAAAAGAGGATGTATCTAGATGTGTTTTAGTTCTAGATACATCCATTTTTATCCATTTTGATGACAAGTATTTTCGGACGGAGGGAGTAGCTCTCACAAAGACAAACAGAGGACTAAAGAAAATAAATGATTTACGTTAAATGTCTCCAAACACTAGCAACCACAAGTGCAATGTTTGATATGGATAAAGTTTGGTGCCTTGTGATGGGATGCCAGAAGACCACAATAACAAATAGTAGCACTAGAAGGAGCAATCTAAATGGTACTGGCACCCTTTGGCAAGCCACATAGCACAAAAAACCGTAGACTATTCGAGAAAGGCCATTAACTCTACAAAAATATCAAAGATTCTAATACGGTGACACCAAAGAACACAAATGGCAAGCTTTCTACAGAAGTTCTCAGAACTGTGGAATCCCACTTTGGATATGGTAAAAGACGTAACTGACTGACAGACTGACGATAAAGTAAGTTTTATACCCATGTTATATGAAGCTCTAGAAAGTTCAAGTGGAACCTAAATAGTTTTCAGAAGTAACTATAATAGGAAAAATGTTACATCTTACCAAATAAGCATGACTTTAGTACAGTAAGATGAAAATGTCAAATGGGGTTAGTATGAAAATGGAAGTCATGGCAGCAAATTGGAGAAACCTTGTGATCACACATCAATAGTGCAAACAGAACTCCCGAATCAGCAATGTCCTGCAAAACTGCGCTAGCAGCCTGTCTTGTTGCTTGGGCAAGGGGAAGGCATGTGTATGCATGAAGAAATGTAGCGGGATTCCTGTAGAATGGTTCAATATGATTTCAATTAAGTACTAAAGTACAAAATGTGTTAAGATGGGATCCATGGAAAGGAAAAGGAAACAAGCTAACCAGCTGAATGCACGTATAAGAGATAGGAAAACCGCATCTGTGCCACCTAGAAGTGGTGCCATATCAAATTTGGGATTCTTCTCAAAGCACCTGTTGACCGACTTTGTCAAAATAAGCAACATCTGCAAATTTGTGTTTTCAGCAGAGAAATCAGCATAACAATGGAAACGCAAGACTGTATAATAATCACAATGAAAATACAAGAAATTCAAATGTGTTAAGATGTGCAACAGTGGAAGCACCTGACCATACATGAGCTCTAGTTGGCCCCTCAATCCTTCAAACGTCTCTTCAGTGCAACTTATACAAACTAAATATATGGGACCTTTGACAAGGAAAACTATCTGAAAGAACAGTGTAAAATCAACTTAGAATACATAAAAGGGTTTTCTGGTAAAATGCCCATGTTAGTGGTGTCTGATTGTTCTGGCGCGTGCATTGTCCTGAAGTAAGATTGAAAGAACAGAGTGAATTTTGGATAAGGAAGGCCATCTGACCTGATGTTTTCCAGCTCTCACAAATTTGATATGATCACCACTGGATAAAAAAGAAACAACACCAAAAAGAAAATTCAGTACAGCCCAAAGGAAAGGGTTAAGGACACTAATCATTGCAATCAGCAAAAGCGGATTGCATACCTGTTCTCAACAAAAGAAACAATCGCTTGCAGTGTAGCAGAAAACCCAGCTAACCTGTGCTCATCTCCATACCTAGAAGTTGAACAAGACGAAGGAAATGTGATATTATGATTTTACCTGAGAAAGTGCAGCAATTCCTTACAAACTCTATCACTAATTCCTCTTCCTAAGTGATTTTACCGAGAGTATATCGGCTTGCCGGAATTGCTCAGAATGAAGAAATGCTTCTTCCTCTTCCTCCATGAAGCCGAACCATCATCCTGAAACATCATGGATGGAACACATTCAGGGTGAGATGACACAAACACCTCCGTCTCCAGCAGTAGCAGTTACTGCGGTGCTTGCAAACTTTACTTGAATGCCACCCAGGACACGGAAAAGGTAGTGGAAAACAAAATTTTGGAAGTAGTTTTTACTCCCTCCGTCCCATAATATAAGAACGTTTTTGACACTAGTATAGTGTTAAAAACGTTCTTATATTTTGGGACAGAGGGAGTAGATCCGTACATACAACATTTATGAGTGAGCATGGATTTGTATAATCACTGAAGCTAAAGCTACTTAATAATAATGTCTGCGCTCGGCATCCAAATTACTACTAAATGAGGAATGAATTGAGGCGAGAATAATCCATGATTAGATGGTTGAAATAGCTCAAGAGACAAGAACACAGAGCGTGGAGCTGGGGTGACCTCGTCGGCGTGCTTCTTGCCGCGCGCCCAGTCCTCGGCGCCGGGGGGAAGGGGCGGGGCGGGGTCGGGCTCCTCCTCGATGCCGCCGGCGCCGGCGCCGGCGCTGGAGGCGACGCTGCTGCCGCGCTCGCCGGCGTAGCCGCTGCTGCTGGGGCTGGGCGGGCCGTCCTCGTCCTCCTCCTCGAGCCCCTCGAACTCCTCCCGCCGCCGGGACGCGGCCGTGCTGCTCCCGCCCCTGGACGCGGCCGTCACGTACCCCTCGTCGTCGTCCTCGTCCTCCTCCTCGGCGATCTCGTGGCCGCCGCCGGCGGAGGCGGCGAAGTCCGCGGGCAGGTCGGCGCCGCGGAGGGAGAGCGCCGCCAGGGCCTCGTCGGCGGCGGCGGGCGGATCGGGGGCCGGATCCATGGCCGCGGAGGGGAGTGGGGCTAGTGGGGGAGAGGGATGGGGGAGGAGGAGGAGGAGGAGGAGGTCGATCTATCACCGAGTCATCATCGGGTTAACCGGAGCGGTCGGTTTGACTTGACCGCTTGGTGGGAGCTTATTACTGGGTTGGTAATTGTTGAGTTCATCCATCTCTCTTGCCTAGATTTGGTTTCCAATTGTGTTGTTCATCTTTTGTTGCTTAAATTCATCATCAAAATTGACCCGAAAATACAAGGGTGCCTTGCAAACGCCGAGATGGTGTTGTTGTTCTCCGCAAAAGGAATAAGATTTTTTTTTGTGATTATTAATGAAGCATTAGAATTACAAGAGATCCCGAAATGAAAAAGAAATACAGTCCACTCCTCGGGGAGTCTCCTCCCTCTCTGTTCCGCACTTACCGATGGCGACCGAAATTGCTGCTGCTAGAGTTCTGTGTCGTCGTCGTCGGGACGAAAAAGTTGAATCCAGGCAAACAGTCGGGAAGTCACCTATTTCTACCGACAAGTGACCACGACGTTGATCTAGAAGGATCCACGATTCGAAGAAGAAGACGAGCCGAGATGATCACACCTCGGCGGTTGTCCCGAGTCGACGAAAACACAACCAAGCCAACTACCCTTGTGTTAGCCACAAATGGAAAGACAAACTTGTCAATTTGACCTTGTCACTGGATCCAACACTTTTTATCTACTGAAATTGTACTATGACAACACCATATGATAGTTATCGTTCAACCTATTATGCATAGAGTACCCACAATGTACACTACGGGCATCCACAAGTTATACTAAATGTGCATCATGTATTCTCAAACCCAAAAGTTTCGATCCAACATAAAGAACCTTGAAAGAGCAAGATTCAATTCACCTCGAAGATGAAAGAGGGGAAAACATCATAAGATTGATCTCCTTTAACAAATCTCATGATACGATCAAGACCGGAAACCTACATGATCAAGAGAGAGAGAGAGAGAGAGAACACATAGCTACATGTACACACCCTCACCCCCGAGGATGAACTACTCACACATCACCGTGAGAAGGGAGAGAGAGTGGTTGGTGATGGTGATGGAGATGGGGGAGATGACTGGGCAGCGTTCCGGTGCCATCGGAGGAGAGGGGGAACCCCCTCCTCCTTCTTCTTCATTGGCCATTGGAGGGCAAGTGCCTCTCCGAGATTGAACCTCTCTTCTCTCTGTTTCGTAAACTTTTCACCTAAAAAGACAAAAACAATAGAAAACATGAACTAACCTCTAACACTAGATTAGTATGTTAGTACAAAAAAAATTACATAAAATTATGCCAAAAGTATATATAAATGATGTGAATATAGCATGAATATTTTAAAATTATATAGATACATTTGAGAGAGATAAGGCAGCCCGGCTACCAAACGTAGTGGCAAAATGGGATCTCGCAATGAAGGTCGGCACAAGTAGTCGACCACTAGAGCGGCTTCCCATACCATCTACTCCCTCCGTTCCAAATTACTCGTCGCTGAAATGGATGTATCTAGAACTAAAATACATCTAGATACATACATACGTGCAACAAGTAATTTGGAACGGAGGGAGTACTAGGATAAATCCATGTAGGGGCACGCCACATGGCCCGATGTCCTACCTAGCCCACCCCTGCCAGAGAACTCCATGCAGAGGGCAGCTTGGTTGCGCCTCCTCCTCCAGGTCTAAGAGAAGCACCAACCGTCCTTCACCAAATACGACTACATGGTGGGCTTGAAAAATGTGCATCACACTACCGACGCCATCCATTGAGCAGATGAGGGTCCATCTACCATGTATCTAGACTGGTTTTCGGATGAGATCATCGCTCATGCCTTCCCGTCAAATTTGAGGATAACTGTGAGAAGTATGATGGTAACCAGGACCCCGAGATCTGGGTTGAAGAGTACATACTCACCATCCAGATTGCAAATTGCGACGACTAGCACGCCGTCAAGAACCCACCTCTAATGTTCAAGGGATCAGACAGGGCGTGGTTGAATACTATCTTGCCCAGGTCAATTAGTGACCGGGAGATGCTGGAGGACATGTTCATTGTGAACTTTTAAGGAACCTATATCCGACCTACAGACGTGAACAACCTCAACAACATGAAGCAACACAAGGGAGAGACGGTGCACCAGTAGAAACACTTCCTCAAAAAATTCATTGATTGCAATGACACCAAGGCCATCGCCACATTGAGGAACGGCACAACAGACCAATCCTGTCAAGGGACTTCGGCCACTACAAGCCCAAGTAGATGCCGGCCTTGATGGACATCGTCAGCAAGAACATCACAAGAGAAGATGCGTAGTCGCCAAGCAGCAGGCATGTGATGGTGATCAGGGCCTGTCCGACACAAATGACCAGCCAAGAAAGTCACAGTGCGATCATAAGAAAAAGCTCCTAGACGGGGATGATGATGACAACAAGGTAAATGCCGCCTTCGCTCCTCAGGGTGGAAACGCTAGAAAGAAGAAACAATGGAAAAGAAGAAAGGCGGCGGCGGTAATTCAACCTTTGATAAGATGATGGATAAACCTTGTGACATCCATGGTCGTAAGAACGACGGCGAACCACCCGCAAACCACACGAACTAGAACTGTTGGGTCCATAAGAAGGCCACGCAGTCCATGAAGGCCAACACCGAGAAGCCCAGCCCTCATAACGATGATGACGAGGGTGAGTTGCAACCCAGGAAAGGCAACGGGGGGGCAAAAGCATCTTCCACTACAAATAAAGGATGTGAACATGATTTATCCATGTCACACCTCAAAAAAGGATCAGAAGCGCCCTCCATGAGCTATTTGCGGTGGAGCCCACTGAGCCGAAAGTACAACCCCTAGTCCGAGATTCCGATCACCTTTGATCTACGTGACCATCTGACTAGGGTTTTCCACGCGGAATGACCACATTCGTCCTGGACCCAATTGTGGCTTTCTAGGGCCGATGATAATTGCATGGCCTGTCCATGAATTTATCAAAGTTCCAGCCACCACCACCACCCCTTCTCTCCTTGCCATGGTTTCTTCTTCAAGCATCCACTTTCGACTTAGCACTGGTTGAAGGAAATATGCCCTAGAGGCAATAATAAAGTTATTATTTATTTCCTTATTTCATGATAAATGTTTATTATTCATGCTAGAATTGTACTAACCGGAAACTTAGTACATGTGTGAATACATAGACAAAACATAGTGTCCCTAGTATGCCTCTACTTGACTAGTTCATTAATCAAAGATGGTTATGTTTCCTAACCATAGACATGAGTTGTCATTTGATGAATGAGATCACATCATTAGGAGAATGATATGATGAACATGACCCATCCGTTAGCTTAGCATTATGATCGTTTCAGTTTCATTGCTACTGCTCTCTTCATGACTTATACATGTTCCTCAGACTATGAGATTATGCAACTCCCGAATACCGAAGGAACACTTTGTGTGCTACCAAACGTCACAACATAACTGGATGATTATAAAGGTGATCTACAGGTGTCTCCAATGGTACTTGTTGAGTTGGCATAGATCAAGATTAGGATTTGTCAGTCCGATTGTCGGAGAGGTATCTCTGGGCCCTCTCGGTAATTATAAGCCTTGCAAGCAATGTGACTAATGAGTTAGTTGTGGGATGATGCATTGCAGAACGAGTAAAGAGACTTGCCGGTAACGAGATTGAACTAGGTATTGAGATACCGACGATCGAATCTCGGGCAAGTAACATACCGATGACAAAGGGAACAACGTATGTTGTTATGCGGTTTGACCGACAAAGATCTTCGTAGAATATGTAGGAGCCAATATGAGCATCCAGGTTCCGCTATTGTTTATTGACCAGAAATGAGTCTCGGTCATGTCTACATAGTTCTTGAACCCGTAGGGTCCGCACGCTTAACGTTCTGTTACGATTTGTATTATGAGTTATGTGATTTGATGACCGAAGTTTGTTCGGAGTCCCGGATGAGATCGGGGACATGACGAGGAGTCTCGAAATGGTCGAGCCGTAAAGATTGGTATATTGGAAGGCTATATTCGGACATCGGAAAGGTTCCGAGTGATTCGGGTATTTTTGGAGTACCGGAGAGTTATGGGAATTCGCCGGGAGAAGTATTGGGCCTTATTGGGCCATACGGGAAAGAGAGAGGGGCTGCCTAGGGCAGGCCGCGCGCCCCCTAAGGCCTACTCCGGATTGGACTAGGGGGAGGGGCGGCGCCCCCTCCTTCCTTCTCTTCTCTCTTCCCTTTCCTTCTCTCCTACTCCTACTACTTGGAAGGGTGGGAGTAGGACTCCCCAGGGCGCGCCATAGTAGAGGGCCGGCCCTCCCCTCCTCCACTCCTTTATATACGGGGGAGGAGGGCACCCCATAGACACACAATTTGATCATTGATCTTTAGCCGTGTGCGGTGCTGATAACCCACAAGTATAGGGGATCACAACAGTTTTCGAGGGTAGAGTATCCAACCCAAATTTATTGATTCGACACAAGGGGAGCCAAAGAATATTCTCAAGTATTAGCAGTTGGGTTGTCAATTCAACCACACCTGGATAACTTAGTATCTGCAGCAAAGTTTTTAATAGCAAAGTAGTATGATAGTAACGGTAACAGTGGCAAAAGTAAAGAGATAGCAGTTTTGTAGTAGTTGTAACAGTAGCAACAGTAAAGTAAATAAGCAAAGCACAATATGTGAAAAGCTCGTAGGCATTGGATCAGTGATGGATAATTATGTCAGATGTGATTCCTCATGTAATAGTTATAACATAGGGTGACACAGAACTTGCTCCAGTTCATCAATGTAATGTAGGCATGTATTCCGAATATAGTCTACGTGCTTATGGAAAAGAACTTGCATGACATCTTTTGTCCTACCCTCCCTTGGCAGCGGGGTCCTAGTGGAAACTAAGGGATATTAAGGCCTCCTTTTAATAGAGAAACGGACCAAAGCATTAGCACTTAGTGAATACATGAACTCCTCAAACTATGGTCATCACCGAGAAGTATCCCGATTATTGTCACTTAGGGGTTGTAAGATCATAACACATAATAGGTGACTATAGACTTACAAGATAGGATCAAGAACTCACATATATTCATGAAAACATAATAGGTTCATATCTGAAATCATGGCACTCGGGCCCTAGTGACAAGCATTAAGCATAGCAAAGTCATAGCAACATCAATCTCCGAACATAGTGGATACTAGGGATCAAACCCTAACAAAACTAACTTGATTACATGATAAATCTCATCCAACCCATCACCGTCCAGCAAGCCTACGATGGAATTACTTACGCACGGCGGTGAGCATCTTGAAATTGGTGATGGAGGATGGTTGATGATGACGACGGCGACGAATCCCCCTCTCCGGAGCCCCGAACGGACTCCAGATCAGCCCTCCCGAGAGAGATTAGGGCTTGGCGGCGGCTCTGTATCATAAAACACGATGAAACTTTCTCTCTGATTTTTTTCTCCGCGAAACGGAATATATAGAGTTGGAGTTGAGGTCGTTGGAGCATCAGGGGGGGCCCACGAGATAGGGGGGCGCGCCCAGGGGGAGGGGCGCGCCCTCCACCCTCGTGGACAGGGTGTGGGCCCCCTGGCCTTGATTCTTTCGCCAGTATTTTTTATATTTTTCGAAAGTTATCTCCGTGGATTTTCAAGTCACTCCGAGAACTTTTGTTTTCTGCATAATAAACAACACCATGGCAGTTCTGCTGAAACCAGCGCAGTCCGGGTTAGTTTCATTCAAATCATGCAAGTTAGAGTCCAAAACAAGGGCAAAAGTGTTTGGAAAAGTAGATACGTTGGAGACGTATCAACTCCCCCAAGCTTAAACCTTTGCTTGTCCTTAAGCAATTCAGTTGATAAACTAAAAGTGATAAAGAAAAACTTTTACAAACTCTATTTGCTCTTGTTGTTGTAAATATGTAAAGCCAACATTCAAGTTTTCAGCAAAGATTATGAACTAACCATATTCACAATAACACTTAGGTCTCATGTTTACTCATATCAATGACATAATCAACTAGCGAACAATAATAATAAAACTCGGATGACAACACTTTCTCAAAACAAATCATGATATGATATGACAAAATGGTATCTTGCTATCCCTTTCTAAGACCGCAAAACATAAATGCAGAGCACCTTTAAAGATCAATGACTGACTAAACATTGTAATTCATGGTAAAAGAGATCCAGTCAAGTCATACCCAATATGAACTAATAGTAATGCATGCAAATGATAGTGTGTTCTCCAGCGGGTGCTTTTTAATAAGAGGGTGATGACTCAACATAAAAGTAAATAGATAGGCCCTTCGCAGAGGGAAGCAGGGATTTGCAGAGGTGCCAGAGCTCGATTTTAAAATAGAGATGAATAGCATTTTGAGCGGTATACTTTCACTGTCAACGCAACAACTATGAGATGACGATATCTTCCATGCTACACACATTATAGGCGGTTCCCAAACAGAATGGTAAAGTTTATACTCCCCAACCACCAACAAGCACACTCCATGCCCATCCGAAACAACGGTGTACCGTCCATACCAACAACAGCCCTAGGGGAGTTTTGTTTTAATTGTTTTGATTTGCTTTGATCTTTTTGATCATGGGACTGGGCATCCCGGTTACCAGCCATTTTGTCGTGAATGAGGAGCGGAGTCCACTCCTCTTGAGAATAACCCACCTAGCATGGAAGATACGGACAACCCTAGTTGAAACATGAGCTGCTCGAGCATACAAAACAGAATTTCATTTGAAGGTTTGGAGTTTGGCACATACAAATTTACTTGGAATGGTAGGTAGATACCACATATAGGAAGGTATGATGGACTCATATGGAATAACTTTGGGGTTTATGGAGTTTGGATGCACAAGCAGTATTCCCGCTTAGTACAGATGAAGGCTAGCAAAAGACTGGGAAGCGACCGACTGAGAGAGCGACAATAGTCATGAACATGCATTAAAATTAATCTACACCAGGTGCAAGCATGAGTAGGATATAATCCACCATGAACATAAATATCGTGAAGGCTATGTTGATTTTGTTTCAACTACATGCATGAACATGTGCCAAGTCAAGTCACTCGAATCATTCAAAGGAGGATACCATCCTATCATACCACATCATAACCATTTTAATTGCATGTTGGCATGCAAGGTAAACCATTATAAACTCATAGATAATTAAGCATAGCATAAGCAACTATAATCTCTAAATGTCATTGCAAACATGTTTATTCATAATAGGCTGAATCAAGAACGATGAACTCATCATATTTACAAAAACAAGAGAGGTCGAGTTCATATCAGCTTCTCTCATCTCAATCAGTTCATCATATATCGTCATTATTGCCTTTCACTTGCACGACCGAACGGTGTGTATGATAATAATAGTGCACGTGCATTGGACTAAGCTGGAATCTGCAAGCATTCAATTCAAGGGAGAAGACAAAGTAATATGGGATCTAAGTTAAATAAACAATCATGCATATGAGAGCCACTAAACATTTTCAATATGGTCTTCTACTCTTGACCCCCAAAGGAAAGAGAAGAAATAAAACTATTTACACGGGGAAGCTCCCAACACGTAAAAAGAAGAACGAGAAATCTTTCTGGATTTTCATTTTAATTATTACTACAAGCATTGAAATTAATCTAACTATTTTTTGGTTTTCTTAAGGTTTATCATACACACAAGAAGAAAGCTAGAAAAAGAAAATAAACTAGCATGGATAATACAATGAGAGAGTATGAGCACCGACACCTAGAATAGTGTGTGAACATGAATGTAAAGTCGGTGAGAAATACGTACTCCCCCAAGCTTAGGCTTTTGGCCAAGTTGGTTTAAGGCCATGGATAGTGGCTACTCTCCCCGGTGTACTGAGGAGTGTCATCAGGATACCACTGGCTGGCGATCTCCTCCGGATCCCACTGATAAGATGATGGACGATAAGGGTCCAGTGGAGATTCCGGCTCAGGCTCTGGAGCGGATGTCTGGCCTCGATGAGCGTATACCGCTTTCGGTAAGACAAGGTATTTGTCTGCAGTTAAATCAAACAACAAAGGCGCAGGCAGGGTAATAATCTCATTGTGTTTCTTATTAAATCTCAGGTTATACATAAGCATCTTATCTTCGTTGTCAACAATAAACTCATGCGCTACCATGCTTCTGTAATCTAAAAAGGAAAGAGGCAACAATGTCTCCTCATTCTCATAATGCCTAATAGGTATCTCAAAATGTTCAGCAAGGCGTGCAACATAGATACCTCCAAAGATGGGGCCCTTTGTACGGTTCAAGCTTAACTGTTTAGCAATAACGACACCCATACTAAAAGTGTTGTCACTAAACAAGGCATGGAACAGAATAATAATATCAGGAACACTGAAGTTTCCACTATTTCCACGACCAATTAAGCGTTGACTAGCAAATATGGCAAAGTAACGTAAAGCAGGAAAAATGTATGCTAGTGATTCTCGCATCGGAACCCTTCTTAACAAAACCATCCACATCTTTACGATGTGGTTCGTCTAAGCTGCCCTCAAAGGGTATTCTACAAACCACGCAAACATTGCGTTATGACATTTCCTTAGTCTCATCATATAAATGAAAAGATACTGAAGGAGGTGAATTCTTAGGATAATAGTAAAAGTTTTACATGAAAGTATTGGTGAGTAAGAGATACTGATCGATCCGGTTGTGGAGGAAGTCGGTGAGCCCCGCATTTTCAGCCAAAGAATAAAAGTCTTCATAAATCCCGGCTGCTCACAAGAAATTATCACATGGCCACTCACAAGGCCTTACTTCCGCTACGCGAGGAAGATTATACTTGGCCTTTTCTTTCTCCTTAGCTTGTTTATCCTTTGGAGCCTTGGCTAGAAGAGCCCTTCAATAATCTCCTTATCATTTTCTGAAAATTTCTGAAATTTTTAGTAACTTCAAAAGAGAAGTGAATAAAACTAAACAAGATTGATAGCAACTACTCCCACAAGTGCTTAGAGCCTATATCATGCATTAGAATTACTTGGGACCTCATAAATTTGACATGCAAGCTCAAGAACAGGGTCACCTATGCAGCAAAAATTTGCAATGAATAAAGCACTAGAACAAAAACTAATTAGACCAATGGAGGAGTCACATACCAAGCAACAATCTCGCAAAGCAGTTTTTTGAATGGAGCTTTGAGCAAAGAGATCGAAAATCGCAGCAAAATGAGCTAGAACTCGTGCTTGAGCTAGATGGGGATTTTTTGGGAGGAAGATGGAGTGTGTGGGTGCAGGAATAAGTGGAGGGGGCCACCGTGGGCCCACGAGATAGGGCGCCCAGGGGGAGTGGGAGCACCCTCCACCCTCATGGCCAGGTGCTTCCCCCACTACTGTGTTCTCAGTGCCTAAAATCCTCAAATATTCCATAAAAAATCATACTAAATTTGCAGGGCATTTGTAGCACTTTTATTTTCGGGATATTTTTTATTGCACGTATAATTCAGAAAACAGACAGATAATACTATTTTTGCTTTATTTATTCTAAATAACAGAAAGTAAAAAGAGGGTACAGAAGGTTGTGCCTTCTAATTTCATCCATCTCATGATCATCACAATGAATCCACTAACAAGGTTGATCAAGTCTTGTTAACAAACTCATTCCGAATAACACGGAGCTGGAGAAATTTTGAATAACACTAGGTTACCTCAACGGGGATATGAAAATCCCCAACAATAAGAATATCATACTTTTTCTTGACAGTAGGAAGAGGAAATTCAAAACCTCCAATAATGATAGTCGAAATTTTTCCAATAGAATTGATGCTATGAACTTGAGGTTGTTTCCTCGGAAAGTGTACCGATGCTCATTACCATTAACATGAAAAGTAGCATTGCCTTTGTTGCAATCAATAACAGCCCCTGGAGTATTCAAAAAGGGTCTACCAAGGATAATCGACATACTATCATCCTCGGGAATATCAAGAATAGTAAAGTCTGTTAAGATAGTGACATTTGCAACCACAACAGGCACATCCTCACAAATACCGACAGGTATAGCAGTTGATTTATCAGCCATTTGCAAAGATATTTCAGTAGGTGTCAACTTATTCAATTCAAGTCTACGATATAAAGAGAGAGGCATAACACTAACACCGGCTCCAAGATTACATAAAGCAGTTTTGACATAATTTCTTTTAATGGAACATGGTATAGTTGGTGCTCCTGGATCTCCAAGTTTCTTTGGTATTCCACCTTTAAAAGTATAATTAGCAAGCATGGTGGAAAATTTAGCTTCCGGTATCTTTCTTTTAGTTGTAATGATATCCTTCATGTATTTAGCATAAGGATTTACTTTAAGCATATCAGTTAAGCGCATACGTAAAAAGATAGGTCTAATCATTTCAGCAAAGCGCTCAAAATCCTCATCATCCTTTGTCTTGGATGGTTTAGGAGGAAAAGGCATGGGTTTCTGAACGCATGGTTCTCTTTCTTTACTGTGCTTCCTAGCAACAAAATCTCTTTTATCATAACGTTGATTCTTTGATTGTGGGTTATCAAGATCAACAACAGGTTCAATCTCTACTTCATTACTATTGCTAGGTTGAGCATCAATATGAACATTATCATTAACATTATCACTAGGTTCATGTTCATCACCTGATTGTGTTTCAGCATCAAAAATAGAAATATTATTGGGATTCTCAGGTGTGTCTACAACAGGTTCACTAGAAGCATGCAAAGTCCTATCATTTTTCTTTTTCTTCTTTCTAGAAGGACTAGGTGCATCTAAACTATTTCTTTGAGAATCTTGCTCAATTCTCTTAGGGTGGCCTTCAGGATACAAAGGTTCCTGAGTCATTCTACCAGTTCTAGTAGTCACTCTAACAACAAAGTCATGTTTGTTATTTAATTCATCAAGCAAATCATTTTGAGCTTTAAGTACTTGTTCAGCTTGAGTGGTAACCATAGAAGCATATTTGCTAATGAGTTTAAGTACACCTTTAACTCTAGCCATATAATCACTCAAGCGTCCAATCTCGAAAGCATTACTCTTTAATTCTCTACTAACGTAAGCATTAAAACTTTCTTGTCTAGCCATAAAGTCATCAAATTCATCTAAGCATTGGCTATGAAATTTAGTGGACGGGATTTCAACTTTATCATATCTATAGAGAGAATTTACCTTTACTACCTGTGTCGGGTTATCAAGACAATGTGTTTCTTCAACAGGCGGTATATTAAGACCATGTATTTCTTCAATAGGAGGTAAATTCTCAATATCTTTAGCTTTAATACCTTTTTCTTTCATTGATTTCTTTGCCTCTTGCATATCTTCAGGACTGAGAAATAGAACACCCCTCTTCTTCGGAGTTGGTTTAGGAATAGGCTCAGGAGTTGGCTCAATTGGCTCAGGAATTGCCTCAGGAATTGGCTCAGGAAGAGTCCAATTATTTTCATTAGTCAACATATTATTCGATAGTAATTCAGCTTGGTCAACTGTTCTTTCCCTAAAAACACAATCAGCACAACTATCCAAGTGGTCCTTGGAAGCATCGGTTAGTCCATTATAAAAGATATCAAGTATTTCATTTTTCTTAAGAGGATGATTAGGCAAAGCATTAATTAATCAGAGAAGCCTTCCCCAAGCTTTTGGGAGACTCTCTTCTTTGATTTGCACAAATTATATATTTTCCGCAAGGCAGCTTGTTTCTTATGAGCAGGGAAATATTTAGCAGAGAAGTAATAAATCATATCCTGGGGACTACGCACACAACCAGGATCAAGAGAATTAAACCAAGTTTTAGCACCACCCTTTAATGAGAATGGAAATATCTTAAGGATATAATAATAGCGAGACTTCTCATCATTAGTAAACAGGGTGGCTATATCATTCAACTTGGTAAGATGTGCCACAACAAAATCAGATTCATAGCCATAAAAAGGATCAGATTCAACCAAAGTAATTATTTCAGGATCAACAGAGAATTCATAATCATTATCAGTAACAAAGATAGGTGAAGTAGCAAAAGCAGGGTCATATTTCATTCTAGCATTTAGAGTTTTCTGTTTAAGTTTAGCTAGTAATTTCTTAAGATCAGATCTATCATTGCAAGCAAAAAGATCTCTAGCAGTTTCTTCATCCATAACATAGCCCTCAGGAACAACATGCAATTCATAATTAGGGGGAGAATCTTCATCATCACTATCATCAATAATATCATCATTAATAATTTCATTCTCTCTAACCCTAGCGAGTTGTTCATCAAGAAATTCACCTAATGGCAAAGTAGTATCAAGCGCAGAAGTAGTTTCATCATAAGTATCATGCGTAGTAGAAGTGGCATCATCAATAACATGCGACATATCAGAATTCATAGCAGTAGCAGGTTTAGGTGTCTCAAGCTCACTCATAACAGAAGGATAATCTAGTGCAGAGCTAGATGGCAGTTCCTTACCTCCCCTCGTAGTTGAGGGAAAAATCTTAGTTCTTGCGTCTTTCAAGTTCTTCATAGTGATCAGCAGATATAAATCCCAAGTTACTCAAAGAATAGAGCTATGCTCCCCGGCAACAGCGCTAGAAAATAGTCTTGTTGATAACCCACAAGTATAGGGGATCGCAATCGTTTTCGAGGGTAGAGTATTCAACCCAAATTTATTGATTCGACACAAGGGGAGCCAAAGAATATTCTCAAGTATTAGTAGTTGAGTTGTCAATTCAACCACACCTGGATAACTTAGTATCTGCAGCAAAGTATTTAGTAGCAAAGTAGTATGATAGTAATGGTAACAGTGGCAAAAGTAAAGATAGCAGTTTTGTAGTAGTTGTAATAGTAGCAACAGTAAAGTAAATAAGCAAAGCACAATATGTGAAAAGCTAGTAGGCGTTGGATCAGTGATGGATAATTATGTCGGATGCGATTCCTCATGTAATAGTTATAACATAGGGTGACACAGAACTAGCTCCATTTCATCAATGTACTGTAGGCATGTATTCCGAATATAGTCATACGTGCGTCTGGAAAAGAACTTGCATGACATCTTTTGTCCTACCCTCCCGTGGCAGCGGGGTCCTAGTGGAAACTAAGGGATATTAAGGCCTCCTTTTAATAGAGAACCGGACCAAAGCATTTGCAATTAGTGAATACATGGACTCCTCAAACTACGGTCATCACCGAGAAGTATCGCGATTATTGTCACTTTGGGGTTGTCGGATCATAACACATAATAGGTGACTATAGACTTGCAAGATAGAATCAAGAACTCACATATATTCATGAAAACATAATAGGTTCAGATATGAAATCATGGCACTCGGACCCTAGTGACAAGCATTAAGCATAGCAAAGTCATAACAACATCAATCTCCAAACATAGTGGGTATTAGGGATCAAACCCTAACAAAACTAACTTGATTACATGATAAATCTTATCCAACCGATCACCGTCCAGCAAGCCTACGATGGAATTACTCACGCACGACGGTGAGCATCATGAAATTGGTGATGGAGGATGGTTGATGATGACGGCAGCGATGAATCCCCCTCTCCGGAGCCCCGAACAGACTCCAGATCAGCCCTCCCAAGAGAGATTAGGGCTTGGCGGCGGCTCCGTATCGTAAAATATTATGAAACTTTCTCTCTGATTTTTTCTCCGTGAAATGGAATATATAGAGTTGGAGTTGAGGTTGGTGGAGCATCAGGGGGCCCATGAGACAGGGGGCGCGCCCAGGGGGAGGGGGCGCGCCCCCACCCTCATGGACAGGGTGTGGGCCCCTGGCCTTGTTTCTTTTGCCAGTATTTTTTATATTTTCCAAAAGTTATCTCCGTGGATTTTTAGTTCATTCCGAGAACTTTTGTTTTCTGCACAATAAACAACACCATGGCAGTTCTGCTGAAAACAACGTCAGTCCGGGTTAGTTTCATTCAAATCATGCAAGTTAGAGTCCAAAACAAGGGCAAAAGTGTTTGGAAAAGTAGATACGTTGGAGACGTATTAGGTGCCCCCCTCCTCCATAATCCACCTCGGTCATATCATAGTGGTGCTTAGGCGAAGCCATGCATCGGTAACTTCATCAACACCGTCATCACGCCATCGTGCTGACGAAACTCTCCCTCGAAGCTCTACTAGATCGTGAGTTTGTGGGACATCACCGAGCTGAACGTGTGTAGATCGCGGAGGTGCCGTACGTTCGGTACTAGGATCGGTCGATCGTGAAGACGTATGACTACATCAACCACGTTGTCATAACACTTCTGCTTATGGTCTACGAGGGTACGTGGACGACACTCTCCCCTCTTGTTGCTATGCATCACCATGATCTTTCGTGTGCGTAGGAATTTTTTTGAAATTACTACGTTTGCCAACAGTAATTTATCATGAACTTAATTTATCATGAACTTAGTCCTGATAGTATTTTGCAAATTATGTTGTAGATCAATAGCTCGCGTTATAGCTTCCTTATGTTTTTTATATGTTCCTAGAGAAAACTAAGTTGAAAGATGATAGTAGCAATGATGAATACTGAGTCCGTGATCTGAGGTTTATCCTCATTGCTGCACAGAAGAATTATGTCCTTGATGCACCGCTAGGTGACAAAACTATTGCAGGAGCAGATGCAAACGTTATGAACGTTTGGTTAGCTTAATATGATGACTACTTGATAGTTTAGTGCACCATGCTTTACGGCTTAGAATCGGGACTTCAAAGACGTTTTGAACGTCATGGACCATATGAGATGTTCCAAGTTGAAGTTAATATTTCAAGCAAATAACCGAGTTGAGAGATATGAAGTCTCCAACAAGTTCTATAGTTAAAAGATGGAGGATAATAGCTCAAGCAGTGAGCATGTGCTCAGATTGTCTGGGTACTACAATCGCTTGAATCAAGTGGGAGTTAATCTTCCCGATAAGATAGTGATTGACATAGTTCCCTAGTCACCATCACCAAGTTACTGGAACTTCGTGATGAACTATAGTATGCAAGGGATGACGAAAACAATTCTCGAGCTCTTTGTGATGCTGAAATCGATGAAGGTAGAAATCAAGAAAGAGCATCAAGTGTTGATGATTGACAAGACCACTAGTTTCAAGAAAAGGGCAAAGGGAAAGAAAGGAAACTTCAACCAGAATGACAAGCAAGTTGTCACTCCCGTGAAGGAGCCCAAAGCTGTACCAAAGTCTGAAACTGAGTGCTTCTACTGCAAAGGAAATGGTCACTAGAAGCGGAAATACCCCGAATATTTGGTGGATAAGAAGGATGGCAAAGTGAACAAGGGTATATTTGGTATACAGGTTATTGATGTGTACCTTACTAGTATTTATAGTAACCCCTGGGTATTTGATACTTGTTCGGTTGCTAAGATTAGTAACTCGAAACAGGAGTTACAGAACAAACAGAGACTAGTTGAGGGTGAAGTGACGATGTGTGTTGGAAGTGGTTCCAAGATTTATATGATCATCATCGCACATTCCCTATATTTTCGAGGTTAGTGTTGAACCTAAATAAATGTTATTTGGTGTTTGCGTTGAGCATAAATATGATTAGATCATGTTTATTGTGATACGATTATTCATCTAAGACAGAGAATAAATTGTTATTCTATTTACATGAATAAAACCTTCTATGGTCATACACCCAATGTTGATGGTTTATTGAATCTTGATCATAGTGATACACATATTCAGAAAATTGATGCTAAAAGATGCAAAATTGATAATGATAGTGCAACATATTTGTGGCACTGCCATTTGGGTCATATCGGTGTAAAGCGCCTGAAGAAACTCCATAAAGATGGACTTTTGAAATCACTTGATTATGAATCATTTGATGCTTGCGAACCGTCCCTTATGGGCAAGATGACTAAAACTCTGTTCTCCGGAACAATGGAACGAGCTACTGACTTATTCGAAATAATACATACCGATGTATGCGATCCAATGAGTGTTGATGCTCGTGGCGAGTATCGTTATTTTCTGACCTTCACAGATGATTTGAGCAGATATGGGTATATCTACTTAATGAAACACAAGTCTGAAACATTTGAAAAGTTCAAAGAATTTCAGAGTGAAGTGGAGAATCATCGTAACAAGAAAATAAAGTTTCTACGATCTGATCGTGGAGGAGAATATTTGAGTTATGAGTTTGGCCTTCATATAAAACAATGTGGAATAGTTTCACAGCTCACGTCACCTGGAACACCACATCGTTATGGTGTGTCCGAACGTCGTAACCATACTTTATTGGATATGGTGTGATCTATGATGTCTCTTATCGGTTTACCACTATCGTTTTGGGGTTATGCATTAGAGATAGTTGCATTCACTTTAAATAGGGCACCATCAAAATCCGTTGAGATGACGCCTTATGAACTATGGTTTGGTAAGAAACCAAAGTTGTCGTTTCTTAAAGTTTGGGGCTGCGATGCTTATGTGAAAAAGCTTCAACCTGATAAGCTCGAACCCAAATCGGAGAAATGTGTCTTCATAGGTTACCCAAAGGAAACTGTTGGGTACACCTTCTATCACAGATCCAAAGGCAAGATATTCGTTGCTAAGAATGGATCCTTTCTAGAGAAGGAGTTTCTCTCGAAAGAAGTGAGTGGGAGGAAAGTAGAACTAGATGAGGTAATTGTACCTTCTCCCGAAAAGTAGTTCATCACAGAAATCTGTTCCAGTGATTCCTACACCAATGAGTGAGGAAGCTAATGATGATGATCATGAAACTTCAGATCAAGTTACTACAGAACCTCGTAGGTCTTCCAGAGTACGGTCCGCACCAGAGTGGTATGGTAATCTTATTTTGGAAGTCATGTTACTAGACCATGATGAACCTACGAACTATGAGGAAGCGATGATGAACCCAGATTCCACAAAATGGCTTGAGACCACGAAATCTGAGATGGGATCCATGTATGGGAACAAAGTGTGGACTTTGGTGGACTTGCCCGATGATCGGTAAGCCATATTAAATAAATGGATCTTCAAGAGGAAGACGGACACTGATAGTAGTGTTACTATCTACAAAGCTCGACTTGTCGCAAAAAGGTTTTCGACAAGTTCAAGGTGTTGACTACAATGAGATTTTCTCAACTGTAGCGATGCTTAAATCCGTCCGAATCATGTTAGTAGTTGCCATATTTTATGAAATCTGGCAAATGGATGTCAAAACTGCATTCCTTAAATGGATATTTCTTAAAGAAGAGTTGTATATGATGCAACCAGAAGGTTTTGTCGATCCTAAAGGTACTAACAAGGTGTGCAAGCTCCAGCGATCCATCTATGGACTGGTGCAAGCATCTCGGAGTTGGAATATACGCTTTGATGAGTTGATCAAAGCATATGGTTTTATACAGACTTTTAGAGAAACCTGTATTTACAAGAAAGTGAGTGGGAGCTCTGTAGCATTTCTAATATTATATGTGTATGACATATTGTTGATTATTGGAAATGATATAGGATTTCTCGATAGCATAAAGGGATATTTGAAAGAAGTTTTTCAAAGAAAGACATCGGTGAAGCTTCTTACATATTGAGCATCAAGATCTATAGAGATAGATCAAGACACTTGATAAGTTTTTTCAATGAGTACATACCTTGACAAGATTTTGAAGTAGTTCAAAATGAATCAGTCAAAGAAGGAGTTCTTACCAATGTTGCTAGGTGTGAAGTTGAGTAAGACTCAAAACCCGACCACGACAGAAAATAGAAAGAGAATGAAAAGTCATTCCCTATGCCTCAGCAATAGGTTCTATGAAATATGCCATGCTATGTACTAGACCTATTGTATACCCTGCCCGGAGTTTGGCATGGGAGTACAATAGTGGTCTAGGAGTAGATCACTGGACAACGGTCAAAATTATCCTTAGTAGAATAAGGAAATATTTCTCGGTTATGAAAGTGACAAAAAGTTCATCGTAAAGAGTTACGTTGATGAAAGCTTTTACACAATCTAGATGATTCTGAGTCTCGATCTAGATACATATTGAAAGTGGGAGCAATTAGCTAGAGTATCTCCGTGCAGAGCATTGTAGACATAGAATATTTGCAAAATACATACGGCTCTGAATGTGACAGACCCGTTGACTAAACTTCTCTCACAAGAAAAACATGATCACACCTTAGTACTCTTTGGGTGTTAATCACATAGTGATGTGAACTAGATTATTGACTCTAGTAAATCCTTTGGGAGTTGGTCACATGACAATGTGAGCTATGGGTGTTAATAACATACAGATGTGAATATTTGTGTTAAATCACATGGTGATGTGAACTAGATTATTGACTCTAGTGCAAGTGGGAGACTGAATGAAATATGCCCTAGAGGAAATAATAAAGTTATTATTTATCTCCTTATTTCATGATAAATGTTTATAATTCATGCTAGAATTGTATTAACCGGAAACTTAGTACATGTGTGAATACATAGACAAAACATAGTGTCCCTAGTATGCCTCTACTTGACTAGCTCGTTAATCAAAGATGGTTATGTTTCCTAACCATAGACATGAGTTGTCATTTGATGAACGTGATCACATCATTAGGAGAATAATGTGATGGACATGACCCATCCGTTAGCTTAGCATTATGATTGTTTCAGTTTCATTGCTATTGCTCTCTGATAACCCGCAAGTATACGGGATAGTTGTAGCCTCTTTCAATAAGTAAGAGTGTCGAACCCAACAAGGAGCTAAAGGTAGAACAAATACTCTCTCAAGTCCTATCGACCGCTGATATGACTCTACGCACGCTTGACGTTCGCTTTACCTAGAACAAGTATGAAACTAGAAGTACTTTGTAGGTGTGATAGGATAGGTTTGCAAGATAATAAAGAGAACGTAAATAAAAACTAGGGGCTGTTTAGATAAAGATGCAATAAAGTAAATATAGCGAGTGTGGAAAAGTGGTGGTAGGAGTTGTGAAATTGTCCCTAAGCAATTGACTATGTTACTAGACCGATAATCACTATTGCAATTCTATTTGAGGGAGAGGCATAAGCTAACATATCATCCCTTACTTGGAATTCTATGCACTTATGATTGGAACTCTAGCAAGCATCCGCAACTACTAAAGATTCATTAAGGTAAAACCCAACCATAGCATTAAAGCATCAAGTCCCCTTTTATCCCATACACAAACAACCTACTTACTCGGGTTTGTGTTTCCGTCACTCACGCAACCCACCATAAGCAAATCATAAACATATTGCAAACCCTACAGCGGGAATCCCTCACGCTTGCGCGACACGGAGGGCACCATAGGACAACACCAATAATAAAACATGCAACTCAAACCAATCATAGCAATTCATCAATCACCGATAGGACAACGGAAATCTACTCAGACATCATAGAATGGCAACACATCATTGGATAATAATATGAAGCATAAAGCACCATGTTCAAGTAGAGGGTACAGCGGGATGCGGGAGAGTGGACCGCTGGATATAGATGGGGGAAGGTGATGGAGATGTTGGTGAAGATGACGGCGGTGTTGGTGAAGATCGCGGTGATGATGATGGCCCCCGGTAGCGTTCCGGCGCCACCAGAAGCAAGGGGGAGAGGGCCCCCTTCTTCTTCTTCTTCCTTGACCTTCTCCCTAGATGGGAGAAGGGTTTCCCCTCTGGTCCTTGGCTCCCATGGCGTGGGAGGGGCAAGAGCCCCTCCGAGATTGGATCTATCTCTCTGTTTCTGCGTTCTCAGGTTCTACCCCTTCACCGTTTCTTAAATATCCGGAGATCCGTAACTCCGATTGGGGTGAATCTTTTGCCCAGATCTTTGTCATAAAATTAGCTTTCTTGCGCCAAAAGAAGAGCGTCAGCCGCCTTACGGGTGGCCCACGAGAGTCCAAGGCACGCCCAGGGGGAGGGCGCGCCCCCCTGTCTCGTGGCCACCCCGGACAACATTTCGCGTCGATTTTACTTCCCAAAAATCATAAATATTACAAAAAGAAGCTCCATCCGTTTTTATCCCGTTTGGACTCCATTTGATATTGGGTTTCTGCGAAACAAAAAACATGCAACAGACAGGAACTGGCACTGGGCACTGGATCAATATGTTAGTCCCAAAAAATAGTATAGAAAGTTGCCAAAAGTATATAAAAGTTGAATAATATTGGCATGGAACAATCAAAAATTATAGATACGACGGAGACGTATCAGCATCCCCAAGCTTAATTCCTGCTCGTCCTCGAGTAGGTAAATGATAAAAAAGATAATTTTTGATGTGGAATGCTACCTAGCATAATCTTGATCATATGTCTAATCATGGCATGAATATTAAGACACGAGTGATTCAAAGCAATAGTATATCATTTGACATAGAAACAATAATACTTCGAGCGTACCAATAAGCAATCATGTCTTTTCAAAACAACAAGGCCAAAGAAAGTTATCCCTACAAAATCATATAGTCTGGCTGTTGCTCTATCTTCATCACACAAAGTATTTAATCATGCACAATCCCAATGACAAGCCAAGCAATTGTTTCATACTTTAATAATCTCAAACTTTTTCAACTTTCATGCAATACATGAGCGTGAGCCATGGACATAGCACTCACTACAAGAATCCTGTTAATCCATGACAGACTGTTTCCGTCATCGATAAGGGAAAAACCATCATGGATGCACTTCCATGACGGATTAGAAATCTGTCATGTATCACGCGTCATAATTTGACACCTTACCTTCCATGACGGATTTTGACCGTCACGGGTCTGCCCCTATGCCCGCCCAGCCCAAACTTGGCCCGTGCCTCTATGACGGAACAAGCCGTCATAGACAGATGCCACGTAGGATTTTGGATTGACTGATTGGAATGACGTGGCTGCCTACATGTACATTATTTTTCGTCACAAGAACCGTCATGGATTTAGAAGCTATTTAAGTATTGTCCATCCAATTATCCCATTTAAATTCAGTTCAATTTTGAGACAACACTTTTTTAGCATAATGCATTACACTGATCACAATGTCAACTTCGACCCAAGACAAAGTATTTCCAAAATGAGATATAATACATAGATCATGTAGCATTTATACAAGCATCCACCGATATATACAATACAACAGTTTACAGTATCCTCAGTGAAATGTTGACAAAATACAAAACGGATCAAAGTTAGGAACTAGCACAATCTAGTTTACATCAACAACACATAAAAGTTTCTTAAAGCCCCTTAGTTCCACCTCACAGCTCATTCTTTCAGTTCTCTCGGAGAAGTTGCTCTCCATCAAATTCAATGTAATGCAATACCTACAAACATGATTAAGCACATCAGAAGCATCAAGGGAAATGGATTAGGAAGGAAAACATCAGGGAGGAACAAAAATCTTAAAGATCAGGGGAAACTATCACAACAAATAGCATGGTTCTGGGCTTGGTAGGTACTGTCCTAAAAACCATTTACTAAGAAGTCCTTACAAAACTATCTTCAACGATTCAAATCAAGATATCTTAGTTAGATGATCAGATGCGAGCTTCACATCATGTCCTAAACATGCATATTGTCTACTCTCGCAGAAACAACGAGTACAAATAAATTTCCTGAAAGTTTCTTAGCATAAGTACATTATAAGATGTTAGTAACATAATAGCTTTGCCTAAGAAAGTTCCAGATCCACAAAATATAATATACATATTACTAACCATGGTTCATGAGTTCTAATTTTCACAAATATCAGACAACCAATTTCACAAACTGAAAATTGGAACGACAACTTGGTGAAATAAATTTATCACAACTCAATGGAGTGACCGTGTTAGAGGTATGAATGTAACGGCGATTTCCAGCTCCAAGAGGGTTCTAAAAATCTATTGAGGTATGTCATTATGTCGGAAAGGACAGCCCCTCTACTAAGAAAAATGAGAACCATAAAATTTATTTAGTTTCCATGACTAGAAGCAAACAGTCTAGTTAATTTACTACCAAGATTTTGCTTGGAGAAGGTAATAAAAATGGCACTAATGATTATCATTTTAGTATCTTGTTGTCTGCTACAACAAGTCAGCCGAGTCTCTCTACCAGATAAGGGAACGATCTTTGGTTAGCTCACTTTATATGGTATAAACATACATAATTCACATATGTGCAAAGCAAATGAAATGAGCTTGTTTGCCAACAAGCTAGGATAGTATCCTGTGGAAAGCAAACAAAATGAACACATGACAAGACCAAAGGGAAGAAGGGAGGGGGATACCTTCAAATTTTGTGGTTGAGGCCGACAACACCGTCACCGGAGCTAGCCCAAACCAACCCAAACGGCATGATGAACCCCTTCTCTGTTCTACAATGAACCCCTTCTCTGTTCTACAGTCCTTCCTGCACATTCATAAATGGATGAAGCAAGTATTAACCTATAAAGAAGTGACCTGAATAGAAGTTATGATTATGAAACAACCGTATAATTTGTGGATTTATAGAGATTATAACCTCTAAAGAAGTGACCTAAACAGCAGCCATGCAACATCTTTTTTACATGTTTCTTCAACATTTTGCTTTCTAAAGTACATATACTTCTTTCTCTTGCATAAAGCAATGTATGTTCACATGATATTTAGAACTGTAGGAGGGAAATGATCATAGAACTGTAAACTGTTGTTAGTAGAGGTTGCTATTATACTGAACATTATTTGGCATCACAAGTTGACCAAGGACAAAGTATATATATATATTTGATGAGTCTATATTTATTTGTGTTAAGAATCTGTTTTTGTATATTTATTTGAGATCTTTATGATTCCAAGCAATCATCTACAACACTTGTAGTAAGTTTACATGTACAACTCTATTTGCGGACATGCTACTTTTACTTCTATCTCAGCATTGCATTTACTATTATTTTGGAAGATAACACCAACAAAATATGTGGATACTGCACTAGTACGTACATGGTAATTAGAATGTAAATATTCAGACCAAAGTATCAGAGAAAAGGAGATTATATTTCATATAAACTTGACTGAAACTAAATCAGAAAAGCCATGTAAACAGGACCACCACTAGAAATATGATGTGCCACTTTCAGGTATTGGAATTTTGAAACAAGAAAGGCATTGAGTACATGACAGCAACCACTGACATGGAGTACAGGAAGATTAGGGAGGAGTTTTGTTCAAAATAAACGCCAAGGAGCAGTCGTGTGCAGACTCATGGACGCATACAGATGGGGAGCGACCGTTTACTACAGGTACCATCCCGATCTAGACGCATACCAAACCATGGTGCTTATTCATATTTATATATCTAACAGATGCAAGTGCCATCCAGATTTGGAGTAGAGGGGGGAGAGGGAGGAAGCTCACCATGTACACGCGCATGACGACAAGTTGTACATCGCCGGATGGGTGGACGGGTTCAGAGACGAGGAGCACTGGCGTTCGCCGCCGCCATCGTTGGGCGGGACAAGGCCGTCGGGCTCGCCCTCATCCCGAACATGCCGCTGCAGGGTGCGCCCATCAGCACATCCTGCGGGAGGTCGGCCTCGCATGGCCCTATTCCAGAAGCACCATCCAGCAGGTGGCAGGAGACAAATAGGATTGGCCGGTGCCGCGCCGGCGCCAAAACCCTAGCAAGTTGCTGGAGAGCGTTAGTGGTGAATCTAGTAGGAGGGGAGGACGGAGCAGAGAGAGGGGAAGATGGGGGTAGGCTGCGCGTCGGCCATAGCCGCCGAAAGTCATCGGAATCATGGGGCGGCGGCGAGGTGTCGCATGGGAGGAGAGATGGGGGCGGCGGCGAGGAGTCCTGTGGGAGGAGAGATGGGGGCCACGGAGGGAGAGAGGAGCGGCTGAGAAGGGATTAGGGTTAGCATTTTATACCAGGAACGGTTAGCCGGGCTCGAGCGGGCCTGCGGGACTGTACTAGTCCGTCCATGACAGTATTCAAAAACGTCATCAGAAATCCATCATAGATTAACAGGTTTCTTGTAGTGACTATAGGTAGAATAGAATATGATGGTGGGGGTTATGTGGAGAAGACAAAAAATGAGAAAGTCTCACATCGACTAGGCATATCAACGGGCTATGGAGATGCCCATCAATAGATATCAATGTGAGTGAGTAGGGATTGCCATGCAACGGATGCACTAGAGCTATAAGTGTATGAAAGCTCAAACTGAAACTAAGTGGGTGTGCATCCAACTTGCTTGCTCATGAAGACCTCGGACATTTGAGGAAGCCCATCATCGGAATATACAAGCCAAGATCTATAATGAAAATTCCCACTAGTGTATGAAAGTGAAAGCATAGGAGGCTCTCTCTATGAAGAACATGGTGCTACTCTGAAGCACAAGTGTGGTAAAAGGATAGTAACATTGCCCCTTCTCTTTTTCTCTCATTTTTTTCTTTTTTTTTTCTTTATTATTTTTTTCTTTTTGGTGGGCTTCTTTGGCCTCCTTTTTTTGGGCTTCTTTGGACTCTTTTATTTTTCATAAAGTCCGGAGTCTCATCCCGACTTGTGGGGGAATCATAGTCTCCATCATCCTTTCCTCACTGGGGCAATGCTCTAATAATGATGATCATCACACTTTTATTTACTTACAACTCAATATCTAGAATAAAGATATGACTCTATATGAATGCTTCCGGCGGTGTACCGGGATGTGCAATGATCTAGCATAGCAATGACATCAAAAAACGAACAATCCATGAAAACATCATGCTAGCTATCTTACGATCATGCAAAGCAATATTAAAATGAATGCTCAAGTCATGTATATGATGATGATGGAAGTTGCATGGCAATATATCTCGGAATGGCTATGGAAATGCCATGATAGGTAGGTATGGTGGCTGTTTTGAGGAAGATATAAGGAGGTTTATGTGTGACAGAGCATATCGTATCACGGGGTTTGGATGCATCGGCGAAGTTTGCACCGACTCTCGAGGTGAGAAAGGGCAATGCACGGTACCGAAGAGGCTAGCAATGATGGAGGGGTGAGAGTGCGTATCATCCATGGACTCAACATTAGTCATAAAGAACTCATATACTTATTGCAAAAATCTACAAGCCATTGAAAGCAAAGTACTATGCGCATGCTCCTAGGGGGATAGATTGGTAGGAAAAGACCATCGCTCGTCCCCGACCGCCACTCATAAGGAAGACAATCAATAAATAAAATTGTGCTCCAACTTCATCACAAAGTGGTTCACCATACGTGCATGCTACGGGAATGACAAACCTCAACACAAGTGTCTCTACAATCCACAACCACCCACTAGCATGACTCCAATATCACCATCTTTATATCGCAAAACTATTTCAAGGAATCAAACATATCATATTCAGTGATCCACAAGTTTATGTAGGATTTTATGACTAACTATGTGAATGACCAATTCCTGTCATCTCTCTAAATAGATATAAGTGAAGCAAGAGAGTTTAATTCTTTCTACAAAAGATATGCCCACGCTCTAACAAATATAAGTGAAGCAAAAGAGCATTCTACAAATGGCGGTTTTCTATGTGAAGAGAAACAGGCAATCCAAACTTCAGATGATATAAGTGAAGCACATGAAGCATTCTATAAAGCCATACTCAAAAAATTTAAGTGAAGTGCAATGAGCATTCTATAAATCAACCAAGGACTATCTCATACCAGCATGGTGCATAAAAGAAAAATGAAAACTAAATGCAAAAGACGCTCCAAGACTTGCACATAATGCATGAACGAAACGAATTCGAAAACATACCGATACTTGTTGAAGAAAGAGGGGATGCCTTTCGGGGCATCCCCAAGCTTAGACGCTTGAGTCTCCTTGAATATTTACTTGGGGTGCCTCGGGCATCCCCAAGCTTGAGCTCTTGCCTCTCTTCCTTTTCCTCATATCGAAACATCCTCGACTAGACACTACATCCACACAAAACTTCAACAGAAAACTCGGTAAGATCCGTTACTATAATAAAGCAAATCACCACTCTAAGTACTGTTGCAAACCAATTCATATTTCGTTTTTGCATTGTTTCTACTGTAACATAACTTTTTCATGGTTTAATCCACTGATATAAATTGATAGATTCATCAAAACAAGCAAACGATGCATCAAAAACAGAATCTGTCAAAAACAGAACAGTCTGTAGCAATCTGAACATCCACCATACTTCTGGTACCCAAAAATTCTACCAAAATTAGGAAAAATAAAAAAGTTGTATGGCAAGACAGTGCGAAATGAATCAGAACCAATTGACGTTCCAGTTAAAAATGTAAAATCGTGCACTGCAGCCAAAGTTTCTGTCCTGCACCGTACAAACCAACAAGCAATGTAAACATCCTAAAGGCAAACCTTGGCACATTATTTTTATAATACAATGGAATTGTACAAGGGGATAATTATTTTTGTTTAAAAGTTTCAGTAATCAAGATTCACAAAGTTTCCGTGAGCATGAACAAAGTTCAAGGCTAGCTCCCACTTCAACAATGCTTGTCTTTCTCACTTTCACTTTCCTTTTTGAAAAGTTTTTAGGTTCCCCTCTTTATTTTTTTGTTTTTAAACTATATGAAAGCACTCAACAGAAATAAATGACTCTCTAAAACTTCCGGGTTGTCTCCCTGGCAGCGCTTTCTTTAAAGCCATTAAGCTAGGCATTTAGTGCTCAAGTAATGGATCCACCCGGATCCCAAGGTATATCAAAGCCAATTTTAATTAACAATGATTTGTAATTTAGTAGTGAGCACAAAGTAACATATATCATGCAACAACGAAGTCTAACTCTCTTCCTATGCGTCGGCATGTCATAAAAGAACAATTCATGCACACATAGTAAAGGCCAATGCATAGTATAAACAGTTTCTTGCAAATTTGTCGTATTGGAAACATAGAGAGGTGGAGATAAAGTTCCTCTCTCATAATAATTGCAAGTAGGAGCAGCAAGCACATTCATATCACATTCATCAAAATTATCATGTGCAACGGTAAAAGGCAACCCATCAATATAATCCTTAATAAGCACAAACTTCTCCGATATAGTGTAGTAGGGAGAATTCAAAAAGATAATAGGACTATCATGCGCGGGTGCAATAGCAACAATTTCATGTTTAACATAAGGAACTATAGCAAGTTCATCTCCATAAGCATAATTCATATTGGCATCTTGGCCACAAGCATAGCAAGCATCATCAAAAAGGGATATTTCAAACAAATTCAAGGGATCATAGCAATCGTCATAGCAATCATCCTCCGGTAAGCACGAAGGGGAATTAAACAATGTATGAGTTGGAGGGTTACTCTCATTATAAGGTGGGCACGGGTAGCTAATCCGCTCTTCCTCCTTTTGTTCTTTGATCTCCTCATCATCTTTTTCATCCAATGAGCTCACAGTTTCATCAATTTCTTCTTCCATAGCTTCCTGCAAAATATTAGTCTCTTCTTGGACAGCGGAGAATTTCTCAATATATGGTTTAACATTGGCATTAGAAGCATAATTATCATAACAATATTCAAGTATGGCAAAACTTTCAGATTTGTAAAGTGTAGCATCATACTTTTCAATCAAAGAAGCAATTTCAAAAGCACCCTTAAAAGCAACAAATTCTTCAATTTGTTGAACATCATAGTAATTATAAACACCCTTAGCATACGAAGATACGATTCCATTATCAATAAACTCTCATTGGTAGGGAAGGTGTTTCTTAGGGTTTTCAGAACAACAAGTAACATCATAAATTTCACATAAATTCCAAGCATAGCATTGCAAACGTTGAATTTGATCCCATAATAGTTTCCCTTTTTCAGATATACCGTGTCGCACATAACAAGCATGCTCATCCAAAGATTTGCCCTCAACTAAGCTAGTTGGGGTTTCAGCACGAGCACATAGGGATCGAAGATGATCCAAGTAAAAAGCTTTAGTAGTGTGATAGATTTTGAGTGGTTCTTCAACCATTGGAGCAGTAGGTACAACTAATTTTTTTGGTATTTTGTGTTTCCTACACATAGCTAAAGATGGAAAACAACTAAGAACAGCAAATAAAAATTACTTAGTGATAAAGCAAACAAGCACACACGAGAATATTCACCCCACGCTATGACTCCCCGGCAACGGCGCCAGAAAAAGGTCTTGATAACCCGCAAGTATACGGGATAGTTGTAGCCTCTTTCGATAAGTAAGAGTGTCGAACCCAACGGGGAGCTAAAGGTAGAACAAATACTCTCTCAAGTCCTATCGACCACCGATACGACTCTACACACGCTTGACGTTCGCTTTACCTAGAACAAGTATGAAACTAGAAGTACTTTGTAGGTGTGATAGGATAGGTTTGCAAGATAATAAAGAGAACGTAAATAAAAACTAGGGGCTGTTTAGATAAAGATGTAATAAAGTAAATATAGCGAGTGTGGAAAAGTGGTGGTAGGAGTTGTGAAATTGTCCCTAAGCAATTGACTATGTTACTAGACCGATAATCATTATTGCAATTCTATTTGAGGGAGAGGCATAAGCTAACATATCATCCCTTACTTGGAATTCTATGCACTTATGATTGGAACTCTAGCAAGCATCCACAACTACTAAAGATTCATTAAGGTAAAACCCAACCATAGCATTAAAGCATCAAGTCCCCTTTTATCCCATACGCAAACAACCTACTTACTCGGGTTTGTGTTTCCGTCACTCACGCAACCCACCATAAGCAAATCATAAACATATTGCAAACCCTACAGCGGGAATCCCTCACGCTTGCGCGACACGGAGGGCACCATAGGAAAGCACCAATAATAAAACATGCAACTCAAACCAATCATAGCAATTCATCAATCACCGATAGGACAACGGAAATCTACTCAGACATCATAGGATGGCAACACATCATTGGATAATAATATGAAGCATAAAGCACCATGTTCAAGTAGAGGGTATAGCGGGATGCGGGAGAGTGGACCGCTGGATATAGATGGGGGAAGGTGATGGATATGTTGGTGAAGATGACGGCGGTGTTGGTGAAGATCGCGGTGATGATGATGGCCCCCGGCGCCGTTCCGGCACCACCGGAAGCAAGGGGGAGAGGGCCCCCTTCTTCTTCTTCTTCCTTGACCTTCTCCCTAGATGGGAGAAGGGTTTCCCCTCTGGTCCTTGGCTCCCATGGCGTGGGAGGGGCAAGAGCCCCTCCGAGATTGGATCTATCTTTCTGTTTCTGCGTTCTCAGGTTCTACCCCTTCACCGTTTCTTAAATATCCGGAGATCCGTAACTCCGATTGGGGTGAATCTTTTGCCCAGATCTTTGTCATAAAATTAGCTTTCTTGCGCCAAAAGAAGAGCGTCAGCCGCCTTACGGGTGGCCCACGAGAGTCCAGGGCGCGCCCAGGGGGAGGGCGCGCCCCCCTGTCTCGTGGCCACCCCGGACACCATTTCGCATCGATTTTACTTCCCAAAAATCATAAATATTACAAAAAGAAGCTCCATCCGTTTTTATCCCGTTTGGACTCCGTTTGATATTGGGTTTCTGCGAAACAAAAAACATGCAACAGACAGGAACTGGCACTGGGCACTGGATCAATATGTTAGTCCCAAAAAATAGTATAGAAAGTTGCCAAAAGTATATAAAAGTTGAATAATATTGGCATGGAACAATAAAAAATTATAGATACGACGGAGACGTATCACTCTCTTCATGACTTATACATGTTCCTCAGACTATGAGATTGTGCAACTCCCGAATACCGAAGGAACACATTGTGTGCTACCAAATGTCACAACGTAACTGGGTGATTACAAAGGTGCTCTACAAGTGTCTCCCATGGTACTTGTCGGGGATATACCCCGCGGTGTAAACCGGCCGGAAGTTTAACCCGGCCGGACGGGACGACTCGCTGGTAACCCGCCCGAAGCTTGGCGGTCACGGGATACCCGCCCGGTCTTGGCGGTTCATTCGTAATCCGGCGGGCGGGTCAGATGGATGACGAGGCCCATGGCCCAGAAGGCCGGTTCACGTTTAATGGTGGGCCGGTTTATGAGGAAAGCATAAGGACTATTCTCCTACAAAGGAAGCAAGACTAGGACTCCACTTGTAATAGAGTAATCCTAATCCAACTAGGACTAGTCATGTAAACCGCCCCTTCAACATATATAAGGAGGGGTGGGGCTCCCCAAAGAGGGACAAGCTACAAGCAAGAAGAAACAATCATAGGGCTAGACACAAAGAGGAGAGCCGGTTTACGGCGACTCCCTCATGATGATAATGAGACCTAGCCTCAAACAGCATGTAGGGTTTTTACCGGATGATGTTTCCCGGGGCCCGAAGCTGTCTAAATCCCTGTCTTGTGTTGCGTCTCTCGACTCCGCTCAACCCCTCTCAAGCTACCACATATATGCGTTGGCCTCGCGACTAAGTCCTGACACTAAGGACATCTGACGTGTTAATTCCACGACAGTACTTGTTGAGTTGGCATAGATCAAGATTAGGATTTGTCACTCCGATTGTCGGAGAGGTATCTCTGGGCCATCTCAGTAATGCACATCACTATAAGCCTTGCAAGCAATGTGACGAATGAGTTAGTTGTGGGATGATGCATTATGTAACGAGTAAAGAGACTTGCCGATAACGAGATTGAACTAGGTATTGAGATACCGACGATCGAATCTCGGGCAAGTAACATACCGATGACAAAGGGAACAACGTATGTTGTTATGCGGTTTGACCGACAAAGATCTTTGTAGTATATGCAGGAGCCAATATGAGCATCCAGGTTCCGCTATTGGTTATTGACCAGAAATGAGTCTCGGTCATGTCTACATATTCTTGAACCCGTAGGGTCCGCACGCTTAACGTTCTGTGATGATTTGTATTATGAGTTATGTGATTTGATGACCGAAGTTTGTTCAGAGTCCCGGATGAGATCGGGGACATGACGAGGAGTCTCAAAATGGTCGAGCTGTAAAAATCGATATATTGGAAGGCTGTATTCGGACATCGGAAAGGTTCCGACTAATTCGGGTATTTTTTAGAGTACCGGAGAGTTACGGGAATTCGCCGGGAGAAGGATTGGGTCTTATTGGGCCATACGGGAAAGAGAGAGGGGCTGCCTAAGGCAGGCCGCGGCCCCCCAAGGCCTAGTCCAAATTGGACTAGGGGGAGGGGCGGCACCCCCTCCTTCCTTCTCTTCTCTCTTCCCTTTCCTTCTCTCCTACTCCTACTACTTGGAGGGGGGGGGGGGAATCCTACTCCGGGTGGGAGTAGGACTCATAGTAGAGGGCCGGCCCTCCCCTCCTCCACTCCTTTATATACGGGGGAGGGGGGCACCCCACAGACGCACAAGTTGATCATTGATATTTAGCCGTGTGCGGTGCCCCCCTCCACCATAATCCACCTCGGTCATATCGTAGTGGTGGTTAGGCGAAGCCCTGCTTCGGTAACTTCATCAACACCGCCATCACGCCGTCGTGCTGACGGAACTCTCCCTCGAAGCTCTACTAGATCGTGAGTTCGTGGGACGTCACCGAGCTGAACGTGTGCAGATCGTGGAGGTGCCGTACGTTCGGTACTAGGATCGGTCGATCGTGAAGACGTACGACTATATCAACCGTGTTGTCATAATGCTTTCGCTTACGGTCTACGAGGGTACGTGGACGACACTCTCCTCTCTCGTTGCTATGTATCACCATGATCTTGCGTGTGCGTAGGATTTTTTTTTGAAATTACAACGTTCACCAACACTGGTATCCAAAGCCCACGCGTTGACCTCATCGTTACCATCACCGTCCCTGCAGTTGCGGTTGCGGGTGTGGTTAGATCGTCCTTTGCACCAGACTGGCCGGGCTCCTCACACGCTTTCTCATCATTCATGCCGTGCTTGAAAGCAGTGATGGCATCGGCATAATTACAATGGATTATCTCATTTTCTTTAGGAAACAGGTTCAGAAGGAGCGAACTAACTCACCTTTTCTCTTGGGTCGGATGTCCCAGGTTTCTACTATCAGCAGGCGAGGCGTATGTATGCTAGAAATTTGCGACGAATTCGGCTTGCATGTCGTCCTAGCCGACGATTGACTTGGGCACTCGGGTGTTTAACCAGGCCCGGGATGATCCCTTCAGTACAATCACGTTGTGCCAAAATCATAACCGTTAGCCACCTAGACATCGAGAAGGTAGTCTATTACCCAAATCTCAGAATCCTAGCTTCTGTCATGCCTGTCCATCGCATTTAGCTTGAAATATGGTGGAAACTTATGGCGGACGATCTCATCAACGAAGCATGTCGGATGAAATTTTGTCGGACCAACAATCAATGAACAGAGAGCTTCGAGAGTGTGCCTTGCGTCGGCCAAGACGGTCGAGCGGTCATGCTCATTGCAAGCTGGTCGGTTTGGATCTCAAGCATTCCGGCACAGCCATGGCTAGGGAGCCTTGTCTACTAACGGTATTTTTTTTTTGGAAAAAGGTGTTTTTTATTGACTCATACAGTAGCATCGAGGGATACAATCATGATGAGTACACCCAGCCTCTGCATAACTAAGATTTACACAGCCAGCACAACACACACACATACACACACACAAATGATCACGCCGGCAAAGACAAAGTCATGCAAAGACCAAAGCTATGCCTAGGCAGACGAAGAAAAGGAAAAAAACCGGAAGCAATGAAAACAACTATTGATGATGTACAACGGTGACCATCGGCCCCAATCATCTCTTGACATCATAAAGACTCCGATAAGGGTTCTCCAAAAGCGACGCCTCTAACAAGGGAACGACGCACAAGCGTCGCCGTCGCCAAATCCAACCATCAAGGGTCGGCTCACGGGTTTTCACCCTGAAGAGCAAATCTGAGCAAACTCCAAGCAATGCTGTCATCAGGGTAACGACGTAAAGAACGCCGCCATTGCCAGGTATAACCAACTAGGTCAGGCCAGAGTTTTCACCCCGGAGCTCTAGATTGGGTACTCGAGAAGTACCACCCAATGGAAATCATTTTATGTTGTCTCCTCCACTTGCCTCGATCCCAATAGTTGCATGTGTGCACGGTCCTTACGGCGAGTGATGACCATGCCCGGACGAGTAGGCTGATGAGACTCGACAAGAGCCACTCGCCAACACTCAAAGAAGTCTTTGACGGAGATGAAGGAGAGCAGCACCATGAAATCCCTAGTTCGGGACACTCCGAAGGCCATGCACCATCCTCACAAATGGCAGCGTAAGCTGATCTATATGAGACGACAGCAGACTCGCGGCCACTAACTCCGTGTCGTCCTCGCCAGACACAGATCATACAGGTCCAAACCTCTTGAGGTGACCACTGCCTGGCCGAAGACCGCCCAGCGGCATGCTGGCCAGATTCACGGTGTCACCTTGACCTGGCGGCCGAGCCAAACAAGAGACCAACATGCCGGAGATGCAGGTCACGGCCAGGGCCACTGCTTCAACACCACAGAGGTAGCCCAGGAGCAACGACTATGGTAAGAGCAAGTTCTCAGGTTGGACCTCTGTTTTCCGTACACGCACCGGCTGGGCTGTCCCCAATGGAGGTGCCTCTTCTAGCTCGGTTGCCCTTCACTCTTAGGCGTTGTTTGGATAGGTGATATACACAGAACCCGTACTCTAAAAACTAGGAAAACGGTTGAGCCGAACAAAACCTCGTTTGGTTACTAAAACAAATCCATGTATATAGGAAACCGGGAACTGTACAACCCAGGATTTCGGGTTTATAGAAAAACGAGTATTATCCGTTTTTCCACAAACGCGATTGCTACATGCATGAGCGCAACAGTTTTTTCTTCACCCGCTCGTTTCTCAACAACCTTGTGGCGTTTTGTGTTTTGCTGCGGGAGATCCACTGGCCGAGAAAATAGGAACGGGCTTATCCAAACAAGGAAGTGTACGTACCAGATTTTACACTCTCCCAACCCAAACGTGACTTTCTATATACTGGTTATTTTTAAAATCACAACTAAAACTGATTCGGCTAAAATCCAGCTAAAAACTTGTTTTCTATATACCGATCGCTAATCCTCCTTATCCAAACAACGCCTTAGTGTCTCTTTTCCTTATAAACTTTGTTGAGGGTCGATATGATTCTTAGTCGAGCTGCATCTTGCTCTGGATTGTCCAATACCGCTTGGTCAAGTGCTTTGATCTCATGATCACTTAATACTATGCATCGCTTTCCTCAAAGTTCGGATCCGGTGTGCCTACGATATAGGTTGTACCACTGTGCCGGGGATGGTGGGCGGCTATCTATTGACTCGCCCATCTCCTCGTCGGGGTCTTTTTACTGCTTGGTCCCCTCGAGGACGTTAGTGAGCTCTTCCACAGTGGCGATCAAGTGGTGGTGGGTGGGTCGAAAAATTTAGCCTGGTGCTCCTGGGCCCGACATGACGCCAGACCTTGGAGAACAAGCCCGTCGCGTGAATGTGTGGCATACTCTCAGATTGCCAAATTTGATAATCTAGCCTGGAGCATAGTTCGACTAGGCTGATCTGGCCGGCCGAGTTGGCAACATATACACATCATGGTACCAAAGGCGAAGAGATGACCTGACGGGTAGATCATGCCATCGTCCACTAGAGATCCTATATGATGTTTGAGTTCACCACACGTGACTTTCATGGGCCATCACTTTCATTGCTGATTCTGGTAGATCCCTCGATATGGTATCCCGGCAAGATGTTTAGATCAGGACAGAAAGGAGACATGATTTAGATTTGTTTAGGCCCTCAGTACGAGGTAAAACCTTACTCCCGCTCGTGTATATTGCGATAGGGGTGTACAAAGTACATATGTTATAAGAGATTGAACTTGTCTATTGACTAGTTCAGGCCTGGCTTATATGAGATACCATGCCCTCAATCTAGTCGGCTATGTCGGTGGAGGCTTCCCGTCTTTCTTGTATAGGGCCCATGGGTCGGCATGATGGCCCAGGGCGGAAACCAACATCGGAGGCCTTGGGCCGGCCTACCTGGGCTGGTAACCAGAGAGGTCAGGCGCTCCTGGGCCATAACACCATCACATTGCATGCACAAAAATAGTACCTGCAGTACAGAAGAGATATTCCTCTTCCAAACACCACATCAATTTCAGAAAAACATAAAGACAAAAAAGGTGCCTGCAATTTGCATAGTGTTGTCCAAAGAAACCCATTGAACCAACAATGTCAGTCCATCAATAACAAGCTCCATGTGAACATCTTATATACTCTAGAATTTTTAATGCCTATGCTCAATCCTGCACTAGAAACCTCTATCAAAATATTTGTTGGACTGCCACCTTAAAGATATCTTCTACATATTTAAAAATATTAAGATATACCTGAACACATACTCCCACATACACACACACATTATACTTATGCAAATGTCACAAATTAGTGCATGGAGATGTGTGATTTTGTTATCTTTTTGTTTCTTACCTTTGAACCAGTTCAACAAAAGTTTTTATAGAACAATTTTGCATAACCGAAAGCTCTTGACATAGTTTTTCTACAAAATACTTTTAAATTTATCACAAGTTTATGCTTTTATAATAGACATTCGAACTATATATGTACAAAAATGGATAAATTTTTAATAGAAAAATTGTTGTGCCTAATTATGCTAAATATAGAAAAAATAATGAAAGTAAGTCTGATAAAATAAAGTATATTAGTTTAGTACAAAGACATAAGCAGTGAATGGATGATATATTCGAACATGCCATCTCTTTTCATGTATCTTTCGGGTGTTATGTGCTTATAGGTGAGCAATGCAGACGCGTTTAGAATTGAGGAAAACAAATGCACATAAACAAGGAAGATCATAATAATCACGGACGATTTCAGAAAGAAGAAACTACAGAGTTTATTAAGGCAATCAAGATGACCAAAGCATGTCCATATGATGTAGACCTTTCTGTTTGGAAAAGCCAACACTGGCTAATTTAATTGTTATAATTTTTACTGAATATATATTAATTATATTTAAACAATAGACAACATATTCTTTAAATTCTAATCTATAAATAAATTTAAATTTGATTTTTTGTAAAAATATATAATATCTCTTTGAAAAATGTACATCGTGGATTTAAAAATATCAACTTAAGAAGCCGTTGATCCGGTGGGAATTAATTATTACGGTGTAGATCGATTCATCTATACCTATACTAATTAGAGACTCTCAAGAAATTACCACGTTAATTAGATCTTACGAGCCTTTGATCCAGTGTGACTAAATTATTACGGTGTATATCGATTCATAGAACTAAAAGAAACTCACATATCTCAGTCATGTATCCCAGAACCTAACTATTTTAATCTCTCACATCTATCTGAATGAAACAAAAAGTTCACAACAATCATAGGATGAGATTCAATCTAGGTTAAAAACCTGACCACGCATGTTCAAAATAAGAAAACTGTCCACGTACTTAAAAAAAGACTCGGCTATGTAAAAAAAAATCTTTGCAACATCCAGCGAAGCCTTATAAACCTGGAGAAGGGAATATAACCGGGTCATGTTAAGTAAGTTATTTTTTCTTTTGAAGAAAACACACCGTTATAGACATTTCAAATATATCTAAATATTTGGGGTGCCTAAGTCTTCTTCCTCATGGTTCCAATGGTTCACGCCATAAACAAAGCTCGTTGCTACCTCTAGCCCTTTGTCTGGGTGAAGCAAACTTATTGAAATCGAGGAGCTAGTAGCAATCTATGTTTGAACTCTCACATGATCCTTGATAGGACTAAATCTGGCCCCGCACGCAGCACGCATGCTAGAAAAATAAAATTACATTCAAATCCTTGGGGGCACCCAAGTCTTCTTCCGGCGCGCATCGTGAGCATAGCGCGATGCCGCTTCTGGTCCTCCACCTCGGTGGATCAAACTTTTTTTAACCTTGAAGATTGTAGAGGCAATGGCCAAGAAGTCATGAAGAGACAAGGAGAAGCTGCGGATAGCGATATGCGAATCAAATCATGGCTCCGGAGAAGAAAACACCAATAAAGGCATGTGGAAGCTCAAAGACCCTGAAAGCCGTTTAAATCCAGACAAATCAACCCAGTCACATAAGACTGCCCCGAGACACAACTCCACATTCCCTCTGTCACGGATAAGCATGCAACAAAACACGGAAATTGTGAGGAGAACACTATTCATATATTGGAACAACGCCGCCGCCTCCCTGCCACAAACAAACACTAGTAGAAAAAGGGGCAAATCTGAGACACATTAGTGCCGGTTTGATTTTGAGCCGGCACTAATGAGTCCATTAGTGCCGGTTCCAACGGCTAACCGGCCGTTCTCATTAGTACCGGTTCGTGGCGAACCTTTAGCACCGGTTCGTGCCACGAACCGGTGCTAAAGAGAGTGGTGGCAGGGTGTTGTCAGTCTGGGGCCCGTCCAGCACCTTTAGTACCGGTTCGTGGCATGAACCGGTACTAAAGGTCGACGTACATAAACCCTTCATCCACCCGAGCCACTCTGTTCATCCCCTTTCCCCTCACTTCCTCTGTTCTTCCCCTCTCTTCCTCGAGCTCCTCACAAATTTTGACCAAAATTTGTCAAGATTTGAAGGCCCCCATCCATTCAAATGATCACAAAGGTTAGCAACTTTGTCCTTTCAACTCTCATTGCTAGATTAGCTCTTGCAATGCTTTGTATAGTGATTAATTTGGGAGGAATTATATTTGCTAGTATTTGATTTATATGCAATTTGAGGTCAAAAATAACACTTAGTCTGCATATGTAGGTGTGGTTTACTTAGTGCCTTCTAAATCTCCGTCGTAACCACCTCGATCGCCCGCTCCGTCCCGTCGCCGGCACCACCTTGTGGTGAGGCTCTTGTTCATGAATGTTTTACATTACCAAATTGATGTTTGTGTGATTTGGATATATAGTTACTCGTATAATTATCTTACCCGTACGTTGTTTGTTATACATAGTGCCATGGTTTTGATATCCGTCCCCGTCGGCCCTCGTCCTTGTTATGATTCGGATGTGGTATATTCTCTTTTAAAACTAGTTGTTGCATTTCGTGTTTATGACAAATTATGCCCATCAAGTTGACATAGATATTTTTATCTAGGAGGTATGTGAACCGGAAATTCCAACCGACCCTATTGTCGAGAGGTTAAATTTAATTGAAAGAGAAAACGGCTATTTGAAAGAAAAATTGAAAAGAATTGAGGGGGAGAAGATGGAATTGGAGTTGGATGTTGCCGATGTCTTCGATGATCACAAGATCAAGATGGAGAAAATGAGGTTGAAGATTAGAAAGATTAGAAAATATGCCATTGATAGTGTGGCTTGGTATCATTATGCTGTTGGATCAATTGTTACCTTAGTTGCGATCTTGATCGCATTTGTTGTTGCATTTAAATTCTTTAGCTAGAGAGTTATTTTTATGTTGCATTTAATTAAGTGCTGTACATGAACTTTATGTATGAACTTGTATTAATTTGGTCTATTCGGTGTTGTGTAATGAAGATGAGCCGACAATGGATGTATGATGACCGATGCTCTCCCGAGTTCATTAATGGCGTGCATACTTTTCTGCTTGCCGCTGAGGCAAACAAGCGGACGGATGGTTTTATGCCTTGTCCATGTGCTGGCTGTAAGAATGGTCACAGTTACTCTACGTCAAGAACCATTCACGTCCACCTATTTGAGTCCGATTTCATGCCCCACTATAATGTTTGGACCAAGCACGGAGAAATAGGGGTTATGATGGAAGACAATGAAGAAGAAGAGGACGACGATGGCTATCCTAGCGATGGGTTCCCTGAATACGATGATACAACAATGGGGGAAGAAGCTGAGCCGGCATTGCGGGAAGAAGCTGAAGAAGAGGCATCAGATGAGTCCGTTGATGATCTAGGTCGGGCCATTGCCGATGCAAAGAGAAACTGCGCAAGTGATCTGGAGAGGATGAAGTTGCAGCGCATGTTAGAGGATCACAAGAAATTGTTGTACCCGAATTGCGAAGCTGACAAAAAAAGTTGGGCATCACACTTGAATTGCTGCAATGGAAGGCAGAGAATGGTGTATCTGACAAGGGATTTGGAAAGTTGCTGGTAATGATAAAGAATATGCTTCCAAAGGACAACGAATTGCCCGAGAGTACGTATGAAGCAAAGAAGGCTGTCTGCCCTCTAGGGTTAGAGGTGCAGAAGATACATGCATGCCCTAATGACTGCATCCTCTACCACGGTGAGTACGAGGATTTGAACGCTTGCCCGGTATGCGGTGCATTGCATTATAAGATCAGTCGCGATGACCCTGGTGATGTCGAGGGCGAGCGCCCCAGGAAGAAGATTCCTGCCAAGGTGATGTGGTATGCTCCTATAATACCACGGTTGAAACGTTTGTTCCAAAACAAAGAGCATGCGAAGGAAATGCGGTGGCACGCAGAAGACCGTAAGAAAGACGGAAAGTTGAGAGTACCCGCTGACGGTTCGTAGTGGAGAAAAATTGAGAGAAAGTACTGGGAGGAGTTTGCAGGTGACCCAAGGAACGTATGGTTTGGTCTAAGCGCAGATGGCATTAATCCTTTTGGGGAGCAGAGCAGCAACCATAGCACGTGGCCTGTGACTCTATGTTTGTATAACCTTCCTCCTTGGTTGTGCATGAAGCGGAAGTTCATTATGATGCCAGTGCTCATCCAATGCCCTAAGCAACCCGACAACGACATTGATGTGTACCTAAGGCCATTAGTTGAAGAACTATTACAGCTGTGGAATGGAACAGGTGTACGTGCGTGTTATGAGTACGGACAGGAAGAATTTGAACTAAAGGCATTGCTGTTTGTGACCATCAATGATTGGACTGCTCTCAGTAACCTTTCAGGACAGACAAACAACGGATACCGCGGATGCACGCACCGTTTGGATGATACCGACAGTATATATTTGGATAGTTGTAGGAAGAATGTGTACCTGGGACATCGTCGATTTCTTCCGACAAGACATCCCGTAAGAAAGAAATGCACGCATTTCAAAGGTGAGGCGGATCACCGGACGAAGCCTCGCCACTGTACTGGTGCTGATGTACATGATATGGTCAAGGATTTGAAGGTAATCTTTGGAAAGGGTCCTGGCGGACAACCTGTACCGAAGGACGCTGACGGACGCGCACCCATGTGGAAGAAGAAATCTATATTTTGGGACCTGCCATATTGGAAAGACCTAGAGGTCCGCTCCGCAATCGACGTGATGCACGTGACGAAGAATCTTTGCGTGACCCTGCTTGGCCTTTTGGGCGTGTATGGGAAGACAAAAGATACACCAGAGGCACGGGAGGACCAGCAACGCATGCACGGAAAAGACGGCATACATCAGGGTCAGGCTAGCTACGCTCTTACCAAAGAAGAGAAGGAAATCTTCTTCGAATGCCTGCTCAGCATGAAGGTACCGTCTGGCTTCTCGTCGAATATAAAGGGAATAATAAATATGGCAGAGAAAAAGTTCCAGAACCTAAAGTCTCATGACTGCCACGTGATTATGACGCAACTCCTTCCGGTTGCATTGAGGGGGCTTCTACCGGAAAACGTTCGATTAGCCATTGTGAAGCTATGTGCATTCCTCAATGCAATCTCTCAGAAGGTAATTGATCCAGAAATCATACCAAGGTTACAGAATGATTTGGTGCAATGTCTTGTCAGTTTCGAGTTGGTGTTCCCACCATCCTTCTTCAACATCATGACGCACGTCCTAGTTCACCTTTGCAAAGAGATTAACGTTTTGGGTCCTGTATTTCTACACAATATGTTCCCCTTTGAGAGGTTCATGGGAGTCTTGAAGAAATATGTTCATAACCGTGCTAGGCCAGAAGGAAGCATCTCGAAGGGCCATGAAAATGAGGAGGTCATTGAGTTTTGTATTGACTTTATTCCTGACCTTAAGCCGATTGGTGTTCCTGAATCGCCGCATAAGGGCAGACTGGAAGGAAAAGGCACGCTAGGAGCGCATCAAATAATATGTATGGACGGGCATTCTCTCACTGAAGCACATTACACAGTTCTATAGAATTCCGCCTTGGTGGCTCCGTATATGGAGGAACACAAGAATTTTCTACACTCCAAACACCCGGAGAAGTCTGACGACTGGATTACACGCGAACAAACGAGGACTTTCTCCGGTTGGTTGCAGAAACGTGCCCAGAATGATGGCGATATTCAAAATGACCTGCACTTGCTGTCCCAGTTACCATCTTCGAATATAATGACTTTCAAAGGGTACCAGATAAATGGGAATACATTTTACACGATCACCCAAGATAAGAAGAGCACCAACCAAAACAGTGGTGTCCGCTTTGATGCAACAACCAACACGGGAAAGGAAACATATTATGGTTACATAGAGGACATATGGGAACTTAACTATGGAGGTGATTTGAAGGTCCCTTTGTTTCGGTGCAAATGGGTCAATATGACACGAGGCGGGGTCACGGAAGACCCGCAATACGGAATGACAACAGTGGATCTCAACAATCTTGCGTATGCAGACGAACCATTCGTCCTAGTCAATGATGTGGCACGGGTTTTTTATGTGAAAGACATGTCTACCAGGCCGAGAAAAAGAAAAGATAAGGAAGCGAATGGATCATACGACGAGCCAAAGCGCCACATAGTTCTTTCAGGAAAAAGAAACGTCGTGGGAGTGGATGACAAGATAGACATGTCAGAAGATTATGAAAAGTTTGATGAAATTGCTCCATTCACAGTGAATATTGACCCGAGCATCCAGTTAAATGATGAAGATTTTCCATGGTTACGGCGCAAAGGGACACACGCGAAGAAAAAGTTTCACACCCAAAGATCTGGGATGTGATCGGCTTCACTATCATCACTTTCTTCTGTGTTTCACACCCAGGAGGGAATCTCTGTAATATTTAGGGTAGTTATGTGTTTTGGCATTTGAAACGCGAAGAAAATTTATGTGCAAACAAATTCTTTTCATGCATTTACTGATTTTTTTCCAGCTAAATGACCCTGAAATTCAAAAGCATTTCAAATGAACTCAGAAAAAGTTGAAAGTTGGCATGGTATCATAATTTCATCCAAATAGCATGTGCAAAAAAGTAGAGAGGGTTACGGCAAAAACTGGATGCACTTCGTGTACAAAATGGACAATCTCTTTCGAAGTATCAGGGTTTCCGACGAAAACTCAACTGATACAAAGGCATTTCATTTTTTAAATAACCTAAGCATTACCAAATTGAACATAATGATAAAACAAACTAATATTAAACATAAGGAAAAAGAATCACTGAAAAATCTTTTTTCAAAGTTAAGTTATTCACAAACTAGTGATTCACACAAATTTCAAATAATTCAAAATTTAAACTATTCAAATTTGAAAACTACCGGCACTAACAGAAAGTTTGTAATTTTTTGTACCTAAAGCAAAAATATTCACAAATAAACTCTAAATACAGCAAAAAACAACTCAAAAATAAATAAAACAAAAATAAATAAAGCGAAAAAAATAAAAAAGATAAAAAAGCCCACCTACTGGGCCAAAGCCGCCTGCATACGACTAGGAACCCAACCTTTTGTTGGGCCAGGATGCAGGCCCGCAAAGGCCCTGTAGGCCCACTGGGCAGAAGAGAACAGGTAGGCCAGTAGGCCTGCTTAGGAGAGGAGCTCGAGAGAGCTACCGCACTAGGGCTTATAAACCAGTGCGGTAGCCCCTCGGCTAGCGAGGTGGGACTAAACTTGCGCACCGCCTGGAGCCAGCGCACCCCTGTAGCACCGGGTGGTGGATCCAACTGGTACTAAAGGGGGGGCCTTTAGTACCGGTTGGAGCCACCACCCGGTACTAAAGGGGGTGCGCTTCCCGCCGCTTGGCCTGGCCAAAACAGACCTTTAGTACCGGTTGGTGGCTCCAACCGGTACTAAAGTCCATCCTATATATACACCAGTTGAAAAAAAAATTCACTTTCCCTCTGTTTCTTCCCTCTGTTTCCTCCCTCCGTCGCGCCGCCCTTCCCCGATCGACGTCGTCCCCGTCGACGTCGCCGCCCCCGCCCCTCGTCGCCGACCCCGGCCGTCCCCGCCCCTCGTCGCCGCCCCCGTCGACGTCGCCGCCCCATCCGTCCCCGTCCCCGTCGTCCCTGTCACCGCGCCCCGGCCGCCCCGTCGTCGCCGCCCTGTCCCATCGCCCCATCGTCGCCGCCCCGTCCCGTCGCCCCGTCGTCGCCGCCCCGTCGTCGCCTCGTCGATGAGCTCGCCCCGGCCGCCATGTCCACACACACACACACACACTACACACACACACACACACTACACACACACACACACACACACACACTACACACACACATTAGTTTGTTTGTTATAAATTTTTCTGTTTTTTAGTTATAGAAATGTTAGAAATTATTCTGTTTTTTAGTTATATAAATATTAGAAATGTTAGTTATAGAAATACTTATAGAAATGTTAGCAATTTTTCTGTTTTTTAGTTATATAAATATTAGAATTGTTATAGAAATGTTAGTTATATAATCAGGAAATTTTAGAATTAGTTTTAGTTAGATGAATTAGATTAATGTCAAATTGTTATAATTTGCATATATATAGAATTTTAGTTATCACAATCCAATCATTTAAAAAATATTACTTTTTGCGGACATATAGTATTTGTTCTCGACGATATGCCCGGCCTGCATCCTCGCCGTCGACCCGTTCGCAACGACGTCCTGCTTTAGAGGACCCATGTCCGGGACTGGGCTCCGCCGGGCTGGCACTGGGAGGTGCTACCTGGAGGGGCGCGCCGCTTGGTGAGGAACCCGACCTCGGGTCCCGTCGTCGACCCTGATGTTCTTTGGTGGCGTTCGAGTGGGCCACATACTGTGCAGAGGGAGCCGGCGCCGCCGGAGGTGGTGCGTCGCCGTGTCAGGGAGGAGGACGAGCACGTCCATCGCTACATGGCTGCTATGGACGTCAGGTTCTCCAATACTTGGCAGGTTCTTTGGGCAGATGACCGAAGATATGATCCTATGACGGTTCCTTCTCTTTGGGTGTCCACTGCCCGTGCCCCAGGGACCGCGAGTGGCCTAGATTCTTCTGTAGTACTCGATCTTTATTAGGTACCTAACCAGTGATGTATTCGATATATAATATTCGAGATGATGTATTCGAGATTATATATATTAAGACGATGATGTATTCGAGATTATTTATTCGAGACGATGTATTCGAGATTCAGTTTTTACTTATTGATTGCATCCATGCATTGTAATTTGAATACTAATTAAATTGTTTTATATTTCTTCTGTATTAGTTAAGTAAAAGCTATGGCGGACAATGCCGGCAGAGAGAGGGAGAAGAGGAATTGTTCGACATCATACGCAGCCCTCACAGGCTAGATGATCTGAATGAAGCAGATGACGGCTCCCAATATCTGAACAATACCGGAGAGGGTGATGAAAAGATATTCGATCTCGACGACCGAGCTGATGAAGTCATGAACTATGATTATGATTATGATGACACAGACAATGTTTGTGATGACACAGACAATGCTGATCTTCAAATAACAAAGACTACCGGCGATGTATATTTATATAAGCAGGCATCATGGTGATCATCACATGTTTTTTTATTGAAGATATATTAACGAATCGATCATTCTTCTTTCAGCCCTCTGGATCGAGCAAATCTGCTTCTACAGACAGCAGGACAAAGCGAGGCCCAGGCAGATTGTTGAAGGATGGTGTAAAGGACAACATCGAATCCATCAAACCTAGTGGCGAACCCCTCACGCCTAAGAACATTGCGAACAAGTGGACTCGTCAGTGCGGAGTTCTTGTGAAGGACAAACTCCCGATCTCCATTCAAGAATGGAAAGAGCCAAACAATAAACGTCCAGGTGTTACCTGGGTCGACGACAGAGCCAAAAAAGTCCTTTGGGAATCTCTGATGGAACATTTCACCCTACCAGATCATTTCACTGAAGCAGATGTGGAGAAACTCAAGGGCGCTGCTCTTAAGAAGATGGCAATTGCATTCAACACCCACAAGAAAACTGTATGGGTCAACTACCTCGCTGCAGAAAGGAAGACTCCAGAATTCACGGGAATACTGGAGAAGCAAAGAGAGCACTGGGACGATTTCGTGACCTTCAAGGATTCAGAATTATCTAAGGAACGGTCGATAAAAAACAAGGCAAATGCCGCAAAAAAGACGCAGTTCCATAGGCTGGGTCCAGGTGGCTACGCGGTGGGAATGCCTAAGTGGGATAAATCTGAGCAAGAGATGGAGGATGCAGGGGTCACTCCGGTTACTAAGAGCAGGCCCCCCAGGTGCAGAACTTGGTTCTATGCGCATGGGGGGGCGTTGGACCCGAAGACAGGCCTAGTTTCGAAGAAGGCACGTCTAAAAGGAGCCAAACAAAAGATAATTGACGCAATAGAAGAAGCTCGAAGGGGGGTGTTCACGCCCAACAGAGAGAACGACGAGCTTACGCGCGCCCTGGGAAATCCTGAACACCCGGGAAGAACACGAGGCAAGGGCGTTATTCCCTGGTATGAGGGCTTTTCAGAATGGAACGAGGACTATAGGACCCGTGCAAGAAGGAAGATGGAGGAGGAGAAGAAAAGGAAGCTGGAGGAAGAGCAGAGGAAGCAGGACGCAGAACGCCTTCAAGGCCTAGAAGCAAGCACGCGGACCTGGCACTCAAATTCTAGCAGCAGCAGCAGCAGCAGATCGACTCACTTAGGCAGGAAAGGGGGTCTCAGTAGCGGCAGCAGCAAGCGGATGATCATCCATCATTGGATAGCACCTTCCCATCCATGCCGAGAAGCAGCGTTGGTTCTGCCCCGGGCGACACACTGCTGGATACATACCCTGTGGATGACATCATAGAGAACACTAACTGTGAGCTACACTCCAAAATGAAGAACATATCCATGAAGGTGGCGGACGGCGTTGCTTTTCTAGTTACCCCCGAAGCAACCTTTCATTGCATCCCGATTCCAGAGGGCTATGCTCATTTCATGGTTGATGAACTGGTGGACCCATATTCGGGGCTACAGCTTGACATTCCTGGAGGTGAAGACGAGCGCACACTGGGAGATGCCATACATCGTATCATCCTATGGAGAAAGGATTGCATCATCTTTCGAAGTCCACCGACACCGCGTCGTTTGCCGACTCCTCCTCGAAGTTCGCCACCGAGTCAGCAGACTCCTGCTCCTCCAAGTCCACGAACGCGTGAGCCGAATCCTCCTCGAAGTCCGCCACCTCCTCCAAGTCCCCGAACGCGTGAGCTGACTCCTTCGGTTTCAAGTCCGGCACAGTGTCATGCCACTTCTCCGGTTTCAAGTCCGGCACCGTGTCAGGCCACACCTCCTGCTTCAAGTCCGGCACATCGTCAGGCCACTTCTCCTGGTCCAACTAAGCCACGTCAGCCGTCTCCGCCGTCTCAGCAATCGCAGAATAGACATGCCGCAGCTATGGTGCGTAGCGGTACGAGTCGAGGTAGTTCAGGAAGTACAGGCGGAGACAAGCGATATAAATATGGTCCAAGCCTCGCTCCTCTTCCTCAGAGGTCTTACGACATGACTAAGGAGCAAAACGCAGCCATAGTGCAGGCCCAAGTGGACGCCCATTTTGGACCGAGACCGGCACCGCCGCCAAAGGAGAAAGTGCCTGAGAAAGTAATTGACCACTTCATTCATATGGCTAGAGAACCAGCTCCCAAGCCTGTTGACTCGGACTATGAGCGCTAAATCAAGAAACTACATCGAGAACGGCTAAAGAAGGAAGCAAGCTCGAGCTCGAGCCAACAAGCAGCGGGCAAAAAATGCGTGAAAACCGTTCCCCAGCTGGGAGAACAGGCGGCGCAATCGACCCCCCCGCTTGTTGTGCCAACAACACATGAGAGGAGGCCGCGCGCCCAATATTATTGTGGGCAAACCGTTAAAGTTCCCCAGCTAGGCAATGTGGTAATAACGGAGGAGCATATAATGCAGGCTGAAATGTTCAAGATCTCTGTTGGACAACTCCTCGAAATTGAGCCCATGTCTCCGCTTAGAGAGGAGGAAATAAAACGGAAATATGCCCGGGGCCAACCTTTGGTCGAGCCAGACAAGGTCAAGAACCTCCCAACGAGAATGTATGAATTGCATCAACGGTACATGAACATTACCTAGATTTCCAATCGAGAGTCCCTCATGGTGAATGTCAAGAAGGAGCATTACTACCATGAGAAAGCTCTGTGCGTTGAGTATTCAGAACTATTTCAGTTATACAATCAAGACACACTCGACAAATCTCTCGTCAGTTGCTATTGTTTGTAAGTGATTTCTTTCTGTAATTTTTGATAAATCATTACATGTAATTATCCTCACTATATATTCTTTTCTGGTATTGTATGCAGGATGAAGATGTATGAAATGAAAAAATCTGGACGTTATGGCATTGGGTTCATTGACCCAAATACCATTAATGAGTACACATGGAATCTTGCAACTTATCAAGCAGGTGTAGAGGAAAGCATGCTAGAGTTCTTGAAGTGCCTCAATACTAATGAAGATATACTACTTCCTTACAACTTCACGTGAGTTAATACAAATTCTGTTTTTGCTGACTAGCTAGCTAGCTAGATGTTAATAACTAAGTGTATACGGTTTACGATATATAGTTGATTAATTTTATGCACATGCCCGCTTAATTAAGACATGCAAACGTGTGCGCATGCAGTTTCCACTGGATCTTGTTAGTCATTAAAGTTGACAAAGCAACAGTTGAAGTACTCGACTCGCTACTTAAAGAAGATAAAGACTACACCATCATGAAGGGGATAGTCAACAGGCAATTTCAATCATTATTAACTATATCTCGGCCTATTATTAGTTCGTCATTTCCTGATATGAACTATTTAATAACCCCTTTATTGATTTTCTTTGCCGGCGGGCAGGGCTTGGGCAAAGTTCATCAAGGTGACTCCAGGCAATTGGCCAAAAAAGTTGTTTTGGCATCGACCAAGGGTAAGTAATTAAGTAGTACTAGCTAGCTAGCCATCTCTTTAATTCTTGTTTCAATACCATTAATTAATTATCATGCTTGATTAATCATTATCTGATTCAATTCCATTCTCGTAAAGGCCCTGAAGCAGGCGCTGGGGAATGATCTGTGTGCATTCTACGTTTGCGAGAACATTCGCATGATGGCGTCTGAAAGGAGCAGATCTCAAAGACAGGACTGGGTACGTTGTCAGAACTCTATTCACATCATTATCGATATCTTGTAACACAACTAATACACATGCATATTGATCTCCTTCTTAACCGTTCAGAGAGGTGCGGGATAAGCTCCTACCAGCGGACCGCATACTAGCACTTCAAGAGGAAATAGCCGGATTTTTGCTCGACCAGGTCATAGATCCCAAAGGAGAATACTATTACCCGCTACCGCCCTCATGAACCACTTGTCATCGTGCATGCTCTGAAGGCACCAAGGCAACATGTAGGAGAAATTGTATATGTATATACATGTGTATGTGTGAATAGTTAATGGTGTTGGCTGTGAGACATTCGTCTATATATATTATATATATATGCGGTTCTACGTACGAGAAAATCTATTTATATATATGCATAACTTGTACAATTTGTAGTATCGTGAAATACCAGCAAACAAAAAAGAATTAAATTGAAAATAAAGCCAAATTGAAAATACAAAATTAAAGCAAAAATAAAAAAACACCCAAACATTTAGTACCGGTTGGTGTTACCAACTGGTACTAATGTCCTACACGCACCCGGGCCTGGCTCGTGCCACGTGGTGGCCCTTTAGCGCCGGTTCGTGACGAACCGGTACTAAAGGGGGGAGGGCTTTAGTCCCCACCCTTTAGTGCCGGTTAGCGAACCGGCACTAAAGGCCGTCATGAACCGGCACTAAAGGCCGGTTCTGCACTAGTGAAAACTCGACCCCCCAAAGAAAACCTAGAAAAAAAATCACTCATGCCACAGCCCTAGTGTGGAGCTCGCCTCCATCCATGACCATACACCACCTGCCTCTTCTCCGGTGACCTAGCCAGGCTAGACCACCATTGAAGATCGCCGCACTAGATCACCAATGCTGCCATCGCACACCGCCTGACAAAGACCGCCACTCGAGCACACATCTCGTTCGCCACCCATCGTAGCCTTCTAACGCCTACTTAAGTAGGCCAAACCCCAACAGGACCTTCCTACCGCCGCACGGGCTTTGCCTTGTGACGTGCCATGGTTACAGGGAGATGGGGAGTAGATGTGGCAGTGACTTGGGTTCACTCACCTACCTCGTCCTCTCTCCACGAAATATTTTCATGTTGAATGGTGTTCATCACAGAAGAGATATTTCTCTTCCAAAGACCATATCATTTTCGCAAAACCATAACAATGAACATAGGGCAACAACATGTTGTGCTCAGTTTGCAGAGGGCTGACCAGAAAACCCACTATAAGAATGTCAAGAAAGCAATAACAATCTGCATGTGAACACTTCATATACTCTAGAATTTATAATTCTTACACTCGATCCTACTTTAGAAACCTCTATCAAATTATATGTTGGACTCCCCACTTTAGAGATACCTTACAATTAGGTAACGATATTAAGATATACATTAACACATGCTACTGCATAAGCAAACACACTATAATTATGCAAATGCAAATAGATACGTGGGGATGTGTGATCTTGTTATTCTTTAGTTATTTGGGCTTTGAAACTATTTAACAAATGTTGTTTCTTTGCAAATCTCTTGTAAATGAATGAGCCCAACATATTTATTCTAAAACATATGGTTTTATCATAAGTGTGTTCTTTTGTAGTAGACATTCGGACTATTTAGCAAAATAAATTGAATTTAAATACGAAAATCATTGTGGCTAAATAATGCGAAGCGTAGGACAAAATATTAGTAAAAAATGTAGGTTGATAAAATGAACTGTAGAAGTTTAGTAGAAGGCATCAGAGGTGAATATCGAAGATAGAGGAAGGAGAAGAATGAGGTTCTTTACCTGCAATAGGAATGGAAGTACGACCAACTGTGTTACTGAGCATTATTGATTAAGAGTGGTTACATCAACACTAGCTGAGTGATCATGCATTGGCACGGAACAATGTACCAGTGTGACTCTAGTTGATTTGTCTTGCTTCAGTCGTCCTCTGTTGGTTCTAGCTATTTTTGTCGACACACATACTTTTTCACATACCTCAGCAATAAGACAAATGTTTCTCTAGTTCTCTGTCTTTTACCTCGGTCTGATCATTCTAATATGACATTTGAAGGTAGATCTATGATGTTTTCATTTGCTTTCTTATAGATTGGTAATGCTTGTCTGTAAGTGTGTGTCTATCTGGACTATTTGGATTTCTGACTAACCAAGCCATTTAAATAAATTAATACGTTGATTTTCTTGACCCAAACCTATTGTCATTGTGTGACCAAAGCAAGTGTAGCAAAAGCAAACTAATCTTTACTCATCTGAGATGACTACCATGCTGGAAGACTTCACTCTAACAAGTTAACAATTAATAGTCAATAAGCACATTAATAAAGTACAATTAGGAATGAAGGATAAAATTTAAATGTAGAATATGCAAATAGAAATTTATTCATATTTTAGATTTAAATTGATCAAACTTGCCAAATATTAAAGCATCTTCATCCTTCATCATCAAGACATCTCTAAGTATGCCAAAGTTCTCCGAAAAATGCGTTTGGTGGCCGCTATCCCTGCCGTCGCGCCACCATCTAGATTCGCACTGCCAGTGTATAGTCGATGTATTCCATTTATTTTTGGCCTGTATTCGTCCAGCGCTGGCCCCCCCCACATGCGAAGCACCTAGGGGCTCTGACATGTACGCACAAGTCTTGACCGATGCAGTACTGATGCTCCACTTTTGCAGATGTGTACCAGGCGGTCGTGGCCCTCGTGGCCGAGTCAAATGGATGCAGAAGTGTAACCGCGGCACATCTATGACCAGCGGAATCACGGAGTAGTGTTTCAAGCTCCCATAATTAATCATCGCTAATGACTTTTTTGGGGTTATGCGCGTCGACGATGGTGTTTTATCAGATGTTTTGCATAATGAAATGATCGTTTTTTACACGTCCCATAGCATTAGTTAGCAGATTACCGCAACTTAATTTCATGTTATGTCGTTAATATTTACAAGCAATCAGGTAACCACGCACTTAACCACGGTACACATGCACGCAAACGTAAAGTTGTCTCTAACTACTTCGCAGTGCAGCAGAGATTCTCGGCGCTGCGGTACAGCTACCAGCCGTGCTATGTGTCCCACCTTTACACCTTTACAGTCGTGTCACGTCTGGAAAATTACTATCCCCTCACATCAACCCCATGCTGTTGCCATCTACCTCCCCCTCCATCCAACGCAGCTCTGTGTTCCTCTGTTCTTCTCACCGGAAGGAGCTTGCCTCCCACTGAACGAGGTGCGGCAGCCTGTTCATCGGCACCCAAGTTGCCCTAGCACGGAGAGCCCCCTCATCTGGCGGCGCTGCGCGAGGCTAGTCGCCGGGAATCTGGTCCACACGGAAGAGGTACCGAACGCCAATCCTGCAACATCTCATTTTTCTTGCCGCCGGCATGGCCGTTCTTTGCTCTTGTTTTGATTCTATTCGTCCCCAATCTAAGTCGCCGTATATGTCTCATGGGCACGCGGGGAGGGATAAAATGTCAATTCCTTTTAGTGGAGTACAAGCTGCGATGGTTATCAATCGGGTAGAAAACAGCGCCCAATCTCCTGAAGATTGGAACAGCGACGGTGATGGTTCAGGCTGTTCAACCGGAGTAGCTGGCACACCATGTTTCACCTCTAGGTTATCACTGCTCAAGGCTGGCTCAGTAATAGCACAGTTTAGTGAATTCAAGCCGGAGCTAGTTAGGGAAACCGGCTTCGGAGGAATGCTAGAGTTGAAGTCATGGCAGAAGATTAACTTGTAATACAGTGCTTATTTGATGGATAGAGTTGATTTAGATTCCTGCTCCTTGAACCTGGAGTCACAGGGGGTGTTGGATTTGGTTGACAAGGATTTGAACTATGTTTTTGCCATCCCATGTGGGAATCTAACAATTGAAGGTGAAGGCGTTGAACCATCTGTAGCTTGTATCGAGTACACACGGATAGCAGCATCATTTAGCGAGAAAGGCACACACAGCCTAAAAGCCGCTGAATCATTCTTGCTTGGACCCATATCAGAAGAATCAACAGAAACAGAGAAGGATTGTTTCAAAATTGCATTTGTGATTTTCATCGTTGGACATGTGCTCGCCCCGACCGCCAAACATGACTACATATCAGTAGATTTCTGGGCAACACTGAACGATGTCAGCAAGATCAAAGATTGGAACTGGGGGGCTTACGTACTGAAACATTTGCTCCAAGCAGTGAAGAAGTTCAAAAACGATGTTTCAAAGAGGAACCCAACTATACATATAGTCGGATGCCATCTGTTGTTGCAGGCATGTATATCTGTTTTTGTTTGTTTCATGCAGTTTCTCATACATGAGTCACGAGTAAACATTTTTTTCATGCATTTTCTCATGTCTGTTTTTGTTTCTGACCACATTTTCCTGCTGCAACCAGGTTTTTCTCCTCGACAGATTAGATCTCGGTGTACTGAACAAGCCAGAAGGAGTGACACCAAGGATAAGCCTGTACGACTATGAGTCAATGAAAAAGATGGTTGAGCAAATCACGGTTAACATCGCTGGTGGAGAAGTCACTTTCAGTGGCGGCAAGGTATTTTGTTGAAGATGGTTTTGAAATGTTTGTTTCCTTTCACCCTGTCATACTCATCATTCTTTTCAAAAAACAGGTCAGGAGTGGTACGGCCGTCGGGGGGCTCGAGTCAGCTGGGAATCATACCCTTACAGGAAAAATGGCTAGGCCTGCTATTTCCACCAAAAGAGCAACCAATCCATGTTCACCAATGCTACGATCTTCTTACACGAGAAATGGCCCGCAGGAATTTTCAAATTACATACGCTCGCGGTACCCTACCATAGTAAGAATTCTGATAGACATTTTTTGTGTCTTGTGTGAGATTTTTTTTTCTAACATGAAGCCGGCACCCTTCAATTACGCGGATCAATAACTTTTTGTTTTTCATGTTTGCACTAAATAATACAGTCAGCTCAGAAGCTTGGCATACTTCTACGGGAACAAAATGCACGCGGCTTAGCAAACATATCGGAAATGAAGCAAGCCTTCCAATCGAACATGTTCACCTTCACTGATAAGCTAATGGCGTGCCTCGGAGAAATGTGTACATGTTGTAAGGCACATGGACGGAAAATGTGTATCCTGAAGAGTGAAGAGACAACCATCCACGCCGCGCCTCCCACTGCATCAACTGATCAGCTAAGCACCCTACTAGTCAGCAAGATTGGACCACGCCTTCCAGCCCCAGGGCTGCATGAAGGTGTGTTTTGTTCACACCCTTTGCCTTATCACCACCGCAACAATTTTTCCGTCTGCACAACCCTGACTTTGGTTACACATTTTTTACAAGTGCGTTGTCTGCCAGTAGTTCAATTTCGAGGAAAAGGGATGGAAGCTTATCATCAATTATACAATCTGGTCCATCGAAGAGGCTTTGCTTACCTGCCCCCAATGCAGAAGATGTCCTTGGTCAAAAACAGAAGCCAATAGCACATGATTCGACGGTTATGAAGATTGCCAGCAGCATCATGTCAATGTATGATGATCTAACAGCGATCCTTGTCACTTATTATGCAGAGATGCGGCCACCCCCCAAAGCGATTTTGTTTGGTGCAACAACAGACGGGGCACCTGTGAAGATTGACCTTGCACAGAGCAACTTTGGGAGGGACCCATGGGTTGCCGAACAGCATACGCCTATGCGAGCCTACATGTATCACGGACCGTATTTCCCAGACTAGGCCTGCCACACACATGTTGTGAAGTGACTGATCCACAATCCCAAAGCCCAAACGAACGACCCAGATTCCGGCCTGCCTGTAGCCCGGCCACCAAAAGCCCTCACTCAAAGTTCTCAAGCTATTTGTATAGGGTTTACTACTTCAAGTCACCCGACTAGACGGAAGTCGCACCCCCATGCACAAGTGTGATGAGGATTGAAAGAAAGCTAGAGAGTCGAGTTACCATATCCATGTGTTCATTGTAGTCCATGGCGCCTGCTCCTGGGCTCCTCTTGACATCTCCTCCACCTCCAGTGAACCATCGGAAGCTGATGGTCCGCATGTGTCATGCATACTACACGACCCACGTCACAAACCATGACAACATCGACACACTCGACAACCCAGGTGAAGATCACACAGATATGGAGCTGGATTTTAAATCCTCCGTCCATGGTCATCATGCCCCCACCAGGGCCATCCAATCACCATCCTTTGCACGCCTTATTCATTGTCCCGGTGGTGCAGGAACAGAAAGTGCTCCATGCCGTAAAGCAATGAGGTGTCAGCCCTGTTTCCGTGCTTTCCCTGAGTTCACCTAGTAAGGGGACGAGGTGCTTTAGGTCCTTCAGTTCCTTGGCCACCTATTGTTGGAAATATGAGCAATTTACCGAATGATTTTATTAACAGAAATAGTAGATAAAACATGGCTAGTATAGCAGTGATAAAATAAGCCATGTGATTTGACAAAGAGAAGGTAAACAGCATGTTCATATATGAACCGTAACTAAACATATCTAGAGCAGACAGTATAGCAGGTTGCACATATGAAATAGAGTCTAACATACGTAGGGCAGAAGCTAGAGCCAAGAACTGTAGTAGGACTTCTAACAGAAAGGAGAAGAACGCGTACGGCACAGCAGCAACAGGAGCGCTGGACTTGGGGTCGGTGTCCTCGCCTGCCATGTCGTGGAGGAGGTCGTGGACGTCGGGGAAGAAGTCGTCGTCGGGGAAGTAGTCGTCGGCGACCGGATCGTCCGTGATGAAGCAGCCAGTAGTCGCGCTGAGCGCTCCCCAAAAACCTTATCACCCTTCTCCCGTACAGGACTCAAAGGGTGCGGTTCCGGAGGCCTACTGTCCCGACCAGCGGTGCACGCCGCAAGCCGGGATGAGGAAGAACGTAACAGCAGCGCAGTGCTCAGGAACTTGTGGCGCGGCGCGGCGCGGCGGGCGGCGGAGGAGGAGCGCGCGTGGATGTCCCTCTTGTTCTCATGCTCATACAAGTGGGGAAAGAACCTCCCTTATAAGGAGGTCCAATTCCCACTCAACTAGCAATGTGGGACTAAACTTTAGTAGTATCCCTTGCCTTGCACAAATGGGCTAAGTGGGCATCTAGGATTTATTAGGAATTTTTGAAATAGTTATTGGGCTGCCCCAATATAGACTAAATTCCAGCAATCCCCCACCAGATCCTAGAGGCACACAGAAATTTGCCTTTGGTTCCAAAACACTGTTTTATATACCGGTACTGCAGTGGAGACTATTAAGTTGAACTTCCACCTAGAACTCTATGCTACACTAGTAAGCAACTTGAATAGTGGACTGGGCCTTGAACTGCAAGTTTTCTACGAATCTAGCTTCACATAAAGCCTTGACCGATATGTGGCTACCGTGGGTCTTCCCCGCGCACTACTAGGGAAAAGCCTATACACAGAATCTTAGCAGCAGCGAGGGTTAAAAACCCGCGCTACTGCTACTTACTAGCAGCGCATGTTTTTAAACCTCGCTACTACTAAGTTGATAGCAGCAGCGCGGGTTTGTAACCCTCGCTACTACTAAGCGGTCTCTACCGTGCCCCCGGGATATGCCATAGTAGTAGCGCGGTGTCGGTGTCAAAACCGGCGGATCTCGGGTAGGGGGTCCCAAACTGTGCGTCTAGGCGGATGGTAACAGGAGACGAGGGACACGATGTTTTACCCAGGTTCGGGCCCTCTCGATGGAGGTAAAACCCTACGTCCTGCTTGATTAATATTGATGATATGGGTAGTACAAGAGTGGATCTACCACGAGATCAAGGAGGCTAAACCGTAGAAGCTAGCCTATGGTATGATTGTTGTAATGTATGTTGTCCTACGGACTAAAGCCCTCCGGTTTATATAGACACCGGAGGAGGCTAGGGTTACACAGAGTCGGTTACAATGGTAGGAGATCTACATATCCGTATCGCCAAGCTTGCCTTCCACGCCAAGGAAAGTCCCATCCGGACACGGGACGGAGTCTTCAATCTTGTATCTTCGTAGTCTTGGAGTCCGGCGGACGATGATAGTCCGGCTGTCCGGACACCCCCTAGTCTAGGACTCCCTCGGTAGCCCCCAAACCAGGCTTCAATGACGATAAGTCCAGCGCGTATATAGTCTTCGGCGTTGCTAGGCGGGTTCTCCCTTCAAGTTCCATGTACCTGCCGAACAGTGTCCGGCTTCACCATAAATACTGTGTTTCTCGGCTTCTGCGCCCAATAATGGTATTTTTCCACGCGTCGCACGAATGCGAAAAGCCAGGGTGTCTTTTACGTTTCACCCCCTAGTCGTGCGAGTCGTTCGCCTAGAAAAGAGGCAAAAATCCAGATCCAAATCACACCATCTTCCTTCCGCGAATAGTTCATCGGAGCGCCCTTGACCTAAAAATCCATTCCATCATGGACCGTCGACGCGGCTCCTCTTCTCGCGCTCCCAGCCCACCGCCAGGGGGATTGGAGGAGGTGCTCGGTTTCGCACAACGAGCTAGCGAAGCTCCAAGCGGGGGGATATCTCCCTCCGGCCTTCATGGTCCCAGTCCGGGCCGGACTGGTTACTTATTAAGGTGGGAGGCAAGCGAAGGCTACCCCAAGCCCCAATAAAGGGGAGCGAGTATGCTTCGTCCCTTATCTGATAAGGGGACTCGGATTCCTAATACATCCGTTCCTCCGCGGGCTCCTGGAGTTCTACGGACTCCAGCTCCACCACCTCACGCCCGCCTCTGTCCTGCATATCGCGGGCTACGTAGCTCTTTGTGAGCTATTCCTGGGCATTGAGCCCCATTTTGCATTGTGGAAGAGGCTGTTCTGCCTCGTACCCCGTTCTCACGAGGGGTCCATATATCAAGTGGGCGGCACCGAAATATGGCGCATTGCCGGGACCGGATACCCATCCGGTACTCCCAAGAAGGCGCCCGAAGACTGGCCTTCTGAGTGGTTTTATATAGGAGACGCTCCGCTGCCGGACCCAGTCCGGATCGGCCTCCCTGAGTTTAGTGCTGCTCCTTTGAAGAAACGCCTCAGCTGGCGCCCACGGAGCCCCCGATTGGAGGAAGACAAGAGCGTCCATTACTTGATGGGCCGAATAAGATTAATGGCCCATTCTGGCTTGACCATGATCGGAGTCATGGCGACATGCATCATGCGGGGGGTACAGCCATTGCAATACAGAGGCCACCCCATGTGGGATTTCAACGGGGAAGACGATGCCACCCGTCATGGCCGCAAGGGCCGGATTCGACCGAGGATCTGGTGGAGACCCTGTCCAACCTGTACAAGGGGGAGAAGGAGGACTTCCTTCGAACGGACCCTTTGAATGGGGTTTCCATGATCAACCCTAGAGGATGGGTAAGTGAACACCTTTAAGGGCTCAACCCATGCTTTCGAAGTTTAGGCTTCTTACATTATGTCTCCGGCGCAGGATCTACGCCGGACTGTGGAGGACATGACAAGTCCTGCTCCGCAACCCGAGGATCCGGAAAGATCCCTAGATCCGGCCTCCGAAGAGGATCCGGACATCGAGGTGGAGCTGATCGACGGGGTGTTTCACCAGCTCAGTATAGACAATGCTTTGGTTGCCATTACGGCGGACTACCCCGGACTGTGTCCGGCTTCCCAGGTGACCGCGACCGAAGTCCGGACACCATTATCTCTTCCCTGCCCATTTCTAACCTTCGCGAACGATGGTATTTTGCAGGAAGCGCCTTTACGGCAGGAAGCCGAGCCCGCGGCGGCTGACCAACAGAGGTCAGTCTGGAGCAGCAGGCGGAAAAGGAGCGCGGCGCGGACGGAAACGTCGCTGCAAAGGTATAGCTCGTATTTGAATTTTCAGAGCGACGTTCCTAGGAAACGCCTGAGTGCTCATGATCTTTGTAGGAGAAAAAGCCGGACTGCGGGCGCAGAAGTTGCTGATCCAACCTACACCGGCCAGGCTCCAGCGCCCGGCCTGGAGGGGGAGGCAAGCGCAAGACGCGGGCCGGATCCTTCTCCAATGGAGGACACCGACAGACTGTCCGCCACCAAGTCTGAGGTGGAGAGCGCCATGAACCATAGGCGCCGCCGGACAGTATTTCGTGAAGCGTGCTTTTCCCCTGAGGTATTGGATGCCTTTAACGCAGGGGACGCGCATCTCCGTGCCGCTCAAGATGGTTTTACCAGAGCCACGGAGCAGTATGTGAAAGACATACGGGTAAGGGAATTTTAATGGTTGTATATACCAGTAGCCCCCGAGACTTAAAGTAGTTATGTTAACTGATTTAAGGATCATTTGAAAACGCAGGCTCTTACCGAGAAGAATGCCCAGCTTTCTCGGGAGCTGCAAGATTGCAAGGCCCAACTTGAGGCCGCACTTGCTGCCGCAGGAGGAGATGCAGAGACCCCTCCTGGTAACACATTTTTATTAATAAATATAAGCGCTGTGCGGCGTGCGCGCGAGTCTAATAATGACATTGCAGGTGCCGTCGGACAAGATCCGGACAGGCAAGCATTGCTGCGCTAGCTAAAGGCCGGCGAGAGTGTGCTGAATAGGGTTCAGCAAGAAAGGAACAGGCTCCAGAATGCCAACACCAAGCTCGGAGAAGAGCTGAAAGGCGCTTGAGCCGAGCTGTCCGGCTCCGTTAAGGAGAATCAGCGGCTTCGTCGCGGCATTTATAGTAAGTGCTTGAGCGGACTCCTTTGAAAAGAAGAGTTCGGCGAGGAAGTATATTGACATGATATGTCTTGTAGGTATACTCACAGGTCGTCCTGCAGAGGAGATGCCCATATCAATGGGTGATCAACTTCCCGAACTGTTGCAACTGCTCGAACGAGTTCGGCAGGCAATGAGCGGCGTCGTCCGGGCTTTATGGCCATCCCTCTCCCTACCCGAGGGCCTTGGGGAGCTTTCGGAGAAGCTACAGGGAGTGCGGCAGCGCTTCCATTTGTGGAATATTTCGGCTTGCCGTCAAGGTGCCAGGGAGGCTTGGGCCATGGTGAAGACGCGTTACAAGAAGGCGGATCCCAACCACATGGCCGAAGTTGGACCGGTGGGGCCCGATGGGAAGGAGATCCCTGTGAGTTTAGTATACAGCCAAGTAGAGTTGGCTGCTAAATTTTCCCAACGGGACTGTAAATTAGACAGCCTGTTAGACGGGATTGAGGAGGAATACAATCAGTAAATTTGACAATGTATGTTCTCCTTTAAAGTGACATGTGAAATGCCTTCTAGCCGGATTGTAGATCGTTTGTCTTTGCCGACCTTTTCGCTTCAACCTCGGGACCCTAGAGTCCGGAGTGTGTCCGAATACCTTTTTGGTTAAGAAACAACCGTGGTATGCATGGAGACCAGGCGTAGGGGTCATTAGTGCTTCATCAGACAAGTGCCCAACTAGTTATGTTATATTACATGGTTAGTAAGAAACATCTTCCAGGGAGAATAGTTCCGTTAAGGGTTCCTTTCCATGGGAGGCATGCCCTGAAGTGCATGTCCGGACTGCAAAGAAAGTAGTAAAACATCTGGGGGCAGATGGATAAATAGGTAAAAAGTCATCTTTTAAGTCACCGACCGAATATTCCCTTAAGAACGCTAGATTTCGGCTTCACCCAGTTTGAGGTACACATCCGGCTGACCCGGCAGTAACAATCGCAGAGGTGCTCCCTTTACCTCCTAGCCGAACAATCGGGAACGTAGGGGTAAGCACAGGAGCCAGGCAACCCAGCTTGGCCAAAACTTAAGTCATATCGATGCATATAATGGCGAGTAAAAGGTACATGTGGAAGCTTGACACATGTGCTGGGTATGAAACCCGTGTAATTGAGCTTCTGTAAAGGAAGCCCCCAGGAATAATGAGTGCGGATGGCACATCGTGCGTATGCGAAAAATGCAAAAAGAGGCCCGCAAGGGCTTTTGAATAAAAAGGCATGAAAAGAGAAACAAAAGACAGCCGAAGTGTAAAAGTTTGGACGGGGGAAGGGGACGAACTCTTAGTCTGGCGCTAGGCGTAGAATCGTTGGAGGCGGGCTGCGTTCCATGGGTTCGGCTCGAGTCGGTTATCCGACGCATTTCGTAGACGGTATGCTCCGCCGGTCAGGACTTGATCGATAATGAAGGGGCCCTCCCATTTGGGCTTGAGCTTGTCCTTTTTCTTGTCCGGCAGGCGTAGAACTAGTTCGCCAACGTTGTAAGTCTTGGCCCGTACTTCCCTGCTTTGATATCTTCGAGCCTGCTGCTGATAGAATGCGGAACGAGCTTTGGCAACGTCGCGTTGTTCCTCCAATGTGTCCAAGCTATCCTGCCGATCCAGCTCGGCCTCTCTTTCCTCGTACATGCGCACTCGAGGTGAGTCATGAATAATGTCGCAGGGCAGGACTGCCTCTGCGCCGTATACCATAAAAAATGGTGTGAATCCGGTAGTACGGTTAGGCGTTGTCCGCAGCCCCCAGAGTACGGAGTCGAGCTCCTCGACCTAGTGCGTGTCAGATTTAGTAAGTGACCACACTAGTCTGGGTTTAATGCCACTCATTATTAGACCATTTGCTCGTTCCACTTGACCGTTGGTTTGAGGGTGATAGACTGAAGCGTAGTCGAGCTTGATGCCCATATTCTTGCACCATGACTTAACCTCGTCGGCTGTGAAGTTCGTGCCGTTGTCGGTGATGATGTTGTGGGGGACGCCGTAACGGTGTACTACCCCGGATATAAAGTCTATCACTGGTCCGGACTCTGCCGTTTTGACCGGCTTGGCCTCTATCCATTTGGTGAATTTATCCACCATGACCAATAGGTACCTTTGCTTGTGGGTTCCCCCTTTAAGGGGTCCAACCATATCAAGCCCCCAGACCGCGAACGGCCAGGTAATGGGTATAGTTTTGAGGGCGGTAGGCGGCATATGGCTCTGATTAGCAAAGAGCTGACAACCAACGCATCTGTGGACTAAGTCCTGGGCATCTGCCCGGGCCGTCGGCCAATAAAATCCTGTACGGAATGCCTTTCCTACAAGGGCCCGGGCTGCTGCGTGGTGTCCGCCTAGTCCGGCATGAATTTCAGCCAGGAGGTTTTGCCCTTCCTCTTCGGAGATACATCTTTGAAGGACTCCAGTTGTGCTTTTCTTATAAAGTTCTCCCTCATGGACCTTGTAGGCTTTCGATCGCCGGACTATGCAGTGGGCCTCGTTTTGGTCTTCGGGGAGTTCCTGCCTAAGCAAGTAGGCTAGGAATGGTTCTGTCCACGGGGCGATTACTGCCATTATGTCGTGGGCTGACGGTGTTATGTCATCGGCTGAATCGCCGATTGGCTCGGTTTTTTCCGGTTTGTCACTTCCGGGCTCCTCTTCCCATAGTACGGATGTCTTGAAGAGCCATTCCAGGAAGACATTTGGAGGGACAGCATCACGTTTCGCACCGATGCGTGCCAGTACGTCGGCCGCTTGGTTATTATCTCGGGCTATGTGATGGAATTCGAGTCCTTCAAACCGAGCTGACATTTTTAGAATGGCGTTGCGATATGCTGCCATTTTCGGATCCTTGGCGTCAAAGTCTCCATTTATTTGGGATATTGCAAGGTTTGAGTCCCCGCGCACCTCTAGGCGTTGAATACCCATGGAGACTGCCATCTGGAGACCATGTAATAGGGCCTCGTATTCGGCTGCATTGTTGGAGTCCGTGTACATTATTTGAAGTACGTACTGGACTGTGTCCCCGGTTGGGGACGTCAATACGATGCCAGCCCCCAGTCCGGCCAACATTTTAGAGCCGTTGAAATGCATAACCCAATTGGAGTATGCGCCGTACTCTTTAGGGAGTTCGGCTTCGGTCCATTCAGCGACGAAGTCAGCCAAAACTTGTGACTTTATAGCTCGCCGAGGTTTGTAAGTTATATTGAATGGTAAGAGCTCAATGGCCCATTTTGCAATCCTGCCCGTTGCGTCGCGGATATTTATAATGTCATTGAGTGGTACTTCAGAGGCCACTGTTATCGAACACTCTTGAAAGTAGTGTCGGAGCTTCCGGGACGCCATGAACACCGCATATGCTATCTTCTGATAGTGCGGGTAACGGGATTTGCAGGGGGTTAACACAGTGGATACATAATACACTGGTTTTTGAAGAGGGAATTTATGCCCTTCTGTCGCTCGTTCGACGACGAGGACCGCGCTTACAACTTGATGCGTTGCTGCGATGTATAACAACATTGGTTCGCCCAGAGTGGGCACAGCCAGGACCGGATTTGTTGCCAATATGGCCTTTATTTCTTCGAGTCCGACAGTGGCAGCATCCGTCCACTCAAAGTGTTCGGTGCGCCTGAGGAGGCGATAGAGGGGCAACGCCTTTTCTCCCAGACGGGAGATAAAGCGGCTTAAGGCTGCCACGCATCCTGTTAATTTTTGTATTTGTTTGAGGTCTTTTGGAATATCCAACTGTGACAGAGCTCGGATTTTAGCCGGGTTTGCTTCAATTCCTCTACCGGATACAATGAAGCCCAGCAGCTTTCCGGCTGGTACGCCGAAAACGCATTTTTCCGGATTCAGCTTGATGTCATATGCTCTGAGGTTGTCGAATGTGAGCCTCAAATCGTCTACTAGAGTTTCGATGTGTTTTGTTTTGACGACTACGTCGTCTACGTATGCCTCGACTGTTTTGCCGATCTGGGTGGCCAGACATGTTTGAATCATGCGCTGATATGTTGCGCCGGCATTTTTAAGTCCGAAGGGCATCGTGTTGAAGTAGAATGGTCCGTATGGAGTGATGAATGCCGTTGCGGCTTGGTCTGCTTCCGCCATCTTAATTTTATTATAGCCAGAGTATGCGTCCAGGAAGCACAACGAATCGTGCCCTGCGGTAGCATCGATAATTTGATCGATGCGGGGGAGAGGGAAGGGATCCTTTGGGCAAGCCTTATTGAGGTCTTTAAAATCGACACAGAGGCGCCAGGATTTATCCTTCTTTGGTACCATCACCAGATTTGCTAGCCAGTCCGGATGTTTGATATCTCTAATGAATCCGGCTTCCAATAGTTTGGCTAGCTCTTCTCCCATTGCCTGTCTTTTGGGTTCGGAAAATTGTCGAAGAGCCTGTTTGACTGGCTTAAATCCTTTTAGGATGTTTAGGCTGTGTTCTGCCAACCTGCGTGGGATTCCGGGCATATCCGAAGGATGCCAGGCGAAGATGTCCCAATTTTCCCGAAGGAATTCACGCAGTGCGGCGTCTACTTCGGGGTTCAATTGTGCCCCAATGGAGGCCGTCTTTGTTGGGTCCGTTGGATGGACCTGGAATTTTATTATTTCATCTGCTGGTTTGAAGGAGGTGGACTTGGATCTTTTATCGAGTATCACATCGTCCCTGTTCACCGTAGAGCGCAGCGCGATGAGTTCCTCTGCTGCTAAGGCTTCGGAAAGTGCCTCCAGGGCTAGTGCAGCTGTCTTATTTTCGGCGCGGAGTGCTATGTCCGGATCACTAGCGAGGGTGATTATTCCGCCGGGCCCAGGCATTTTGAGCTTCATGTACCCGTAATGAGGTACTGCTTGAAAAATTGTGAATGCCTCTCGTCCTAATATAGCATGATATCCGCTGTTGAACGGGGCCACTTGGAACGTGACTTCTTCGGTTCTGTAATTGTCCGGCGAGCCAAACACCACATCGAGTGTGATTTGTCCGGTGCAGCGTGCCTCCCGGCTAGGGACTATTCCTCTGAAGGTTGTGCTTCTTCGCTCAATACGGCTCCAATCAATTTCCATTTTCCACAGAGTTTCCTCGTAGATGAGGTTTAATCCGCTGCCGCCATCCATGAGGACTTTTGTCAGTCGAAAGCCGTCCACTATGGGACTAAGCACCAGTGCGGCTGGTGCTCTGGCTGTTTGGAATTTAGGTTCGTCGCTGGCACCGAAGGTGATAGCTGTGTCACTCCATGGATTTGCTGTTGCTATTTGGTAGACTTCGGCGAGTCCGCGGATTGTTCGCTTTCGCATATTGTTTGACGCGAAAGTCTCGAAGACTGTTGATACCGTACCGGTATTGTTGGAGCTGTTTTGCGGGGCTAGAAGCTCCTCGCCACTTTTGGCCACCTGCCGTAATATCCAACATGCTCGAAGGCTATGAGTTGGGACGGCTCCCTCTGTACTATGAAGCTTACAGGGTCCATTGAGCCATCCCTCCAGTACGGTTTCGCTTCCCTTATTGGGTTTTTGTTTTTTAATTTTTGCATCTGGGGCCTGAGTGTAAGGCGCCCTTTTGCTGCGGACTGGGTTTGGGGCCGGATTATCCCAAAATTGATTTTCGGTTTTCCGGAAACTCTCCATCGCACAGTACTTTCGTACTATGGATGCCAGATCGGTGAAGTGCGTAATTTTGCGACGATCAATGGCGTTTAGTATTCCCTTGTCCGTGCAATTATTGCAGAAGATTGAGATTGCGTTTTCCTATCGGCAGTCCTTTATCCTGTCCATAACCAGGAGGAATCTGGCCCAGTAGTGATGTACTATTTCAGCGGGCTCTTGCCGTATTAGAGATAGATCGCATATGTCTGGGCGGGTGGGTGGTCTAAAATCCGGATCCCTTCCCATCTTGGGGCTTAAAGGCCGAAGAGCTTCTGAATTCGGAAGCTTAGGTTGCTGGACACAATCCAGCTAGTCCGGAGTGATGCATGATTTTAAGTTCAATGCTCGATCGAAGCCCGTTCCTCCACGGAAGTCCGGCATGGAGGGTTCGGGAATCCGGACGTGACTAGTTTTTAATATAGGCAAAGAGTCGCAGCATTGCTCCTCTACCACTGCGACGTGGTGGGTGGCCTGGGGAGAGTTAATCTCTCTCAGATCGGTTTTAAGCCCAATCTGGTTGTAGTCCATAGCGACTCCCAAGGCGGTGATGCGATCCAAGAGCTCGTTAACAGACGAGAGCTCTATTGGATCCAACTTTTCGGCAGCTTTCGGGCTGACGCGAAGATTGCTTCTGACGACTTGAGAAGTCATTGTTGAAGCGGCGGCCGGACAGGCGGTCATAAGAAAACCACCTAGCCGGATAGTTTGGCCGGCGGCCAAGGCCCCTTCGGCGAAAACACCGTCTTTGAAGACGGGTGGAGGCATCCGCCCTACCGGTGACGACACAGAGGAACTCTCAATGAAAGCACCAATGTCGGTGTCAAAACCGGCGGATCTCGGGTAGGGGGTCCCGAACTGTGCGTCTAGGAGGATGGTAACAGGAGACGAGGGACACGATGTTTTACCCAGGTTCGGGCCCTCTCGATGGAGGTAAAACCCTACGTCCTGCTTGATTAATATTGATGATATGGGTAGTACAAGAGTGGATCTACCACGAGATCAAGGAGGCTAAACCCTAGAAGCTAGCCTATGGTATGATTGTTGTAATGTATGTTGTCCTACTGACTAAAGCCCTCCGGTTTATATAGACACCGGAGGAGGCTAGGGTTACACAGAGTCGGTTACAATGGTAGGAGATCTACATATCCGTATCGCCAAGCTTGCCTTCCACGCCAAGGAAAGTCCCATCCGGACACGGGACGGAGTCTTCAATCTTGTATCTTCGTAGTATTTGAGTCCGGCGGACGATGATAGTCCGGCTGTCCGGACACCCCCTAGTCCAGGACTCGCTCACGCGGGTTTTTAACCCTCGCTACTACTAAGTTGATAGCAGTAGCACGGGTTTTAACCCTCGCTACTACTAAGTGGCCCCTGGACCATGCCATAGTAGTAGCGACGGTTATAAACCCGCGCTACTGCTATCAACTTAGTAGTAGCGAGGGTTAAAAACCCACGCTACTGCTAATCGTCTGCCATAGTAGTAGCGCGTGGTATGGCCTATTTGTCAAAGTCTACCCCCCCCCCCCTGTGGACAGCCTTTTCAGTTTAAAAAAAAAATAAAAGAAAATGATAAAAATGTCAAAAAAATAAAAGAAAATAAGTTTCCCATGTGATATGTGGTCTAGTTGTTGGGAAAATTCACAAATATGAATTTCGACTTTATTTGCAAAATCTCTTTGGAAATTTGTAAAATGGCCATAACTTTTGCATACGAACTCGGATGAAAAAGTTTTTTATATGAAAAATCATCTACTCGAAAAGTTACACCCAAATTTAACGGGGGGAACCCCGTTAAACATTTTTAAAATCCTCAAAAACCTAACAAAAAAAGTTACAGGGCTTTTAAGATCTGGAGGCAAAAAAATTCAAAAAAAAATTAGTTTTTGTTAAATCTGGTCAAACTATGGTCAAACTAATTATTCAAGAATATTAGTGTTAATAAATAATTATTTTAGTTTTTTTGAATTTTGGTCAAATCTGGTCAAACTATGGTCAAACTATGGTCAAATCTGGTCAAACTGTGGTCAAATCTGGTCAAACTGTGGTCAAACTAATTATTCAAGAAATATTAGTGTTACTAATTTTTTAGAACAATAGTTTCAAACTCAAACAGTGAAATGTGTGACTTCATGCTCAAGCTAAATTCCTGAGGTTAATAGGATTGACATCTTACTATTGTTAGGAAAACAACAAGTGCAGACTTGGAAACGAGGGAGAATAGAACCGGGAAGTTAAGCGTGCTCAGGCTGGAGTGGTGAGAGGATGGGTGACCGTCCGGGAAGTTAGTTGATTTGGAATGATGAGGGGTGATTAGAGATTAAATTGAGCAGCGATGAGGGGTGATTAGAGATTTGAGTTAAAATAATTCAAAAATTAGAAAATTTTGAAAAAAAATCAAAAAAATTCAAAAAAAAATTCGGAGATTAGAGATTAGTAGTAGCGCGGGTTTTTACCCACGCTACTGCTATACGTTAGCTGTAGCGCGGGTTGCACCCGCGCTACTGCTATAAGTTAGCTGTAGCGCCTTATTAGTAGCGCGGGTACCCGCGCTGCTGATAGGCCTAAAACCAGCGCTGCTGCTAGGCTTTTCCCTAGTAGTGGCGGGTGGAGCTTATGCGTCATACTCCGTGACCTTTCATGAGTTTACTAGAGAGAACCCTACTCTCATAGATTGCGACGTTTGACAATCAGACTCATATAGGTGTGTTCTTCAAAAGATGTTCTGCAGGATAACATCTCTGCTTAAATAAGCCACTTAGAACACATTACGATATACATCAACCTGCCATGCAGATTAGGAGAGTATTGCATCTTCATGGAGTGGTATTGTGAATAGTAGGGATACTCTCCTCTCAGTTGACCAACAGCTTGTCTTCCACATCTAATTCACGGGATCTCTGATCACAAAGAATAGGTTACCACTGTGAACAACTCATATTGTGGGTCTCATACCCATCTACCTCGATGCATTATCTATCACATTACGCGATAGACCATTAGTAAAAGGATCTGCCAGATTTTTAGACGTTTAGATATAATCCAACGCAATAACTCTGGAGTTTTTCATTTTCCTGACAGACTTTAACCTTCTCTGAACGTGTCTTGATGACTTCATGTTATCCTTTGAGCTGCTCACTTTTGTGATCACAGTTTGATTGTCGCAGTTCATAAGGACACCCGGTACAGGTTTCTCAACAACCGGCAAGTCATTCAAGAGCTGGTGAAGCCAATCTGCTTCAACCGTAGCTGTATCTAGTGCTGTGAGTTTTGCTTCCACTGTTGACCTTGTTAAGATGGTCTTCTTGCAAGACTTCCAAGAAACAGCGCCACCTCCATGAGTGAATACATATCCGCTTGTGGCCTTTATCTCATCAGCATCTGAGATCCAGTTTGAGTCACTATACCCTTCAAGCACCTTTGGATGCCCGGTGTAGTGAATTCCATAATTTGCAGTGCCTTTCAAATAACGCAAAACTCTCCCTAGAGCTTTCCAATGCACATCTCCTGGTTTTGAGACAAACCGACTCAGTTTGCTAACAGCAAAAGAGATGTCAGGTCTTGTAGCACTGGCTAAGTACATAAGCGAGCCAATAATCTGAGAATACTTCAATTGATCTCTAGCAATTCTTCGATTCTTTCGAAGCAACACACTAGCATCATATGGTGTTGGAGAGGGCTTGCAGTCACTATAGCCAAAGCGACTCAAGATCTTTTCCACATAGTGAGATTGAAGCAATGTAATCCCACCATCATCATCTTTCAATAACTTGATGTTCAGAATGACATCAGCCACTCCTAAGTCCTTCATCTCAAAACAGCGAGATAGAAAATCCTTGACCTCCTTAATAACATTCAGATTTGTTTCGAAAATCAGTATGTCATCAACATACAAGCAAAGCATAACTCCCTCGCCCCCACCATGGCGATAGTACACGCATTTGTCAGCTTCGTTCACAACAAAGCCTGCAGCTGTTAAAGTTCTTTCGAACTTCTCATGCCACTGTTTGGGTGCTTGCTTGAGTCCATACCAAGACTTTAGCAACTTGCACACTTTCCCTTCCTGACCATCTATTACAAACCCATATAAATTTCCTCATCCAACTCTCCATTTAGGAAAGCAGTCTTAACATCCATCTGATAAACGAGAAGACCATGTGAGGCAGCTAGTGAAAGTAGAACTCAAATAGTGGTCAGTCGAGCCACAGGTGAGTAAGTATCAAAGAAGTCTTCACCTTCCTTTTGGGTATAACCCTTAGCCACGAGCCGAGCCTTGTACTTTTCGATAGTACCATCAGGCCTAAGCTTCTTCTTGAATACCCATTTGCATCCTATAGGTTTGCACCCATAAGGACGATCAGTTATCTCCCAAGTTTCATTCGCCAAGATGGAATCCATCTCGCTACGAACTGCTTCCTTCCAGTAGTCAGCATCTTCAGATGCATAGGCCTCTGAAATAGAACTGGGAGTGTCGTCTATGAGATACACAAGAAAATCATCACCAAAGGACTTTGCAGTCCTCTGTCTCTTGCTCCTAGTAGGAACTTCATTGTTATCCTCCACAGGACTTTCAAAGTGTTCCATCGAAATGCCAGGTTCGGTAATTATAACCAATGTTGAGGATATCGCTTATCGTTATCGTTTCGGTCAGCTAGAGATTAGAGATTAATCGGAAATCGGCCGATTAATCGATTTTATCGGTCGACTATTAATCGGATATTTTTTTGCAAATATCAGGTTCCCAACACTAAAATACGCTATATTCAACACGAAAACAATATTTGATAGAAGTGTTACCTTGATTTCTAGCGTTTGAATCCTCGTATAATGGCAAACAAAATAGGACAATAGTACATATTTCGTAGCAATGTCCACAAAACATAAATAAACATAGTTTTTGCAAACATCGTGTTATGAATAGGTCTAATTTATCGGTAGATTCCCGATAAATCGCCTGTCAGAATGATAAATCAGTCCAAAAGATAAACGACAAAGATAAGGCATAATCTTATCGGTCATCCCCCGATTAGCGATAAATCGGAAGATTAATCGGTGAATCGGAAGATTTCTTAAACAGTGATTATAACTGGTTCCTGATTCGATGAACTAGGCATCTCCTGATTAGATGAGGTAGCCATATCCTTCATGGGAAAGATATCTTCAAAGAAAGTCGCATCATTCAACTCCATGATCGTACCGACATGCATGTCAGGTACGTCAGATTTTACAACCAAGAATCTATAGCCAATGCTATGAAAAGCATATCCCAGGAAAACATAATCCACAGTCTTTGGTCCAAGCTTCCGCTTCTTTGGAATTGGAACATTGACTTTCGCCAAACAACCCCATGTTCGCAGATAAGAGAGTTTTAACCTTTTCTTCTCCCATTCCTCGAATGGAGTTATCTCTTTGTTCTTTGTGGGGACTCGATTTAGCACATGACATGCTGTCAATATCGCCTCCCCCCACCATGCCTTGGAGAGACCCGATGTGTCTAACATGGCGTTAACCAAATCAGTTAGAGTACAGTTCTTTATTTCGGCCACCCCATTTGACTGAGGTGAGTAGGGAGGCGTCCTCTCATGGATTATACCATGTTCCGCACAAAAAGCATCGAATTCATTGGAAAAATACTCTCCACCACAGTCGGACCTAAGCCTCTTGATTTTTCGATCAAGTTGGTTTTCCACTTCAACTTTATAGATCTTGAAAAATTTCAAAGCCTCGTCCTTAGATTTCAGAAGATACACACGACAGTATCTAGTGGAGTCGTCAATTAACGTGATGAAATATTTCTTTCCACCTTTTGTCAAAACACCATTCATTTCACATAGATCTGAATGTATAAGTTCTAGTGGTGCAAGATTTCTCGTCTCCACACGTGAGACTTACGAGGTTGCTTAGCTTGCACGCACACTTGACACTTAGATCCCTTGATAGTGGTGAAACTAGGGATTAAGTTCAACTTCGCTAGTCGCGACATGTAACCAAAGTTAACATGACAAAGACGTGAATGCCACACATTTGATTCACTATTGTTGCAAATATGATTAACAACTTTATTGCAAACGTCTGACAAGGATAAATGAAACAGGCCTCCTAAGTCATAGCCTTTATCGACAAAGGTTCCATACTTGGATATTACAAATTTATTCGACTCAAAGACAAGCTTGTAGCCATCTCTACATAGAAGAGATCTGCTAACAAGATTTTTATTGACGGAGGGGACATAATGCACGTTCTTCAGCCACACGATCTTCCCCAAAGTAAACTTCAGATCGACCGTGCCAACACCACGAATAGAAGCACTTGAACCGTTGCCCATCAGCACGGTTGAAGTCCCTGCGGTCCAGCATCCTTCATGTCAGTGTCTCCAATGACAACATTAGCCGTCTTGCTGCCTTTCCCAGGATGATGCTCGTCATAGCGATTAGGGCAACTAGGAGCCCAATGATCAGGATCTCCACACACATGACAAGCACCTTTCTTCTTTCCATTCTTCTTCTTGAAGTTCGTGTGTTGCACAGCCTTGTTCTTTCCATCAAACTTTGCTTTACCATCAAACTTGCCCTTGTTCTTGAACTTGTGGGACTGGAAGTTCTGCTTCTGTACCACATTGGCACTAGATCCTCCCTCAATACCTCGAGCACGTGTGTCCTTTGCTCTCGCCTTTTCTTCCACATCAAGAGTACCAATGAGATCCGGAACGGAAAACTCCTGTCTCTTATGCTTCAGTAAGGTAGCAAAGTTCCTCCATGAAGGTGGAAGCTTAGTAATGATACCCCCGGCAAAAAACTTGTCCGGTAGTATGCAATTGAAGTGCTCAAGTTCTCTAGAAAATGACTGTATCTCATGAGCCTGCTCAACCACGGAGCGCTCTTCAGTCATCCTGTAATCATAGAATTGCTCCATGATGTACAGCTCAGTGCCGGCATCTGAGACCCCAAACTTGGCCTCGAGTGCGTCCCACATATCTTTTCCATTGTCAATTGACGCATAAGCATCAACTATGTTCTCACCAAGAACACTCAAGAGAGCAGCCTTGAACAGAGTATCCATTTTCTGAAAAGCTTGTGCCTGTTGGGCATCTTGCTCTCCTTCAGGTTTGCCAAGAGTGGCGTCATAACAGCTCATGGTCTGAAACCATAAGACTGCTCTCACGCGCCACCTCTTATAGTGGATACCCTCAAACATAGGAGGTCTCATTGAAGCAGCAAAACCACTCAGGGTAAATTGCCTATAATAAGGTTTTTGGATTGTTGGAAATATGAGCAATTTACCGAATGATTTCATTAACAGAAATAGTTGATAAAACATGGCTAGTATAGCAGTGATAAAATAAGGCATGTGATTTGACAAAGAGAAGGTAAACAACATGTTCATATATGAACCGTAACTAAACATATCTAGAGCAGACAGTATAGCAAGTTGCACATATGAAATAGAGTCTAACATACGTAGGGCAGAAACTAGAGCCAAGAACTGTAGTTGGACTTCTAACAAAAAGGAGAAGAACACGTACGGCACAGCAGCAGCAGGAGCGCTGGACTTGGGGTCGGTGTCCTCGCCTGCCATGTCGTGGAGGAGGTCGTGGACGTCGGGGAAGAAGCCGTCGTCGGGGAAGTAGTTGTCGGCGACCGGATCGTCCGTGATGAAGCAGCCAGTAGTCGCGCTGAGTGCTCCCCAAAAACCTTATCACCCTTCTCCCGTACAAGACTCAAAGGGTGCGGTTCCGGAGGCCTACTGTCCCGACCAGCGGTGCATGCCGCAAGCCGGGATGAGGAAGAACGTAACAACAACGCAGTGCTCAGGAACTTGTGGCGAGAGGAAGAAGAGATTCTGGTGCGTCTCTCTGAGAGGAGCGACCTCCCTTTTATAGGCACAATAGAAGGAGGTGAGAGGTTGCGCCGGGAGCTGAAGGGAACGCGGGAGACGAAATGAACAGGCAGCAGCTGTCCACTACAGAAAAAATGTTTCAGCTTTTCGTATACCCGTAGTGCGTGGCAAAAATTTAGACATCGGCTCACTCCCGCAACCCACGGCGCGGCGGGCGGCGGAGGAGGAGCGCGCGTGGATGTCCCTCTTGTTCTCATGCTCATGCAAGTGGGGAAAAGAACCTCCCTTATAAGGAGGTCCAATTCCCACTCAACTAGCAATGTGGGACTAAACTTTAGTAGTATCCCTTGCCTTGCACAAATGGGCTAAGTGGGCCTCTAGGATTTATTAGGAATTTCTGGAATAGTTATTGGGCTGCCCCAATATAGACTAAATTCCAGCAGGAACAAGGCCGATGAGGGCACCGAGAGGAACGAGTGGCGGTGCAACATAGGAGGGAGTAGAACATGAAAGATCAGGTTGGATGGGGATTGCGCCACATGTTAGCACGACTTTGTCCGTGAGATGGCATTTTAGAACGGGGAGGCGGATGTACCAACTTACCAACACCACCACCTACCATCACGACCATTTTTTTGGGAAATGGAGGCATGCCCCCGGCCTTTGCATCATGACGATGCATACAACCATTTTATTAACAATCCATAAAGTATCGTCGCAAAAGTCTTACAGCTTGCAAACAGAGCAGAATAAAGTAAAAAAGGGAAATTAAATGCTGACAAAGATAACCGGTACGGTAATAAGAAGGATAAGCTCCATAGACTCCTATCCTGTTATGCGAGCGCCATCCGAACCGGTTGAATATAACCCGAGCTACCATCTTCCATTGGTTGCACCCAGTAACCAAAGGCTCCCTGGCTGCCATAGGAGTGAGTAAGGACCACCTACGGATCCAAGCTGTAGCTCTGAAGATAACCTACAAGAAAGTTAAAGTTTGTTGTCTGTTAAAAATCATATCATTCCTGCAGTTCCATATAGCCCATAATAGCGCACATATTCCAATCCGAATATGAGCCACAGTAGTCTGTTCAACCGCAGCTAGCCACGTCCCAAACAGTGACGCAATATCAACTGGAGGATTAATGTTGAAAGCTATATGAATCAATCTCCAAAGTAAGTTGGCAAGTGGGCATTCAAGAGATAAGTGTTGTATTGTTTCCTCATGGTCACAAAAACAGCACCGCGAACTTCCTACCCAACGCCTTTTAATTAAGTTGTCCTCACTTGCTTATGGACAAACCACATAAAAAATTTAATTCGCAAAGGAACCTTAACCTTCCAAATGTGCAACGACCTTGAGAGTGGGCCAGAATTAATCAAATCCATATAGAAAGATTTCACCGTAAATATCCCATTCTTAGTTAACTTCCATTGAATCGAATCCGGCTGGTCGGAAAGTTGAACTTCTATCAATCTCCGAACCAAGTGCATCCAGGAAGTCCATCTCTCACCAACTAACGCACGTCTAAACTGGATGTTCAAGGGAATAATTTGAAGGACTGTGCCTACGTAATCCTCCTTACGTTGCACAATATTATAGAGGGTAGGATATTGCACGGCCAAGGGCGTCTCTCCTAACCACGTATCTTCCCAAAATCTTGTTGACATCCCATTGCCAACCAAGAATTTGACTCTACGAAAGAACAAGTCCTTCGTTCGCATAAGTCCCTTCTGAAATGGTGAGTCAGTCGGTCTCATGGTAACCTGGGCTAATGTTTTCGAGTGCAAATACTTATTGCGCATGATTTGAGACCACATACCCTCCGGCTCTGTCTCTAACCTGTATAACCTAAGACATTTATTCTTAATTTCTAAGTTCTCAATACCGGGACCCCCTTGGTCTTTAGGCCGGCAGAGGATATCCAATCGTGCGAGACGGTATTTCCTCTTGGCCTCATCAGACTGCCAAAAGAAACGAGATCTAAAGAAATCAAGTCGCTTCCGAACCCCTTTCGAAACTTCGAAGAATAAAAGTAAAAACATCGGCATACTAGTCAGTACTGAGTTAATCAGGACTAGCTGACCTCCATATGATATAAGCTTGCCCTTCCAACAGCTTAGTTTTTTTTCAATTCGTTCTTGAATACACTTCCATTCTTTATTTGATGGGAAAATTTTGTTTTTGCCACTCTAGATTTTGCCAATTTTCCTTATGCCACTCTAGATTTTGACATTTCACTTTTGCCACTCTTAGTTTTTGACAATTATCACAATTGCCATTCCCATGGCAAAAGCAAAATTTTCAGAGTGGCAATTGTGATAATTATCAAAAACTAAGAGTGGCAAAAATGAAATAAAATTATTCTGCTTTTGACACAAAATGGCAATTATGATAATTGTCAAAAACAAAGAGTGGCAAAAGTGAAATGTCAAAATCTAGAGTGGCATAAGGAAAATTGGCAAAATCTAGAGTGGCAAAAACAAAATTTTCCCTTATTGGATAGCTTACGGTGATGGATCGGAATACCCAAGTAACTGAAAGGTAAAGCACGTAATTCACATCCGAACAATTGTCTATAAGTGTGTTCCTCGTCTTTGGCCTTCCCAAAGCAGAACAACTTGCTCTTATGAAAATTAATTTTTAAGCCAGACAATTGTTCGAAGAGACACATGATAAGTTTCATATTATGTGCCTTAGCCATGTCATGTTCCATGAATAGGATAGTGTCATCAGCATACTGTAGAATGGATACCCCTCCATCGACTAGATGAGGAACTAGACCCTCTACATTGCCATGCTGCTTGGCCCTGCCAATAATGACGACCAACATATCTGCCACAATATTGAACAAGAGAGGAGACATGGAATCCCCTTGTCTCCCTTATGTGTCTGAAAATAGTGACCGATATCATCTTTCACCTTGATTCCGACACTACCATTCTGGACTTGGGCATCTACTTGGTTCTTCCAGGCTTCACTAAAACCTTTCATGCGCATGGCCTGCTGAAGAAAAGGCCACTTTACTTTATCATACGCCTTCTCAAAATCCACTTTGAAGATAACCCCATCTAGTTTCTTCGAGTGGTACTCTCATTTAATAGTAATAAAGATGTACCTAGAATGAACTACTCTACTTCTATAATGAAACAATCTTAATTATAAATTTTTATCTCAGTTTTTAAATATTGTCTCAAAACCCTAGCCTCGCTCCTTTTTCATAAAAAAAAAGCCAATGCAGACCCTTCATATGTGATGCCCCACAATCTAGCGTACGAGGGTTTGGACCATGCTACCGCGCCGTACGCAAGGGTTTCGGCGGCCCCATCTCCTCTGACCTCAAGTGAGTCATGGTTGGATTGCCAGTGTCGACGGGCTTCAACAATGCCCACGCTTCCTCGGTGAACTCTGGATTGTTAGATCGTTAATATCCATTGTAGTTAGCAGGCTAAACCAGAGCACAAACCTTAATTAATACTACACCATTTCAGAGATGGACTTTTTAGCTGGTGAGATGGCCCAGGACGCCCATTCACAAGATATTTTTTTGGTGGGATTTCCGCCGTCGTTGGTGTGATGTCGGCCAGACCCAGCCATACCATATGCCGCCAGTGCCATCTCTCCCCTCTTCCAACCAGGTCCAAGTGAACCTGCTATTTCTCTAAAAATACATGTCTGTGCAATACTAAGCCAATATTTATTTTGTTTGTAAAAAAAGCCAATATTTATTTTCTTTATTGGAGTTAATATCTTTTGTTTGTCCATGCATCAATATCCCTCACGTACCATGATCTATTCAAGCCCCAATGTTTATGTGTTTTGTCCTATACATGGCAGTGATAAGAGAATAAGATTTATTGATTATAGTTTGTGCTCCTAACTATATTTAAGGTCTGAATTACTATTCCGGAAGTTGTTCCAATTTGTTGTTGTAACATGCACTCATTGAGTGATTTTTTTTTGATGAGTATTGATTAAAATTTTGAGTAGTAGGAATTTGTTTGACCGACTAATGTACTATGCATACATGTCGTGCTTCAGCGTGACACTCTTGATATGTTGCAAATAATTCGAATTCCACCATTATCTCGTGGGATATTATACGCCATTTTCCAAGGGGGGAAAGGGACGGTATGTAACCAAAAAATAGCATCGACACAAATTCCATTGATAATTAAGCAGAGAGACCATGGTCGATGAAACTTGCAGGCATCGTAGTGATCTACCACCGAGCATGGACGCTACAAAAATGACAGGACAATCACCTAAAGAAGAAACAAAACGGCGGACACTGCGGCCGTGGAGAGCAGACCAACTCCGCCGGTGACGGTGAGGCGGATAGAAGAACTTGCCGGACCAGGCGCTGGGGCAGGAGACGGCGCTGTGGAATGCTGGCTTGGGGCGTGAGCCGGGGCAACGTGGACAGGCGAGAGCGCTGGAGCGTGGTGACCATGGTGGTGTTCACCATGAGCGGGAGCAGGCGCTGATGCTGGACCATGGTGACGACGATGATGGTGAATACGGCTCGGCGCTGGACCGTGGTGACCATCGTGAGAGGGAGCAGGCGACGAGGATGGACCGTGGTGATGATGATGGTGAGTAGGGCTTGGGACTGGAGCGTCGTGACCATGGTGGTGGTGACCTTGAGCGGGAGCAGGCGCCGACGACGGACCATGATGATGACGATGATGGTGACCAGGGCTCGGCGCTGGAGCGTGGTGACCATCGTGAGCAGGAGCAGGCGCCAACGACGGACCATGACTATTGCTCGGCGCTGGAGCGTGGTGACCGTCGTGGGCGGGAGCAGGCGCCAACGAAGGACCGTGGTGATGATGATGATGATGACTAGGGCTTGGCGCTGGAGCGTTGTGACCATGGTAGTGGTCTCCATGAGCGGGAGCAGGCGCCGATGCGGGACCATGGTGATGACGATGATGATGACTAGGGCTCGGCGCTGGAGCGTCGTGAACATGGTGGTGATCACCGTGAGCAGGAGCAGGCGCTGCCACCGGACCATGGTGATGACGATGATGATGACTAGGGCTCGGCGCTGGAGCGTAGTGGACATGGTGGTGGTCACCGTGAGCGGGAGCAGGCGCCGACGCCGGACCATGATGGTGACCAGGGCTCGGCGCTTCAGCCGGCGCATGGTGGTGTCCGTCGTGGGCTGAGGACAGCGCAACAAGCGAGGCCAGCAGTAGCGCCATCACCAGGGCCATTGGCGAGATCGGCGTCGCCATGGAAACAAGTTCTCGCAGTGGTGGTGTGGCTGTGGCCTTTGGGGAAACGCGTCTATATATATAGAAGGAGAGCAAATATTGGAACTTGGAAACGTGGCGAGTATTTGGAATGGGTAGACAGGCCTGTCTCAACCATGGCAAGTGTTCAATTCTACGCATCAATACTTTCCACAAAAATGCGATCTGATTTATTCGTTTCTGATTTCGACGAACTCGCAACACTAGGAAATAAATCAGTGCAATTCAATCGTATCACAAGCGGAATGACACTGTGGACATAAGACCGTGAGTTGTTGGATTTCACAGACCCGATGGGCGTGCAACAGAACATGTTTTTCTTTTGGGAAGTGTTTAGCAACGGCGCACCGGCCGAACCGTTCCGCCGGTTCGCACGCCACGCTGGCAAACACGCCTGCGCATCCCCGTCTCCTTCCTTACGCGCCTCCATCCCCTACCTCCAGCCTACGTGCGCGCACCTCCCCTCCCCCGAGCTGCGACTGGGCCTCCACGAACTCCATCGCCGGCGGCCAGGCGCTCCCTCGCCGGCGGCCAGGCGCTCCCTCGCCGGCCGCCATGGCTGCCTGCTGCCATGGCCAAATCCATCCCCAACCTACAGCCTTCAAGGGCGCGCATCCCCTCCCCTCCTCCTCCTCCCGGGCAGCGACTGGGCCACCACAAGCTCCATCGCCGGCGGCCAGGGCGCTCCCTCGCCGCCCGCCATAACTGCCTGCCCGCCATGCCCGGATCCACCCGCGTATAGAAGTGTTGCAACCGTCACCTAAAAAAGCTTCAACGGCCATTCAAAAAAGCTTCAACCATAGACATAGAAAGCTTCAATGGCACTGCACAACAAGGGGGAAGCTACAACCATAGTTGAATTTTGCTACTACCGGCGAAGCTTTTTGCTACATCCATCAGGCGGAGCTCGGACCTCGCGACGACGACAACGATGTTTTGCTGCAACCGCAGCAGGATTTTGCTACAACTAGCATCGTTTTTTGCTACAACCGGCATAATGTTTTTGCTACATCCATCATGGCCGAGCTGCGACCCGCGACGACGACGACGGCTTTTTGTTACAACTGTCATAGGTATTTGCTACGTCCGGCAACGGGATTTGTTACATCCGTTCATTTTTTCAGAATGCAAATGTTTTGCTACAACCCGTTTTTTTTTTGTTGCAACCATGTCTCCATTTTGCTACGACCAACAACGAAAAATGATACAACTGTCAATTATATTTGCTGGAACCAGTCAATCGTCAGCAAGGCGGAGCTGCATCCATGGCGTGCGCAGGCGGGATCCATCCATGGCGAGCGCGGACGGAGAAGCTGCATCCATGGCGAGGGCGGCCAGCGGAGCTGCATCCATGGCGAGCGGGGCCAGAGGAGCTACATCCATGGCGAGCGCGGATCTCCGACGAGCGCGGGCGGCGGAGCTGCATCCATGGCGACCGCTTTTCTTGGGCAAACGCAGAAGGCCAGCGAGGGCGCCCACCGGCGACGAGGGAACGCCGCGGTGGTGCTTCAAGCTCGGCCGTTCTCTCGCGCGGTATGGCGTGGTCTCGGCGGCGCTCGGGAGGGAGGAGACAACGTGAGGAAGAAGGGAGCTGGGCGAATCGTTTTTTACCTAGATCTGACGGTCTCCGCGATTTGATCTGACGGCCCGCGCGCGACCGGCCGAAACGTTGGGCCGGTGCGCCGGCGCAGATCACTGCCCTTTTCTTTTGAGGGGAACACAATCTGTTGTTTGGAAATGTTAATGCATTCGAAGAAATTTCACAGATTCGAAAAAAGTTAACAGATTTATAAAAAAAGGTTCATGGGTTTGGGAAAAGTTCACTGATTTAAAAAAAGTGTGGAATTTGGGAAAAAATTCACAGATTTGAAAATAAAAGTTTGCGGGTTTTAATTTTTTTCGTAATCTAAAAAAAGTTAAGAAATTTGAAAAAAAAGTTCACAAAATTGAAAGAATTTCGTAAATTTGAAAATAGTTCCCTAATGTTGGAAAAAGTTTCTTAATTGGACAAAAGTACAAGAATTGAAAAATAATTCTCGCATTTGAAAACATATAAAAGGAAAAGAAACAGAAAAATGAGAGAACCAAGTGAAACTCGTGCTGGGAAAACAACCAGAAGAAAAAATCATCCAAGGAAAACCTACCGAACGTTCAGTAGGGTTTGCTCCCTCCCACGCCCAAATAGTATGCCATGGTCACAACCCGGGTGTGCGCCAGTTGCCAAATGACCTTTATCCGGCACTTTAGGTGCCAAATAGGGTGTGCCCCCCTCCCACGCCACCCCTTCCAGGTAGCCCAAACGCAAGCGAAAAACCTGCCTGTTCGGTCTTCAAAGTACCATCATATTGGGTGCCAAAATAATTGAGCTTTAAGGCCATTGCTGACACAGAAGGAAAAATTGCAGTGGTAGAGTTTCATAATAATACATGAAAAATCTTCTCCAAATCGTAGCAATTTTAGAAAAAAAATAGTATGCCATGGTCACATGGCATAGGTTAGAAGAATAATAATTTCTAAAACATGGTTTATTTAAAGAAAATGTAAATAGTTTCATGGAAAATTAGGATTTTTTTCTGTATAACATGGCAGCTTCTGGGAATTTTCCAATGGTTAGACGACAAATTTATATACACAAGAGGTATAGTTCACATGGAAAATTAGAGAATATATAGTTGTCGTGGAAAAAATTCTAAATTTTCCATTTCTTATTATAGAAAATGACCATGTGAAAACAAAACTATTCCCTTGGTAAATTGTTTTTTTTTGTATCATACTATGTAATTGTATGCAAGCCATAATATCTATACATTCACCATGGCAATTGTACATACGAAAGTACCATAGCTTGGCGTCGACACCTAGTAGCACATCCAAGAGGCACCTACCAGTGGCAGAGCTACACAAGATTGATTGGGTGGGCCAATGAGAAAATACAGTTTCTAAGGGGGGCAAAAGCTCTATTTTTTCTAATGTAAAACTCACTATATGAATTTTCTTCACTAAATTTGTCCAGGCTGGGGGGCCATGGCCCCTGCAGTCATGCACGCAGCTCCGCCGGTGCCACCTACCTGTACGGCTTCAGTGCTGCAAGTAATCCACTACAGTGATGGTGTAATACATTTACATCGGGGGTATCTTTGTTTCTCGCCAAGGGAAAACTTCCGGTGTTACAAACTCACACACCATGGAGCCCAACAAGGGTAATAGACATCTTCCAGTCAACTTACCATCAGGGGTGGGGTGGGGTGGGGGAGAGTGGGGGATCCAGGAGGTTCTTGTTGGAAATATGCCCTAGAGGCAATAATAATTTGGTTATTATTATATTTCCTTGTTCATGATAATTGTCTATTGTTCATGCTATAATTGTATTGATTGGAAACCGTAATACATGTGTGAATACATAGACCACAACAAGTCCCTAGTGAGCCTCTAGTTGACTAGCTCGTTGATCAACAGATGGTCATGGTTTTCTGACTATGGACATTGGATGTCATTGATAACGGGATCACATCATTGGGAGAATGATGTGATGGACAAGACCCAATCCTAAGAGTAGCACAAGATCGTGTAGTTCGTTTGCTAAAACTTTTCTAATGTCAAGTATCATTTCCTTAGACCATAAGATCATGCAACTCCCGGATACCGTAGGAATGTTTTAGGTGTACCAAACATCACAACGTAACTGGGTGGCTATAAAGGTGCACTACAGGTATCTCCGAAAGTGTCTGTTGGGTTGGCACGAATCGAGACTGGGATTTGTCACTCCGTATGACGGAGAGGTATCTCTAGGCCCACTCGGTAATGCATCATCATAATGAGCTCAATTTAACTAAGTAGTTGGTCACGGGATCATGCATTACGAAACGAGTAAAGTGACTTGCCGGTAACGAGATTGAACGAGGTATTGGGATACCGACGATCGAATCTCGGGCAAGTAACGTACCGATTGACAAAAGGAACTGCATACGGGATTACTTGAATCCTCGACATCGTGGTTCATCCGATGAGATCATCGTGGAACATGTGGGAGTCAACATGGGTATCCAGATCCCGTTGTTGGTTATTGGCCGGAGAGCTGTCTCGGTCATGTCTGCATAATTCCCGAACCCGTAGGGTCTACACACTTAAGGTTCGATGACGCTAGGGTTATAAGGAAGATTTGTATATGATTACCGAATGTTGTTCGGAGTCCCGGATGAGATCCCGGACGTCACGAGGAGTTCCGGAATGGTCCGGAGGGGAAGATTTATATATGGAAAGTCATCATACGGTCACCGGAAATATTCGGGGGTATACGGTATTGTACCGGGACCATCGAAGGGGTTCCGGGGGTCCACCGGGTGGGTCCACCTGCCCCGGAGGGCCTTATGGGCTGTAGGTGGAAGGGAACCAGCCCCAAGTGGGCTGGGCGCCACCCCCCTAGGGCCCATGCACCTAGGGTTTGGGGGGAAACCCTAAAGGGGGGGCCCCCCTTAGCTTGGGGGGCAAGCCCCCTCCCCCCTTGGCCGCCGCCCCCCTCTAGATCCCATCTAGAGGGGCCGGGCCCCTTCCCCCTTCTCCCTATAAATATAGGGGTGGAGGGAGGGGTGCAGCACCACATCCAAGGCCCAGCCCCTCCCCTCCCCAACACCTCTCCTCCTCCGCGTGAGCTTGGCGAAGCCCTGCCGGAGAACTGCCACTCCATCACCACCACGCCGTCGTGCTTCTGTTGGAGCCTTCTTTCTCAACCTCTCCCTCCTTGCTGGATCAAGGTGCGGGAGATGTCACCGGGCTGCACGTGTGTTGAACGTGGAGGCACAGTTGTTCGGTGCTTAGATCAGATTCGGCCGCGATCTGAATCGCTACGTGTACGACTCCTCCAACCACGTTCTTGAAACGCTTCCGTCTCGCGATCTTCAAGGGTATGAAGATGCACTCCCCTCTCTCTCATTGCTAGTTACTCCATAGATTGATCTTGGTGATGCGTAGAAATTTTTTAATTTCTGCAACGATCCCCAATAGTGGCATCAGAGCCAGGTCTACGCGTAGTTTCTATGCACGAGTAGAACACAAGTTTGTTGTGGGCGTCGATTTTGTCAATTTACTTGCCACTACTTGTCTTATATTGTTTCGGCGGCATCGTGGGATGAAGCGGTCCGGACCGACCTTACACGTACGCTTACGTGAGACAGGTTCCACCGACTGACATGCACTAGTTGCATAAGGTGGCTAGCGGGTGTCTGTCTCTCCCATTTTAGTCAGATCGGATTTGATGAAAAGGGTCCGTATGAAGGGTAAATAGCAATTGGCATATCACGTTGTGGTTTTGGCGTATGTAAGAAAAGTTTTTGCTAGAAACCTATAGCAGCCACGTAAAACTTGCAACAACAATTAGAGGACGTCTAACTTGTTTTTGCAGCATATGCCGTGTGATGTGATATGGCCAAAAGGATGTGATGAATGATATATATATGTGATGTATGAGATTGATCATGTTCTTGTAATAGGAATCACGACTTGCATGTCGATGAGTATGACAACCGGCAGGAGCCAGAGGAGTTGTCTTAATTTATTGTATGACCTGTGTGTCATTGAATAACGCCATGTAATTACTGTACTTTATTGCTAAACCGTTAGCCATAGTAGTAGAAGTAATAGTTGGCGAGACAACTTCATGAAGACACGATGATGGAGATCATGATGATGGAGACCATGGTGGCATGCCGGTGATGATGATGATCATGGCGCCCCGAAGAGGGAGGTAAAAAGGAGCAAAATGATATTGGCCATATCATGTCACTATTTGATTGCATGTGATGTTTATCATGTTTTGCATCTTATTTGCTTAGAACGACGGTAGCATAAATAAGATGATCCCTCATAAAATTTCAAAAAAGTGTTCCCCCTAACTGTGTGCCGTTGCGAAGGTTCGTTGTTTCGAAGCACCACGTGATGATCGGGTGTGATAGATTCTAATGTTCGAATACAACGGGTGTAAGCCAGATTTACACAAGCAAAACACTTAGGTTGACTTGACGGGACTAGCATGTACAGAGATGGCCTCGGAATACAAGAGATCGAAAGGTCAAACATGAGTCGTATAGACTATACGATCAACATGAAGATGTTCACCGATGATGAATGGTCCGTCTCACGTGATGATCGGACACGGCCTAGTTGACTCAGATCATGTAACACTTAGATGACTAGAGGGATGTCTATCTGAGTGGGAGTTCATTAAATAATTTGATTAGATGAACTTAATTATCATGAACTTAGTCTAAAATCTTTACAATATGTCTTGTAGATCAAATGGCCCACGCTAATGTTGCCCTCAACTTCAACGCGCTCCTAGAGAAAACCAAGCTGAAAGACGATGGTAGCAACTATACGGACTGGGTCCGGAACTTGAGGATCATCCTCATAGCTGCCAAGAAAGCATATGTCCTTGTGAAGGAAATATGCCCTAGAGGCAATAATAAAGTTATTATTTATTTCCTTATATCATGATAAATGTTTATTATTCATGCTAGAATTGTATTAACCGGAAACATAATACATGTGTGAATACATAGACAAACATAGTGTCACTAGTATGCCTCTATTTGACTAGCTCGTTTATCAAAGATGGTTATGTTTCCTAGCCATGGACAAAAGAGTTGTCATTTGATTAACGGGATCACATCATTAGGAGAATGATGTGATTGACATGACCCATTCCGTTATCCTAGCACTTGATCGTTTAGTATGTTGCTATTGCTTTCTTCATGACTTATACATGTTCCTGTAACTATGAGATTATCCAACTCCCGTTTACCGAAGGAACACTTTGGGTGCTACCAAACGTCACAACGTAACTGGGTGATTATAAAGGAGTACTACAGGTGTCTCCAAAGGTACATGTTGGGTTGGCGTATTTCGAGATTAGGTTTTGTCACTCCGATTGTCGGAGAGGTATCTCTGGGCCCTCTCGGTAATGCACATCACTATAAGCCTTGCAAGCAATGTGACTAATGAGTTAGTTGCGGGATGATGCATTACAAAACAAGTTAAGAGACTTGCCGGTAACGAGATTGAACTAGGTATTGGGATACCGACGATCGAATCTCGGGCAAGTAACATACCGATGACAAAAGGGAACAACGTATGTTGTTATGCGGTTTGACCGATAAAGATCTTCGTAGAATATGTGGGAGCCAATATGAGCATCCAGGTTCCGCTATTGGTTATTGACCAAGAATAGTTCTAGGTCATGTCTACATTGTTCTCGAACCCGTAGGGTCCGCACGCTTAAGGTTTCGATGACAGTTATATTATGAGTTTATGAGTTTTGATGTACCGAAGGAGTTCGGAGTCCCGGATGAGATCAGGGACATGGCGAGGAGTCTCGAAATGGTCGAGACGTAAAGATCGATATATTGGACGACTATATTCGGAGTTCGGAAAGGTTCCGAGTGGTTCGGGTATTTTTCGGAGTACCGAGAGTTACGGGAATTCGCCGGGGAGTATATGGGCCTTATTGGGCCATACGGGAATAGAGGAGAGAGGCCGAAAGGAAGGAGGCGCGCAGCCCCCCTCTGGTCCGAATTGGACAAGGGGTGCGGCCCCCTTTTCCTTCCTCCTCTCCCCCTCTTTCCCCCCTTCTCCTACTCCAACAAGGAAGGAGGGAGTCTTACTCCCGGTGGGAGTAGGACTCCCCTTGGCGCGCCCCTCCTAGGCCGTCTGCCCCTCCCCCTTGCTCCTTTATATACGGGGGCAAGGGGGCACCTCTAGGCACAACAACAATTGATACCTTGGATCTCTTAGGCGTGTGCGGTGCCCCCCTCCACCATAATCCACCTCGATAATATCGTAGCGGTGCTTAGGCGAAGCCCTGCGTCAGTAGTACATCAAGATCGTCACCACGCCGTCGTGCTGACGGAACTCTCCCTCGACACTCGGCTGGATCGGAGTTCGAGGGACGTCATCGAGCTGAACGTGTGCTAGAACTCGGAGGTGCCGTAGTTTCAGTGCTTGATCGGTCGGGCCGTGAAGACGTACGACTACATCAACCGCGTTGTTCTAACGCTTCCGCTTACGGTCTACGAGGGTACGTGGACTATACTCTCCCCTCTCGTTGCTATGCCATCACCATAATCTTGCGTGTGCGTAGGAAATTTTTTGAAATTACTACGTTCCCCAACAGTGGCATCCGAGCCTAGGTTTTATGCGTAGATGTCATATGCACGAGTAGAACACAAGTGAGTTGTGGGCGATACAAGTCATACTGCTTACCAGCATGTCATACTTTGGTTCAGCGGTATTGTTGGATGAAGCAGCTCGGACTAACATTACGCGTACGCTTACGTGAGACTGGTTTTACCGCCGTGCTTTGCACATAGGTGACTAGCGGGTGTCTGTTTCTCCAACTTTAGTTGAACCGAGTGTGGCTACGCCCGGTCCTTGCGAAGGTTAAAACAACACCAACTTGACAAACTATCGTTGTGGTTTTGATGCGTAGGTAAGAACGGTTCTTGCTCAGCCCGTAGCAGCCACGTAAAACTTGCAACAACAAAGTAGAGGACGTCTAACTTGTTTTTGCAGGACATGTTGGGATGTGATATGGTCAAGACGTGATGAGATATAAGTTGTTGTATGAGATGATCATGTTTTGTTGAAGTTATCGGCAACTGGCAGAAGCCCTATGGTTGTCTCTTTGTTGCATAAGATGCAAGTGCCAAATAATTGCTTTACTTTATCGCTGTGCGATAGCAATAGTTGCAAGAGCAATAGTTGGCAAAACGACCATGTGACGACACATTGATATAGATCAAGATGATGAACATCATGGTGTCGTGCCGGTGACGATAGAGATCATGACAGTACTTTGGAGATGGAGATCAAAGGCGCAAGATGATCATGGCCATATCATGTCACATATTTTGATTGCATATGATGTTTATCTGTTATACATCTTATTCTGTTTTGTTTGATGGTAGCATTTTAAGATGATCTCTCACTAATTATCAAGAAGTGTTCTCCCTGAGTTTGCACCGTTGTGAAAGTTCTTCGTGCTGAGACACCACGTGATGATCGGGTGTGATAGGCTCTACGTTCAAATACAATGGGTGCAAAACAGTTGCACACGCGGAATACTCAGGTTAAACTTGACGAGCCTAGCATATACAGATATGGCCTCGGAAGACGGAGACCGAAAGGTCGAGCGTGAATCATATAATAGATATGATCAACATATTGATGTTCACCGTTGAAACTACTCCATCTCACATGACGATCGGACATGGTGTAGTTGATATGGATCACGTAATCACTTAGATGACTAGAGAGATGTCTATCTAAGTGGGAGTTCTTAAGTAATATGATTAATTGAACTTAAATTTATCATGAACTTAGTCCTAGTAGTATTTTGAAAATTATGTTGTAGATCAATAGCTTGCGTTGTTGCTTTCATATGTTTATTTTGATATGTTCCTAGAGAAAATTGTGTTGAAAGATGTTAGTAGCAATGATGCGGATTGGATCCATGATCTGAGGTTTATCCTCATTGCTGAACAGAAGAATTATGTCCTTGATGCACCGCTAGGTGACAAACCTATTGCAGGAGCAGATGCAAACGTTATGAACGTTTGGCTAGCTCAATATGATGACTACTTGATAGTTTAGTGCACCATGCTTAACGGCTTAGAAACGGGACTTCAAAGACGTTTTGAACGTCATGGACCATATGAGATGTTCCAGGAATTGAAGTTAATATTTGAAGCAAATACCCGAGTTGGGAGATATGAAGTCTCCAACAAGTTCTATAGCTAAAAGATGGAGGAGAATCACTCAACTAGTGAGCATGTGCTCAGATTGTCTGGGTACTTCAATCGCTTGAATCAAGTGGGAGTTAATCTTCCAGATAAGATAGTGATTGACAGAATTCTCTAGTCACCATCACTAAGTTACTAGAACTTCGTGATAAACTATAGTATGCAAGGGATGACGAAAACGATTCCCGAGCTCTTCGTGATGTTGAAATCGACGAAGGTAGAAATCTAGAAAGAGCATCAAGTGTTGATGATTGACAAGATCACTAGTTTCAAGAAAAGGGCAAAGGGAAAGAAAGGGAAACTTCAAGTAGAATGGCAAACAAGTTGTCACTCCCATGAAGAAGCCCAAAGCTGGACCAAAGCCTGAAACTGAGTGCTTACACTGCAAAGGAAATGGTCACAGGAAGCGGAAATGCCCTAAATATTTGGTGAATAAGAAGGATGGCAAAGTGAACAGAGGTATATTTGATATACAGGTTATTGATGTGTGCCTTACTAGTGTTTATACTAGCCCCTGAGTATTTGATACTTGTTCGGTTGCTAGGATTAGTAACTCGAAACAGGAGTTACAGAATAAACAGAGACTAGTTGAGGGTAAAGTGACGATGTGTGTTGGAAATGGTTCCAAGATTGATATGATCATCATCGCACACTCCCTATGCTTTCGGGATTAGTATTAAACCTAAATAAATGTTATTTGGCGTTTGCGTTGAGCATGAATATGATTTGATCATGTTTATTGTGATATGGTTATTCATTTAAAGTTAGAGAATAATTGTTATTCTGTTTACATGAATAAGACCCTCGATGGTCATACACCCAATGAAAATAGTTTGTTGGATCTCGATCGTAGTGATACACATATTCATAATATTGATGCCAAAATATGCAAAGTTAATAATGATAGTGCAAACTTATTTGTGGCACTGCCGTTTGGGTCATATCGGTGTAAAGCGCATGAAGACACTCCATAAAGATGGATTTTCGGAATCACTTGGTTATGAATCATTTGATGCTTGCGAACCGTGCCTTTTGGGCAAGATGACTAAAACTCCGTTCTCCGGAACAAGGAACGAGCTACTGACTTATTGGAAATAATACATACCGATGTATGTGATCCAATGAGTGTTAATGCTCGTGGCAAGTATCATTATTTTCTGACCTTCACAAGATGATTTGAGCAGATATGGGTATATCTACTTGATGAAACATAAGTCTGAAATAGTTGAAAGGTTCAAAGAATTTCAGAGTGAAGTGGAAAAATCATCGTAACAAGAAATAAAGTTTCTGCGATCTAATCGCGGAGACGAATATTTGAGTTACGAGTTTGGTCTTCAATTAAAACAATGTGGAATAGTTTCACAGCTCACACCACCTGGAACACCACAACGTTATGGTGTGTCCGAACATCGTAACCGCACTTTATTGGATATGGTGCGATCTATGATGTCTCTGACTGATTTACCAATATTGTTTTGGGGTTATGCATTAGAGACAGCTGCATTCACATTAAAAGGGCACCATCTAAATCCGTTGAGACGACAACATATGAACTGTGGTTTAGCAAGAAACCCAAGTTGTCATTTCTTAAAGTTTGGGGCTGCGATGCTTATGTGAAAAAGTTTCATCCTGATAAGCTCGAACCCAAATCGGAGAAGTGCGTCTTCATAGAATACCCAAAGAAAATTGTTGGGTACACCTTCTATCACAGATCCGAAGGCAAGATATTCGTTGCTAAAAAATGGATCCTTTCTAGAGAAGGAGTTTCTCTCGAAAGAAGTGAGTGGGAGGAAAGTAGAGCTTGATAAATTAATTTGTACCTTCTCCCGAATTGGAAAGTAGTTCATCACGGAAATCAGTTCCAGTGATTCCTACACCAATTAGTGAGGAAGCTAATGATGATGATCATGAAACTTCAGATCAAGTTACTACAAAACCTCATAGGTCTTCCAAAGTACAGTCCGCACCAGAGTAGTACGGTAATACTGTTCTGGAAGTCATGTTACTAGACCATGATGAACCTACGAACTATGAGGAAGCGATGATGATCCCAGATTCTGCGAAATGGCTTGAGGCCATAAAATCTAAGATATGATCCATGTATGAGAACAAAGTATGGACTTTGATTGACTTGCTCGATGATCAGCAAGCCATGTTAAATAAATGGATCTTCAAGAGGAAGACAGACACTGATAGTAGTGTTACTATCCACTAAGCTCGACTTGTTGCAAAAGGTTTTCAACATGTTCAAGGGGTTGAATACGATGAGATTTTCTCACTCGTATCGATGCTTAAGTCTATCCGAATCATGTTAGCAATTGCCACATTTTATGAAATCTGGCAAATGGATGTCAAAACTGCATTTCTTAATGGATTTATTAAAGAAGAGTTGTATATGATGCAACCAGAAGGTTTTGTCAATCCTAAAGATGCTAACAAAGTGTGCAAGCTCCAACAATCCATTTATGGACTGGTGCAAGCCTCTCGGAGTTGGAATATACGCTTTGATGAGTTGATCAAAGCGTATGGTTTTATACAGACTTTTTGAGAAGCCTTTATTTACAAGAAAGTGAGTGGGAGCTCTGTAGCATTTCTAATATTATATGTGGGTAACATATTGTTGATTGGAAATGATATAGAAATTCTGGATAGCATGAAAGGATACTTGAAAAAAGAATTTTTCAAAGCAAGACCTCGGTGAAGCTGCTTACACATTGAGCATCAAGATCTATATAGATAGATCAAGACGCTTGATAAGATTTTTCAATGAGTACATACCTTGATAAATCTTTGAATAGTTCAAAATGGAACAGTCAAAGAAGGAGTTCTTGCCTGTGATGCAAAGGTGTGAAGTTGAGTAAGACTCAAGACCCGACCATGGTAGAAAATAGAAAGAGAATGAAAATTCATTCCCTATGCCTCAGTCATAGGTTCTATAAAGTATGCTATGCTATGAACCAGACCTATTGTATACCTTGCTCTGAGTTTGACAAAGGAATACAATTTTGATCTAAGAGTAGATCACTGGACAGCAGTCAAGAATATCCTTAGTGAGAACTAAGGAGATGTTTCTCGATTATGGAGGTGATAAAAGAGCCCGTCGTAAAAAGTTACAACGATGCAAGCTTTAAACCAATCCAGATGACTCTAAGTCTCAATCTGGATACATATTGAAAGTGGGAGCAATTAGCTAGAGTAGCTCCGTGCAGAGCATTGTGGACATAGAATATTTGCAAAATACATACGGCTCTGAATATGACAGACCCATTGACTAAACTTCTTTCACAAGCAAAACATGATCATACCTTAGTACTCTTTGGGTGTTAATCACATAGCAATGTGAACTAGATTATTGACTCTAGTAAACCCTTTGGGTGTTGATCACATGATGATGTGAAATATGGGTATTAATCACATACAGATGTGAATATTGGTGTTAAATCACATGGCGATGTGAACTAGATTATTGACTCTAGTGCAAGTGGGAGACTGAAGGAAATATGCCCTAGAGGCAATAATAAAGTTATTATTTATTTCCTTATATCATGATAAATGTTTATTATTCATGCTAGAATTGTATTAACCGGAAACATAATACATGTGTGAATACATAGACAAACATAGTGTCACTAGTATGCCTCTACTTGACTAGCTCGTTTATCAAAGATGGTTATGTTTCCTAGCCATGGACAAAAGAGTTGTCATTTGATTAATGGGATCACATCATTAGGAGAATGATGTGATTGACATGACCCATTCCGTTAGCCTTGCACTTGATCGTTTAGTATGTTTCTATTGCTTTCTTCATGACTTATACATGTTCCTGTAACTATGAGATTATGCAACTCCCGTTTACCGAAGGAACACTTTGGGTGCTACCAACCGTTACAACGTAACTGGGTGATTATAAAGGAGTACTACAGGTGTCTCCAAAGGTACATGTTGGGTTGGCGTATTTCGAGATTAGGTTTTGTCACTCCGATTGTCGGAGAGGTATCTCTGGGCCCTCTCGGTAATGCACATCACTATAAGCCTTGCAAGCAATGTGACTAATGAGTTAGTTGCAGGATGATGCATTACACAACGAGTAAAGAGAGTTGCCGGTAACGAGATTGAACTAGGTATTGGGATACCGACGATCGAATCTCGGGCAAGTAACATACCGATGACAAAGGGAACAACGTATGTTGTTATGCGGTTTGACCGATAAAGATCTTCATAGAATATGTGGGAGCCAATATGAGCATCCAGGTTCCGCTATTGGTTATTGACCAAGAATAGTTCTAGGTCATGTCTACATTGTTCTCGAACCCGTAGGGTCTGCACACTTAAGGTTTCGATGACAGTTATATTATGAGTTTATGAGTTTTGATGTACCGAAGGAGGTCGGAGTCCCGGACGAGATCGGGGACATGACGAGGAGTCTCCAAATGGTCGAGACGTAAATATCGATATATTGGACAACTATATTCGGAGTTCGAAAAGGTTTCGAGTGATTCGGGTATTTTTCGGAGTACCAGAGAGTTACGGGGATTTGCCGGGGAGTATATGGGCCTTATTGGGCCATACGGGAATAGAGGAGAGAGGCCGAAAGGAAGGAGGCACGCAGCCCCCTTTTCCTTCCTCCTCTCTCCTCTTTCCCCCCTTATCCTACTCCAACAAGGAAGGAGGGAGTCCTACTCCCGGTGGGAGTAGGACTCCCCTTGGCGCGCCCCTCCTAGGCCGGCCGCCCCTCCCCCCCTTGCTCCTTTATATACGGGGCAAGGGGGCACCTCTAGGCACAACAACAATTGATCCCTTGGATCTCTTAGCCGTGTGCGGTGCCCCCCTCCACCATAATCCACCTCGATAATATCATAGCGGTGCTTAGGCGAAGCCCTGCGTTGGTAGTACATCAAGATCGTCACCACGCCGTCGTGCTGACGGAACTCTCCCTCGACACTCGGCTGGATTGGAGTTCGAGGGACGTCATCGAGCTGAATGTGTGCTAGAACTCGGAGGTGCCGTAGTTTCTGTGCTTGATCGGTCGGGCCGTGAAGACGTACGACTACATCAACCGCGTTGTTCTAATGCTTCCGCTTACGGTCTACGAGGGTACGTGGACTATACTCTCCCCTCTCGTTGCTATGCCATCACCATGATCTTGCGTGTGCGTAGGAATTTTTTTGAAATTACTACATTCCCCAACACCTTGAAGCACTGCTAGGTGAAGCACCTGTCCCAGCAAACCAAGACGTTATGAACGCCTGGCAGTCGCGTGTTGATGATTACTCCCTGGTTCAGTGCGGCATGCTTTACAGCTTAGAACCCGGGCTCCAAAAGCGTTTCGAGCAGCTCGAAGCATATGAGATGTTCCAAGAGCTGAAAATGGTTTTCCAAGCTCATGCCCGGGTTGAGAGATATGAAGTCTCTGACAAGTTCTACAGTTGTAAGATGGAGGAGAATAGTTCCGTCAGCAAACACATACTCAAAATGTCTGGGTTGCACAACCGCTTGTCTCAGTTGGGAGTTAATATCCCGAATGACGTGGTCATTGACAGAATCCTTCAGTCGCTTCCACCTAGCTACAAGAGCTTTGTGATGAACTTCAATATGCAGGGGATGGAGAAAACCATTCCCGAGGTATATTCAATGCTGAAATAAGCGGAGGTGGAAATCAAAAAGGAACATCAAGTGTTGATGGTGAATAAGACCACTAAGTTCAAGAAAGGCAAGGGTAAAAAGGGCTTCAAGAAAGACAGCAAAGGAGTTGCCGCGCCCGGTAAGCAAGCTACCGGGAAGAAGCCAAAGAATGGACCCAAGCCTGAGACTGAGTGTTTTTATTGCAAGGAAAATGGTCACTGGAAGCGGACATGCCCCAAGTACTTAGCGAACAAGAAGGCCGGCAACACCAAAGGTATATGTGATATACATGTTATTGATGTGTACCTTACTAGTACTCGTAGTAGCTCCTGGGTATTTGATACCGGTGCTGTCGTGGATTTGTCACGGCAGATGTCCTAGTGAAAGGACTTAGTCGTGGAGCCATCACTACGAGTTTACTTGAAGGGGTTAAAGCGGATACAAAGACACGAGGGTTTTATACTAGTTTGGCCCCTTCGATGAAGGTAAAAGCCTACGTCTAGTTGTGATGGAATTGATGTAGTCTCGATGTCTAAGGAGCAAACAATCTTCTCCTAGGCTCGAGTTGTGGTTGTCTGTCTTGAACCGCCGCCGGGTCGTCCCCTTATATACACGGGTGACGCCCGTCGGTCCATAGAGTCCCAACCGGTTCATACTCGTATCCCGGTCGGTGTCTCTCTATTCCTAACTTACAATACAAGTTATACATCAGGCCGGTTTACGGCTACATGTTCTAAACCGACTACAGGCCTTGGGCCTTCATCTGCTTATACCACTAATGAAGTTAACCCGGCCCAAGTAGGCCGGTTTACGCCTAGTGGTAACATCCCCAACATTAGGCCCCAGATTGATTTGAACTGGTTCATGTCAATCCTTCAACAAATCTTGTGTCTTGGACATCTTCGGGTAATTGGTAAACCGTCATGTCGTCATCATTTCTAGTTGTTGTAAACCGGCATGACGTCATCATGAAATTTGTCATTCATAACACCCTCTTTTAATAATAGCTTCTGGATCCGCGCGCTTGACCTAGCTCTGTTGCCTTATAAATAAGACCGAAGGGTCATTTCTTTCCTTTCCCTTCGTCCCTTCTTCTTCGTCTTCCTCGCGTCGCTGGCCTTGGAGCTCCGCCACCGCCGTCGACCTCTGCCTCGTCTTGGGCCGCTGCATCGACCTGAACGTACCAGAGCATTGCGGCATCTTTCTGCATCTTCTCTGTTCCCGGTAAGCTTTCTCCTCTTTTTGACCTAGATCTGTTCTTAGGGTTCCATGTTCATGCTGTGTTCATCGCGCGCTCATATCTGTTCTCTGACCTTGAATGAATCCGTGAACTCCTGCTGTGTTTAGTAGTGATCTCTAAGCATCCTCCTGTAGTTTCTCATCTAAGCCCATAGATCTCCCGCACATATCCGCTCAATGGTTCACTTCTGTTTCTGCCTTACTCTTCGAAATATCTTCTGTTTTTGTGAGCTTGCTGTAGATCCGCGGCTGTAATAAGATCTTTGTGAAACTTGTTTCTGCATACCTAGTTATCCATAGCTTCAGTTGCTTCCGATGCTTAGGTCAGGCGGTTTAACTTACCATAGAAAAAATTGCTAAACCGGTATATATCATTAGTCCCCTGGTTGAACCGCCAGAATCTATATGACGCCGCATTGTAGAAGACCGGTTTATAGGTACTGCCTCCGGTTTATCATAGTTTAGATCAACATCTTCCTTTATCCAGCGTGTTTTTGAACCGGATCACCTATTTCTTGTAGATCTCGCCATGGCCAAACAAGTGTATGAGTGCAATTGGGTTCCCTCTCGCGTCACAGAATCACAGTTGGATGATCTAGTCCTGATCGGCGCTTTGGATAGTAAAGATACGATCCACTGGAGGGTTCCTGGAGATGAATGTCCTCCCACACCCCAGGAAGGAGAGGTTGTTGTCTTCGCAGATCACTTGGCCCGGGGCTTCAAACCGCCCGGTTCTAAATTTTATCGGGATGTGTTAGCCAATTTTCAGCTCCGTCCACAGGATATTGGCCCCAATTCCGTCACCAATCTATGTCACTTTCAAGTACTCTCTGAGGTATATCTTCAAGAGGAGCCTTCAGTCGAGTTGTTTAGAGACCTCTTCCATTTAAACCGTCGCACTGAATTTACCGACGGCCCCAATACAGAATTTGGCGGTATGGCCATTCAGAAGAGGAAGGAGATCACCTATCCCCACGTCAAACTCCATACTCACCCCAAGGAGTGGAATGCAACTTGGTTTTATTTCAAGGATACCTCCCCTGACAATGAAAATCCTTTGCCTGGCTTCCGTCCGGAACGGTTCAGCAACACTCACCCTTTTCCACAAAGACTAAGCGCCAAGGAGAGAATTAAATATGCTCCGCAACTGTCCAAACTCCGAGCCTTTATGGCCAACGGTTTAACAGGAATAGACCTTGCACGCTGTTGGATATCATGGAGCATACTGCCCCTGAGCCGGCGCCCCGGTTTGATGTGCAAGTATATTGGCAGTGTCGATGACCCACTCCGACACATTAAAATCCAGCTCTCCGACGATGAAGTCACAGATTCTGTAAAGAAGATGTTGAATGAACCGGAGCACCTCTGTGCTCAAACCGGTCTGCTTTCTTACTGCACCACCAACAAACCGCCAGCGGTAAGATTCTAGTTGCCCTATTGTTGAACCTGTTACTGCTTTATCTGTCTGACATTTAATTACTGCTGATCCAGGGTGATAATCCATTTTGGAGCAAGAAGCTTCCACAAGATAAAACGGAGAAGGCAGGGCGGTCAACCCGGCCCAAGACCAAGGTTATCAAGAAGCCAGCTCATAAGAGAAAAACCACCGCTTCATCTGATCCAGCTATTGATGATGATGTGGGTAACCCGGACCTTGAGGTAGAACTTGATTCACTTGGCTTACTTTTTACACGCCTTATTGATGATGATGCTTGTCAGGACGACGCTGAAGCCAGCAATGCGGGATTCGTTGAGGTAACTATTCTCTCTTCCGATTCAGAAATCTTGCCTTTGCCAAAATTTCGCCAGGCAAACCGGAAAGTTAAATTTTCTCATCCTCTTGCTTATTTGGATCCTAAATTTCTTATGAAGACCCAGTAACATGAAGCTCGCCGCACAACCCGGCACAGTGGCCAGGTAGTTACCTCCGCCGGTTTACCAAACAGTCCGGTTCGAAAACGCCGCTCCGATGTCTCCGACCTTTTTATTGATTTAAATCCTAAAGCGGGTTTCTTCCGTCAACCTCTTAATCCATCCGACTCCGATTATCAGGTTACTTCTCATTCATCTTCTGGTGAATCGTCGGCCACTCAGCTGCCACCATTGAAGATAGTTGCTGGGTAAGCTAAACTGAACATATGCTTCCAGTATACTGTGTCATGGCTTATGTTTTTTCTTGACTCTTTGTTTTTCTTTCAGGGCCAAACCGAAACCAAGCAAGAAAGCCCGCTTGGATAAAGCGGCTGAAGAAGATGTAGCCCCAGAACATGACAGAGCGCCAGACCTTGAAGAGTTTGCTCCTGAAGATATTCCCAATGATCCTCCTTTGCAAGATGATGCTATTCCCGAAGAGAGGCCTGTTAACACTTCAGTTTCTGCCAATCCGCCTGCCAGCTCTACCCGGATTGATAAATCCCACAGTCCTGCTGACAAACCGGCCGCACCAACACAAACCGGCGAGTCCAAAGATGATGACGTTGTGATTACCGGTGTGGGCCGCTTTGAACCCGGGAATCCTGTCACCCTTACCAAGCATAGCATAAAAGAGGATTTTTCCACTCTGAACAAAGGAAAATGGGATGTTGAACTGGAGACATATGCTGCTCTGAGTGCCCAAGATCTTCATTCCGGCTATTTAAACCGGCTTTATACTAGCCGTGACTGTGAAGCTGGTCTGGTGAAGATGATGAGAGATAAATTTGAGGTAACTTACTTTTTTACTTACTGCCATTGTATCAATCCTCCTAGCCCCCAAGGGCCGGTTTGTAACGTCAAACCGGGACTTGAACACAATCCTCAACACTTTGAAACCCATGAGTATAGCCCCCAAGGGCCGGTTTAACTTAGCATAATTAAACCGGGGCTCCGACAGAAAACTACCCTTAGAACATAATTTGATCAAATAGCCATTAGCCCCCAAGTGCCAAGTTGAATACCTGTATTGAGCTTGGGACTTTGCAATCTGGTAATATATAAAAATTGAAGGTGCATTAGCCCCCAAGTATCAGGCGTATAACTTTGTTATGTGGTTGATACTTCAATTTCTTGGACCACTTGTGTAAAGCTAAATGCTGTCTGTATGCAGGCTGAGGTGAGAATCAAGGAGGACCGGATTGCCGATTTGCAAGAGGCCTTGAAAACCCAATGGGCTGAAACAGACAAGGCAATGGAAGAATTAACCAGCGCCTTGAGCACCGCTGAACAGCTGAAGGAGGGTTTCAAGAAAGAGCGGGCTGATTGGGCCACTGAGAAGGCCGCTTTAACCAAAAGAGCGGAAAATGCTGAAGCTGCCCTTAAACCGGTGGTGGATGAACTTACGGCCGTAAAGCGGCAAATACACTCCATGACCGCTGCAATCTTTGGTAAGCTCCTTTTAACTTCTGTGATAATTTGAACCTGCTGTAATGTAAATCCGGATTGAGACCGTCACTATATTGTTGTAGGCACACGCATCGGGAACTTAGGAAATGATGTGCGGAAGAAACTGAAAGCTGCCTACACCTTAGTGGAACAATTATATACCGGAGCCCAGCGGATCATCACCACAGCCTCTCACAACAACCCGACACCTTCTTTAATCCAGGACACTCTTAACAGGTTGTCGATGCTTCCGGCCCGGATTGAGGAGCTGAAAAAATCCGGTGATCGAACCGGAGCTATTAACGCCTTGATCCGGGCAAAGGCATGGGTGCCAGATTTCGACCCTGTGGAAGCAGCTCAAGGCTATCCCAGCCTGAAGGAAGATGGCTCCGAATTCAACGAAGAGGATTTGAGGGCAATAAACCGTGCAGTATGCCCTCTGGCTTGTCAGCTAGCTGAAGAGGCAGACTTGACGCACTATCAAGCACAATACAATGATCAGAACAAGCGAGTGCCTGCCCCAACTCTTGAAGTGGAGAATCTGATCCCTCCAATCCGTAAGCACACTTACGCTCCTGATATTGAACCGTCTTTCCTGATCCATGAAGAGGCTGTTTTCCAAGCTTTAATGGGAATCGACTGGACCACTGTTGATTTCCAGCCAATGGGTAGAGACGAGGAAGCTGAAGCGGCGGATGATGAGGAGCAGGCTTGAACCGGAAGCCGGTTTGGATAGCTGTCTTTGGCATCTTTCCAAAATAACAATGATCTTATTTGGGCACCGTGTTGCCTTGTAATAGGATAGTTAATACTTCTATCTTGAATATGCCTTCGTGCATAAATACTGAAGCTTTTGTTTGAAAAACCTCAATTCATATTTCCTGCAATCAGAAAAATTTGAACTTCGGTGGCGTTTATACCGCCAGCCGGTTTGTGATCTTAATATGTGTATCAGTAATGTAACGAATAGATGATACAAAATACCTGCCATGTTTGGGCATGAAGCGGGCTTAGCCAAACTTTGAATCGGAGGTTTTATAAACCATTACCGTCGACAAGGGGGGAGAAAAACAGCTCCCGTATAAACAGTTCGCCACCGAGTCAGCAGACTCCCGCTCCTCCAAGTCCACGAACGCGTGAGCCGAATCCTCCTCGAAGTCCGCCACCTCCTCCAAGTCCCCGAACGCGTGAGCTGACTCCTTCGGTTTCAAGTCCGGCACAGTGTCATGCCACTTCTCCGGTTTCAAGTCCGGCACCGTGTCAGGCCACACCTCCTGCTTCAAGTCCGGCACATCGTCAGGCCACTTCTCCTGGTCCAACTAAGCCACGTCAGCCGTCTCCGCCGTCTCAGCAATCGCAGAATAGACATGCCGCAGCTATGGTGCGTAGCGGTACGAGTCGAGGTAGTTCAGGAAGTACAGGCGGAGACAAGCGATATAAATATGGTCCAAGCCTCGCTCCTCTTCCTCAGAGGTCTTACGACATGACTAAGGAGCAAAACGCAGCCATAGTGCAGGCCCAAGTGGACGCCCATTTTGGACCGAGACCGGCACCGCCGCCAAAGGAGAAAGTGCCTGAGAAAGTAATTGACCACTTCATTCATATGGCTAGAGAACCAGCTCCCAAGCCTGTTGACTCGGACTATGAGCGCTAAATCAAGAAACTACATCGAGAACGGCTAAAGAAGGAAGCAAGCTCGAGCTCGAGCCAACAAGCAGCGGGCAAAAAATGCGTGAAAACCGTTCCCCAGCTGGGAGAACAGGCGGCGCAATCGACCCCCCCGCTTGTTGTGCCAACAACACATGAGAGGAGGCCGCGCGCCCAATATTATTGTGGGCAAACCGTTAAAGTTCCCCAGCTAGGCAATGTGGTAATAACGGAGGAGCATATAATGCAGGCTGAAATGTTCAAGATCTCTGTTGGACAACTCCTCGAAATTGAGCCCATGTCTCCGCTTAGAGAGGAGGAAATAAAACGGAAATATGCCCGGGGCCAACCTTTGGTCGAGCCAGACAAGGTCAAGAACCTCCCAACGAGAATGTATGAATTGCATCAACGGTACATGAACATTACCTAGATTTCCAATCGAGAGTCCCTCATGGTGAATGTCAAGAAGGAGCATTACTACCATGAGAAAGCTCTGTGCGTTGAGTATTCAGAACTATTTCAGTTATACAATCAAGACACACTCGACAAATCTCTCGTCAGTTGCTATTGTTTGTAAGTGATTTCTTTCTGTAATTTTTGATAAATCATTACATGTAATTATCCTCACTATATATTCTTTTCTGGTATTGTATGCAGGATGAAGATGTATGAAATGAAAAAATCTGGACGTTATGGCATTGGGTTCATTGACCCAAATACCATTAATGAGTACACATGGAATCTTGCAACTTATCAAGCAGGTGTAGAGGAAAGCATGCTAGAGTTCTTGAAGTGCCTCAATACTAATGAAGATATACTACTTCCTTACAACTTCACGTGAGTTAATACAAATTCTGTTTTTGCTGACTAGCTAGCTAGCTAGATGTTAATAACTAAGTGTATACGGTTTACGATATATAGTTGATTAATTTTATGCACATGCCCGCTTAATTAAGACATGCAAACGTGTGCGCATGCAGTTTCCACTGGATCTTGTTAGTCATTAAAGTTGACAAAGCAACAGTTGAAGTACTCGACTCGCTACTTAAAGAAGATAAAGACTACACCATCATGAAGGGGATAGTCAACAGGCAATTTCAATCATTATTAACTATATCTCGGCCTATTATTAGTTCGTCATTTCCTGATATGAACTATTTAATAACCCCTTTATTGATTTTCTTTGCCGGCGGGCAGGGCTTGGGCAAAGTTCATCAAGGTGACTCCAGGCAATTGGCCAAAAAAGTTGTTTTGGCATCGACCAAGGGTAAGTAATTAAGTAGTACTAGCTAGCTAGCCATCTCTTTAATTCTTGTTTCAATACCATTAATTAATTATCATGCTTGATTAATCATTATCTGATTCAATTCCATTCTCGTAAAGGCCCTGAAGCAGGCGCTGGGGAATGATCTGTGTGCATTCTACGTTTGCGAGAACATTCGCATGATGGCGTCTGAAAGGAGCAGATCTCAAAGACAGGACTGGGTACGTTGTCAGAACTCTATTCACATCATTATCGATATCTTGTAACACAACTAATACACATGCATATTGATCTCCTTCTTAACCGTTCAGAGAGGTGCGGGATAAGCTCCTACCAGCGGACCGCATACTAGCACTTCAAGAGGAAATAGCCGGATTTTTGCTCGACCAGGTCATAGATCCCAAAGGAGAATACTATTACCCGCTACCGCCCTCATGAACCACTTGTCATCGTGCATGCTCTGAAGGCACCAAGGCAACATGTAGGAGAAATTGTATATGTATATACATGTGTATGTGTGAATAGTTAATGGTGTTGGCTGTGAGACATTCGTCTATATATATTATATATATATGCGGTTCTACGTACGAGAAAATCTATTTATATATATGCATAACTTGTACAATTTGTAGTATCGTGAAATACCAGCAAACAAAAAAGAATTAAATTGAAAATAAAGCCAAATTGAAAATACAAAATTAAAGCAAAAATAAAAAAACACCCAAACATTTAGTACCGGTTGGTGTTACCAACTGGTACTAATGTCCTACACGCACCCGGGCCTGGCTCGTGCCACGTGGTGGCCCTTTAGCGCCGGTTCGTGACGAACCGGTACTAAAGGGGGGAGGGCTTTAGTCCCCACCCTTTAGTGCCGGTTAGCGAACCGGCACTAAAGGCCGTCATGAACCGGCACTAAAGGCCGGTTCTGCACTAGTGAAAACTCGACCCCCCAAAGAAAACCTAGAAAAAAAATCACTCATGCCACAGCCCTAGTGTGGAGCTCGCCTCCATCCATGACCATACACCACCTGCCTCTTCTCCGGTGACCTAGCCAGGCTAGACCACCATTGAAGATCGCCGCACTAGATCACCAATGCTGCCATCGCACACCGCCTGACAAATACCGCCACTCGAGCACACATCTCGTTCGCCACCCATCGTAGCCTTCTAACGCCTACTTAAGTAGGCCAAACCCCAACAGGACCTTCCTACCGCCGCACGGGCTTTGCCTTGTGACGTGCCATGGTTACAGGGAGATGGGGAGTAGATGTGGCAGTGACTTGGGTTCACTCACCTACCTCGTCCTCTCTCCACGAAATATTTTCATGTTGAATGGTGTTCATCATAGAAGAGATATTTCTCTTCCAAAGACCATATCATTTTCGCAAAACCATAACAATGAACATAGGGCAACAACATGTTGTGCTCAGTTTGCAGAGGGCTGACCAGAAAACCCACTATAAGAATGTCAAGAAAGCAATAACAATCTGCATGTGAACACTTCATATACTCTAGAATTTATAATTCTTACACTCGATCCTACTTTAGAAACCTCTATCAAATTATATGTTGGACTCCCCACTTTAGAGATACCTTACAATTAGGTAACGATATTAAGATATACATTAACACATGCTACTGCATAAGCAAACACACTATAATTATGCAAATGCAAATAGATACGTGGGGATGTGTGATCTTGTTATTCTTTAGTTATTTGGGCTTTGAAACTATTTAACAAATGTTGTTTCTTTGCAAATCTCTTGTAAATGAATGAGCCCAACATATTTATTCTAAAACATATGGTTTTATCATAAGTGTGTTCTTTTGTAGTAGACATTCGGACTATTTAGCAAAATAAATTGAATTTAAATACGAAAATCATTGTGGCTAAATAATGCGAAGCGTAGGACAAAATATTAGTAAAAAATGTAGGTTGATAAAATGAACTGTAGAAGTTTAGTAGAAGGCATCAGAGGTGAATATCGAAGATAGAGGAAGGAGAAGAATGAGGTTCTTTACCTGCAATAGGAATGGAAGTACGACCAACTGTGTTACTGAGCATTATTGATTAAGAGTGGTTACATCAACACTAGCTGAGTGATCATGCATTGGCACGGAACAATGTACCAGTGTGACTCTAGTTGATTTGTCTTGCTTCAGTCGTCCTCTGTTGGTTCTAGCTATTTTTGTCGACACACATACTTTTTCACATACCTCAGCAATAAGACAAATGTTTCTCTAGTTCTCTGTCTTTTACCTCGGTCTGATCATTCTAATATGACATTTGAAGGTAGATCTATGATGTTTTCATTTGCTTTCTTATAGATTGGTAATGCTTGTCTGTAAGTGTGTGTCTATCTGGACTATTTGGATTTCTGACTAACCAAGCCATTTAAATAAATTAATACGTTGATTTTCTTGACCCAAACCTATTGTCATTGTGTGACCAAAGCAAGTGTAGCAAAAGCAAACTAATCTTTACTCATCTGAGATGACTACCATGCTGGAAGACTTCACTCTAACAAGTTAACAATTAATAGTCAATAAGCACATTAATAAAGTACAATTAGGAATGAAGGATAAAATTTAAATGTAGAATATGCAAATAGAAATTTATTCATATTTTAGATTTAAATTGATCAAACTTGCCAAATATTAAAGCATCTTCATCCTTCATCATCAAGACATCTCTAAGTATGCCAAAGTTCTCCGAAAAATGCGTTTGGTGGCCGCGCTACAGGCAGGCCGCTATCCCTGCCGTCGCGCCACCATCTAGATTCGCACTGCCAGTGTATAGTCGATGTATTCCATTTATTTTTGGCCTGTATTCGTCCAGCGCTGGCCCCCCCCACATGCGAAGCACCTAGGGGCTCTGACATGTACGCACAAGTCTTGACCGATGCAGTACTGATGCTCCACTTTTGCAGATGTGTACCAGGCGGTCGTGGCCCTCGTGGCCGAGTCAAATGGATGCAGAAGTGTAACCGCGGCACATCTATGACCAGCGGAATCACGGAGTAGTGTTTCAAGCTCCCATAATTAATCATCGCTAATGACTTTTTTGGGGTTATGCGCGTCGACGATGGTGTTTTATCAGATGTTTTGCATAATGAAATGATCGTTTTTTACACGTCCCATAGCATTAGTTAGCAGATTACCGCAACTTAATTTCATGTTATGTCGTTAATATTTACAAGCAATCAGGTAACCACGCACTTAACCACGGTACACATGCACGCAAACGTAAAGTTGTCTCTAACTACTTCGCAGTGCAGCAGAGATTCTCGGCGCTGCGGTACAGCTACCAGCCGTGCTATGTGTCCCACCTTTACACCTTTACAGTCGTGTCACGTCTGGAAAATTACTATCCCCTCACATCAACCCCATGCTGTTGCCATCTACCTCCCCCTCCATCCAACGCAGCTCTGTGTTCCTCTGTTCTTCTCACCGGAAGGAGCTTGCCTCCCACTGAACGAGGTGCGGCAGCCTGTTCATCGGCACCCAAGTTGCCCTAGCACGGAGAGCCCCCTCATCTGGCGGCGCTGCGCGAGGCTAGTCGCCGGGAATCTGGTCCACACGGAAGAGGTACCGAACGCCAATCCTGCAACATCTCATTTTTCTTGCCGCCGGCATGGCCGTTCTTTGCTCTTGTTTTGATTCTATTCGTCCCCAATCTAAGTCGCCGTATATGTCTCATGGGCACGCGGGGAGGGATAAAATGTCAATTCCTTTTAGTGGAGTACAAGCTGCGATGGTTATCAATCGGGTAGAAAACAGCGCCCAATCTCCTGAAGATTGGAACAGCGACGGTGATGGTTCAGGCTGTTCAACCGGAGTAGCTGGCACACCATGTTTCACCTCTAGGTTATCACTGCTCAAGGCTGGCTCAGTAATAGCACAGTTTAGTGAATTCAAGCCGGAGCTAGTTAGGGAAACCGGCTTCGGAGGAATGCTAGAGTTGAAGTCATGGCAGAAGATTAACTTGTAATACAGTGCTTATTTGATGGATAGAGTTGATTTAGATTCCTGCTCCTTGAACCTGGAGTCACAGGGGGTGTTGGATTTGGTTGACAAGGATTTGAACTATGTTTTTGCCATCCCATGTGGGAATCTAACAATTGAAGGTGAAGGCGTTGAACCATCTGTAGCTTGTATCGAGTACACACGGATAGCAGCATCATTTAGCGAGAAAGGCACACACAGCCTAAAAGCCGCTGAATCATTCTTGCTTGGACCCATATCAGAAGAATCAACAGAAACAGAGAAGGATTGTTTCAAAATTGCATTTGTGATTTTCATCGTTGGACATGTGCTCGCCCCGACCGCCAAACATGACTACATATCAGTAGATTTCTGGGCAACACTGAACGATGTCAGCAAGATCAAAGATTGGAACTGGGGGGCTTACGTACTGAAACATTTGCTCCAAGCAGTGAAGAAGTTCAAAAACGATGTTTCAAAGAGGAACCCAACTATACATATAGTCGGATGCCATCTGTTGTTGCAGGCATGTATATCTGTTTTTGTTTGTTTCATGCAGTTTCTCATACATGAGTCACGAGTAAACATTTTTTTCATGCATTTTCTCATGTCTGTTTTTGTTTCTGACCACATTTTCCTGCTGCAACCAGGTTTTTCTCCTCGACAGATTAGATCTCGGTGTACTGAACAAGCCAGAAGGAGTGACACCAAGGATAAGCCTGTACGACTATGAGTCAATGAAAAAGATGGTTGAGCAAATCACGGTTAACATCGCTGGTGGAGAAGTCACTTTCAGTGGCGGCAAGGTATTTTGTTGAAGATGGTTTTGAAATGTTTGTTTCCTTTCACCCTGTCATACTCATCATTCTTTTCAAAAAACAGGTCAGGAGTGGTACGGCCGTCGGGGGGCTCGAGTCAGCTGGGAATCATACCCTTACAGGAAAAATGGCTAGGCCTGCTATTTCCACCAAAAGAGCAACCAATCCATGTTCACCAATGCTACGATCTTCTTACACGAGAAATGGCCCGCAGGAATTTTCAAATTACATACGCTCGCGGTACCCTACCATAGTAAGAATTCTGATAGACATTTTTTGTGTCTTGTGTGAGATTTTTTTTTCTAACATGAAGCCGGCACCCTTCAATTACGCGGATCAATAACTTTTTGTTTTTCATGTTTGCACTAAATAATACAGTCAGCTCAGAAGCTTGGCATACTTCTACGGGAACAAAATGCACGCGGCTTAGCAAACATATCGGAAATGAAGCAAGCCTTCCAATCGAACATGTTCACCTTCACTGATAAGCTAATGGCGTGCCTCGGAGAAATGTGTACATGTTGTAAGGCACATGGACGGAAAATGTGTATCCTGAAGAGTGAAGAGACAACCATCCACGCCGCGCCTCCCACTGCATCAACTGATCAGCTAAGCACCCTACTAGTCAGCAAGATTGGACCACGCCTTCCAGCCCCAGGGCTGCATGAAGGTGTGTTTTGTTCACACCCTTTGCCTTATCACCACCGCAACAATTTTTCCGTCTGCACAACCCTGACTTTGGTTACACATTTTTTACAAGTGCGTTGTCTGCCAGTAGTTCAATTTCGAGGAAAAGGGATGGAAGCTTATCATCAATTATACAATCTGGTCCATCGAAGAGGCTTTGCTTACCTGCCCCCAATGCAGAAGATGTCCTTGGTCAAAAACAGAAGCCAATAGCACATGATTCGACGGTTATGAAGATTGCCAGCAGCATCATGTCAATGTATGATGATCTAACAGCGATCCTTGTCACTTATTATGCAGAGATGCGGCCACCCCCCAAAGCGATTTTGTTTGGTGCAACAACAGACGGGGCACCTGTGAAGATTGACCTTGCACAGAGCAACTTTGGGAGGGACCCATGGGTTGCCGAACAGCATACGCCTATGCGAGCCTACATGTATCACGGACCGTATTTCCCAGACTAGGCCTGCCACACACATGTTGTGAAGTGACTGATCCACAATCCCAAAGCCCAAACGAACGACCCAGATTCCGGCCTGCCTGTAGCCCGGCCACCAAAAGCCCTCACTCAAAGTTCTCAAGCTATTTGTATAGGGTTTACTACTTCAAGTCACCCGACTAGACGGAAGTCGCACCCCCATGCACAAGTGTGATGAGGATTGAAAGAAAGCTAGAGAGTCGAGTTACCATATCCATGTGTTCATTGTAGTCCATGGCGCCTGCTCCTGGGCTCCTCTTGACATCTCCTCCACCTCCAGTGAACCATCGGAAGCTGATGGTCCGCATGTGTCATGCATACTACACGACCCACGTCACAAACCATGACAACATCGACACACTCGACAACCCAGGTGAAGATCACACAGATATGGAGCTGGATTTTAAATCCTCCGTCCATGGTCATCATGCCCCCACCAGGGCCATCCAATCACCATCCTTTGCACGCCTTATTCATTGTCCCGGTGGTGCAGGAACAGAAAGTGCTCCATGCCGTAAAGCAATGAGGTGTCAGCCCTGTTTCCGTGCTTTCCCTGAGTTCACCTAGTAAGGGGACGAGGTGCTTTAGGTCCTTCAGTTCCTTGGCCACCTATTGTTGGAAATATGAGCAATTTACCGAATGATTTTATTAACAGAAATAGTAGATAAAACATGGCTAGTATAGCAGTGATAAAATAAGCCATGTGATTTGACAAAGAGAAGGTAAACAGCATGTTCATATATGAACCGTAACTAAACATATCTAGAGCAGACAGTATAGCAGGTTGCACATATGAAATAGAGTCTAACATACGTAGGGCAGAAGCTAGAGCCAAGAACTGTAGTAGGACTTCTAACAGAAAGGAGAAGAACGCGTACGGCACAGCAGCAACAGGAGCGCTGGACTTGGGGTCGGTGTCCTCGCCTGCCATGTCGTGGAGGAGGTCGTGGACGTCGGGGAAGAAGTCGTCGTCGGGGAAGTAGTCGTCGGCGACCGGATCGTCCGTGATGAAGCAGCCAGTAGTCGCGCTGAGCGCTCCCCAAAAACCTTATCACCCTTCTCCCGTACAGGACTCAAAGGGTGCGGTTCCGGAGGCCTACTGTCCCGACCAGCGGTGCACGCCGCAAGCCGGGATGAGGAAGAACGTAACAGCAGCGCAGTGCTCAGGAACTTGTGGCGCGGCGCGGCGCGGCGGGCGGCGGAGGAGGAGCGCGCGTGGATGTCCCTCTTGTTCTCATGCTCATACAAGTGGGGAAAGAACCTCCCTTATAAGGAGGTCCAATTCCCACTCAACTAGCAATGTGGGACTAAACTTTAGTAGTATCCCTTGCCTTGCACAAATGGGCTAAGTGGGCATCTAGGATTTATTAGGAATTTTTGAAATAGTTATTGGGCTGCCCCAATATAGACTAAATTCCAGCAATCCCCCACCAGATCCTAGAGGCACACAGAAATTTGCCTTTGGTTCCAAAACACTGTTTTATATACCGGTACTGCAGTGGAGACTATTAAGTTGAACTTCCACCTAGAACTCTATGCTACACTAGTAAGCAACTTGAATAGTGGACTGGGCCTTGAACTGCAAGTTTTCTACGAATCTAGCTTCACATAAAGCCTTGACCGATATGTGGCTACCGTGGGTCTTCCCCGCGCACTACTAGGGAAAAGCCTATACACAGAATCTTAGCAGCAGCGAGGGTTAAAAACCCGCGCTACTGCTACTTACTAGCAGCGCATGTTTTTAAACCTCGCTACTACTAAGTTGATAGCAGCAGCGCGGGTTTGTAACCCTCGCTACTACTAAGCGGTCTCTACCGTGCCCCCGGGATATGCCATAGTAGTAGCGCGGTGTCGGTGTCAAAACCGGCGGATCTCGGGTAGGGGGTCCCAAACTGTGCGTCTAGGCGGATGGTAACAGGAGACGAGGGACACGATGTTTTACCCAGGTTCGGGCCCTCTCGATGGAGGTAAAACCCTACGTCCTGCTTGATTAATATTGATGATATGGGTAGTACAAGAGTGGATCTACCACGAGATCAAGGAGGCTAAACCGTAGAAGCTAGCCTATGGTATGATTGTTGTAATGTATGTTGTCCTACGGACTAAAGCCCTCCGGTTTATATAGACACCGGAGGAGGCTAGGGTTACACAGAGTCGGTTACAATGGTAGGAGATCTACATATCCGTATCGCCAAGCTTGCCTTCCACGCCAAGGAAAGTCCCATCCGGACACGGGACGGAGTCTTCAATCTTGTATCTTCGTAGTCTTGGAGTCCGGCGGACGATGATAGTCCGGCTGTCCGGACACCCCCTAGTCTAGGACTCCCTCGGTAGCCCCCAAACCAGGCTTCAATGACGATAAGTCCAGCGCGTATATAGTCTTCGGCGTTGCTAGGCGGGTTCTCCCTTCAAGTTCCATGTACCTGCCGAACAGTGTCCGGCTTCACCATAAATACTGTGTTTCTCGGCTTCTGCGCCCAATAATGGTATTTTTCCACGCGTCGCACGAATGCGAAAAGCCAGGGTGTCTTTTACGTTTCACCCCCTAGTCGTGCGAGTCGTTCGCCTAGAAAAGAGGCAAAAATCCAGATCCAAATCACACCATCTTCCTTCCGCGAATAGTTCATCGGAGCGCCCTTGACCTAAAAATCCATTCCATCATGGACCGTCGACGCGGCTCCTCTTCTCGCGCTCCCAGCCCACCGCCAGGGGGATTGGAGGAGGTGCTCGGTTTCGCACAACGAGCTAGCGAAGCTCCAAGCGGGGGGATATCTCCCTCCGGCCTTCATGGTCCCAGTCCGGGCCGGACTGGTTACTTATTAAGGTGGGAGGCAAGCGAAGGCTACCCCAAGCCCCAATAAAGGGGAGCGAGTATGCTTCGTCCCTTATCTGATAAGGGGACTCGGATTCCTAATACATCCGTTCCTCCGCGGGCTCCTGGAGTTCTACGGACTCCAGCTCCACCACCTCACGCCCGCCTCTGTCCTGCATATCGCGGGCTACGTAGCTCTTTGTGAGCTATTCCTGGGCATTGAGCCCCATTTTGCATTGTGGAAGAGGCTGTTCTGCCTCGTACCCCGTTCTCACGAGGGGTCCATATATCAAGTGGGCGGCACCGAAATATGGCGCATTGCCGGGACCGGATACCCATCCGGTACTCCCAAGAAGGCGCCCGAAGACTGGCCTTCTGAGTGGTTTTATATAGGAGACGCTCCGCTGCCGGACCCAGTCCGGATCGGCCTCCCTGAGTTTAGTGCTGCTCCTTTGAAGAAACGCCTCAGCTGGCGCCCACGGAGCCCCCGATTGGAGGAAGACAAGAGCGTCCATTACTTGATGGGCCGAATAAGATTAATGGCCCATTCTGGCTTGACCATGATCGGAGTCATGGCGACATGCATCATGCGGGGGGTACAGCCATTGCAATACAGAGGCCACCCCATGTGGGATTTCAACGGGGAAGACGATGCCACCCGTCATGGCCGCAAGGGCCGGATTCGACCGAGGATCTGGTGGAGACCCTGTCCAACCTGTACAAGGGGGAGAAGGAGGACTTCCTTCGAACGGACCCTTTGAATGGGGTTTCCATGATCAACCCTAGAGGATGGGTAAGTGAACACCTTTAAGGGCTCAACCCATGCTTTCGAAGTTTAGGCTTCTTACATTATGTCTCCGGCGCAGGATCTACGCCGGACTGTGGAGGACATGACAAGTCCTGCTCCGCAACCCGAGGATCCGGAAAGATCCCTAGATCCGGCCTCCGAAGAGGATCCGGACATCGAGGTGGAGCTGATCGACGGGGTGTTTCACCAGCTCAGTATAGACAATGCTTTGGTTGCCATTACGGCGGACTACCCCGGACTGTGTCCGGCTTCCCAGGTGACCGCGACCGAAGTCCGGACACCATTATCTCTTCCCTGCCCATTTCTAACCTTCGCGAACGATGGTATTTTGCAGGAAGCGCCTTTACGGCAGGAAGCCGAGCCCGCGGCGGCTGACCAACAGAGGTCAGTCTGGAGCAGCAGGCGGAAAAGGAGCGCGGCGCGGACGGAAACGTCGCTGCAAAGGTATAGCTCGTATTTGAATTTTCAGAGCGATGTTCCTAGGAAACGCCTGAGTGCTCATGATCTTTGTAGGAGAAAAAGCGCTCGCCGGACTGCGGGCGCAGAAGTTGCTGATCCAACCTACACCGGCCAGGCTCCAGCGCCCGGCCTGGAGGGGGAGGCAAGCGCAAGACGCGGGCCGGATCCTTCTCCAATGGAGGACACCGACAGACTGTCCGCCACCAAGTCTGAGGTGGAGAGCGCCATGAACCATAGGCGCCGCCGGACAGTATTTCGTGAAGCGTGCTTTTCCCCTGAGGTATTGGATGCCTTTAACGCAGGGGACGCGCATCTCCGTGCCGCTCAAGATGGTTTTACCAGAGCCACGGAGCAGTATGTGAAAGACATACGGGTAAGGGAATTTTAATGGTTGTATATACCAGTAGCCCCCGAGACTTAAAGTAGTTATGTTAACTGATTTAAGGATCATTTGAAAACGCAGGCTCTTACCGAGAAGAATGCCCAGCTTTCTCGGGAGCTGCAAGATTGCAAGGCCCAACTTGAGGCCGCACTTGCTGCCGCAGGAGGAGATGCAGAGACCCCTCCTGGTAACACATTTTTATTAATAAATATAAGCGCTGTGCGGCGTGCGCGCGAGTCTAATAATGACATTGCAGGTGCCGTCGGACAAGATCCGGACAGGCAAGCATTGCTGCGCTAGCTAAAGGCCGGCGAGAGTGTGCTGAATAGGGTTCAGCAAGAAAGGAACAGGCTCCAGAATGCCAACACCAAGCTCGGAGAAGAGCTGAAAGGCGCTTGAGCCGAGCTGTCCGGCTCCGTTAAGGAGAATCAGCGGCTTCGTCGCGGCATTTATAGTAAGTGCTTGAGCGGACTCCTTTGAAAAGAAGAGTTCGGCGAGGAAGTATATTGACATGATATGTCTTGTAGGTATACTCACAGGTCGTCCTGCAGAGGAGATGCCCATATCAATGGGTGATCAACTTCCCGAACTGTTGCAACTGCTCGAACGAGTTCGGCAGGCAATGAGCGGCGTCGTCCGGGCTTTATGGCCATCCCTCTCCCTACCCGAGGGCCTTGGGGAGCTTTCGGAGAAGCTACAGGGAGTGCGGCAGCGCTTCCATTTGTGGAAGATTTCGGCTTGCCGTCAAGGTGCCAGGGAGGCTTGGGCCATGGTGAAGACGCGTTACAAGAAGGCGGATCCCAACCACATGGCCGAAGTTGGACCGGTGGGGCCCGATGGGAAGGAGATCCCTGTGAGTTTAGTATACAGCCAAGTAGAGTTGGCTGCTAAATTTTCCCAACGGGACTGTAAATTAGACAGCCTGTTAGACGGGATTGAGGAGGAATACAATCAGTAAATTTGACAATGTATGTTCTCCTTTAAAGTGACATGTGAAATGCCTTCTAGCCGGATTGTAGATCGTTTGTCTTTGCCGACCTTTTCGCTTCAACCTCGGGACCCTAGAGTCCGGAGTGTGTCCGAATACCTTTTTGGTTAAGAAACAACCGTGGTATGCATGGAGACCAGGCGTAGGGGTCATTAGTGCTTCATCAGACAAGTGCCCAACTAGTTATGTTATATTACATGGTTAGTAAGAAACATCTTCCAGGGAGAATAGTTCCGTTAAGGGTTCCTTTCCATGGGAGGCATGCCCTGAAGTGCATGTCCGGACTGCAAAGAAAGTAGTAAAACATCTGGGGGCAGATGGATAAATAGGTAAAAAGTCATCTTTTAAGTCACCGACCGAATATTCCCTTAAGAACGCTAGATTTCGGCTTCACCCAGTTTGAGGTACACATCCGGCTGACCCGGCAGTAACAATCGCAGAGGTGCTCCCTTTACCTCCTAGCCGAACAATCGGGAACGTAGGGGTAAGCACAGGAGCCAGGCAACCCAGCTTGGCCAAAACTTAAGTCATATCGATGCATATAATGGCGAGTAAAAGGTACATGTGGAAGCTTGACACATGTGCTGGGTATGAAACCCGTGTAATTGAGCTTCTGTAAAGGAAGCCCCCAGGAATAATGAGTGCGGATGGCACATCGTTCGTATGCGAAAAATGCAAAAAGAGGCCCGCAAGGGCTTTTGAATAAAAAGGCATGAAAAGAGAAACAAAAGACAGCCGAAGTGTAAAAGTTTGGACGGGGGAAGGGGACGAACTCTTAGTCTGGCGCTAGGCGTAGAATCGTTGGAGGCGGGCTGCGTTCCATGGGTTCGGCTCGAGTCGGTTATCCGACGCATTTCATAGACGGTATGCTCCGCCGGTCAGGACTTGATCGATAATGAAGGGGCCCTCCCATTTGGGCTTGAGCTTGTCCTTTTTCTTGTCCGGCAGGCGTAGAACTAGTTCGCCAACGTTGTAAGTCTTGGCCCGTACTTCCCTGCTTTGATATCTTCGAGCCTGCTGCTGATAGAATGCGGAACGAGCTTTGGCAACGTCGCGTTGTTCCTCCAATGTGTCCAAGCTATCCTGCCGATCCAGCTCGGCCTCTCTTTCCTCGTACATGCGCACTCGAGGTGAGTCATGAATAATGTCGCAGGGCAGGACTGCCTCTGCGCCGTATACCATAAAAAATGGTGTGAATCCGGTAGTACGGTTAGGCGTTGTCCGCAGCCCCCAGAGTACGGAGTCGAGCTCCTCGACCTAGTGCGTGTCAGATTTAGTAAGTGACCACACTAGTCTGGGTTTAATGCCACTCATTATTAGACCATTTGCTCGTTCCACTTGACCGTTGGTTTGAGGGTGATAGACTGAAGCGTAGTCGAGCTTGATGCCCATATTCTTGCACCATGACTTAACCTCGTCGGCTGTGAAGTTCGTGCCGTTGTCGGTGATGATGTTGTGGGGGACGCCGTAACGGTGTACTACCCCGGATATAAAGTCTATCACTGGTCCGGACTCTGCCGTTTTGACCGGCTTGGCCTCTATCCATTTGGTGAATTTATCCACCATGACCAATAGGTACCTTTGCTTGTGGGTTCCCCCTTTAAGGGGTCCAACCATATCAAGCCCCCAGACCGCGAACGGCCAGGTAATGGGTATAGTTTTGAGGGCGGTAGGCGGCATATGGCTCTGATTAGCAAAGAGCTGACAACCAACGCATCTGTGGACTAAGTCCTGGGCATCTGCCCGGGCCGTCGGCCAATAAAATCCTGTACGGAATGCCTTTCCTACAAGGGCCCGGGCTGCTGCGTGGTGTCCGCCTAGTCCGGCATGAATTTCAGCCAGGAGGTTTTGCCCTTCCTCTTCGGAGATACATCTTTGAAGGACTCCGGTTGTGCTTTTCTTATAAAGTTCTCCCTCATGGACCTTGTAGGCTTTCGATCGCCGGACTATGCAGTGGGCCTCGTTTTGGTCTTCGGGGAGTTCCTGCCTAAGCAAGTAGGCTAGGAATGGTTCTGTCCACGGGGCGATTACTGCCATTATGTCGTGGGCTGACGGTGTTATGTCATCGGCTGAATCGCCGATTGGCTCGGTTTTTTCCGGTTTGTCACTTCCGGGCTCCTCTTCCCATAGTACGGATGTCTTGAAGAGCCATTCCAGGAAGACATTTGGAGGGACAGCATCACGTTTCGCACCGATGCGTGCCAGTACGTCGGCCGCTTGGTTATTATCTCGGGCTATGTGATGGAATTCGAGTCCTTCAAACCGAGCTGACATTTTTAGAATGGCGTTGCGATATGCTGCCATTTTCGGATCCTTGGCGTCAAAGTCTTCATTTATTTGGGATATTGCAAGGTTTGAGTCCCCGCGCACCTCTAGGCGTTGAATACCCATGGAGACTGCCATCTGGAGACCATGTAATAGGGCCTCGTATTCGGCTGCATTGTTGGAGTCCGTGTACATTATTTGAAGTACGTACTGGACTGTGTCCCCGGTTGGGGACGTCAATACGATGCCAGCCCCCAGTCCGGCCAACATTTTAGAGCCGTTGAAATGCATAACCCAATTGGAGTATGCGCCGTACTCTTTAGGGAGTTCGGCTTCGGTCCATTCAGCGACGAAGTCAGCCAAAACTTGTGACTTTATAGCTCGCCGAGGTTTGTAAGTTATATTGAATGGTAAGAGCTCAATGGCCCATTTTGCAATCCTGCCCGTTGCGTCGCGGATATTTATAATGTCATTGAGTGGTACTTCAGAGGCCACTGTTATCGAACACTCTTGAAAGTAGTGTCGGAGCTTCCGGGACGCCATGAACACCGCATATGCTATCTTCTGATAGTGCGGGTAACGGGATTTGCAGGGGGTTAACACAGTGGATACATAATACACTGGTTTTTGAAGAGGGAATTTATGCCCTTCTGTCGCTCGTTCGACGACGAGGACCGCGCTTACAACTTGATGCGTTGCTGCGATGTATAACAACATTGGTTCGCCCAGAGTGGGCACAGCCAGGACCGGATTTGTTGCCAATATGGCCTTTATTTCTTCGAGTCCGACAGTGGCAGCATCCGTCCACTCAAAGTGTTCGGTGCGCCTGAGGAGGCGATAGAGGGGCAACGCCTTTTCTCCCAGACGGGAGATAAAGCGGCTTAAGGCTGCCACGCATCCTGTTAATTTTTGTATTTGTTTGAGGTCTTTTGGAATATCCAACTGTGACAGAGCTCGGATTTTAGCCGGGTTTGCTTCAATTCCTCTACCGGATACAATGAAGCCCAGCAGCTTTCCGGCTGGTACGCCGAAAACGCATTTTTCCGGATTCGGCTTGATGTCATATGCTCTGAGGTTGTCGAATGTGAGCCTCAAATCGTCTACTAGAGTTTCGATGTGTTTTGTTTTGACGACTACGTCGTCTACGTATGCCTCGACTGTTTTGCCGATCTGGGTGGCCAGACATGTTTGAATCATGCGCTGATATGTTGCGCCGGCATTTTTAAGTCCGAAGGGCATCGTGTTGAAGTAGAATGGTCCGTATGGAGTGATGAATGCCGTTGCGGCTTGGTCTGCTTCCGCCATCTTAATTTTATTATAGCCAGAGTATGCGTCCAGGAAGCACAACGAATCGTGCCCTGCGGTAGCATCGATAATTTGATCGATGCGGGGGAGAGGGAAGGGATCCTTTGGGCAAGCCTTATTGAGGTCTTTAAAATCGACACAGAGGCGCCAGGATTTATCCTTCTTTGGTACCATCACCAGATTTGCTAGCCAGTCCGGATGTTTGATATCTCTAATGAATCCGGCTTCCAATAGTTTGGCTAGCTCTTCTCCCATTGCCTGTCTTTTGGGTTCGGAAAATCGTCGAAGAGCCTGTTTGACTGGCTTAAATCCTTTTAGGATGTTTAGGCTGTGTTCTGCCAACCTGCGTGGGATTCCGGGCATATCCGAAGGATGCCAGGCGAAGATGTCCCAATTTTCCCGAAGGAATTCACGCAGTGCGGCGTCTACTTCGGGGTTCAATTGTGCCCCAATGGAGGCCGTCTTTGTTGGGTCCGTTGGATGGACCTGGAATTTTATTATTTCATCTGCTGGTTTGAAGGAGGTGGACTTGGATCTTTTATCGAGTATCACATCGTCCCTGTTCACCGTAGAGCGCAGCGCGATGAGTTCCTCTGCTGCTAAGGCTTCGGAAAGTGCCTCCAGGGCTAGTGCAGCTGTCTTATTTTCGGCGCGGAGTGCTATGTCCGGATCACTAGCGAGGGTGATTATTCCGCCGGGCCCAGGCATTTTGAGCTTCATGTACCCGTAATGAGGTACTGCTTGAAAAATTGTGAATGCCTCTCGTCCTAATATAGCATGATATCCGCTGTTGAACGGGGCCACTTGGAACGTGACTTCTTTGGTTCTGTAATTGTCCGGCGAGCCAAACACCACATCGAGTGTGATTTGTCCGGTGCAGCGTGCCTCCCGGCTAGGGACTATTCCTCTGAAGGTTGTGCTTCTTCGCTCAATACGGCTCCAATCAATTTCCATTTTCCACAGAGTTTCCTCGTAGATGAGGTTTAATCCGCTGCCGCCATCCATGAGGACTTTTGTCAGTCGAAAGCCGTCCACTATGGGACTAAGCACCAGTGCGGCTGGTGCTCTGGCTGTTTGGAATTTAGGTTCGTCGCTGGCACCGAAGGTGATAGCTGTGTCACTCCATGGATTTGCTGTTGCTATTTGGTAGACTTCGGCGAGTCCGCGGATTGTTCGCTTTCGCATATTGTTTGACGCGAAAGTCTCGAAGACTGTTGATACCGTACCGGTATTGTTGGAGCTGTTTTGCGGGGCTAGAAGCTCCTCGCCACTTTTGGCCACCTGCCGTAATATCCAACATGCTCGAAGGCTATGAGTTGGGACGGCTCCCTCTGTACTATGAAGCTTACAGGGTCCATTGAGCCATCCCTCCAGTACGGTTTCGCTTCCCTTATTGGGTTTTTGTTTTTTAATTTTTGCATCTGGGGCCTGAGTGTAAGGCGCCCTTTTGCTGCGGACTGGGTTTGGGGCCGGATTATCCCAAAATTGATTTTCGGTTTTCCGGAAACTCTCCATCGCACAGTACTTTCGTACTATGGATGCCAGATCGGTGAAGTGCGTAATTTTGCGACGATCAATGGCGTTTAGTATTCCCTTGTCCGTGCAATTATTGCAGAAGATTGAGATTGCGTTTTCCTATCGGCAGTCCTTTATCCTGTCCATAACCAGGAGGAATCTGGCCCAGTAGTGATGTACTATTTCAGCGGGCTCTTGCCGTATTAGAGATAGATCGCATATGTCTGGGCGGGTGGGTGGTCTAAAATCCGGATCCCTTCCCATCTTGGGGCTTAAAGGCCGAAGAGCTTCTGAATTCGGAAGCTTAGGTTGCTGGACACAATCCAGCTAGTCCGGAGTGATGCATGATTTTAAGTTCAATGCTCGATCGAAGCCCGTTCCTCCACGGAAGTCCGGCATGGAGGGTTCGGGAATCCGGACGTGACTAGTTTTTAATATAGGCAAAGAGTCGCAGCATTGCTCCTCTACCACTGCGACGTGGTGGGTGGCCTGGGGAGAGTTAATCTCTCTCAGATCGGTTTTAAGCCCAATCTGGTTGTAGTCCATAGCGACTCCCAAGGCGGTGATGCGATCCAAGAGCTCGTTAACAGACGAGAGCTCTATTGGATCCAACTTTTCGGCAGCTTTCGGGCTGACGCGAAGATTGCTTCTGACGACTTGAGAAGTCATTGTTGAAGCGGCGGCCGGACAGGCGGTCATAAGAAAACCACCTAGCCGGATAGTTTGGCCGGCGGCCAAGGCCCCTTCGGCGAAAACACCGTCTTTGAAGACGGGTGGAGGCATCCGCCCTACCGGTGACGACACAGAGGAACTCTCAATGAAAGCACCAATGTCGGTGTCAAAACCGGCGGATCTCGGGTAGGGGGTCCCGAACTGTGCGTCTAGGAGGATGGTAACAGGAGACGAGGGACACGATGTTTTACCCAGGTTCGGGCCCTCTCGATGGAGGTAAAACCCTACGTCCTGCTTGATTAATATTGATGATATGGGTAGTACAAGAGTGGATCTACCACGAGATCAAGGAGGCTAAACCCTAGAAGCTAGCCTATGGTATGATTGTTGTAATGTATGTTGTCCTACTGACTAAAGCCCTCCGGTTTATATAGACACCGGAGGAGGCTAGGGTTACACAGAGTCGGTTACAATGGTAGGAGATCTACATATCCGTATCGCCAAGCTTGCCTTCCACGCCAAGGAAAGTCCCATCCGGACACGGGACGGAGTCTTCAATCTTGTATCTTCGTAGTATTTGAGTCCGGCGGACGATGATAGTCCGGCTGTCCGGACACCCCCTAGTCCAGGACTCGCTCACGCGGGTTTTTAACCCTCGCTACTACTAAGTTGATAGCAGTAGCACGGGTTTTAACCCTCGCTACTACTAAGTGGCCCCTGGACCATGCCATAGTAGTAGCGACGGTTATAAACCCGCGCTACTGCTATCAACTTAGTAGTAGCGAGGGTTAAAAACCCACGCTACTGCTAATCGTCTGCCATAGTAGTAGCGCGTGGTATGGCCTATTTGTCAAAGTCTACCCCCCCCCCCTGTGGACAGCCTTTTCAGTTAAAAAAAAATAAAAGAAAATGATAAAAATGTCAAAAAAATAAAAGAAAATAAGTTTCCCATGTGATATGTGGTCTAGTTGTTGGGAAAATTCACAAATATGAATTTCGACTTTATTTGCAAAATCTCTTTGGAAATTTGTAAAATGGCCATAACTTTTGCATACGAACTCGGATGAAAAAGTTTTTTATATGAAAAATCATCTACTCGAAAAGTTACACCCAAATTTAACGGGGGGAACCCCGTTAAACATTTTTAAAATCCTCAAAAACCTAACAAAAAAAGTTACAGGGCTTTTAAGATCTGGAGGCAAAAAAATTCAAAAAAAAAATTAGTTTTTGTTAAATCTGGTCAAACTATGGTCAAACTAATTATTCAAGAATATTAGTGTTAATAAATAATTATTTTAGTTTTTTTGAATTTTGGTCAAATCTGGTCAAACTATGGTCAAACTATGGTCAAATCTGGTCAAACTGTGGTCAAATCTGGTCAAACTGTGGTCAAACTAATTATTCAAGAAATATTAGTGTTACTAATTTTTTAGAACAATAGTTTCAAACTCAAACAGTGAAATGTGTGACTTCATGCTCAAGCTAAATTCCTGAGGTTAATAGGATTGACATCTTACTATTGTTAGGAAAACAACAAGTGCAGACTTGGAAACGAGGGAGAATAGAACCGGGAAGTTAAGCGTGCTCAGGCTGGAGTGGTGAGAGGATGGGTGACCGTCCGGGAAGTTAGTTGATTTGGAATGATGAGGGGTGATTAGAGATTAAACTGAGCAGCGATGAGGGGTGATTAGAGATTTGAGTTAAAATAATTCAAAAATTAGAAAATTTTGAAAAAAAATCAAAAAAATTCAAAAAAAAATTCGGAGATTAGAGATTAGTAGTAGCGCGGGTTTTTACCCACGCTACTGCTATACGTTAGCTGTAGCGCGGGTTGCACCCGCGCTACTGCTATAAGTTAGCTGTAGCGCCTTATTAGTAGCGCGGGTACCCGCGCTGCTGATAGGCCTAAAACCAGCGCTGCTGCTAGGCTTTTCCCTAGTAGTGGCGGGTGGAGCTTATGCGTCATACTCCGTGACCTTTCATGAGTTTACTAGAGAGAACCCTACTCTCATAGATTGCGACGTTTGACAATCAGACTCATATAGGTGTGTTCTTCAAAAGATGTTCTGCAGGATAACATCTCTGCTTAAATAAGCCACTTAGAACACATTACGATATACATCAACCTGCCATGCAGATTAGGAGAGTATTGCATCTTCATGGAGTGGTATTGTGAATAGTAGGGATACTCTCCTCTCAGTTGACCAACAGCTTGTCTTCCACATCTAATTCACGGGATCTCTGATCACAAAGAATAGGTTACCACTGTGAACAACTCATATTGTGGGTCTCATACCCATCTACCTCGATGCATTATCTATCACATTACGCGATAGACCATTAGTAAAAGGATCTGCCAGATTTTTAGACGTTTAGATATAATCCAACGCAATAACTCTGGAGTTTTTCATTTTCCTGACAGACTTTAACCTTCTCTGAACGTGTCTTGATGACTTCATGTTATCCTTTGAGCTGCTCACTTTTGTGATCACAGTTTGATTGTCGCAGTTCATAAGGACACCCGGTACAGGTTTCTCAACAACCGGCAAGTCATTCAAGAGCTGGTGAAGCCAATCTGCTTCAACCGTAGCTGTATCTAGTGCTGTGAGTTTTGCTTCCACTGTTGACCTTGTTAAGATGGTCTTCTTGCAAGACTTCCAAGAAACAGCGCCACCTCCATGAGTGAATACATATCCGCTTGTGGCCTTTATCTCATCAGCATCTGAGATCCAGTTTGAGTCACTATACCCTTCAAGCACCTTTGGATGCCCGGTGTAGTGAATTCCATAATTTGCAGTGCCTTTCAAATAACGCAAAACTCTCCCTAGAGCTTTCCAATGCACATCTCCTGGTTTTGAGACAAACCGACTCAGTTTGCTAACAGCAAAAGAGATGTCAGGTCTTGTAGCACTGGCTAAGTACATAAGCGAGCCAATAATCTGAGAATACTTCAATTGATCTCTAGCAATTCTTCGATTCTTTCGAAGCAACACACTAGCATCATATGGTGTTGGAGAGGGCTTGCAGTCACTATAGCCAAAGCGACTCAAGATCTTTTCCACATAGTGAGATTGAAGCAATGTAATCCCACCATCATCATCTTTCAATAACTTGATGTTCAGAATGACATCAGCCACTCCTAAGTCCTTCATCTCAAAACAGCGAGATAGAAAATCCTTGACCTCCTTAATAACATTCAGATTTGTTTCGAAAATCAGTATGTCATCAACATACAAGCAAAGCATAACTCCCTCGCCCCCACCATGGCGATAGTACACGCATTTGTCAGCTTCGTTCACAACAAAGCCTGCAGCTGTTAAAGTTCTTTCGAACTTCTCATGCCACTGTTTGGGTGCTTGCTTGAGTCCATACCAAGACTTTAGCAACTTGCACACTTTCCCTTCCTGACCATCTATTACAAACCCATATAAATTTCCTCATCCAACTCTCCATTTAGGAAAGCAGTCTTAACATCCATCTGATAAACGAGAAGACCATGTGAGGCAGCTAGTGAAAGTAGAACTCAAATAGTGGTCAGTCGAGCCACAGGTGAGTAAGTATCAAAGAAGTCTTCACCTTCCTTTTGGGTATAACCCTTAGCCACGAGCCGAGCCTTGTACTTTTCGATAGTACCATCAGGCCTAAGCTTCTTCTTGAATACCCATTTGCATCCTATAGGTTTGCACCCATAAGGACGATCAGTTATCTCCCAAGTTTCATTCGCCAAGATGGAATCCATCTCGCTACGAACTGCTTCCTTCCAGTAGTCAGCATCTTCAGATGCATAGGCCTCTGAAATAGAACTGGGAGTGTCGTCTATGAGATACACAAGAAAATCATCACCAAAGGACTTTGCAGTCCTCTGTCTCTTGCTCCTAGTAGGAACTTCATTGTTATCCTCCACAGGACTTTCAAAGTGTTCCATCGAAATGCCAGGTTCGGTAATTATAACCAATGTTGAGGATATCGCTTATCGTTATCGTTTCGGTCAGCTAGAGATTAGAGATTAATCGGAAATCGGCCGATTAATCGATTTTATCGGTCGACTATTAATCGGATATTTTTTTGCAAATATCAGGTTCCCAACACTAAAATACGCTATATTCAACACGAAAACAATATTTGATAGAAGTGTTACCTTGATTTCTAGCGTTTGAATCCTCGTATAATGGCAAACAAAATAGGACAATAGTACATATTTCGTAGCAATGTCCACAAAACATAAATAAACATAGTTTTTGCAAACATCGTGTTATGAATAGGTCTAATTTATCGGTAGATTCCCGATAAATCGCCTGTCAGAATGATAAATCAGTCCAAAAGATAAACGACAAAGATAAGGCATAATCTTATCGGTCATCCCCCGATTAGCGATAAATCGGAAGATTAATCGGTGAATCGGAAGATTTCTTAAACAGTGATTATAACTGGTTCCTGATTCGATGAACTAGGCATCTCCTGATTAGATGAGGTAGCCATATCCTTCATGGGAAAGATATCTTCAAAGAAAGTCGCATCATTCAACTCCATGATCGTACCGACATGCATGTCAGGTACGTCAGATTTTACAACCAAGAATCTATAGCCAATGCTATGAAAAGCATATCCCAGGAAAACATAATCCACAGTCTTTGGTCCAAGCTTCCGCTTCTTTGGAATTGGAACATTGACTTTCGCCAAACAACCCCATGTTCGCAGATAAGAGAGTTTTAACCTTTTCTTCTCCCATTCCTCGAATGGAGTTATCTCTTTGTTCTTTGTGGGGACTCGATTTAGCACATGACATGCTGTCAATATCGCCTCCCCCCACCATGCCTTGGAGAGACCCGATGTGTCTAACATGGCGTTAACCAAATCAGTTAGAGTACAGTTCTTTATTTCGGCCACCCCATTTGACTGAGGTGAGTAGGGAGGCGTCCTCTCATGGATTATACCATGTTCCGCACAAAAAGCATCGAATTCATTGGAAAAATACTCTCCACCACGGTCGGACCTAAGCCTCTTGATTTTTCGATCAAGTTGGTTTTCCACTTCAGCTTTATAGATCTTGAAAAATTTCAAAGCCTCGTCCTTAGATTTCAGAAGATACACACGACAGTATCTAGTGGAGTCGTCAATTAACGTGATGAAATATTTCTTTCCACCTTTTGTCAAAACACCATTCATTTCACATAGATCTGAATGTATAAGTTCTAGTGGTGCAAGATTTCTCGTCTCCACACGTGAGACTTACGAGGTTGCTTAGCTTGCACGCACACTTGACACTTAGATCCCTTGATAGTGGTGAAACTAGGGATTAAGTTCAACTTCGCTAGTCGCGACATGTAACCAAAGTTAACATGACAAAGACGTGAATGCCACACATTTGATTCACTATTGTTGCAAATATGATTAACAACTTTATTGCAAACGTCTGACAAGGATAAATGAAACAGGCCTCCTAAGTCATAGCCTTTATCGACAAAGGTTCCATACTTGGATATTACAAATTTATTCGACTCAAAGACAAGCTTGTAGCCATCTCTACATAGAAGAGATCTGCTAACAAGATTTTTATTGACGGAGGGGACATAATGCACGTTCTTCAGCCACACGATCTTCCCCAAAGTAAACTTCAGATCGACCGTGCCAACACCACGAATAGAAGCACTTGAACCGTTGCCCATCAGCACGGTTGAAGTCCCTGCGGTCCAGCATCCTTCATGTCAGTGTCTCCAATGACAACATTAGCCGTCTTGCTGCCTTTCCCAGGATGATGCTCGTCATAGCGATTAGGGCAACTAGGAGCCCAATGATCAGGATCTCCACACACATGACAAGCACCTTTCTTCTTTCCATTCTTCTTCTTGAAGTTCGTGTGTTGCACAGCCTTGTTCTTTCCATCAAACTTTGCTTTACCATCAAACTTGCCCTTGTTCTTGAACTTGTGGGACTGGAAGTTCTGCTTCTGTACCACATTGGCACTAGATCCTCCCTCAATACCTCGAGCACGTGTGTCCTTTGCTCTCGCCTTTTCTTCCACATCAAGAGTACCAATGAGATCCGGAACGGAAAACTCCTGTCTCTTATGCTTCAGTAAGGTAGCAAAGTTCCTCCATGAAGGTGGAAGCTTAGTAATGATACCCCCGGCAAAAAACTTGTCCGGTAGTATGCAATTGAAGTGCTCAAGTTCTCTAGAAAATGACTGTATCTCATGAGCCTGCTCAACCACGGAGCGCTCTTCAGTCATCCTGTAATCATAGAATTGCTCCATGATGTACAGCTCAGTGCCGGCATCTGAGACCCCAAACTTGGCCTCGAGTGCGTCCCACATATCTTTTCCATTGTCAATTGACGCATAAGCATCAACTATGTTCTCACCAAGAACACTCAAGAGAGCAGCCTTGAACAGAGTATCCATTTTCTGAAAAGCTTGTGCCTGTTGGGCATCTTGCTCTCCTTCAGGTTTGCCAAGAGTGGCGTCATAACAGCTCATGGTCTGAAACCATAAGACTGCTCTCACGCGCCACCTCTTATAGTGGATACCCTCAAACATAGGAGGTCTCATTGAAGCAGCAAAACCACTCAGGGTAAATTGCCTATAATAAGGTTTTTGGATTGTTGGAAATATGAGCAATTTACCGAATGATTTCATTAACAGAAATAGTTGATAAAACATGGCTAGTATAGCAGTGATAAAATAAGGCATGTGATTTGACAAAGAGAAGGTAAACAACATGTTCATATATGAACCGTAACTAAACATATCTAGAGCAGACAGTATAGCAAGTTGCACATATGAAATAGAGTCTAACATACGTAGGGCAGAAACTAGAGCCAAGAACTGTAGTTGGACTTCTAACAAAAAGGAGAAGAACACGTACGGCACAGCAGCAGCAGGAGCGCTCGACTTGGGGTCGGTGTCCTCGCCTGCCATGTCGTGGAGGAGGTCGTGGACGTCGGGGAAGAAGCCGTCGTCGGGGAAGTAGTTGTCGGCGACCGGATCGTCCGTGATGAAGCAGCCAGTAGTCGCGCTGAGTGCTCCCCAAAAACCTTATCACCCTTCTCCCGTACAAGACTCAAAGGGTGCGGTGTCCCGACCAGCGGTGCATGCCGCAAGCCGGGATGAGGAAGAACGTAACAACAACGCAGTGCTCAGGAACTTGTGGCGAGAGGAAGAAGAGATTCTGGTGCGTCTCTCTGAGAGGAGCGACCTCCCTTTTATAGGCACAATAGAAGGAGGTGAGAGGTTGCGCCGGGAGCTGAAGGGAACGCGGGAGACGAAATGAACAGGCAGCAGCTGTCCACTACAGAAAAAATGTTTCAGCTTTTCGTATACCCGTAGTGCGTGGCAAAAATTTAGACATCGGCTCACTCCCGCAACCCACGGCGCGGCGGGCGGCGGAGGAGGAGCGCGCGTGGATGTCCCTCTTGTTCTCATGCTCATGCAAGTGGGGAAAAGAACCTCCCTTATAAGGAGGTCCAATTCCCACTCAACTAGCAATGTGGGACTAAACTTTAGTAGTATCCCTTGCCTTGCACAAATGGGCTAAGTGGGCCTCTAGGATTTATTAGGAATTTCTGGAATAGTTATTGGGCTGCCCCAATATAGACTAAATTCCAGCAGGAACAAGGCCGATGAGGGCACCGAGAGGAACGAGTGGCGGTGCAACATAGGAGGGAGTAGAACATGAAAGATCAGGTTGGATGGGGATTGCGCCACATGTTAGCACGACTTTGTCCGTGAGATGGCATTTTAGAACGGGGAGGCGGATGTACCAACTTACCAACACCACCACCTACCATCACGACCATTTTTTTGGGAAATGGAGGCATGCCCCCGGCCTTTGCATCATGACGATGCATACAACCATTTTATTAACAATCCATAAAGTATCGTCGCAAAAGTCTTACAGCTTGCAAACAGAGCAGAATAAAGTAAAAAAGGGAAATTAAATGCTGACAAAGATAACCGGTACGGTAATAAGAAGGATAAGCTCCATAGACTCCTATCCTGTTATGCGAGCGCCATCCGAACCGGTTGAATATAACCCGAGCTACCATCTTCCATTGGTTGCACCCAGTAACCAAAGGCTCCCTGGCTGCCATAGGAGTGAGTAAGGACCACCTACGGATCCAAGCTGTAGCTCTGAAGATAACCTACAAGAAAGTTAAAGTTTGTTGTCTGTTAAAAATCATATCATTCCTGCAGTTCCATATAGCCCATAATAGCGCACATATTCCAATCCGAATATGAGCCACAGTAGTCTGTTCAACCGCAGCTAGCCACGTCCCAAACAGTGACGCAATATCAACTGGAGGATTAATGTTGAAAGCTATATGAATCAATCTCCAAAGTAAGTTGGCAAGTGGGCATTCAAGAGATAAGTGTTGTATTGTTTCCTCATGGTCACAAAAACAGCACCGCGAACTTCCTACCCAACGCCTTTTAATTAAGTTGTCCTCACTTGCTTATGGACAAACCACATAAAAAATTTAATTCGCAAAGGAACCTTAACCTTCCAAATGTGCAACGACCTTGAGAGTGGGCCAGAATTAATCAAATCCATATAGAAAGATTTCACCGTAAATATCCCATTCTTAGTTAACTTCCATTGAATCGAATCCGGCTGGTCGGAAAGTTGAACTTCTATCAATCTCCGAACCAAGTGCATCCAGGAAGTCCATCTCTCACCAACTAACGCACGTCTAAACTGGATGTTCAAGGGAATAATTTGAAGGACTGTGCCTACGTAATCCTCCTTACGTTGCACAATATTATAGAGGGTAGGATATTGCACGGCCAAGGGCGTCTCTCCTAACCACGTATCTTCCCAAAATCTTGTTGACATCCCATTGCCAACCAAGAATTTGACTCTACGAAAGAACAAGTCCTTCGTTCGCATAAGTCCCTTCTGAAATGGTGAGTCAGTCGGTCTCATGGTAACCTGGGCTAATGTTTTCGAGTGCAAATACTTATTGCGCATGATTTGAGACCACATACCCTCCGGCTCTGTCTCTAACCTGTATAACCTAAGACATTTATTCTTAATTTCTAAGTTCTCAATACCGGGACCCCCTTGGTCTTTAGGCCGGCAGAGGATATCCAATCGTGCGAGACGGTATTTCCTCTTGGCCTCATCAGACTGCCAAAAGAAACGAGATCTAAAGAAATCAAGTCGCTTCCGAACCCCTTTCGAAACTTCGAAGAATAAAAGTAAAAACATCGGCATACTAGTCAGTACTGAGTTAATCAGGACTAGCTGACCTCCATATGATATAAGCTTGCCCTTCCAACAGCTTAGTTTTTTTTCAATTCGTTCTTGAATACACTTCCATTCTTTATTTGATGGGAAAATTTTGTTTTTGCCACTCTAGATTTTGCCAATTTTCCTTATGCCACTCTAGATTTTGACATTTCACTTTTGCCACTCTTAGTTTTTGACAATTATCACAATTGCCATTCCCATGGCAAAAGCAAAATTTTCAGAGTGGCAATTGTGATAATTATCAAAAACTAAGAGTGGCAAAAATGAAATAAAATTATTCTGCTTTTGACACAAAATGGCAATTATGATAATTGTCAAAAACAAAGAGTGGCAAAAGTGAAATGTCAAAATCTAGAGTGGCATAAGGAAAATTGGCAAAATCTAGAGTGGCAAAAACAAAATTTTCCCTTATTGGATAGCTTACGGTGATGGATCGGAATACCCAAGTAACTGAAAGGTAAAGCACGTAATTCACATCCGAACAATTGTCTATAAGTGTGTTCCTCGTCTTTGGCCTTCCCAAAGCAGAACAACTTGCTCTTATGAAAATTAATTTTTAAGCCAGACAATTGTTCGAAGAGACACATGATAAGTTTCATATTATGTGCCTTAGCCATGTCATGTTCCATGAATAGGATAGTGTCATCAGCATACTGTAGAATGGATACCCCTCCATCGACTAGATGAGGAACTAGACCCTCTACATTGCCATGCTGCTTGGCCCTGCCAATAATGACGACCAACATATCTGCCACAATATTGAACAAGAGAGGAGACATGGAATCCCCTTGTCTCCCTTATGTGTCTGAAAATAGTGACCGATATCATCTTTCACCTTGATTCCGACACTACCATTCTGGACTTGGGCATCTACTTGGTTCTTCCAGGCTTCACTAAAACCTTTCATGCGCATGGCCTGCTGAAGAAAAGGCCACTTTACTTTATCATACGCCTTCTCAAAATCCACTTTGAAGATAACCCCATCTAGTTTCTTCGAGTGGTACTCTCATTTAATAGTAATAAAGATGTACCTAGAATGAACTACTCTACTTCTATAATGAAACAATCTTAATTATAAATTTTTATCTCAGTTTTTAAATATTGTCTCAAAACCCTAGCCTCGCTCCTTTTTCATTAAAAAAAAAGCCAATGCAGACCCTTCATATGTGATGCCCCACAATCTAGCGTACGAGGGTTTGGACCATGCTACCGCGCCGTACGCAAGGGTTTCGGCGGCCCCATCTCCTCTGACCTCAAGTGAGTCATGGTTGGATTGCCAGTGTCGACGGGCTTCAACAATGCCCACGCTTCCTCGGTGAACTCTGGATTGTTAGATCGTTAATATCCATTGTAGTTAGCAGGCTAAACCAGAGCACAAACCTTAATTAATACTACACCATTTCAGAGATGGACTTTTTAGCTGGTGAGATGGCCCAGGACGCCCATTCACAAGATATTTTTTTGGTGGGATTTCCGCCGTCGTTGGTGTGATGTCGGCCAGACCCAGCCATACCATATGCCGCCAGTGCCATCTCTCCCCTCTTCCAACCAGGTCCAAGTGAACCTGCTATTTCTCTAAAAATACATGTCTGTGCAATACTAAGCCAATATTTATTTTGTTTGTAAAAAAAGCCAATATTTATTTTCTTTATTGGAGTTAATATCTTTTGTTTGTCCATGCATCAATATCCCTCACGTACCATGATCTATTCAAGCCCCAATGTTTATGTGTTTTGTCCTATACATGGCAGTGATAAGAGAATAAGATTTATTGATTATAGTTTGTGCTCCTAACTATATTTAAGGTCTGAATTACTATTCCGGAAGTTGTTCCAATTTGTTGTTGTAACATGCACTCATTGAGTGATTTTTTTTTGATGAGTATTGATTAAAATTTTGAGTAGTAGGAATTTGTTTGACCGACTAATGTACTATGCATACATGTCGTGCTTCAGCGTGACACTCTTGATATGTTGCAAATAATTCGAATTCCACCATTATCTCGTGGGATATTATACGCCATTTTCCAAGGGGGGAAAGGGACGGTATGTAACCAAAAAATAGCATCGACACAAATTCCATTGATAATTAAGCAGAGAGACCATGGTCGATGAAACTTGCAGGCATCGTAGTGATCTACCACCGAGCATGGACGCTACAAAAATGACAGGACAATCACCTAAAGAAGAAACAAAACGGCGGACACTGCGGCCGTGGAGAGCAGACCAACTCCGCCGGTGACGGTGAGGCGGATAGAAGAACTTGCCGGACCAGGCGCTGGGGCAGGAGACGGCGCTGTGGAATGCTGGCTTGGGGCGTGAGCCGGGGCAACGTGGACAGGCGAGAGCGCTGGAGCGTGGTGACCATGGTGGTGTTCACCATGAGCGGGAGCAGGCGCTGATGCTGGACCATGGTGACGACGATGATGGTGAATACGGCTCGGCGCTGGACCGTGGTGACCATCGTGAGAGGGAGCAGGCGACGAGGATGGACCGTGGTGATGATGATGGTGAGTAGGGCTTGGGACTGGAGCGTCGTGACCATGGTGGTGGTGACCTTGAGCGGGAGCAGGCGCCGACGACGGACCATGATGATGACGATGATGGTGACCAGGGCTCGGCGCTGGAGCGTGGTGACCATCGTGAGCAGGAGCAGGCGCCAACGACGGACCATGACTATTGCTCGGCGCTGGAGCGTGGTGACCGTCGTGGGCGGGAGCAGGCGCCAACGAAGGACCGTGGTGATGATGATGATGATGACTAGGGCTTGGCGCTGGAGCGTTGTGACCATGGTAGTGGTCTCCATGAGCGGGAGCAGGCGCCGATGCGGGACCATGGTGATGACGATGATGATGACTAGGGCTCGGCGCTGGAGCGTCGTGAACATGGTGGTGATCACCGTGAGCAGGAGCAGGCGCTGCCACCGGACCATGGTGATGACGATGATGATGACTAGGGCTCGGCGCTGGAGCGTAGTGGACATGGTGGTGGTCACCGTGAGCGGGAGCAGGCGCCGACGCCGGACCATGATGGTGACCAGGGCTCGGCGCTTCAGCCGGCGCATGGTGGTGTCCGTCGTGGGCTGAGGACAGCGCAACAAGCGAGGCCAGCAGTAGCGCCATCACCAGGGCCATTGGCGAGATCGGCGTCGCCATGGAAACAAGTTCTCGCAGTGGTGGTGTGGCTGTGGCCTTTGGGGAAACGCGTCTATATATATAGAAGGAGAGCAAATATTGGAACTTGGAAACGTGGCGAGTATTTGGAATGGGTAGACAGGCCTGTCTCAACCATGGCAAGTGTTCAATTCTACGCATCAATACTTTCCACAAAAATGCGATCTGATTTATTCGTTTCTGATTTCGACGAACTCGCAACACTAGGAAATAAATCAGTGCAATTCAATCGTATCACAAGCGGAATGACACTGTGGACATAAGACCGTGAGTTGTTGGATTTCACAGACCCGATGGGCGTGCAACAGAACATGTTTTTCTTTTGGGAAGTGTTTAGCAACGGCGCACCGGCCGAACCGTTCCGCCGGTTCGCACGCCACGCTGGCAAACACGCCTGCGCATCCCCGTCTCCTTCCTTACGCGCCTCCATCCCCTACCTCCAGCCTACGTGCGCGCACCTCCCCTCCCCCGAGCTGCGACTGGGCCTCCACGAACTCCATCGCCGGCGGCCAGGCGCTCCCTCGCCGGCGGCCAGGCGCTCCCTCGCCGGCCGCCATGGCTGCCTGCTGCCATGGCCAAATCCATCCCCAACCTACAGCCTTCAAGGGCGCGCATCCCCTCCCCTCCTCCTCCTCCCGGGCAGCGACTGGGCCACCACAAGCTCCATCGCCGGCGGCCAGGGCGCTCCCTCGCCGCCCGCCATAACTGCCTGCCCGCCATGCCCGGATCCACCCGCGTATAGAAGTGTTGCAACCGTCACCTAAAAAAGCTTCAACGGCCATTCAAAAAAGCTTCAACCATAGACATAGAAAGCTTCAATGGCACTGCACAACAAGGGGGAAGCTACAACCATAGTTGAATTTTGCTACTACCGGCGAAGCTTTTTGCTACATCCATCAGGCGGAGCTCGGACCTCGCGACGACGACAACGATGTTTTGCTGCAACCGCAGCAGGATTTTGCTACAACTAGCATCGTTTTTTGCTACAACCGGCATAATGTTTTTGCTACATCCATCATGGCCGAGCTGCGACCCGCGACGACGACGACGGCTTTTTGTTACAACTGTCATAGGTATTTGCTACGTCCGGCAACGGGATTTGTTACATCCGTTCATTTTTTCAGAATGCAAATGTTTTGCTACAACCCGTTTTTTTTTTTGTTGCAACCATGTCTCCATTTTGCTACGACCAACAACGAAAAATGATACAACTGTCAATTATATTTGCTGGAACCAGTCAATCGTCAGCAAGGCGGAGCTGCATCCATGGCGTGCGCAGGCGGGATCCATCCATGGCGAGCGCGGACGGAGAAGCTGCATCCATGGCGAGGGCGGCCAGCGGAGCTGCATCCATGGCGAGCGGGGCCAGAGGAGCTACATCCATGGCGAGCGCGGATCTCCGACGAGCGCGGGCGGCGGAGCTGCATCCATGGCGACCGCTTTTCTTGGGCAAACGCAGAAGGCCAGCGAGGGCGCCCACCGGCGACGAGGGAACGCCGCGGTGGTGCTTCAAGCTCGGCCGTTCTCTCGCGCGGTATGGCGTGGTCTCGGCGGCGCTCGGGAGGGAGGAGACAACGTGAGGAAGAAGGGAGCTGGGCGAATCGTTTTTTACCTAGATCTGACGGTCTCCGCGATTTGATCTGACGGCCCGCGCGCGACCGGCCGAAACGTTGGGCCGGTGCGCCGGCGCAGATCACTGCCCTTTTCTTTTGAGGGGAACACAATCTGTTGTTTGGAAATGTTAATGCATTCGAAGAAATTTCACAGATTCGAAAAAAGTTAACAGATTTATAAAAAAAGGTTCATGGGTTTGGGAAAAGTTCACTGATTTAAAAAAAGTGTGGAATTTGGGAAAAAATTCACAGATTTGAAAATAAAAGTTTGCGGGTTTTAATTTTTTTCGTAATCTAAAAAAAGTTAAGAAATTTGAAAAAAAAGTTCACAAAATTGAAAGAATTTCGTAAATTTGAAAATAGTTCCCTAATGTTGGAAAAAGTTTCTTAATTGGACAAAAGTACAAGAATTGAAAAATAATTCTCGCATTTGAAAACATATAAAAGGAAAAGAAACAGAAAAATGAGAGAACCAAGTGAAACTCGTGCTGGGAAAACAACCAGAAGAAAAAATCATCCAAGGAAAACCTACCGAACGTTCAGTAGGGTTTGCTCCCTCCCACGCCCAAATAGTATGCCATGGTCACAACCCGGGTGTGCGCCAGTTGCCAAATGACCTTTATCCGGCACTTTAGGTGCCAAATAGGGTGTGCCCCCCTCCCACGCCACCCCTTCCAGGTAGCCCAAACGCAAGCGAAAAACCTGCCTGTTCGGTCTTCAAAGTACCATCATATTGGGTGCCAAAATAATTGAGCTTTAAGGCCATTGCTGACACAGAAGGAAAAATTGCAGTGGTAGAGTTTCATAATAATACATGAAAAATCTTCTCCAAATCGTAGCAATTTTAGAAAAAAAATAGTATGCCATGGTCACATGGCATAGGTTAGAAGAATAATAATTTCTAAAACATGGTTTATTTAAAGAAAATGTAAATAGTTTCATGGAAAATTAGGATTTTTTTTCTGTATAACATGGCAGCTTCTGGGAATTTTCCAATGGTTAGACGACAAATTTATATACACAAGAGGTATAGTTCACATGGAAAATTAGAGAATATATAGTTGTCGTGGAAAAAATTCTAAATTTTCCATTTCTTATTATAGAAAATGACCATGTGAAAACAAAACTATTCCCTTGGTAAATTGTTTTTTTTTGTATCATACTATGTAATTGTATGCAAGCCATAATATCTATACATTCACCATGGCAATTGTACATACGAAAGTACCATAGCTTGGCGTCGACACCTAGTAGCACATCCAAGAGGCACCTACCAGTGGCAGAGCTACACAAGATTGATTGGGTGGGCCAATGAGAAAATACAGTTTCTAAGGGGGGCAAAAGCTCTATTTTTTCTAATGTAAAACTCACTATATGAATTTTCTTCACTAAATTTGTCCAGGCTGGGGGGCCATGGCCCCTGCAGTCATGCACGCAGCTCCGCCGGTGCCACCTACCTGTACGGCTTCAGTGCTGCAAGTAATCCACTACAGTGATGGTGTAATACATTTACATCGGGGGTATCTTTGTTTCTCGCCAAGGGAAAACTTCCGGTGTTACAAACCTACACACCATGGAGCCCAACAAGGGTAATAGACATCTTCCAGTCAACTTACCATCAGGGGTGGGGTGGGGTGGGGGAGAGTGGGGGATCCAGGAGGTTCTTGTTGGAAATATGCCCTAGAGGCAATAATAATTTGGTTATTATTATATTTCCTTGTTCATGATAATTGTCTATTGTTCATGCTATAATTGTATTGATTGGAAACCGTAATACATGTGTGAATACATAGACCACAACAAGTCCCTAGTGAGCCTCTAGTTGACTAGCTCGTTGATCAACAGATGGTCATGGTTTTCTGACTATGGACATTGGATGTCATTGATAACGGGATCACATCATTGGGAGAATGATGTGATGGACAAGACCCAATCCTAAGAGTAGCACAAGATCGTGTAGTTCGTTTGCTAAAACTTTTCTAATGTCAAGTATCATTTCCTTAGACCATAAGATCATGCAACTCCCGGATACCGTAGGAATGTTTTAGGTGTACCAAACATCACAACGTAACTGGGTGGCTATAAAGGTGCACTACAGGTATCTCCGAAAGTGTCTGTTGGGTTGGCACGAATCGAGACTGGGATTTGTCACTCCGTATGACGGAGAGGTATCTCTAGGCCCACTCGGTAATGCATCATCATAATGAGCTCAATTTAACTAAGTAGTTGGTCACGGGATCATGCATTACGAAACGAGTAAAGTGACTTGCCGGTAACGAGATTGAACAAGGTATTGGGATACCGACGATCGAATCTCGGGCAAGTAACGTACCGATTGACAAAAGGAACTGCATACGGGATTACTTGAATCCTCGACATCGTGGTTCATCCGATGAGATCATCGTGGAACATGTGGGAGTCAACATGGGTATCCAGATCCCGTTGTTGGTTATTGGCCGGAGAGCTGTCTCGGTCATGTCTGCATGATTCCCGAACCCGTAGGGTCTACACACTTAAGGTTCGATGACGCTAGGGTTATAAGGAAGATTTGTATATGATTACCGAATGTTGTTCGGAGTCCCGGATGAGATCCCGGACGTCACGAGGAGTTCCGGAATGGTCCGGAGGTGAAGATTTATATATGGAAAGTCATCATACGGTCACCGGAAATATTCGGGGGTATACGGTATTGTACCGGGACCATCGAAGGGGTTCCGGGGGTCCACCGGGTGGGTCCACCTGCCCCGGAGGGCCTTATGGGCTGTAGGTGGAAGGGAACCAGCCCCAAGTGGGCTGGGCGCCACCCCCCTAGGGCCCATGCACCTAGGGTTTGGGGGGAAACCCTAAAGGGGGGGCCCCCCTTAGCTTGGGGGGCAAGCCCCCTCCCCCCTTGGCCGCCGCCCCCCTCTAGATCCCATCTAGAGGGGCCGGGCCCCTTCCCCCTTCTCCCTATAAATATAGGGGTGGAGGGAGGGGTGCAGCACCACATCCAAGGCCCAGCCCCTCCCCTCCCCAACACCTCTCCTCCTCCGCGTGAGCTTGGCGAAGCCCTGCCGGAGAACTGCCACTCCATCACCACCACGCCGTCGTGCTTCTGTTGGAGCCTTCTTTCTCAACCTCTCCCTCCTTGCTGGATCAAGGTGCGGGAGATGTCACCGGGCTGCACGTGTGTTGAACGTGGAGGCACAGTTGTTCGGTGCTTAGATCAGATTCGGCCGCGATCTGAATCGCTACGTGTACGACTCCTCCAACCACGTTCTTGAAACGCTTCCGTCTCGCGATCTTCAAGGGTATGAAGATGCACTCCCCTCTCTCTCATTGCTAGTTACTCCATAGATTGATCTTGGTGATGCGTAGAAATTTTTTAATTTCTGCAACGATCCCCAATAGTGGCATCAGAGCCAGGTCTACGCGTAGTTTCTATGCACGAGTAGAACACAAGTTTGTTGTGGGCGTCGATTTTGTCAATTTACTTGCCACTACTTGTCTTATATTGTTTCGGCGGCATCGTGGGATGAAGCGGTCCGGACCGACCTTACACGTACGCTTACGTGAGACAGGTTCCACCGACTGACATGCACTAGTTGCATAAGGTGGCTAGCGGGTGTCTGTCTCTCCCATTTTAGTCAGATCGGATTTGATGAAAAGGGTCCGTATGAAGGGTAAATAGCAATTGGCATATCACGTTGTGGTTTTGGCGTATGTAAGAAAAGTTTTTGCTAGAAACCTATAGCAGCCACGTAAAACTTGCAACAACAATTAGAGGACGTCTAACTTGTTTTTGCAGCATATGCCGTGTGATGTGATATGGCCAAAAGGATGTGATGAATGATATATATATGTGATGTATGAGATTGATCATGTTCTTGTAATAGGAATCACGACTTGCATGTCGATGAGTATGACAACCGGCAGGAGCCAGAGGAGTTGTCTTAATTTATTGTATGACCTGTGTGTCATTGAATAACGCCATGTAATTACTGTACTTTATTGCTAAACCGTTAGCCATAGTAGTAGAAGTAATAGTTGGCGAGACAACTTCATGAAGACACGATGATGGAGATCATGATGATGGAGACCATGGTGGCATGCCGGTGATGATGATGATCATGGCGCCCCGAAGAGGGAGGTAAAAAGGAGCAAAATGATATTGGCCATATCATGTCACTATTTGATTGCATGTGATGTTTATCATGTTTTACATCTTATTTGCTTAGAACGACGGTAGCATAAATAAGATGATCCCTCATAAAATTTCAAAAAAGTGTTCCCCCTAACTGTGTGCCGTTGCGAAGGTTCGTTGTTTCGAAGCACCACGTGATGATCGGGTGTGATAGATTCTAATGTTCGAATACAACGGGTGTAAGCCAGATTTACACAAGCAAAACACTTAGGTTGACTTGACGGGCCTAGCATGTACAGAGATGGCCTCGGAATACAAGAGATCGAAAGGTCAAACATGAGTCGTATAGACTATACGATCAACATGAAGATGTTCACCGATGATGAATGGTCCGTCTCACGTGATGATCGGACACGGCCTAGTTGACTCAGATCATGTAACACTTAGATGACTAGAGGGATGTCTATCTGAGTGGGAGTTCATTAAATAATTTGATTAGATGAACTTAATTATCATAAACTTAGTCTAAAATCTTTACAATATGTCTTGTAGATCAAATGGCCCACGCTAATGTTGCCCTCAACTTCAACGCGCTCCTAGAGAAAACCAAGCTGAAAGACGATGGTAGCAACTATACGGACTGGGTCCGGAACTTGAGGATCATCCTCATAGCTGCCAAGAAAGCATATGTCCTTGTGAAGGAAATATGCCCTAGAGGCAATAATAAAGTTATTATTTATTTCCTTATATCATGATAAATGTTTATTATTCATGCTAGAATTGTATTAACCGGAAACATAATACATGTGTGAATACATAGACAAACATAGTGTCACTAGTATGCCTCTATTTGACTAGCTCGTTTATCAAAGATGGTTATGTTTCCTAGCCATGGACAAAAGAGTTGTCATTTGATTAACGGGATCACATCATTAGGAGAATGATGTGATTGACATGACCCATTCCGTTATCCTAGCACTTGATCGTTTAGTATGTTGCTATTGCTTTCTTCATGACTTATACATGTTCCTGTAACTATGAGATTATCCAACTCCCGTTTACCGAAGGAACACTTTGGGTGCTACCAAACGTCACAACGTAACTGGGTGATTATAAAGGAGTACTACAGGTGTCTCCAAAGGTACATGTTGGGTTGGCGTATTTCGAGATTAGGTTTTGTCACTCCGATTGTCGGAGAGGTATCTCTGGGCCCTCTCGGTAATGCACATCACTATAAGCCTTGCAAGCAATGTGACTAATGAGTTAGTTGCGGGATGATGCATTACAAAACAAGTTAAGAGACTTGCCGGTAACGAGATTGAACTAGGTATTGGGATACCGACGATCGAATCTCGGGCAAGTAACATACCGATGACAAAAGGGAACAACGTATGTTGTTATGCGGTTTGACCGATAAAGATCTTCGTAGAATATGTGGGAGCCAATATGAGCATCCAGGTTCCGCTATTGGTTATTGACCAAGAATAGTTCTAGGTCATGTCTACATTGTTCTCGAACCCGTAGGGTCCGCACGCTTAAGGTTTCGATGACAGTTATATTATGAGTTTATGAGTTTTGATGTACCGAAGGAGTTCGGAGTCCCGGATGAGATCGGGGACATGGCGAGGAGTCTCGAAATGGTCGAGACGTAAAGATCGATATATTGGACGACTATATTCGGAGTTCGGAAAGGTTCCGAGTGGTTCGGGTATTTTTCGGAGTACCGAGAGTTACGGGAATTCGCCGGGGAGTATATGGGCCTTATTGGGCCATACGGGAATAGAGGAGAGAGGCCGAAAGGAAGGAGGCGCGCAGCCCCCCTCTGGTCCGAATTGGACAAGGGGTGCGGCCCCCTTTTCCTTCCTCCTCTCCCCCTCTTTCCCCCCTTCTCCTACTCCAACAAGGAAGGAGGGAGTCTTACTCCCGGTGGGAGTAGGACTCCCCTTGGCGCGCCCCTCCTAGGCCGTCTGCCCCTCCCCCTTGCTCCTTTATATACGGGGGCAAGGGGGCACCTCTAGGCACAACAACAATTGATACCTTGGATCTCTTAGGCGTGTGCGGTGCCCCCCTCCACCATAATCCACCTCGATAATATCGTAGCGGTGCTTAGGCGAAGCCCTGCGTCAGTAGTACATCAAGATCGTCACCACGCCGTCGTGCTGACGGAACTCTCCCTCGACACTCGGCTGGATCGGAGTTCGAGGGACGTCATCGAGCTGAACGTGTGCTAGAACTCGGAGGTGCCGTAGTTTCAGTGCTTGATCGGTCGGGCCGTGAAGACGTACGACTACATCAACCGCGTTGTTCTAACGCTTCCGCTTACGGTCTACGAGGGTACGTGGACTATACTCTCCCCTCTCGTTGCTATGCCATCACCATAATCTTGCGTGTGCGTAGGAAATTTTTTGAAATTACTACGTTCCCCAACAGTGGCATCCGAGCCTAGGTTTTATGCGTAGATGTCATATGCACGAGTAGAACACAAGTGAGTTGTGGGCGATACAAGTCATACTGCTTACCAGCATGTCATACTTTGGTTCAGCGGTATTGTTGGATGAAGCAGCTCGGACTAACATTACGCGTACGCTTACGTGAGACTGGTTTTACCGCCGTGCTTTGCACATAGGTGACTAGCGGGTGTCTGTTTCTCCAACTTTAGTTGAACCGAGTGTGGCTACGCCCGGTCCTTGCGAAGGTTAAAACAACACCAACTTGACAAACTATCGTTGTGGTTTTGATGCGTAGGTAAGAACGGTTCTTGCTCAGCCCGTAGCAGCCACGTAAAACTTGCAACAACAAAGTAGAGGACGTCTAACTTGTTTTTGCAGGACATGTTGGGATGTGATATGGTCAAGACGTGATGAGATATAAGTTGTTGTATGAGATGATCATGTTTTGTTGAAGTTATCGGCAACTGGCAGAAGCCCTATGGTTGTCTCTTTGTTGCATAAGATGCAAGTGCCAAATAATTGCTTTACTTTATCGCTGTGCGATAGCAATAGTTGCAAGAGCAATAGTTGGCAAAACGACCATGTGACGACACATTGATATAGATCAAGATGATGAACATCATGGTGTCGTGCCGGTGACGATAGAGATCATGACAGTACTTTGGAGATGGAGATCAAAGGCGCAAGATGATCATGGCCATATCATGTCACATATTTTGATTGCATATGATGTTTATCTGTTATACATCTTATTCTGTTTTGTTTGATGGTAGCATTTTAAGATGATCTCTCACTAATTATCAAGAAGTGTTCTCCCTGAGTTTGCACCGTTGTGAAAGTTCTTCGTGCTGAGACACCACGTGATGATCGGGTGTGATAGGCTCTACGTTCAAATACAATGGGTGCAAAACAGTTGCACACGCGGAATACTCAGGTTAAACTTGACGAGCCTAGCATATACAGATATGGCCTCGGAAGACGGAGACCGAAAGGTCGAGCGTGAATCATATAATAGATATGATCAACATATTGATGTTCACCGTTGAAACTACTCCATCTCACATGACGATCGGACATGGTGTAGTTGATATGGATCACGTAATCACTTAGATGACTAGAGAGATGTCTATCTAAGTGGGAGTTCTTAAGTAATATGATTAATTGAACTTAAATTTATCATGAACTTAGTCCTAGTAGTATTTTGAAAATTATGTTGTAGATCAATAGCTTGCGTTGTTGCTTTCATATGTTTATTTTGATATGTTCCTAGAGAAAATTGTGTTGAAAGATGTTAGTAGCAATGATGCGGATTGGATCCATGATCTGAGGTTTATCCTCATTGCTGAACAGAAGAATTATGTCCTTGATGCACCGCTAGGTGACAAACCTATTGCAGGAGCAGATGCAAACGTTATGAACGTTTGGCTAGCTCAATATGATGACTACTTGATAGTTTAGTGCACCATGCTTAACGGCTTAGAAACGGGACTTCAAAGACGTTTTGAACGTCATGGACCATATGAGATGTTCCAGGAATTGAAGTTAATATTTGAAGCAAATACCCGAGTTGGGAGATATGAAGTCTCCAACAAGTTCTATAGCTAAAAGATGGAGGAGAATCACTCAACTAGTGAGCATGTGCTCAGATTGTCTGGGTACTTCAATCGCTTGAATCAAGTGGGAGTTAATCTTCCAGATAAGATAGTGATTGACAGAATTCTCTAGTCACCATCACTAAGTTACTAGAACTTCGTGATAAACTATAGTATGCAAGGGATGACGAAAACGATTCCCGAGCTCTTCGTGATGTTGAAATCGACGAAGGTAGAAATCTAGAAAGAGCATCAAGTGTTGATGATTGACAAGATCACTAGTTTCAAGAAAAGGGCAAAGGGAAAGAAAGGGAAACTTCAAGTAGAATGGCAAACAAGTTGTCACTCCCATGAAGAAGCCCAAAGCTGGACCAAAGCCTGAAACTGAGTGCTTACACTGCAAAGGAAATGGTCACAGGAAGCGGAAATGCCCTAAATATTTGGTGAATAAGAAGGATGGCAAAGTGAACAGAGGTATATTTGATATACAGGTTATTGATGTGTGCCTTACTAGTGTTTATACTAGCCCCTGAGTATTTGATACTTGTTCGGTTGCTAGGATTAGTAACTCGAAACAGGAGTTACAGAATAAACAGAGACTAGTTGAGGGTAAAGTGACGATGTGTGTTGGAAATGGTTCCAAGATTGATATGATCATCATCGCACACTCCCTATGCTTTCGGGATTAGTATTAAACCTAAATAAATGTTATTTGGCGTTTGCGTTGAGCATGAATATGATTTGATCATGTTTATTGTGATATGGTTATTCATTTAAAGTTAGAGAATAATTGTTATTCTGTTTACATGAATAAGACCCTCGATGGTCATACACCCAATGAAAATAGTTTGTTGGATCTCGATCGTAGTGATACACATATTCATAATATTGATGCCAAAATATGCAAAGTTAATAATGATAGTGCAAACTTATTTGTGGCACTGCCGTTTGGGTCATATCGGTGTAAAGCGCATGAAGACACTCCATAAAGATGGATTTTCGGAATCACTTGGTTATGAATCATTTGATGCTTGCGAACCGTGCCTTTTGGGCAAGATGACTAAAACTCCGTTCTCCGGAACAAGGAACGAGCTACTGACTTATTGGAAATAATACATACCGATGTATGTGATCCAATGAGTGTTAATGCTCGTGGCAAGTATCATTATTTTCTGACCTTCACAAGATGATTTGAGCAGATATGGGTATATCTACTTGATGAAACATAAGTCTGAAATAGTTGAAAGGTTCAAAGAATTTCAGAGTGAAGTGGAAAAATCATCGTAACAAGAAATAAAGTTTCTGCGATCTAATCGCGGAGACGAATATTTGAGTTACGAGTTTGGTCTTCAATTAAAACAATGTGGAATAGTTTCACAGCTCACACCACCTGGAACACCACAACGTTATGGTGTGTCCGAACATCGTAACCGCACTTTATTGGATATGGTGCGATCTATGATGTCTCTGACTGATTTACCAATATTGTTTTGGGGTTATGCATTAGAGACAGCTGCATTCACATTAAAAGGGCACCATCTAAATCCGTTGAGACGACAACATATGAACTGTGGTTTAGCAAGAAACCCAAGTTGTCATTTCTTAAAGTTTGGGGCTGCGATGCTTATGTGAAAAAGTTTCATCCTGATAAGCTCGAACCCAAATCGGAGAAGTGCGTCTTCATAGAATACCCAAAGAAAATTGTTGGGTACACCTTCTATCACAGATCCGAAGGCAAGATATTCGTTGCTAAAAAATGGATCCTTTCTAGAGAAGGAGTTTCTCTCGAAAGAAGTGAGTGGGAGGAAAGTAGAGCTTGATAAATTAATTTGTACCTTCTCCCGAATTGGAAAGTAGTTCATCACGGAAATCAGTTCCAGTGATTCCTACACCAATTAGTGAGGAAGCTAATGATGATGATCATGAAACTTCAGATCAAGTTACTACAAAACCTCATAGGTCTTCCAAAGTACAGTCCGCACCAGAGTAGTACGGTAATACTGTTCTGGAAGTCATGTTACTAGACCATGATGAACCTACGAACTATGAGGAAGCGATGATGATCCCAGATTCTGCGAAATGGCTTGAGGCCATAAAATCTAAGATATGATCCATGTATGAGAACAAAGTATGGACTTTGATTGACTTGCTCGATGATCAGCAAGCCATGTTAAATAAATGGATCTTCAAGAGGAAGACAGACACTGATAGTAGTGTTACTATCCACTAAGCTCGACTTGTTGCAAAAGGTTTTCAACATGTTCAAGGGGTTGAATACGATGAGATTTTCTCACTCGTATCGATGCTTAAGTCTATCCGAATCATGTTAGCAATTGCCACATTTTATGAAATCTGGCAAATGGATGTCAAAACTGCATTTCTTAATGGATTTATTAAAGAAGAGTTGTATATGATGCAACCAGAAGGTTTTGTCAATCCTAAAGATGCTAACAAAGTGTGCAAGCTCCAACAATCCATTTATGGACTGGTGCAAGCCTCTCGGAGTTGGAATATACGCTTTGATGAGTTGATCAAAGCGTATGGTTTTATACAGACTTTTTGAGAAGCCTTTATTTACAAGAAAGTGAGTGGGAGCTCTGTAGCATTTCTAATATTATATGTGGGTAACATATTGTTGATTGGAAATGATATAGAAATTCTGGATAGCATGAAAGGATACTTGAAAAAAGAATTTTTCAAAGCAAGACCTCGGTGAAGCTGCTTACACATTGAGCATCAAGATCTATATAGATAGATCAAGACGCTTGATAAGATTTTTCAATGAGTACATACCTTGATAAATCTTTGAATAGTTCAAAATGGAACAGTCAAAGAAGGAGTTCTTGCCTGTGATGCAAAGGTGTGAAGTTGAGTAAGACTCAAGACCCGACCATGGTAGAAAATAGAAAGAGAATGAAAATTCATTCCCTATGCCTCAGTCATAGGTTCTATAAAGTATGCTATGCTATGAACCAGACCTATTGTATACCTTGCTCTGAGTTTGACAAAGGAATACAATTTTGATCTAAGAGTAGATCACTGGACAGCAGTCAAGAATATCCTTAGTGAGAACTAAGGAGATGTTTCTCGATTATGGAGGTGATAAAAGAGCCCGTCGTAAAAAGTTACAACGATGCAAGCTTTAAACCAATCCAGATGACTCTAAGTCTCAATCTGGATACATATTGAAAGTGGGAGCAATTAGCTAGAGTAGCTCCGTGCAGAGCATTGTGGACATAGAATATTTGCAAAATACATACGGCTCTGAATATGACAGACCCATTGACTAAACTTCTTTCACAAGCAAAACATGATCATACCTTAGTACTCTTTGGGTGTTAATCACATAGCAATGTGAACTAGATTATTGACTCTAGTAAACCCTTTGGGTGTTGATCACATGATGATGTGAAATATGGGTATTAATCACATACAGATGTGAATATTGGTGTTAAATCACATGGCGATGTGAACTAGATTATTGACTCTAGTGCAAGTGGGAGACTGAAGGAAATATGCCCTAGAGGCAATAATAAAGTTATTATTTATTTCCTTATATCATGATAAATGTTTATTATTCATGCTAGAATTGTATTAACCGGAAACATAATACATGTGTGAATACATAGACAAACATAGTGTCACTAGTATGCCTCTACTTGACTAGCTCGTTTATCAAAGATGGTTATGTTTCCTAGCCATGGACAAAAGAGTTGTCATTTGATTAATGGGATCACATCATTAGGAGAATGATGTGATTGACATGACCCATTCCGTTAGCCTTGCACTTGATCGTTTAGTATGTTTCTATTGCTTTCTTCATGACTTATACATGTTCCTGTAACTATGAGATTATGCAACTCCCGTTTACCGAAGGAACACTTTGGGTGCTACCAACCGTTACAACGTAACTGGGTGATTATAAAGGAGTACTACAGGTGTCTCCAAAGGTACATGTTGGGTTGGCGTATTTCGAGATTAGGTTTTGTCACTCCGATTGTCGGAGAGGTATCTCTGGGCCCTCTCGGTAATGCACATCACTATAAGCCTTGCAAGCAATGTGACTAATGAGTTAGTTGCAGGATGATGCATTACACAACGAGTAAAGAGAGTTGCCGGTAACGAGATTGAACTAGGTATTGGGATACCGACGATCGAATCTCGGGCAAGTAACATACCGATGACAAAGGGAACAACGTATGTTGTTATGCGGTTTGACCGATAAAGATCTTCATAGAATATGTGGGAGCCAATATGAGCATCCAGGTTCCGCTATTGGTTATTGACCAAGAATAGTTCTAGGTCATGTCTACATTGTTCTCGAACCCGTAGGGTCTGCACACTTAAGGTTTCGATGACAGTTATATTATGAGTTTATGAGTTTTGATGTACCGAAGGAGGTCGGAGTCCCGGACGAGATCGGGGACATGACGAGGAGTCTCCAAATGGTCGAGACGTAAATATCGATATATTGGACAACTATATTCGGAGTTCGGAAAGGTTTCGAGTGATTCGGGTATTTTTCGGAGTACCAGAGAGTTACGGGGATTTGCCGGGGAGTATATGGGCCTTATTGGGCCATACGGGAATAGAGGAGAGAGGCCGAAAGGAAGGAGGCACGCAGCCCCCTTTTCCTTCCTCCTCTCTCCTCTTTCCCCCCTTATCCTACTCCAACAAGGAAGGAGGGAGTCCTACTCCCGGTGGGAGTAGGACTCCCCTTGGCGCGCCCCTCCTAGGCCGGCCGCCCCTCCCCCCTTGCTCCTTTATATACGGGGCAAGGGGGCACCTCTAGGCACAACAACAATTGATCCCTTGGATCTCTTAGCCGTGTGCGGTGCCCCCCTCCACCATAATCCACCTCGATAATATCATAGCGGTGCTTAGGCGAAGCCCTGCGTTGGTAGTACATCAAGATCGTCACCACGCCGTCGTGCTGACGGAACTCTCCCTCGACACTCGGCTGGATTGGAGTTCGAGGGACGTCATCGAGCTGAATGTGTGCTAGAACTCGGAGGTGCCGTAGTTTCTGTGCTTGATCGGTCGGGCCGTGAAGACGTACGACTACATCAACCGCGTTGTTCTAATGCTTCCGCTTACGGTCTACGAGGGTACGTGGACTATACTCTCCCCTCTCGTTGCTATGCCATCACCATGATCTTGCGTGTGCGTAGGAATTTTTTTGAAATTACTACATTCCCCAACACCTTGAAGCACTGCTAGGTGAAGCACCTGTCCCAGCAAACCAAGACGTTATGAACGCCTGGCAGTCGCGTGTTGATGATTACTCCCTGGTTCAGTGCGGCATGCTTTACAGCTTAGAACCCGGGCTCCAAAAGCGTTTCGAGCAGCTCGAAGCATATGAGATGTTCCAAGAGCTGAAAATGGTTTTCCAAGCTCATGCCCGGGTTGAGAGATATGAAGTCTCTGACAAGTTCTACAGTTGTAAGATGGAGGAGAATAGTTCCGTCAGCAAACACATACTCAAAATGTCTGGGTTGCACAACCGCTTGTCTCAGTTGGGAGTTAATATCCCGAATGACGTGGTCATTGACAGAATCCTTCAGTCGCTTCCACCTAGCTACAAGAGCTTTGTGATGAACATCAATATGCAGGGGATGGAGAAAACCATTCCCGAGGTATATTCAATGCTGAAATAAGCGGAGGTGGAAATCAAAAAGGAACATCAAGTGTTGATGGTGAATAAGACCACTAAGTTCAAGAAAGGCAAGGGTAAAAAGGGCTTCAAGAAAGACAGCAAAGGAGTTGCCGCGCCCGGTAAGCAAGCTACCGGGAAGAAGCCAAAGAATGGACCCAAGCCTGAGACTGAGTGTTTTTATTGCAAGGAAAATGGTCACTGGAAGCGGACATGCCCCAAGTACTTAGCGAACAAGAAGGCCGGCAACACCAAAGGTATATGTGATATACATGTTATTGATGTGTACCTTACTAGTACTCGTAGTAGCTCCTGGGTATTTGATACCGGTGCTGTCGTGGATTTGTCACGGCAGATGTCCTAGTGAAAGGACTTAGTCGTGGAGCCATCACTACGAGTTTACTTGAAGGGGTTAAAGCGGATACAAAGACACGAGGGTTTTATACTAGTTCGGCCCCTTCGATGAAGGTAAAAGCCTACGTCTAGTTGTGATGGAATTGATGTAGTCTCGATGTCTAAGGAGCAAACAATCTTCTCCTAGGCTCGAGTTGTGGTTGTCTGTCTTGAACCGCCGCCGGGTCGTCCCCTTATATACACGGGTGACGCCCGTCGGTCCATAGAGTCCCAACCGGTTCATACTCGTATCCCGGTCGGTGTCTCTCTATTCCTAACTTACAATACAAGTTATACATCAGGCCGGTTTACGGCTACATGTTCTAAACCGACTACAGGCCTTGGGCCTTCATCTGCTTATACCACTAATGAAGTTAACCCGGCCCAAGTAGGCCGGTTTACGCCTAGTGGTAACATCCCCAACATTAGGCCCCAGATTGATTTGAACTGGTTCATGTCAATCCTTCAACAAATCTTGTGTCTTGGACATCTTTGGGTAATTGGTAAACCGTCATGTCGTCATCATTTCTAGTTGTTGTAAACCGGCATGACGTCATCATGAAATTTGTCATTCATAACGCCCTCTTTTAATAATAGCTTCTGGATCCGCGCGCTTGACCTAGCTCTGTTGCCTTATAAATAAGACCGAAGGGTCATTTCTTTCCTTTCCCTTCGTCCCTTCTTCTTCGTCTTCCTCGCGTCGCTGGCCTTGGAGCTCCGCCACCGCCGTCGACCTCTGCCTCGTCTTGGGCCGCTGCATCGACCTGAACGTACCAGAGCATTGCGGCATCTTTCTGCATCTTCTCTGTTCCCGGTAAGCTTTCTCCTCTTTTTGACCTAGATCTGTTCTTAGGGTTCCATGTTCATGCTGTGTTCATCGCGCGCTCATATCTGTTCTCTGACCTTGAATGAATCCGTGAACTCCTGCTGTGTTTAGTAGTGATCTCTAAGCATCCTCCTGTAGTTTCTCATCTAAGCCCATAGATCTCCCGCACATATCCGCTCAATGGTTCACTTCTGTTTCTGCCTTACTCTTCGAAATATCTTCTGTTTTTGTGAGCTTGCTGTAGATCCGCGGCTGTAATAAGATCTTTGTGAAACTTGTTTCTGCATACCTAGTTATCCATAGCTTCAGTTGCTTCCGATGCTTAGGTCAGGCGGTTTAACTTACCATAGAAAAAATTGCTAAACCGGTATATATCATTAGTCCCCTGGTTGAACCGCCAGAATCTATATGACGCCGCATTGTAGAAGACCGGTTTATAGGTACTGCCTCCGGTTTATCATAGTTTAGATCAACATCTTCCTTTATCCAGCGTGTTTTTGAACCGGATCACCTATTTCTTGTAGATCTCGCCATGGCCAAACAAGTGTATGAGTGCAATTGGGTTCCCTCTCGCGTCACAGAATCACAGTTGGATGATCTAGTCCTGATCGGCGCTTTGGATAGTAAAGATACGATCCACTGGAGGGTTCCTGGAGATGAATGTCCTCCCACACCCAGGAAGGAGAGGTTGTTGTCTTCGCAGATCACTTGGCCCGGGGCTTCAAACCGCCCGGTTCTAAATTTTATCGGGATGTGTTAGCCAATTTTCAGCTCCGTCCACAGGATATTGGCCCCAATTCCGTCACCAATCTATGTCACTTTCAAGTACTCTCTGAGGTATATCTTCAAGAGGAGCCTTCAGTCGAGTTGTTTAGAGACCTCTTCCATTTAAACCGTCGCACTGAATTTACCGACGGCCCCAATACAGAATTTGGCGGTATGGCCATTCAGAAGAGGAAGGAGATCACCTATCCCCACGTCAAACTCCATACTCACCCCAAGGAGTGGAATGCAACTTGGTTTTATTGCAAGGATACCTCCCCTGACAATGAAAATCCTTTGCCTGGCTTCCGTCCGGAACGGTTCAGCAACACTCACCCTTTTCCACAAAGACTAAGCGCCAAGGAGAGAATTAAATATGCTCCGCAACTGTCCAAACTCCGAGCCTTTATGGCCAACGGTTTAACAGGAATAGACCTTGCACGCTGTTGGATATCATGGAGCATACTGCCCCTGAGCCGGCGCCCCGGTTTGATGTGCAAGTATATTGGCAGTGTCGATGACCCACTCCGACACATTAAAATCCAGCTCTCCGACGATGAAGTCACAGATTCTGTAAAGAAGATGTTGAATGAACCGGAGCACCTCTGTGCTCAAACCGGTCTGCTTTCTTACTGCACCACCAACAAACCGCCAGCGGTAAGATTCTAGTTGCCCTATTGTTGAACCTGTTACTGCTTTATCTGTCTGACATTTAATTACTGCTGATCCAGGGTGATAATCCATTTTGGAGCAAGAAGCTTCCACAAGATAAAACGGAGAAGGCAGGGCGGTCAACCCGGCCCAAGACCAAGGTTATCAAGAAGCCAGCTCATAAGAGAAAAACCACCGCTTCATCTGATCCAGCTATTGATGATGATGTGGGTAACCCGGACCTTGAGGTAGAACTTGATTCACTTGGCTTACTTTTTACACGCCTTATTGATGATGATGCTTGTCAGGACGACGCTGAAGCCAGCAATGCGGGATTCGTTGAGGTAACTATTCTCTCTTCCGATTCAGAAATCTTGCCTTTGCCAAAATTTCGCCAGGCAAACCGGAAAGTTAAATTTTCTCATCCTCTTGCTTATTTGGATCCTAAATTTCTTATGAAGACCCAGTAACATGAAGCTCGCCGCACAACCCGGCACAGTGGCCAGGTAGTTACCTCCGCCGGTTTACCAAACAGTCCGGTTCGAAAACGCCGCTCCGATGTCTCCGACCTTTTTATTGATTTAAATCCTAAAGCGGGTTTCTTCCGTCAACCTCTTAATCCATCCGACTCCGATTATCAGGTTACTTCTCATTCATCTTCTGGTGAATCGTCGGCCACTCAGCTGCCACCATTGAAGATAGTTGCTGGGTAAGCTAAACTGAACATATGCTTCCAGTATACTGTGTCATGGCTTATGTTTTTTCTTGACTCTTTGTTTTTCTTTCAGGGCCAAACCGAAACCAAGCAAGAAAGCCCGCTTGGATAAAGCGGCTGAAGAAGATGTAGCCCCAGAACATGACAGAGCGCCAGACCTTGAAGAGTTTGCTCCTGAAGATATTCCCAATGATCCTCCTTTGCAAGATGATGCTATTCCCGAAGAGAGGCCTGTTAACACTTCAGTTTCTGCCAATCCGCCTGCCAGCTCTACCCGGATTGATAAATCCCACAGTCCTGCTGACAAACCGGCCGCACCAACACAAACCGGCGAGTCCAAAGATGATGACGTTGTGATTACCGGTGTGGGCCGCTTTGAACCCGGGAATCCTGTCACCCTTACCAAGCATAGCATAAAAGAGGATTTTTCCACTCTGAACAAAGGAAAATGGGATGTTGAACTGGAGACATATGCTGCTCTGAGTGCCCAAGATCTTCATTCCGGCTATTTAAACCGGCTTTATACTAGCCGTGACTGTGAAGCTGGTCTGGTGAAGATGATGAGAGATAAATTTGAGGTAACTTACTTTTTTACTTACTGCCATTGTATCAATCCTCCTAGCCCCCAAGGGCCGGTTTGTAACGTCAAACCGGGACTTGAACACAATCCTCAACACTTTGAAACCCATGAGTATAGCCCCCAAGGGCCGGTTTAACTTAGCATAATTAAACCGGGGCTCCGACAGAAAACTACCCTTAGAACATAATTTGATCAAATAGCCATTAGCCCCCAAGTGCCAAGTTGAATACCTGTATTGAGCTTGGGACTTTGCAATCTGGTAATATATAAAAATTGAAGGTGCATTAGCCCCCAAGTATCAGGCGTATAACTTTGTTATGTGGTTGATACTTCAATTTCTTGGACCACTTGTGTAAAGCTAAATGCTGTCTGTATGCAGGCTGAGGTGAGAATCAAGGAGGACCGGATTGCCGATTTGCAAGAGGCCTTGAAAACCCAATGGGCTGAAACAGACAAGGCAATGGAAGAATTAACCAGCGCCTTGAGCACCGCTGAACAGCTGAAGGAGGGTTTCAAGAAAGAGCGGGCTGATTGGGCCACTGAGAAGGCCGCTTTAACCAAAAGAGCGGAAAATGCTGAAGCTGCCCTTAAACCGGTGGTGGATGAACTTACGGCCGTAAAGCGGCAAATACACTCCATGACCGCTGCAATCTTTGGTAAGCTCCTTTTAACTTCTGTGATAATTTGAACCTGCTGTAATGTAAATCCGGATTGAGACCGTCACTATATTGTTGTAGGCACACGCATCGGGAACTTAGGAAATGATGTGCGGAAGAAACTGAAAGCTGCCTACACCTTAGTGGAACAATTATATACCGGAGCCCAGCGGATCATCACCACAGCCTCTCACAACAACCCGACACCTTCTTTAATCCAGGACACTCTTAACTGGTTGTCGATGCTTCCGGCCCGGATTGAGGAGCTGAAAAAATCCGGTGATCGAACCGGAGCTATTAACGCCTTGATCCGGGCAAAGGCATGGGTGCCAGATTTCGACCCTGTGGAAGCAGCTCAAGGCTATCCCAGCCTGAAGGAAGATGGCTCCGAATTCAACGAAGAGGATTTGAGGGCAATAAACCGTGCAGTATGCCCTCTGGCTTGTCAGCTAGCTGAAGAGGCAGACTTGACGCACTATCAAGCACAATACAATGATCAGAACAAGCGAGTGCCTGCCCCAACTCTTGAAGTGGAGAATCTGATCCCTCCAATCCGTAAGCACACTTACGCTCCTGATATTGAACCGTCTTTCCTGATCCATGAAGAGGCTGTTTTCCAAGCTTTAATGGGAATCGACTGGACCACTGTTGATTTCCAGCCAATGGGTAGAGACGAGGAAGCTGAAGCGGCGGATGATGAGGAGCAGGCTTGAACCGGAAGCCGGTTTGGATAGCTGTCTTTGGCATCTTTCCAAAATAACAATGATCTTATTTGGGCACCGTGTTGCCTTGTAATAGGATAGTTAATACTTCTATCTTGAATATGCCTTCGTGCATAAATACTGAAGCTTTTGTTTGAAAAACCTCAATTCATATTTCCTGCAATCAGAAAAATTTGAACTTCGGTGGCGTTTATACCGCCAGCCGGTTTGTGATCTTAATATGTGTATCAGTAATGTAACGAATAGATGATACAAAATACCTGCCATGTTTGGGCATGAAGCGGGCTTAGCCAAACTTTGAATCGGAGGTTTTATAAACCATTACCGTCGACAAGGGGGGAGAAAAACAGCTCCCGTATAAACCGTACTGAGGCAATACAAACCCCCTTATTACTCCATGATGTTAACAGTAAAAGGTAAACCGGGAATACTTCTCCGGATTAAAGGGGAATTAAATCCATCGGCTGAACCGGAAAAAAGATGTTTGTTGACATAAAAGAAATCCAACAAAAACAAAGAACAAACAAGCCATGAAAATAACATGGAAACAAAGGCAATGATTAAAACCGTTTGCAAAAATATGCTATACTGAGCTGATCAGATGGTGTTACCATGGTCGGACAGGACCAAGCCCCCAATAGGAGTGACAATGATTGAAGTCAGCCAGGTCCCCAAATGATTCGTGGCATATATGCCAGATCAAGAGGCGTGGCAATGGTTCGGGTTCGACCAAGCCCCCAAGTGATTTTGTGGCCTTAGGCCGACCAAGAGGCGTGACTGGTTCAGACTTGACCATGTCCCCAAGTGATCTGGTGGCTGTCGCCTATCAAAAGGTGTCGCGTTGGTTCGGATACGACCAAGGCCCCAAGTGATATATAAAAAAGCAAATGTCAAGGGGTAAACCGGAGACCGCTTTAGAAGCAGAGCCACTCCATGTAACCACGCATGATAAGAAAGACAGAGACCCCGCTTTAGCTGAGGCTCCGGTTTTATTATATCAAAGATAATATATACATTGTCATGATATGTACATAGATAGAGCCGATGGCTCAAGTGTAGTAAGGCCGAAGATGAGCTATGTTCCACGGCCTGTTGGTCTCCTCCTCTGATGTGCGTGAGTCTTGATGCTCTCGAATATCAATCAGATAGTACGACCCGTTGTGCAGATTCTTGCTGACCACGGAGGGTCCCTCCCAAGGTGGGGATAATTTGTGCATATCTGTCTGGTCTTGGATGAGTCAAAGCACCAAATCTCCTTCTTGAAAAGCTCTGGTTCTAACCCGGCGACTGTGATAGCAACGAAGATCTTGTTGGTAAATCACCGAACGGGCAGCCGCTAGATCACGCGCCTCGTCCAATAGGTCCAAAGCGTCTTGTCGTGCTGTCTCATTGTCCGCTTCAACATAAGCTGCCACACGAGGCGAGTCGTGCCGGATATCACTAGGGAGAACTGCCTCTGCTCCGTAGACCATGAAAAATGGTGCGTATCCTGTGGACCGGTTTGGCGTAGTATTGATACTCCATAGCACAGATGGCAGCTCTTCAACCCAACACCCTGGTGTCCTTTGCAATGGGACCATAAGCCGGGGTTTGATGCCTCGCAAGATCTCTTGATTAGCTCGTTCTGCCTGTCCATTAGACTGGGGGTGTGCCACTGACGACACGTCAAGTCGGATGTGCTCGCGTTCACAGAACTCCTTCATAGCACCCTTGGATAAATTGGTACCATTGTCAGTAATGATACTGTGTGGAAAGCCAAACCGGAAAATCACCTTTTTGATGAACTGCACCGCTGTTGCTGCATCACACTTGCTGACAGGCTCCGCTTCAACCCACTTGGTAAATTTGTCAACTGCCACCAAAAGGTGGGTTTTCTTATCCTTGGATCTTTTAAAAGGTCTGACCATATCCAGCCCCCAAGTTGCAAACGGCCACGTTATTGGAATCATCCTCAATTCTTGAGCCGGCACATGAGCACGCCTTGAAAATTTCTGACATCCATCACACCGTTTAACCAAGTCCTCCGCATCAGCATGCGCTGTCAACTAGTAAAACCCGTGACGAAACGCCTTTGCCACCAGAGACTTTGAACCGGCGTGGTGTCCACAATCCCCTTCATGGATTTCTCTTAATATTTCACAGCCTTCCTCAGGAGAAACACAACGTTGAAATGCCCCTGATACACTGCAATGATGCAATTCACCATTGAAAATCGTCATAGACTTGGATCGCCGGACTATCTGCCTGGCTAGAATCTCATCTTCTGGCAACTCCCCTCGGTTCATGTATGCAAGATAAGGAACCGTCCAATCCGGAATAGCGTGTAATGCTGCTACCAATTGAGCCTCCGGATTAGGAATAGCCAAATCCGCTTCACCCGGGAGCTGGACTCACGGGTTGTGCAACACATCCAGAAAGACATTAGGCGGGACCGGTTTGCGCTGAGAACCCAACCGGCTTAAAGCGTCCGCCGCTTCATTCTTCCGACGGTCCACATGATCCACTTGATAACCCTTGAAGCAACACGCAATATTATCCACTTCCCGACGATATGCAGCCATGAGCGGGTCCCTAGAATCCCAAGTGCCAGACACCTGTTGAGCCACGAGGTCCGAGTCACCGAAGCACTTAACCCGGCTTAAGTTCATCTCTTTAGCCATCCGGAGACCATGGAGCAAGGCTTCGTACTCAGCTGCATTATTAGTACAAGGGAACATTAAGCGGAGAACATAACAAAACTTATCACCTCGTGGGGAAGTTAATACGACTCCAGCCCCCGAGCCTTCCAGTTGCCTGGATCCATCAAAATGAATAGTCCAATATGTGTGATCCGGCTTCTCCTCTGGTGCTTGTAACTCCGTCCAGTCATTGATGAAATCAACAAGTGCTTGGGACTTCACCGCCGTCCGAGGTACATACTTCAGTCCGTGTGGCCCAAGCTCTATAGCCCATTTGGCAATCCGGCCAGTCGCCTCCCGGTTCTGTATGATATCACCCAAGGGAGCTGAACTGACCACTGTGATGGGGTGCCCTTGAAAATACTGCTTCAACTTCCGGCTGGCCATGAAGACACCATAGACCAGCTTCTGCCAATGCGGATACCTTTGCTTGGATTCAATAAGCACCTCGCTGATATAATAAACCGGCCGCTGAACCGGATATTCCTTGCCTGCCTCCTTGCGTTCCACCACAATAGCCACGCTAACTGCCCGAGCATTGGCTGCTACGTATAATAATAGTGGCCCCTTGTCAACTGGAGCTGCAAGAACAGGCGGATTGGCTAATTGCCGCTTCAAGTCCTCAAATGCCTCATCAGCAGCCGGACTCCAGACGAAATTGTCTGTCTTCCTCAGCATTTGGTACAAAGGGATGGCCTTCTCTCTGAGGCGGCTGATAAACCGGCTCAGTGCGGCGATTCGGCCCGCCAAACGCTGAACATCGTTGATACACTTCGGTTTAGCCAGGGAGGTAATAGCCGTAATCTTTTCCGGATTAGCCTCAATTCCTCTGTTAGACACCAGGAAACCCAATAACTTGCCTGCCGGAACACCAAAGACACACTTGGCCGGATTAAGCATCATCTTGTAAATGCGCAAGTTGTCAAAGGTTTCCTTCAAATCATCCACCAGCGTCTCCTTCTGCCTTGACTTCACTACAATATCATCCACATAGGCGTGCACATTGCGGCCGATCTGTTTATGCAGGCAATTTTGTACACACCGTTGATAGGTGGCTTGGGCACTCTTGAGCCCGAAGGGCATAGATACATAGCAGAAGGCTCCAAAGGGAGTAATGAACGCCGTTTTCTCCTGGTCCTTAACCGCCATTTTGATCTGATGATATCCAGAGTATGCATCCAAAAAACTTAAACGCTCACAACCCGCCGTGGCATCAATGATCTGGTCAATCCCGGGGAGGGCAAAAGGATCCGCTGGACAGGCCTTGTTAAGATCTGTGTAATCCACACACATACGCCAAGTGCCGTTTTTCTTAAGAACCAGCACCGGATTAGCAAGCCACTCTGGATGGAACACCTCAATGATAAAGCCAGCTGCCAAAAGCCTGGCTACTTCCTCTCCAATAGCCTTGCGCCTTTCTTCGTTAAACCGGTGGAGGAACTGTTTCACCGGTTTATACTTAGGATCCACATTAAGAGTGTGCTCAGCGAGTTCCCTCGGTACACCTGGCATGTCGGACAGTTTCCATGCAAAGATGTCCCGATTCTCACGGATGAACTCGATGAGCGCGCTTTCCTATTTGGGATCCAGATTGGCACTGACAGTGAACTGCTTGGACGAATCGCCGGGCACGAAGTCAACAAGCTTGGTCTCAGCTGCCGATTTGAACTTCAGATCCGAATCATGCTCTGTAGTTGGCTTCTTTAAAGGAGTCATATCTGCCGGATCAACATTGTCCTTATAGTATTTCAACTCCTCCGTGGCACAGACCGACTCTGGATAAGCCGCATCACCTTCCTCACATTCCAAAGCGACCCTATGGCTCCCATGAACCGTTATCGTCCCCTTGTAACCCGGCATCTTGAGCTGCAAGTAGATATAACAAGGCCGCGCCATGAACTTGGCGTAAGCCGGCCGGCCAAACAAGGCATGATATGGGCTCCGGATCTTCACCACCTCAAATGTTAGTTTTTCCGACCGGGAGTTGTGCTCGTCCCCAAAAGCCACATCCAAGGCTATCTTACCAACAGGATATGCAGATTTGCCAGGCACCACACCATGGAACACCGTATTAGATGGTCTGAGATCTTTGTCTGTTAGACCCATGCGGCGGAATGTCTCATAGTACAATATGTTAATACTGCTTCCTCCACCCATGAGTACCTTGGTGAATTTATAACCCCCCACCTGAGGGTCTACCACTAATGCTAGCTGGCCCAGATTATCAACCCGGGGCGGGTGATCCTCTCGGCTCCACACGATAGGCTGCTCCGACCAGCGCAAGTAACGTGGTAAGGCCGGTTCAACAGAATTCACCGCTCGCTTGTGGAGTTTTCGGTCACGTTTATCCAAGCTAGTTGTGAAAACATGATATTGCCCATTGTTCAACTGTTTTGGCTGGCTCTGATAACCCGACTGCTACTGCTGCTGCTGCTGGCCGTTCTGATTACTCTGGTGGTTGTGACCGCCCTGATTGAGACCTGAACCGGAAGCTCCATCATGACCCGGCCCATGAAAACCGGATCCTGAACCGCCACCTGACCCATGGTCATACTGGAAGGCATTAGAGTTTTTAAACTCCTGCATAATATAACAATCCTTCCAAAGATGGTTAGCCGGCGCCTCCTTCGTCCCGTGCTTCGGGCAAGGCTGATTCAACAAATAATTCAAGCGGCTTGCGTTAGGATTGGGAGCCCCATTACGATTTGCCGCTTTACCTCTGCGCCGCTGCCCCCTGTCCTGTGCATTAGTGTTGGCCACAAAGTCCATGCTGCCATCTGCCTTGTGCTTGCCTCCGTTTCCATGACCCGCCGGTTTGTACTGCTGCTGTTTGGAGTTGCTATTCTTCCTTCCCTTCCCTGCTTCATCATCAGTCTCGGGATCCTTGGTACTGTCCGAATCAGCATACTTCACTAAAGCGGCCATGAGGGTTCCCATGTCATTACAGAACCGCTTCATGCGTCCCAATTTCAATTTTAAAGGCTCAAACCGGCAGTTGCCTTCCAGAGTTAAGATCGCAGAGTCAGCATTAATCCTGTCAGACGAGTGCAAAATTTCCGAAACGCGGCGCACCCAATGGGTCGTTGATTCTCCTTCCTCCTGGACACAAGCCGCCAGGTCTACTATGGACTTGGGCTGCTTACATGTATCCTTAAAATTCTGGATAAACCGGGCCCGCAACTGGGCCCATGAGCTGATAGAATTGGGCGGTAGGCTCTTCAACCAAGTACGAGCCGTGCCTTCAAGCATCATGGTGAAGTATTTTGCACACGCGGTCTCATCCACGTCTAGCATCTCCATGGCCATCTCATAACTCTCTACCCACGCTTCAGGGGATAAATCAGCGGTGTAATTCGGCACCTTGCATGGACCCTTGAAATCTTTGGGCAGGCGCACATTGCGTAAAGCGGGGATTAAACAAGGCACTCCCAAAGCGGACGCGACTCCTGGTCCGGCGAAGGTGGTAGGGCGAACCGGTGTAAGTTGACCCGCATCATCCTGTGCTGCTAACTCGGCCTCCCTTCGTGCCCGGGCCCGGTCCACCACATCCTGAGCATCGCGAACACCACCTGCCGGGTTATTGCCACGGGCCGCTTCACGGCCTCGCGCATTGCTTGATATGGCCAGTTCATCCATGCGCCTGCTATAGCTCCGGCTTGGACGGGGTGTAGAGTGAATCCGATCACGGCTGTATGAATATGCTTCCTGCTGAATCAGCGCAGTCCGGAGAAGCTCCTTAACCCGGCGCGTCTCTATCGCTTGCGGAGAGTCCCCTTCGACCGGGATAGCCTCTAATTGCGCGGCGGCTGCAACAAGGTTGTCCATAGGATTCGAATAATGACCCGGGGGCGTCTGGACCGGCGGAGGGACCACAATATTCTGCTGAGGAGGTTCCATCAGGTGAGGTTGGACCGTCGCCCCTGCCCCTGGTGCCTCAGTCCGGTTCGTCTCCAGGTACTGCGGCGGATTACTGGGTCCAGCTCCTGGGGTGTGAAAGAGATTTCGGGGGTCAAACCCTAACGGCAGGCGCGATCTGTGCTTCCGCTTCAAAACCTCCTGTGATGCATTCTGGTCAAGCATGTGTTTATAGGCCTGGGCATCCAAAGCGGCCCGCTCTGCAGCCATCCTGTCCTTTTCTGCCACTAAATCCGTTTTGGCTTGCGCGATCTGCTCTCTCACCTTTGCAATGTCTGCATCATGGGCCTCCTGATCCGCCGGGTTGGCCTCTGCCATAAGCGCGGCTAGTGCATCAAACAGATCAGATAGAACTTGAACCGGCGGGCGCACAAGGCCTCCTGCCCCTGCTACCACTGCCGTTGCTGATCCAGAGAGCATTGCTGCGGTGGTCGAAGAGTGATTCGCCGCCTGGTGCCAGCCATGAATATTCCAACTCGGTTGACCTGGCCTGGGGGGTCCGGAATACTGTCACCATCGGAACAGCCCCTGACCTGGTCGTCTTGCAACTGGTATAGCGATTCGGTCTCTCCGGCCGAGGACTCGTCGCCAGAATAGACGACGGTCTCGCTACCGTGTTTTGACTCGTCCTCACGCTCTCCTCTGTGGATAACTCCAACGAAGGCACGCTTCATGGCCGGTTTAGCCTGGGTAGATCTCGCACGCTGAGCCGTCTCGACGAGGTCGGTGCAGATGTCCGGCTCAGGCCCAGTCTCACCGATCTTGCCAATGAAAACGTGTATGCCACCAAAGGGGACCCGGTACCCGTACTCGATTGAATCGGCCTCGGGACCCCATCCTGCGTTGTCGATGTAGATCCTGCCACGACGACTCTTGGTCATCCGGCCCACAACATAGCCTTCGAGTCCCTTGAGCTTGCCCTTCAAGATCGTCAAACCATCGTGCGATGGCCCCACGGTGGGCGCCAACTGTCGTGGATTTGTCACGGCAGATGTCCTAGTGAAAGGACTTAGTCGTGGAGCCATCACTACGAGTTTACTTGAAGGGGTTAAAGCGGATACAAAGACACGAGGGTTTTATACTAGTTCGGCCCCTTCGATGAAGGTAAAAGCCTACGTCTAGTTGTGATGGAATTGATGTAGTCTCGATGGCTAGGGAGCAAACAAGCTTCGCCTAGGCTCGAGTTGTGGTTGTCTGTCTTGAACCGCCGCCGGGTCGTCCCCTTATATACACGGGTGACGCCCGTCGGTCCATAGAGTCCCAACCGGTTCATACTCGTATCCCGGTCGGTGTCTCTCTATTCCTAACTTACAATACAAGTTATACATCAGGCCGGTTTACGGCTACATGTTCTAAACCGACTACAGGCCTTGGGCCTTCATCTGCTTATACCACTAATGAAGTTAACCCGGCCCAAGTAGGCCGGTTTACGCCTAGTGGTAATATCCCCAACAGGTGCGGTTGCTCATATTTGCAACTCAAAATAGGAGCTGCGGAATAAGTGGAGACTGACGAAGGACGAGGTGACGATGCGCGTCGGGAATGGTTCCAAGGTCGATGTGATCGCCGTTGGAACGCTACCTCTACATTTACCTACGGGATTAGTTTTAAACCTCAATAATTGTTATTTAGTGCCAGCTTTGAGCATGAACATTGTATCTGGATCTCGTTTGATACGAGATGGCTACTCATTTAAATCCGAGAATAATGGTTGTTCTATTTATATGAGAGATATGTTTTATGGTCATGCCCCGCTGGTCAATGGTTTATTCTTAATGAATCTCGAACGTGATGTTACACATATTCATAGTGTGAATACCAAAAGATGTAAGGTTGATAATGATAGTCCCACATACTTGTGGCACTGCCGCCTTGGTCACATTGGTGTCAAACGCATGAAGAAACTCCATGCAGATGGACTTTTGGAGTCTCTTGATTATGAATCATTTGACACGTGCAAACCATGCCTCATGGGCAAAATGACCAAAACTCCGTTCTCCGGAACAATGAAGCGATCAACCAACTTACTGGAAATCATACATACTGATGTGTGCGGTCCAATGAGTGTTGAGGCTCGCGGAGGTTGTCGTTATGTTCTCACCCTCACTTATGACTTAAGTAGATATGGGTATGTCTACTTGATGAAACACAAGTCTGAGACCTTTGAAAAGTTCAAGGAATTTCAGAATGAGGTAGAGAATCAACGTGACAGAAAAATAAAGTTCTTACGATCAGATCGTAGGGGAGAATATTTGAGTCACAAATTTGGCACACACTTAAGGAAATGTGGAATCGTTTCACAACTCACGCCGCCTGGAACACCTCGGCGTAATGGTGTGTCCGAACATCGTAATCGCACTCTATTGGATATGGTGCGATCTATGATGTCTCTTACCAATCTACCACTATCATTTTGGGGGTATGCTTTAGAGACTGCCGCATTCACTTTAAATAGGGCTCCGTCGAAATCCATTGAGACGACACCGTATGAATTATGGTTTGGGAAGAAACCTAAGCTGTCGTTTCTAAAATTTTGGTGATGCGATGCTTATGTCAAGAAACTTCAACCTGAAAAGCTCGAACCCAAGTCGGAAAAATGCGTCTTCATAGGATACCCTAAGGAAACCATTGGGTATACCTTCTACCTCAGGTCCAATGTCTTTGTTGCCAAAAACGGGTCCTTTCTGGAGAAAGAATTTCTCTCGAAAGAAGTAAGTGGGAGGAAAGTAGAACTTGATTAAGTACTGCCTCTTGAAGCGGAAAGTAGCGCAGCTCAGGGAGATGTTTCTGTGGTGCCTGCACCGACTAGAGAGGAAGTTAATGATGATGATAAAGGTACTTCGGATCAAGTTGCTACTGAACTTCGTAGGTCCACGAGGACACGTTCGACACCAGAATGGTATGGCAACCCTGTCCTGGAAATCATGTTGTTAGACAACGTTGAACCTTCGAACTATGAAGAAGCGATGGCGGGCCCAGATTCCAACAAATGGCTTAAAGCCATGCAATCTGAGATAGGATCCATGTATGAAAACAAAGTATGGACTTTGACAGACTTGCCCGATGATCGGCGAGTGACAGAAAATAAATGGATCTTTCAGAAGAAGACGGACGCGGATGGTAATGTTACCATCTATAAAGCTCGACTTGTCACCAAGGGTTATCGACAAGTTCAAGGGGTTGACTACGATGAGACCTTCTCACCCGTAGCGAAGCTGAAGTCCGTCCGAATCATGTTAGCAATTGTCACATTCTACGATTATGAGATATGGCAAATGTACGTCAAAACGACATTCCTTAACGGCTTTCTTAAGGAAGAATTGTATATGATGCAACCGGAAAGTTTTGTCGATCCTAAGAATGCTAACAAGGTATGCAAGCTCCAGCACTCCATCTATGGGCTGGTGCAAGCATCACAGAGTTGGAACATTCGCTTTGATAAAATGATCAAAGCGTTTGGGTTTATGCAGACTTATGGAGAAGCCTGTGTTTACAAGAAAGTGAGTGGGAGCTCTGTAGCATTTCTCATATTATATGTGGATGACATACTGTTGATAGGAAATGATATAGAACTCTTGGAAAGCATAAAGGCCTACTTGAATAAGTATTTTTCAATGAAAGACCTTGGAGAAGCTGCTTACATATTAGGCATCAAGATCTATAGAGATAGATCGAGACGCCTCATAGGTCTTTCACAAAGGACATACCTTGATAAGATATTGAAGAAGTTCAATATGGATCAGTCCAAGAAAGGGTTTTTGCCTGTATTGCAAGGTGTGAAATTGAGCTCGGCTCAAAGCCCGACCATGGCAGAAGATAGAGAAAAGATGAGTATCATCCCCTATGCCTCGGCCATAGGGTCTATTATGTTTGCCATGCTGTGTACCAGACCTAATGTAAACATTGCCGTGAGTTTGGTAGGAAGGTACCAAAGTAATCCCGACATGGAACACTGGACAGCGGTCAAGAATATCCCGAAGTACCTGAAAAGGACTAAGGATATGTTTCTCATTTATGGAGGTGACGAAGAGCTCGTCGTAAAGGGTTACGTCGATGCTAGCTTCAACACAGATCTGGATGACTCCAAGTCACAAACTGGATACGTGTATATTTTGAATGGTGGGGCAGTAAGCTGGTGCAGTTGCAAGCAAAGCATCGTGGCGGGATCTACGTGTGAAGTGGAGTACATGGCAGCCTCGGAGGCAGCACATGAAGCAATCTGGATGAATGAGTTCATTACGGACCTAGGAGTTATTCCCAATGCGTCGGGCCCGATGACTCTCTTCTGTGACAACACTAGAGCTATTGCCCTTGCCAAGGAGCCCAGGTTTCACAAGAAGACCAGACACATCAAGCGTCGCTTCAACTCCATTCGTGAAAAGGTTCAAGATGGATACATAGATATTAAAGTGCATACGGATCTGAATGTCGCAGATCCGTTGACTAAACCTCTTCCACGAGCAAAACATGATCAACACCAGAACTCTATGGGTGTTTGATTCATCACAATGTAACTAGATTATTGACTCTAGTGCAAGTGGGAGACTGTTGGAAATATGCCCTAGAAGCAATAATAAAATGGTTATTATTATATTTCCTTGTTCATGATAATTGTCTATTGTTCATGCTATAATTGTATTGACTGGAAGCCGTAATACATGTGTGGATACATAGACCACAACAAGTGCCTAGTGAGCCTCTAGTTGACTAGCTCGTTGATCAACAGATGGTCATGGTTTTCTGACTATGGACATTGGATGTCATTGATAACGGGATCACATCATTGGGAGAATGATGTGATGGACAAGACCCAATCCTAAGCGTAGCACAAGATCGTGTAGTTCGTTTGCTAAAGCTTTTCTAATGTCAAGTATCATTTCCTTAGACCATGAGATCGTGCAACTCTCGGATACCGTAGGAATGCTTTGGGTGTACCAAACGTCACAACGTAACTGGGTGGCTATAAAGGTGCACTACAGGTTTCTCTGAAAGTGTCTGTTGGGTTGGCACGAATCGAGACTGGGATTTGTCACTCCGTATGTCGGAGAGGTATCTCTGGGCCCACTCGGTAATGCATCATCATAATGAGCTCAATTTGACTAAGTAGTTGGTCACAAGATCATGCATTACGGAACGAGTAAAGTGACTTGCCGGTAACGAGTTTGAACGAGGTATTGGGATACCGACGATCGAACCTCGGGCAAGTAATGTACCGATTGACAAAGGGAATTGTATACGGGATTACTTGAATCCTCGACATCATGGTTCATCCGATGAGATCATCGTGGAACATGTGGGAGTCAACATGGGTATCCAGATCCCGCTGTTGGTTATTGGCTGGAGAGCTGTCTCGGTCATGTCTGCATGATTCCCGAACTCGTAGGGTCTACACACTTAAGGTTCGATGACGCTAGGTGAGGGAGTCCTGGATTAGGGGGTGTCCGGATGGCCGGACTATAGCCTCTAGCCGGACTCCTGGACAATGAAGATACAAGATTGAAGACTTCGTCCCGTGTCCGGATGGGACTTTCCTTGGCGTGGAAGGCAAGCTTGGCGATACGGACATGTAGATCTCCTACTGTGGGAGTCGTGGACTAGGGGGTGTCCGGATAGCCGGACTATCATCATCGGCCGGACTCCAAGACTATGAAGATACAAGATTGAAGACTTCGTCCCGTGTCCGGATGGGACTTTCCTTGGCGTGGAAGGCAAGCTTGGCAATATGGATATGTAGATCTCCTACCATTGTAACCGACTCTGTGTAACCCTAGCCCTCTCCGGTGTCTATATAAACCGGAGGGTTTTAGTCCATAGGACGAACAACAATCGTACCATAGGCTAGCTTCTAGGGTTTTAGCCTCCTTGATGTTGTGGTAAATCCACTCTTGTACTACCCATATCATCAATATCAATCAAGCAGGAGTAGGGTTTTACCTCCATCGAGAGGGCCCGAACCTGGGTAAAAACATCGTGTCCCTTGTCTCCTATTACCATCCGCCTAGACGCACAGTTCGGGACCCCCTACCCGAGATCCGCCGGTTTTGACATCGATTGGTGCTTTCATTGAGAGTTCCTCTGTGTCGTCACTGGTAGGCTTGATGGCTCCTTCGATCATCAACAACGATGCAATCCAGGGTGAGACTTTTCTCCCCGGATAGATCTTCGTATTCGGCGGCTTCGCACTGCGGGCCAATTCGCTTGGCCATCTGGAGCAGATCGAAAGCTACGCCCCTGGCCGTCAGGTCAGATTTGGAAGTCTAAACTTCAAGGCTGACATCCGCGGAGACTTGATCTTCGACGGATTCGAGCCACAGCCGAGCGCGCCGCACTGTCACGATGAGCATGATTTAGCTCTGCTGCCGGACAGTGCCCTGGAGGCCGCACATGAGTCCGCTCCGACACTTAGTTCGGAGCCGACCGCGCAAATCGAGGACGGGTGGCTAGACACTGCCTCGGGGGCTACAACCTCTGTGGCGATGGAGCCGAATACTGACTTTGTCCCTTGTAAAGCTCGTGACTCCGAGATGCCGGACTCCTCGCCGGACTCCGAACCTCCTGCGCCCCCTCCAATCGAATCCGATTGGGCGCCGATCATGGAGTTCACCGCCACGGACATCTTTCAGCACTCACCCTTTGGCGACATCCTGAATTAGCTAAAGTATCTCTCATTATCAGGAGAGCCCCGGCCGGACTGCGGTCAGGACGGTTGGGATGCGTACGATGAAATTCAAAGCCCACCCACCACCCACTTTGTAGCCACTATCGACGATCTAACCGACATGCTAGACTACGACTCCGAAGACATCGACGGTATGGACGACGATGCCGGAGACGACCAAGAACCAGCGCCTACAGGGCACTGGAAAGCCACCTCAACTCATGACATATACATGGTGGATACACCAAAAGGAAGCGACAACGAGGAGAAACAGGACAAGGCGAAGCAACCAAAACGGCGATGCAAGAGCCGCCCGAAGTCCCGCCTCGATAACAACAGCACCCATAATGACCCAGCCGTAGAGCAGGGCAAACCAGTGGACAATGAACATGCAACGAAGCAACCATCCGAACAAGATGAATCGGACAATCAACCCTTCCTCGGCGAAAACAACAGTCCAGACGATGTCACACCGGACACATCACCAGAGCATAAGAACCTTCACAAAAGGCTCGTCGCCACTGCAAGAAGTTTGAAGAAGCAGAAACAGAAGCTCAAAACAGCGGAAGACGTACTCAGAATGAGGTGGAGCAAAGTACTCAAAACCACAGACAAATACGGCAATAGTCACCAAGCAAAGAGCTACCCGAAGCGCAAGCTGCTACCCGAATTCAATGAGGAGGCCGTAGAGCCACCACAATCAAAAAGCAAAGAGACCGCCTGGCCGGATAGACGACCAGATGACAGGCCAAAAGCGGCAAAGTGGCGCCGCACACAAGCCGGCACATGACACACATAAAGATGCTCGCCAAAAGGATGGCCCGGTCAGGTCCATTTACGGGCCAAAAAAGAGGGCCCCAGGAAGCAACACAACACGCCGAGTGCTCGAAGATAATGGGGTGCCGCACACCCTCTATGTTTCACTGATGAGGTGCTGGATCATGAATTTCCAGTGGGATTCAAGCCTGTAAACATAGAGGCATACGACGGAACAACAGACCCTGGAGTCTGGATTGAGGATTACATCCTACACGTACATATGGCTAGAGGAGACGATCTCCATGCCATAAAATACCTACCCCTCAAGCTCAAAGGGCCAGCTCGGCATTGGCTCAAAAGCCTCCCAGAAAATACCATTGGAAGTTGGGAAGAGCTCGAGGACGCATTTAGAGCAAATTTTCAGGGGACTTATGTCCGCCCTCCGGATGCAGACGATTTAAGTCACATAACTCAACAGCCCGGAGAATCAGCGCGCAAATTCTGGAACAGGTTCCTCATCAAAAAGAACTAAATAGTCGACTGTCCCGATGCCGAAGCCTTAGCAGCTTTCAAACATAACGTCCGAGACGAATGGCTTGCCAGACACCTCGGCCAGGAAAAGCCAAGAACAATGGCCGCGCTAACAAGCCTCATGACCCGCTTTTGCGCGGGGGAAGATAGCTGGCTGGCAAGATGCAGCACTAGCGACCCGCGTACATCCGAGATCAGAGATGGAAATGGAAAATCACGATGCAGGAAAGATCAGCGCCGAAATAAAGAAAACACTGCCTCTTAAGGACAACAGCAGAGCGCCAGAAAACAAAAGACTTTCCCGCAAGAAGTCAAAACAGTAAACTCACTTCATGTGATAATACTGAACAATAGTGCGGCACCCGCTAAAGTACGCGTCGCACGTTCCGCCCCAGCGGAATCCCGAGATTGGATGTCAAAACCAATTACTTTCGACCACCTGGATTATTTCAGAAGTATTCGAAACACAGGATGGACTGCTCTGATATTGGATCCTATAATCGACGGACTACAATGTACACAAGTCCTAATGGATGGCGGCAGCGATTTAAACCTGCTATATCCGGACACAATCCGCATGTTAGGGATAGACCCTACTAAAATTCGCCATAGCCGCACTTCCTTCAAAGGAGTGATGCCAGGCCCTTACGCCAAGTCCACGGGGTCCTTACTACTAGAAGTTGTGTTCAGTTCACCCGACAACGTCCATCGCGAAAGGCTAATCTTCCATGTCGCCCCATTTAAAAGTAGCCATCAAGCACTATTGGGACGTGAAGCTTTCGCCCACTTTAACGCAATATCGCATTACGCGTCTCTTACACTTAAAATGCCCGGTCCACGCGGCATTATCTCTTTGAAAGGTCGCTTAAGACCGCGGACACGGCTAGACGAGTCTGGCTTAAATAAACTAGGGACTTCCTAGCCGCACACCCCTTCACAAGGGGCTATGCGTATGAACAATAAGAGCCAATAAAAGCTCAACTTTATTCATTTATTCATACCCTGTTTTAAATACATTTTTTGCACGATTTCTTTTTAAAACTAAGTTCCTCTCTTTTACAGATGAACAGCATGTACACCCGTCCAGGATACAGCACAACGGGGACACAGGCGCAGACGTGCAGCAGGGACCCGTCGCAAGGATTCTTTTCAGATTAAGACCCTGCGTAAACCTTTCTTACTGTCTCTTGTTGATTCACATCCCCCGGTTTTTCACCATAACCGATGAGGAGGCTGGTGTTTTGACATCGGCCGCGTCAGAAATTTTCGCCTGTACCTCGACACTAGGGGCTTAGGGCATTGTTCCGCCCGTTATCATAAAGACCGAATACCTTAGGGAGAGTTCGGCGTCTCGAGTTAGGCCTTATATGCATCAGCTCCGAATCATGTCTTTGGTCAAATGTTGGGTTTGCCCGGCTCCTGTGTTTTGCTGCCTTACGTTCCGTATTATCGGCTAATGCGGCACCAGGAGAACTACTGCGATTGTGCCCCGGTTTGGCCGGGCGAGCACCTCAGTAGAGAAAGCCGAAAACTGACTGTCATGATACAGCGAGAGACTGGTCAACCACTCGATAGACTACCAGAATGTCTAGAATTCCTCCGCTTTGACGAAGGACCGTTTCCCGGTCAGGCACATACGCGCCCCGAATTCGGAGAGCGCGGTACCCCTAGGGGCTATATTGTAGCCCCACCTTTGAACTCCTATGGCTAAGTGAAAGTGATAAAGCACTATAGTCCGGTTGCGTCGTTTGCTACGCTACCACCTCCTTCATAGGACCAAGACGTTGGATTAAGTGTGAAAATGCGCTATTTTTGCAAACACCCCCGCACCATGTGCGTGGGGGCTGAAGCCGAAGACTGCATCTTTCAGGTTATATACACATATACATTAACGGCCGCACAGGAGATAGTGCAACACTTGAACGCACAAGTATAAAAAGCACGCATATTATAAATATGGTTTCACAAATCATACATGTCATTTGAACATACCATTTTTTGAGCACTGCGACTCTATTACACGAGCACCCTGCAGGACTTCCCCAAAATAGTGCTCGGCGGGTAACCGGCTCTCGTCCGAACCCCGGGTTGCAACATCGGTGGCATCCATCTCCGTCCAGTATGTCTTCACACGGGCGAGGGCCATCCGTGCACCCTCTATGCATGCCGACCGCTTCATCGCCTTGATATGCGGCACCGCCCCAAGGAATTGCTGCAATAAGCCAAAATAACTCTTCGGTTTGGGCCTATCCGGCCACAGATGAGCCACCACATCCGTCATGGCCAATCCGGACAATCTATTCAGCTCAGCCCACTCAGCCAACCGATCGGTCAACGGAAGTGAACGCTCCGGACTGCGGAATTGAGACCAAAAAAGCTCTTCCGTCTCGTGATCCTTTTGACTTCGGAAGTGCACAACCGCATCCGCCGCACTCGCCGCCAAATCCAGATAAGGATCCTCCGGACCCCACAACTGGCCAAGCTGAGCATACTTCTGATCTGTGAACTTCCCGCGCAGCAGAAAGGGCTTGCCGGCCGCAATGTCTCCGGCCTGACGCAGCTCCTCCTTTATAGCCCTCATTGCAGAACGGGCATCCTTGGCTTCGGCGGTGTCCTTCTTCAGGTCTCCTTGCGCCGCTCGGCGTTCTTTTTCAAGAACCTCATAGCGGTCGGTAACATCCTTCAGCTTCATGGCCATTCCGGCCATCTCCTCCCTGCTTCGGCAGTGAGCAGTCCTTTCGGCTCCTAGATCTTCGGCTGCCTTCGAGGCAGCTGCCTTACTCCTACTGGCTTGCTCCTTGGCTCGAGGAAGCTCCGCCCGAAGGTCCTCCACAGCAGCGGCACCATCTGCATTAAGCATACATGTTGTAAGGAGTGGGCATCAGCTCCCTTACTACGTGACCACGGAGAAACAACCTACCCTGTGACTTGTCAAGTCGTTTATTGACCAGCGCGATGTCCGCATCCGCAACGTTGAGTTGCCGCTTTAGTTCGGCAACTCCATCAGTCCGGCTGACCACCGGACTATCCACCACCTGCATGGAAAAAGCAGGAATTAATACCTGAGATTATGATCCTCGGAACGCTATCGCTTTCGACAACATACCGAGTCTCAGGGGCTACTATCTATACAGGGCGCACTCTATGCGCAAAACTGTCAAAAGGTATGTCATTTTCACGTACCTCAAAACCCGCCAGTAAACTTCTGATGGCATCATGCAACCCGCCTTCAGCGGACGAAATTCTTTCAATCACCGTATTTATTAATATACGGTGATCTTCTGAGATAGACGCCCTCTCGAGCAGATCCTTCAGCTCCCCCGGCCGTACACCAGTAGGTGCCAAACTCTCCGGCCCCGCCGGACCTGGTGAGACCCTCCGCGACGACACTTCAGGGTCGTCCGCCCACCTGATGGCGTGACAGATGGAGGCGTCTCGCTCTCCATCATCTCCGTGTTGGGGAACGTAGTAATTTCAAAAAAATTCCTACGCACACGCAAGATCATGGTGATGGCATAGCAACGAGAGGGGAGAGTGATGTCCACGTACCCTCGTAGACCGTAAGCGGAAGCGTTATGACAATGCGGTTGATGTAGTCGTACGTCTTCACGATCCGACCGATCCAAGCACCGAACGTATGGCACTTCAGCACACGTTCAGCTCGATGACGTTCCCCGGACTCCGATCCAGCAGGGTGTCGGGGATGAGTTCCGTCAGCACGACGGTGTGGTGACGATGATGATGCTCTACCGGCGCAGGGCTTCGCCTAAACTCCGCGACGATATGACCGAGGTGGAATATGGTGGAGGGGGGCACCGCACACGGCTAAGGAACGATCCGTAGATCAACTTGTGTTGTTGTGGGGTGCCCCCCTGCCCCCGTATATAAAGGAGCAAGGGGGAGGGGGCGGCCGGCCAAGGGAGGGCGCGCCAGGGACGAGTCCTACTCCCACCGGGAGTAGGACTCCCTCCTTTCCTAGTCCAACTAGGAGAGGGGAAGGAAGGGAAGGAGAAGGAGAAGGAAGGAGAGGGAGGAAGAGTAGGAAAGGGGGGTCGGCCCCCTAGTCCAATTCGGTTTGGGCTAGGGGGGCCGCGCTCCCTGCCTCCTCTCTTCCACCACTTGGCCCATGAGGCCCATTGCTTCTTCCTCGTATTCCCGTAACTCCTTGGTACCCCCGAAAATACACGAATCACTAACCTTCCCGAACTCTGAATATAGTCGTCCAATATATCGATCTTTACATCTCAACCATTTCGAGACTCCTCGTCATGTCCCAGATCTCATCCGGGACTCCGAACTCCTTTGGTACATCAAAACTCATAAACTCATAATATAACTGTCATCGAAACCTTAAGCGTGCGGACCCTACGGGTTCGAGAACTATGTAGACATGACCTAGAACTATTCTCGGTCAATAACCAATAGCGGAACTTGGATGCCCATATTGGCTCCTACATATTCTACGAAGATCTTTATCGGTCAAACCGCATAACAACATACGTTGTTCCCTTTGTCATCGGTATGTTACTTGCCCGAGATTCGATCGTCGGTATCCAATACCTAGTTCAATCTCGTTACCGGCAAGTCTCTTTACTCGTTACATAATGCATCATTCTGTAACTAACTCATTAGCTACATTGCTTGCAAGGCTTATAGAGATGTGCATTACCGAGAGGGCCCAGAGTGTCGGTGTACTAAAGTAGGGGTACCTTAGTATCCCGAACTTGTGCACGGGCGGTTGCAGCGACCCGCGGCAGGGCTCGCCGGGCGTCCGCCAAGATCCTCAACGCCCACTTTGATGCCGTTCAAGGACAGAATACTCAAGCCAAGGCCCCGGCAAGAGGAGCTTGCCGGGATGGCCAACCAAGGCCCCGGCAAGAGGAGCTTGCCGGGAAGGCCAACCAAGGCCCCGGCAAGAGGAGCTTGCCGGGAAGGCCAACCAAGGACCCGGCAAGAGGAGCTTGCCGGGAAGAAGACAAGACCCCGGCAAGAGGAGCTTGCCGGGAAGGCCACCCAAGGCGTTCCAAGAAAACTTGCCGCGACGCCCCGCGCGTCCCGGCAAGGCCCGGCGAGCGGCAAGCTCGCTGGTGCGACAAGATAAGGGCCGCGGCAAGGCGCTCGCCGCGGCAAGGCTGCCACCCTGCGCCCACGCTCCAGCGCATCCGACGACGTGTCGCCACGAGATCGCTCCTGGTGCACGTGGCGGGTAGCTGTGCAGCATGGCGGTGCGAGGTGGCAAGCGAAGCAGACAAGGAGGCCATCGTGGCAATCGGTGGCACCCCTGACAGTCGTTTCCTTGCACTGTTGGGGCGACCGGACGGGCATTAAATGCCCTGGTCCCCTGCCGTCAGAGTTAGGTAGGGGACACTATTGGTAGCAGTTGTACCAACCCGCGTTTTTACTCTTCTACCCCTCTTTCTACGCTGCCACCTGTCGGTGACCCCTTTAGCCTATAAAAGGGAGGCCCATGCGCACGTAGAGGGGGTTCGGGGTTTTGGTTCCGCAGCTACGCCATATCCGCTCGCTCGAGCAAGAACAATACACAAACACAAAGCAGCAGTAGGAGTTTTATATCTCCGGAGAGCTCCGAAGCTGGGTAAAAATCCCCCGCGCACTCCCTCGCCTTGATCTGCTCTGCGTGCGCCCTCCGCCCCCTTGCCGGACAAACAAGGGGCCCTCCTGCCCCATAGGTGCTCGTGGCCCTCAGTCCCCACGACATCTCTGGCGCGCCAGGTAGGGGGGCGTCGAGGTCGTGCGTATCTGATCCGGCGTCTGCGCGCGCTACATCAACATCTTCATCGACATGCCACCGAAGAAGAAGGCTTCGGAGGTGGCCGCTCCGTCCGCATCTATCCTACCGCCACCGGAGCAAACGGGCGGTGGGGTGGATGCCGGCGGAGGAGCGGGCGCCAGCGGAGGGACTCGCATCGTCACTCGGTCTAAGAAGAAGGCCAAGCTAGTGGGTCGTGGGACGCTCAAGGCCAACATGCGCGACAGCATGCTGGCACGAGCGCGAGACGGTCGCCTGGGCGAGATGTTGCTCCTTCTAACAATGTTAGAAGTCTGAGCATATCCCGCACCTCGCACCGCTCGCCGCCGCCGCCCAAGTCTCCAGAGGAAGCGCTGGCCTGAGCCCAGCTGCTCCTGGATTACCCTCCAACATCAGGCAAGATCGACGACTGGAGGGCCACCATTCAGAGCCTTATCGGCTTCGCCAACGGCGACAAACCCCGGCGACCGAGCACATCGAGGCCCCGGAGAGACACTGGGGCGCAAGCCGACGCCGATAAGACAGCTGGGGGTGCCACCACCGTGTACTCCCCTCCACGAAGGCCAAGATCGCCGACTCGCCGGACCAACCCCGACGCCGATTCCACCGCGTCGTCGGACCCGCGAGCCTGTCGCGATCAACGCCAAGTTCTCCAAGAACGACGGCAAGAAGACGCTCGTACCCGCATCGAGCGCCGAAGAGAAGCGCGGCGTCAGTCAGACCAGCGCGCTGGGCCCACTGTTGATATGCACGCGCCGGGGTAACCAGGCGACTTGCCGTACGCGGTAGGTTGCCCTGCGTTCACCTATGAGCTGCGGCAGGTCCAGTGGCCCAGTACCAAAAACTTCAAGCCAGATGTACCCGAGAAGTACGATGGCAGGATACATCCGTCGGAGTTCCTCAGCGTCTACACCATCGCGGTGCAGGCTGCTGGGGGGCGCGACGAGAAGATCCTCGCCAACTACTTCCCGCTGGTGCTCAAGCCCAACGTCAGATCTTGGCTAATGCACTTGCCGGACAACTCCATCTCTTCGTGGGCGGACCTGTGTCATCAGTTTGTCGGCGCCTTCACAGGCGGCCACAAGCCCCATGGCCAGGAGAGCGATCTTCATCTTCTCGCCCAAAAGGAAGGAGAACCCCTGCGCAAGTACATATAGAGATTCAGCCAGGTGCAGCGCAACATCCCAGACGTCCACCCTGCCGCGGTTATCAGCGCGTTCCATCAGAACGTGCGTAACCGCAGGATGAGGGAGGAGATGGCGATGTGCAAAATCAGAGATGTCAGCAAGCTATATGCTCTGGCCGACAAGTGTGCACATGCTGAGGAGGGGAGGAAACTCCCCGGAGAGAACGCAGGAGCGGAAGCATCTGACAGTGAGGATGCCGCCCCGGCAAAGAAGAACCGGAGGCGGAACAACAGAAACAGAAGAGCTAAGGATGTGCTAGTCGTCGAGCAGTCCGGCAGTGGAGGTGGCGCCGAGAAGGCCAAAGCTGGTGACCCCGGCGAGGCTGTGGTGGCCGCCGACAAGCAGGACGGCTCCGGCAAGCAGTACTGCAAGATCCACCGCACCAAGGGCCATGACCTCCGGGCCTGCAAGAAGGTTGAGCAGCTGGTTGAGCTACAGAAAGCTGAATACGAGCGCCGCGACAAAGAGAAGGCCCAGGGGGGTGGCGGAGGATCCGACAAGAAGCGCCCCGCCCAGGGGGGGCGCCGCGGCAAGGCCAAGGAGCGGTAAGGAGACAGGACGTGCGAAGGCTTGCCGGCTGTGTTGCTGCTCTCAGTAGGTTCATCTCTAAGTCTGCGGAGCGCGCCCTGCCATTTTTTAAAGTTTTGAAAAAGGCAGGTCCAATGAAATGGACACCGGAAGCGGAGGCTGCGCTGCAGGACCTGAAGAGATACCTATCCTTTACTCCAACACTTGTCGCACCTAAGCCACAAGAGAAGTTGCTGCTATATCTGGCGGCAACCAATCAAGTGGTTAGTGCTGCGTTAGTAACGGAGAGGGAAGCAGATGGTGAGCCAGCGACCGCGACAAGCGAGCTCGGCGGCAAGCAGGGGGCTTCCTCGACAAGCTCTGGCCCGACAAGCCCTGATCCGGCAAGTCCCGGTTACGGCAAGGACGGATCTGCGCAGCCACAAGAAGAGAAGCGGAAGAAGATGGTGCAGCGCCCAGTTTACTTTGTCAGTTCCCTTCTTCAGGGGGCTAGATCAAGGTACTCTGGTGTGCAGAAATTGCTCTTCGGCCTTCTCATGGCCTCGAGGAAGCTGCGCCATTACTTTCAAGCGCATGAGATCACAATGGTCACTCGCTTTCCGTTGAAGAGGATATTGCAGAATCCAGAGGCAACGGGCAGGATCGTCGAGTGGGCACTGGAGTTGTCAAGCTTTGGCCTCAAGTTTGAAAGTACTTCAACTATCCAGAGCCGAGCATTGGCAGAATTCATAGCAGAATGGACGCCAACGCCTGATGAAGAAACTCCGGAGAGGAGCATCCCCGTCGAGGAAGCAAGCAAAGAATGGATCATGTACTTTGACGGTGCCTTCTCGCTACAAGGCGCCGGTGCGGGCGTGCTACTTGTCGCACCTACCGGAGAGAACCTCAAGTACGTGGTCCAGATGCACTTTCCCAAGGAGCAAGCAACAAACAATACCGCAGAGTATGAAGGCTTGCTTGCCGGACTCAGGATCGCGGCAGACCTTGGGATCAAGAAGCTTATTGTCCGGGGAGACTCACAGCTTGTCGTCCGCCAAGTCAACAAAGATTATCAGAGTCCGTTGATGGAAGCATACATTGATGAAGTGAGGAAGCTGGAAGAGTATTTTGACGGCCTGCAAATGGAACATGTTCCAAGAGCTCAGAATGACGTTGCAGACGGCCTGTCAAAATGCGCTGCACTCAAGTTACCTATGGAACCAGGAATTTTTGTGCTCAAGCTGACTCAATCATCTGTAACACCATCAACTGGACAGAGCAAGAAGAGGAAGTTGATTGCTGGCGGCTACCTTCCGGCAGAGCTCCCCGAAGCCGCCGTCAAGAAGGTCCCCAAGATCAACACCGAGAGCGCTGAGGAGCGGTCTGCCCCGGCAGGCCCTGGACCTTGTTCCGTTCGAGCAGAGGCTCCCAACGAGTTTTGCTCCGGCAAACTTCCCGGGGAACGTCCTGCTCCGGCAAGATCCAGACCTTGTTCCGTTCGAGCAGAGGCTCCCGACGAGTTTTGCTCCGGCAAACTTCCCGGGGAACGTCATGCTCCGGCAAGCACCAGGCCTTGTTCCGTTCGAGCAGAGGCTCCCGACAAGTTTTGCTCCAGCAAGCTTGTCGGGGAACATCAGGCTCCGGCTGAGTCGCAGGCGCTCGCCGTAGAAGCGGATGTTCCCGCAGCAGCATTTATGCCTTTAGTCCTTGTCGTCGAGCCACAGGCTCCGGCATGGGCACAACGGATTGTCCATTTCCTTCAAATAGGAGAACTTCCCGAAGAACAAGAAGAAGCGGAAAGAGTAGCCCGGCAATCAAGTATGTACCAGTTTGTCGATGACATACTGTACAGAAAAAGATTCAACAGAGTGAAATTGAAGTGCATTTCCCGGGAAGATGGACAAGAGCTGTTGGCGGAGATCCATGGAGGCATATGTGGTCACCACATTGGCGCAAGAGCACTTGCCGGCAAAGCTTTCCGGCAAGGTTTCTTCTGGCCGACAGCCCTCCAGGATGCAACTGCACAAGTAACCAAGTGTGAAGCGTGCCAGTTCCACTCCAAGCAGATACATCAGCCAGCTCAAGCTCTCCAAACAATCCCTTTATCCTGGCCATTTTCGGTCTGGGGGCTCGACATCCTCGGCCCCTTTCCCCGAGCTGTCGGGGGCTTTGAGTACTTGTACGTCGCAATCGACAAGTTCACAAAGTGGCTGGAAGTGGAAGTAGTGAGGAAGGTGACCGCACAGTCAGCAGTCAAGTTCTTCAGGTCGGTTGTTTGCCGTTTCGGAATCCCTAACAGGATCATCACCGACAATGGCACACAATTCACGAGCCGCACCTTCATGCAGTACGTCCAAAATCTTGGCGCCAAGATCTGCTTCGCTTCTATTGCTCACCCAAGAAGCAATGGTCAAGCAGAGAGGGCGAACGCTGAAGTGCTGCGCGGGCTCAAGACCAGAACTTTCGACAGGCTGCACAAGTGCGGAAGAAATTGGATCGAGGAGCTGCCGGTGGTTCTTTGGTCGATCAGAACGACGCCAAATCGAGCCAGTGGCCAGACACCTTTTGCTCTAGTATATGGAGCAGAAGCAGTTATCCCCACGGAACTCGTATACGGATCGCCTCGAGTGCTCGCCTATGATGAGCTTGAGCAAGAGCGGCTGCGCCAAGACGACGCGCTGCTCCTCGAGGAAGATCGTCTTCAGGCTGCTGTGCGAGCCGCTCGCTACTAGCAAGCTTTGCGCCGCTACCATAGCCGCAAAGTTAAAGCCAGAAGTTTCGAGGAAGGCGACCTTGTTCTTAGGCGCGTTCAATCTGCCAAGAATTCCAACAAGTTGACGCCGAAGTGGGAAGGCCCTTATCGGGTGAAACGGGTCACTAGGCCTGGCGCTGTCCGCCTAGAGACCGAAGATGGCGTTTCGGTGAGCAGCTCCTGGAACATAGAGCATCTTCGTAAGTTTTATCCATAAGGCGCGGTTGTCGGACCCTGTCCGGCAACCACCTTTCTGTACAAGCCTTGCCGCTGTTGCATGTAACCCTTTGTACAGAGCCAGGCGCAGACCCTGAGCACAAGTAAATGAAGCGCTGATACCCCGGGGTTATAGCATGCATGCTGAGTCGAGTCTCGTCCTTGGTTAGGGTTGATAGTGCCTAACAACAGCTAACCCTTAGCTTAGAGGTCGAGAGTCTGTCCTTTTGCTTTTCCTTCGTTCGCAGGGGCTCGCACATCCTGGCCAGACTGCTTGAGAACGAAAAGGAGAAGAAGGGCGCACCGGCACCTAGGCCCCGCAAGCCAGCATCGCTGGGGGCTGCGAGTGCCAAGATTCGTCCCTGGCAAGCCAGAGTTGCCGGGGGCTGCAATATCAGATAAGTCATTCGTCCCTCTTCATGCATCCTTTTATGGACTGGGGAATGCAAAACCGCGTTCTCTTCCCAAAAACTGTTGTGCTCCCTCAACTCTAGGCCCTGGAGCGCGTTCCCGGGGCCAAGATTGGTCGTAGTCGCGGCAGCAGAGGGATGAAACGAGGAGCCCGCACCCACATCGTTCCCTCCTCCGTCAAAGACGTGAGGAAGGTCGAGCGATGTGGGAAGGCGGCAAGGGCCTGTTGCCGGGAGGCGAACTGTCTGTCCGAGGGATACCAAGGATTTGCTCCTTGGCGTGGGTTTAACCCGCGAGACAAATAACCCGGCAAGCAACCCCTTTCTCATTAAAAAACATCCCACTCAGGTACAGGCCATAGAGGATGAAAAACATGAAAGAGAGGATTACAAGTTTTAAATACAGCTAAGGCCCGAAGGCTTACAAATTAAAAAGATAAGATGCCCGTAATGCCTTTCCTGTCCCTCTCTTTAGGAGGTAGGTCAAGGAGGCGAGAAGGGCAAAAGGAGCGCCTAGGCGCGCTACGGGTGCCAGAAGACACCAAGAGAACAGCCCGGGGGCTGTCCGAAGGCTGGACGGTGACGGCAGCGCCGGAAGCGGGGCTCGAGGACAGGGCGGCAGGACGTCAGCACGCTGTCGAGGGCACCACGCCCTCGTACTCCGACCTGACGGCCTTGTCGGCCCTCTTCCCCTTCCGCAGCCTCCTTGCGCCATCCGCCCAAGGAGACGACCCCGGGGAGTTCGAGGAGCCGACGACGCGGATGATGGGGTCACGGTGACGCGCGGAGCGGCGCCCGACACCTAGTCGGACCCGCCACTCCGCCGCCTGCTACCCTCGTCGTCGCTGTCGCTCTCCTCCTCGTCACTCTCGCTCGAGGGGGAGTCTTCGCTATCGGAAGAGCTGTCCACACAGCACCTCGACCTAATGCCGGAGTCCCCGAAGACCTTGACGGAGAGGAGGTCGCCCTCCATTAACTTTAAATGGAGGGTAAACCCCGCCGTCAAGCTGTGGATGCGGGCGAACGTCTTCCACCCTCGCTCAAGATACATCACGCTGGGGGCTGGGAATGCAACGCGGACTCGCGTGCCGCTGATCCCACAGCCCCTCATCTGCACTCTCAGCGTCTCGGGCGGGTCCGGTTCCATCGCGTTCGCTAACGGAGCTGGGAGCCGGAGGCGACGACGAGGCGCCCGGCGCAGCCTGACGAAGAACTCGCAAGGATCGTCCCCTATGTGGACCGCCGTGGGGAGAGGAACCGCCGGCGGAGTCGAAGCCGGCGCGCCTCCTCGTCCGCCTCTTCCCCGAGCGCCTCGACCTCGTCCTCGACCCCGTCCGCGACCTCGCCCCCTCCCTCTCCCCCTTATGGCTGGCTCTTAAGCCAAGGGTGCGAGAGAGGGAGAGGTGCGCTGTCTGGCGGCAACCCTCGCCGCCACCGATGAAGAACCAGGGTTCCCTTTCTCCATGGCGAATGGGAGAAAGGGGAGCAGAAGCTGAAGGAAAAAGGAGATGAGTGCGGGCTTCGGTGCCCCCCTCCTGCTCTTTATAAAGGAGCAAGGTGGGGGCCCGGCCGCGCTCAGCGAATCAAGGCACGGGAAGAGCAGGGAATCGGGACCGGCCCGCTGCCTCTGCTCACGACGGCCCGGATTCTCACTCCCACCGTCCGTGACCCCAAACGCATGGGAGCCGCGTGGCAGGGATGCAGAGCCGAGGGGACGGATGAGGCGGCCTCGCCCCACCCCGTGAGCATGGGAGCAGACGCCTCGAAAGCCGCGCACTTGCCCCATCCAGTAAAATGCGCCACGCCCCCACGCCTACCTCCGTTTAGGAAGGGGGGCGCGAGCCATCCCCTTCATCATGGCTTGACGCATGCTCACCGGGCACGGCCCCGCACACGCCGCCCACGTCACCCACGACGCCGCGTTTGACGCGTGCCGCTCTGGGCGTGCGCGGTGGAAGCGGAGAGATATGTGGTGTGACCTAGGCTGCGCGTGCCCGTGCACTGCTTTGGGCCTGGCCCAACAGCGCTCGGCACCGTGTGTGGCCCAGGCCCGGGGGCTCCTGTCGGTGTACTAAAGTAGGGGTACCTTAGTATCCCGAACTTGTGCACGGGCGGTTGCAGCGACCCGCGGCAGGGCTCGCCGGGCGTCCGCCAAGATCCTCAGCGCCCACTTTGATGCCGTTCAAGGACAGAATACTCAAGCCAAGGCCCCGACAAGAGGAGCTTGCCGGGAAGGCCAACCAAGGCCCCGGCAAGAGGAGCTTGCCGGGAAGGCCAACCAAGGCCCCGGCAAGAGGAGCTTGCCGGGAAGGCCAACCAAGGACCCGGCAAGAGGAGCTTGCTGGGAAGAAGACACGACCCCGGCAAGAGGAGCTTGCTGGGAAGGCCACCCAAGGCATTCCAAGAAAACTTGCCGCGACGCCCCGCGCGTCCCGGCAAGGCCCGGCGAGCGGCAAGCTCGCTGGTGCGACAAGATAAGGGCCGCGGCAAGGCTGCCACCCTGCGCCCACGCTCCAGCGCATCCGACGACGTGTCGCCACGAGATCGCTCCTGGTGCACGTGGCGGGTAGCTGTGCAGCATGGCGGTGCGAGGTGGCAAGCGAAGCAGACAAGGAGGCCATCGTGGCAATCGGTGGCACCCCTGACAGTCGTTTCCTTGCACTGTTGGGGCGACCGGACGGGCATTAAATGCCCTGGTCCCCTGCCGTCAGAGTTAGGTAGGGGACACTGTTGGTAGCAGTTGTACCAACCCGCGTTTTTACTCTTCTACCCCTCTTTCTACGCTGCCACCTGTCGGTGACCCCTTTAGCCTATAAAAGGGAGGCCCATGCGCACGTAGAGGGGGTTCGGGATTTTGGTTCCGCAGCTACGCCATATCCGCTCGCTCGAGCAAGAACAATACACAAACACAAAGCAGCAGTAGGAGTTTTATCTCTCCGGAGAGCTCCGAAGCTGGGTAAAAATCCCTCGCGCGCTCCCTCGCCTCGATCTGCTTTGCGTGCGCCCTCCGCCCCCTTGCCGGACAAACAAGGGGCCCTCCTGCCCCATAGGTGCTCGTGGCCCTCAGTCCCCACGACACAGAGATACCTCTCCGACGATCGGAGTGACAAAACCTAATCTTGAAATACGCCGACCCAACATGTACCTTTGGAGACACCTGTAGTACTCCTTTATAATCACCCAGTTACGTTGTGACGTTTGGTAGCACCCAAAGTGTTCCTCCGATAAATGGGAGTTGCATAATCTCATAGTTACAGGAACATGTATAAGTCATGAAGAAAGCAATAGCAATATACTAAACGAACAAGTGCTAAGCTAACGGAATGGGTCAAGTCAATCACATCATTCTCCTAATGATGTGATCCCGTTAATCAAATGACCACTCATGTCTATGGCTAGGAAACTTAACCATCTTTGATTCAACGAGCTAGTCAAGTAGAGGCATACTAGTGACACTATGTTTGTCTATGTATTTACACATGTATTATGTTTCTGGTTAATACAATTCTAGCATGAATAATAAACATTTATCATGAAATAAGGAAATAAATAATAACTTTATTATTGCCTCTAGGGCATATTTCCTTCACTCCGGACAAAGGTCCCCCGAAGACGAGCTCAGCTGAGAAGGACGGAGATCCGAGCTACAAGGTAAAAACTTTGGTTATCCTCAGAAGCAAAAATAGGGACGTCCCTTGTTACAATACTCCCCTTTTTCTACTTGCGGCTCGCTAGAGGGCTGATTCCTTGGGGGAGATAGTGCGGCCGGGGCTTCCCCTGGCGTAGGACCCTCTGGTGAAGATTTCTTCCCCCGCTTTGAGGCCTTAGCCTCCGGGTCTTCGGAAGCGGTCATCTTCTTCCCATGGAGGGAGGGATTCTCGATCCCCCCTTTCTCCAAAGCCTCCTTAGTAGGCGGTAGTTTCCCTATTTTCCCCTTCGCCCTCCTCTAAAGGTGCAACCTCCAGCATCCTGACCAACACCGGATCCGGCACGGTCTCTGGGAGGGGGGCCGGACACTGTATCAGTTTTGCTTGCGCTATCCACTCCTGTTCAAAGGACGATTGGTTAAAAGGCAAATCCAAGAATGTGCAAACGAACGGTATGTCCGGACACAGGGCTACTTACTTGAGCATCCGGGCGATTGCAGCTTAGGCCGGCATCCTCGGTCAATTCCGAACACACTTCTTGTGATCCGAAGAACAATTTGTACATCTCCACGGGTGTCGTACCCATGAAGTGCTGGAGAGCTTGTGGCCCCTCTGGATTTAATTCCCACAGGCGGAGGGGGCGACGTTTGCAGGGCAGAAGATGCCGAATCAGCATAACCTGCATCACTATGACCAGATTGATCTCCCTCTCTTGGAGGTCTCGAATCCGGCCCTACAATAGGGGTACGTCCTTTGACGGCCCCCAGTTAAGCCCTTTGTTGACCCATGACATCAGCCATTGTGGAGGGCCCGAGCGAAAGACGGGCGGCGGCTTCTGTCTGCTGCCCCTGGGAGCAGTAATATAGAACCACTCTTGTTGCCACAAACCGAGCTCCTCCTGGAAAGAGCCCTCGGGCCATGGAGCATCGTCCCTCTTGCTTACAACCGCCCCGCCGCACTCTGCTTGACGCCCCTCGATCATCTTCGGCTCCACGTTGAAGGTTTTGAGCCACAAGCCGAAGTGAGGGGTAGTGCGGAGGAAGGCTTCACAGACGACAATGAATGATGAGATGAGGAGGATGGACTCCGGAGCCAAGTCGTGGAATTCCAACCCATAGTAAAACATGAGCCCCCTCACGAAGGGATCCATCGGGAATCCTAAACCCCGACGGAGGTGAGACACGAATACGACGCTCTCGCCTGGCTCGGGAGTGGGAATGACTTGCCCTCGGGCAGGAAGCCTATGCAAAATCTCGTAGGTTAAGTACCTGATTTCTCTCAGCCTTAGCACGTCCTCCTCCGTGACGGAGGAGGGCATCCACCGGCCCTGCAAGTCGTAGCCGGACATTGTCGAAGTTCCGAAGCGCTCGAATCTAGAGCCCTGAGTGTTGGAGCTCGGTGCGAAGGGCGGATTTGATTGAGGATTGAAGAAAAAGAACGAGCCTGGGTCTCATTATAAAGAAGGAGAATACCAAGAGCCGTCTCCGTGACCGTTTGGAACCCGCCTTCGATGGAGGGGGCGTGGCGACGGGCGCGGTTGGGTTACCCACGTCCGTATTGATGGGAATCCCGGAATAAGGGGAACACGATCTCTGCTTCGACAAGACGTGCCAAGGAAACCGCTTCACTAAACGCGCTGAGGTGGTATAATAAAAACAATTCAAGTAAAGGCTTGGTAGTGGTGTGAAGTCACGCCGCACAATACGTCAGCAGATTGAACTTATTCTCTCTACGGTGGTATGTGGAATTTATTTTACAGAGCCGGACATTATCCTGGTGTTCGCAATCTACTGTGGATTATTCGGAAGAGGAACCCGCCTTGCAATGCCGAAGACAATATGCGCATCGAACTCGTCGTCATTGAAGCCTGGTTCAGGGGCTACTGAGGGAGTCCTGGACTAGGGGGTGTCCGGATAGCCGGACTATCATCACCGGCCAGACTCCAAGACTATGAAGATAAAAGATTGAAGACTTCGTCCCGTGTCCGGATGGGACTTTCCTTGGCGTGGAAGGCAAGCTTGGCGATACGGATATGTAGATCTCCTACCATTGTAACCGACTCTGTGTAACCCTAGCCCTCTCTGGTGTCTATATAAACCGGAGGGTTTTAGTCCATAGGACGAACAACAATCATACCATAGGCTAGCTTTTAGGGTTTTAGCCTCCTTGATCTCGTGGTAGATCCACTCTTGTACTACCCATATCATCAATATCAATCAAGCAGGAGTAGGGTTTTACCTCCATCGAGAGGGCCTGAACCTGGGTAAAAACATCGTGTCCCTTGTCTCCTGTTACCATCCGCCTAGACGGACAGTTCGGGACCCCCTACCCGAGATCCGCCGGTTTTGACACCGACACCTACCATTGTAACCGACTCTGTGTAACCCTAACCCTCTTCGGTGCCTATATAAACCAGAGGGTTTTAGTCCGTAGGACGAAGAACAATCATACCATAGGCTAGCTTCTAGGGTTTAGCCTCTCTGATCTCGTGGTAGATCTACTCTTGTACTACCCATATCATCAATATTAATCAAGCAGGAGTAGGGTTTTATCTCCATCGAGAGAGCCCAAACCTAGGTAAAAACATCGTGTCCCTTGTCTCTTGTTACCGTCCGCCTAGACGCACAGTTCGGGACCCCCTACCCGAGATCCGCCGGTTTTGACACCGACATTGGTGCTTTCATTGAGATTTCCACTGTGTCGTCATCTTTAGGCCCGATGGCTCCTCCGATCATCAACAACGATGCGGTCCAGGGTGAGACTTTTCTCCCCAAACAGATCTTTGTATTCGGCGGCTTTGCACTGCGGGCCAATTCGCTTGGCCATCTGGAACAGATTGAAAGCTACGCCCCTGGCCATCAGGTCAGATTTGGAAGTTTGAACTACACGGCTGACGTTCGTGGAGACTTGATCTTCGACGGGTTCGAGCCACAGCCAAGCACACCGCACTGTCACGATGGGCATGATCTAGCTCTACCGCCGAACAGTGCCCTGGAGGCCGCACATGAGTCTGCTCCGACCCTTAACTCGGAGCCGACTGCGTCGATCGAGGACGGGTGGCTGGACACCGCCTCGGGGGCTGCGATCTCTACGGCGATTGAGCCGAACACCATCCCTGTCCTTTGCAAGGCTCGTGACTCCAAGGTGCCAGACTCCTCTTCAGACACCGAACCTTCCGTGCCCCTGCCAATCGAATCAGATTGGGCACCCATCATGGAGTTCACTGCCGTGGACATCTTTCAGCACTCGCCCTTTGGCGACGTCCTGAATTCACTGAAGTCTCTCTCTTTATCAGGAGAGCCCTGGCCGGATTATGGTCAGCAAGGTTGGGATGCGGACGACGAAGAAATTCAAAGCACACCCATCACCCACTTCGTAGCCACTGTCGAAAGTTTAAACGACGTGCTCGACTTTGACTCCGAAGGCATCGACGGTATGGACGATGATGTAGGAGATAAACATGAACCAGCACCTATAAGGCACTGGACATCCACCTCGTCTCACGATGTATACATGGTGGACACACCTAAAGGAAGCGGCGACGAGGAACAACGAGACGCCATGAGGGATCATTCCCTCAAAAAGCAGTCAAAACGGCGACGTAAGCGCCGCTCAAAGTCCCGCCTCGACAAAGGCAGCAGCCATACAGACCCAGCCATAGAGCAGGGCGAACCGGTGGACGACGAACATGCTATTGAGCAATCATCCGAACAGGACAATCTGGATAAACAACCCGTCCCCGATGAAGATAACAGTCCGAACGATCTCACGCCGGACAAGTTCCTGAAGGAGAAGAACCTCCACAAAAGGCTCGTCGCCACTGCGCGTAGCCTGAAAAAGCAGAAGCAGAAGCTCAAAACAGCGGAAGATGTGCTCAGAATCAGATGGAGCAAAATACTCAACACCGCAGACAAATACGGCGATAGTCGCCGAACAAAGAGCTACCCGAAGCGAAAACTACTGCCCGAATTTGATAAGGAGGCCGTAGAGCCCCCGCAGTCAAAAAACAAGGAGACCACCCGGTCGGATAGACAACCCCATGGCAAACATAGAGCGGCAGACTGCGCCGCACACAAGCCGGCACGCGATCCGCACACGGATTCCATCAAAAAGATGGCCCAGTTAGATCTATCTACGGGCCAAGAAAGCAAGCTCTAGTAAGCAATGCAACACATCAAGTATCCGAATATTATGGTACACCTAAATATAGGGGTGCCGCACACCCCCTATGTTTCACCGATGAGGTTCTAGATTATGAATTTCCAGCGGGATTCAAGCCCGTAAACATAGAGGCATATGACGGAACAACAGACCCTGGAGTCTGGATTGAGGATTACATCCTCCACATACACATGGCTAGGGGAGGTGACCTCCATGCTATAAAATACTTACCCCTCAAGCTCAAAGGGCCAGCCCGACATTGGCTCAAAAGCCTCCCCGAAAACACCATTGGAAGTTGGGAAGAGCTCGAGGATGCTTTTCGGGCAAATTTTCAAGGGACCTATGTCCGACCTCCGGATGCAGACGATTTAAGTTACATAACTCAACAACCCGGAGAGTCAGCCCGAAAATTCTGGAACAGATTCCTTACTAAAAAGAACCAAATAGTCGACTGTCCGGACGCCGAAGCCTTAGCAGCTTTCAAACAACGTCCGAGACGAATGGCTCGCCAGACACCTCGGCCAATAAAAGCCAAGAACAATGGCCGCATTAACAAGCCACATGACCCGCTTTTGCGCGGGAGAGGATAGCTGGCTGGCAAGATGCAGTACCAGCGACCCAAGTACATCCGAAGTCAGGGATGGAAACGGGAAACCGCGACGCAGCAAGGACCAGCGACGGACCAAGGGAAACAGCCCGAAGAGCACGGCAGTCAACGCCGGATTCAAAAGCTCTCGGCAGAATCATAAAAAACTGCCCCTTAAGGATAACAAGGATGAGCTATCTAACTTAAACAAAATCTTGGACAAGATATGCCAAATCCACAGTACTTCCGGGAAGCCTGCAAACCATACCCACAGAGATTGTTGGGTCTTCAACCAGTCCAGCAAACTCAACGCCGAACGCAAGGGGCTCGACATACCAAGCGAGGACGATGATGAACCCCACAAGCAGAGCACCAGAAAACAAAAGAATTTCCCACAAGAAGTCAAAACAGTAAACTCACTTCACATGACAAAAGGGAAAAATAGAGCGGCGCCCATAGAGGTACGCGCCATACGGCCTATCCCATAGGAGTCCCGCCACTGGTTGTTGAAACCAATCACCTTCGACCATCAGGATTACTCTAGAAGTATCCAGAATGCAAGATGGACTGCCTTGATATTGGACGGCGGCAGTGATCTAAACCTGCTATTCCAGGACACAATCCGCAAGATGGGGATAGACCCAACCAAAATTCGCCATAGCAACACTTCCTTTCAAGGGGTAATGCCAGGCCCATATGCCCATTATACGGGCTCTCTACTGCTAGAAGTTGTGTTCGGCTCACCCGACAACTTCCGCCTCGAAAAGTTAACCTTCCACCTCGCCCCATTTACAAGTAGCTACCAAGCACTACTGGGACGCGGAGCTTTCACCCGCTTCAACGCAATACCGCATTATGCATCCCTTACACTTAAAATGCCCAGTCCGCGAGGCATCATCTCCTTAAAGGGAAATATGGAGTGTTCATCGAGCGCGGAAGATTGTGTGACTGCCTTGACAGCCACACACTAAACCGGCTTCACTAATCAAAGCACCTAAACAGGTCGTTCAGACCCCGGACACGGTTAGACGAGTCCGGCGTAAACATACAAGGGCTTACTAGCCGCATACCCTCGCACAAGGGCTCCGCGCATGTACAACAAGAGACAATAAAGCTCAATTTTATTCATTTTTTTGAATCGTACTTTGTTTATTTAATATAACGTACATTTTCGCACGATCTTTTTCAACTAAGTTCCTCTCTTTTACAGATGAACACCGTGCTACACCTGTCCAGGATACGGCACAACGAAGACACAAGCGCAGACGTGCAATAGGGACCCGTTGCAAGGGTTCTTTTCAGATTAAGACCCTGCGTAAACCTTTTTTACCGTCTCTTGTTGATACACATCCCCCGGTTTTTTGCTATCATCGAGGAGGAGGCTGGCGTTTTGGCATGGGCCACGTCAGAATTTCGCGCGTACCTGGACACCAGGGGCTCATTACAAAGGGCGTTGTTCGGCCCGTTTTCATAAAGACCGAATACCTTAGGGAGTGTTCGGCGTCTCGAGTTAGGCCTTATATGCATCAGCTCCGAATCATGTCTTTGGTCAAATGTTGGGTTTGCCTGGCTCCTGTGTTTTGCTGCCTTATGTTCCGCTCTATCGGCTAACGTGGCACCAGGAGAACTACTGTGATTGTGCCCCGGTTCGTCCAGGCGAGCACCTCAGTAGAGAAAGCCAAAAACTGACTGTCATGATATAGCATGAGACTAGTCAACCACTCGATGACCCGCCGGAATCTTTAGGATTCCTCCGCCTTGACGAAGGGTCGTTTCCCGGTCTATATAGTAGCCCCACTGTCAAACTCCTATGGCTAAGTGAAAGTGATAAAGCATTATAGTCCGGTTGCCTAGTTTTCTGCGCTATCACCTCCTTTATAGGACCAAGATGTTGGATTAAGTGTGAAAATGTGCTTTTTGCAAACACCCCCGCATTATATGCGTGAGGGCTGAAGCCGAAGACCGCCATCTTTCAGGTTATATACACATATACATTAACGGCCACACAGGAGGTATTTTAATTCTTGAAGGCACAAGTATAAAAAGCTCTTATATTCCATCGAAACATTGTTTTACAATAATACATGTTATTCAAACATAATATCCTTCGAGCACTGCATCTCTATTAATCGAGCGCCCTGCAGAACTTCCTGAAAATAGTGCTCGACAGGTACTCGGCTTCCGTCCGAATCTTGGGATGCAACATCGGTGGCCTTCATCTCCGCCCAATATGTCTTGACACGGGCAAGAGCCATCCGCGCACCCTCTATGCACGCCGACCTCCTCATTGCATTGATATGCGGCACCGCACCAAGGAACTGCTGCACCAAGTCAAAATAACTCTTCGGCTCGGGCCTTTTCAGCCACAAAAGACTCACGACATCCTTCATGGCAAGTTTGGATAACCTATTCAGCTTCGCCCATTCGGCCAAGCGATCGGTTAATGGAAGTGGGCGCTCTGGATTATGGAACTGCGACCAAAAACCCTTTTCCATTTCGTGATCCTTTTGATTTCGGAAGTGTTAGGCCGCGTCCGTGGCACTTGCCGCCAAGTCCAGATAAGCATCCTCCGCACTCCACAGCCGGTCCAGCTGAGCATATTTAGGATCCACGAATTTCCTCCGCAGCAGAAAGGGCTTTCCAGCCGTGATATCTCCGGCCTGACGCAGCTCCTCCTTCATAGCTCTCATCATAGAGCGAGCATCCTTGGCCTCGGTAGTGGCCTTCTTCAGGTCCTCTTGTACCGCTCGATCTTCTTTTTCAAGAAGCTTGCAGCGGTTGGCAGCATCCTTCAACTTCACGGCCATCTCGGCCATTTCCTTCTTGCTTCGGCAGTGAGCAACATGTTCGGCTTTTAGCTCTTCGGCTGCCTTTAAGGCAGCCGCATCACCCTTTCTGGCCCGCTCCTTGGCTCGGGTGAGCTCTGCCCGAAGGTTCTCCATGGCAGCGGCACCATCTGCATAAAGCATACATGTTGTAAGGCACGGGCATCAAGCTCCCTTACCAGGTGTCCGCGGAGAAATCACATACCTTGTGACTCGTCAAGCCGCTTATTGACAAGCGCGATGTCGGCATCCGCCACGTCAAGTTGCCGATTTAGTTCGGCAAATTCATCAGTCCGGCTAGCCACCGGACACTTCGCCACCTACATAGGAAGGGCGACATATTATACCTGGGATTATGATCCTCGGCGCGCTGTCATTTTTGACAACACACCGAGCCTCAGGGGCTACTATCTACACAGGGGGCATTTTATATGCGGAACTGTCAGAAGGTACATCATTTTGCGTACCTCAAAACTTGTCAGTAAACTTCTGACGGCTTCGTGCAATCCGCTCTCAGCGGATGAAATCCTTTTAATCACCGTACTCATTAACGCACAGTGATCTTCTGAGATAGACGCTCGCCCGAGCAGATCCTTCAGCTCCTCCGACCGTACACCAGGTGGTGCCGGACTCGTCCGATGGCCTTTTTCGAAGGCCGGACGCGGAGGGCTTTGAGGGGACATACGACTGCCTTCCGGCTCCGCCGGACTCGGAGAAACCCTCCGCGATGACACCTCAGGGTCGCTCGCCTCGCAAGACGGTACGGCAGGGGGAGGCGTTTCGCTCTCCATCATCTCCGGACGAAGATCCCCCAATGATGAGCTCTGCTGAGAAGGGCTGAGATCCGAACTACAAGGTAAAACTTCGGTTATCTTCATCAGAAATAGGGCAGGGATATCCTTTATTTTAAAAAGAACTCCCCTTTTTACTTACGGCTCGGTGGAGGGCTGATCCTCTTTGGGACACAAGGCGGCCGAGGCATCTCTCGGCGCAGGACCCTCTGACGAAGATTTCTTCCCCTGCTTTGGGACCATGGTCTCCGGTTCTTCAGAGGCGGTCCTCTTCTTCCCTTGGATGGAGAGATTCTCGATCCCTCCTTTCCTGACAGCCTCCTTCGCGGAGGCGGTAGTTTCCTTGTTCCCCCCTTCACCTTCTTCCGAAGGCACAACCTCCAGCATCCTGGTTAACACGGAATCCGGCGTGGTCTCAGGGAGGGGGCTGGACACCTGATTAGCTTTGCTTTTGCTATCCACTCTTGTTCAAGGGACGGCTCTTTCAAAGGGCAAGTTTGTGATAAATATGGGATTGCGTGTCCGGGTACAGGGCTACTTACTTGAGTATCCGGGTGATTGCAGCTCAGACCTGCGTCCTCGGTCATGTCCGGACACGTCGCTTGAGATCCGACGAAAAGCTTGTACATCTCCACAGGCGTCGCGCCCATAAAATGTTGGAGAGCTCATGGTCCCTCCGGGTTAAATTCCCACAGGTGGAGGGGGCAACGTTTGTAGGGCAGGGTGTGACGAATCAGCATGACCTGCGCTACTACGACCAGAGTGATCTCTCTCAAGGAGGTATCGAATGCGGCCCTGCAACAAGGGCACGTTGATAGGTCTCCAACGTATCTATAATTTTTGATTGCTCCATGCTACTTTATCTACTGTTTTGGACTATATTGGGCTTTATTTTCCACTTTTATATTATTTTTGGGACTAACCTATTAACCGGAGGCCCAGCCCAGAATTGCTGTTTTTTTGCCTATTTCAGTATTTCGAGGAAACAGAATATCAAACGGAGTCCGAACGGAATGAAACCTTCGGGAACGTGATTTTCTCATCAGATAAGATCCAGGAGACTTGGACCCTCCATCAAGAAAGCCACGAGGCGGTCACGAGGGTGGAGGGCGCGCCCCTCCCCCCTGGGCGCGCCCCCTGCCTCGTGGGCCCCTCAGAGCTCCACCGACGTACTCCTTCCTCCTATATATACCTACGTACCCCCATTAGACCAGGGAGGGAGCCAAAAACCTAATTCCACCGCCGGAACCTTCCGTATCCACGAGATCCCATCTTGGGGCCTGTTCCGGAGCTCCGCTGGAGAGGGCATCCACCATGGAGGGCTTCTACATCAACACCATAGCCCCTCCGATGAAGTGTGAGTAGTTTACTTTAGACCTTCGGGTCCATAGGTAGTAGCTAGATGGCTTCTTCTCTCTTTTTGGATATCAATACAATGTTCTCCCCCTCTCTCGTGGAGATCTATTCGATGTAATCTTCTTTTTGCGGTGTGTTTGTTGAGATCGATGAATTGTGGGTTTATGATCCAACTTATCTATGGAAAATATTTGATTCTTCTCTGAATTCTTTTATGTATGATTGAGTTATCTTTGGAAGTCTCTTCGAATTATCCGTTTGGTTTGGCCAACTAGATTGGTAGTTCTTGCAATGGGAGAAGTGCATGGCTTTGGGTTCAATCTTGCGGTGTCCTTACTCAGTGACAGAAAGAGTTGCAAGGCACGTATTGTATTGTTGCCATCGAGGATAACAAGATGGGGTTTTTATCATATTGCATGAATTTATCCCTCTACATTATGTCATCTTGCTTAAGGCGTTACTCTGTTTTTAACTTAATACTCTAGATGCATGCTGGATAGCGGTCGATGAGTGGAGTAATAGTAGTAGATGCAGAATCGTTTCGATCTACTTGTCACGGACGTGATGCCTATATACATGATCATTGCCTAGATATACTCATAACTATGCTCAATTCTATCAATTGCTCAACAGTAATTTGTTCACCCACCATAGAATACTTATGCTCTTGAGAGAAGCCACTAGTGAAACCTATGCCCCCCGGGTCTATTCTCATCATATCAATCTCCATCACTTTATTTACTTGTTTTGCCTTTATCTTTTTACTTTGCATCTTTATATCAAAAATACCAAAAATATTATCTCTATCAGATCTCACTCTCGTAAGTGACCGTGAAGGGATTGACAACCCCTAAGCATTGGTTGCGTGTTGCTACCGTGTTGTGCATGTACGAGGGACTTGCGCGTGACCTCCTACTGGATTGATACCTTGGTTCTCAAAAACTGAGGGAAATACTTACGCTACTGTGCTGCATTACCCCCTCCTCTTCGGGGAAAACCAACGCTAGCTCGAGACGTAGCAAGAAGGATTTCTGGCGCCGTTGCTGGGGAGGCTTACGCAAAAGTGAACATACCAAGTACCCATCGCAATCTCTATCTCTTGCATTACATTATTTGCCATTTGCCTCTTGTTTTCCTCTCCCCCAGTTCACCCTTGCCGTTTTATTCGCCCTCTCTTTCTCAATCTCCTCTTCTTTTTCCCTTTGCCTTTTGTTTGCTCGTGTGTTAGTTTGCTTGCTTGTCGTGATGGCTCAAGATGCCTTTATTAAAGCGTGTTCTTCTAATTCCTATGAAAATCAAGATGAAGATCCAAAAGTTATTGATGTGTCCCCTATTAAATCTTTGTTTTGCAATGTGAATCTTGATGAATCTGATTATGATCTTCCTTTACCTAGAAGGCGTTCTAAGAATTCTGAGTTTTTAGATCTTGATGATGAAATTGATAAAAGTGGGATTGGAAGAAATAAAAATCTAGATATTGCTAAACCCACTATTTTGGATCTCAAGGAATTTAACTATGAAAATTGCTCTTTAATTGATTGTATTTCCTTGTTGCAATCCGTGTTAAATTCTCCTCATGCTTATAGTCAAAATAAGGCCTTTACCGAACACATTGTTGATGCCTTGATGCAATCCTATGAAGAAAAGCTTGAGTTTAAAGTTTCCATCCCTAGAAAACTCCATGATGAGTGGGAACCTACCATTAAAATTAAAATTAAGGATTATGAGTTTCATGCTTTGTGTGATTTGGGTGCTAGTGTCTCTACTATTCCCAAAACTTTGTGTGATTTGCTAGATTTCCGTGACTTTGATGATTGCTCTCTAAACTTGCATCTTGCGGATTCCACTATTAAAAAGCCTATGGGAAGAATTAATGATGTTCTTATTGTTGCAAATAGGAATTATGTGCCCGTAGATTTTATCGTTCTTGATATAGATTGCAATCCTTCATGTCCTATTATTCTTGGTAGACCTTTCCTTAGAACAATTGGTGCAATTATTGATATGAAGGAAGGAAATATTAAATTCACATTTCCCTTAAAGAAGGGCATGGAACACTTTCCTAGAAAGAAAATAAAATTATCATATGAATCTATCATGAGAGCCACTTATGGATTGCCTACCAAAGATGGCAATACCTAGATCTATCCTTGCCTTTATGCCTAGCTAGGGGCGTTAAACGATAGCGCTTGTTGGGAGGCAACCCAATTTTCTTTTGTGTTTTTTGTTTTTGGTTCTGTTTAGGAATAAATAATCCATCTACCTTCTGTTTTGATGTGGTTTTATATTTTAATTAGTGTTTGTGCCAAGTAAGACCTATAGGATAACCTACGATGATAGTTGATTTGATTCTGCAGAAAAACAGAAACTTTGCGCGCACGAATTTAGTTATGATAAATCACAGGAATGTTGGAAGTAAACCCGACGTAGTCGCCGTATCCGGATCGTATACGGAGCAATTACCTAGTGTGCTTAGTATTCCATAGGTGTACACGTGCATGTATATAAGTCCGAGTAGGACTAGTATTAGATGCCGATTAGGTTTGCTAGTACTAGCTAGGCTGATATATATAGGTACGTATACCCTGTAAGATTGTACCGATCAGATTTGAGGGAATAAAGAAATGGGCACGATACGTGCCCGTAGCAATCAAAAAGCTTTCTCGCGTGCGTGTGTGCTCTGCGTATTCTTGCCGGCCGCAAGAGTCGATCAGCTAGATTGTGTGCTAGCTTTGTGCAGGGACGTAACGTGAAGGATCTATCTACTTCAAGTCTGATTAGCTTCGTACGCTGTGGTGAGTCTCGGCGTAAGTGAACCTCGTCAAGACTACAGTGTCGGAGTGGGATCTCGTCAGCGTTGTTTTGCTTCATCGTCGTTCGTCGTCGGTCGTCGCCGTCACGGAAAGTACTCGGCGTCGGTACTGGGCCAACAATTGGTATCTAGAGCAAGGTTGATCTTCTAGTAACGGGAGATCATGTCGGACGACGAGAAGGACAAGTCCAAGCAACTGGCGGAGTACTCCGGTGCGGCTAAAGTAACTGCTGCTCCGATGAGATCGGAGTATCCACGATTCGACCATGGGAACTTCGTGGTGTGGGCGACCATGATGGAGTGGGCGCTCGAGGCCAATGAGCTCTGGGAAGCCGTCGACCCCGGCGGTGAGGAGTACCTGAAGGGTGGTGCCTTGTATCGGAAGGATCGCCAGGCTATCACGGCCATCTACTCGGTGATGCCGGTGGACGTGCAGCAGCATCTAATCTCGAAGACATCAGCGAAGGAGGCGTGGGACACGCTCAAGACATTACATTTGGGGCACTCGCGTGTGCGCGAGGCTAACTTGCAAACTTTGCTGAAAAGTTATGAGAATCTAAGGATGGGAGAAGACGAGACGGTGGACGCCTTCGCAGCGAGGGTTGCTTCCATGGTGAACGGGATTCGTGGTCTCGGAGAGAAGTTGGAGGACATCTCCGTGGTCAGGCGTTTCCTACGTGCCGCTCCACCGTGCTACATGCCGATTGTGTCAGCGATCGAGCAATGTGTTTATCTCAAGACTCTCACTTTGGATGATCTGGTTGGTCGCTTCAAGGCCCATGACGAGCGGATGAAATTGAGTTATGGTGACGCAAATCAGGATGAGTACCTAATGCTTACACGTGCTCAGTGGATGGCAATGGTTTCCAAAGAGAACAATTTCGACAAGGCGTCCGGTAGCGCCCGAAAGTACCGTCCCGCAATGGACACCGACGAACAGTCGAAGAAGCCAAGGAAGAAAAAGTTCGACAAGAGGAAGATCCGTTGTCACAACTGTAATCTGCCCGGACACTTCAAGTCGGAGTGTAAGAATCCCCCGAAGGAGAGGGCGCTCATGGCCCAGCAAGGTGATGAAAGTGACATGATGTTGATGTGTGAACTCGTGGACGAGGAGAATCCAGTTCTTCAAGCGTCGGCTAAAGAAATTGTCGCGCTCCGTGAAGAAAAAGTTCACTGTCAAGATCATGGTTCGGAAACTCATGTCGATGCTACAGACACGGGGGGTGATTCCGAAGCTTACATTGATGTTACGGGGATAAGTGCTAACTTCACTGGAGCGGATGCATCAATTGCCGCGTGTGCTCGGCCATGGAGAAGCTGTTTTCGTACTACGTGTCCAGAGAAAACAAAGGCGTACGTGGCGCCGAAAGTCTACGAAGCACAGTTTGCTAATGCCAAGATGGACATGGTTGCAGCCACTATAGATGTACCGAAGGATGGTGGGTCGAGTCATGAAGCTAGCTTGAGACATGCACATGTGTGCACTAGAAGCGTGGCCAGCTTGATGTGGTTGGTGGTCAGTGCGTATCACTCATGCCACGTGGCTACTTAGAACAGCAGCCTGGAGACCAAGTGGATGCAGCAGCAGTGCAGCCGGTTCGGCTACAGGATCGTAGCCCATGTGTGCCTGCTGCACCGCTGATTTGTATGCAAGGAGGAGGAGGCCCAGTAAGATGTGCTCCACCTAGGAGCCTTGCAACGGAGTCAGAAAGCCTAGCAGGATGTGGCGAGCTACCACTGCAAGGTGGTTCGTTCAGTGGAGGTCTAGGACAGATCGTGTGTGCAGTTTTGCCACATACGACCATTGCAACGCAAGGAAACAGAGAAGGTGAGGCGTCGCTCCTAAAGATACACGGAGCCGCGCAAGCAACGTCGCCTCCGATAGTAATGGAGGAAAACGCCGAGGAATCGGCTGGATATGAGGACGCGAATACGAAGGAGTGTTGGCGTCTGGCTATGGAAGAGGAGTTGAGGTCGATCCACGACAATAATGCATGGGAGCTTGTGGATCTTCCCAACACTGAAAAAGTCATGGATCTCAAGTGGGAATTTATGATCAAGAAAGATGCCGATGGGTCCCTGAAGCACAAAGCAAGGCTAGTAGCCAAAGAGTACGTGCAAGAGGAAGGTGTGGACTTCGAAGAAGTGTTCGTTCCCATTGAAAAGATGGAATCAGTGAGACTACTCATCGCTCTCGCGGTTCAGGAATCATGGAAAGTACATCACATGGATGTAAACTCCACATTTTTTAACGGCGAGATAGAAGAAGATGTGTATGTAAATCAACCACCGGGTTTCATCAAAGAGGGAGAAGAGCACAAGGTACTGAAGTTACACAAAGTCTTGTACGGGCTACGGCAAGGCTCTCGGGCACGGAACATCAAACTTGATCAGACGATGATTTCTCTTGGATTTGAGAAAGCCCCACTAGAACATGCGATGTACAAGAGAGGTGAAGGAAGGGATCGTCTACTAGTTGGAACCTACGTCGACGACCTATTGATTACTGGAGCAGATGAAGTGGTGATTGCAAAGTTAAAGCTACAGATGAAGGAGCTTTTCAAGATGGATGATCTAGGCCTTTTGAGTTGCAACCTCATGACAGAGGTACATCAAAAGCTGGAGGGGATCACACTATGCCAGGAGGCATATGCAAAGAAGGTACTTGAAAGCCGTGGCATGAAAGATTGCAATCACATTGTCGCTTCAATGGAACCTCGTCTTGAGCTAAGCAAGAAGGAGATGGTGAAACTACTCGGCTATAGTGGCAGTGACAAGGAAAGGATTGTTGACGACCGCAAGAGTACCTCTGATGTGACATATTTTCTTGAAGGAAGCATAGCAAGCTGGCTATCACGAAAGCATAAAGTGGTGACATCGACTTCAAGTGAAGCAGAGTGTCAAGGTGTTTGGCTAGGGAGGCTACACGGTGATCTCATGAATCGAGATCCGGAACCGGTGGTGCTCAATGTTGACAGTGAGTCTACGCCTTTTCTACGTGAGGATCCAGTGCGACATGATAGGAGCAAGCACATTGATACGGTGTATCACTATACAAAGGACTGCGTGGAAGAAGGTAAGACGAAGGTCAACTACGGTTGCACCGACGATCAGCTGGCGGACATCCTGACCAAGGCATTGGATCGAGAGAAGTTCTTGAAGATGCGTAGAAGGATCGGCGTCCGAGCTGTGACATGACGACGTCATGTTTAGGGGGGTGATTGTTGGAAGTAAACCCGACGTAGTCGCCGTATCCGGATCGTATACGGAGCAATTACCTAGTGTGCTTCGTATTCCATAGGTGTACACATGCATGTATATAAGTCCGAGTAGGACTAGTATTAGATGCCGATTAGGTTTGCTAGTACTAGCTAGGCTGATATATATAGGTACGTATACCCTGTAAGATTGTACCGATCAGATTTGAGGGAATAAAGAAACGGGCACGATACGTGCCCGTAGCAATCAAAAAGCTTTCTCGCGTGCGTGTGTGCTCTGCGTATTCTTGTCGGCCGCAAGAGTCGATCAGCTAGATTGTGTGCTAGCTTTGTGCAGGGACGTAACGTGAAGGATCTATCTACTTCAAGTCTGATTAGCTTCGTACGCTGTGGTGAGTCTCGGCGTAAGTGAACCTCGTCAAGACTACAGTGTCGGAGTGGGATCTCGTCAGCGTTGTGTTGCTTCATCGTCGTTCGTCGTCGGTCGTCGCCGTCACCGAAAGTACTCGGCGTCGGTACTGGGCCACGTGCTTTTGTGTTGATTCGTTTTGCTGCTGATCAATAAACAAATTTTCCAGGACTTCCTATTTTGGTAGAATTTTTAGAGGTCCAGAAGTTTGCGTTAGTTACAGATTACTACAGACTGTTCTGTTTTTGACAGATTCTGTTTTGCTTGTGTTGTTTGCTTATTTTGATGAATCTATGGCTAGTAAATTAGTTTATAAACCATAGAGAAGTTGGAATACAGTAGGTTTAACACCAATACAATAAAGAATGAGTTCATTACAGTACCTTAAAGTAGTCTTTTGTTTTCTTTCTCTAACGGAGCTCACGAGATTTCTATTGAGTTTTGTGTTGTGAAGTTTTTAAGTTTTGGGTGAATTCTTTTGATGGATTATGGAACTAGAAGTGGCAAGAGCCTAAGCTTGGGGATGCCCATGGCACCCCCAAGATAATCCAAGGACACCAAAAAGTCAAAGCTTGGGGATGCCCCGGAAGGCATCCCCTCTTTTGTCCACTTCCATCGGTAATTTACTTGGAGCTATATTTTTATTCACCAACATGATATGTGTTTTGCTTGGAGCGTCTTGTATTATTTAAGTCTTTGCTTGTTAGTCTACCACAATCATCCTTGCTGTACACACCTTTTGAGAGATCCATATATGATTTGAAATTTGTTAGAATACTCTATGTGCTTCACTTATATCTTTTGAGCTTGATAGTTTTGTTCATAGTGCTTCACTTATATCTTTTGAGCTTGATAATTTTTGCTCTAGTGCTTCGCTTAGATCTTTTAGAGCACGGTGGTGGATTTGTTTTAAAGAAACTTGATCTCTCATGCTTCACATAGATTATTTTGAGAGTCATTAAAAGCATGGTAATTTGCTTAATGTTAATATACTTGGTGTTCAAGATATGTGAAACTTTCTTTTGAGTGCGTTGAATACCAAGATAAGTTTGATGCTTGATAATTGTTTTGAGATATGAAGATGGTGATATTAGAGTAATGCTAGTTGAGTAGTTGTTAATTCAAAGAATACTTGTGTTGAAGTTTGTGATTCCCGTAGCATGCACGTATGGTGAACCGTTATGTGATGAGCTCGGAGCATGATTTATTTATTGATTGTCTTCCTTATGAGTGGCGGTCGGGGACGAGCGATGGTCTTTTCCTACCAATCTATCCCCCTAGGAGCATGCGCGTAATACTTTTCTTTGATAACTTCTAGATTTTTGCAATAGTATATGAGTTCTTTATGACTAATATTGAGTCCATGGATTATACGCACTTTTTCCCATCCTTCCACCATTGCTAGCCTCTCTAATAACGCGCACCTTTCGCCGGTATCATACACCCACCATAAACCTTCCTCAAAACAGCCACCATACCTACCTATTATGGCATTTCCATAGCCATTCCGAGATATATTGCCATGCAACTTTCCACCGTTCCGTTTATTATGACACGCTCCATCATTGTCATATTGCTTAGCATGATCATGTAGTTGACATCGTATTTGTGGCAAAGCCACCTTTCATAATTCTTTCATACATGTCACTCATGAATCATTGCATATCCCGGTACACCGCCGAAGGCATTCATATAGAGTCATATTATGTTCTAAGTATAGAGTTGTAATTGTTGAGTTGTAAGAAAAATAAAAGTGTGATGATCATCATTATTAGAGCATTGTCCCAAGTGAGGAAAGGATGATGGAGGCTATGATTCCCCCACAAGTCAGGATGAGACTTCGGACGAAAAAAAAAGAAAAAAGAGGCCATAAAAAAAGAGAAAATGCCCAAATAAAAAAAATGAGAGAAAAAGAGAAAAGGGACAATGCTACTATCCTTTTACCACACTTGTGCTTCAAAGTAGCACCATGATCTTCATGATAGAGAGTCTCCTATGTTGTCACATTCATATACTAGTGGGAATTTTTCATTATAGAACTTGGCTTGTATATTCCAATGATGGGCTTCCTCAAAACACCCTAGGTCTTCGTGAGCAAGCGAGTTGGATGCACACCCACTTAGTTTCTTTTGTTGAGCTTTCATATACTTATAGCTCTTGTGCATCTGTTGCATGGCAATCCCTACTCACTCACATTGATATCTATTGATGGGCATCTTCATAGCCCGTTGATACGCCTAGTTGATCTGAGACTATCTTCCCTCTTTTTTGTCTTCTCCACAACCACCTCTCTATTCCACATATAGTGCTATATCCATGGATCACGCTCATGTATTGCGTGAACATTGAAAAAGTTTTGAAAATGTTAAAGTATGAAAAAATTGCTTGGCTTGTCATCGGGGTTGTGCATGATTTAAATACTTTGTGTGGGGAAGATGGAGCATAACCAGACTATATGATTTTATAGGGATAACTTTCTTTGGCCATGTTATTTTGAGAAGACATAATTACTTTGATTAGTATGCTTGAAGTATTATTATTTTTTATGTCAATATGAACTTTTATCTTGAATCTTTCGGATCTGAATATTCATACCATGATTAAGAAGATTTACATTGAAATTATGCCAAAGTATCACTCCGCATCAAAAATTCTCCTTTTATCATTTACCTACTCGAGGACGAGGAAGAATTAAGCTTGGGGATGCCTGATACGTCTCCAACGTATCTATAATTTTTGATTGCTCCATGCTACTTTATCTACTGTTTTGGACTATATTGGGCTTTATTTTCCACTTTTATATTATTTTTGGGACTAACCTATTATCCGGAGGCCCAGCCCAGAATTGCTGTTTTTTTCCTATTTCAGTATTTCGAGGAAACATAATATCAAACGGAGTCCAAACGGAATGAAACCTTCGGGAACGTGATTTTCTCATCAGATAAGATCCAGGAGACTTGGACCCTCCGTCAAGAAAGCCACGAGGCGGTCACGAGGGTGGAGGGCGCGCCTCTCCCCCCTGGGCGCGCCCCCTGCCTCGTGGGCCCCTCGGAGCTCCACCGACGTACTCCTTCCTCCTATATATACCTACGTACCCCCATTAGACCAGGGAGGGAGCCAAAAACCTAATTCCACCGCCGCAACCTTCTGTATCAACGAGATCCCATCTTGGGGCCTGTTCCGGAGCTCTGCCGGAGAGGGCATCCACCACGGAGGGCTTCTACATCAACACCATAGCCCCTCCGATGAAGTGTGAGTAGTTTACTTCAGACCTTCGGGTCCATAGCTAGTAGCTAGATGGCTTCTTCTCTCTTTTTGGATCTCAATACAATGTTCTCCCCCTCTCTCGTGGAGATCTATTCGATGTAATCTTCTTGTTGCGGTGTGTTTGTACCGATGAATTGTGGGTTTATGATCCAACTTATCTATGGAAATTATTTGATTCTTCTCTGAATTCTTTTATGTATGATTGAGTTATCTTTGCAAGTCTCTTTGAATTATCCGTTTGGTTTGGCTAACTAGATTGATAGTTCTTGCAATGGGAGAAGTGCATGGCTTTGGGTTCAATCTTGCGGTGTTCTTACTCAGTGACAGAAAGAGTTGCAAGGCACGTATTGTATTGTTGCCATCGAGGATAACAAGATGGTTTTTTTATCATATTGCATGAATTTATCCCTCTACATCATGTCATCTTGCTTAAGGCGTTACTCTGTTTTTAACTTAATACTCTAGATGCATGCTGAATAGCGGTTGATGAGTGGAGTAATAGTAATAGATGCAGAATCGTTTCGATCTACTTGTCACGGACGTGATGCCTATATACATGATCATTGCCTAGATATACTCATAACTATGCTCAATTCTATCAATTGCTCAACAGTAATTTGTTCACCCACCGTAGAATACTTATGCTCTTGAGAGAAGCCACTAGTGAAACCTATGGCCCCCGGGTCTATTCTCATCATATCAATCTCCATCACTTTATTTACTTGTTTTGCCTTTATCTTTTTACTTTGCATCTTTATACCAAAAATACCAAAAATATTATCTCTATCAGATCTCACTCTCGTAATTGACCGTGAAGGGATTGACAACCCCTAAGCGTTGGTTGCGAGTTGCTACCGTGTTGTGCAGGTACGAGGGACTTGCGCGTGACCTCCTACTAGATTGATACCTTGGTTCTCAAAAACTAAGGGAAATACTTACGCTACTGTGCTGCATCACCCCCTCCTCTTCGGGGAAAACCAATGCTAGCTCGAGACGTAGCACACGTCCTTGGACAGCCCCCAGTCAAGTCCTTTATTGACCTATGATGCCAGCCGCGGTGGAGGACCCGAGCGAAAGGCAGGTGGCGCCACCCATTTGGTGCCGCTGGGAGCTGTGATATAAAACCACTCTTGTTGCCATAAGCTGAGCTCCTCTTGAAATGAGCCCTCGAGCCACGGAGCATCAGCATTCTTGCTTATAACAGCCCCTCTGCACTCTGCCTGCTGCCCCTTGATCATCTTCGGCTCCACTTTGAAGGTCTTGAGCCACAATCCGAAGTGAGGGGTAATGCGGAGGAAGGCTTCGCATACGACAATGAACGATGAGATGTGGAGGATGGACTCCGATCCAAGTCGTGAAATTCCAACCCATAATAAAACATGAGCCCCCTCACGAAGGGGTCCATCGGGAAGCCTAACCCCCGAAGAAAGTGAGACGCGAACACCACGCTTTCACCAGGCTTGGGAGTGGGAATAACCTTCCCTTGGGCAGGCAGCCTATGCGAAATTTCGCCGGTTAGATACCTGGCATCTCTTAGCTTTAGCACGTCTTCTTCCGTAATGGAGGAAGGCATCCACCGGCCTTGCAGGTCGGAGCCTGACATCATCGAAGGTCCGAAGCGCCTGAATCTAGAGCTTTGAGTGTTGGACCTCGAGGCGAGGGGCGGATTTGATTGAGATTGAAAGAAAGGAGTGGAGCCTTGGTCTCTTTATAAAGAGGTTGAATACCAAGAGCCTTCCCCATGACCGTTCGGGACCCGCCTTCGATAGAGGAGACGTGCCAACTGGCACGACTGGGTTACCCGCGCCCGTATTAATGAGAATCCCAGAATAAGGGGACACGATCTCTACTTTGACAAGACGTGCCAAGGAAACCGCCTAGCTAAACATGCTGAGGTGGGACAGTAAAAATGATTCGAATAAAGGCTTGGCCGTGGTGTGATGTCACGCCACGGAATACGTCAGCAGATTGAATTTGTGTAAATATTATTCTCTCTACGGTGGTATGTGGAACTTATTTTGCAAAGCCGGACACTATCCTTGTGTTCAAAATCTTCTATGAAGTATTCGGAGGAGGAACCCGCCTTGCAATGCCGAAGACAATATGCGTGCCGGACTCGTCGTCATTGAAGCCTGGTTCAGGGGCTACTGAGGGAGTCCTGGATTAGGGGGTGTCCGGATGGCCGGACTATAGCCTCTGGCCGGACTCCTGGACTATGAAGATACAAGATTGAAGACTTCGTCCCGTGTCCGGATGGGACTTTCCTTGGCGTGGAAGGCAAGCTTGGGTATACGGACATGTAGATCTCCTACCATTGTAACCGACTCTGTGTAACCCTAACCCTCTTCGGTGCCTATATAAACCAGAGGGTTTTAGTCTGTAGGACGAAGAACAATCATACAATAGGCTAGCTTCTAGGGTTTAGCCTATCTGATCTCGTGGTAGATCTACTCTTGTACTACCCATGTCATCAATATTAATCAAGCAGGAGTAGGGTTTTACCTCCATTGAGAGGGCCCGAACTTGGGTAAAAACATCGTGTCCCTTGTCTCCTGTTACCATCCGCCTAGATGCACAGTTCGGGAACCCCTACCCGAGATCCGCCGGTTTTGACACCGACACTAGGGTTATAAGGAAGATCTGTATGTGATTACGGAATGTTGTTCGGAGTCCCGGATGAGATCCCGGACGTCATGAGGAGTTCCGGAATGGTCCGGAGGTGAAGATTTATATATGGGAAGTCATCATACGGTCACCGGAAATATTCGGAGGTATACTGATATTGTACCGGGACCACCGAAGGGGTTCCAGGGGTCCAGCGGGTGGCTCCACCTGCCCCAGAGGGCCTTATGGGCTGTAGGTGGAAGGGAACCAGCCCCAAGTGGGCTGGGCGCCACCCCCTAGGGCCCATGCGCCTAGGGTTTGGGGGGAAACCTAAAGGGGGCGCCCCCCTTGGCTTGGGGGGCAAGCCCCCTTCCCCCTTGGCCGCCCCCCCCCTCTAAATCCCATCTAGAGGGGCCGGGCCCCTTCCCCCTTCTCCCTATAAATAGAGGGGTGGAGGGAGGGGTGCAGCACCACATCCAAGGCGCATCCCCTCCCCTCCCCAACACCTCTCTTCCTCCGCGTGAGCTTGGCGAAGCCCTGCCGGAGAACTGTCACTCCATCACCACCACGCCGTCGTGCTTCTTTTGGAGCCTTCTTTCTCAACCTCTCCCTCCTCCTTGCTAGATCAAGTCACGGGAGACGTCACCGGGCTGCACGTCTGTTGAACACGGAGGCACCATTGTTTGGTGCTTAGATCGGATTCGGCCGCGATCTGAATCGCTACGTGTACGACTCCTCCAACCGCGTTCTTGCAACGCTTCCGTCTCGCGATCTTCAAAGGTATGAAGATGCACTCCCCTCTCTCTCGTTGCTAGTTACTCCATAGATTGATCTTGGTGATGCGTAGAAATTTTTTAATTTCTGCAACGATCCCCAACAGTTCTTCCACCCTTTGATGTGCTGGCCCTAGTGGCTGCTCCTCCAAGCTGATCCCGCCCTTGGCCATCTAAAGACCCAGGAGTTTGTAAGGCCGCACGCTCCACCTCTATGTGTGCTATTTCTCTCTCCATGGTGCAAGGTTGCTTCAACCTCTATTCCTTCGGTTGCCCTTTTCGTGGATTACAAATGATGTCAAATCACTAATACATTATGCATGCATATCTTGGAGTATGTTATATTCTAGATCGAAGAAAATTCTCGCAGCTCGGGTGCATAACCTAGCTGAAGGAACCTGCACGTCTACCCGATGCATCTTCATAGTTTTTCTGGGTGCGTTCTTTAGTACGGTATTTTTTTATTACGTTCCCCTACAACATCTGCTTATGAATTGTTGAGGCAGAAGGAGAAATTCTCTGTTATACATTTGCTTCCATATGATTGAATTGCTGCTATCGGGGTACACACGCTATGATATGGAATTTTTAAGGTATGTTTTCGCTAATAGTTCAAAGAAACGTACTATCAATACATGGGTTAATGTTTGTAGCGACACACAATCAATTATATACTTGGGATTTGCCTTTGCACGAAAAATTCAGAACCAACCATCAAACTACTGCTTTTTTTGAGAAAAGTAAGTAACACAGCATTAAAAACAAATAGAAAATTGTTTTCCAAAAAGACCAATGGATGGCATCCAAATTCCAAAAGATAGTCCTTAGTCGGTATTTTCACTATATGAAAGCAAGTATATACTAGAAACATGATTTTCAGACATATAATTCTCGACTTATCGGCCCGAGCTAGAAAAGCATGTTCGAACCAGAAAAACTTGCTTTTCATAAGTAATTTTTGGAATATCCCCTTGCATGATCTAGACCTCATCACCAGGAAGACTATGCTGAAAACAATTTCGATGTCGACACTTGGTTAGGAAGTAATGACTTTTTTGTGTTCGAGAAAGTTTTGCATTTTAGCCGGACACCATCTATCATAGCTCTGTATGGTTTTTTAGTATTAGCTTTGTATGGCTTGTTGCTGACATTTTGCACTCGCGGAGGTGGCATGGCTAATCACGTGGGGAGGCAGAGGTTGGAAGAGTGTCAGATGCACCACGAGTTTATCTTACAAACAATTTATAGCCAACATGTTTTTGCAGCACTTATTTTTAATCTCATAATAAGTATAGTCAAGAGTTCACAAAAAGGAAACAAGTAATCTATACATATATACCTAATATTAAAGGGGGGTTGTTTCTCCACTTTGTTTGGTCAAAATCTTTTTTTTACGTCCCTTCGTACGTCGTACGGCAATCTCAGCGATCGAACACCAATTTTATTGCAATCATAGGAATCGAACTACCAACCTCACGTTGGATATTACCGAGGCTATCCAACTGAGCTAGCAACACTGGACAACCAATAAGTGGCACTAAAATTGAAGTGTAACGACAGCGGCAGATCCGTTTTCAACATTTCATTGAAGAAAATGTGAAGAAAATTTATTCAAAAAATCCAAAAAAATGTTTAAAAGTTGTGCAAAAATTAAAAAATCTAATAATAGCATGAACTATTTTCAAATAGTAGATTTTTTAAAAGTATATATCTTTTTTGGAAAATGTGAACTTCTTTGAAATTTGAAAAAAATAGAATTCTGAACAATTTGTTTGAACTGTGAACAGTTTTCTGAAAGTAAATTTAAATACACACTTAGCATTTTCTTAGTATATATGGTGAAAAATATTCAAATACAGATTGGACGTTTTTAAAATATATGATGACCTTTTTTCATGCATGTTGAACAAAATTTCTATACAAGATGAACATTTTTATACACAGTGAACATTTTTGTTCAATACAGTGAACATTTTTGTTCAATACTGTGAACTTTTTTTGAAACGTGAGCAATTTTTAAAAAGATGATCAACATGTGTAATTTTGAACATTTTTTGGAACTTGGAATTTTAGACTTATTTTGAACATGAACTAAAATTCTAAAACATGAACCAATTTTGAAATCATGAACAAAATTTTGATTATCAAATAATTTTGAATTTTTGAAATGTTTAGAAAAGAATGATTTTATGAAAATAATGTTTTCTATTTTTGTTGTTGCCATTTTTAGGGTGATGTATAGTGTATCCCCCGTTGCAACGCACGGGCATGTTTGCTAGTATAGTAAAAGAAATAAGAGAAGAGTTGCACACCCACGTCAAGGAAAGTTTGATTTACAAGACAAGAAACGTTGCTGCACACAATTCACCGCACATTTGTTTTGGAAAAAGAACGATATATACTAGAAACAAGAGCAACTCACAAAAAGAAAAAAACAACTGCGTCACAAAGAAGTGTGGGCTGGCCCAGTTGTAGCTGTGTCCGGTCCGTTGTTGAGTTTGGGTCCGATTCCTCCTCCCGGTACGTCGAGGTTTTTTTTGTTTCTACTAACATCTAGCGAGATGCCCCTAAAAAAAAGATCTAGCGAGATCGATCCTTCAACCCAATCGATCAACACCCGGAAACTCCACCGGAGTCGAGGATCAATGGCCGAGATGGATTCTGCTCCACAGCAGCATGGGGCGGTGCAGACGTCGCCGTCGGGCACGGAGATCCAGACGGACGTCCAGTGCGCAGCCGAACCGGAGAGAGCAACCGGCCGGAAGCAACGGCTTCCCGACGTGTACGTGAGTACCATCCTGGCCATGCCGATAGAGGAGTTCCACGACCTAGAGATGCCCTCCTACCTCCTGCGCGACAACATGGCGGAGATCCTCGGCGTCACCGAGGAGTGGCTCGAGGAACAAAGGCGGACCCACAGGGAGGCCGCCGTCCTTCACAAGAGGATCCACCACGACTTCCTGCAGTACCAGGCCGAGGTCCGCGACGAGTGGTTTGACAAGGGCTACGTGGAGGTCGACGACAACTACTTCACCGACTTGGCCGAGATAGAGGAAGAGGCCAGGGCAACCCAAGAAGAGGCGGACAAGAAGCGGGGGCCAGCACCGGCAATCGCATTGGATGTTGCTCCTCCGTATGACTACGAGAAGCAGGCGACGCGCTTGCTAGCTCTATGAACAAAATTGCATCTATCTATCCATACATAATGTGCCAAATTTGCTGCATAATTTATGGCCAGGAGGTACCTATGTTACTAAACCATCTGCGTTGCCCTATCTATCAATGTCATTAGTTTGTACTCGAAAGAAGTCGTGTTTGCTACATATTAATATTAGTGCCATGTAATTTTTGGTTCGGCTATTTCCCACGTTTGATTCAGATAATGTTTGTGAGGAATTGCATCGCTGATTCTGTATTGGAATAACGCAAAAAAATTGACTTTATGATGCAAATGATCCATACTTACTTTGCTCTAGCTTGGATGTTATTTATTTTGCTCGGTTGGAAGCGTCTGTAGTTTGCAGACATCAAACATCTGATCGACCTGGATGTGATGGTCCTGAACCATCCATGTTCCTCTATCTATCTATGTTATTAGTTTGTACTCCAAAACAAGTCGTGTATTATTAGTACCATGTAATTTTTGGTCCAGCTATTTACTACTCCCTCCGTCCCATGATGTAATAAGTTTTTAGAGAAGTTTTTTACTCCAAAACTTCTTACATTATGGGACGGAGGGAGTACATTGGATTCACATCATGTTTATGAAGAATCTCATCGGTGATTCTGCCCGAATCTAATGAGGTCGGCTCTTAATTAATTCCCTGTGTATATATACTTGCTCCATGGATGGCACGGGTCTTTGGAACACGGGAGCCAATGCATCTGATTTGGAAATAAAAATTAACAACAATGAAACAGTAAAAAAAAGTTCTGGAACTTTTAGGTACATTGGCTTGCCCTCGTGTGAAACGTTTGGGGAATGAATGACTTCCGCAGTATTCTGAAAAAAAAGCAAAATTGCAAATCCAAAACATGTAACTACTAACTTTTTTATACTAGGAGTACTGATTTCGTTATTTCGTACAGAATATCAGGAAGCCATTCCTTCGTGAAACTTTTCACATGAGTATTACGCTAGAATATGTATTTATTGTTTGACAGACCAAATCATTAAATTAAGAACACTCATTGCAAACTTGAAATGCAGTGTAAATTAAAGAACCTCCCCCAATTCTTGAGGAACGAGCTGGTACGAATAAATGGCAACAATCACATGACCAACAGATAATGATCACTAAACACACCTTACTTTTGGAGTACTGATAACATAGATAGATACATGCATGGATTACCGTTCAGCGACATAGATAACTCTTATATAATTGATATATGGATTATGGATGGTTCAGTACCATGGATATGATAGATGGGCATAACATAGCTGCAACCAACACAAGACACTAATGTAGGTAGATAGATATATGGACAAAGAAAGCAGACAAGACGATCATCTCAGACAGTCGGATTGAAGCACTCTGACTGTAAGCTTTCATCACTGACCAAGGAATAGCATCGCCTGCTTCTCATAGGCGTCAGCTAAGCCCGCGAATAAAGTGAGGCCCGGGTCTGGTTTCTTCTTCACCTCTTCCCACCTTGCGCTGGCCTCTTCCTCCATCTTGGCGATGTTGGTCAAGTCGTCGTCGTCCACCTCCACGTAGCCCTTCTCAAGCAACTCACCGCGGACCCGGTTCTGAAACTGCACCCAGTCAGCGTGGATCCTCTGGTCGCGGGCGGCCCGTTCCCTGTACGCCAGCCTCTTCTCCTCGAGCCACTCCTCCGTCACGTCCAGGAGCTCCGCCAGGTTGTCAGCGTGGAGGTAGGAGGCAAGTTGTCTGGTTGCTGGAGCTTCTCCTCTATAGGCATTGTTAGGATGTAACTCACGTACTCATGGGAAAGCCGTTGCTTCTTGCTGGTTGCACCCGCCGTGTCCATTGACGACGGCTCCACCGCTGCATGCTGCGGAGGAGCAACAACCTCGTCGCTGGAATCATCCCTGCCGGCCATTGCTCGTCTACACCGGTGGATTTTGCAGGTATTGATTGATTGGGTAGGAGGATCGATCTGGCTCAATCTATATAGAAAATCAAAAGCCCTACACAGACGTACGGAAGCAGGAGTCTGACCACGAAAGAACCCCACCGGATACGGCTCCAACTGGACCAGCCTACCTCCCTTTCCTCTTCTTCTTTACTCTTTTTTCTATCTTCTTTTTTGCCAAAACAAAAGTGCCATGTGTTTTTCTTTTCTTCTTTTATTTACGGCGGCTGCTACGAATCAGCCGGCTGATATGTGTGAAACTTAAGCCGCCTTCCAAACCGTCTGATCATTGCACTACCGGAACAGGGAGCTACCCCGACGGCCAAAACAATGCCGACGGCCCCCGTCCTCCTACTCGGAGCTATGCCAACAACCAGGTCTTGGCCGTCGGCGTATCCAGGCCGTCGAGCTACCCCAAGCTAAGCCGACGGCACCCGTCGGCATAGAAGGGCCGTCGGCCTAGCTACGAGCACGCCGACAGCTGCCGTCGGCATACACTGGCCATCGGCATACTCGTGGGCCCGGCAACCCCGCTCGTGACGGGCGGCTAACGCCGTTAGAGCTATGATGGTAATTTTTCATAATTTTTGGTGATGGTGAAGTATCTGAACACTTCCCTTTACGCGAATTGACCTTCGCATGTCTACGACTGTGGCCGGCGGCCTCCGGGGGCTAGCATGCCGCCAATCTTGCGTACGTGGCTTCTCACAAGTCTAAAAGTGTTGTGGCGGTTGCAAACGCCCGGCAAGCATCTCCGGGGCGTGGCCCCCCTCACGGACGGCGCCGCCGCCGGCACCTGGAGGGGGAAAACGGACGCATCAGATCTACACGGAGGGGATGTAGCTATGGGTTTGGCCCGGATGTTGCTCCCAAGTGTCCCTCTGGGCCGACCTGACACAACTGGGTGGAGAGGTCCACTGGTCAAAGCCCGTCCGTGGGAAATCAAAGGGCTAGATCTCATGGTCAACCGCTCCAAGGTTAGGCGGGACGGGGCCCCTGGGGGGTAGCAATGCCACCGGAGCGTCGCACCGGGCCCTCATACATGCGGGGTGGTGTTGTGGCATATCCGAAGAGGCGGCACGCGTCTCCGGGGTGTGGCCCATCTCGTGGTCAACCACCCACCCACCCTCTCTCCTTCCCCGATTCATTCATTCATTCATTCCCATCCACATAGCCGCCGCCATCGCCACCGCCCCCGCGCCAACCATCTCCCTCCGACGGACTTGGATCCGCCGCCGCCCCCACCCTCACCCCCACCGTTGACGACCCCCCTCCCCCTTCACTCAGCTGACCTACTAAGCTCCAGATCAAGCACGCGAGGCGGCGGCCATGGCGCTCCCAGACCCGCAACCAGGCCACGGCCTCGGCGGACGAAGCTGCTCGAGTTCGGCGCCTCCCCTCCCCTCCCCTCTGTGTGGTTCCAGGAGCGGTTAAAAAAACATTAAAAATCTATATGAAATAATAATACATAAAAAAACATAAAAAAAGGAAAAATATAACTATTAAATTTTTTTTAAATCTATATGAAATAATAATACATAAAAAACATAAAAAAGGAAAAATATAACTATAAAAAACATTAAAAAAAGGAAAAATATAACTATGCTGCGACCATAGGGAATGCGTTACGCGGATCGGTGATGTGGCGTCTATGCCGACGGTAGCCGTCGGCATAGATCGCCTTATCCCTTCGCAGCGCCCGTGTCCACTCATTCTCCCAGCGCCCGGCCTCAACGACCCGAACTGCTCGCCGCCGCCGCCGACTCCCCGCCCCTTGTCGCCGCCGCCGCACTCACCCCCACCCCCTGCCGCCACCCACTCCCCGCCGCCGCACTCGCCCCTGCCCCTGCCGCCGCCCACTCGCCACCGCCGCACTTGCCCCCGCCCCCTGCCGCCCCCGCCCCATCCCACCCCACCTCGTCCCCTGCCGCCGCCCCTCCCTCGCTCTAGCCGTCGCCGCCCTCGCTCCAGCCACCCCCGCCCTTCCCTCACTCCAGCCGCCCCCGCCCCTCCCTCCTTGACCCCGGCCCGCCCTGCGTGGATGCCGCCCCGGCAGGCCCACGCCCTAGCCTAGCCGGCCCCCTGCTGGTTCGACCGGCCGGCCCCTATGCTCCGGCGACCGCCCCCTGCTGCTCCGGTGGTCGTCCCCTGCCTCGACCTGAACCCCCTCACCATCCCCTGCCCAACCATGCCCTCATCCGTAGGTAACAACAAATTTTTTACATTTTTTGTGTAGTAATGTTGTAGATGAATGCATATATATAGTAATAAATGATTAGATAGATGGATGTTAGATAGATGAATGAAATGGAAGAGAGTATAAATGTGAAAAAAAATTAAGTGCACAATGTGAGATAGATAGATGTTAGATGAATGGATATTTGTGTAGTTTTACTATGTTTTTAGATACATACTCAATGTTATAGATATATGTATTGTGAAGATGAGATGAGAGGGAAGAGTACACTTTTTGTGAAGATAGATAGATGAAAGTTAAAATTTGGATATGATGAGTGGTTACTTCATCATGTTGATCTTGCTAAAAGACGTTTGTGATATGATGCGATGTGTGATGATGTTTTATATGTGATGTGATGACCTAACTTTTTTCATTTGGTGGAATTTAGAGGATTTCTGGTGTTGCCTCTGGTGGAGTGATCGTTGACATTGGAGCTCTTGGTCTTTGATTGTCCCTTCGCTGATCGACTACATCATCTACATCCTTGGGTGAGCTACAAATCCATCACCTCATACGTTCTTTTAATCATGTCACTAGATTAAATTTTCACATCAAGTCGTGTAACCTAGGCGTCTCCCGTCCGAAAGGGTTGCATTGATAAATATGCATTCAATTGCATATTTATCACCGCAGCTCTTTCAGATTGTCCAGCACTTTTCACGGACAGGCCGAGGATGTGTAGATTGGGTACGTTGTTCATGCTCTACCCCGTTCCGAGACATGATTTCGGTGGCGCCTCCCTGTTTTTCGGTGGCATTTTTCCGAGACAGGATTTCGGCGGCATTTTTCCGAGACGTGTATTTGGAGAACAGCGGGGAGGTGCTGCCAAAATTTTTTCTCGGAATGGGGTAGAGCATGGATAACGTACTCAATCTACACATTCTCGGGTGGGATTAGGACCCATCTTTACCTATTAGAGATGTATAGGTGGATTAAATTTCGTTTCTCGTCAACACTGTAAAAAAATAAAATATTGATGTGAGTAAATTAAATGAATCCTTAATTTTTTTGCGTGGCTTCCAATAAAGCAGATATGGCAGATAATCAGTGGATATATAGTGGTTTTTTCTGTCGGAATTAAGTAACAACAGAGTGGGTCGAGAAAACTGATGAGTTTTTGAAAGAGATATTCCGTAGTCCAATGAGGATAGTGCCAGAATGCTCGTGTGCCGAATGTAAGAGACGTATCCGCAAAAATAAGAGTGAGATGACTAAGCACCTTTGCATGCATGGATTTATGCCCAACTTTAATATGCCGATAAACTTTGCCCAGCGGGACCCTGGTAGAGAGGAGGTGATATGACAACGCGTGGCTGGTTATGAGGACGATGGGGTTAGAGACATGCTAGATGATGTCTTTGCTGCACAGCTGGCACCATTGTCAAATTCAGCGAATGAACCGGAGGGGCCGGAGGAAACCGCAAAGGCCTTCCTGGACATCTTGGCCTCGTCAAAGAAACCTGTTTATGAGGGTGCCAAGCTGTTTGTGCTGGATGCCATCTCGCAACTGATGGTAGTCAAGGCTGAGTACGGCTGTAGCCGAGGTTGCTTCGAAGCATTTCTGGGAGTATGGGCTAACAACCTGCCTAAGGTCCATGAACTGCCGAAAACCATGTACTCTACGAAGAAAATCATGAAGGCGCTCTCCATGGACTACGAGAAAATACATGTTTGTCCAAAGAACTGCCTTTTGTTTAGGCATGAGTATGCGGATGACAACTACTGTAGGAAGTGCGGTTCCTCTCGGTGTATTGAGGTGGTCAATGAGCATGGTCAGAATCGGCAGCTAAAAATCCCTATGAAGGTTCTTCGGTATCTTGATTTTATAAAAAGGCTACAACGCCTTTTCATCACCGAGGAGTCTGCCAAAATGATGAAGTGGCACAAGGAAGTGAAAAGGTACAATCCGAAAAAAATGTACATCCATCAGAAGGTGAAGCATGGAAGTCATTCGATATAGAGTACCCGGAGGAAGCAGCCGAGGCTGGGAATGTTAGAATTGCTATATCAGGTGATGGGTTCAATCCATATGGTATGTCGTCCAAGGGCATCTCCAGCCGTTGGAGCCCCCCTAGGACAATCGCCGAACCAAAAAAAGCACGTCCTGGAGGGCAAAACGCTTCCGCCGGGGGGACGGCGAGTACCGTTTCCAGCCGTGGGTGCCCCCGGGACAATCGCCGTGGCTACCCCCAGCACAATGGCCGAGAAAAAGGACGCATGGGGGAATACGATTGATAGTTGCTTCTGCCGGCGCCCCCAACAGCCCCCCGATGCGTTGGGTTTGCGCTGGGTTCGCCGGCGCTTTTTTGAGGTCCTGGGGGTGTTTGGGGGGCTTGGCTGGGCCGATTTTTGGCCTTTTTACGTCGCCGGCAAAGAAAAAGGGCTCCTGGGGGGGGGGGGGGGGCGCTCGGGGCGGCGGCTGGAGATGCTCTAATCCATACAGCTGCTGGCCCATATTTGTTATTCCGCTCAATCTCCCTCCCGACGCCATAATGCAACGCAAGACCATGTTCCGTTCGCTTATAATTCTGGGGCTTGAATATCCGGGGAAGAATTTGAGTGTGTTTATGCAGCCGTTGGTGGATGATTTGCACCATTCTTGGTACTTCCCGAGGTTGACATACGACCGCCATCTGCAGAAAAATTTCTTGATGGAAGTTTGGCTACAGTATTGCATGCATGACTTTCTCGGCTATGCCCTGTTCTGCGGATGGTGTACAAGTGGGAAGATGCCTTGCCCAGTGTGCATGCAGGCCTTGATTTTCATTTGACTGAAGAAGGGTGGCAAGTATGTTGCCTTTGACATGCATCGACAGTTCCTCCCTCCAGACAATCCTGATAGGGAAGACAAGAAGAACTTCACAAAAGGCAAAGTTGTCCATGAAGTAAACGAGATTCCAACATTTTCTGGTGCAGATGTGCTTGCTTAGCTGAAAGCTCTTAAGCCTGCCGGCGAAGGGAAAGGCAAAGGCAAAGGCAAAGGCAAAGGCAAAGGCACATGCGAAGACGAGGGCAAGGGCAAAGGAAAAGGTAAAGGGAAAAAATGTTTTGAAGGATATGGTGAGACGCACAACTGGACTCACATTACCCCCTTCACGTAGCTTCCCTATTTTAAGGACCTCAAACTTCCATACAACATTGACGTGATCCACACCGAAAAGAATGTCGCAGAGTCCCTTATTCGCACAATCCTCCACATTCCTGATAAGACAAAGGATAATGTTAATTCTAGAGTCGATCAACAGAATATTTGTGATAGACCACGTCTACACATGCAGCCTCCCACAAGCAGTCGAATATCTTGGTTCAAGCCAGATGCTGACTTCGTACTTAAAAAGGATCATAAGATGGAGGCATTCAAGTGGCTGAAACACGTCGTGAAGTCCACTGATGGTTATGCATCGAATATAAGTAAGGGGGTCACTCTTTCAACGGGCTGAGTGACCGGGCTCAAGAGTCATGACTATCATGTATGGATTGAGCGGATTATGCCGGTGATGGTTCGGGGCTATGGTCCCGAGCGTGTCTGGCGTGTGCTTGCGGAGTTAAGCCATTTCTTCCGCACGCTTTGTGCTAAAGAAGTATGTCCTGAGATGATAAAAGAAATGCATAAGAAGGCACCGGAGTTGATATGCAAGCTAGAGAAGATCTTCCCGCCTGGCTTCTTTACTACAATGACACATCTCATTTTGCACCTCGTGAATGAGGTATTGTTGGGGGGCCCTATGCAGAATTGTTGGCAGTACGGCCCTGAGAAACAGAACAAGCATCTGAGACAGAAATGTGGAAACAAAGCTAAGATTGAAGCTTCCATAGCTGAGGCAGTTATCCTAGAGGAGGTGGCAGACCTCAGGACAGCCTACTATCTGGACCATGTTCCCACGCTGTACAATAAGGTGTCTCGATACAATACAGAAGAACCCAAGTATAAACCCAAGCTGCCTCTATTCATCGGGCAAGGTGGCAGGGTTGGATGCTCGACACCTTATATCATGCCACGAGATGAGTGGGAGGATGTCATGTTCTATATATTGCACAACATCAAGGAAGTTGAGGATGAGTGGATGAAGTAATACCTTTGCACCATTCTTTTAGTCAATTCGTTATGTTCACTTTGCCTAGTTCTTATACCGCTTTTCTTATTGTTGTCGAGTCGTTGATGAAGAGTGGACAGGAATGCTGCCTCCTACTAAAGAGGGGGCACTTGCTCTTCTCCAAAAGGGTGCTGATGGAAGGAAAAATTTTGTTGTGTGGTTCACGGAGAAAGTAAATTTCCACACTTCCCTGTTACCTATTACACCCTGCAATTCCAATTAACTCATGCACCCTATAATTTCAATTAAACTTGTAGGGAAATGATCCGAATGAATCAATGGATGAAGAACTGAGATGGGTTTCCATGGGTTTTGACCCTGCCATCATGACATGCGAAAAGTATGATGTGAATGGGTATCGCTTCCATACAGAGGAGCACCAGAACAGCCGGCCTGATCCCAAAACTATAAATACCGGAGTCTTCACCGAAGGAGATAATAAAGTAGATTACTACGGAATGGTAGGAAAAATATATGAGCTTACATTCAAACGTGGCCACGAACACCTAAGTCTCATTGTGTTCAAATGCCGATGGTTCAACCCCAAAAGGGTCTAAGACATACGCCTTCTGTTGGTTTAGTTGAAGTTAAACCATCAACCATTTATGCCGGAGCTGATCTCAATATCGCTGCTGCCCAGGCCACACAAGTATATTATCTGCCTTACCCATGCCAGAAAGAGTATCTAAAGGGTTGGGAGGTTGTGTTCAAGGTGTCGCCACATGGTAAGCTACCGGACCCGAACGATGATGATTACTACAACATAAACCCCATGACATACGAGGGAGTGTTCTTTCGAGAGCAACATGATGACGTGGTCCGAAACAAGGAGGATGATGACTTGGGTTATGTTGACCTGGACCCAAACGACGACGACACATGGATTGATGGTGAGGCAGTTGTGAATCAAAGAGACGTAATAATGCTTGAAAGTTAAATGAAGACGCTGACGATGAGGAAGAGCCTCCACCTCCGCCAGACAACAAAGAAGATATGCGTGATAGTGATGATGAGACCGGTCAACAAATAGATTACAATATGATGATTCATATGGGTTCTAGAAGATGTAAGTTCTTTTAATGATCATTACAATAGTACACTTAATGTGCTCTTCTGTTATTAATGTTCTTTCCTGTATGCTTAATGTGCTCTTCCGTTCTTAATGTCTTTCCTGTATGCTTGTTTATTTGATATCCTTACAAATTGTTTATTCTCTTCTCAATGCAGGTTTTCTAATCATGGGCAAGTCCAGCGGCGCCAGTTTCCTCAGTAAATTCAAAGGACTTACTCGGAGTGGACGAGCCCACAAGGTTCCGTCCCGACTACGTGAGGATGACACCTCACAGGGAGGTGGAGGGGGCGGGGGGAGGAGACCCTAGAGGAGGATGGGGTGGGGGGAGAGCCCCTAGAGGTGGAGGAGGTGGGGGAAGAGGCAGCCGAGGCAAAAAACTACGGGCCGTGTCTGAAATAGGAGGGTCTTCTTCGATGCCCTCCTATACTAACGCACCTTCTGAGTCTGAGGAGGAGGAGCATGTTCCTGATGGCAAGGAGGAGGAGGGTGAGGAGGAGGAGGGCGAGGAGGAGGGTGAGGAGGAGGGCGAGGAGGGTGGTGGAGGGGCGGTTGACCCCGAGTTGTAGGGTGACTTGCCACCTAGTGCTCTGGAGGAGGGTGAGGAGGAGGAGGGCGAGGAGGAGGGTGAGGAGGAGGGCGAGGAGGGTGGTGGAGGGGCGGTTGACCCCGAGTTGTAGGGTGACTTGCCACCTAGTGCTCTGCAGGGGTGGCTGTGTGGTACTGCCGGAGTACCTACTGTTGGGGAATGTAGTAATTTCAAAAAATTTCCTACGCACACGCAAGATCATGGTGATTCATAGCAACGAGAGGGGAGAGTATTGTCCGTGTACCCTCGTAGACCGTAAGCGGAAGCGTTATGACAATGCGGTTGATGTAGTCGTATGTCTTCACGATCCGACCGATCCAAGTACCGAACGTACGGCACCTCCGAGTTTAGCACACGTTCAGCTCGATGACGATCCCCGGACTCCGATCCAGCAAAGTGTCGGGGATGAGTTCCGCCAGCACGACGGCATGGTGACGATGATGTTCTACCGGCGCAGGGCTTCACCTAAACTCCGCGACGATATGATCGAGATGGAATATGGTGAAGGGGGGCACCGCACACGGCTAAGGAACGATCACGTAGATCAATTTGTGTGTCCATGGGGTGCCCACTGCCCCAGTATATAAAGGAGTGGAGGAGGGGGAGGGCCGGCCCTCTCTATGGCGCGCCCTAGGGGAGTCCTACTCCCACCGGGAGTAGGATTCCCCCTTTCCTAGTAGAACTAGGAGCCCTTCCATGTAGTAGGAGTAGGAGAGAAGGAAAGGGAAGAGAGAAGGGAAGGAAGGAGGGGGCGCAGCCCCTCCCCCAAGTCCAATTCGGACTAGGCCTTGGGGGGCGCGCGGCCTGCCCTAGGCAGCCCCTCTATCTTTCCCGTATGGCCCAATAAGGCCCAATACTTCTCGCGGCGAATTCCCGTAACTCTCCGGTACTCCGAAAAATACCCGAATCACTCGGAACCTTTCCAAAGTCCGAATATAGTCGTCCAATATATCGATCTTTACGTCTCGACCATTTCGAGACTCCTCATCATGTCCCTGATCTCATCCGGGACTCCGAACTCCTTCGGTACATCAAAACTCATAAACTCATAATAAAACTATCATCGTAACGTTAAGCGTGCGGACCCTATGGGTTCGAGAACTATGTAGACATGACCTAGAACTATTCTCGGTCAATAACCAATAGCGGAACCTGGATGCTCATATTGGCTCCTACATATTCTACGAAGATCTTTATCGGTCAAACCGCATAACAACATACGTTGTTCCCTTTATCATCGGTATGTTACTTTCCCGAGATTCGATCGTCGGTATCTCAATACCTAGTTCAATCTCGTTACTGGCAAGTCTCTTTACTCGTTACATAATGCATCATTCCGTAACTAACTCATTAGTTACATTGCTTGCAAGGCTTATAGTGATGTGCATTACCGAGAGGGCCCAGAGATACCTCTCCGACAATCGGAGTGACAAATCCTAATCTCGAAATACGCCAACCCAACATGTACCTTCGGAGACACCTATAGAGCTCCTTTATAATCACCCAGTTACGTTGTGACGTTTGGTAGCACACAAACTGTTGCTCCGGTAAACGGGAGTTGCATAATCTCATAGTCATAGGAACATGTATAAGTCATGAAGAAAGCATTAGCAACAATACTAAACAATCAAGTGCTAAGCTAACGAAATGGGTCAAGTCAATCACATCATTCTCCTAATGATGTGACCCCATTAATAAAATGACAACTCTTTTGTCCATGGCTAGGAAACATAACCATCTTTGATAAACGAGCTAGTCAAGTAGAGGCATACTAGTGACACTATGTTTGTCTATGTATTCACACATGTATTATGTTTCCGGTTAATACAATTCTAGCATGAATAATAAACATTTATCATGATATAAGGAAATAAGTAATAACTTTATTATTGCCTCTAGGGCATATTTCCTTCAGTCTCCCACTTGCACTAGAGTCAATAATCTAGTTCACATCGCCATGTGATTTAACACCAATATTAACATCTGTATGTGATTAATACCCATAGTTCACATCATCATGTGATCAACACCCAAATGGTTTACTAGAGTCAATAATCTAGTTCACATTGCTATGTGATTAACACCCAAAGAGTACTAAGGTATGATCATGTTTTGCTTGTGAGAGAAGTTTAGTCAACGGGTCTGTCATATTCAGAGCCGTATGTATTTTGCAAATATTCTATGTCCACAATGCTCTGCACGGAGCTACTCTAGCTAGTTGCTCCCACTTTCAATATGTATCCAGATTGAGACTTAGAGTCATCTGGATTGGTGGAAAAGCTTGCATCGTTGTAACTTTTTACGACGGGCTCTTTTATCACCTCCATAATTGAGAAATATTTCCTTAGTCCTTACTAAGGATATTCTTGACCAATGTCCAGTGATCTACTCCTAGATCACTATTGTACTCCCTTGCCAAATACAGAGCGAGGTATACAATAGGTTTGGTTCACAGCATAGCATACTTTATAGAACCTATGACTGAGGCATAGGGAATGACTTTTTATTTTCTGCCATGGTTAGGTCTTGAGTCTTACTCAACTTCACACCTTTGCATTACAGGCAAGAACTCCTTCTTTGACTGTTCCATTTTGAACTATTTCAAAATCTTGTCAAGGTATGTACTCATTGAAAATCTTATCAAGCGTCTTGATCTATCTCAATAGATCTTGATGCTCAATATGTAAGTAGCTTTACTGAGGTCTTTCTTTTAAAGAACTCCTTTCAAACACTCCTTTATGCTTTGCAGAATAATTCTACATTATTTCCGATCAACAATATGTCATTCACATATACTTATCAGAAATGTTGTAGTGCTCCCACTCACTTTCTTGTAAATACAGGCTTCACCGTAAGTCTGTACAAAACTATATGCTTTGATCAACTTATCAAAGCGCATATTCCAACTCTGAGATGCTTGCACCAGTCCATAGATGGATCGCTGGAGCTTGCACATTTTGTTAGCACCTTTAGGATTGACAAAACCTTCTGGTTGCATCATATACAACTCTTCTTTGAGAAAACCATTAAGGAATGCAGTTTTGACATCCATTTGCCAGATTTCATAAAATGTGGCAATTTCTAACATGATTCGGACAGACTTAAGCATCGATATGAGTGAGAAAATCTCATCGTATTCAACACTTTGAACTTGTCGAAAACTTTTCGCAACAAGTCGAGCTTAGTAGATAGTAACACTACTATCAGTGTCCGTCTTCCTCTTGAAGATCCATTTATTTAACATGGATTGCTGATCATCGAGCAAGTCAGTCAAAGTCCATACTTTGTTCTCATACATGGATCATATCTCAGATTTTTTATGGCCTCAAGCCATTTCACGTAATCTGGGCTCATCATCGCTTCCTCATAGTTCGTAGGTTCATCATGGTCTAGTAACATGACTTCCAGAACATGATTACCGTACCACTCTGGTGCGGACCATACTCTGGAAGACCTACGAGGTTCTGTAGTAACTTGATCTGAAGTTTCATGATCATCATCTTTAGCTTCCTCACTAATTGGCGTAGGTATCACTGGAACTGATTTCAGTGATGAACTATTTTCCAATTCAGGAGAAGGTACAGTTACCTCATCAAGTTCTACTTTCCTCCCACTCACTTCTTTCGAAAGAAACTCCTTCTCTAGAAAGGATCCATTTTTAGCAACGAATATCTTGCCTTCGGATCTGTGATAGAAGGTGTACCCAACAGTTTACCTTGGGTATTCTATGAAGACGCACTTCTCCGATTTGGGTTCGAGCATTATGAGGTTGAAAACCTTTTTCATATAAGCATCGCAACTCCAAACTTTAAGAAACGACAGCTTTGGTTTACTACTAAACCATAGCTCATACGGTGTCGTCTCAACAGATTTAGATGGTGCCCTATTAAACGTGAATGCAGCTGTCTCTAATGCATCACCCCAAAACAATAGTGGTAAATCAGTACGAGACATCATAGATCGCACCATATCCAATAAAGTGCGGTTACGACGTTCAGACACACCATGACGTTGTGGTGTTCCAGGTGGCGTGAACTGTGAAACTATTCCACATTGTTTTATACGAAGGCCAAACTCATAACTCAAATATTCTCCTCCACGATCAGATCGTAGAAACTTTATTTTCTTGTTACGATGATTCTCCACTTCACTCTGAAATTCTTTGAACTTTTCAACTATTTCAGACTTATGTTTCATCAAGTAGATATACGCACATCTGCTCAAATCATCTGTGAAGGTTAGAAAATAACGATACTTGCCACGAGCCTTCATACTCATTGGTCTGCATACATCAGTATGTATTATTTCCAACAAGTCAGTAGCTCGTTCCATTGTTCCATAGAACGGAGTTTTAGTCATCTTGCCCAAAAGGTACGGTTCGCAAGCATCAAATGATTTATAACCAAGTGATTCCGAAAATCCATCTTTATGGAGTTTCTTCATGCGCTTTACACCGATATGACCCAAACGGCAGTGCCACAAATAAGTTGCACTATCATTATTAACTTTGCATCTGTTGGCATCAATATTATGAATATGTGTATCACTACGATCGAGATCCAACAAACTATTTTCATTGGGTGTATGACCATTGGAGGTGTTATTCATGTAAACAGAACAACAATTATTCTCTGATTTAAAATGAATAACTGTATTGCAATAAACATGATCAAATCATATTCATGCTCAACGCAAACACCAAATAACATTTATTTAGGTTTAACACTAATCCCAAAAGTATAAAGAGTGTGCGATGATGATCATATCAATCTTGGAACTACTTCCAACACTCATCGTCACTTCCCCTTCAACTAGTCTCTATTTATTCTGTAACTCCTGTTTCGAGTTACTAATCTTAGCTATCGAACAAGTATCATATACTCAGGGGATACTATAAACACTAGTAAGGCACACATCAATAATCTGTATATCAAATATACCCTTTTTCACTTTGCCATCCTTCTTATCCACCAAATATTCAGGGCATTTCCGCTTCCAGTGACCATTTCCTTTGCAGTGTAAGCACTCAGTTCAGGCTTTGGTCCACCTTTGGTTTTCTTCATGGGAGTGACAACTTGTTTGCCATTCTACTTGAAGTTTCCCTTTCTTTCCCTTTGCCTTTTCTTGAAACTAGTGTTCTTGTCAATCATCAACACTTGATGCTCTTTCTTGATTTCTACCTTCGTCGATTTCAACATCACGAAGAGCTTGGGAATCGTTTTCGTCATCCCTTGCATACTATAGTTCATCACGAAGTTCTAGTAACTTAGTGGTGGTGACTAGAGAATTCTGTCAATCACTATCTTATCTGGAAGATTAACTCCCACTTGATTCAAGCGACTGAAGTACACAGACAACCTGAGCACATGCTCACTAGTTGAGCGATTCTCCCCCATCTTTTAGCTATAGAACTTGTTGGAGACTTCATATTTCTCAACTCGGGTATTTGCTTGAAATATCAACTTCAATTTCTGGAACATCTCATATGGTCCATGACGTTCAAAACGTCCTTAAAGTCCCGATTCTAAGCTGTTTAAGCATGGTGCACTAAACTATCAAGTAGTCATCATATTGAGCTAGCCAAACGTTCATAACGTCTACATCTGCTCCTGCAATAGGTCTGTCACCTAGCGGTGCATTAAGGACATAATTCTTCTGTGCAGCAATGAGGATAAACCTCAGATCACGGATCCAATCCGCATCATTGCTACTAACATTTTTCAACACAATTTTCTCTAGGAACATATCAAAATAAACATATGAAAGCAACAACACGAGCCATTGATCTACAACATAATTTGCAAAATACTACCAGGACTAAGTTCATGATAAATTTAAGTTCAATTAATCATATTACATAAGAACTCCCACTTAGACAGACATCTCTCTAGTCATCTAAGTGATCACGTGATCCAAATCAACTAAACCATGTCCGATCATCACGTGAGATGGAGTAGTTTCAATGGTGAACATCACTATGTTGATCATATCTACTATATGATTCACATTCGACCTTTCGGTCTCCGTGTTTCGAGGCCATATCTGTTATATGCTAGGCTCGTCAAGTTTAACCTGAGTATTCCGCGTGTGCAACTGTTTTGCACCCGTTGTATTTGAACGTAGAGCCTATCACACCCGATCATCACGTGGTGTCTCAGCACGAAGAGCTTTCGCAACGGTGCATACTCAGGGAGAACACTTCTTGATAATTTTAGTGAGAGATCATCTTAAAATGCTACCGTCAATCAAAGCAAGATAAGATGCATAAAGGATAAACATCACATGCAATCAATATGAGTGATATGATATGGCCATCATCATCTTGTGCTTGTGATCTCCATCTTCGAAGCACCGTCGTGATCACCATCGTCACCGGAGCGACACCTTGATCTCCATCGTAGCATTGTTGTCGTTACACCATCTATTGCTTCTACGACTATCGCTTCCGCTTAGTGATAAAGTAAAGCAATTACAGGGTGTTTGCATTTCATACAATAAAGCGACAACCATATGGCTCCTGCCAGTTGCCGATAACTTCGGTTACAAAACATGATCATCTCATACAATAAAATATAGCATCACGTCTTGACCATATCACATCACAACATGCCCTGCAAAAACAAGTGAGACGACCTCTACTTTCTTGTTGCATATTTTACGTGGCTGCTACGGGCTTAGCAAGAACCATTCTTACCTACGCATCAAAATCACAACGATAGTTCGTCAAGTTCTCTAAAAAAAACGATAGTTCGTCAAGTTAGTGCTGTTTTAACCTTCGCAAGGACCGGGCGTAGCCACACTCGGTTCAACTAAAGTTGGAGAAACAGACACCCGCTAGTCACCTGTGTGCAAAGCACGGCGGTAAAACCAGTCTCGCGTAAGCGTACGCGTAATGTCGGTCCGGGCCGCTTCATCCAACAATACAGCTGAACCAAAGTATGACATGCTGCTAAGCAGTATGACTTGTATCGCCCACAACTCACTTGTGTTCTGCTCGTGCATATAACATCAACGCATAAAACCTGGCTTGGATGCCACTGTTGGGGAACGTAGTAATTTCAAAAAATTTCCTACGCACACGCAAGATCATGGTGATGCACAACAACGAGAGGGGAGAGTATTGTCCATGTACCCTCGTAGACCGTAAGCGGAAGCGTTATGACAATGCGGTTGATGTAGTCGTACGTCTTCACGATCCGACCGATCCAAGTACCGAACGTACGGCACCTCCAAGTTCAGCACACGTTCACCTCGATGACGATCCCCAGACTCCGATCCAGCAAAGTGTCGGGGATGAGTTCCGTCAGCACGGCGGCTTGGTGACGATGATGATGTTCTACCGGTGCAGGGCTTCGCCTGAACTCCACGACGATATGATCGAGGTGGAATATCACTAGTAGAAAAATGGTCAAATGTGAAGCACAACAGTGCCGGTTGGAATTTCAGCCGGCACTAATGTGTACACTAGTGCCGGTTCGTGGCGGCGATCAATAGCACCGGTTCGTGGCGAACCTTTAGTACCGGTTCATGCCACGAACCGGTACAAAAGAGGCTGTGTCAGCCTGCGGTCAGGCTATGGCCCCACCATCACCATTTAGTGCCGGTTTGTACCACGAACCGGTACTAATGAGGTTATGGCAAGCTGTTTTTAGTCCCACATCGCGAAGTGAGAGGGACTAGGAGCGGTTTATAAGCCCTGAGTGCAGAGACGATGAAGAAGAGGCTCAATGCTCACGTTGCTTAGCTTCAAGCCTTCAGGAATACGGTAGACTGCATGGAGCTATGCGCAGTGCAGTTTACACTATTCCGAAAGGCTTGAAGCAAATTAACGAGCATTGCACCTCTTTTTTATTTTTAATAACTTATTACAACTCCGGACTTCTTCTGTTATGGCGAAAACTAATTGCACATCGACATTTCTTTTTTTTTAAGTTATAACTCCAGACTTTGACCATCAAGTTTTGCAGAAAAGAAAAAATAGCAGAAAAGAAGAAAAACTATAGCTGAACAGAAAAAAAACAAAATAAAAAAACTACTCAGAAATAAATAGAAGAAAATAAATATAGCAGAAAACAAAAAACTACTCAGAAATAAATAGAAGAAAAATAAAGCAGAAAAGAAAAAAAAATATATTTGCTATTTTTCAATCGTTTACAAAATGACCATGAAATTGAAAATCACTACAAAATGAACTCTGAAAATGTTGAATTTTGGCAAACTAGATGAAAAACTACTCACAAATAAATAGAAGAAAATAAATATAACAGAAAAGAAAAAACTATACAAAAAACTACGCAGAAATAATAATAATAATAATAATAATAATAATAATAATAATAATAATAATAATAATAATAATAATAATAATAATAATAATAATAATAATAAGAAGAAGAATAAGAAGAAGAAGGAGAAGAAGAAGAAGAAGAATAAGAAGAGGAAGAAGGAGGAAGAAGAAGAAGAGGAAGAAGAAGGAGAAGAAGAAAAAGAAGAAGAAGAAGAGGAGGAGGAACAAGAAGAAGAGGAAGAAGAAGAAGGAGAAGAAGACGAAGAAGAAGAAGAGGAAGAAGAAGGAGAAGAAGAAGAAGAAGAAGAAGAAGAAGAAGAAGAAGAGGAGGAGGAGGAAGAAGGAGAGGAAGAAGAAGGAGAAGAAGGAGAAGAAGAAGAAGAAGAGGAAGAAGAAGAAGAGGAAGAGGAGGAGGAGGAGGAGGAGAAGAAGAAGAAGAAGAAGAAGAAGAAGAAGAAGAAGAAGAAGAAGAAGAAGAAGAAGAAGAAGAAGAAGAAGAAGAAGAAGAAGAAGAGGAATAAGAAGGAGAAGAAGGAGAAGAGGAAGAAGAAGGAGAAGAAGAATAAGAAGAGGAAGAAGAAGGAGGAAGAAGAAGAAGAGGAAGAAGAAGGAGAAGGAGAAGAAGAAGAAGAAGAAGAGGAGGAGGAAGAAGAAGAAGAGGAGGAAGAAGGAGAAGAAGGAGAAGAAGAAGAAGAAGAAGTAGTAGAAGAAGAAGAAGAAGAGGAAGAAGAGGAGAAGAAGGAGAAGAAGAAGAAGAAGAGGAGGAGGAGGAGGAGAAGAAGAAGAAGAAGAAGAAGAAGAAGAAGAAGAAGAAGAAGAAGAAGAAGAAGAAGAAGAAGAAGAAGAGGAGGAGGAAGGAGGAAGAAGAAGAAGAGGAAGAAGAAGGAGAAGAAGAATATGAAGAGGAAGAGGAAGGAGGAGGTAGAAGAAGAAGCAGAAAAGAAATAACTATATAAAAAATTACTCAAAAATAAATAGAAGAAAATAAATAATGCAGAAAAGAAAAAAATTATATAAAGCAAAAATATTCACAAAGAAACTAAATACGGCAAAAAACTACTCAGAAATAAATAGAAGAAAAAAATAAAGCAGAAAATAAATAACTATATAAAAAATTACTCGAAAATAAATAATGCAGAAAAGAAAAAAATTATAAAAAAATGTTGGGGCGCTGCCCTGTGGGCCTGCCAGACCTTGGGTGCGCAAATACATGCCCAGTAGGGCCAGCAGGCTCACAGGGCAGCGCGCCCTAGTTAGGCCCAGAAGCCTGCTAAATAGAGGAGTTCGAAAGGGCAGCCGCGACTGGGTTTATAAACCAGTGCGGCTGCCCTTCGCTCGGCGAGGTGGGACTAAACATAGCGCACTGCGGTGGCAGCGCACGGCCATTAGTACCGGTCGGTGGATTCAACCGGTACTAATGTGTTGCCCTTTAGTACCGGTTGGAGCCACCAACCGGTACTAAAGGCCCTCGTTTCCCGCCGCTTGGGCTGGCCGGGCCTTTAGTACCGGTTGGTGGATCCAACCGGTACTAAAGGCTCCCCCTATATATATGACACTTACGAAAAATCAGTTATCGTCGCCACTTCGTTCCACTTCTCGCGCGAGAGACTCCCGATCTCGACGACGCCGACGCCGCTGCGCAGCCCTGCCGTCGCCCTCGCCGCCCCCGCCGCCCGTCATCGTCGTCGCCGCGCGCCCCCACCACTTGTTGTCGTCGCCGCCCCCGCCGCCCGTCGTCGTCGCCGCCCCCGCCGCGCCCGTCTCGTCGCCGTCCCCGGCCGCCGCCGGCCCGTCTCGTCGCCGTCCCCGGCCGCCGCCGGCCCGTCTCGTCGCCGTCCCCGGCCCCCGCCGCCCGTCGTCGCTGCCCCCGCCACCCGTACGCGCCCGGCCCACTCCCATACACACACACACGCATACACACATACACACACACACACTACACACACACACAGACACACACACACACACACACACACACACACACATACACACACACACACACACTACACACACACACATACACACAGACACACACAAACACACACACACACACACACACAACACGTACACTACACATGTACGTACACACACGTACTACACACACATATTTTTTTTTACTTATTTTCTGTTTTCTATAATGTTTAGATGAATTAGAACTATCTAGTTTATTTTTAGAATGTTAGAAATGTTAATGTTTAGTTGAACTAGTTGAATTAATATATAAAACGAACTAGTTTATTTTTAGTAAATGCTTAGTTGAACTAATTGAATTAATATAACTAGTTTATTTTTAGTAAATGCTTAGTTGAACTAGTTGAATTAATATATATATAACTAGTTTATTTTTAGTAAATGCTTAGTCGAACTAGTTGAATAAATAATAACTAGTTTATTTTTAGTAAATATAATGCTTAGTTGAACTAGTTGAATTAATATATAGAAGTAGTTTATTTTTAGTAAATGCTTAGTTGAACTTGTTGAATTAATATATAGAACTCGTTTATTTTTAGTAAATGCTTAGTTGAACTAGTTGAATTAATATAACTAGTTTATTTTTAGTAAATGCTTAGTTGAACTAGTTGAATTAATATATAGAACTAGTTTATTTTTAGTAAATGCTTACTTTGAACTAGTTGAATTAATATAACTAGTTTATTTTTAGTAAATGTTTAGTTGAACTAGTTGAATTAATATATAGAACTAGTTTATTTTTAGTAAATGCTTAGTTGAACTAATTGAATTAATATAACTAGTTTATTTTTAGTAAATGCTTAGTTGAACTAGTTGAATTAATATATAGAACTAGTTTATTTTTAGTAAATGCTTACTTTGAACTACACTAGTAGAAAAGGGGCCAATGGTCCAGGCCGCTCCAGCCCATTAGTCCCGGTTCAATCCAGAACCGGGACCAATGGGGGCATCGGACCCGGTTCGTGAGCCCCGGGAGCCGGCCGGGCCACGTGGCCCATTGGTCCCGGTTCGTCTGAAACTATTGGTCCCGGTTGGTGGGACGAACCAGGACCAATGGTCCTCGCTCCTGCCCCAAAACCATTGATCCCGGTTGGTGGCATGAACCGGGACCAATGGGCTTCCCATTGGTCCCGGTTCGAGCCTTCAACCGGGACTAAATGGTTGGTACCCGTTGCGACCAGAGTTTAGTCTCACCTCGCCAACCGAAGGGGAACCGGACCGGTTTATAAGCCCCTCCCTCTCTACCTTATTGAGCTCCTCTGAAAATGAAAATAGATGCGCTTATATAGGTAATTTAGCATAAATTCATACGGATTTCTCTTGAAATTCGTTATGAATTTAAGTTGAATTTCCTCTATAAGCGCATCTCTGCTCATTTCTGAGTAGTTTTTTTTTCTTTTTCTGCTATATTTATTTTTTTTCTTTTTATTTCTGAGTTGTAATAAGCCATTAAAAATAAGCATATATGCTCCTTTTTTAGTACAGTTAATCACAACTATTTTTTGCTTCTATTCATTTCTGAGTAGTTTTTTATATAGTTTTTTTTTCTTTTTCTGCTATATTTATTTTTTTTCTTTTTATTTCTGAGTTGTAATAAGCCATTAAAAATAAGCATATATGCTCCTTTTTTAGTACAGTTAATCACAACTATTTTTTGCTTCTATTCATTTCTGAGTAGTTTTTTATATAGTTTTTTTTCTTTTTCTGCTATATTATTTTTTCTTTTTATTTCTGAGTTGTAATAAGCCATTAAAAATAAGCATATATGCTCCTTTTTTAGTATAGTTAATCACAACTACTTTTGCTTTTATTCATTTCTGAGTAGTTTTCTATATATTTTTTCTTTTCTGTTATATTTTTTCTTCTATTTATTTCTGAGTGGTTTTTTATACATTTTTTTCTTTTCTGCTACATTTTTTTTGAGTTGTAATAAGTCATTAAAAATAAAAAAGAGGCGCAATGCTCGTTAATTTGCTTCAAGCCTTTTGGAATAGTGTCAACTGCACTGCACATAGCTCTGTGCAGACTACCGTATTCCGCAAGGCTTGAAGCTAACCAACGTGCAGGAGCATTGAGCCTCTTCGTCATCGTATCTGCACTCAGGGCTTATAAACAGCTGCGAGTGCCTCTCGCTTGGCGAGGTGGGACTAAAAAAACAGCTGCAGGTAGAATCAACAAAAAAATAGCTGCAGAAAATAAAAAAGTAGTTACACGGGTCCATTGGTACCGGTTCATGGCACCAACCGGTACCAATGTTGTTCTTTGGTCCCGGTTGGTCGCTCCAACCGGGACCAATGCCCACCCTTTAGTCCCGGTTGGAGCCTCCAACCGGGACCAAAGGTCTTCGTTTCCCGCCCTTTGGGCTGCTGAAAAGAGGCCTTTGGTCCCGGTTGGTGGCTCCAACCGGGACTAAAGGTTGCATTAGTCCCGGTTCCAGCGACCAACCGGGACCAATGCTCTTGCTATATATACTGGACTTAGCAGTTTTCGCCATGTCCCATCTCTTTCTCGCCCTGAGCCTCTGCTCCTCGTCGCCGTCGCCGCCGAGCCCGCCCCGCGCCGCCCCGAGCCCGCAGTCCCCGTCGCCGCCCCGAGCCCGCCGTCGTCGCCGCCCCCATCGCCGCCCGCGTCCCGCGCCGCCCCGTCATCGCCGCCCTCGTCCCGCGCCGCCGCCCCGCCGCCCCGACGTCGCGCGTCGCCAGCCGTCGCCCCTGCCCTGAGCCCGCCGTCCCCGTCGCCGCCCCCGAGCCCGCCATCCCCGTCGCCGCCCCCGAGCCCGCCCGCGTATCGCTCCGCCCCGTCATCGCCGCCCTCGTCCCGCGCCGCCGCCCGGACGTGAGCTTTTTTTTGTTAGATTGTTTTTAGATTCTTTTTGTAGTTCATAGATTTTTTTGTTAGATTTTTTTAGATTCTTTTTGTAGTTCATATTATGTTAGATATTTTTGTTAGATTAATTAGATTTTTTTGTTAGATTAGATATGTGTAGTAATTAATTTCTTTATATTATGTTAGATTTTTTTCTGTTAATAGATTTTTTGGTGATATTATTATTGAATATGCATGTTTGGTGATATTATTGTTAATAGATTTTTTTTGGTGATATTTAGATTGTGTAATTAATTTTGTTCATAGAATTTTAATGATTTTTTTGTTCATAGTATTTAGAAAAAGGAAAAAAAGAAGAAGTAGTTTATATATAGTTGAACTAGCTAGCTAGTTGATTTAATAAACTAATTTATTTTACTATATAATGAATTAGTTTGTTTTTAGTAAGTACTACTTATTTATTTATAGTAAGTGCTTTAGTAGTTGAACTAGATAGTTGATTTAATTAGATTTTTTTGTTAGATTAGATTTTTTTTTGTTAGATTACATGTGTAGTAATTAATTTGTTCATATTATGTTAGATTTTTTCGTTAGCTTAATTAGATTTTTTGTTAGATTAGATATGTGTAGTAATTAATTTCTTTATATTATGTTAGATTTTTTTCTGTTAATAGATTTTTTTGGTGATATTATTATTGAATATGCATGTTTGGTGATATTATTGTTAATAGATTTTTTTTGGTGATATTTAGGTTGTGTAATTAATTTTGTTCATAGAATTTTAATGATTTTTTTTGTTCATAGTATTTAGAAAAAGGAAAAAAAGAAGAAGTAGTTTATATATAGTTGAACTAGCTAGCTAGTTGATTTAATAAACTAATTTATTTTACTATATAATGAAGTAGTTTATTTTTAGTAAGTACTACTTATTTATTTATAGTAAGTGCTTTAGCAGTTGAACTAGATAGTTGATTTAATTAGATTTTTTTGTTAGATTAGATTTTTTTTGTTAGATTACACGTGTAGTAATTAATTTGTTCATATTATGTTAGATATTTTTGTTAGATTAATTAGATTTTTTTGTTAGATTAGATATGTGTAGTAATTAATTTCTTTATATTATGTTAGATTTCTTTTTTCTGTTAATAGATTTCTTTGGTGATATTATTATTGAATATGCATGTTTGGTGATATTATTGTTAATAGATTTTTTTGGTGATATTTAGATTGTGTAATTAATTTTGTTCATAGAATTTTAATGATTTTTTTGTTCATAGTATTTAGAAAAAGGAAAAAAAGAAGAAGTAGTTTATATATAGTTGAACTAGCTAGCTAGTTGATTTAATAAACTAATTTATTTTACTATATAATGAATTAGTTTGTTTTTAGTAAGTACTACTTATTTATTTATAGTAAGTGCTTTAGTAGTTGAACTAGATAGTTGATTTAATTAGATTTTTTTGTTAGATTAGATTTTTTTTTGTTAGATTACATGTGTAGTAATTAATTTGTTCATATTATGTTAGATTTTTTCGTTAGCTTAATTAGATTTTTTTGTTAGATTAGATATGTGTAGTAATTAATTTCTTTATATTATGTTAGATTTTTTTCTGTTAATAGATTTTTTTGGTGATATTATTATTGAATATGCATGTTTGGTGATATTATTGTTAATAGATTTTTTTGGTGATATTTAGGTTGTGTAATTAATTTTGTTCATAGAATTTTAATGATTTTTTTTGTTCATAGTATTTAGAAAAAGGAAAAAAAGAAGAAGTAGTTTATATATAGTTGAACTAGCTAGCTAGTTGATTTAATAAACTAATTTATTTTACTATATAATGAAGTAGTTTGTTTTTAGTAAGTACTACTTATTTATTTATAGTAAGTGCTTTAGCAGTTGAACTAGATAGTTGATTTAATTAGATTTTTTTGTTAGATTAGATTTTTTTTGTTAGATTACACGTGTAGTAATTAATTTGTTCATATTATGTTAGATATTTTTGTTAGATTAATTAGATTTTTTTGTTAGATTAGATATGTGTAGTAATTAATTTCTTTATATTATGTTAGATTTCTTTTTTCTGTTAATAGATTTTTTTGGTGATATTATTATTGAATATGCATGTTTGGTGATATTATTGTTAATAGATTTTTTTGGTGATATTTAGATTGTGTAATTAATTTTGTTCATAGAATTTTAATGATTTTTTGTTCATAGTGTTTAGAAAAAGGAAAAAAAGAAGAAGTAGTTTATATATAGTTGAACTAGCTAGATGATTTAATAAACTAATTTATTTTACTATATAATGAAGTAGTTTGTTTTTAGTAAATACTACTTATTTATTTATAGTAAGTGTTTAGTAGTTAAACTAGATAGTTGATTTAATTAATAAGACTACTTTTATTTAACTATATATTGAAGTAGTTCCCGCGTCGATGTCGGCGATGCCTATCCCGCATCCTCGTCGTCGTCGACTCGGCGGTGGAGGCCTGCTTGATCAGGGCCATGTTCGGGACTGGGCTCCGCCGGGTTGGTATTGGGAGGTGCTACCTTCCGGGGGACGTAGGTTGGTGAGGAGGTAGCCCGTTGTTGACCCGATCCTTGTTTGGTGCCGGTCGCGTGGGCCAGTGACGGTGGTGAGGCATCCGGACACCGTGGAGGTGGTACGTCACCGTGTCAGCGAGGAGGACGAGCACGTCCGTCTCTACATGGTTGCATTGGAGGGGAGGTTCGACAATACCTGGCAGGTTCTTCAGGGATCTCACTGGAGCTATGATCCTGTGATGGTTCCTTATCTTTGGGTGTCCACCGCCCGCGTCGATACCCGTCGGGCGCTACGGTTCTAGTTGTATTAGTGATAATATTTAATGATGTACGGACACCAAGAGATGATGTACTTTTGCTTATAATTATTGAATGCATGCTAATTTGAATACTACACTTTATATTATGATTTGGTTTTGCTTATTGAATGCTCATATTGGATAAGTTCTCCTTCATTCCTGTGTGCTAGACAATTTGGTATAATAATGCATTCGGGAATGAAAGAGGAGCTACGTACGTACATCGATCATCGATAGTCAACCCGTGATTAATAATAATGATCTAGTTTAATATTTGAATTATGAACGTAGGCCGGAAATGTCGTACTCATCGGACGACGAAAACCGCCCGGGGGAGTGCGACTGGTGCCACGACGACCGAGGTATGTGGGATAGGTTCATTAAGCTGGACGAAGATCGGCGCTTCAGCATTAAGCTCGAGGAGACTTGCGATGTTCATACGGTACGCAATGACGACAATAGTTTTTTCGTAATTAAGCACGACTTCAACTATGTTAACGTGTATTTTCATCTTTTCCAATTCGACTAGCTTATCCCATGCTTTGCAAGACGCTATGTCTTGGAGAGGATGGGTTTTGAAGACAATGAAAATTTCGAAACCAAAAAAATTATCCTAAGTACCGAACATGGTGTGGATTTTCAAGTAAAGCTGTACAATGCTCAGAGTGTAACCCATTTTGGTTGCAAAAATTGGGATGCATTTTGCAAGATGTATGGTCTTGATGAGGGTATGGTTGTCACCATGGATCTTGGTGATCCTACAATCGAGCAATAGTCACCTTCGATTTGGGTCTTTGTGGATACACCTCCAGTTCTTCCCTCATGTGAGCTAAACATAGTTATTAAGTAATTTATATTGTTTATTTCAAAATATATAGTTGACAACTTATCTCCATTGACAGCTTATTTTCATTCTTCAAAGAATGTGCGGAAGATGGTAGACAGAACGTACTACACCGAAGGCTCCGAATTAACTTATCAGGAGAAAAATCATCTGGTCGGATTTTGTACTGATCTTGAGAATTACAATATCTACAATCAAACTCCTCAACATTATGGTCAATACGTGCCACTAGTGCACGTGTTGAACTATGGTAACTACCATGGAGATACCCTGGTAAGATTATTTTTTACTATTACAACATCCGTGCATCTTTTTGCACACTTCTAAAACTAGTACATCATTGCTAACTACGAAGTTATTACTATGTTTTTCAACAGATAATCCCGAATGATTGTGTGCCTCATCTGATGTATACGCGTGGTAGCCTTCATGTTTTGAACATACGACCAGGTCGTCCTACGAATCTCAACTGTCCATACCGGGTTTCTAAAAGAAGTGGAGACATAACAATCAAAGAATGGAAAAAATGTATGGACAGTCGTAAGGAGCTTCTTGGAAGCAATAAGAAGCAAAAGGCAAGAATTGGAGACAGGATGATCGCCATTCTTCATAATGGAGAGTCAGGGTCTATATTGTTTTATGCTATTTTACCTTAAGGGTGTTTAGGTCCTAACTGATACTGATGATCATGTGCTAAGAACAATTATGTAGGGTTGGGATCGATGACTATATATGAGGATGATGATCGTATGACTTATTATTAATAGCGAGTAGAAGTTGTATGATGATGCATGATTAGTAGGACTTGTTATTATATACATATATGATGATGTATGATGCAAAGCATGCATGAGCATGTTATATCTGCGGGTGCAATGAACATAGCAGCAGCGTTGATAAACCAAGGATGAAGATAAGAGAGGACACTTATCTCTATTAGCTAGCTATAATAACAACCTAAAAATAACCCCCAAAACCCCTAAAGCAGCCACTTTTGTAAAAAAAAGAATTGACTTTTGGTCCCGGTTGGAGCCACCAACCGGGACCAAAGGCCCTCTGACTGGGCTCGGTGCACAGGGCCACGTGGAGCCACATTGGTCCCGGTTCGTGTTTGAACCGGGACTAATGGGTGGTGGCATTAGTAACGACCCACCGGTTCATGAACTGGGACTAAAGGCCCTTACTAACTGGGACTGATGGGTGGTTTTCTACTAGTGCTAGTTGAATTAATATAACTAGTTTATTTTTAGTAAATGCTTAGTTGAACTAGTTGAATTAATATATAGAACTAGTTTATTTTTAGTAAATGCTTACTTTGAACTAATTGAATTCATATAACTAGTTTATTTTTAGTAAATGTTTAGTTGAACTAGTTGAATTAATATATAGAACTAGTTTATTTTTAGTAAATGCTTACGTTGAACTAGTTGAATTAATATAACTAGTTTATTTTTAGTAAATGCTTAGTTGAACTAGTTGAATTAATATATAGAACTAGTTTATTTTTAGTAAATGCTTACTTTGAACTAGTTTAATTAATATAACTAGTTTATTTTTAGTAAATGTTTAGTTGAACTAGTTGAATTAATATATAGAACTAGTTTATTTTTAGTAAATGCTTAGCTGAACTAATTGAATTAATATAACTAGTTTATTTTTAGTAAATGCTTAGTTGAACTAGTTGAATTAATATATAGAACTAGTTTATTTTTAGTAAATGCTTACTTTGAACTAGTTGAATTAATATAACTAGTTTATTTTTAGTAAATGTTTAGTTGAACTAGTTGAATTAATATATAGAACTAGTTTATTTTTATTAAATGCTTACTTTGAACTAGTTGAATTAATATAACTAGTTTATTTTTAGTAAATGTTTAGTTGAACTAGTTGAATTAATATATAGAACTAGTTTATTTTTAGTAAAGGCTTAGTTGAACTAATTGAATTAATATAACTAGTTTATTTTTAGTAAATGCTTAGTTGAATAAATAGAAGTAGTTGAATTAATTGAATTAGTAAGTGTTTAATGTTTCGCCTAATATGAACATAGGAAATGTCGTTTGACGACGGAAAAAATTTCATTATGTGCGAATACTGTGAAGACCAGCGCGGCCAGTGCGACAGAAATTTCCTTGTTGATGGTAGGCGATTCAGCATCAAGCTGGATGAGACTTTCGAATTCGATACAGTAAGTCACAACGACAAGTCTGTTTTCGTAATTAAGCATGACTTATATATGCTTCATTTGCCTGACTTATAATTTTTAATTTTCACTATTCTACTAGCGCATCCCCTGCCATGCAAGAATTTTTGTCTTGGATAAGATAGGTTTCAAAGGTATGGAAACTATGGAGGTAAAGAGAGCTTAACTGAAAACTGAGCATGATGGTTATACTTTCAACGTCAAAGTATACAATGCACACACGTACACCTATTTTGAATGCAAAACTTGGCAAGCACTATGTAAGGCTTATGCATTTGAGCCTGGTATGGTTATCACCTTTGATATTTGTCCGGAAGATGATATTGAAGGTAATAGAGACATATGGGTCAATGTGCAGACGCCTCCAGTTCTACCATTATGTGAGTTCTTCTCAACTATATTTTTGTCTTTGATATTGATTATTCAAAAATAACTGACAACTAATTTCTATTGACAACTTATCTCCATTCAACCAAACATGTCCGGCGCTTGGTAGACAGGACCTACTACTGTCCCGGAGCTGAACTAAACTGCGAGGAGATAAGTCATTATGTTTCATGGCTTGAGGATCTTCATACTGTCAAGACAAATTTTCTTCCTGCACTTAGAAATGTTAGTACTCAAAATGTGCGACCAATAGTGATGGTATTGAACTACGGTCACATCTATTTAGGAATGATGGTAAGATATTTACTATTCGTCCTCAGTGCATATTTTGCATACATATTCTTTTTGCTAAATTTTCATTGCTAAGTATATTAATTAAGTACTATACGATGTTCTTCAACAGGGACTCCCGATGACAGTTGTGCCTCAGGGGATCGAAACTAAAGGTCAGATGTCAATTGTTAGCTTACGGCCAAGATATCCTGCATTGCACATGAATGCATTCAGGATTTCTAGAAGCGATGAATGCTTAATAATGAAAGATTGGAGGAAAATTGTTAATGATCGCAGAGAAGTACTAGGGGGCAACAATGAGAAGCGCAGCCCACGATTAGGAGACAGGTTCATCGGCATGCTCCAGTATGATCAATCAGGAGAGCTATACATGTTCTATGCTATTTTACCAGAGAGAGAGTAGCTAGCAGGAGTGATTTAGCTAGTTCTTCATGCTGCTCTTAATTAGTACTTGTCCTTTCATGTCTGTGTTCTTCGTTCTGAACTTTAGTGATTTGCTTTTGTGGTGTTATATATGAACGCTTATAATATCATGACAATCATGTTGAACTCGATGATTGGTTCTACTAGAAATTATATATATATATATATATATATATATATATATATATATATATATATATATATATATATATATATATATATATATATATACCAGCAAACGAAAAAGAATTAAAACGGAAACACAAAATTAAATGAAAAAGAAATCGTAAAACTAAAAACCTCCAGAACCTTATAGTACCGGTTGGTCTTACCAACCGGTACTAAAGGGCTCCAGGCCCCCGGAGCTGGCTCGTGCCACGTGGTTGCCCTTTAGCACCGGTTCGTGCTGAACCGGTACTAAAGGGGGGGGGGGCTTTAGTGACCACAATTTAGTGTCGGTTATGTAACCGGCACTAAAGGGCCTTACGAACCGGTGCTATTGCCCGGTTCTGCACTAGTGTATAGTGGACGGGGGCACCGCACAGGGCTAAGGAACGATCACGTAGATCAACTTGTGTGTCCATGGGGTGCCCCCTGCCCCCGTATATAAAGGAGTGGAGGAGGGGGAGGGCCGGCCCTCTCTATGGCGCGCCCTAGGGGAGTCCTACTCCCACCGGGAGTAGGATTCCCCCTTTCCTAGTAGAACTAGGAGCCCTTCCATGTAGTAGGAGTAGGAGAGAAGGAAAGGGAAGAGAGAAGGGAAGGAAGGAGGGGGCGCAGCCCCTCCCTCTAGTCCAATTCAGACTAGCCTTGGGGGGGGGCATGCGGCCTGCCCTAGGCAGCCCCTCTCTCTTTCCCGTATGGCCCAATAAGGCCCAATACTTCTCCCGGCGAATTCCCGTAACTCCCCGGTACTCCGAAAAATACTTGAATCACTCGGAACCTTTCCGAAGTCCGAATATAGTCGTCCAATATATTGATCTTTACGTCTTGACCATTTCGAGACTCCTCGTCATGTCCCTGATCTCATTCGGGACTCCGAAGTCCTTCGGTACATCAAAACTCATAAACTCATAATAAAACTGTCATCGTAACGTTAAGTGTGCGGACCCTACGGGTTCGAGAACTATGTAGACATGACCTAGAACTATTCTCGGTCAATAACCAATAGCGGAACCTGGATGCTCATATTGGCTCCTACATATTCTACGAAGATCTTTATCGGTACAAACCGCATAACAACATACGTTGTTCCCATTATCATCGGTATGTTACTTGCCCGAGATTCGATCGTCGGTATCTCAATACCTAGTTCAATCTCGTTACTGGCAAGTCTCTTTACTCGTTACGTAATGCATCATTCCGTAACTAACTCATTAGTTACATTGCTTGCAAGGCTTATAGTGATGTGCATTACCGAGAGGGCCCAGAGATACCTCTCCGACAATCGGAGTGACAAATCCTAATCTCGAAATACGCCAACCCAACATGTACCTTCGGAGACACCTGTAGAGCTCCTTTATAATCACTCAGTTACGTTGTGACGTTTGGTAGCACCCAAAGTGTTCCTCCGGTAAACGGGAGTTGCATAATCTCATAGTTACAGGAACATGTATAAGTCATGAAGAAAGCAATAGCAATATACTAAATGATCAATTGCTAGGCTAACGGAATGGGTCATGTCAATCACATCATTCTCCTAATGATGTGATCCCATTAATCAAATGACAACTCTTTTGTCCATGGCTAGGAAGCATAACCATCTTTGATAAACGAGCTAGTCAAGTAGAGGCATACTAGTGACACTATGTTTGTCTATGTATTCACACATGTATTATGTTTCTGGTTAATACAATTCTAGCATGAATAATAAACATTTATCATGATATAAGGAAATAAATAATAACTTTATTATTGCCTCTAGGGCAATCCTTTGATTCTTTTGTAGGAATGGGATCCTTCATGGAAAGGGCCGTAAATTGAACTGCCTTATCACTGTCCTGTTGAAGGAGTTTTGGCCGGGCCTATTCTGCCCGCGGCCAGACAGGCACTACAGGAAACAGGAAATTTGCCGTCTGTGGATCACAGACGGCAAAGACCTAAATCCAGACGGCAAAGCTTTTGCCGTCAGGAAACAGACGGCAAAGATAAGTCGGCAAAGAATACTTTGCCGTCCGCTTTTTACCTGACAGACGGCAAAGAATTTGCCGTCAGCCAAAACTTCTTTGCCGTCTGCCTTATAAACCACATACGGAAAAGAAAGTAGTTTTGCCGTAAGCTAAAATACATCTTTGCCGTCAGTTATTCTCGTCTTTGCCTTCAGCCTCACATATAACAGACAGCAAAGAATGGGATCAAATTAAAAAAAACAGCGGAGTTGCTCCGCCGAATGATGCGGTCAACACATGCAAGTGCAGTGCCATATCTAATATTTCTGGCCTGTCAATACCTAGTGCCTTTCATTCAACATTAGTGAGTACAAAATGTAAACAGGACCGCCAGAGAACTAAAGTTACATAATAGTCCTTCAAATTTACACAAAGGACCCTAAAACATAAAATCAAAAATCAATCAGGTCCTTCCTCTTCGCTGCAGTGGCCTGCTCGCCCAAACTTCCAGCGCGACGCCTGCCGCTCCACTCTGCCTCCCGGTCCTGCTCGTCGCGCCGCCGTCTGGACCCGCTCAGCCGCGCGGCTCCGTCTGGACCCGCTCAGCCGCACGGCCACCTTCCGAGCACGACGGGCAAAAGCTGATGCGGCCAGCGGTGGCCGGTGGAGCGAGGCGTTGATGAGGAGGAGGCCACCCCAGTGTGCAGCTGCTTGTGTTGTCACGACCCGTCGATGGGGAGGAGACCTTCCGGGCACGACAGCAGACAGGAAGACCGCGCATGGGGTGACGGAGGATGGGGCCGGCCATGCCTGCATCGTGAGGCACTGACGCGGTTTCCTTCCGAAGAGCAGAGGCCGACGCGCTCAGCGGTGACCGGCGGCGCCGGGGCGACGAGGGACCGGGCTGGGGCGGCTGGTGACGGGCCCCGCCGGACCGGCTGGTGACGGGGCCGGCCGCGGCGGGAGGACGAGGGAAGGGGCCGGCCGCGCCGGTGGCGAGTGGGATGGGGAACGGGGCGGCCACGCCAGGGGCGACGGGGGCCGGAGCTTGTGGCGACTGGGATGGGGAACGGGGCGGCCACGCCGGTGGCGACGGGGAACGGGGCGGCCACGCCGGTGGCAACGGGGGACGGGCTGGTGGCGCTCGCCGGCGATGAGGGACAGGGTACAGGTGAAGGAGCTCGTCGCAGAATCGGGAGGCGACCGAGGTCGTGGGGTGGGCTGCGTGCGGTCGTGGGGTGGGCTGCGTGCGGGGATAAGGGAGAGAGAACGTGCGAAGGGATAAGGCACAGACAGAGAACAGGGTGGGGTCGGGGTGGGTGATGATGGTGCCACCTCATCGATCCGTGGGATCGATCCACGAGATGTGTTTTCTCTTTGCCGTATGTATGTTTTTTTACAGACGGCAAAGAGGTTACTTTGCCGTCTGTTAAAAAATACGTAGACGGCAAAGTCTTTGTCGTTTGCGTATTTTTTAATAGACGGCAAAGTAACCTCTTTGCCGTCTGTAAATAAAAATGCAGACGGCAAAGTCTTTTTGCCGTCTGTGTTTTTTCCTGTAGACGGCAAAGTATGTTTTTGCCGTCAGTTGTTCTTTGCCGTCAGTAGTTGTCGGCAAATTTAATCTTTGCCGTCTGTCCCGACGAAATGCTGACGGCAAAGAGCAGTACAGATGGCAAATCTCCTGTTTCCCGTAGTGAGGGACCCGCAGCTGCGGGTTTTGGTCACGAGCTTGGCCCACTACGAGGCTTCCAGCCACGCGGAGTATGGGACGGCCGCTAAGGCCGTGATCACCAAATTTTGGGTAAGTTCTCTTCTGCATCACTTGTCTTCAGTTTCATTCATAGTTTATCATTGAATTACTCAACTCATGCCCTGTTTTCTTCTGATTTATGCATGATTGCAGCAACTCTATAGAGTTCTTGACGAGCACAAGGCCAAAGCCGACGTGGTCTTGCTTGCGGCTGCGAAGAAGAAAGCTCTTCAGTTGTAGTATGAGGTGCGCTGGGTTGCCGTTTCGCAGTACTACCACATGTACCTTCATCAAAGATGACCAAAACTCAAGCGCGGAGGCAACGACTTACCTCGAACAGGGAGCAGTTCATGAAGGTAACTATTACTGACTTTTCATTGTTTCAAGTAGTCAACTATATGTTTTGTGCTCACATGTCATGCTTCCAAAACTTGCATAGGTTGTTCCTCGTTGGTGCTATGGTAGGGATGACGGATGGGCGAGTTTGGTGGATAGGTGGCTCGGCGACAATGCAGAGTTTGCTGCCAAGAGCAGCAAGGCCCGGGCTAACCGTGGAAAAGACGAGACACACGGCCAAGGAAACTGGAACCACTGGGGCTTCAAGGCCATGAAGGTATATCTATATGCATGATGCATTTTTGTTTTTCTTTACCGTCATGTTCTTATGCATGGCTAACTTCTGTTTGACATTGCAGGAGGACAAGTTTAAGAGGCCGCTCTCAGACATTGAGTCCCGGAAGCTAGCCCGCGAGCGGAGTGATTGCAAGGACGGCGAGAGCAAGTACTACGGCAAGACCGAGGAGCACCTAGAGTCTTACACTCAGCAGTTTGAGAGGTTGCATCCGGATGTTCTTGACGTCGTCCAGTCTCAGATCGGCGACACAGCGGCGGTGGCCATCCAGGGGAAGTCCCATGGCCGGTATCCGTGTTTCGATGGCTTGATCACTCCTTCGGTCTCGTACACACGGCTTTGGGCTACCAACCCGAGCCCGTTAGAGAGTACGGGGCGTTCGCAGCCTCCCTTAGCCCACTAGCGTGCTGTAAGTACTTCCCCTTATCTTCTTTCTCTGTAACTTTCTCAGTTTATTTTTAGCACTGCCCACTTAGAAACAACCTCAATTTTGTAGGCATATCAGGCCTTTCTCGAGCATAGGCCTCTTGAGGTGCGGGAGTACTTGCAACGAGTGAAGGCAAACGATGATTACAACCATCAAGTGATGACGGTTAGTTTTGCCCTCTTAAAACCAAGCTAAAACTTGCACTTTCATTCCTTCTGACCTTCTAGTTTGCTTGTTTAACTAACATCCAGGCTATGTTGGCGTCTTGGACTAACCGCACGGAGGCACCACAAATTGGACCCCCACCACCACCTACGGGAGAAGCCCCACACATTCCCACGTTCGATGAATGGGTGGCACTAGGCGGTGATAGTCCGGTTAGTACATTTGCCTAACTACTGACAAACTAGTTCTCGTTCATTCAACACTATCATATCATATTTACCGTTAGAATCTTCTCTCAAACATGTAGGGGACCGGTGGCTCGACTCCTGCTACGTTGACCCCATTCACTCCGATCTGGCAGAGTGATCCTGGTCTTGGCGGTGGCGGTTTCGGCGGAGGTGGTCTTGGCGGTGGTGGTTTTGGCGGAGGTGGTCTTGGCGGTGGTGGTTTTGGCGGTGGTGGTCTTGCTTGATGTCGATGATGATACCCGTGCATGTGGCCTTCATGCCATACCTTTCATGTTCCTACTTGTTAGTTTCTTTAGATGAGGATGATGATGTTCCATTTCTTGCACTACTTATGTTCATGAACTTTCGCTGATGATGATCTTTAGATGATGAACTTGAGTATGTTTAAATGATGATGATGAACTTGAGTATGTTTAGATGATGAACTGTCATATTTATGCATAATTCTATTTTTTCTGGTTTGAAATACTGACAAAATGAATTGAAACAGAGAAAACAGGAAAAAAAAACAGCACAGATCTATGCCTATGGCAAAGCCGTCAGCATAGATATGCGTAGGGCTTCCCAGGGTCTGCCACGTGGCAGAGATATGCCTACGGCAAAGCCGTCGGCGTAGGTGAATATCTTTGCCTTAGGCATATCCCTGCAGCCAGGACTCAACAGAGGCGTCCACGTGGCAGAGGTATGCCGACGGCAATGCCGTCAGCATAGATTTTCACCTATGCCGACGGCTTTGCCGTTGGCATACCTCTGATTCGTCGGTGCTTTTGACGGCGCCTTCCATTGTCGTCAGGTGAAAATTTCTGCCGACGGCTAAACTATGCCGACGGCCAGAGGAAAGGTGTCGGCATAGGCACCTATGCCGACGGCTAGACTATGTCGATGGTCTGACAAGACTACGCTGACGTGATCTATGCCGACGGCAGCCGTAGGCATAGATGTATGCCGACAGGAAATGGCCTATGCCGACGGCTCGGGACCTTCGGCATAGGTGGCGACTCCGGTAGTGTTGTGATCTGGACACGCCGCCGTCAGATTTAGTCAATGCGCAGCTCGCTGGATGTAACTGCTCCTGCTTCGTCCCCGCAACGCTATGATGCATGAGTAGGGAGGTGGCCCTCCTCGGTCCTTACAGCAGCACAGCCGCCATGCTAGACATGCTGGACACTTCACTGTAGCGCCGCCGATCTGACTTGAGCGCCCGCTCCATAGCAACACCGTCTGCAGCAGCTCCGCCGTCCTCGACTTGTTGCGCCGCAGCCGCGACGCACGCTCCATTGCAGCGCCACCGTCCTCGACTTGCAGCGCCGCCGGCAGCCATGCTCGCTCCATTGCAGCGCCACCGGGAACCGCGCCCCCGCCCCATCGCAGCGCCGCCCGCAGCCGCGCCCGCTCCATTGCAGCACTACCGTCCCCGAGTTGTCGCGTCGGCGCAGCAACGCCCGCTCCATTGCAACACTGCCGTACTCGACTTGTCCCGCCACCGACAACATCACCTGGTCCATTGCAGTGTAGCCAACTTCGTATGCAGTGTCTCCAGTTTGGTGTTTTTTAATTGAACATTTTAATCAACTGCCCTGATTACTATTGTTACTTGTGGTCAGTTTTTTGTTTGTTTTCAAGGAGTCCATAGTATGTACATCTTGCACTTAAATAATGGTTAGAATGCCCTAGTAAAGATCATTTTTTCTGTGGAAGCTCATCATGGAACGCTTCATGTTGAAATTTAACGGACAATTACATGGTAAAACTTCAATATAGTACCATAGAGATCAAGAATGCACTGTTATTTATGAGCATGAACTAAAGACAATCGGAAGTTGGGAACAAGATATGGCTCTCAAGCCCCACAGCTTCTGATGTGAAAATAATATTGAAACAGACACTACTGCCAACGATATATTTAACTTGAAAACGGAAAAGATAATTTGATGAAACAGTGCAACCAAACTGATCAGTAAAGCTTTGATGCGTCACTCTACAGGGGTGATCTTCCAAAGCTCATTATTAAAAATTTGGCCATTCGCCGGATAGAGTTGGAGCCGTGTGCCCTCTTGTGCAGACCCGCCATACGCATTTAAGTGGTAGTCGCTTTTGTTGATCCTGTAGATTTGGCGAAAACCAGCGCCCAGGTCCCCGCTCTCAGCCCACTGGATTGACTCGTCCAGATGCGCTTGATCGAACTTGATGGTTTCGATCTGATATGGACCGGAAGAAATGAGCAGACATATCTCATTGAGCACAACAACCAGTATCTGAAACAAAATGGCTTACCCAGCGACTGGGGTCCATAGGAGGGTGCTTCAATGCATCTCCTGTGCCTTTGTTCACCAGCACAAACCCTGGGTTGCCTGCCTCATCCTTGAGGCCATCCACGTATATAAGGTGCTTCCACCAGAGCTACATGAAATAAAACAGGCGATCAGATGTGAATACACTGTACACCGGTTTGCGGAAACTTAGATAGACAGATATCCTTGCCTGACGTTCGTCACTCCGGTTGGCCTTGGTCATGACGACCTCTCCATTGATAATTGCCACAACGGAGTCATCAGACATCCTGCTGTGGATCCAACATGTCGTTCTAGACATCTTGTACTAGACACCAGGAAATTCCCATGTTAGTAAGTAGAAACCAGGAAAGGAAAAGGAGCCATCCATCTGGTGGGAGCAATAATTTTTTCCTCGCCAAAGTTGATCAGTTGTAGAAATCAAACTGACTGTGAACTCGCACAGGTTCACGACTAGTAGTATATAGTGTGGAAGTGCAATTTAACCAGAACATAATGGAATAGTATGCTCACCTTCATTTTCATTCGGTAGAATGCATCGATGGTAAGCTCCAGTATTTCTCCATCAGCTCTGTTTTCATGTACTTTCCTGTGGATGATACCACGAGCCATTGCAAAGCCACCCGTCCCGCCGACAATTGCCCACTCACCTTCTTTCTCAACTGTTGCTCCCATTACCTCAAGCGTGGACCCCTTGAACCTGAATTAATTAATTGTATTATTAACCAAGGCAGAACAAATTCATTGCAAAATATACTAATCTGCATATATACTTACCTCTCAATCTCAAACACTATGACGAATGAATTGTACCAGTTGCCTGCAACGTTGGTCTGCAGACCTTGTGCACGGGCAACCAGCTTTGCATCCGAACCAGTGCCATCATATATTGACCAGTTGTTGGCGGCAGTGAGGCCTAGATCGGTTGAACCATACCCGTCTATTAGCACTAACTGGTTTTTGTCTGGCCCAGAAGAGAGCCGGCGCAAGTACAAGTTGCGGAAGCTGATCTTAGTGTTCTCCACGAGTGCACCCTCATAATGAGTGATCTCCAAATTGGCCATGGGAGATGTAGTGTGGAGTTTGGGACCAACTAATGGTGCTAATGTGAAGAGACCGTGTAGGTGATCTCTTGTGGTGTGTGAAGAACACAAGAAGGCCGGCCGTGGGTATTTATAGCAAGTTCGACGCATTACTAGGAAACCCGTTGTATAGGCCCACAGTGGTCTCGTGCACCACGGGGCAAAAACCCGAGAGCATGGTTAATAGTATAGGCAGTTGCTGGCTATATGGTCTTGCCACATCATCTATAGCCAAGCTTATACTACCTCCGTCCTGATTTATTGGTCCTCACTGTATGTGCCAAATTTTCATCATAAATTTAACTAACAGAATGTTCATGCATGTCACAAAACATTATATCATTGAAAACTAGGTTCAAGTACGATATAATTTTTGTTGACATGCATTAACATTTTATTAGTTAAATAGTTGGTAAAATTTGGCACAAATTATATAGGAGACAAATAAACCAGGACGAAGGTAGTAGCCGGCAAGTACAATAGTTGCATAAAAATATGTGCTACTCTTTTGGTACATGGTCCAACTCACTCTCTTACAACATGCCTAGGAGCATGTGCTGCAGCCGCTGTTAATCAGTAGCCCGCTTCCCATCTCTCTCCTCCAACTAATTCAAAATGTAATATTTAATGGTTTAGAGCATGCCTATGTCATCCTATTGTACTTACTCTCATAACACTATACACAAAATAAGTCTGGGAAGATGACAAAACAAGCAAGTGGAGCGGCTTTGGAGGAAGGGATTGGCCTCAGATCTCACGCTGGTGGCCAGTAGCATTAATTGCGGACTTCACGGCTGTGGCGGGACGGCAGAGGAGCTGACTCCCCGCTTTAGTTAATGTCCAATGCAGTCATTGATTTGAGCACCAGCTGCACGTGAAAAGCGCGCGACAAGGGTGGGTCGTTGGGCCTGGTGTTTTATATTTTTTGACAGGGTCGTCGGGTGTTACCGATTCTTGTTAAGAAAATAGTATCAATTGGGTCAGGAGCCAGATCTAGCGTATGCGGAGGTTACTACGGGGTCGCTTAGAAATATGTAGAAGTCATGGATGGGATCTCAGCAGGTCTTTGCTTCTTTTGTTATGGTTCCAGCCTGACATGTCACATGCATGTATATAATATAAGGCTGGCCATAGTGGGGGTAATATAAATAGTATCATGCACTTGGGACTCGCAAACATGCTTATGTGGCAGGCAATTTAAGAAAAGAGAGATGGTTATAGTAACATAGGTAGATACCGTAACATAATAAATGTGATGCTACTATGTGTCATGCATGGCAAAAATGGGACCCCGCATCGTCCTGCCTGGCGGAAATGGGCTGATCTATATCGCGCCACCACATTTTCTCATCCCTCCTACGCATCTCGCCGCACGATTAAATCCTATTTCACAGACGCTGAATAGTTTTTCTAATAAGCAAACCACATATTTGAAATGTGGGGTGCCCATTTCATAAATATGGGACGGACACTTATACATACAATCTTAAATGTTTTTAATTTCTAAGATGACTGTGTTACTATGTTACTACATCTCAACGCGGGGGGTGGGTATATAGCAAGGGATAGGAGAGAAATCACTAATATCCACATTAAAAAAAACAGAGGCGCAGGCAGCGTTGCCATCACCATCTTCTGCTGCTTCCGAAATCAAAACTACTGCCACCAAAGAGTTGGAGCTACAACGGCCAGGCCACCTCGATCACCTGCATCAGCGCGTCCTGAGACGACGTCCCTCACCTGCATCAGCGTGGCAGAGAAGGCTGCCTTGTCCTCGTCCCCCATGTGGCGCAAGGTCGGGACTCAGGTCGAAATCAAACAATTTAATGCCCAACTTCTGAACTTTGTCCAAACAGATACAAATTTTATTGAGTTCTGATATTTAACCCTCGATAATTAAGAACAAATATCAAATAGTGCGTACTTTCAAAGTTCATATGCATTGTCTCAATTTATTATTTTTTGAAACGGATTAAACTACAAATTATGTCGGATATTGAATAAACTGTGAAAGTCGAAAAATGATCCGTCTTAGCCTCAGCATTATCAATACATATGTACAATGGATTGTCCTGAAAAGATGCTTAATACACGATCACCACTTTATATTTCAACTTCATATATAGAGTACGAGAAATGAATCAATGTTCTACATCTAATGTGTGTCGCTAAAAATATAAACTCGGAACATCTCAATGGAGATGTACAATGGATGAAAGAAACAGGACCTCCGGACTGCAGCAACCCTCCAACATGTTTTCTGGTCGGTAGAGGTTGATAATAAGCTTCTCCACAAATCCTTTGCCACACTGAGGGCACTTGTTAGAAAGTACAATATTCATGCATAAGTTAAGCAATTCAATTCAATCTGTTCAATGAGTATGTAAAGAATTACTCATGGTACCTTGGCACTCTCCTTGCCAGAAGGATGCAATAACTTCTCCAGACATGATCTGCCATACACATGGCCACATAGAATGCAACTGCATATATGTACTAGATAGATAGGAGATGATCAGTGGTCTATAATACTTACAAGACCTCCGTACTACAGTAACCCTCCAACATGTTTTTTGGTCCATAGAGGTTGATAATAAGCTTCTCCACAAATCGTTTGCCACAATTAGGGCACTTGTTAGAAAGTACAATTTTCATGCATAAGTTGAGCAATTCAATTCAATCTGCTCACCGAGTATGTAAAGAATTACTCATGGTACCTTGGCCCTCTCCTTGCCAGAAGGACGCAACAACTTCTCCAGACATGATCTGCCATACACATGGCCACATGGAATGCTACTGCATACATGTAGTAGATAGATAGGAGATTAACGGTGGTCTATAATTCTCACAAGTCACATAGTTGGTACTTGAAAAGCCATGCATGTGTAAGTGCATCTAACACGGAAAAATGGGAACTAAAATGCCTAAACATATAAGAGGAAAAACCCCACCATCGGACTGTAATAAGGGATGCAAGCTTTCTTTGGTATCCAATCCAACACAGAAATATATACTGCACTAATAGCCTCCAATCCATTACAGACATGATTTATACTGTGTGTGTGCTAATAGCCCCCAATCCCAAAGGAGACCGACATGGCTGCCGGCAAAAAAGAGGAAAAATAGCAAAGAGAATGCACTGGGACCGTGGAGGTGGAGGCGGAGCTGAGATGTCAAACGTTGAATCTATATTGGGTAGAAGATGGACAACCACAGTGAAGGAGTAAACAGAGGGCCAAGCTGTTTATGAAAAATCGCTTTTCCCATATGTGAAGAATGCTACTGGAGGTGCACAGCAGAAGGGCAAGGTGGATGATGAGCAGGAGGGGGAGCTGGTGGAATTGGATGCGACTGGCCCTAGGGCTGCCGGCAACCTGACGGGGACGCATGTGGCGCCCCGTCAGCAGCAATGATAGGCCTAAGCTGGAACTGCCGAGGAATCGGGGGCGCCTCGACAGGTCGTGCTCTCACTGCCCTCGTTCATTGTCACCATCCACAGTTTGTGTTTTTGTGTGAAACTCGACAAAGTGCGAAAAAAGTCAGCCATCTTCGTTCTCGGTTAGGTGTTCGTGGTTTTTGTGGAATTGATAGTGTGGGTCAAAGTGGTGGCCTCTCTCTGTTTTGGAATGATCAATTATCAGTTGAGATAAAGGAGAAGAAAGAGAGGTTTATTGATGCTCATATTCGTGCTTCCTCAACTGATCCCTTTTGGCATTTAACTTGTGTGTATGGTGAACCGCGTACTGAAAACCGTCATCGGATGTGGACCATCTTGTTTGACATCCAAGCATCGAGCGACCTTCCGTGGATGCTCATGGGAGATTTTAATGAAGCTATGTGGCAGTGCAAACATTTGTCTACCACCCCACGCCCGGCTAGCCAAATTGCAGCATTCCGTGAAGTTGTACAAGATTGTGAGCTCCATGACCTTGGGTTTGCCGGAGCTCCTTTCATTTATGATAATAGAAGGAGGGGAAGAGAAAACGTGAAAGTGAGGTTGGACCGTGCTCTAGCTGACGATCGGTGGAGGGACATTTTCTCAGATGCTAGTGTGGTCCATTTGGTTTCTCCATGTTCGGACCACCTACCGCTACTTGTCCACCTGCAGAAAGAGGAAGTACTACCCCCGAGGCAGCGACCGAGGCAGTATGAAGTTTTTTGGGAGCGTGCAGGTGAGCTGCCTGAATTGATCCAGCAAGCATGGGATGCCACACAAACTACAGGTAATTTAGCAGCAGTCGCGGCAGGACTAAACCAGGTGATGGATAAATTGCAAGGACGGAGCAGACGCAACTTTGGTAATGTCCTGAGAGACATTGAATGCACACGTAAAAAACTAGATCACCTAGTGCAGACCAATGGAGATCCACGAGAGATAAGAAGGTTGTTAGATAGTATGAATGAACTGCTATATAAAGAAGAACTCCTATGGCTGCAGCGTTCTAGTGTTAGCTGGCTCAAAGAGGGCGATCGAAACACGGAGTTTTTCCACAGTAGATCCGTTTGGCAAGTCAGGAAGAACAAGATTAAAAAACTGAAAGATGAGGATGGTGTATGGCAGACTACACCCTCAGTCATGGAGTTAATGGCCACTTCCTTCTTTAAGGAATTGTTCACCAGAGATCCTTCTTTGAATGCTGATGAGATAATTGGCTTGATAGATAGAAAAGTAACGGATGAAATGAATGACTCACTTTGTAGGGATTTTACTGAACAAGAAATAGGTGACACACTGTTTCAAATAGGTCCCCTGAAGGCCCCTGGACCGGATGGATTCCCAGCGAGGTTTTATCAAAGAAACTGGGCGGTTTTAAAGGACACGATTGTTGCGGCCGTCCAGCTGTTCTTTGCCACAGGGCACATGCCATCAGAGACAAACTCAACGGCAATCGTGTTAATTCCGAAAACAGATCAGCCTGAGACAATTAGAGAGTTCCGGCCTATCAGTTTGTGTTCAGTTCTGTACAAGATTGTGGCTAAGTGCTTGATGAACAGACTCCATCCAATCCTTGGAGATATCATCTCTTTGAACCAGAGTGCCTTCGTCCCCGGCCGTATGATTACCGATAATGCCTTGGTAGCGTTTGAATGTTTTCATGCCATTGAGCACTGTAAAAACGAGCAAGATTCTTATTGTGCTTATAAGTTGGATTTATCAAAGGCGTATGACAGGGTTGACTGGGAATTTCTTAGAAGAATGATGCAGAGTTTGGGTTTCGCTCCCCGATGGGTTGATTGGATTATGTCCTGTGTGACATCGATGAGCTATTCGGTAAAATTTAATGGAACCCTTCTTGATTCGTTCTGCCCATCCAGAGGTCTTCGCCAAGGTGATCCGCTTTCCCCTTTTTTGTTCTTGTTTGTTGCTGATGGCCTTTCCGCTCTGTTTTATCGTGAAGCATCCCAGGACTCTATCACGCCGATGAAGGTTCGCCGTTGTGCCCCGGGTATTTCCCATTTGCTCTTTTCAGATGATACCTTGTTGTTCTTCAAGGCAGACAACGAACAAGCAGAACGTGTTAAACACGTGCTTGAGATATATGCTAAAGGAACAGGCCAGGTGATCAACCCTAACAAGTGCTCTATCTTGTTCTCTCCGATCTGCCCAACTAGTACCCAAGAGTGCATTAAGGGTACACTGCAACGCAAGCAACCTTTGAAGCTAAATACCTCGGCCTCCCGACACCAGATGGCAGAATGAGTAAGGGTAAATTAAAAAGCCTACAAGAGAGTTTGGATAAATGCTTAATGGAATGGGAGGACAACTATCTCTCTATGGGTGGAAAAGAAATAAAGATCAAGGCGATCGCTCAGGCCCTCCCGGTTTATATTATGAGCGTCTTCAAGGTACCAGCGGGGCTATGTGAGGAACTCGTGAGAATGATTCGTCGCTTCTGGTGGGGTGCGGAAAAAGGTAAACGGAAAACACACTGGGTCAGTTGGGACTTTATGGTGAGACCTAAAGGAAAAGGTGGAATGGGGTTTAAAGACCTTCGGACGTTCAATCAAGCCCTCTTAGCACGTCAAGCCTGGCGTCTTATTCAGTTTCCGGAAAGTCTCTGTGCACAGGTTCTGCGGGCCAAGTACTATCCGGATGGATCCATTCTTGACACTGTCTTTACCGGGAACGGATCATCAACATGGAACGCCATTGAGCATGGCCTGCAATTAGTGAAGGAGGGGTATGTTTGGCGGGTGGGAAATGGTACTGACATATGTATTTGGCGTGACCCATGGTTGCCGAGAGGGCCTCCCTTTAAGCCAATCACGCCGAAAATTTCACTCCTCAGACAATACTTTTATCCGGCTGATGTTATAGAGAGTCTGAAAATAAAAACCTCTCGCCGAGGGAAGGCTGATTCTATTGCTTGGCAACCAGACAAGCATGGTTGTTTCTCTATGAAGTCAGCGTACAATTTTGCAAGGGATGATATCTTGGCTCGAAAGGGGACTGCTGCATGTAGTACTCGGCTTGATGGCTCAAGGCCGGGGTGGAAAATGCTATGGAGTTGTGGAGCACCACCCAAAATCTGTGTGTTTGCTTGGAAAGCTGCTAGGGAAGCACTGGCCACTAGGCTGAACAAGATGAAACGCTATAGGGAGGTTGATGGAGTGTGCACCATTTGTGGACAGGAAGATGAATCAGTTCATCACGCACTCGTACGCTGCCCCCACGCTCGGAACTTGTGGAATGTTATGAGGCTAGTTTGGGACCTGCCATAGGAGGAGGTTCTAAGTAGAAGAGAACCAGATTGGTTTTTACTGCTCTTACACGAATTATCTGAGACCCAACGGATGCTTGTGCTCATGGTGTTATGGCGTGCTTGGCATATACACAATGAATTGACTCATGACAAGCCACTGATTCCAGTAGAGGTGTCCAAGAGGTTCCTTTGTGATTATGCGCAGTCCCTATTGACAATCAAGCACTACCCACATGCGGATACTATCAAAGGGAAACTGCCGGTCCTGACAGAGTTAAGCAATTTTGTTCCTGTCACTAGCAGTACAAAATGTTTGGTCAGTCCTGTTGCTTGGGGAACCCCCACCGGACGGACATGTCAAACTGAATTTTGATGGCTCGTTCATTGTCGCTGATGGGTCTGCGGGAGCGGGCATGGTACTGCGCGATCGCTTGGGCCAAGTAATTTTTGCAGCGTGTAGATGGCTGTATGATTGCCCGGGACCACTGGAGGCCGAGATTGCTGCATGTGCTGAAGGGCTTAACTTAGGTCTGCATTGGTCCCAGAAACCCATCTTAGTGGAAACAGACTGTGCTGAACTTGTGTCCATGATCAAGACTGGACCGGCGGATCGATCTAGTAGCATGTACCTTATTTCAGAAATCATGGAGATGCTAAAGGAGCGACACTCCCAAGTTAGGAAGATCACTCGTGCGCAGAACAAGGTTGGACACGCTATGGCAGCGATAGGGCGTGGACAGCAAAGGATGGCTTGTTGGCTCGTAAATGTTCCTCAGGAGATTAGCATTGTCGTTATGAATGATTGTAACACTATGATCAATTAAGTAATGAAATGCTTTCCCCCCGCAAAAAAATGCCTAAACATATAAGAGAAAAAACCCCACCATCGGACTGTAATAAGGGATGCAAGCGTCTTTGGTATCCAATCCAACACAGAAATATATACTACGCTAATAGCCTCCAATCCGTTACAGACATGATTTATACTCTGTGTGTGCGCTAATAGCCCCCAATCCCAAAGGAGACCGACATGGCTACCGCCGAAAAAGAAGAAATGTAGCAAAGAGAATGCACTGGGACCGTGGAGGTGGAGGCCCTCGCCCACCATATGCGATGCGGGCCGTCACGGCGCCATGCAGGCCATGCAGATCATCGCCTGGACCTCAGTGCGGGACGCAGCACGGTTCGCCTCGGTCCTTCCGACGTCTCCCGCTCGGCCGGTGGTGTCCCCGGGGTGCGGGCACGGCAGCTCCTCTAGAGGGAGCGTGGGCGGCGGGGACGACATCGGTCCCCCGCGTTGCCCTCTTTTGCCATGACCTCCTTCTTGCACTCCGAGCGCTTGTTCACCTCGACCTGAAGAGTGGGTGCGAGTGTGTCTCGGGGTCGGAGAGGTTTATACATTAAAACTCGCGAATGTACTGAGCTGTATACATTAAATCTCATGAATGTAGTGAACAAGTAGCCAGAGAAGAGTGCCTTCGCTTCGCTACGTACATGAAAACTCATGATAGGCCATGAGATTTTCCGTATGAGCTGAGCTTTATACACTAAAACTCCCATTTTTTAACACATATACATTAAAACTCACGCGCCAGAGGATACTACAGGATTCCACAACAAAAGAATAACTACGTACTCTGTATTATTTCGTAAGTATTCGTTTGCACGTGGTTGAATCGATCGGGACGTGAGAACAAAATGTCCATATGTTCAAAAAAAAAGAGAACAAAATGTCCATGTATATATTGTTTTCTTAAAGCTCTATGTATATATTGTTTGAAGCACAAAAGCGAGCATTCCTAATAATGTAGTTAGGATATATTTTTTCTTTTTCCCGGGCACATATGATACAGCACAAAAATATAGATACGCGCCTAAGATCACCATCGAAAAGATGTCAGGAACCCCGAGTTGCCCTGCCTGGCGAAAAGATGCCAAGAATCACACTGCCACATTCTCTCAAGCCTTCTACTCTTCTCGCCGCACAATTAAATCTTTTATCACACATGCTGAATAGTTTTTCTAATAAGCAAACCACCTTTTTGAAATGTGGGGTGCCCATTTATACATACAATCTTAAATGTTTTTAATTTAAAAAATGTCATTCACATTTAATTTCTAAGATGACTGCGTTACTACATCTCAATGCGTTGGTGGGTATATAGCAAGAAATAGGAGAGGAATCACTAATATCCACATTAAAAAAATCAGAAAAAAATTGCCATGTGTTCTTTGTCATTTTGGTGAAATTTCTGGTTTTAAACAATGGCAACATGTTGTTATTTCGTTGTTGTTTTTCCTACAGTTCACATAGGTAAATTGCACTATGTGTCTTTTAACCAACAGTTTTTTTGTTTTTATATAGTTTCTTCGCGTTTTTTTATATATTTATTGTTGGGCTTTTGACCGCTTGTGGCCCAGTAGGAGGGGTACAGCTGGAGTCGATCCAACGAAATCGTTCGGTTGATGCTGCCTCCCACCGCACGTCTCGGTTCGGGGAAATCGTTTGGTCGATGCTGCTTCCCGCCGCACGTCTCCGTTCGGACGGTCTGCCTCCAGACCACATGTGCGGTGGTTATCAACGTCAATTTTTTATTGTACTAAATCATGATTCTCAATGCAGTACCCAGCTCAGCCAAGCAATTCCCTCTCCGGCCGCAGCTATATAAACCTCAGCAACCCTGAGAGATATTCCTCCACCTCCTCTTTCCTCTTCCTTCACCCCGGACCATGAGCGACCAAGCAATGGCGGGCAGGAGGACGGGTGGACATGGCTGTAGGAAGACCGTCCTCTGCTCGATCCTCGAGAAGGACGCCCGGCATGTCTGCTTTTCGAAGCACAAGCGTTGGCTGTTCAGCAAGGCCAGCGCGAGCACACTGAGCATGCTTTCAAGTGCCCAAGTCGGTGTTGTGCTGTAGGGCTCCGTTGCCGACAACGTGTTGCTGATGATGCACCGATAGCATGGCAAGATGAGCACAGAGCTGGCGGAGAGGAAGAAGTAGGAGAAGCGCATGCACGAGACCCTCGCCAAGGAGCGCACCGTGGGGGAATAGATTGCCGCGTGTCTCAACCCTAACATGCGCAGCATGGGGTATGACAACACGATGGCCTTCATCACTGCACTCATGCAGGTGCAGGCCGCTGTCTTCGGACATGCCAACTAGGTTCTCGTGGAGGACTATCACATCGATATCTTCCTTAAGCTCCTGGTGCCCCCGCCTCAACCGCCGCCGCTCCAGCTCTTCGGTGCCACCACCTTTGAGTTCGATGCCTCCAATGCCGGGCTTCGTCCTCGGGACTGGACATGCACCAGATGCTTATGGTGATGCCTCCTCCTCCAAATTTGGCTGCTGAGGTGGAGATACAATAGGGGCTTGTAGGCATGCCGCCGCCGCCGCATGAGTTCTCGACAGTGATGGGGATGCGGCATATGCTCATGGCAGTATAGGAATCAGGAACTTTGCTATCTGCCATGGCTGAACGCAAAGGCATGCCTGGCGGACGGTAAAGGTCTTTGCCGCCAGCCAGCAGACATCAACACATCTGACTGAACATACAACGGCAAAAGCCTCTTTGCCGTCTACTGGCAGACGGCAAAGACAAAGCGCCCAAATAGGCCAGCCTAGATGCCCCCAGGTAGCTAACGTGTCGCATGCTTTGTCGTCTGCTGGCGGATGGCAAAGATGCAAAGGTCTTTGCCATCCGCTAGCAGGCGGCAAAGCATGCCATATAGGCAAGCCCAGTGAATCCCAGGTTGCACAGGTATCTGACACGTGGCAGATTTGCCGTTTGCCAGCAGACGACAAAGTGCCTGTATAGCCCCTGTTTTTTTCTGTTTTTTCTTAAATTCAATCAATTTCATAGAATTTCGCACACACACACACACACACACATGAAAATACTTTCAACAAGCATACCAACACATATACATACCAAATCATATCCGTGCAATATGGATATGATCATCCAACACATATACATACCAAATCAAAAGTTCATATGCAACATATATAGCTAGCCAACATATCCCACAACTAGCATAGAATGGTTTCATCCATACATACATATATAGGTACCAAGTTTCACATTGTTCATCCTACAAAATCAAAACAAAAAGGAAGCATAAAGAGAAGAGTAGATTCCCTCATGTAAGCTTCCTCATCTAAAGCAAATCTGCAAATTGGGAAAGAAGAAAGTTATTAGAAGAAGAAGAAGAAGAAGAAGAAGAAGAAGAAGAAGAAGAAGAAGAAGAAGAAGAAAAATAAGAAAATAGGTCATTTTGGCTCTGCTTTTTCTCCTCTCATCTTCCTTTTTCTCCTCTCATCTTCTTTACCTGCTTCTTCTTCTAACTAAGGTAGGTAAAACTGCCATTTTTTAGCTAAGCTAAGTAAAAATCCTAAATGTAGGTCATTTTAGAGCTAAGCTAGGTAAATAGGTCATTTTGGATCTTAGTAAGGTTATTATGTCATTTTCGAGGAAAATAAACTAAGCCTATGTCATTTTGGAGGTAACAAAGATTACCATGCCATTTCTGACCTAAGTATACTAAGTATGTCATAAACGACCTGAAGAAGCTAAGTATAGGTCATTTTTGAGCTGACCTAGGTAGTTATGCCATCTTTGAGCTAACTAAGCATATTAATTAATTTTGGAGGACAAAATGTAAGTGTAGGTCATTTTAGAGCTACCTAGAGAAAATGGTAAGCTTATTATGTCAATTTGGAGAAAAACAAGGTAAGTATAGGTCATCTTATATATAGACAGACACTAATTGGAGGCACCTTTTAAGCCTTCTCATTAGTCCACATCATTAAAATTAATTATACCGTTGGATTGTAAAATTTACGGCCATGATAAAAGGGAAAAATTACGTAATGGAGATGGTCCGGTCCTGTAAGAAAACCATCTGCCACGTCTGTTAGTGAAAAAAAAGCGTCCACCCATAAAAACTCAACCTTATAGATAGATATAAAAAAAGGAAAATGTATTCCATTATCAGAGGTGGAAAAAAAAATCTTCCACGATCCGTTTAATTGCAGATCGCTCTATGCCTCGATCCAACCTTACTGCGGATACAGAAGGGGAAAAAAAAGGCTTCCCCGTCGACTCCTCTACATGGCCGCTGCATGCCTTCTCCTCCCCTTCAATAGTCCTGCTCTCTTTCCTGCTACGTGGAGACGGTGGAGACCCTCTGCCCCTATTCTACTGCATGCTACCACCGTGAGAAAATCTGGTATGAATCCTGCGTCTATTAGTTGATGTAAACGGGCCGTCAGGTTTGGTCCCCTAGCGTATTCCATTGATTTGTAAGTATGTATACGGGATTAATGGCTGGACGTTCTTAAATATGGTGGATCTGTAAGCATGTGCTAGTTAACAAATTATTATTTTTCACGTAAGTTCATTAAAAAGCGGAAACCATACCATGCAGATGTATAAAACGAATCTGATTTGATTTCCTCTTCTCACTTTGCCTTTTGCCAGTTCACACTCTGTATTACATTGAATTAGTTAATACAGCTAGATACAATGGTTAAGTTTGAAGAAAGACAGTACCAGTATATATACGATTTTTTTAGTACCTTTACTATGACAAATTAATTATTTGTTGGAACTGAAGGGAGGTGAAGTTTACTATTTCCTATCTTAGATCCGGTAAGAGATTCTGGCAACTCGGATTTAATTTTGGACCATGTTTAATTTGTGCATATATATTTTAGAAAAAGGCAATCTTAGTATTATCAGGCCCCTTATTACAAACATGACTTACTATTTGTTTTTGCCATTAAAGCGTGTTTTAGAATAGCTTTGACGTTTATAGTAGATTTTAACCACACAAGTTGAGTATATTCCAATACTTTTTTATTTACTAATGAGAGGCATCGTACAAACCCACATGTTGTCCCATTAAAACGTAAATTTAACCTAAAGATCTAAATTCTACGGGTAGGATCAAGCAAGTACCATAGAGGTCAGTTGGGGTCGAATCCTAAAAGCTTACGATTACATATTCCATTATAAACGTGTCTGCTATAGAATTATTGTTTTAGGCCCAAGACTCGCCTAAAAAAGTAAAGCACATGTCTAAAACACTCCGACATGAATTTTAGATGATGATTGGCTGACGACGTTCCATGGTCCCATCAATTTTTCATCCTGGATGTCACATGGTGTCTGGTGCCTCAGATCAAGATACATTAGTGATTGTTGTTATTATGATATATTCAGGTGCCCAGTGTCTCTGATAAAAAATGATTGATATATTCTAGGGTTTCTACAAGAAGATGGCTGGCGACGGGAAGAGACATAAATGCAATTCGGTGATATACTACTGGTCGTTTACATGCTAGGTTTGTCTACCTCATATCTCCCCCATGTCATTTTTATGTATACTCTTATCAATCACATAACAGCATGGGGGTATTATTTTCTTTCGCACGACATGCACCCCATTAATGCCTAACATATATGCATGTATATTCCTATTCGTCATAGTCATGCATGTAAGAGTTCAGGATTTTATGTATGGCCTAAGATCCTCTAACAATGATATTTTATTGTAATAGAAATCTTCTCCAATGTAACATATATTGTAACAATGATATAGGGTCGCGCTATTCGTCACCTTGGGTGAGGAATAGTTATTCTTCACCCCCAACTATTTTAACATGAATGCATCGTAATTTTACGTTTCGTATATATATAGGGTGAGTCTATTATGATAACACCCCCTTAAGACCTTATTCTGCACACCCGGGGCTTATTCTGCTAACACAACAAACACAAAACAACCCCCTCCCCGGGCACCGCGCTACCCACTCCCTCCTCCAGTGACCTCCCTCCACCACACGCACTGATGCGCCCCACCCACCATCACCTGCCGCCAGTCCCGCCGCCAACCACCACCCACCACCTCCCACGATCCTGCCGGCGACCACGGGGACGACCGGACCACTGCACTTCTCCATCCTCCCACCACCTGTCGGGTTCTTTCCGGCGACCACTGGGACGGCCTCCCGACCACCGCGGCACCACGCCACCACCTCCTCCTCCAACCATCGCTGCTTCCCCACCACTCCCGCCCGGCACCCCACTGCTCGCCAGCAGCCCCAATGCTCTGTCCCGATGCCCCACCTTCTTCTTCATCCATCCCCTGCCTCCCCCGACCCACCGCCGCTACACCCCAATGCTGGATCTCAGCCTCGGTGGTTGCCGGATTCGCGCCAGATCCATGGACCCTCCCCAGCGCACCCCACACACGAGGGCTGCGGGACGACCGCTCCCAGCAAAGGCGACCAAAGATGGGGAGAGGGACGCGCTCCTCTCTAGTGAGGCCAACGGTGGCGATGGCCCTGCCTGGGACCCCTCACGGTCGCCGGGGACGGTAAGGAGCCGGCGACCGGCTAGTAGGCAGAGGTGGGGTCAGTGGGGATCGACCGCATGGTGCTCAGATTCGTGAAGGATGCCGCGGCGGCGGCAAGTGCTCCAACAACAACAACTACGAGGAGGGCTTCTTCCTTCCCTAGGTCCAGGCCTCCGCGCCTGCCCCTGCCGTGGCCAGCGACAGAACCGTGCAGCTCGCTGGTGTGCGGCTAGCAGTTCCCATCAGTTGCCCTGCAGTTTGTTTCGTTCACCATTGAGGATGGGAGAAAAAAAATCTTTGCTGTTCGTTTGTTCTCAAACGCAGTTGTAAGAAAAAGGTAAAAATCACAACTACAAAAACTAGTTCTGTCGTTTGCTTGTCATGAAGTTCGCTAGAGGCAGCCCACTACTCGGGCTAGACACACACGCCTGTTCGGCTATGAGACCATGGAGGTTCAGAATTCTTAGGCATTCAGATTCACAGTGCAGTGCAAAAATATGCGTGTATGTCCTGGTGCCTTTATTTGCATCTAAATTTGTTATGCCACGTCGACGACCAGCAGCCCACGCATGATCGTGGGTGGCCACTGATGGTGCTTTGGGTTTGTGCCTGGGTGGCAACTGATGCCAGGATCGGGAGCTGCTGGGGCGTGCAGTTCCTTTGCTCAGCCCAGGTCCCTGTAGCCTGGGCGTGTAGTAAATGGGCACGCCGGTCGGCGCCTTGCAGTTCACTGGCTTGTGGCACGCATCTCTGACGTTGCGTCCGTGCAGTTAGATTGGGTGCTCTTTGGTGCAGTTAACATTTATCTGTGCGTTCCAATTATGTCAGTTTTTGTTGTGTTTTCTGCAGTGCAATGAGACACTGGTGGTGCGGGCAACCAGTACATGGCCGCGCCTGCGTCCAACTGGTGTGGTCCGGCGTCAGCGGAACATGCAGCTCGCTATCTCATAGCACACGGTTCTGGCAGCGCGGGGAAGCTCTACATGGCCACACCCGCGTCCAAGTGATGCAGCTTGGTACTCATGTTCACGAAGTTCGCAACGGCAAAAAAGCTTGGTCTTCGGTGAGCTCCTTGGACATGTCACCTATTTTGTTCCTTGCCCTATTTACCATCTTTAGTTTTGTCAGATTTGATGCTTTCATAATCTGTTAACGTCATCGTCGAACATTTTGCTGCCTATGTTTTCTACAGCTTGACTGAACATTGAGCCGTTTGCATCTTGCTTCCACAGAAAGGTAATATTACAAGGAGTTATTTGGACCGTGTAGTGTTGTCACCTGAGAAAGGGATGGGAGTTTCAGACTGAAGACAAACACGATGGGTAATTTGCTCAGTTTCAGATATTGGATTCAGTTACAGCCAGATCAACCATTCAAATAAAGTCTCAGAGAAGATGGGGAACCCAAGCCCATATAGAGGCTACGTGCATGCATTGCTAGGTTGCTACGGGAAAACCAAAACTCTATAGATAAAAAAGAAAAAGAAAAATGCAGTGCACTCCGGTCTTTAAAAAAGTCCACGCGAAAGGACTTTGTAGTGCACTTCATTTAAAAAAAATGTATTTGCAAATGTTTACGTCGTGTTCGTTGAACAAGTTTAAAATACTAAAAAAGAGTAGTGTGGTTCACTTTCGAGAGTGCTTGCGGCTCATTTTCAAGTCTTGCGGTTCACTTAGACACAAAAGGTAAAAACGCAAAAAAAAGGCAAAATGAAAATAATAATGCGGTTCACTTTTGGTGTTTGTCCGGTTCACTAGCTACCGTTGTGAAGTGCAAAAAAAATGTCATGTAAACGACAAAAAAATAATGAGGTTCACTTCTCGATACTGTTACGGTTCACCTATGTTCGAGATGAAGCGCGATTCACTCGCTCGTCTTGAAAAAATTTACGTCCCACAAGAGAAATCATGAAGTGCGCTTGCTTGTCTAATGCAGTGTGGTTTTCCGACAGAAGCAGTGTGGTCCGCCGTATGATGTTGTCCATCCTGTAAGTGCAAAAGATAGTGTTGTGGTTCATTTACACTCGATGTGAAGTGCACTCTACTTTCTCGTCCATGAAAAAATTACGTTTGAATAAAAGAAACCATGCAGTTCTCTTACCCGTCTAATGCAGTGCGGTTTTTCATCCGTTGCAGTGTGGTTTTCAGTCGGATGAAGTATCCACGTCGATTTGGGTGTCGCGAAAAACAGAGTGTCCGGATTCGGTAAATTCGAAATTCCTCTTAAACCGTAAACAATTAGAAGAGAGTGTTCTACATGAAGGAGTTGTGTATCGTTCATATCTTTCCAACGTCGTATCGTTTGAATCATTCTGACCAGCAGTTTGCAAAAATTTCGCCAAAAACGGCCGTTGCCACTCGTTGTCCGCCGCACGATTTTCAAAATTAACTTAAAACCGTAAGGAATTGTAAAATTATTTCAACATATGAAAGTTGTGCCTCGTTCGTAGCTTTCCAACGGTGTATCACACGCCTCATTTCGGCAAACGGTTCAAAAACTGGAGCGAAAACAGTACTGAAAATTTGAAAAAATTTGAAAAATAGAATTCCGCGATTTAGTTAATTTGAAACTGCTCTTAAGCCGTAAGGAATTAGAGAAAAATTTATATATGAAAAAGATGCGCCTCGATGATATCTATCCAATGACGTCTCATTTGCTTCATTCCGACGAGCGGTTTAGAAGAAATCGTGAAAAAACGCTCGCTGCCACTCGTCATGCGCCGCACCATTTTCAAAACTTCTCTTAAACCTTGTGGAATCTGGAAAAGTGTTCAACATATCGAAGTTGCGCCTAATCCATAGCTTTTCAACGGTATATTACACGCCTCAGTCCGATAAACGGTTCAAAAATTAGAGCGAAAACAGTATCGAAAAAATAACGCGTACAATTTTTTTCGACGAGAAGTTCACTCATGTGAGTACTGCAACACACTTGGTTCAAAGAATGACGTGCACTTGCATTCAGCGTGCAGTGCAGAAGTGGTGTGCAGAATAGACCGTTTGTTTATATCTTGATTATGTAACGGTCGAATCACATATATAAGACATTACCCATGTCTTGGATTTCATATACACATAAATGGTACAAGAAAAATAAAAATACATAGATTCAAAATAATAAGGGCATCAACTATGAGGTGTATTTGATTTACACCATACGCAACTGCGATTTTCTACACTTCAATATACATACATTTACATGTATCTTATAATTGAGCTATTTAAATTTTTTCCATAATTATGTCATGTCTTTTGTGACCTTAGCCGCATTTTGAGACAAGGAACACTTGGTATAAATATAGATATGAGTGAAACATGCTCCAAGTATGCATGCATGTCTATCTGTCCAAAAAATGGCTAAATAGATTTGTATACAGTAGTGAGAATATGTTGAGTTACGTCAAAGCCATTGGAATAACATATTAAAATCATTGTCAATAGGGATCTACCAAATTTGGGAAAAATGGTACAAAATAAATAAATATCACTAGAATGTATCACCATGACATAATTTAGTGAATGCATACGATTCTTTATTACCCTTCTATGGACCAATTGAAATAGTACCAATATTGCAAAAATCAAATTTATGCATTTTTAACAAAAATGGTACAACAAATATTGTTTCAATACAATTTTTGTAGTCTTCAAATTACTAGCCCGTGCAGGTGCACGGGTTGACGACTAGTTTTTATGCTAACCTAGGTGATGATGCCATTTTTGAGCTAACTTATGTAAGTATAACTCATTTTTAATCTAACTTAGGTAATTATGCCATTTAGGAGGGAAATAAGCTAAGTATGCATTTGTTAAGCAGAACACTAGAGAAAACCTACCCTCATCACAACAAATGCAATGAAGATCATCACTAAGGTAACAGTTGATCCAACGGCATAATGATACCAAGCCTCATTATCAATGGCATATTCTCTAATCTTCTTAATCTTCAAGCGCATTGCATTCATCTTCATCTTGTGATCATCGACGACATCGACAACATACAACTCCAATTTCATCTTCTCTTCTTCAATTCTTTTAATTTTTTCTTTCAAATACTCATTTTTTTCAACTAAATTTAACTTCTCGACAAGAGGGTCGGTTGCAAATTCGGGTTCACATACCGCCTAGATTAAAATATCTCTATGTCAACTTGATGGCCATAATTGTCATAAATGCAAAATGCAAGAAATAGTTATAAAAGAGAATTTACCTCATCTGAATCATAAAGCGGGCGACGGCCGACGGGGCCGAATATGAAGACCATAGCACTATGTATAACAAACAATCATACAAATTAAGAAAATTATACTAGTAACCATATAAATCATACAATCATAAAAGTTACTATATAAATGAAGTACAACATAAAAAATTGAATACCTAATAATAATCTGGATCGTCAGGTTCAATAAATGCTCCGGGATCAATAAGTACATCATCATCATCGTTATCAGTAATGACGTGCTCATCATCATCATTAATAAATGCATCATCATGTGGAAGGCCACCTTTACGTAATCGGTCAAGCGTTGACAGGTCATCAACAGCAGTAATCTCTTCTAGTACTGGCTCTTCTTGTTCCGGCTAAGGGGTGAAATCAGGTTCACTGTCCCTGTCTACTTCAATGTTCTGAGCTGAAGTAGAGCGGTTCTTGAAACATTTTTTGGAATGGTGTGTTTCTTGGAAGAATTATCCTTCATATGTGTCTGGGTTAGTGTGATGTTCATAATCTTCTTCATAGGGAGGAGGTGGTCTAACATGTGGCGGCACTTCATAAATGACATCCCACGATCGACGGGTCAGCACTCGGATCGAGGGATTCTCGACATGGGCGACGGCGTCGGGACCCACTGGCTCCACCATCTATCCCCTCAGCGACCGGTGATCCACGACCCTCTTCCTTTTTTCCTTTTTCTTCTTCTACTTTTTCTTCTTTTTTTCAACTTTCTTTTTCTTCTCATTATCTATACCTAAACCTAGCACTAACCTAAACCTACCACTAACCTAAACCTATTAATAACACCTAAACCTAAACAACAAAGGACAGTAGAAAAAAACAAAAAAAGGTCACCTTGGCTCCGACGGTGGTGGAGGAGGCGGGGGTGGCCTGAGCGGTGGGGCGGGGCGGCGGGGGCGGCGGCGCGGGTGAGGTGAGGGGGGAGAGAGAGGCAGAGGGGAGAGAGAGGGGGGTGTGGTGCGGGCGCTGGCCGTTTTTTAGTTAGGTCACACCTCTTTGCCGTCTGCTAGCAGACGACAAAGAGCCTATCTAACGGTCGTTAGGTTGGCCACTTTCTTTGTCATCTGCTAGCAGACGACAAAGAAAGTGGCCGTTAGGTGGTTCTTGCTAGTGGGCCACCCTCCCTCTTTGCCGTCTGCTAGCGGACGGCAAAGATTCTATGCCGTCCGCGAGCAGACGACAAAGAGCTGGGTGACGGCAAACATGGTCTTAGCCGTTAGTTCTTTCTTTGCCGTCAGTTTTCTGCTAGCTGATGGCAAAGAGCTGGCTGTCGGCAAAGATCCTGATTCCAATAGTGTGGAGATGTCGCCGCTGCAGGATTTCGTCGCCGGTATGTAGGGGCTCGGGCCAAATGCTGGCTTCCCCTACCGAGGAGAGAAAGACAAATCCGCACAGAATCAAAGTCTAACTTTGCACAAAATCTAATAGTTTTTGTCATAGTTATTGTATTATCTAAATAAATCGTGTCCGGTCTATGTAAGACCCATCTCCCTGGGTTCTCCATTATCATAGTACTAGTCAACCACCCGTGCAACTGTACGGCCTAGTACAATATCATAAAAATGATATAGACTAAAGGATACCATGTCAAATATTTTCTCTACGTTTTTTTACTAAATTGCAGGGATAACAGAGAACTTGTATTGAAAGATGATTACGTAACCATATATGTAACAAAGTTTGCTTCGATTGGCGTGGAAAGAATATATGTTGGATATTTCATGCTCTCTGCTCCAAGTATCTTGTTGTATGTATTATACAGATATTTTTATTTTGACAAATAACCCTAGCTAACATGTCTTAAATGACATCTCATAATAAAATTTCATATGTATTCTTTGTCTTTCTATGAGTAATTATAGTTCCAGAAGCAGGAGAAATATAGCCTAATCAGTAGCCATGGTTTATTGTATTTTCGGTGATGTAATAATTTTCCGTTCTACAAAAATAATACAATATTATCGAATAATTAAAGTGGAGAAGGGATTACTTAATCACCATCACTAAATTTGATTAATGGGGAATATTTACCACACCCGATTGTGCCTAGCATGCATTTTTGCAGGGAATCACTCGCATGCATTGACATGCGTGAGAGCAACACAACTCATATGCTTTAGTGCTTATGATGGATAATCATCAACGTAGAAGTGTGGACCATCATATCAGGCAATTCAAGATCTATGAAGACCTTCTAAATGAAACACATGGAATATGTAATATCCATGGGGTAGTTGTGCAGCTCTTGTCATTTTCTACCTCTATGGAAAAATGCATGCACGGAGTTTGAGAACCTATTGTGTAATATTATGACATGTTGTTTTCATATGGACCTTAAACATATTAGTTTAACTGTTTGATGGCATCAGCATACTGTTCTCGGTTCTTATCATGTCCTATGAAGATTCACTTACCAATGTGGAAAAGGCTATGGATCTAACCGCATTGTAGTTATTATCATTCATTGACATGCATTTCTACCTTACCTTCATTTCTCTTCCAAATGTTTTTTAATGTCATTTAACCACCTAATTCTTCAGTTCATCTGGTCCAATGATCTAATGATTATTTATTTTTTCCGATGCTTCGGCTAAAATAGAAGTTGAGAGGAAAATTCAGAAGCTCATGACAATGAAGAACCTAAAAGAACTATCAAGATGTCCCTTTCATACCAATTAGTACAACTATGATAATTAATTTGCTAAAGTTTGATCATAATTCTCCGAGGGAAACTTATTTTATTCATGTAACTGAAAAATAAGGATTATAAATAGAAATAAGCCACTAAAGATCTTAACATTTGGACAGCGGTTAAAGAAGTAGGCATCTGAGAATTATCTTCCTGTTAGCCATTTGATCCTAATGCGAGCACACATGGCCGACAACTTTTCATTAATGGTACGACTAGATCGAACTTGAACAATAAATAATGTGTACACGTACTAAGCAGAGTTAATGATGAGTAGATGGAGATATTCACATACATGTCGCAAAGTAAAAATGAATGGCAGTCTTATTTGGAATGCATCATCCAGGCTTGTAGTAGCAAGCTTCAGCCATCAGGGTTGCTTGCACGCTAATGATATGGAAACGAAGGGATGGCTGAAGAAGCACCAGCGCATAAAGAGGAGTCCCGGAGGGATGGAAAAATAAATGAATCTCACTATGTTAATTCAATGTGCCTTGAGCTATATCGAAAATAGTTGGTCTGAGCACAGAATAATATTAACCTCAATAGTACAGCACAGAGCAAATGGTTCACGAAACAATATATGAAATCACCACATGTAAATTGCTTGGAGGCAGCGAGTCATGTATTACTTTTGTATGATTCACAAAAAAAGATGTACTACTTTTATATACCTGGGACGCAGAGATCAAGAAGCATGATACTTGTGGATTGAGTAGGAAGAGGCTTGCTCCTTACGTACCTGAGAATTATTATACTAATTGCCATCATTGCAAAGTAAAGGGAGCTCAGGGAACACCAGATTACTATGCGAGATTAGCATGTTAGAACTTGGCCGGCCGCCACTGCTGAGGTGCACAATATGGGCGATGAAGAGGAGGCTACTCTGAAATCTGGATTTATCTGGCATAGAAGAAATCAATCATAAGAGGGGTGGAAAATGGGACAGCGGCTGCGTTGAAACTCACCGCGCGCCGCCGGATCAGGCAGGACATGGGCACACGGTAGAGGAGTTTTTTCTTATCCGCCTGGTAGTTGATGCCTGGCAGTCGATCGATCCTAATTTACAGCATCGTTGGCATGCTGTGTGGGATGATCGTCACCTGGCCAACCAGATGGGGTGGTGGGCTTCGGGGCGATCCCATTCATGTTGCTTTTCTCCACTCACATTGCGGCTGGATCATGGGAGAGGCGGCCGCCAAGAAGAATACGTGGACATGTTCGAGCCAGCATGTGGTACTACAGATCCTATACCTTTAGGACTCTAATCACAATAAACTATTTGATTTTAACCGTAGATTTAATATTTGAAGGTCAAATTTATGAGTTGCATCTGCCAAACTGCTTGTAATTTTTTTATAATTAACCAAGGGAATTATCTCTTGACTGAAATGTTTAACATGGGATGAGACTGATTACTTCTCCATGCAACACTTTAACGTGGTCTCTTTTTTATGATTAGCGCAGGGAATTATTTATTGACCAAACAATTTAACAGGAGAGCAATACATGGAGGTTGGCTCAATTTTGGTGTTTGTTACGTGTAGGTCGGATCTGTTTTTCACAACAAAAGTAACATAAATCATGCGGTAAAGATAGATCAATTACGTAGATCAACGGTTAATATATTTTTAATGATGTGGATTAACGTGGGGTCTTGCATGGTGCTTCCAATTAGTAAATATAAGATATAAGATTTATCATATTATTAATTAAAAATTTAGCTGTAAATAGGGCCTGCCCCATTTTTGTCTGAGTTGCAAGTCTGCGCTCGACACAGAACTGGGTCCGACCGCTTTTTGTCCTAGTTGGAAGTCCACGCTCGAGATGCAACAGCATGCCAACAGCGAGAATGCAATTATTGGTGGGAGCAGGGTTGTCGGCAAGTTTAATCTCCACATTTATAAAATATTCGTGGTATTTTTTCATTTTTACTTTTTAGAAAAGTCATGATCATTTTCCAAAATTACGAATTGTTTTAAAGAATAGGTTTTTTTTCAGTTTAAAAAATAAGCACGATGTTTTTCCAAATTTGTGGACATTTTTTATTTTCATGAATTTTTCTTTTAATTTTCCGTGTTTCCGTTCATTTTATTTCTTTCTATCCCTTCTTTCTTCCCTTTTATCATTATCTTATTTAGCTTTTAATTTCAGAATTTTATTTCTTAGTTTTTTTCTTTTGATTGTCGTTTTTTCATCGTTTACTTAAAAATGTTCATAGTGCATTTTTAAAATATATTCACCATGTTTTAAAATGTACATCACATATTTTTTTATAAAATTTTAAAGCATTAAATATATGTTCACCGTGTTTTAAAATGTATTCACCATCTGATATCAAATGTTTGTTGCATTTTGAGAATATTTCATGATATTATACAAGTTTTTCATCATGTGTTTAAAAAATGGTCACCACATTTAAAAAATGTATATTGCATAGTAATAAAAGTGCTCATTTTTTACTTTATAAAAATGTTCACAATTATTTTTCTAGAACTATTCACATAATCTTAAAAAACTATTCACCTCGTTCTACAATTAATTCACCGATTTTTTTTAAAGAAAAATGCTTACTTTGTCACTCAAGTACTTGTTATACCATGTTAAGTCATCCCTAGTATTGAACGTGTGTGTCCATTGAGAAAATAAGTCAACACTAGTACATTGCTGACTCAAAATCCAGTAGCCCGCGAACGTGTGTAGTACATTTGAGAAAATGTCTGTATTTCATTAAATGCCAGCGACAGGACAATACAGATTTAGCCGTTAATTATTGATAATAAAAGAAATGACATAAAATTTGATGAAAGATTTCGTCCAGATGTAACAAGACGACAACAGATTGACGAACTATCGTCTACTGTTGAATGCTTTCACTTGAACGGATGGACACGTGTTTCAACCTCATCTTCTCAGTATGGGAACAGGAAGCCGGCGTTCGTCTCCAGCCCGGCAGGGATCTCCGGCGACGGAAGCATCGCCATAAGCAACTGCTGTACCGCTAACCTGGCTGCTGAGGAATCGCCATCTGCATCTTCTCCATATCCATCCCGCGGCGGACCCCGGCGGCGGAGGAATCTCCTGAATATCCATCCCGGCAGCTTGCATCACCATCTGATGCTACATATTCATCCCGGGGGCAAATCACTGAGGCGGAGGCTGCTTTGCCATCACCATCTCCTGCTACTACCGAACTCGAAAGTACTGCCACCGAAGAGCTGCGGTGGCAGCGGAGGGGCCACCTTGGCCATGCGGCTCACGTCGACGTGCATTGCCTCGAGGAGAACCTTGGCGCGTTCGGAGACGATGTCCTTCACCTTCATCGGGTGGACCCAAGCCGCTATCTGGTCCCCCATGTCGCGCTCCTTCGCCATGACCTCCTGCTTGCGCTCCGTTCGCTTCTTCACCTTGATAGCTAGAAATGGTGGCCAAGAGGAAGGGTCGCAACGGCCGGTAGAAGACCGTCCCCCACCGGATCATCAAGGAGGACGCCCGGCATGTGTGCTTCTCCAAGCGTTTCCGGGGGATTTTTTTTTTTTGAAAGATCTAGCAATTGCTGACGTTTCATTGATCATAGCCGAAAGCATCGGGAAAACAACAATGGTGGTGAGGATCCTAGGATCAAAGTTTTGGGGTTTTTGGGAGTGTCATGCACAGCCAAAACCCTAGTGACAAATAAGCTAATATTCTCTCAAGGGGGGTCCCCGAAGGGGCTCTCTAGGCATGCGGCGCCTGTGATTCTCCATAGCTCGATGCTATCTCGAATGCGCTTGATCATCGCCGGCACACATGGCGGCTGTTGCCTGAAGGTGCTGTTGTTTCTCTCTTGCCAGATCTCCCAGCAAGCCAGCTAGCACATCATTCGCACGCCCTTTCGCCATTGTTGTGGTGTTTGCTCGAGTATACCCTGCGTGACAGTTGTGAAACTGTCCTGCTTCCAGCTCTCGGCGGGGGTGAGGGCGGAGCAGCCGTGCCATGATCCCAGCTCGGCTACAACCGTCCAGATTCCTGGCAGCCCCAGAAGAGATGGCACGACGACTCCAGGTTTCAGACGCAGAGCTGACAGAAGTAAGCATTTGTCCATCCCCGCCGTTGAAGTCTGTCGTTGCCGTGAGCAAGATCACGGATCCATGTGTCGTCCTGGAGGGCCTCCCACACCGATCTGTTCTTGCGCCTCGAGAAGCTAAACAGCGTTGGAAAGCCAGAAGGATGCCTTGGCTCCGTCGCCGATTGCCACCCTGGTCGAGGCCGCGAAGAGCGCCTTGTCCGCGCCGTCGCAAGGCAGCTCGGTTCCCACCCACGGTCGCTCCGGGTGGTGCCAGGCAGCCCAGAGCCAGCGCAGCCTCAGTGCCCTACCGAAGCGTTGAAGATCGGGGATGCCCAGACCACCTTGCTCCGTCGGGGCACAGACCGCTGGGATATTCAACAAGGCCAGCGAGCAGGCCCTGCTCACCGCCGCCTAGGTGGCCGTTGTCGGCTTAATGCCCGGCGGCAAGGCCTTCTCCTTCGGCAATTCATCAATAGACGTTGTCATCAACCACTTGAGGGTGGGGGACGGCGCTGCCGACAACAACTGGTTGCAAACGTTGCGCCGACAGCATGGCGAGGTGCGCGCAGAGCTGGCGGAGCGGAAGAAGCGGATGAAGAGCGCGGACGAGGCCCTACCTTAGGAGCACGCTGTGGGGACCACACTGCGGCGTGGGTCGACCTCATGTGATCAACATGGGGTATGAGGACATGGCGGTGTTCGCCACAATGCTCATCCAGGAGTAGGCCGCCAGACGCACCAACCAGGTTCTCATGGAGGCCTTTCATGTCGACATCAGCCGTAACTTCCAGGTGCCCCCGCCGCTGCCGCCAGCCCAGCTCTTGGGTACCCCGGCTTATCAACCAGGTTCGTCGAAAACATGTTTTCGAGCATATGCACCCGGGCCCTTCATATCTAGCAGCTTATTTTCTCCATCATGATTCGTGCAAGTATTTTTCTGTTTTCTGTTTCTCATATAGAACATGTTTTGAACTTCAAACTTTGCAGCACAACAAAGTTTTCTAACTTGTATGTGGGATAAAACTTTCATAATTTTTCTTCCAATAGAAATAGGAAAATGAGATATGTTTGATTCAAAAATCATTTTTTAGTATTTATGTTGTAGCAAAAAATCAGAAAGTTTCATCCCACATTCTAGGTAAAAAGTTTTGTTCTGCCACAAATTTTAAAGTTTAATACATGTTTTATATGACAGAAACAAAAAAAGAGAAATTTTCATGTAGTTAGTTAGTTGTGTAGCACAGATCTCAACGCAACATTGGAGTAGCCAGGATAACAAGGGCCGGGTGCATATGCTCAAAAATTCTACATCCTTGAGTTCGGTAGCAGCAGCACATGCAAGCATTCACCAGATGCAGATGGCGATGCATCCAGCACAGGTGTTCGCTGCCGGCACGAAGATGCAGATGGTGATGCTGCCGCCGCCGGGATGCACATGGCGGCACTGGTTCTCCGCCGGGATGGAGATAGAGCTGATGCTGATGGGCATGCTGCCGACGGTGCCGGAGTTCCCCGCCAGGATGGACATGTCCCAGCAGTAGCTCGGGCGAATCACGGCTTCCCCTACTGAGGAGAAGAAGACATGGACGTGGATCAATCATTTAGTTCGTGGTCACAGTGATATCCAAAAAAATTCGTGCAGGTTCCATGGAAGATCTATGCATTAGTTGGTTCAATTATCGTAGTAGTACTGTATTAGTTTTAATGTTTTTTTTCATGCTAAGTACATGCCTTTCATAGTTCAAATCTTGCAATTTTTTCATGCTTAAGTTCGTGACTTTTTAGTTGTTCAGATGCATGTTTTTCATGCACAAGTTCATGATTTTCAGCTGTTCGGGTCTTGCTTTTTTTCATGCTCAGGTTCATGATTTTTAGTTGTTCATATCTTGCAATTTTTTTAGGCTTAAGTTCATAATTTTTAGTTGTTCAGACCTAGAAATTTTTAGTTGGTGCATGTAGTTATCCTTTGACGCTTGAGTTTTAATGTAGACAGCTCAGCGAATACCGAATTAAATCTCATGGCCTTTCACGACTTTTAATGTACGTAGCTCGGTGAAGCGATTTCTCACTGGCCGCTTGCTATATAACCCCCCCGACCCCGAGACTTAGCCATACACACTCCTCTTCCTCCCTTTCTCTGAGCGAGGGAGGAAGAAGACCGTCATCCACCGCATCGAGCAGGAGGATGCCCGTCACATCTGCTTCTGCAAGAGCTGCCTAGGGTTCTTTAGTTTTGGCAGTGCCGTAAAATCGGGCCAGCAAGGAAGATCGTGTGAGCCAGATTGCATGCGTGCCGTGAACAACACAGAACAGAGGGTAGTGTATGAGGTTTATAGCAGAAATGTTCACAACATATAAATGTTTTTCTGCACAATTTTATAAAAATGAATGTAACATATGAAGAAAATCTTGGTGTAATTTTAATTAATTTCATAACTCTTGAAAATGTTCCCACATTTTTAAAAATTGTTAAAGGCATTTTTGAAAGAAAAACAACATGAGTTATGTTCACCTCGTATTTACGGAATGTTCACCATGACTCGGACTGGGTCTGGATATTATCTTCTTCTCAATACAGGAAGCAGACGTTCGGCTCAAGCGACTGCTACACCATCTCCATCCCAGGGGAGACTTCGGGTTGAGGCGGCGGTAGAGACATAAGCAAGAGTGTATCTCCTTCTCTGTCCCGGTGTCAAACCCAGCGGCTAAGGAATGCTGCACCAAATCCATCATGGCGGCCAACCGCTGGTGGAGGCATCTTCTTCATCTGAACAAATTTCAACTAATAGACGCCATTGATTGATTATTAATATGATAAGGAGACAACATAATGATTATTTCATCGAGATCTAGGTAGATGCATTGTAATATACAACAAAAGATTGACGCGACCGACTTAGATGATGCATATGTATCCGACTGACAATAAATTCGCGAAATTAGTGTCCATGCATGCGCTGGATGGTTTTGAGTTTGAAAGCGGAGCATGCATAAAGAGTTCATTAAGAGCTTAACTCTCTGGGCTATAGCCTTTTTAATTAGAACACTCTGGGCCCATCACAGTTAATTTTTACGGCCCTCGAAATAATAGCTCATGAAGCTTCATCGCCAAGTGTTAATTACATTTATTCTAAAAAGTGTTAATTACATTTTTCTAAAAATGTGTTAATAGCATTTGTACCAACGATAATCATCTTTAACTTGTGCTGAGCTAGCTTGAGGTAATTGATCCCTGGACCTAGCTATGATACTACGTATGATACTAATATATGATACTATGCATTACGGATGTAGCATATCATACGCTAGTAATATGATACTCCCGACTACGACCATCCTAAGCATTGCTACAATCCATGGCAGCAAGTTATTTATGTGTTAATACTATATCCTTCATATTCGCATGCATCACTGAGTAGCTAATTTAAACCACAGTTCATGCATGAGGTGTAAACCAACATTGTTACATGTTATCCAACATTGCTAACTCATATGTAGGTATCCTGTTTATCAATTTAAATTAAGTATGTATCATGCTCTAAATGAAATGACAGGTAATGAAAAATCCAGTAATTCACATCCTAATGTGGACTATTATTAGCTAGCAAGCACCAAGTTACACTCCCCTCAACTCACTGCCATTTACGAATGGCTATTGCAAACATGTTTACAAACACGCGGTCTCACACACCGCATATTTGGTCTAAATGTGATAAAATGCATATAAGAAGCTTCTCCACAAATCCTTTGCCACGCTGAGGGTACTGGTTAGAAACAACAATATTCATGCATAAGTAGAGCAATTCAATTCAGTCTATTCACTGAGTATGTAAAGAATTATTCATGGTACCTTGGCACTCTCCTTGCCAGAAGGACGCAACAACTTCTCCAGACATGATCTGCCATACACATGGCCACATAGAATGCAACTGCATATATGTACTAGATAGATAGGAGATGATCAGTGGTCTATAATACTCACAAGTCCCATTGTTGGTACTTGAAGCCATGCACACGTAGGTGCATCTAACATGCAAAAATGGGAACTAAAATGCCTAAACATAAAAGAGGAAAGCCCCCACCATCATACTGTAAAAAGGGATCCAAGCATCTTCAGTATCCAATTAGCTAGGAGCGGTGTATGCCCCACATGGTTGCCGGCAAAAAAGAAGAAAAGTAGCAACAAGAATGCACCGGGACCCGTGGGGTGGAGGCCCTCGCTCACCAGATGCGATACGGGCTATCGCTGCACCAGGGCGCCATGCAGGCCGTGCAGATCGTCGTCTGGACCTCACCATGGGACGCAGCTCGGCTCGCCTCGGTCCCTCCGACGTCTCCCGCTCCGCTGGTGGTGTTCCTGGCGTGCGGGCGCGGCACCTCCTCCAGAGGGAGCGTAGGCGGCGGGGACGACATCGATCCCCCGCGTTGCGCTCTTTCGCCATGACCTCCTCAGTGCACTCTGTGCACTTCTTCACCTGAACCAGCTCGGCGCGCAGCTAATGAAACTCCTGGTGCAGGTGCTCCAGCTTCTTATCTTCGCCGCCAGCGACCTCGTCCCTCGCACAGTCGCACTAGACCCCGCACCCTCCCCCAGTAGGAAGCGTTCCACGACGGAGTCGACGCAGGTGTGGATGAAGGAGAAGTCGTTGCCGCCGGGCAAGAAGGTGAGGGCAGCCACCTGGGCGCCGGTGAGGACCGCTCGATTGGTGGCCTTGCTGAAGAAGCCCATGCGGTGCTTGGAGAAGCAGACGTGCCAGGCATCCTCGTACTCGATCTTCTAGTTGGCCGTCGCCATTGCTCGCTTGCTTGGTGGATATGCTCAGAGAAGGGAGGTAGAAGAGAGGATTTTGAGTGTGTCTCGGGGTCGGAGAAGTTTATACATTAAAACTCGTGAATGTACCGAGCTGTATACATTAAAACTCGTGAATGTAGTGAGGAAGCGGCCGGAGAAGAATGGCTTCGCTTTGCTACGTACATTAAAAGGTTAAAACTCGTGATAGGCTATGAGATTTGATTCCATATGCGCTGAGCTGTATACATTAAAACTCCTTATTTTAAAACACATATACATTAAAACTCACGCGCCAGAAGATAACTACAGGATTCTCAAAAAAAGAAAAGAATAACTACGTACTCCATATTATTTAGTAAGTATTCGTTCGCACGTGGTTGAATCGATCGGGGCGTGAGAACAAAATGTCCATGTTGATGTTTTTTTAAAGCTCCATGTATATATCGTTTGATGCACAAAAGCCAGCGTTCCTAACATTGTAGTTGGGAAATAATTTATCTTTTTCCTGGGCACATTTAGCACAACACAAAAAATATAGATACATGCATCCGATCACCATCGAGAAGTTGTCAGGGACACCGCATCGCCCTGCCTGGTGGAAATGGGCTGATCTAGATCGCGCCACCGCATTATCTCGTCCCTCCTACGCATCTCGCCGCACGATTAAATCTTTTTTCACAGACGCTGAATAGTTTTTCTAATAAGCAAACCACATATTTTGAAATGTGGGGTGCCCATTTCGTTAATATGGGATGGACACTTGTACATACAATCTTAAATGTTTTTAATTTAAAAAATGTAATTAACATTTTATTTCTAAGATGACTGTGTTACTATGTTACTACATCTCAATGCGGGTGGTGGGTATATAGAGAGGGATAGTAGAGAAATCACTAATATCCACATTACAAAAAACAGAGGTGAAGGCAGCGTTGCCATCACCATCTGCTGCTGCTGCTACCGAAATCAAAACAACTGCCACCAAAGAGCTGGAGCTACAGCGGCCAGGCCACCTCCATTACCTGCAGCAGCGCGTGCTGAGATGACGTCCCTCACCTGCATCACCGCGGCAAAGAAGGCTGCCTTGTCCTCGTCCCCCATGTCGCGCAAAGGTCGGGACTCAGGTCGAAATCAAACAATTTAATGCCCAACTTCTGAACTTTGTCCAAACAGACACAAATTTTATTGAGTTCTGATATTTAACCCTCGATAATTAACAACAAATATTAAATAGCGCGTACTTTCAAAGTTCATATGCATTGTCTCAATTTATTAATTTTTTAAACGGATTAAACTACAAATTATGTTGGATATTGAATAAACTATCAAAGTCGAAAAATGATCTGTCTTAGCCTCAGCAATATCAATACATATGTACAATCGATTGTCCTAAAAAGATGCTTAATACACGATCAGCACTTTATATTTGAACTTCATATATAGAGTGCGAGAAATAAATCAATGTTCTACATCTAATGTGTGTCGCTATAAATATAAACTCGGAACATCTCAATGAAGATGTACAATGGATGAAAGAAACAGGACCTCCGGACTGCAGCAACCCTCCAACATGTTTTCTCGTGTGATAAAATGCATATAATAAGCTTCTCCACAAATCCTTTGCCAAACTGAGGGTACTGGTTAGAAACAACAATATTCATGCATAAGTTGAGCAATTCAATTCAATCTGTTCACTGAGCATGTAAAGAATTACTCTTGGTACCTTGGTACTCTCCTTGCCAGAAGGACGCAACAACTTCTCCAGACATGATCTGCCATACACATGGCCACATAGAATGCAACTGCATATATGTACTAGATAGAGAGGAGATGATCCGTGGTCTATAATACTCACAAGTCACATTGTTGGTACTTGAAGCCACGCACGCGTAGGTGCATCTAACATGCAAAAATGGGAACTAAAATGCCTAAACATAAAAGAGGAAAGCCCCCACCATCATACTGTAAAAAGGGATCCAAGCATCTTCAGTATCCAATTAGCTAGCAGCGGTGTATGCCCGATATGGTTGCCGGCAAAAAAGAAGAAAAGTAGCAATGAGAATGCACCGGGACCCGTGGGGGTGGAGGCCCTCACTCACCAGATGCGATGCGGGCCGTCGTTGCACCAGGGCACCATGCATGCCGTGCAGATCGTCGCCTGGACCTCACCGTGGGACGCAGCTCGGCTCGCCTCGGTCCCTCCGACGTCTCCCGCTCCGCTGGTGGTGTCCCCGGCGTGCGGGCGCGACACCTCCTCCAGAGGGAGCGTAGGCGGCGGGGACGACATCGATCCCCCGTGTTGCGGTCTTTTGCCATGACCTTCTTCTTGCACACCGTGCACTTCTTCACCTGAACCAGCTCGATGCGCAGCTCATGAAACTCCTGGTGTAGGTGCTCCATCTTCTTATCTTCGCCACCAGTGCCCTCGTCCCTCGCACAGTCGCACTAGCCCCCGCACCCTCCCCCGGTAGGAAGCGCTCCACGACGGAGTCGACGGAGGTGTGGCTGAAGGATAAGTTGTTGCCGCCGGGCAAGAAGGCGTGGGCGGCCACCTAAGCGCCGGTGAGGACCGCTCGATTGGTGGCCTTGCTGAAGAAGCCCACGCGGCGCTTGGAGAAGCAGAAGTGCCGGGCATCCTCGTACAAGATCTTCCGGTTGGCCGCCGCCATTGCTCGCTTGCTTGGTGGATATGCTCACAGAAGGGAAGTAGAAGAGAGGATTTCGAGTGTTTCTCAGGGTCAGAGAAGTTTATACATTAAAACTCGTGAATGTACCGAGCTGTATACATTAAAACTCGTGAATGTAGTGAGGAAGCGGCCGGAGAAGAATGGCTTCGCTTCGCTACATACATTAAAAGTTTAAAACTCGTGATAGGCCATGAGATTTGATTCCGTATGCGCTGAGCTGTATACATTAAAACTCCTTTTTTTAAACACATATACATTAAAACTCACGCGCCAGGAGATAACTACAGGATTCTCAAAAAAAGAAAAGAATAACTACGTACTCCGTATTATTTAGTAAGTATTCATGAGCACGTGGTTGAATCGATCGAGAACAAAATGTACATGTTGATGTTTTTTTAAAGCTCCATGTAGTTGGGAAATAATTTATCTTTTTCCTGGGCACATTTAACACAACACAATAAATATAGATACACGCATCCGATCACCATCGAGAAGTTGTCAGGGAGCCCGCATCGCCTGCGTGGAGGAAATGGGCTGAGCTAGATTGCGCCAACGCATTCTCTCATCCCTCCTACGCATCTCGCCGCACGATTAAATCCTTTTTCACAGACGCTGAATAGTTTTTCTAATAAGCAAACCACATATTTGAAATGTGGGGGTGCCCATTTCGTTAATATGGGATGGACACTTAATAAATGTTTTTAATTAAAAAAATGTCATTAACATTTAATTTCTAAGATGACTGTGTTACTATGTTACTACATCTCAATGCGGGGGGTGGGTATATAGCAAGGGATAGGAGAGAAATCACTAATATCCACATTAAAAAAACCTGAGGCAAAGGCAGCGTTGCCATCACCATCTGCTGCTGCTGCTACCGAAATCATAACTACTGCCACCAAAAAGCTGGAGCTACAGCGGCCAGGCCACCTCCATCACCTGCATCAGCGCGTCCTGAGACGACGTCCCTCACCTGCATCAGCGCGGCAAAGAACGCTGCCTTATCCTCGTCCCCCATGTCGCGCAAGGTCGGGACTCAGGTCGAGATCAAACAATTTAATGCCCAACTTCTGAACTTTGTTCGAACAGATACAGATTTTATTGAGTTCTGATATTTAACCCTCAATAATTAACAACAAATATCAAATAGCGCGTACTTTCAAAGTTCATATGTATTGTCTCAATTTAATTTTTGAAACGGATTAGACTACAAATTATGTCGGATATTGAATAAACTATCAAAGTCGAAAATTGATCTGTCTTAGCCTCAGCAATATCAAAATATATGTACAATGGATCGTCTTAAAAAGATGCTTAATACACGATCACCACTTTATATTTGAACTTCATATATAGAGTCTGAGAGATAAATCAATTTTCTACATCTAATGTGTGTCACTATAAATATAAACTTGGAACATCTTTTTTTTTTGACCATATGAAACTTGGAACATCTCAATGGAGATGGACAATGGATAAAAGAAACAGGACCTCCGGACTGCAGCAACCCTCCAACATGTTTTCTGGCGCGTAGAGGTTGATAATAAGCTACTCCACAAATCCCTTGCCACACTGAGGGCAGTGGTTAGAAACAACAATATTCATGCATAAGTTGAGCAATTCAATTCAATCTGTTCACTGAGTATGTAAAGAATTACTCATGGTACCTTGGCACTCTCCTTGCCAGAAGGACGCAGCAACTTCTCTAGACATGATCTGCCATACACATGGCCACATAGAATGCAACTGCATATATGTACTTGATAGATAGGAGATGATCAGTGGTCTATAATACTCACAACTCCCATTGTTGGTACTTGAAGCCACACACGCCTAGGTGCATCTAACATGCAAAAATGGGAACTTAAATGCCTAAACATAAAAGAGGAAAAACCCCTCCATCAGACTGTAAAAAGGAATCCAAGCTTCTTCACTATCAGATTAGCTAGCAGCGGTGTATGCCCGATATGGTTGCCGGCGAAAAAGAAGAAAAGTGGCAACGAGAATGCACCAGGATCCGTGGGGGTGGAGGCCCTTGCGCACCAGATGCGATGCAGGCCGTCGCTGCACCAGGGCGCCATGCAGGCCGTGCAGATCGTCGCCTGGACCTCACCGTGGGACGCAGCTCGGTTCGCCTCGGTCCCTCCGACGTCTCCCGCTCCGCCGGTGGTGTCCCCGGCGTGCGGGCGCAGCGCCTCCTCCAGAGGGAGCGTAGTCAGCGGGGACGACATCTATCCCCTGCGTTGCGCTCTTTCGCCATGACCCCGTTCTTGCACTCCGTGCACTTCTTCACGTCAACCAGCTCGACGCGCAGCTTATCAAACTCCTGGTGCAGCTGCTCCAGCTTCTTATCTTCGCCGCTAGTACTCTCGTCCCCCGCACAGTCGCACTAGCCCCCCCCCCCCCCCCCCCCACCCTCCCCCGGTAAGAATCGTTCCACGACGGAGTCGACGGAGGTGTGGCCGAACGAGAATTCATTGCCGCCGGGCGACAGGGCGAGTGCGGCCACCTGGCCGCCGGTGAGGACCGCCAGATCGGTGGCCTTGCTGAAGAAGCCCACGCGGCACTTGGAGAAGTAGACGTGCCGGGCATCCTCGTACTCGATCCTCCGGTTGGCCGCCGCCATTGCTCGCTTGCTTGGTGGCTATGCTCAGAGAAGGGAGGTAGAAGAGAGGATTTCGAGTGTGTCTCAGGGTCAGAGAAGATTATACATTAAAATTCGTGAATGTACCGAGCTGTATACATTAAAACTCGTGAATGTAGTGAGGAAGCGGCCGGAGAAGAATGGTTTCGCTTCGCTACGTACATTAAAAGTTTAAAACCCGTGACAGGCCATGAGATTTGATTCCGTATGCGCTGAGCTGTATACATTAAAACTCCTTTTTTTAACACATATACATTAAGATTCACGCGCCAGAAGATAACTACAGGATTCTCTAAAAAGAAAAGAATAACTACGTACTCTGTATTATTTAGTAAGTATTCGTTCACATGTGGTTGAATCGATGGGGACGTGGGAACAAAATGTCTATGTATATATTGTTTTCTAGAAGCTCCATGTATATATTGTTTGACGCACAAAAGCTAGCATTCCTAACAATGTAGTTGGGAAATAATTTATCTTTTCCCCGGGCACGTTTGATACAACACAAAAAATATAGATACGCGCCTAAGATCACCATCCAAAAGATGTCAGGAACCCCTCGTTGCCCAGCCTGTCGAAAAGGGGGATGTCTGGATCGCGCTGCCGCATTCTCTGAACCCTCCTACTCATCTTGCCGCACAATTAAATCTTTTATCACACATGCTGAATTGTTTTTTCTAATAAGAAAACCACACTTTTGAAATGTGGTGTGCCCATTTCATAAATATGGGATGGACATTTATACATACAATCTTAAATGGTTTTAATATAAAAAATTCCTTAACATTTAATTTCTACGATGACTGCGTTACTACATCTCGATGTGGGGGTGGGTATATATAGCAGAGGAATCACTAATATCCACATTAAAAAAATCCTGATTTGCAGTGAGATTTGTTGTCTTCTCTGTGGAATTGTGAGTTCCACGCAGAAAAGTGTAACTCAGTTGTTTCGACAAAATTTTGATGAAAATTTGAAGAATTTCTGAAATGTAAAGTGGAGATTTGATAAGTATGTATGATAAGATGAGCATATCTCTGAATTGAAGGATTTCTGAATTGAAGAATTGCTGTAGTGTATGTACAATAAGTATGTTACATGAAAACTCAAGCGTCAACAGATAGCTATGTACTTGTTCGCAACCTGATTGAGTTGATTGGGATATGTGAGAACAATGAGTGTATTGGGTGTAATAACATCGTATATTATGGGATGAAGGGTGTATATACAAACTTTCAATAACCTTCAAAATGTCATAGCTACACCACCAGGCGGCGCGTGTACGCACGCGCCACATGAATCGCCCTCATTTATATACTAGTGTGATATATTTTCAAATTAATAATTTCCTGTTAGTCTCGGTGAACACATTCCAATATATCAACACAATATTACTTTATTTTTATTAGCATATTGTATGTTTGGCCATGTTGAAACAAACCGAGGATTATGAAGCACTTTCAGCGAGATTGCGTAGATACATCAAGATAGGTCGATGGATCATCCCCTAGATGCATGATGCTTATAGATAGAGATGGATACAATATCTTTAAACAAAAAGGTGCCACTCTGGGTGGCTAAATGCGTTGGAATATGCCTGTTGGATATTTTTTGTGGAGAGGCATTATCAGTTAAGGCCAGATTTTAAAATGACAGAGAAGTGCACTCGAGGGTAAGGCAACACTGTCATGCTCTGGCAAGGTAATTGGAGAGAGATCATTCTTAGAGATAATTTTTCTGGGACGTGCACAGAGGCTCAGAGAGAAGTACCTACCCATGATCTGTAATTCGGGTGCGTATGCTCGTCGGCGCCGCCCCTGCGCAGCGGCTGGATGGGCCCATCTCCCTGGCCCTCCTCCATCTCCCCGGCCTCCACCCTCCCCGCTCGCCGCCGCCTGGGCATGCCGCTGGCTAAAGCCCGGTTGGTGTGGGAAGCGGATAGGCTCTTATGCCCTCCTCGCTCGAAGGCGCTGGCGCGGGTTGCTGTTGGCAGTAGAGGCGCCGGGCCGGGCGTCAAGCTCGGCGGCTGGATGGCTTCGTTGTGGTTGCTTGATCTCCATGATGGGGCGTGCCAGAAGCAGTCAAGCATCCATATCGGGTAGTGGCTAGATCACTAGTAGAAAAACTAGTTTACGTGAGATACATTAGTGTCGGTATGTAAACCGACCGGTACTAATGTGACCATTAGTGCCCGTTCCAACGGCTTGGGGGGCGGGCATCATTAGTCCCGGTTCATGTTGTTAGCTTACGGCCAAGATATCCTGCATTGCACATGAATGCATTCAGGATTTCTAGAAGCGATGAATGCTTAATAATGAAAGATTGGAGGAAAATTGTTAATGATCGCAGAGAAGTACTAGGGGGCAACAATGAGAAGCGCAGCCCACGATTAGGAGACAGGTTCATCGGCATGCTCCAGTATGATCAATCAGGAGAGCTATACATGTTCTATGCTATTTTACCAGAGAGAGAGTAGCTAGCAGGAGTGATTTAGCTAGTTCTTCATGCTGCTCTTAATTAGTACTTGTCCTTTCATGTCTGTGTTCTTCGTTCTGAACTTTAGTGATTTGCTTTTGTGGTGTTATATATGAACGCTTATAATATCATGACAATCATGTTGAACTCGATGATTGGTTCTACTAGAAATTCTATATATATATATATATATATATATATATATATATATATATATATATATATATATATATATATATATATATATATATACCAGCAAACGAAAAAGAATTAAAACGGAAACACAAAATTAAATGAAAAAGAAATCGTAAAACTAAAAACCTCCAGAACCTTATAGTACCGGTTGGTCTTACCAACCGGTACTAAAGGGCTCCAGGCCCCCGGAGCTGGCTCGTGCCACGTGGTTGCCCTTTAGCACCGGTTCGTGCTGAACCGGTACTAAAGGGGGGGGGGGGCTTTAGTGACCACAATTTAGTGTCGGTTATGTAACCGGCACTAAAGGGCCTTACGAACCGGTGCTATTGCCCGGTTCTGCACTAGTGTATAGTGGACGGGGGCACCGCACAGGGCTAAGGAACGATCACGTAGATCAACTTGTGTGTCCATGGGGTGCCCCCTGCCCCCGTATATAAAGGAGTGGAGGAGGGGGAGGGCCGGCCCTCTCTATGGCGCGCCCTAGGGGAGTCCTACTCCCACCGGGAGTAGGATTCCCCCTTTCCTAGTAGAACTAGGAGCCCTTCCATGTAGTAGGAGTAGGAGAGAAGGAAAGGGAAGAGAGAAGGGAAGGAAGGAGGGGGCGCAGCCCCTCCCTCTAGTCCAATTCAGACTAGCCTTGGGGGGGGGGGGGCATGCGGCCTGCCCTAGGCAGCCCCTCTCTCTTTCCCGTATGGCCCAATAAGGCCCAATACTTCTCCCGGCGAATTCCCGTAACTCCCCGGTACTCCGAAAAATACTTGAATCACTCGGAACCTTTCCGAAGTCCGAATATAGTCGTCCAATATATTGATCTTTACGTCTTGACCATTTCGAGACTCCTCGTCATGTCCCTGATCTCATTCGGGACTCCGAAGTCCTTCGGTACATCAAAACTCATAAACTCATAATAAAACTGTCATCGTAACGTTAAGTGTGCGGACCCTACGGGTTCGAGAACTATGTAGACATGACCTAGAACTATTCTCGGTCAATAACCAATAGCGGAACCTGGATGCTCATATTGGCTCCTACATATTCTACGAAGATCTTTATCGGTACAAACCGCATAACAACATACGTTGTTCCCATTATCATCGGTATGTTACTTGCCCGAGATTCGATCGTCGGTATCTCAATACCTAGTTCAATCTCGTTACTGGCAAGTCTCTTTACTCGTTACGTAATGCATCATTCCGTAACTAACTCATTAGTTACATTGCTTGCAAGGCTTATAGTGATGTGCATTACCGAGAGGGCCCAGAGATACCTCTCCGACAATCGGAGTGACAAATCCTAATCTCGAAATACGCCAACCCAACATGTACCTTCGGAGACACCTGTAGAGCTCCTTTATAATCACTCAGTTACGTTGTGACGTTTGGTAGCACCCAAAGTGTTCCTCCGGTAAACGGGAGTTGCATAATCTCATAGTTACAGGAACATGTATAAGTCATGAAGAAAGCAATAGCAATATACTAAATGATCAATTGCTAGGCTAACGGAATGGGTCATGTCAATCACATCATTCTCCTAATGATGTGATCCCATTAATCAAATGACAACTCTTTTGTCCATGGCTAGGAAGCATAACCATCTTTGATAAACGAGCTAGTCAAGTAGAGGCATACTAGTGACACTATGTTTGTCTATGTATTCACACATGTATTATGTTTCTGGTTAATACAATTCTAGCATGAATAATAAACATTTATCATGATATAAGGAAATAAATAATAACTTTATTATTGCCTCTAGGGCAATCCTTTGATTCTTTTGTAGGAATGGGATCCTTCATGGAAAGGGCCGTAAATTGAACTGCCTTATCACTGTCCTGTTGAAGGAGTTTTGGCCGGGCCTATTCTGCCCGCGGCCAGACAGGCACTACAGGAAACAGGAAATTTGCCGTCTGTGGATCACAGACGGCAAAGACCTAAATCCAGACGGCAAAGCTTTTGCCGTCAGGAAACAGACGGCAAAGATAAGTCGGCAAAGAATACTTTGCCGTCCGCTTTTTACCTGACAGACGGCAAAGAATTTGCCGTCAGCCAAAACTTCTTTGCCGTCTGCCTTATAAACCACATACGGAAAAGAAAGTAGTTTTGCCGTAAGCTAAAATACATCTTTGCCGTCAGTTATTCTCGTCTTTGCCTTCAGCCTCACATATAACAGACAGCAAAGAATGGGATCAAATTAAAAAAAACAGCGGAGTTGCTCCGCCGAATGATGCGGTCAACACATGCAAGTGCAGTGCCATATCTAATATTTCTGGCCTGTCAATACCTAGTGCCTTTCATTCAACATTAGTGAGTACAAAATGTAAACAGGACCGCCAGAGAACTAAAGTTACATAATAGTCCTTCAAATTTACACAAAGGACCCTAAAACATAAAATCAAAAATCAATCAGGTCCTTCCTCTTCGCTGCAGTGGCCTGCTCGCCCAAACTTCCAGCGCGACGCCTGCCGCTCCACTCTGCCTCCCGGTCCTACTCGTCGTGCTGCCTCCCGGTCCTGCTCGTCGCGCCGCCGTCTGGACCCGCTCAGCCGCGCGGCTCCGTCTGGACCCGCTCAGCCGCACGGCCACCTTCCGAGCACGACGGGCAAAAGCTGATGCGGCCAGCGGTGGCCGGTGGAGCGAGGCGTTGATGAGGAGGAGGCCACCCCAGTGTGCAGCTGCTTGTGTTGTCACGACCCGTCGATGGGGAGGAGACCTTCCGGGCACGACAGCAGACAGGAAGACCGCGCATGGGGTGACGGAGGATGGGGCCGGCCATGCCTGCATCGTGAGGCACTGACGCGGTTTCCTTCCGAAGAGCAGAGGCCGACGCGCTCAGCGGTGACCGGCGGCGCCGGGGCGACGAGGGACCGGGCTGGGGCGGCTGGTGACGGGCCCCGCCGGACCGGCTGGTGACGGGGCCGGCCGCGGCGGGAGGACGAGGGAAGGGGCCGGCCGCGCCGGTGGCGAGTGGGATGGGGAACGGGGCGGCCACGCCAGGGGCGACGGCGGCCGGAGCTTGTGGCGACTGGGATGGGGAACGGGGCGGCCACGCCGGTGGCGACGGGGAACGGGGCGGCCACGCCGGTGGCAACGGGGGACGGGCTGGTGGCGCTCGCCGGCGATGAGGGACAGGGTACAGGTGAAGGAGCTCGTCGCAGAATCGGGAGGCGACCGAGGTCGTGGGGTGGGCTGCGTGCGGTCGTGGGGTGGGCTGCGTGCGGGGATAAGGGAGAGAGAACGTGCGAAGGGATAAGGCACAGACAGAGAACAGGGTGGGGTCGGGGTGGGTGATGATGGTGCCACCTCATCGATCCGTGGGATCGATCCACGAGATGTGTTTTCTCTTTGCCGTATGTATGTTTTTTTACAGACGGCAAAGAGGTTACTTTGCCGTCTGTTAAAAAATACGTAGACGGCAAAGTCTTTGTCGTTTGCGTATTTTTTAATAGACGGCAAAGTAACCTCTTTGCCGTCTGTAAATAAAAATGCAGACGGCAAAGTCTTTTTGCCGTCTGTGTTTTTTCCTGTAGACGGCAAAGTATGTTTTTGCCGTCAGTTGTTCTTTGCCGTCAGTAGTTGTCGGCAAATTTAATCTTTGCCGTCTGTCCCGACGAAATGCTGACGGCAAAGAGCAGTACAGATGGCAAATCTCCTGTTTCCCGTAGTGAGGGACCCGCAGCTGCGGGTTTTGGTCACGAGCTTGGCCCACTACGAGGCTTCCAGCCACGCGGAGTATGGGACGGCCGCTAAGGCCGTGATCACCAAATTTTGGGTAAGTTCTCTTCTGCATCACTTGTCTTCAGTTTCATTCATAGTTTATCATTGAATTACTCAACTCATGCCCTGTTTTCTTCTGATTTATGCATGATTGCAGCAACTCTATAGAGTTCTTGACGAGCACAAGGCCAAAGCCGACGTGGTCTTGCTTGCGGCTGCGAAGAAGAAAGCTCTTCAGTTGTAGTATGAGGTGCGCTGGGTTGCCGTTTCGCAGTACTACCACATGTACCTTCATCAAAGATGACCAAAACTCAAGCGCGGAGGCAACGACTTACCTCGAACAGGGAGCAGTTCATGAAGGTAACTATTACTGACTTTTCATTGTTTCAAGTAGTCAACTATATGTTTTGTGCTCACATGTCATGCTTCCAAAACTTGCATAGGTTGTTCCTCGTTGGTGCTATGGTAGGGATGACGGATGGGCGAGTTTGGTGGATAGGTGGCTCGGCGACAATGCAGAGTTTGCTGCCAAGAGCAGCAAGGCCCGGGCTAACCGTGGAAAAGACGAGACACACGGCCAAGGAAACTGGAACCACTGGGGCTTCAAGGCCATGAAGGTATATCTATATGCATGATGCATTTTTGTTTTTCTTTACCGTCATGTTCTTATGCATGGCTAACTTCTGTTTGACATTGCAGGAGGACAAGTTTAAGAGGCCGCTCTCAGACATTGAGTCCCGGAAGCTAGCCCGCGAGCGGAGTGATTGCAAGGACGGCGAGAGCAAGTACTACGGCAAGACCGAGGAGCACCTAGAGTCTTACACTCAGCAGTTTGAGAGGTTGCATCCGGATGTTCTTGACGTCGTCCAGTCTCAGATCGGCGACACAGCGGCGGTGGCCATCCAGGGGAAGTCCCATGGCCGGTATCCGTGTTTCGATGGCTTGATCACTCCTTCGGTCTCGTACACACGGCTTTGGGCTACCAACCCGAGCCCGTTAGAGAGTACGGGGCGTTCGCAGCCTCCCTTAGCCCACTAGCGTGCTGTAAGTACTTCCCCTTATCTTCTTTCTCTGTAACTTTCTCAGTTTATTTTTAGCACTGCCCACTTAGAAACAACCTCAATTTTGTAGGCATATCAGGCCTTTCTCGAGCATAGGCCTCTTGAGGTGCGGGAGTACTTGCAACGAGTGAAGGCAAACGATGATTACAACCGTCAAGTGATGACGGTTAGTTTTGCCCTCTTAAAACCAAGCTAAAACTTGCACTTTCATTCCTTCTGACCTTCTAGTTTGCTTGTTTAACTAACATCCAGGCTATGTTGGCGTCTTGGACTAACCGCACGGAGGCACCACAAATTGGACCCCCACCACCACCTACGGGAGAAGCCCCACACATTCCCACGTTCGATGAATGGGTGGCACTAGGCGGTGATAGTCCGGTTAGTACATTTGCCTAACTACTGACAAACTAGTTCTCGTTCATTCAACACTATCATATCATATTTACCGTTAGAATCTTCTCTCAAACATGTAGGGGACCGGTGGCTCGACTCCTGCTACGTTGACCCCATTCACTCCGATCTGGCAGAGTGATCCTGGTCTTGGCGGTGGCGGTTTCGGCGGAGGTGGTCTTGGCGGTGGTGGTTTTGGCGGAGGTGGTCTTGGCGGTGGTGGTTTTGGCGGCGGTGGTCTTGCTTGATGTCGATGATGATACCCGTGCATGTGGCCTTCATGCCATACCTTTCATGTTCCTACTTGTTAGTTTCTTTAGATGAGGATGATGATGTTCCATTTCTTGCACTACTTATGTTCATGAACTTTCGCTGATGATGATCTTTAGATGATGAACTTGAGTATGTTTAAATGATGATGATGAACTTGAGTATGTTTAGATGATGAACTGTCATATTTATGCATAATTCTATTTTTTCTGGTTTGAAATGCTGACAAAATGAATTGAAACAGAGAAAACAGGAAAAAAAAACAGCACAGATCTATGCCTATGGCAAAGCCGTCAGCATAGATATGCGTAGGGCTTCCCAGGGTCTGCCACGTGGCAGAGATATGCCTACGGCAAAGCCGTCGGCGTAGGTGAATATCTTTGCCTTAGGCATATCCCTGCAGCCAGGACTCAACAGAGGCGTCCACGTGGCAGAGGTATGCCGACGGCAATGCCGTCAGCATAGATTTTCACCTATGCCGACGGCTTTGCCGTTGGCATACCTCTGATTCGTCGGTGCTTTTGACGGCGCCTTCCATTGTCGTCAGGTGAAAATTTCTGCCGACGGCTAAACTATGCCGACGGCCAGAGGAAAGGTGTCGGCATAGGCACCTATGCCGACGGCTAGACTATGTCGATGGTCTGACAAGACTACGCTGACGTGATCTATGCCGACGGCAGCCGTAGGCATAGATGTATGCCGACAGGAAATGGCCTATGCCGACGGCTCGGGACCTTCGGCATAGGTGGCGACTCCGGTAGTGTTGTGATCTGGACACGCCGCCGTCAGATTTAGTCAATGCGCAGCTCGCTGGATGTAACTGCTCCTGCTTCGTCCCCGCAACGCTATGATGCATGAGTAGGGAGGTGGCCCTCCTCGGTCCTTACAGCAGCACAGCCGCCATGCTAGACATGCTGGACACTTCACTGTAGCGCCGCCGATCTGACTTGAGCGCCCGCTCCATAGCAACACCGTCTGCAGCAGCTCCGCCGTCCTCGACTTGTTGCGCCGCAGCCGCGACGCACGCTCCATTGCAGCGCCACCGTCCTCGACTTGCAGCGCCGCCGGCAGCCATGCTCGCTCCATTGCAGCGCCACCGGGAACCGCGCCCCCGCCCCATCGCAGCGCCGCCCGCAGCCGCGCCCGCTCCATTGCAGCACTACCGTCCCCGAGTTGTCGCGTCGGCGCAGCAACGCCCGCTCCATTGCAACACTGCCGTACTCGACTTGTCCCGCCACCGACAACATCACCTGGTCCATTGCAGTGTAGCCAACTTCGTATGCAGTGTCTCCAGTTTGGTGTTTTTTAATTGAACATTTTAATCAACTGCCCTGATTACTATTGTTACTTGTGGTCAGTTTTTTGTTTGTTTTCAAGGAGTCCATAGTATGTACATCTTGCACTTAAATAATGGTTAGAATGCCCTAGTAAAGATCATTTTTTCTGTGGAAGCTCATCATGGAACGCTTCATGTTGAAATTTAACGGACAATTACATGGTAAAACTTCAATATAGTACCATAGAGATCAAGAATGCACTGTTATTTATGAGCATGAACTAAAGACAATCGGAAGTTGGGAACAAGATATGGCTCTCAAGCCCCACAGCTTCTGATGTGAAAATAATATTGAAACAGACACTACTGCCAACGATATATTTAACTTGAAAACGGAAAAGATAATTTGATGAAACAGTGCAACCAAACTGATCAGTAAAGCTTTGATGCGTCACTCTACAGGGGTGATCTTCCAAAGCTCATTATTAAAAATTTGGCCATTCGCCGGATAGAGTTGGAGCCGTGTGCCCTCTTGTGCAGACCCGCCATACGCATTTAAGTGGTAGTCGCTTTTGTTGATCCTGTAGATTTGGCGAAAACCAGCGCCCAGGTCCCCGCTCTCAGCCCACTGGATTGACTCGTCCAGATGCGCTTGATCGAACTTGATGGTTTCGATCTGATATGGACCGGAAGAAATGAGCAGACATATCTCATTGAGCACAACAACCAGTATCTGAAACAAAATGGCTTACCCAGCGACTGGGGTCCATAGGAGGGTGCTTCAATGCATCTCCTGTGCCTTTGTTCACCAGCACAAACCCTGGGTTGCCTGCCTCATCCTTGAGGCCATCCACGTATATAAGGTGCTTCCACCAGAGCTACATGAAATAAAACAGGCGATCAGATGTGAATACACTGTACACCGGTTTGCGGAAACTTAGATAGACAGATATCCTTGCCTGACGTTCGTCACTCCGGTTGGCCTTGGTCATGACGACCTCTCCATTGATAATTGCCACAACGGAGTCATCAGACATCCTGCTGTGGATCCAACATGTCGTTCTAGACATCTTGTACTAGACACCAGGAAATTCCCATGTTAGTAAGTAGAAACCAGGAAAGGAAAAGGAGCCATCCATCTGGTGGGAGCAATAATTTTTTCCTCGCCAAAGTTGATCAGTTGTAGAAATCAAACTGACTGTGAACTCGCACAGGTTCACGACTAGTAGTATATAGTGTGGAAGTGCAATTTAACCAGAACATAATGGAATAGTATGCTCACCTTCATTTTCATTCGGTAGAATGCATCGATGGTAAGCTCCAGTATTTCTCCATCAGCTCTGTTTTCATGTACTTTCCTGTGGATGATACCACGAGCCATTGCAAAGCCACCCGTCCCGCCGACAATTGCCCACTCACCTTCTTTCTCAACTGTTGCTCCCATTACCTCAAGCGTGGACCCCTTGAACCTGAATTAATTAATTGTATTATTAACCAAGGCAGAACAAATTCATTGCAAAATATACTAATCTGCATATATACTTACCTCTCAATCTCAAACACTATGACGAATGAATTGTACCAGTTGCCTGCAACGTTGGTCTGCAGACCTTGTGCACGGGCAACCAGCTTTGCATCCGAACCAGTGCCATCATATATTGACCAGTTGTTGGCGGCAGTGAGGCCTAGATCGGTTGAACCATACCCGTCTATTAGCACTAACTGGTTTTTGTCTGGCCCAGAAGAGAGCCGGCGCAAGTACAAGTTGCGGAAGCTGATCTTAGTGTTCTCCACGAGTGCACCCTCATAATGAGTGATCTCCAAATTGGCCATGGGAGATGTAGTGTGGAGTTTGGGACCAACTAATGGTGCTAATGTGAAGAGACCGTGTAGGTGATCTCTTGTGGTGTGTGAAGAACACAAGAAGGCCGGCCGTGGGTATTTATAGCAAGTTCGACGCATTACTAGGAAACCCGTTGTATAGGCCCACAGTGGTCTCGTGCACCACGGGGCAAAAACCCGAGAGCATGGTTAATAGTATAGGCAGTTGCTGGCTATATGGTCTTGCCACATCATCTATAGCCAAGCTTATACTACCTCCGTCCTGATTTATTGGTCCTCACTGTATGTGCCAAATTTTCATCATAAATTTAACTAACAGAATGTTCATGCATGTCACAAAACATTATATCATTGAAAACTAGGTTCAAGTACGATATAATTTTTGTTGACATGCATTAACATTTTATTAGTTAAATAGTTGGTAAAATTTGGCACAAATTATATAGGAGACAAATAAACCAGGACGAAGGTAGTAGCCGGCAAGTACAATAGTTGCATAAAAATATGTGCTACTCTTTTGGTACATGGTCCAACTCACTCTCTTACAACATGCCTAGGAGCATGTGCTGCAGCCGCTGTTAATCAGTAGCCCGCTTCCCATCTCTCTCCTCCAACTAATTCAAAATGTAATATTTAATGGTTTAGAGCATGCCTATGTCATCCTATTGTACTTACTCTCATAACACTATACACAAAATAAGTCTGGGAAGATGACAAAACAAGCAAGTGGAGCGGCTTTGGAGGAAGGGATTGGCCTCAGATCTCACGCTGGTGGCCAGTAGCATTAATTGCGGACTTCACGGCTGTGGCGGGACGGCAGAGGAGCTGACTCCCCGCTTTAGTTAATGTCCAATGCAGTCATTGATTTGAGCACCAGCTGCACGTGAAAAGCGCGCGACAAGGGTGGGTCGTTGGGCCTGGTGTTTTATATTTTTTGACAGGGTCGTCGGGTGTTACCGATTCTTGTTAAGAAAATAGTATCAATTGGGTCAGGAGCCAGATCTAGCGTATGCGGAGGTTACTACGGGGTCGCTTAGAAATATGTAGAAGTCATGGATGGGATCTCAGCAGGTCTTTGCTTCTTTTGTTATGGTTCCAGCCTGACATGTCACATGCATGTATATAATATAAGGCTGGCCATAGTGGGGGTAATATAAATAGTATCATGCACTTGGGACTCGCAAACATGCTTATGTGGCAGGCAATTTAAGAAAAGAGAGATGGTTATAGTAACATAGGTAGATACCGTAACATAATAAATGTGATGCTACTATGTGTCATGCATGGCAAAAATGGGACCCCGCATCGTCCTGCCTGGCGGAAATGGGCTGATCTATATCGCGCCACCACATTTTCTCATCCCTCCTACGCATCTCGCCGCACGATTAAATCCTATTTCACAGACGCTGAATAGTTTTTCTAATAAGCAAACCACATATTTGAAATGTGGGGTGCCCATTTCATAAATATGGGACGGACACTTATACATACAATCTTAAATGTTTTTAATTTCTAAGATGACTGTGTTACTATGTTACTACATCTCAACGCGGGGGGTGGGTATATAGCAAGGGATAGGAGAGAAATCACTAATATCCACATTAAAAAAAACAGAGGCGCAGGCAGCGTTGCCATCACCATCTTCTGCTGCTTCCGAAATCAAAACTACTGCCACCAAAGAGTTGGAGCTACAACGGCCAGGCCACCTCGATCACCTGCATCAGCGCGTCCTGAGACGACATCCCTCACCTGCATCAGCGTGGCAGAGAAGGCTGCCTTGTCCTCGTCCCCCATGTGGCGCAAGGTCGGGACTCAGGTCGAAATCAAACAATTTAATGCCCAACTTCTGAACTTTGTCCAAACAGATACAAAATTTATTGAGTTCTGATATTTAACCCTCAATAATTAAGAACAAATATCAAATAGTGCGTACTTTCAAAGTTCATATGCATTGTCTCAATTTATTATTTTTTGAAACGGATTAAACTACAAATTATGTCGGATATTGAATAAACTGTGAAAGTCGAAAAATGATCCGTCTTAGCCTCAGCATTATCAATACATATGTACAATGGATTGTCCTGAAAAGATGCTTAATACACGATCACCACTTTATATTTGAACTTCATATATAGAGTACGAGAAATGAATCAATGTTCTACATCTAATGTGTGTCGCTAAAAATATAAACTCGGAACATCTCAATGGAGATGTACAATGGATGAAAGAAACAGGACCTCCGGACTGCAGCAACCCTCCAACATGTTTTCTGGTCGGTAGAGGTTGATAATAAGCTTCTCCACAAATCCTTTGCCACACTGAGGGCACTTGTTAGAAAGTACAATATTCATGCATAAGTTAAGCAATTCAATTCAATCTGTTCAATGAGTATGTAAAGAATTACTCATGGTACCTTGGCACTCTCCTTGCCAGAAGGATGCAATAACTTCTCCAGACATGATCTGCCATACACATGGCCACATAGAATGCAACTGCATATATGTACTAGATAGATAGGAGATGATCAGTGGTCTATAATACTTACAAGACCTCCGTACTACAGTAACCCTCCAACATGTTTTTTGGTCCATAGAGGTTGATAATAAGCTTCTCCACAAATCGTTTGCCACAATTAGGGCACTTGTTAGAAAGTACAATTTTCATGCATAAGTTGAGCAATTCAATTCAATCTGCTCACCGAGTATGTAAAGAATTACTCATGGTACCTTGGCCCTCTCCTTGCCAGAAGGACGCAACAACTTCTCCAGACATGATCTGCCATACACATGGCCACATGGAATGCTACTGCATACATGTAGTAGATAGATAGGAGATTAACGGTGGTCTATAATTCTCACAAGTCACATAGTTGGTACTTGAAAAGCCATGCATGTGTAAGTGCATCTAACACGGAAAAATGGGAACTAAAATGCCTAAACATATAAGAGGAAAAACCCCACCATCGGACTGTAATAAGGGATGCAAGCTTTCTTTGGTATCCAATCCAACACAGAAATATATACTGCACTAATAGCCTCCAATCCATTACAGACATGATTTATACTGTGTGTGTGCTAATAGCCCCCAATCCCAAAGGAGACCGACATGGCTGCCGGCAAAAAAGAGGAAAAGTAGCAAAGAGAATGCACTGGGACCGTGGAGGTGGAGGCGGAGCTGAGATGTCAAACGTTGAATCTATATTGGGTAGAAGATGGACAACCACAGTGAAGGAGTAAACAGAGGGCCAAGCTGTTTATGAAAAATCGCTTTTCCCATATGTGAAGAATGCTACTGGAGGTGCACAGCAGAAGGGCAAGGTGGATGATGAGCAGGAGGGGGAGCTGGTGGAATTGGATGCGACTGGCCCTAGGGCTGCCGGCAACCTGACGGGGACGCATGTGGCGCCCCGTCAGCAGCAAAGATAGGCCTAAGCTGGAACTGCCGAGGAATCGGGGGCGCCTCGACAGGTCGTGCTCTCACTGCCCTCGTTCATTGTCACCATCCACAGTTTGTGTTTTTGTGTGAAACTCGACAAAGTGCGAAAAAAGTCAGCCATCTTCGTTCTCGGTTAGGTGTTCGTGGTTTTTGTGGAATTGATAGTGTGGGTCAAAGTGGTGGCCTCTCTCTGTTTTGGAATGATCAATTATCAGTTGAGATAAAGGAGAAGAAAGAGAGGTTTATTGATGCTCATATTCGTGCTTCCTCAACTGATCCCTTTTGGCATTTAACTTGTGTGTATGGTGAACCGCGTACTGAAAACCGTCATCGGATGTGGACCATCTTGTTTGACATCCAAGCATCGAGCGACCTTCCGTGGATGCTCATGGGAGATTTTAATGAAGCTATGTGGCAGTGCAAACATTTGTCTACCACCCCACGCCCGGCTAGCCAAATTGCAGCATTCCGTGAAGTTGTACAAGATTGTGAGCTCCATGACCTTGGGTTTGCCGGAGCTCCTTTCATTTATGATAATAGAAGGAGGGGAAGAGAAAACGTGAAAGTGAGGTTGGACCGTGCTCTAGCTGACGATCGGTGGAGGGACATTTTCTCAGATGCTAGTGTGGTCCATTTGGTTTCTCCATGTTCGGACCACCTACCGCTACTTGTCCACCTGCAGAAAGAGGAAGTACTACCCCCGAGGCAGCGACCGAGGCAGTATGAAGTTTTTTGGGAGCGTGCAGGTGAGCTGCCTGAATTGATCCAGCAAGCATGGGATGCCACACAAACTACAGGTAATTTAGCAGCAGTCGCGGCAGGACTAAACCAGGTGATGGATAAATTGCAAGGACGGAGCAGACGCAACTTTGGTAATGTCCTGAGAGACATTGAATGCACACGTAAAAAACTAGATCACCTAGTGCAGACCAATGGAGATCCACGAGAGATAAGAAGGTTGTTAGATAGTATGAATGAACTGCTATATAAAGAAGAACTCCTATGGCTGCAGCGTTCTAGTGTTAGCTGGCTCAAAGAGGGCGATCGAAACACGGAGTTTTTCCACAGTAGATCCGTTTGGCAAGTCAGGAAGAACAAGATTAAAAAACTGAAAGATGAGGATGGTGTATGGCAGACTACACCCTCAGTCATGGAGTTAATGGCCACTTCCTTCTTTAAGGAATTGTTCACCAGAGATCCTTCTTTGAATGCTGATGAGATAATTGGCTTGATAGATAGAAAAGTAACGGATGAAATGAATGACTCACTTTGTAGGGATTTTACTGAACAAGAAATAGGTGACACACTGTTTCAAATAGGTCCCCTGAAGGCCCCTGGACCGGATGGATTCCCAGCGAGGTTTTATCAAAGAAACTGGGCGGTTTTAAAGGACACGATTGTTGCGGCCGTCCAGCTGTTCTTTGCCACAGGGCACATGCCATCAGAGACAAACTCAACGGCAATCGTGTTAATTCCGAAAACAGATCAGCCTGAGACAATTAGAGAGTTCCGGCCTATCAGTTTGTGTTCAGTTCTGTACAAGATTGTGGCTAAGTGCTTGATGAACAGACTCCATCCAATCCTTGGAGATATCATCTCTTTGAACCAGAGTGCCTTCGTCCCCGGCCGTATGATTACCGATAATGCCTTGGTAGCGTTTGAATGTTTTCATGCCATTGAGCACTGTAAAAACGAGCAAGATTCTTATTGTGCTTATAAGTTGGATTTATCAAAGGCGTATGACAGGGTTGACTGGGAATTTCTTAGAAGAATGATGCAGAGTTTGGGTTTCGCTCCCCGATGGGTTGATTGGATTATGTCCTGTGTGACATCGATGAGCTATTCGGTAAAATTTAATGGAACCCTTCTTGATTCGTTCTGCCCATCCAGAGGTCTTCGCCAAGGTGATCCGCTTTCCCCTTTTTTGTTCTTGTTTGTTGCTGATGGCCTTTCCGCTCTGTTTTATCGTGAAGCATCCCAGGACTCTATCACGCCGATGAAGGTTCGCCGTTGTGCCCCGGGTATTTCCCATTTGCTCTTTTCAGATGATACCTTGTTGTTCTTCAAGGCAGACAACGAACAAGCAGAACGTGTTAAACACGTGCTTGAGATATATGCTAAAGGAACAGGCCAGGTGATCAACCCTAACAAGTGCTCTATCTTGTTCTCTCCGATCTGCCCAACTAGTACCCAAGAGTGCATTAAGGGTACACTGCAACGCAAGCAACCTTTGAAGCTAAATACCTCGGCCTCCCGACACCAGATGGCAGAATGAGTAAGGGTAAATTAAAAAGCCTACAAGAGAGTTTGGATAAATGCTTAATGGAATGGGAGGACAACTATCTCTCTATGGGTGGAAAAGAAATAAAGATCAAGGCGATCGCTCAGGCCCTCCCGGTTTATATTATGAGCGTCTTCAAGGTACCAGCGGGGCTATGTGAGGAACTCGTGAGAATGATTCGTCGCTTCTGGTGGGGTGCGGAAAAAGGTAAACGGAAAACACACTGGGTCAGTTGGGACTTTATGGTGAGACCTAAAGGAAAAGGTGGAATGGGGTTTAAAGACCTTCGGACGTTCAATCAAGCCCTCTTAGCACGTCAAGCCTGGCGTCTTATTCAGTTTCCGGAAAGTCTCTGTGCACAGGTTCTGCGGGCCAAGTACTATCCGGATGGATCCATTCTTGACACTGTCTTTACCGGGAACGGATCATCAACATGGAACGCCATTGAGCATGGCCTGCAATTAGTGAAGGAGGGGTATGTTTGGCGGGTGGGAAATGGTACTGACATATGTATTTGGCGTGACCCATGGTTGCCGAGAGGGCCTCCCTTTAAGCCAATCACGCCGAAAATTTCACTCCTCAGACAATACTTTTATCCGGCTGATGTTATAGAGAGTCTGAAAATAAAAACCTCTCGCCGAGGGAAGGCTGATTCTATTGCTTGGCAACCAGACAAGCATGGTTGTTTCTCTATGAAGTCAGCGTACAATTTTGCAAGGGATGATATCTTGGCTCGAAAGGGGACTGCTGCATGTAGTACTCGGCTTGATGGCTCAAGGCCGGGGTGGAAAATGCTATGGAGTTGTGGAGCACCACCCAAAATCTGTGTGTTTGCTTGGAAAGCTGCTAGGGAAGCACTGGCCACTAGGCTGAACAAGATGAAACGCTATAGGGAGGTTGATGGAGTGTGCACCATTTGTGGACAGGAAGATGAATCAGTTCATCACGCACTCGTACGCTGCCCCCACGCTCGGAACTTGTGGAATGTTATGAGGCTAGTTTGGGACCTGCCATAGGAGGAGGTTCTAAGTAGAAGAGAACCAGATTGGTTTTTACTGCTCTTACACGAATTATCTGAGACCCAACGGATGCTTGTGCTCATGGTGTTATGGCGTGCTTGGCATATACACAATGAATTGACTCATGACAAGCCACTGATTCCAGTAGAGGTGTCCAAGAGGTTCCTTTGTGATTATGCGCAGTCCCTATTGACAATCAAGCACTACCCACATGCGGATACTATCAAAGGGAAACTGCCGGTCCTGACAGAGTTAAGCAATTTTGTTCCTGTCACTAGCAGTACAAAATGTTTGGTCAGTCCTGTTGCTTGGGGAACCCCCACCGGACGGACATGTCAAACTGAATTTTGATGGCTCGTTCATTGTCGCTGATGGGTCTGCGGGAGCGGGCATGGTACTGCGCGATCGCTTGGGCCAAGTAATTTTTGCAGCGTGTAGATGGCTGTATGATTGCCCGGGACCACTGGAGGCCGAGATTGCTGCATGTGCTGAAGGGCTTAACTTAGGTCTGCATTGGTCCCAGAAACCCATCTTAGTGGAAACAGACTGTGCTGAACTTGTGTCCATGATCAAGACTGGACCGGCGGATCGATCTAGTAGCATGTACCTTATTTCAGAAATCATGGAGATGCTAAAGGAGCGACACTCCCAAGTTAGGAAGATCACTCGTGCGCAGAACAAGGTTGGACACGCTATGGCAGCGATAGGGCGTGGACAGCAAAGGATGGCTTGTTGGCTCGTAAATGTTCCTCAGGAGATTAGCATTGTCGTTATGAATGATTGTAACACTATGATCAATTAAGTAATGAAATGCTTTCCCCCCGCAAAAAAATGCCTAAACATATAAGAGAAAAAACCCCACCATCGGACTGTAATAAGGGATGCAAGCGTCTTTGGTATCCAATCCAACACAGAAATATATACTACGCTAATAGCCTCCAATCCGTTACAGACATGATTTATACTCTGTGTGTGCGCTAATAGCCCCCAATCCCAAAGGAGACCGACATGGCTACCGCCGAAAAAGAAGAAATGTAGCAAAGAGAATGCACTGGGACCGTGGAGGTGGAGGCCCTCGCCCACCATATGCGATGCGGGCCGTCACGGCGCCATGCAGGCCATGCAGATCATCGCCTGGACCTCAGTGCGGGACGCATCACGGTTCGCCTCGGTCCTTCCGACGTCTCCCGCTTGGCCGGTGGTGTCCCCGGGGTGCGGGCACGGCAGCTCCTCTAGAGGGAGCGTGGGCGGCGGGGACGACATCGGTCCCCCGCGTTGCCCTCTTTTGCCATGACCTCCTTCTTGCACTCCGAGCGCTTGTTCACCTCGACCTGAAGAGTGGGTGCGAGTGTGTCTCGGGGTCGGAGAGGTTTATACATTAAAACTCGCGAATGTACTGAGCTGTATACATTAAATCTCATGAATGTAGTGAACAAGTAGCCAGAGAAGAGTGCCTTCGCTTCGCTACGTACATGAAAACTCATGATAGGCCATGAGATTTTCCGTATGAGCTGAGCTTTATACACTAAAACTCCCATTTTTTAACACATATACATTAAAACTCACGCGCCAGAGGATACTACAGGATTCCACAACAAAAGAATAACTACGTACTCTGTATTATTTCGTAAGTATTCGTTTGCACGTGGTTGAATCGATCGGGACGTGAGAACAAAATGTCCATATGTTCAAAAAAAAAGAGAACAAAATGTCCATGTATATATTGTTTTCTTAAAGCTCTATGTATATATTGTTTGAAGCACAAAAGCGAGCATTCCTAATAATGTAGTTAGGATATATTTTTTCTTTTTCCCGGGCACATATGATACAGCACAAAAATATAGATACGCGCCTAAGATCACCATCGAAAAGATGTCAGGAACCCCGAGTTGCCCTGCCTGGCGAAAAGATGCCAAGAATCACACTGCCACATTCTCTCAAGCCTTCTACTCTTCTCGCCGCACAATTAAATCTTTTATCACACATGCTGAATAGTTTTTCTAATAAGCAAACCACCTTTTTGAAATGTGGGGTGCCCATTTATACATACAATCTTAAATGTTTTTAATTTAAAAAATGTCATTCACATTTAATTTCTAAGATGACTGCGTTACTACATCTCAATGCGTTGGTGGGTATATAGCAAGAAATAGGAGAGGAATCACTAATATCCACATTAAAAAAATCAGAAAAAAATTGCCATGTGTTCTTTGTCATTTTGGTGAAATTTCTGGTTTTAAACAATGGCAACATGTTGTTATTTCGTTGTTGTTTTTCCTACAGTTCACATAGGTAAATTGCACTATGTGTCTTTTAACCAACAGTTTTTTTGTTTTTATATAGTTTCTTCGCGTTTTTTTATATATTTATTGTTGGGCTTTTGACCGCTTGTGGCCCAGTAGGAGGGGTACAGCTGGAGTCGATCCAACGAAATCGTTCGGTTGATGCTGCCTCCCACCGCACGTCTCGGTTCGGGGAAATCGTTTGGTCGATGCTGCTTCCCGCCGCACGTCTCCGTTCGGACGGTCTGCCTCCAGACCACATGTGCGGTGGTTATCAACGTCAATTTTTTATTGTACTAAATCATGATTCTCAATGCAGTACCCAGCTCAGCCAAGCAATTCCCTCTCCGGCCGCAGCTATATAAACCTCAGCAACCCTGAGAGATATTCCTCCACCTCCTCTTTCCTCTTCCTTCACCCCGGACCATGAGCGACCAAGCAATGGCGGGCAGGAGGACGGGTGGAAATGGCTGTAGGAAGACCGTCCTCTGCTCGATCCTCGAGAAGGACGCCCGGCATGTCTGCTTTTCGAAGCACAAGCGTTGGCTGTTCAGCAAGGCCAGCGCGAGCACACTGAGCATGCTTTCAAGTGCCCAAGTCGGTGTTGTGCTGTAGGGCTCCGTTGCCGACAACGTGTTGCTGATGATGCACCGATAGCATGGCAAGATGAGCACAGAGCTGGCGGAGAGGAAGAAGTAGGAGAAGCGCATGCACGAGACCCTCGCCAAGGAGCGCACCGTGGGGGAATAGATTGCCGCGTGTCTCAACCCTAACATGCGCAGCATGGGGTATGACAACACGATGGCCTTCATCACTGCACTCATGCAGGTGCAGGCCGCTGTCTTCGGACATGCCAACTAGGTTCTCGTGGAGGACTATCACATCGATATCTTCCTTAAGCTCCTAGTGCCCCCGCCTCAACCGCCGCCGCTCCAGCTCTTCGGTGCCACCACCTTTGAGTTCGATGCCTCCAATGCCGGGCTTCGTCCTCGGGACTGGACATGCACCAGATGCTTATGGTGATGCCTCCTCCTCCAAATTTGGCTGCTGAGGTGGAGATACAATAGGGGCTTGTAGGCATGCCGCCGCCGCCGCATGAGTTCTCGACAGTGATGGGGATGCGGCATATGCTCATGGCAGTATAGGAATCAGGAACTTTGCTATCTGCCATGGCTGAACGCAAAGGCATGCCTGGCGGACGGTAAAGGTCTTTGCCGCCAGCCAGCAGACATCAACACATCTGACTGAACATACAACGGCAAAAGCCTCTTTGCCGTCTACTGGCAGACGGCAAAGACAAAGCGCCCAAATAGGCCAGCCTAGATGCCCCCAGGTAGCTAACGTGTCGCATGCTTTGTCGTCTGCTGGCGGATGGCAAAGATGCAAAGGTCTTTGCCATCCGCTAGCAGGCGGCAAAGCATGCCATATAGGCAAGCCCAGTGAATCCCAGGTTGCACAGGTATCTGACACGTGGCAGATTTGCCGTTTGCCAGCAGACGACAAAGTGCCTGTATAGCCCCTGTTTTTTTCTGTTTTTTCTTAAATTCAATCAATTTCATAGAATTTCGCACACACACACACACACACACATGAAAATACTTTCAACAAGCATACCAACACATATACATACCAAATCATATCCGTGCAATATGGATATGATCATCCAACACATATACATACCAAATCAAAAGTTCATATGCAACATATATAGCTAGCCAACATATCCCACAACTAGCATAGAATGGTTTCATCCATACATACATATATAGGTACCAAGTTTCACATTGTTCATCCTACAAAATCAAAACAAAAAGGAAGCATAAAGAGAAGAGTAGATTCCCTCATGTAAGCTTCCTCATCTAAAGCAAATCTGCAAATTGGGAAAGAAGAAAGTTATTAGAAGAAGAAGAAGAAGAAGAAGAAGAAGAAGAAGAAGAAGAAGAAGAAGAAAAATAAGAAAATAGGTCATTTTGGCTCTGCTTTTTCTCCTCTCATCTTCCTTTTTCTCCTCTCATCTTCTTTACCTGCTTCTTCTTCTAACTAAGGTAGGTAAAACTGCCATTTTTTAGCTAAGCTAAGTAAAAATCCTAAATGTAGGTCATTTTAGAGCTAAGCTAGGTAAATAGGTCATTTTGGATCTTAGTAAGGTTATTATGTCATTTTCGAGGAAAATAAACTAAGCCTATGTCATTTTGGAGGTAACGAAGATTACCATGCCATTTCTGACCTAAGTATACTAAGTATGTCATAAACGACCTGAAGAAGCTAAGTATAGGTCATTTTTGAGCTGACCTAGGTAGTTATGCCATCTTTGAGCTAACTAAGCATATTAATTAATTTTGGAGGACAAAATGTAAGTGTAGGTCATTTTAGAGCTACCTAGAGAAAATGGTAAGCTTATTATGTCAATTTGGAGAAAAACAAGGTAAGTATAGGTCATCTTATATATAGACAGACACTAATTGGAGGCACCTTTTAAGCCTTCTCATTAGTCCACATCATTAAAATTAATTATACCGTTGGATTGTAAAATTTACGGCCATGATAAAAGGGAAAAATTACGTAATGGAGATGGTCCGGTCCTGTAAGAAAACCATCTGCCACGTCTGTTAGTGAAAAAAAAGCGTCCACCCATAAAAACTCAACCTTATAGATAGATATAAAAAAAGGAAAATGTATTCCATTATCAGAGGTGGAAAAAAAAATCTTCCACGATCCGTTTAATTGCAGATCGCTCTATGCCTCGATCCAACCTTACTGCGGATACAGAAGGGGAAAAAAAAGGCTTCCCCGTCGACTCCTCTACATGGCCGCTGCATGCCTTCTCCTCCCCTTCAATAGTCCTGCTCTCTTTCCTGCTACGTGGAGACGGTGGAGACCCTCTGCCCCTATTCTACTGCATGCTACCACCGTGAGAAAATCTGGTATGAATCCTGCGTCTATTAGTTGATGTAAACGGGCCGTCAGGTTTGGTCCCCTAGCGTATTCCATTGATTTGTAAGTATGTATACGGGATTAATGGCTGGACGTTCTTAAATATGGTGGATCTGTAAGCATGTGCTAGTTAACAAATTATTATTTTTCACGTAAGTTCATTAAAAAGCGGAAACCATACCATGCAGATGTATAAAACGAATCTGATTTGATTTCCTCTTCTCACTTTGCCTTTTGCCAGTTCACACTCTGTATTACATTGAATTAGTTAATACAGCTAGATACAATGGTTAAGTTTGAAGAAAGACAGTACCAGTATATATACGATTTTTTTAGTACCTTTACTATGACAAATTAATTATTTGTTGGAACTGAAGGGAGGTGAAGTTTACTATTTCCTATCTTAGATCCGGTAAGAGATTCTGGCAACTCGGATTTAATTTTGGACCATGTTTAATTTGTGCATATATATTTTAGAAAAAGGCAATCTTAGTATTATCAGGCCCCTTATTACAAACATGACTTACTATTTGTTTTTGCCATTAAAGCGTGTTTTAGAATAGCTTTGACGTTTATAGTAGATTTTAACCACACAAGTTGAGTATATTCCAATACTTTTTTATTTACTAATGAGAGGCATCGTACAAACCCACATGTTGTCCCATTAAAACGTAAATTTAACCTAAAGATCTAAATTCTACGGGTAGGATCAAGCAAGTACCATAGAGGTCAGTTGGGGTCGAATCCTAAAAGCTTACGATTACATATTCCATTATAAACGTGTCTGCTATAGAATTATTGTTTTAGGCCCAAGACTCGCCTAAAAAAGTAAAGCACATGTCTAAAACACTCCGACATGAATTTTAGATGATGATTGGCTGACGACGTTCCATGGTCCCATCAATTTTTCATCCTGGATGTCACATGGTGTCTGGTGCCTCAGATCAAGATACATTAGTGATTGTTGTTATTATGATATATTCAGGTGCCCAGTGTCTCTGATAAAAAATGATTGATATATTCTAGGGTTTCTACAAGAAGATGGCTGGCGACGGGAAGAGACATAAATGCAATTCGGTGATATACTACTGGTCGTTTACATGCTAGGTTTGTCTACCTCATATCTCCCCCATGTCATTTTTATGTATACTCTTATCAATCACATAACAGCATGGGGGTATTATTTTCTTTCGCACGACATGCACCCCATTAATGCCTAACATATATGCATGTATATTCCTATTCGTCATAGTCATGCATGTAAGAGTTCAGGATTTTATGTATGGCCTAAGATCCTCTAACAATGATATTTTATTGTAATAGAAATCTTCTCCAATGTAACATATATTGTAACAATGATATAGGGTCGCGCTATTCGTCACCTTGGGTGAGGAATAGTTATTCTTCACCCCCAACTATTTTAACATGAATGCATCGTAATTTTACGTTTCGTATATATATAGGGTGAGTCTATTATGATAACACCCCCTTAAGACCTTATTCTGCACACCCGGGGCTTATTCTGCTAACACAACAAACACAAAACAACCCCCTCCCCGGGCACCGCGCTACCCACTCCCTCCTCCAGTGACCTCCCTCCACCACACGCACTGATGCGCCCCACCCACCATCACCTGCCGCCAGTCCCGCCGCCAACCACCACCCACCACCTCCCACGATCCTGCCGGCGACCACGGGGACGACCGGACCACTGCACTTCTCCATCCTCCCACCACCTGTCGGGTTCTTTCCGGCGACCACTGGGACGGCCTCCCGACCACCGCGGCACCACGCCACCACCTCCTCCTCCAACCATCGCTGCTTCCCCACCACTCCCGCCCGGCACCCCACTGCTCGCCAGCAGCCCCAATGCTCTGTCCCGATGCCCCACCTTCTTCTTCATCCATCCCCTGCCTCCCCCGACCCACCGCCGCTACACCCCAATGCTGGATCTCAGCCTCGGTGGTTGCCGGATTCGCGCCAGATCCATGGACCCTCCCCAGCGCACCCCACACACGAGGGCTGCGGGACGACCGCTCCCAGCAAAGGCGACCAAAGATGGGGAGAGGGACGCGCTCCTCTCTAGTGAGGCCAACGGTGGCGATGGCCCTGCCTGGGACCCCTCACGGTCGCCGGGGACGGTAAGGAGCCGGCGACCGGCTAGTAGGCAGAGGTGGGGTCAGTGGGGATCGACCGCATGGTGCTCAGATTCGTGAAGGATGCCGCGGCGGCGGCAAGTGCTCCAACAACAACAACTACGAGGAGGGCTTCTTCCTTCCCTAGGTCCAGGCCTCCGCGCCTGCCCCTGCCGTGGCCAGCGACAGAACCGTGCAGCTCGCTGGTGTGCGGCTAGCAGTTCCCATCAGTTGCCCTGCAGTTTGTTTCGTTCACCATTGAGGATGGGAGAAAAAAAATCTTTGCTGTTCGTTTGTTCTCAAACGCAGTTGTAAGAAAAAGGTAAAAATCACAACTACAAAAACTAGTTCTGTCGTTTGCTTGTCATGAAGTTCGCTAGAGGCAGCCCACTACTCGGGCTAGACACACACGCCTGTTCGGCTATGAGACCATGGAGGTTCAGAATTCTTAGGCATTCAGATTCACAGTGCAGTGCAAAAATATGCGTGTATGTCCTGGTGCCTTTATTTGCATCTAAATTTGTTATGCCACGTCGACGACCAGCAGCCCACGCATGATCGTGGGTGGCCACTGATGGTGCTTTGGGTTTGTGCCTGGGTGGCAACTGATGCCAGGATCGGGAGCTGCTGGGGCGTGCAGTTCCTTTGCTCAGCCCAGGTCCCTGTAGCCTGGGCGTGTAGTAAATGGGCACGCCGGTCGGCGCCTTGCAGTTCACTGGCTTGTGGCACGCATCTCTGACGTTGCGTCCGTGCAGTTAGATTGGGTGCTCTTTGGTGCAGTTAACATTTATCTGTGCGTTCCAATTATGTCAGTTTTTGTTGTGTTTTCTGCAGTGCAATGAGACACTGGTGGTGCGGGCAACCAGTACATGGCCGCGCCTGCGTCCAACTGGTGTGGTCCGGCGTCAGCGGAACATGCAGCTCGCTATCTCATAGCACACGGTTCTGGCAGCGCGGGGAAGCTCTACATGGCCACACCCGCGTCCAAGTGATGCAGCTTGGTACTCATGTTCACGAAGTTCGCAACGGCAAAAAAGCTTGGTCTTCGGTGAGCTCCTTGGACATGTCACCTATTTTGTTCCTTGCCCTATTTACCATCTTTAGTTTTGTCAGATTTGATGCTTTCATAATCTGTTAACGTCATCGTCGAACATTTTGCTGCCTATGTTTTCTACAGCTTGACTGAACATTGAGCCGTTTGCATCTTGCTTCCACAGAAAGGTAATATTACAAGGAGTTATTTGGACCGTGTAGTGTTGTCACCTGAGAAAGGGATGGGAGTTTCAGACTGAAGACAAACACGATGGGTAATTTGCTCAGTTTCAGATATTGGATTCAGTTACAGCCAGATCAACCATTCAAATAAAGTCTCAGAGAAGATGGGGAACCCAAGCCCATATAGAGGCTACGTGCATGCATTGCTAGGTTGCTACGGGAAAACCAAAACTCTATAGATAAAAAAGAAAAAGAAAAATGCAGTGCACTCCGGTCTTTAAAAAAGTCCACGCGAAAGGACTTTGTAGTGCACTTCATTTAAAAAAAATGTATTTGCAAATGTTTACGTCGTGTTCGTTGAACAAGTTTAAAATACTAAAAAAGAGTAGTGTGGTTCACTTTCGAGAGTGCTTGCGGCTCATTTTCAAGTCTTGCGGTTCACTTAGACACAAAAGGTAAAAACGCAAAAAAAAGGCAAAATGAAAATAATAATGCGGTTCACTTTTGGTGTTTGTCCGGTTCACTAGCTACCGTTGTGAAGTGCAAAAAAAATGTCATGTAAACGACAAAAAAATAATGAGGTTCACTTCTCGATACTGTTACGGTTCACCTATGTTCGAGATGAAGCGCGATTCACTCGCTCGTCTTGAAAAAATTTACCTCCCACAAGAGAAATCATGAAGTGCGCTTGCTTGTCTAATGCAGTGTGGTTTTCCGACAGAAGCAGTGTGGTCCGCCGTATGATGTTGTCCATCCTGTAAGTGCAAAAGATAGTGTTGTGGTTCATTTACACTCGATGTGAAGTGCACTCTACTTTCTCGTCCATGAAAAAATTACGTTTGAATAAAAGAAACCATGCAGTTCTCTTACCCGTCTAATGCAGTGCGGTTTTTCATCCGTTGCAGTGTGGTTTTCAGTCGGATGAAGTATCCACGTCGATTTGGGTGTCGCGAAAAACAGAGTGTCCGGATTCGGTAAATTCGAAATTCCTCTTAAACCGTAAAGAATTAGAAGAGAGTGTTCTACATGAAGGAGTTGTGTATCGTTCATATCTTTCCAACGTCGTATCGTTTGAATCATTCTGACCAGCAGTTTGCAAAAATTTCGCCAAAAACGGCCGTTGCCACTCGTTGTCCGCCGCACGATTTTCAAAATTAACTTAAAACCGTAAGGAATTGTAAAATTATTTCAACATATGAAAGTTGTGCCTCGTTCGTAGCTTTCCAACGGTGTATCACACGCCTCATTTCGGCAAACGGTTCAAAAACTGGAGCGAAAACAGTACTGAAAATTTGAAAAAATTTGAAAAATAGAATTCCGCGATTTAGTTAATTTGAAACTGCTCTTAAGCCGTAAGGAATTAGAGAAAAATTTATATATGAAAAAGATGCGCCTCGATGATATCTATCCAATGACGTCTCATTTGCTTCATTCCGACGAGCGGTTTAGAAGAAATCGTGAAAAAACGCTCGCTGCCACTCGTCATGCGCCGCACCATTTTCAAAACTTCTCTTAAACCTTGTGGAATCTGGAAAAGTGTTCAACATATCGAAGTTGCGCCTAATCCATAGCTTTTCAACGGTATATTACACGCCTCAGTCCGATAAACGGTTCAAAAATTAGAGCGAAAACAGTATCGAAAAAATAACGCGTACAATTTTTTTCGACGAGAAGTTCACTCATGTGAGTACTGCAACACACTTGGTTCAAAGAATGACGTGCACTTGCATTCAGCGTGCAGTGCAGAAGTGGTGTGCAGAATAGACCGTTTGTTTATATCTTGATTATGTAACGGTCGAATCACATATATAAGACATTACCCATGTCTTGGATTTCATATACACATAAATGGTACAAGAAAAATAAAAATACATAGATTCAAAATAATAAGGGCATCAACTATGAGGTGTATTTGATTTACACCATACGCAACTGCGATTTTCTACACTTCAATATACATACATTTACATGTATCTTATAATTGAGCTATTTAAATTTTTTCCATAATTATGTCATGTCTTTTGTGACCTTAGCCGCATTTTGAGACAAGGAACACTTGGTATAAATATAGATATGAGTGAAACATGCTCCAAGTATGCATGCATGTCTATCTGTCCAAAAAATGGCTAAATAGATTTGTATACAGTAGTGAGAATATGTTGAGTTACGTCAAAGCCATTGGAATAACATATTAAAATCATTGTCAATAGGGATCTACCAAATTTGGGAAAAATGGTACAAAATAAATAAATATCACTAGAATGTATCACCATGACATAATTTAGTGAATGCATACGATTCTTTATTACCCTTCTATGGACCAATTGAAATAGTACCAATATTGCAAAAATCAAATTTATGCATTTTTAACAAAAATGGTACAACAAATATTGTTTCAATACAATTTTTGTAGTCTTCAAATTACTAGCCCGTGCAGGTGCACGGGTTGACGACTAGTTTTTATGCTAACCTAGGTGATGATGCCATTTTTGAGCTAACTTATGTAAGTATAACTCATTTTTAATCTAACTTAGGTAATTATGCCATTTAGGAGGGAAATAAGCTAAGTATGCATTTGTTAAGCAGAACACTAGAGAAAACCTACCCTCATCACAACAAATGCAATGAAGATCATCACTAAGGTAACAGTTGATCCAACGGCATAATGATACCAAGCCTCATTATCAATGGCATATTCTCTAATCTTCTTAATCTTCAAGCGCATTGCATTCATCTTCATCTTGTGATCATCGACGACATCGACAACATACAACTCCAATTTCATCTTCTCTTCTTCAATTCTTTTAATTTTTTCTTTCAAATACTCATTTTTTTCAACTAAATTTAACTTCTCGACAAGAGGGTCGGTTGCAAATTCGGGTTCACATACCGCCTAGATTAAAATATCTCTATGTCAACTTGATGGCCATAATTGTCATAAATGCAAAATGCAAGAAATAGTTATAAAAGAGAATTTACCTCATCTGAATCATAAAGCGGGCGACGGCCGACGGGGCCGAATATGAAGACCATAGCACTATGTATAACAAACAATCATACAAATTAAGAAAATTATACTAGTAACCATATAAATCATACAATCATAAAAGTTACTATATAAATGAAGTACAACATAAAAAATTGAATACCTAATAATAATCTGGATCGTCAGGTTCAATAAATGCTCCGGGATCAATAAGTACATCATCATCATCGTTATCAGTAATGACGTGCTCATCATCATCATTAATAAATGCATCATCATGTGGAAGGCCACCTTTACGTAATCGGTCAAGCGTTGACAGGTCATCAACAGCAGTAATCTCTTCTAGTACTGGCTCTTCTTGTTCCGGCTAAGGGGTGAAATCAGGTTCACTGTCCCTGTCTACTTCAATGTTCTGAGCTGAAGTAGAGCGGTTCTTGAAACATTTTTTGGAATGGTGTGTTTCTTGGAAGAATTATCCTTCATATGTGTCTGGGTTAGTGTGATGTTCATAATCTTCTTCATAGGGAGGAGGTGGTCTAACATGTGGCGGCACTTCATAAATGACATCCCACGATCGACGGGTCAGCACTCGGATCGAGGGATTCTCGACATGGGCGACGGCGTCGGGACCCACTGGCTCCACCATCTATCCCCTCAGCGACCGGTGATCCACGACCCTCTTCCTTTTTTCCTTTTTCTTCTTCTACTTTTTCTTCTTTTTTTCAACTTTCTTTTTCTTCTCATTATCTATACCTAAACCTAGCACTAACCTAAACCTACCACTAACCTAAACCTATTAATAACACCTAAACCTAAACAACAAAGGACAGTAGAAAAAAACAAAAAAAGGTCACCTTGGCTCCGACGGTGGTGGAGGAGGCGGGGGTGGCCTGAGCGGTGGGGCGGGGCGGCGGGGGCGGCGGCGCGGGTGAGGTGAGGGGGGAGAGAGAGGCAGAGGGGAGAGAGAGGGGGGTGTGGTGCGGGCGCTGGCCGTTTTTTAGTTAGGTCACACCTCTTTGCCGTCTGCTAGCAGACGACAAAGAGCCTATCTAACGGTCGTTAGGTTGGCCACTTTCTTTGTCATCTGCTAGCAGACGACAAAGAAAGTGGCCGTTAGGTGGTTCTTGCTAGTGGGCCACCCTCCCTCTTTGCCGTCTGCTAGCGGACGGCAAAGATTCTATGCCGTCCGCGAGCAGACGACAAAGAGCTGGGTGACGGCAAACATGGTCTTAGCCGTTAGTTCTTTCTTTGCCGTCAGTTTTCTGCTAGCTGATGGCAAAGAGCTGGCTGTCGGCAAAGATCCTGATTCCAATAGTGTGGAGATGTCGCCGCTGCAGGATTTCGTCGCCGGTATGTAGGGGCTCGGGCCAAATGCTGGCTTCCCCTACCGAGGAGAGAAAGACAAATCCGCACAGAATCAAAGTCTAACTTTGCACAAAATCTAATAGTTTTTGTCATAGTTATTGTATTATCTAAATAAATCGTGTCCGGTCTATGTAAGACCCATCTCCCTGGGTTCTCCATTATCATAGTACTAGTCAACCACCCGTGCAACTGTACGGCCTAGTACAATATCATAAAAATGATATAGACTAAAGGATACCATGTCAAATATTTTCTCTACGTTTTTTTACTAAATTGCAGGGATAACAGAGAACTTGTATTGAAAGATGATTACGTAACCATATATGTAACAAAGTTTGCTTCGATTGGCGTGGAAAGAATATATGTTGGATATTTCATGCTCTCTGCTCCAAGTATCTTGTTGTATGTATTATACAGATATTTTTATTTTGACAAATAACCCTAGCTAACATGTCTTAAATGACATCTCATAATAAAATTTCATATGTATTCTTTGTCTTTCTATGAGTAATTATAGTTCCAGAAGCAGGAGAAATATAGCCTAATCAGTAGCCATGGTTTATTGTATTTTCGGTGATGTAATAATTTTCCGTTCTACAAAAATAATACAATATTATCGAATAATTAAAGTGGAGAAGGGATTACTTAATCACCATCACTGAATTTGATTAATGGGGAATATTTACCACACCCGATTGTGCCTAGCATGCATTTTTGCAGGGAATCACTCGCATGCATTGACATGCGTGAGAGCAACACAACTCATATGCTTTAGTGCTTATGATGGATAATCATCAACGTAGAAGTGTGGACCATCATATCAGGCAATTCAAGATCTATGAAGACCTTCTAAATGAAACACATGGAATATGTAATATCCATGGGGTAGTTGTGCAGCTCTTGTCATTTTCTACCTCTATGGAAAAATGCATGCACGGAGTTTGAGAACCTATTGTGTAATATTATGACATGTTGTTTTCATATGGACCTTAAACATATTAGTTTAACTGTTTGATGGCATCAGCATACTGTTCTCGGTTCTTATCATGTCCTATGAAGATTCACTTACCAATGTGGAAAAGGCTATGGATCTAACCGCATTGTAGTTATTATCATTCATTGACATGCATTTCTACCTTACCTTCATTTCTCTTCCAAATGTTTTTTAATGTCATTTAACCACCTAATTCTTCAGTTCATCTGGTCCAATGATCTAATGATTATTTATTTTTTCCGATGCTTCGGCTAAAATAGAAGTTGAGAGGAAAATTCAGAAGCTCATGACAATGAAGAACCTAAAAGAACTATCAAGATATCCCTTTCATACCAATTAGTACAACTATGATAATTAATTTGCTAAAGTTTGATCATAATTCTCCGAGGGAAACTTATTTTATTCATGTAACTGAAAAATAAGGATTATAAATAGAAATAAGCCACTAAAGATCTTAACATTTGGACAGCGGTTAAAGAAGTAGGCATCTGAGAATTATCTTCCTGTTAGCCATTTGATCCTAATGCGAGCACACATGGCCGACAACTTTTCATTAATGGTACGACTAGATCGAACTTGAACAATAAATAATGTGTACACGTACTAAGCAGAGTTAATGATGAGTAGATGGAGATATTCACATACATGTCGCAAAGTAAAAATGAATGGCAGTCTTATTTGGAATGCATCATCCAGGCTTGTAGTAGCAAGCTTCAGCCATCAGGGTTGCTTGCACGCTATGATATGGAAACGAAGGGATGGCTGAAGAAGCACCAGCGCATAAAGAGGAGTCCCGGAGGGATGGAAAAATAAATGAATCTCACTATGTTAATTCAATGTGCCTTGAGCTATATCGAAAATAGTTGGTCTGAGCACAGAATAATATTAACCTCAATAGTACAGCACAGAGCAAATGGTTCACGAAACAATATATGAAATCACCACATGTAAATTGCTTGGAGGCAGCGAGTCATGTATTACTTTTGTATGATTCACAAAAAAAGATGTACTACTTTTATATACCTGGGACGCAGAGATCAAGAAGCATGATACTTGTGGATTGAGTAGGAAGAGGCTTGCTCCTTACGTACCTGAGAATTATTATACTAATTGCCATCATTGCAAAGTAAAGGGAGCTCAGGGAACACCAGATTACTATGCGAGATTAGCATGTTAGAACTTGGCCGGCCGCCACTGCTGAGGTGCACAATATGGGCGATGAAGAGGAGGCTACTCTGAAATCTGGATTTATCTGGCATAGAAGAAATCAATCATAAGAGGGGTGGAAAATGGGACAGCGGCTGCGTTGAAACTCACCGCGCGCCGCCGGATCAGGCAGGACATGGGCACACGGTAGAGGAGTTTTTTCTTATCCGCCTGGTAGTTGATGCCTGGCAGTCGATCGATCCTAATTTACAGCATCGTTGGCATGCTGTGTGGGATGATCGTCACCTGGCCAACCAGATGGGGTGGTGGGCTTCGGGGCGATCCCATTCATGTTGCTTTTCTCCACTCACATTGCGGCTGGATCATGGGAGAGGCGGCCGCCAAGAAGAATACGTGGACATGTTCGAGCCAGCATGTGGTACTACAGATCCTATACCTTTAGGACTCTAATCACAATAAACTATTTGATTTTAACCGTAGATTTAATATTTGAAGGTCAAATTTATGAGTTGCATCTGCCAAACTGCTTGTAATTTTTTTATAATTAACCAAGGGAATTATCTCTTGACTGAAATGTTTAACATGGGATGAGACTGATTACTTCTCCATGCAACACTTTAACGTGGTCTCTTTTTTATGATTAGCGCAGGGAATTATTTATTGACCAAACAATTTAACAGGAGAGCAATACATGGAGGTTGGCTCAATTTTGGTGTTTGTTACGTGTAGGTCGGATCTGTTTTTCACAACAAAAGTAACATAAATCATGCGGTAAAGATAGATCAATTACGTAGATCAACGGTTAATATATTTTTAATGATGTGGATTAACGTGGGGTCTTGCATGGTGCTTCCAATTAGTAAATATAAGATATAAGATTTATCATATTATTAATTAAAAATTTAGCTGTAAATAGGGCCTGCCCCATTTTTGTCTGAGTTGCAAGTCTGCGCTCGACACAGAACTGGGTCCGACCGCTTTTTGTCCTAGTTGGAAGTCCACGCTCGAGATGCAACAGCATGCCAACAGCGAGAATGCAATTATTGGTGGGAGCAGGGTTGTCGGCAAGTTTAATCTCCACATTTATAAAATATTCGTGGTATTTTTTCATTTTTACTTTTTAGAAAAGTCATGATCATTTTCCAAAATTACGAATTGTTTTAAAGAATAGGTTTTTTTTCAGTTTAAAAAATAAGCACGATGTTTTTCCAAATTTGTGGACATTTTTTATTTTCATGAATTTTTCTTTTAATTTTCCGTGTTTCCGTTCATTTTATTTCTTTCTATCCCTTCTTTCTTCCCTTTTATCATTATCTTATTTAGCTTTTAATTTCAGAATTTTATTTCTTAGTTTTTTTCTTTTGATTGTCGTTTTTTCATCGTTTACTTAAAAATGTTCATAGTGCATTTTTAAAATATATTCACCATGTTTTAAAATGTACATCACATATTTTTTTATAAAATTTTAAAGCATTAAATATATGTTCACCGTGTTTTAAAATGTATTCACCATCTGATATCAAATGTTTGTTGCATTTTGAGAATATTTCATGATATTATACAAGTTTTTCATCATGTGTTTAAAAAATGGTCACCACATTTAAAAAATGTATATTGCATAGTAATAAAAGTGCTCATTTTTTACTTTATAAAAATGTTCACAATTATTTTTCTAGAACTATTCACATAATCTTAAAAAACTATTCACCTCGTTGTACAATTAATTCACCGATTTTTTTTAAAGAAAAATGCTTACTTTGTCACTCAAGTACTTGTTATACCATGTTAAGTCATCCCTAGTATTGAACGTGTGTGTCCATTGAGAAAATAAGTCAACACTAGTACATTGCTGACTCAAAATCCAGTAGCCCGCGAACGTGTGTAGTACATTTGAGAAAATGTCTGTATTTCATTAAATGCCAGCGACAGGACAATACAGATTTAGCCGTTAATTATTGATAATAAAAGAAATGACATAAAATTTGATGAAAGATTTCGTCCAGATGTAACAAGACGACAACAGATTGACGAACTATCGTCTACTGTTGAATGCTTTCACTTGAACGGATGGACACGTGTTTCAACCTCATCTTCTCAGTATGGGAACAGGAAGCCGGCGTTCGTCTCCAGCCCGGCAGGGATCTCCGGCGACGGAAGCATCGCCATAAGCAACTGCTGTACCGCTAACCTGGCTGCTGAGGAATCGCCATCTGCATCTTCTCCATATCCATCCCGCGGCGGACCCCGGCGGCGGAGGAATCTCCTGAATATCCATCCCGGCAGCTTGCATCACCATCTGATGCTACATATTCATCCCGGGGGCAAATCACTGAGGCGGAGGCTGCTTTGCCATCACCATCTCCTGCTACTACCGAACTCGAAAGTACTGCCACCGAAGAGCTGCGGTGGCAGCGGAGGGGCCACCTTGGCCATGCGGCTCACGTCGACGTGCATTGCCTCGAGGAGAACCTTGGCGCGTTCGGAGACGATGTCCTTCACCTTCATCGGGTGGACCCAAGCCGCTATCTGGTCCCCCATGTCGCGCTCCTTCGCCATGACCTCCTGCTTGCGCTCCGTTCGCTTCTTCACCTTGATAGCTAGAAATGGTGGCCAAGAGGAAGGGTCGCAACGGCCGGTAGAAGACCGTCCCCCACCGGATCATCAAGGAGGACGCCCGGCATGTGTGCTTCTCCAAGCGTTTCCGGGGGATTTTTTTTTTGAAAGATCTAGCAATTGCTGACGTTTCATTGATCATAGCCGAAAGCATCGGGAAAACAACAATGGTGGTGAGGATCCTAGGATCAAAGTTTTGGGGTTTTTGGGAGTGTCATGCACAGCCAAAACCCTAGTGACAAATAAGCTAATATTCTCTCAAGGGGGGTCCCCGAAGGGGCTCTCTAGGCATGCGGCGCCTGTGATTCTCCATAGCTCGATGCTATCTCGAATGCGCTTGATCATCGCCGGCACACATGGCGGCTGTTGCCTGAAGGTGCTGTTGTTTCTCTCTTGCCAGATCTCCCAGCAAGCCAGCTAGCACATCATTCGCACGCCCTTTCGCCATTGTTGTGGTGTTTGCTCGAGTATACCCTGCGTGACAGTTGTGAAACTGTCCTGCTTCCAGCTCTCGGCGGGGGTGAGGGCGGAGCAGCCGTGCCATGATCCCAGCTCGGCTACAACCGTCCAGATTCCTGGCAGCCCCAGAAGAGATGGCACGACGACTCCAGGTTTCAGACGCAGAGCTGACAGAAGTAAGCATTTGTCCATCCCCGCCGTTGAAGTCTGTCGTTGCCGTGAGCAAGATCACGGATCCATGTGTCGTCCTGGAGGGCCTCCCACACCGATCTGTTCTTGCGCCTCGAGAAGCTAAACAGCGTTGGAAAGCCAGAAGGATGCCTTGGCTCCGTCGCCGATTGCCACCCTGGTCGAGGCCGCGAAGAGCGCCTTGTCCGCGCCGTCGCAAGGCAGCTCGGTTCCCACCCACGGTCGCTCCGGGTGGTGCCAGGCAGCCCAGAGCCAGCGCAGCCTCAGTGCCCTACCGAAGCGTTGAAGATCGGGGATGCCCAGACCACCTTGCTCCGTCGGGGCACAGACCGCTGGGATATTCAACAAGGCCAGCGAGCAGGCCCTGCTCACCGCCGCCTAGGTGGCCGTTGTCGGCTTAATGCCCGGCGGCAAGGCCTTCTCCTTCGGCAATTCATCAATAGACGTTGTCATCAACCACTTGAGGGTGGGGGACGGCGCTGCCGACAACAACTGGTTGCAAACGTTGCGCCGACAGCATGGCGAGGTGCGCGCAGAGCTGGCGGAGCGGAAGAAGCGGATGAAGAGCGCGGACGAGGCCCTACCTTAGGAGCACGCTGTGGGGACCACACTGCGGCGTGGGTCGACCTCATGTGATCAACATGGGGTATGAGGACATGGCGGTGTTCGCCACAATGCTCATCCAGGAGTAGGCCGCCAGACGCACCAACCAGGTTCTCATGGAGGCCTTTCATGTCGACATCAGCCGTAACTTCCAGGTGCCCCCGCCGCTGCCGCCAGCCCAGCTCTTGGGTACCCCGGCTTATCAACCAGGTTCGTCGAAAACATGTTTTCGAGCATATGCACCCGGGCCCTTCATATCTAGCAGCTTATTTTCTCCATCATGATTCGTGCAAGTATTTTTCTGTTTTCTGTTTCTCATATAGAACATGTTTTGAACTTCAAACTTTGCAGCACAACAAAGTTTTCTAACTTGTATGTGGGATAAAACTTTCATAATTTTTCTTCCAATAGAAATAGGAAAATGAGATATGTTTGATTCAAAAATCATTTTTTAGTATTTATGTTGTAGCAAAAAATCAGAAAGTTTCATCCCACATTCTAGGTAAAAAGTTTTGTTCTGCCACAAATTTTAAAGTTTAATACATGTTTTATATGACAGAAACAAAAAAAGAGAAATTTTCATGTAGTTAGTTAGTTGTGTAGCACAGATCTCAACGCAACATTGGAGTAGCCAGGATAACAAGGGCCGGGTGCATATGCTCAAAAATTCTACATCCTTGAGTTCGGTAGCAGCAGCACATGCAAGCATTCACCAGATGCAGATGGCGATGCATCCAGCACAGGTGTTCGCTGCCGGCACGAAGATGCAGATGGTGATGCTGCCGCCGCCGGGATGCACATGGCGGCACTGGTTCTCCGCCGGGATGGAGATAGAGCTGATGCTGATGGGCATGCTGCCGACGGTGCCGGAGTTCCCCGCCAGGATGGACATGTCCCAGCAGTAGCTCGGGCGAATCACGGCTTCCCCTACTGAGGAGAAGAAGACATGGACGTGGATCAATCATTTAGTTCGTGGTCACAGTGATATCCAAAAAAATTCGTGCAGGTTCCATGGAAGATCTATGCATTAGTTGGTTCAATTATCGTAGTAGTACTGTATTAGTTTTAATGTTTTTTTTCATGCTAAGTACATGCCTTTCATAGTTCAAATCTTGCAATTTTTTCATGCTTAAGTTCGTGACTTTTTAGTTGTTCAGATGCATGTTTTTCATGCACAAGTTCATGATTTTCAGCTGTTCGGGTCTTGCTTTTTTTCATGCTCAGGTTCATGATTTTTAGTTGTTCATATCTTGCAATTTTTTTAGGCTTAAGTTCATAATTTTTAGTTGTTCAGACCTAGAAATTTTTAGTTGGTGCATGTAGTTATCCTTTGACGCTTGAGTTTTAATGTAGACAGCTCAGCGAATACCGAATTAAATCTCATGGCCTTTCACGACTTTTAATGTACGTAGCTCGGTGAAGCGATTTCTCACTGGCCGCTTGCTATATAACCCCCCCGACCCCGAGACTTAGCCATACACACTCCTCTTCCTCCCTTTCTCTGAGCGAGGGAGGAAGAAGACCGTCATCCACCGCATCGAGCAGGAGGATGCCCGTCACATCTGCTTCTGCAAGAGCTGCCTAGGGTTCTTTAGTTTTGGCAGTGCCGTAAAATCGGGCCAGCAAGGAAGATCGTGTGAGCCAGATTGCATGCGTGCCGTGAACAACACAGAACAGAGGGTAGTGTATGAGGTTTATAGCAGAAATGTTCACAACATATAAATGTTTTTCTGCACAATTTTATAAAAATGAATGTAACATATGAAGAAAATCTTGGTGTAATTTTAATTAATTTCATAACTCTTGAAAATGTTCCCACGTTTTTAAAAATTGTTAAAGGCATTTTTGAAAGAAAAACAACATGAGTTATGTTCACCTCGTATTTACGGAATGTTCACCATGACTCGGACTGGGTCTGGATATTATCTTCTTCTCAATACAGGAAGCAGACGTTCGGCTCAAGCGACTGCTACACCATCTCCATCCCAGGGGAGACTTCGGGTTGAGGCGGCGGTAGAGACATAAGCAAGAGTGTATCTCCTTCTCTGTCCCGGTGTCGAACCCAGCGGCTAAGGAATGCTGCACCAAATCCATCATGGCGGCCAACCGCTGGTGGAGGCATCTTCTTCATCTGAACAAATTTCAACTAATAGACGCCATTGATTGATTATTAATATGATAAGGAGACAACATAATGATTATTTCATCGAGATCTAGGTAGATGCATTGTAATATACAACAAAAGATTGACGCGACCGACTTAGATGATGCATATGTATCCGATTGACAATAAATTCGCGAAATTAGTGTCCATGCATGCGCTGGATGGTTTTGAGTTTGAAAGCGGAGCATGCATAAAGAGTTCATTAAGAGCTTAACTCTCTGGGCTATAGCCTTTTTAATTAGAACACTCTGGGCCCATCACAGTTAATTTTTACGGCCCTCGAAATAATAGCTCATGAAGCTTCATCGCCAAGTGTTAATTACATTTATTCTAAAAAGTGTTAATTACATTTTTCTAAAAATGTGTTAATAGCATTTGTACCAACGATAATCATCTTTAACTTGTGCTGAGCTAGCTTGAGGTAATTGATCCCTGGACCTAGCTATGATACTACGTATGATACTAATATATGATACTATGCATTACGGATGTAGCATATCATACGCTAGTAATATGATACTCCCGACTACGACCATCCTAAGCATTGCTACAATCCATGGCAGCAAGTTATTTATGTGTTAATACTATATCCTTCATATTCGCATGCATCACTGAGTAGCTAATTTAAACCACAGTTCATGCATGAGGTGTAAACCAACATTGTTACATGTTATCCAACATTGCTAACTCATATGTAGGTATCCTGTTTATCAATTTAAATTAAGTATGTATCATGCTCTAAATGAAATGACAGGTAATGAAAAATCCAGTAATTCACATCCTAATGTGGACTATTATTAGCTAGCAAGCACCAAGTTACACTCCCCTCAACTCACTGCCATTTACGAATGGCTATTGCAAACATGTTTACAAACACGCGGTCTCACACACCGCATATTTGGTCTAAATGTGATAAAATGCATATAAGAAGCTTCTCCACAAATCCTTTGCCACGCTGAGGGTACTGGTTAGAAACAACAATATTCATGCATAAGTAGAGCAATTCAATTCAGTCTATTCACTGAGTATGTAAAGAATTATTCATGGTACCTTGGCACTCTCCTTGCCAGAAGGACGCAACAACTTCTCCAGACATGATCTGCCATACACATGGCCACATAGAATGCAACTGCATATATGTACTAGATAGATAGGAGATGATCAGTGGTCTATAATACTCACAAGTCCCATTGTTGGTACTTGAAGCCATGCACACGTAGGTGCATCTAACATGCAAAAATGGGAACTAAAATGCCTAAACATAAAAGAGGAAAGCCCCCACCATCATACTGTAAAAAGGGATCCAAGCATCTTCAGTATCCAATTAGCTAGGAGCGGTGTATGCCCCACATGGTTGCCGGCAAAAAAGAAGAAAAGTAGCAACGAGAATGCACCGGGACCCGTGGGGTGGAGGCCCTCGCTCACCAGATGCGATACGGGCTATCGCTGCACCAGGGCGCCATGCAGGCCGTGCAGATCGTCGTCTGGACCTCACCATGGGACGCAGCTCGGCTCGCCTCGGTCCCTCCGACGTCTCCCGCTCCGCTGGTGGTGTTCCTGGCGTGCGGGCGCGGCACCTCCTCCAGAGGGAGCGTAGGCGGCGGGGACGACATCGATCCCCCGCGTTGCGCTCTTTCGCCATGACCTCCTCAGTGCACTCTGTGCACTTCTTCACCTGAACCAGCTCGGCGCGCAGCTAATGAAACTCCTGGTGCAGGTGCTCCAGCTTCTTATCTTCGCCGCCAGCGACCTCGTCCCTCGCACAGTCGCACTAGACCCCGCACCCTCCCCCAGTAGGAAGCGTTCCACGACGGAGTCGACGCAGGTGTGGATGAAGGAGAAGTCGTTGCCGCCGGGCAAGAAGGTGAGGGCAGCCACCTGGGCGCCGGTGAGGACCGCTCGATTGGTGGCCTTGCTGAAGAAGCCCATGCGGTGCTTGGAGAAGCAGACGTGCCAGGCATCCTCGTACTCGATCTTCTAGTTGGCCGTCGCCATTGCTCGCTTGCTTGGTGGATATGCTCAGAGAAGGGAGGTAGAAGAGAGGATTTTGAGTGTGTCTCGGGGTCGGAGAAGTTTATACATTAAAACTCGTGAATGTACCGAGCTGTATACATTAAAACTCGTGAATGTAGTGAGGAAGCGGCCGGAGAAGAATGGCTTCGCTTTGCTACGTACATTAAAAGGTTAAAACTCGTGATAGGCTATGAGATTTGATTCCATATGCGCTGAGCTGTATACATTAAAACTCCTTATTTTAAAACACATATACATTAAAACTCACGCGCCAGAAGATAACTACAGGATTCTCAAAAAAAGAAAAGAATAACTACGTACTCCATATTATTTAGTAAGTATTCGTTCGCACGTGGTTGAATCGATCGGGGCGTGAGAACAAAATGTCCATGTTGATGTTTTTTTAAAGCTCCATGTATATATCGTTTGATGCACAAAAGCCAGCGTTCCTAACATTGTAGTTGGGAAATAATTTATCTTTTTCCTGGGCACATTTAGCACAACACAAAAAATATAGATACATGCATCCGATCACCATCGAGAAGTTGTCAGGGACACCGCATCGCCCTGCCTGGTGGAAATGGGCTGATCTAGATCGCGCCACCGCATTATCTCGTCCCTCCTACGCATCTCGCCGCACGATTAAATCTTTTTTCACAGACGCTGAATAGTTTTTCTAATAAGCAAACCACATATTTTGAAATGTGGGGTGCCCATTTCGTTAATATGGGATGGACACTTGTACATACAATCTTAAATGTTTTTAATTTAAAAAATGTAATTAACATTTTATTTCTAAGATGACTGTGTTACTATGTTACTACATCTCAATGCGGGTGGTGGGTATATAGAGAGGGATAGTAGAGAAATCACTAATATCCACATTACAAAAAACAGAGGTGAAGGCAGCGTTGCCATCACCATCTGCTGCTGCTGCTACCGAAATCAAAACAACTGCCACCAAAGAGCTGGAGCTACAGCGGCCAGGCCACCTCCATTACCTGCAGCAGCGCGTGCTGAGATGACGTCCCTCACCTGCATCACCGCGGCAAAGAAGGCTGCCTTGTCCTCGTCCCCCATGTCGCGCAAAGGTCGGGACTCAGGTCGAAATCAAACAATTTAATGCCCAACTTCTGAACTTTGTCCAAACAGACACAAATTTTATTGAGTTCTGATATTTAACCCTCGATAATTAACAACAAATATTAAATAGCGCGTACTTTCAAAGTTCATATGCATTGTCTCAATTTATTAATTTTTTAAACGGATTAAACTACAAATTATGTTGGATATTGAATAAACTATCAAAGTCGAAAAATGATCTGTCTTAGCCTCAGCAATATCAATACATATGTACAATCGATTGTCCTAAAAAGATGCTTAATACACGATCAGCACTTTATATTTGAACTTCATATATAGAGTGCGAGAAATAAATCAATGTTCTACATCTAATGTGTGTCGCTATAAATATAAACTCGGAACATCTCAATGAAGATGTACAATGGATGAAAGAAACAGGACCTCCGGACTGCAGCAACCCTCCAACATGTTTTCTCGTGTGATAAAATGCATATAATAAGCTTCTCCACAAATCCTTTGCCAAACTGAGGGTACTGGTTAGAAACAACAATATTCATGCATAAGTTGAGCAATTCAATTCAATCTGTTCACTGAGCATGTAAAGAATTACTCTTGGTACCTTGGTACTCTCCTTGCCAGAAGGACGCAACAACTTCTCCAGACATGATCTGCCATACACATGGCCACATAGAATGCAACTGCATATATGTACTAGATAGAGAGGAGATGATCCGTGGTCTATAATACTCACAAGTCACATTGTTGGTACTTGAAGCCACGCACGCGTAGGTGCATCTAACATGCAAAAATGGGAACTAAAATGCCTAAACATAAAAGAGGAAAGCCCCCACCATCATACTGTAAAAAGGGATCCAAGCATCTTCAGTATCCAATTAGCTAGCAGCGGTGTATGCCCGATATGGTTGCCGGCAAAAAAGAAGAAAAGTAGCAATGAGAATGCACCGGGACCCGTGGGGGTGGAGGCCCTCACTCACCAGATGCGATGCGGGCCGTCGTTGCACCAGGGCACCATGCATGCCGTGCAGATCGTCGCCTGGACCTCACCGTGGGACGCAGCTCAGCTCGCCTCGGTCCCTCCGACGTCTCCCGCTCCGCTGGTGGTGTCCCCGGCGTGCGGGCGCGACACCTCCTCCAGAGGGAGCGTAGGCGGCGGGGACGACATCGATCCCCCGTGTTGCGGTCTTTTGCCATGACCTTCTTCTTGCACACCGTGCACTTCTTCACCTGAACCAGCTCGATGCGCAGCTCATGAAACTCCTGGTGTAGGTGCTCCATCTTCTTATCTTCGCCACCAGTGCCCTCGTCCCTCGCACAGTCGCACTAGCCCCCGCACCCTCCCCCGGTAGGAAGCGCTCCACGACGGAGTCGACGGAGGTGTGGCTGAAGGATAAGTTGTTGCCGCCGGGCAAGAAGGCGTGGGCGGCCACCTAAGCGCCGGTGAGGACCGCTCGATTGGTGGCCTTGCTGAAGAAGCCCACGCGGCGCTTGGAGAAGCAGAAGTGCCGGGCATCCTCGTACAAGATCTTCCGGTTGGCCGCCGCCATTGCTCGCTTGCTTGGTGGATATGCTCACAGAAGGGAAGTAGAAGAGAGGATTTCGAGTGTTTCTCAGGGTCAGAGAAGTTTATACATTAAAACTCGTGAATGTACCGAGCTGTATACATTAAAACTCGTGAATGTAGTGAGGAAGCGGCCGGAGAAGAATGGCTTCGCTTCGCTACATACATTAAAAGTTTAAAACTCGTGATAGGCCATGAGATTTGATTCCGTATGCGCTGAGCTGTATACATTAAAACTCCTTTTTTTAAACACATATACATTAAAACTCACGCGCCAGGAGATAACTACAGGATTCTCAAAAAAAGAAAAGAATAACTACGTACTCCGTATTATTTAGTAAGTATTCATGAGCACGTGGTTGAATCGATCGAGAACAAAATGTACATGTTGATGTTTTTTTAAAGCTCCATGTAGTTGGGAAATAATTTATCTTTTTCCTGGGCACATTTAACACAACACAATAAATATAGATACGCGCATCCGATCACCATCGAGAAGTTGTCAGGGAGCCCGCATCGCCTGCGTGGAGGAAATGGGCTGAGCTAGATTGCGCCAACGCATTCTCTCATCCCTCCTACGCATCTCGCCGCACGATTAAATCCTTTTTCACAGACGCTGAATAGTTTTTCTAATAAGCAAACCACATATTTGAAATGTGGGGGTGCCCATTTCGTTAATATGGGATGGACACTTAATAAATGTTTTTAATTAAAAAAATGTCATTAACATTTAATTTCTAAGATGACTGTGTTACTATGTTACTACATCTCAATGCGGGGGGTGGGTATATAGCAAGGGATAGGAGAGAAATCACTAATATCCACATTAAAAAAACCTGAGGCAAAGGCAGCGTTGCCATCACCATCTGCTGCTGCTGCTACCGAAATCATAACTACTGCCACCAAAAAGCTGGAGCTACAGCGGCCAGGCCACCTCCATCACCTGCATCAGCGCGTCCTGAGACGACGTCCCTCACCTGCATCAGCGCGGCAAAGAACGCTGCCTTATCCTCGTCCCCCATGTCGCGCAAGGTCGGGACTCAGGTCGAGATCAAACAATTTAATGCCCAACTTCTGAACTTTGTTCGAACAGATACAGATTTTATTGAGTTCTGATATTTAACCCTCAATAATTAACAACAAATATCAAATAGCGCGTACTTTCAAAGTTCATATGTATTGTCTCAATTTAATTTTTGAGATTAGACTACAAATTATGTCGGATATTGAATAAACTATCAAAGTCGAAAATTGATCTGTCTTAGCCTCAGCAATATCAAAATATATGTACAATGGATCGTCTTAAAAAGATGCTTAATACACGATCACCACTTTATATTTGAACTTCATATATAGAGTCTGAGAGATAAATCAATTTTCTACATCTAATGTGTGTCACTATAAATATAAACTTGGAACATCTTTTTTTTTTGACCATATGAAACTTGGAACATCTCAATGGAGATGGACAATGGATAAAAGAAACAGGACCTCCGGACTGCAGCAACCCTCCAACATGTTTTCTGGCGCGTAGAGGTTGATAATAAGCTTCTCCACAAATCCCTTGCCACACTGAGGGCAGTGGTTAGAAACAACAATATTCATGCATAAGTTGAGCAATTCAATTCAATCTGTTCACTGAGTATGTAAAGAATTACTCATGGTACCTTGGCACTCTCCTTGCCAGAAGGACGCAGCAACTTCTCTAGACATGATCTGCCATACACATGGCCACATAGAATGCAACTGCATATATGTACTTGATAGATAGGAGATGATCAGTGGTCTATAATACTCACAACTCCCATTGTTGGTACTTGAAGCCACACACGCCTAGGTGCATCTAACATGCAAAAATGGGAACTTAAATGCCTAAACATAAAAGAGGAAAAACCCCTCCATCAGACTGTAAAAAGGAATCCAAGCTTCTTCACTATCAGATTAGCTAGCAGCGGTGTATGCCCGATATGGTTGCCGGCGAAAAAGAAGAAAAGTGGCAACGAGAATGCACCAGGATCCGTGGGGGTGGAGGCCCTTGCGCACCAGATGCGATGCAGGCCGTCGCTGCACCAGGGCGCCATGCAGGCCGTGCAGATCGTCGCCTGGACCTCACCGTGGGACGCAGCTCGGTTCGCCTCGGTCCCTCCGACGTCTCCCGCTCCGCCGGTGGTGTCCCCGGCGTGCGGGCGCAGCGCCTCCTCCAGAGGGAGCGTAGTCAGCGGGGACGACATCTATCCCCTGCGTTGCGCTCTTTCGCCATGACCCCGTTCTTGCACTCCGTGCACTTCTTCACGTCAACCAGCTCGACGCGCAGCTTATCAAACTCCTGGTGCAGCTGCTCCAGCTTCTTATCTTCGCCGCTAGTACTCTCGTCCCCCGCACAGTCGCACTAGCCCCCCCCCCCCCCCCCCCCCACCCTCCCCCGGTAAGAATCGTTCCACGACGGAGTCGACGGAGGTGTGGCCGAACGAGAATTCATTGCCGCCGGGCGACAGGGCGAGTGCGGCCACCTTGCCGCCGGTGAGGACCGCCAGATCGGTGGCCTTGCTGAAGAAGCCCACGCGGCACTTGGAGAAGTAGACGTGCCGGGCATCCTCGTACTCGATCCTCCGGTTGGCCGCCGCCATTGCTCGCTTGCTTGGTGGCTATGCTCAGAGAAGGGAGGTAGAAGAGAGGATTTCGAGTGTGTCTCAGGGTCAGAGAAGATTATACATTAAAATTCGTGAATGTACCGAGCTGTATACATTAAAACTCGTGAATGTAGTGAGGAAGCGGCCGGAGAAGAATGGTTTCGCTTCGCTACGTACATTAAAAGTTTAAAACCCGTGACAGGCCATGAGATTTGATTCCGTATGCGCTGAGCTGTATACATTAAAACTCCTTTTTTTAACACATATACATTAAGATTCACGCACCAGAAGATAACTACAGGATTCTCTAAAAAGAAAAGAATAACTACGTACTCTGTATTATTTAGTAAGTATTCGTTCACATGTGGTTGAATCGATGGGGACGTGGGAACAAAATGTCTATGTATATATTGTTTTCTAGAAGCTCCATGTATATATTGTTTGACGCACAAAAGCTAGCATTCCTAACAATGTAGTTGGGAAATAATTTATCTTTTCCCCGGGCACGTTTGATACAACACAAAAAATATAGATACGCGCCTAAGATCACCATCCAAAAGATGTCAGGAACCCCTCGTTGCCCAGCCTGTCGAAAAGGGGGATGTCTGGATCGCGCTGCCGCATTCTCTGAACCCTCCTACTCATCTTGCCGCACAATTAAATCTTTTATCACACATGCTGAATTGTTTTTTCTAATAAGAAAACCACACTTTTGAAATGTGGTGTGCCCATTTCATAAATATGGGATGGACATTTATACATACAATCTTAAATGGTTTTAATATAAAAAATTCCTTAACATTTAATTTCTACGATGACTGCGTTACTACATCTCGATGTGGGGGTGGGTATATATAGCAGAGGAATCACTAATATCCACATTAAAAAAATCCTGATTTGCAGTGAGATTTGTTGTCTTCTCTGTGGAATTGTGAGTTCCACGCAGAAAAGTGTAACTCAGTTGTTTCGACAAAATTTTGATGAAAATTTGAAGAATTTCTGAAATGTAAAGTGGAGATTTGATAAGTATGTATGATAAGATGAGCATATCTCTGAATTGAAGGATTTCTGAATTGAAGAATTGCTGTAGTGTATGTACAATAAGTATGTTACATGAAAACTCAAGCGTCAACAGATAGCTATGTACTTGTTCGCAACCTGATTGAGTTGATTGGGATATGTGAGAACAATGAGTGTATTGGGTGTAATAACATCGTATATTATGGGATGAAGGGTGTATATACAAACTTTCAATAACCTTCAAAATGTCATAGCTACACCACCAGGCGGCGCGTGTACGCACGCGCCACATGAATCGCCCTCATTTATATACTAGTGTGATATATTTTCAAATTAATAATTTCCTGTTAGTCTCGGTGAACACATTCCAATATATCAACACAATATTACTTTATTTTTATTAGCATATTGTATGTTTGGCCATGTTGAAACAAACCGAGGATTATGAAGCACTTTCAGCGAGATTGCGTAGATACATCAAGATAGGTCGATGGATCATCCCCTAGATGCATGATGCTTATAGATAGAGATGGATACAATATCTTTAAACAAAAAGGTGCCACTCTGGGTGGCTAAATGCGTTGGAATATGCCTGTTGGATATTTTTTGTGGAGAGGCATTATCAGTTAAGGCCAGATTTTAAAATGACAGAGAAGTGCACTCGAGGGTAAGGCAACACTGTCATGCTCTGGCAAGGTAATTGGAGAGAGATCATTCTTAGAGATAATTTTTCTGGGACGTGCACAGAGGCTCAGAGAGAAGTACCTACCCATGATCTGTAATTCGGGTGCGTATGCTCGTCGGCGCCGCCCCTGCGCAGCGGCTGGATGGGCCCATCTCCCTGGCCCTCCTCCATCTCCCCGGCCTCCACCCTCCCCGCTCGCCGCCGCCTGGGCATGCCGCTGGCTAAAGCCCGGTTGGTGTGGGAAGCGGATAGGCTCTTATGCCCTCCTCGCTCGAAGGTGCTGGCGCGGGTTGCTGTTGGCAGTAGAGGCGCCGGGCCGGGCGTCAAGCTCGGCGGCTGGATGGCTTCGTTGTGGTTGCTTGATCTCCATGATGGGGCGTGCCAGAAGCAGTCAAGCATCCATATCGGGTAGTGGCTAGATCACTAGTAGAAAAACTAGTTTACGTGAGATACATTAGTGTCGGTATGTAAACCGACCGGTACTAATGTGACCATTAGTGCCCGTTCCAACGGCTTGGGGGGCGGGCATCATTAGTCCCGGTTCATGTTGAACCTCTAGTCCCGGTTCGTGACACGAACCGGGACTAAAGGGATGGTGGCAGGCCGGTGTCAGGCTGGGGCCTCACTAGCACCTTTAGTCCCGGTTCGTGGCACGAACCGGTACTAGAAGCTCACATTTAGTCCCGGTTTGTGTCATGATCCGGGACTAAAGGTTTTCCAATATAAACCCTTCGTCCAGCCCGCGATCAAGCTCTCTCTTCTTCCCCTTTCATCTCCTCTCCGTTCTTCCCCAAAGCTCGAGCTCATCCTTCATTTTGCCCAAAATTTGTCAAGATTTGAAGGCCCCTCATCCATCCAAGTGATCACAAAGGTTAGCAATTTTGTCCTTTTATCTCTCATTGCTAGATTAGCTCTTGCAATGCTCTATACGTATAGTGATTTGTGGGTTTTACTCTGGGAGTAATTATATGTGGTAGTTTATTTGATTTATATGCAATTTGAGCTCAAAATAACTCTTAGTTTGCATATGTAGGTGTGGTTTACTTAGTGCCTTCCCGTCCCCGTCCTAAGCACTGTTGCCTGCACCGTACCGTCGCCGGCACCACCTTGGTGAGCCTCTTGTTCTTATTATCTTTTTTTATAAAAAAGCAATTTTGTGTGATTTAGATATATAGTTACTTGTATAATTTTCTTACTCGTACATTGTTTGTTATACATAGTGGCATGGTTTTGATATCCGTCCCCGTTGTCCCTCGTCCGGTTTATGATTCGGATGTGGTATATTCTCTTTTATAACTATTTGTTGCATTTCGTGTTTATGAAAAATTATGCCCATCAAGTTGAAATAGATATTTTTATCTAGGAGGTATGTGAACCAGAAATTCCAACCGACCCTCTTGTCGAGAGGTTAAATTTAGTAGAAAAAAATGAGTATTTGAAAGAAAAATTGAAAAGAATTAAAGAAGAGAAGATGAAGCTGGAGTTGTATGTTGTCGATGTCGTCGATGATCACAAGATCAAGATGGATAAAATGCGCTTGAAGATTAGAAAGATTAGAAAATATGCCAATGATAGTGAGGCTTGGTATTATGCTGTTGGATCAATTGTTACCTTAGTTGCGATCTTGATTGCATTTGTTGTTGCATTTAAATGCTTTAGATAGAGAGTATGTACGTTGTTTTATGAGAATAAGTGTGTATGAACATTATGAATGAACTTGTATTAATTTGGTCTTTTCGGTGTTGTGTAATGAAGATGACCCGACAATGGATGTATGATGACCGATGCTCTCCCCTGTTCGTTAAAGGCATGCATACTTTTCACATTGCGGCTGAGGCAACCAAGCGGGGGGGAGGGGGGGTGGCTTTATGTGTTGTCCATTTGCCTTCTGTAAGAATTATCGGAATTACCCTAAGTCAGAACCATTCACGTCCACCTGTTTGAGTCCGGTTTCATGCCCCACTATAATGTTTGGAGCAAGCACGGAAAAAGAGGGGTTATGATGGATAACAATGAAGAAGAAGAGGACAACGATAGCTATCCTGGCCATGGGTTCCCTGAATATGATGGTACAACAATGGGGAAAGAAGCTGAGCCGGCAATGCGGGAAGAAGCTGAAGAAGAGGCATTAGATGAGCCCACTGATGATCTTGGTCGGGCCATTGCCGATGCAAAGAGAAACCGCGCAAGTGAAAAGGAGAGACTGAAGTTGCAGCACATGTTAGAGGATCACAAGAAATTGTTATACCCAAGTTGTGAAGCTGACAAGAAAAAGCTGGGCACCACACTGGAATTGCTGCAATGAAAGGCAGAGAATGGTGTATCTCACAAGGGACTTGAAAAGATGCGGATAATGTTAAAGCAGATGCTTCCAAAGGACAACGAATTGCCCAACAGTACGTACGAAGCAAAGAAGGCTGTCTGCCCTATAGGATTAGAGGTGCAGAAGATACATGCATGCCCAAATGGCTGCATCCTCTACCGCGATGAGTACGAGGATTTGAATGCATGCCCGGTATCCGGTGCAACGCACTATACGATCAGCCGCAATGACCTTGGTGATGTTGAGGGCGAGTGCCCGAGGAAGAAGATTCCTGCCAAGGTGATGTGGTATGCTCCTATAATACCATGGTTGAAATGTTTGTTCCAAAACAAAGAGCATGCTGAGTTGATGCGATGGCATAGAGAAGACCGTAAGAAAGACGGGAAGTTGAGAGTACCCGCTGACGGGTCGCAGTGGATAAAATCTGAGAGGAAGTGGCTGGACATTGCAGCCGATGCAAGGAATGTATGGTTTGGTATAAGCACAGATGGCATTAATCCTTTTGGGGAGCAGACTGCAGCAATCATAGCACCTGGCATGTGATTCTATGTATGTATAACATTCCTCCTTGGTTGTGCATGAAGTGGAAGTACATTATGATGCCAGTGCTCATCCAAGGCCCTAAGCAACCAGGCAACAACATTGATATGTACCTAAGGCCATTAGTTGAAGACCTCTCATAGTTGTGGAGAAAAAGGTATATGTGCATGGGATGAGCACGGACAGGAGGAATTTAACCTACATGTGTTGCTTTTTTGTGACCATCAATCATTAGCCTGCTCTCAGTAACCTTTTAGGACAAACAAACAAGGGATACCGTGCATGCACGCACTGTTTGGATGATACCGTCAGTATATATTTGGATAATTGTAAGAAGAATGTGTACCTGGGACATCGTTGATTTCTTCCGAGCAGGCATCCGATAAGAAAGAAAGGCAAGCATTTCAAAGGTGAGGCAAATCACCGGAAGAAGCCTCGCCACCGTACTGGTGATGATGTACTTGATATGGTCAAGGATTTAAAAGTAATATGTGGAAAGGGTCCTGGTGGACAATGCGTTATGAATGACGCTGACGGACGCGCACCCATGTGGAAGAAGAAATCTATATTTTGGGACCTACCCTATTGGAAATACCTAGAGGTCCGCTCTGCAATTGTTGTGATGCACATGACAAAGAATCTTTGCGTGAACCAGCTAGTATGGGAAGACAAAAGATACACCGGAGGCACGAGAGGACCAGTAAGGTATGCACGGAAAAGACGACATACATGAGGGTCGTGCCAGCTACACTCTTACCAAAGAAGAGAAGGAAATCTTCTTGAATGCATGCTCAGTATAAAGGTCCCGTCTGGCTTATTGTAGAATATAAAGGGAATAATAAATATGGCTAAGAAAAAGTTTCAGAACCTAAAGTCTGATGACTGCCACGTGATTATGACACAACTGCTTCCGGTTGCAATGAGGGGCCTTCTACCGGAAATTGTTTGATTAGTCATTGTGAATCTATGTGCATTCCTCAATGCAATCTTCTAGAAGGTAATCAGTCCAGAAATCATACCAAGGTTAGAGAATGATTTGGTGCAATGTCTTGTCAGTTTTGAATTGGTGTTCCCACCATCCTTCCTCAATATCAAGACACACGTCCTAGTTCACCTAGCCAAAGTTATTGCCATTCCGGGTCCTCTATTTCTACACAATATGTTCCCCTTTGAGAGGTTCATGGGAGTCTTAAAGAAATATATTCATGACCGTGCTATCCCAGAAGGAAGCATCTCCAAGGTCCATGAAGGAGGTCATTGAGTTTTGTGTTGACTTTATTCCTGACCTTAAGCCGATTGGTGTTCCTGAATCGCGGCATGAGGGTATACCACTACTAGAGAAAAGCTTACCAGTAGCGCTGGTTCTTTTGCTACCAGTAGCACGGGCACAAGCGCTACTAATACGGCGCTACAGCTATTTTGTAGCAGTAGCGCGTTTCTAGACCAGCGCTACTGGCAAGTTCAAGTACTAGTAGCGCATTTTTAGGCCAGTGCTACTGCTAACATTTATGTCTTTTTTTTAATATTTTGGCGTTGTACATGTTTAAACAGATATATCTTTTATACAATAACAACTCATCATGAACTAGTCTGTTTAAATAGCATATTCATTACCACTAGTCATCACCACCAAACAATGTTCGTCAATGAGACATCATATATATAACAAGTTGGTCACTAGTCATAATCACAACTCCTCATCCTCCTCATCAACTCTAACACATTATAGCACATAATAACACATTCTACCTAGGTCCTACTCCTCCCATAAGACCTACTCTACCCTCTCTTAGGTAAAATATCATAAAACAAGATAGGCATTGACTCTTCATTAAGGAAACTGAACTCTCCATAATGAAGAACGGAGATCATCCTGTCTCCAAGTCTTGGCCTACGCACAATGTTGCTTCCAAGTAGCTCTCTACGATGGTTGAAACATTTTTTCCAATCATTTATTATCATGGCTTCCTCGCTTTTAGAAATCCGGTATGGACAGGAGTGATGTGGATACTGTGGCTGACCTGGCCGTGGTGGCCGTAAGCTCATAACATCAACGCGACCTCTTGGCAACATCAGATGAGGCACACAACCCATCGGGATTTTCTGTTCAAAAACATAGTAATAACTTTGTAGTTAGCAATGTAGTTTAGTTTTAGAAAATTTATGCAAAAGATGCACGGATGTCGTAATAGTAGAAAATCTTACCATGGTATCTCCATTGATGTTACCGTAGCACACCGCGTGCACTAGTGGCACATATGGACCATAATTTTGAGGAATTCGATAATAGCTATTGTAATTCTCAAGATCAGTAAAAATTGTGATAAGACCATCTTTCTCCTTATAAGTTAATTGTGCTTCATCATTGTAGTAGTAGGTTCTGTCTACCATCTTCCGTACATTTTTTGAAGAATGAAAATAAGCTGTCAATGGAAATAAGCTATCAAATATTTTGAAATAAACAATATAAATTACTTAGTAAATATGTTTAAGAAACTCACACTGTGGTATAACTGGAAGTGTGTCAACAAGGACCCAAGTGGTCATATCATTTTCGTCGATGTGAGGATCACCAAGATCAAAGGTGAGAAGCATACCGTCATGAAAATCATACGCCTTGGAAAGGGCTTCCCAATTCGGGCAACCAAAATTGGATGAGTTCACAGAATTGTATAGTTTTACAGCAAAATCATAACCATGATGGGTCCTTAGTTGAATTATCTTTGTCTCCGTGCTTCCATGATCTTCAAAACCCATCTTCTCCAAGACATAGCGTCTTGCATGGCATGGGATAAGCTAGTCGAATTGTAAAAGACGGAAATTACACGTTGAAGAAGCAGAGAAGTCGTGCAAAAATAACAAAAAACACTTGTCATCGTTGCGTACCATATCAACATCGAAGGTCTCTTGGAGCTTGATGCTGAAGCGCCGACCTTCTACCAGGTGAGGCCTGTCGCACATACCGCGCTTATCTTCGCAGTAAACACACATAGCAAATTCCCTTTCGTCGCCAGACATTTCCTAATAGGTAACTAATAATCCATCATCGAATACATATATAGTAGTTTGTAGGAAAGATCATCATATAACAACTAAAAACACCTAAAATTTGTAGTTTGTAGTAGTTTGTAGCAAAGATCATCATATAATCCATCATGAATACATATATAGTAGTTTGTAGCACAAACCGTGCTCAACTTTTGCATTCAATAAGCAAATAACTAATAGGTAATTAATAAGCCATCATCAAATACATATATAGTAGTTTGTAGCAAAGATCATTATATAATATCACTAATACATCTCGAATAATAGCTCCTCTAGGTTCAGTGTGCCGCGGTGGACACCCAAAGAGAAGGAACCATCATCGGATCATAGCTCCGGTGAGATCCCCAAAGAAATTGCCAGGTATTGGAGAACCGGCCGTTCGCCAACGTAACCAAGTAGCGCTGGACGTGCGCGTTCTCCTCCATGACACGGTGTTGTACCACCTGCGCGGGGGACTCAAGCCTCTCCACCGATGTAGGCCCACGTGACCGCCACCAAAGAAGCTCCGGGTCGACGACGGGCTGACTCCTCATTAAGCTGCGCTCACCAGCAGGTAGCACAACCTAGTACCAGCCCGGCGGAGCCCAGTCCCGGACATGGCCCCTTGGCTCAACCAGGAGTCCTCCGCCGAGTCAACGACGAGGATGCGGGATAGGCATCGTCGACGTCGAGAACAAAATGCTTAATTATGAAAACAAAATTAATAAACACTTAGCAAAATTTGGCATGACCTTTGCTAAAAACAGGACATATCGAGCGCCTGAAATTTGCCAGAACGTAAACAAATTGACATTTATGGCAAAACATAGGCCACTCGGAAAAATATGACATGTCCAAAATGTGACATGTTCAAAACATGACATGTCCACTGCAAATTTGCATATAACAGGAAAAATTGCTTTAACTAAAAAAATAACAACAATTGCTTTAACTAAAAAAATACCTAGAATTCTGTTAACTACACCTAAAACAATAAAACACCTAAAATTCTGTTAATTACACCTAAAACAACTAAAACACCTAAAACTCTTTTAAATACACTTAAAATACCTAAATTCTATGAACAACACCTAATTAAAAACCTAGCTGAATTTTTGTCCTAACTTTAAAGCCTAGCTAAATTTGTCCTAGCAAGGGTTCATACGAATTAACTAGGGTTCATACCTAATCTGTCCTAGCAAGGGTTTGATCATAACCTACATTACTCTAGTAACCTACATTTTTTCAACAACATAGGATTCAAAATAACTACTGTGATAACTATAACTAGGGAGGGAGGGAGGAGGAGGAAGGAGGGACGAGTACCTATCGGTGGAGGAAGGCCCGCGCGGGTGCCGGGGCGGCAGGCGGAGGAGGAGGCCGACGCACCGGAGCTGGGCGGCCGGTAGGGAGGAGGTCCGGCGCAGGCGAGGGCGGCCGACGCAGGGAAGAAGGCCGGTGCGGGGGACGGCAGTGTGCGGGGGTCGATGGCGGCGGGCAGGGGGATGAGGGAGGAGTGCGGAGTGCGAGTGAGAGATGAGGCCGGGCCGGGGGGCGCGGGGGGGGGGGGGGGGGAGGTAGTGGGCTTAACAGCAGAGCGGGCAATGGGCCAGCGCTACTGCTAAGCCCACTAGCTGTAGCACTGGTTGGGCGAAAAGCGTTGCTAACATTTATTGATCGGGGGGTGTGGTGTTTTACACTTAGCAGTAGCGTGGGGCTAGATAACAGGCGCTGCTGCTAACAGTTACCAGTAGCGCTCTTTCTAGGCAGCGCTACTACTAACTACTAGTAGCGTGGGGTCATAAACAAATGCTACGTAGACTGGATGGAAAACACACGCTAGGACCGAAAACAATAATATGTAAGGACGGGCATTCTCTCACTCAAGCACACTACACAGTTCTACGAAATTCCTCCTTGGTGGCTTCGTATATCGAGGAACACAAGAATATACTACTCTCCGAACACCCGGAGCATTCTGATGACAGGATTACACATGAACAAACGGAGACTTTCGCTGGTTGGTTGCAGACACGTCTCATGCATGATGACGATGTTGAAGATGAGTTGTACTTGCTGTCCAGGTTATCATCTTCGAATACATTGACTTTTAAAGGGTAAGATATAAATGGGAATACATTTTACATGACCGCCCAAGATAAAAAGAGTGGTGTCTGCTTTGATGCAACAAACACCAATAGGCCAATGGACACATATCATGGTTACATATTGGAGATATGGGAACTTGACTATGGATGTGATTTGAAGGTCCCTTTGTTCCGGTGCAAGTGGGTCAATCTTACAGGAGGCGGTGTAACGGAAGACCCACAATACGGAATGAAAATAGTGGATCTCAACAATCTTGCGTACGCAGACGAACCATTCGTCCTAAACAATGATGTGGCGCAGGTTTTCTATGTGAAGGACATGTCTACCTAGCTGAGAAAAAGAAAAGATAAGGAAGCGAATACATCATACGATGAGCCAAAGTGACACATAGTTCTTTCAGAGAGAAAAAACATTGTGGGAGTGGAGGACAAGACAGACATGTAAGAAGATTATGAAAAGTTTCATGAAATTGCTCCCTTCACAGTGAATATTCACCCGAGCAACTAGTTAAATGATGAAGACTGTCCATGGTTACGGCGCAAAGGGACACACACGAAGAAAAACTTTTACACCCAAAGATCCCACTCTAGGATGTGACCAGCTTCACTGTCATCAATTATTTCTCTAGTGAGTTTCTGGACTGATATATCTAGAAAGTTCCACTTCGGACAAACCGGACGGAATCTTTGTAAAAGTTCGGGTACATATGTGTGATTCATTTCTCATCATTTTTCAACCCTTTCTGACATCATTTGCTATTTTTCTTGCATTTACTGATTTTTTAGCTAAATGACCCTAAAATTGAAAAGCACTACAAATGAACTCTGAAAAGGTTGAAAGTTTGCATGGTATCATCATTTCACCCACATAGCATGTGCAAAATAATTGGGAGGGTTACGTCAAAAACAGGATGCACTTTCTGTACAAAATGGACAGGGTTATCAGGGTTTCATGCATGTGCTGATTTTTTTGAGCTAAATGACCCTAAAATTGAAAAGAACTATAAATGAACTCTGAAAAAGTTGAAAGTTGGCATGGTATCATCATTTCAACGACATAGCATGTGCAAAAAAGTTGAGAGGGTTACGGCAAAAACTGGATGCACTTCATGTACAAAATGGACAATATCTTTCGAAGTATCAGGGTTTTATACGAAAAATCATTTGTTACAAAGGCATTTCATTTTTTAAATAACCTAAGAATTACCAAATTGAATATAATAATAAAACACTCTAATATTAATAGAAGACAAAAGATTAACTGAAAAATCTATTTTTAAAGAAGAGTTATTCACAAACTAGTGATTCACACAAATTTCATATAATTCAAATTTTAAATATTCAAATTTGAAAACTACTGGCACTTATAGAAAGTTTATGATTTTTTTATCTAAAGCAAAAAAATTCACAAAGAATCTCTAAATAAAGCAGAAAGCAACTCAGAATCAAAAGAAAATAAATAAAGTAGAATAGGAATCTTCGCCGGTGAAGATTCCTATTGACATTTCAGATTTTACACAGAAGGATCATTGATGATCAATGTATTTTTTATGTATATTTTTACATATTTACACATAGCAGTAGCGCGTTTTCACTGAAAAGTGCTACTGATATATATATATATATATATATATATATATATATATATATATATATATATATATATATATATATATATATATATATATATATATATATATATATGGACACACACACACATGTTAACACAATCTCTTTCGAAGTATTAGGGTTTTGGATGAAAACTCATCTGTTACAAAGGCATTTCAGTTTTTTTAAATTTATTACAACTCCAGACTTATTGTGGGTTCAGTATGCACCATTCAAAGCAACGTCATCAACTTTCGACCCTTTCTGCCTTCATTTTCTATTTTCATGCATATACTCATTTTTTGGGCTAAATGACCCTGATATTGAAAAGCACTACAAATGAACTCTAAAAAGGTTGAAAGTTGGCATGGTATCATCATTTCACCCACATAGCATGTGCGAAAAATTTGAGAGGGTTATGACAAAATCTGGTTGCAGTTCGTGTACAAAATGGACAATCTCTTTTGAAGTATCAGGGTTTCGGACGAAAACTCATCTGTTACAAACTCACTTCATTTTTTTAAACTTACTAAAACTCTAGACTTTTGTTTGTTCAGTATGCACCATTCAAACCACGCCATCAACTTTCAATCCTTTCTGCCTTCATTATCTATTTTTCATGTATATAATTATTTTTTGGAGCTAAATGAACCTGATATTGAAAAGCACTACAAATGAACTCTGAAAAGTTTGAAAGTTGGCATGGTATTATCATTTCACCCACATAGCATGTGCAAAAAAAGTTGAGAGCGTTACGACAAAAACTGGATGCACTTCGTGTACAAACTGGACAATCTCTTTCGAAGTATCAGGGTTTCAGACAAAGAACTCATCTGTTACAAAGGCACTTCATTTTTTTATACTTATTAAAAATCCAGACTTTTTGTGCGTTCAGTATGCACCATTCAAAGCGACGTCATCAACTTTCAACCCTTTCTGCCTTCATTTTCTATTTTTTTCATCCATATACTGATTTTTTTGAGCTAAATGACCCTGATATCGAAAAGCACTACAAATGAACCCTTAAAAGGTTGAAAGTTGGCATGGTATCATCATTTCACCCACATAGCATGTCCAAAAAAGTTGAGAGGGTTAAGGCAAAAAATGGATACACTTCATGTACAAACTGGACAATCTATTTCGAAGTATTAGTGTTTCGGACGAAAACTCATCTATTACAAAGGCATTTCATTTTTTAAAACTGATTAAAACTCTAGACTTTTTATGCGTTCAGTATGCACCATTCAAAGCAACGTCATCAGCTTTTAACCCTTTCTGCCTTCATTTTCTATTTTTCATGTATATAGTGGTTTTTTGGAGCTAAATGACCCTGATATTGAAAGCCACTACAAATGAACTCTGAAAAGGTTCAAAGTTGGCATGGTATTATCATTTCACCCACATCGCATGCGCAAAAAAGTTGAGAGGGTTAAGACAAAAACTGGATGCAATTCGTGTACAAACTGGACAATCTCTTTCGAAGTACGTACCAGGGTTTCAGACAAAGAACTCATCTGTTACAAAGGCACTTCATTTTTTCAAACTTATTACAACTATAGACTTTTTGTGCATTCAATACGCACCATTTAAAGCCACGTCATCAACTTTCAACCCTTTCTGCCTTCATTTTCCATTTTTCATGCATATATTGATTTTTTTTGGCTAAATGATCCTGATATTGAAAAGCACTACAAATGAACTCTGAAAAGGTTGAAAGTTGGTATGGTATCATCATTTCACCCACATAGCATGTGCACAAAAATTGAGAGGGTTACGGCGAAAACTGGATGCACTTTATGTACAAACTGGACAATCTCTTTCGAAGTATCAGGGTTTCGGACGGAAACTCATCTGTTACAAAGGCACTTCATTTTCTAAAACTTATTACAATTCTAGACTTTTTGCGCGTTCAGTATGCGCCATTCAAAGCCACGTCATTAACTTTCAACCCTTTCTGCCTTCATTTTCTATTTTTCATGTATATACTGATTTTTTGGAGCTAAATGACCCTGATATTGAAAAGCACTACAAATGAACTGTAAAAAGGCTGAAGGTTGGCATGATATTATCATTTCACCCACATAGCATGTGCAAAAAAGTTGAGAGGGTTACAACAAAAACTGGATGCACTTCGTGTACAAACTGGACAACCTCTTTTGAAGTATCAGGGTTTCGGACAAAGAACTCATTTGTTACAAAGGCACTTCATATTTTTAAACTTATTACAACTCCAGACTTTTTGTGCGTTCAGTATGCACCGTTTAAAGCCACGCCATCAACTGTTAACCCTTTCTGCCTTCATTTTCCATTTTTCATGCATTTATTGACTTTTTTTGAGCTAAATGACCCTGATATTGAAAAGCACTTCAAATGATTCTGAAAAGGTTGAAAGCTGGCATGGTATCATCATTTCACCAACATAGCATGTGCAAAAAAGTTGAGAGGGTTACGACAAAAACGAGATGCACTTCATGTACAAGCTGGACAATCTTTTTCGAAGTATCAGGGTTTCGGACGAAAACTCATCTGTTACAAAGGCACTTCATTTTTCGGAACTTATTCCAACTCTAGACTTTTTCTGCGGTCAGTATGCGTCATTCAAAGCCACGTCATCAAATTTCAACCCTTTTTGCCTTCATTTTCTATTTTGCATGTATATACTAATTTTTTGGATCTAAATGACCCTGATATTGAAAAGCACTACAAATGAACTCTGAAAAGGTTAAAACGTTGCATTGTATCATCATTTCACCCACATAGCATGTGCAAAAAAGTTGAGAGGGTTACGGCAAAAACTGGATGTACTTCGTGTACAAACTAGAGAATCTCTTTCGAAGTATCAGGGTTTCAGACGAAAATCACATATGTTACAAAGGCAGTTCATTTTTTAAACTTATTACACCTCTAGACTTTTTGTGTGTTCACTATGCACCATTCAAAGCCACGTCATCAACTGTCAACCCTTTCTGCCTTCATTTTCCATTTTTCATGCATATATTGATTTGTTTTGAGCTAAATGACCCTGATATTGAAAAACACTTCAAATGAACTCTGAAAAGGTTGAAAGCTGGCATGGTATCATCATTTCACCAACATAGCATGTGCAAAAAAGTTGAGAGGGGTACGACAAAAACTAGATGCACTTCATGTACAAACTGGACAATCTTTTTCAAAGTATCAGGGTTTTGGACGAAAACTCATCTGTTACAGAGGCACTTCATTTTTTAAAACTTATTACAACTCTAGACTTTTTGTGCGGTCAGTATGCGCCATTCAAAGCCACGTCATCAACTTTCAACCCTTTTTGCCTTCATTTTCTATTTTTCATGTATATACTAATTTTTTGGATCTAAATGACCCTGATATTGAAAAGCACTACAAATAAACTCTGAAAAGGTTGAAAGTTGGCATGGTATCATCATTTCACCCACATAGCATGTGCAAAAAAGTTGAGAGGGTTACGGCAAGAACTGGATGCACTTCATTTCTCTTTCGAAGTATCAAGGTTTCAGACGAAAAACACATATGTCACAAAGGCACTTCATTTTTTTTAAACTTATTACAACTCCAGACTTTTTGTGCGTTCAATATGCACCATTCAAAGCCATGTCATCAACTTTCAACCCTTTCTGCCTTTATTTTCTATTTTTTTCATGCATATATTGATTTTTTTAGCTATATGACCCTGATACTGAAAAGCACTACAAATGAACTCTTAAAAGGTTGAAAGTTGGCATGGTATCATCATTTCACCCACATAGCATGGCCAAAAAAGTTGAGAGGGTTAAGGAAAAAACTGGATGCACTTTGAGTACAAACTGGACGAAAACTCATCTGTTACAAAGGCTTTTCATTTTTTTAAACTTATTTCAACTCCAGACTTTTTGTGCGTTCAGTTTGTACCATTCAAAGCCACGTCATCAACTTTCAACCCTTTCTGCCTTCATTTTTTATTTTTCATGCAGCACACCCCCTTTAATACCGGTTCGTGGCTCTGAAAAGATGAATTAGATATATTAAATATTTTGTACCTAAAGCAAAAATATTCTCAAAGAAACTCTAAATACAGCATAAAAAACTCAGAAATAAATAAAAGAAAATAAATAAAGCAGAAAAGAAAAAATACAGAAAAAACTCTGTGTGCTGCCCAGTGGACCTACTTGGCCTTGGGCCAGGATGCAGGCCCATAAGGCCGAGCAGGCCCGCAGGGCAGCGCGACAAAGTTAGGCCCAGAAGCCTGCTATAGAGAGGGGCTCAAGAGGGCTACCGCATTGGGGCTTATGAACCAGTGTAGACGCCCTCGGCTACTGTGGTGGGACTAAACTTGCCGCATCGGACCTACACCCGCGCACCCGTTTAGTACCTGGTCGTGGATCCAATCGGTACTAAAGGGTGGTTTTTAGTACCGGTTGGAGCCACGACCCGGTACTAAAGGGTGTCGCTTCCCGCCGTTTGGCCTGGCCAAATTTGACCTTTAGTACCGGTGGTGGCCCCAACCGGTACTAAAGGCCCCTCCTATATATATAGCACTTACGAAAATTTTCGTTAGTTTCTTCTTCATCTGCTTCGTCGTCGCGCCCATCCCTGTCGCAGTCGCGCCCATCCCCGCTGTCCCCGTCCCCATCGCGCGCGCCCACCGCCGTCCCCGTCACCGGCCCGTCCCACCCTCCCCCCCCCCCCCCCCCCCCCGCCGCCCGTCGCCCCGCTGTAAGACCGCCCCCTCCAGCAGATACAACAGATCCATATCCATAAACAAGAATGAAAAGCGGATTTCGATTAGTGAATGGATGCTATCCTGACAGACCTCTATTTTCTTTCCATCGATTAAGAGGCTAAATGAACAGGGTGCTCGAAAGTTTGTTGCCGCGCGCGCCATGACGGCCCTCACACACACAGACAGACATATTTTTCTTAATTATTTTCTGTTTTCTAGTTTTTAGTTTTTTATACTTTTAGTTTATATAAATTTTAGATTAATGCCAATTGTTCGATGATTATATATATATATATATATATATATATATATATATATATATATATATATATATATATAGAAAAATGGGTCGGTACTTCTAGGAGTACATACTCCTAGGAATATATATATATATATGTTAGATATTAATGTCAAATGTTAGATGAAATATTAGAGGAGATATGAGAACTTGACTGTGGACGTGATTTGAAGGTCCCTTTGTTTCAGTGCAAATGGGTCAATCTCACAGGAGGCGGTGTAACAGAAGACCCGCAATACGGAATGAGAACAGTGGATCTCAACAATCTTGCGTACGCAGATCAACCATTCGTCCTAGACAATGATGTGGCGAAGATTTTCTATGTGAAGGACATGTCTACCAAGTCGAGAAAAAGAAAAGATAAGGAAGCGAATACATCATATGATGAGCCAAAGCATTATGAAAAGTTTCATGAAATTGCTCCCTTCACAGTGAGTATTGACTCGAGCATCCAGTTAAATGATGAAGATTGTCCATGGTTACGGTGCAAAGGGACACATGCGAAGAAAAAAAGTTTGCACCCAAAGATCCCGCTCCGGGATGTGACCGGCTTCACTGTCATCAAATTATTCTCTAGTGAGTTTCCGGACTTCTATCTCTGGAAAGTCCCACTTCAGACAAACCGGAGGGAATCTTCGTAATAGTTTGGGTACTTATGTGTTATTAATTTCTCATCAATTTTCAACCCTTTCTGACATCATTTCCTATTTTTGATGCATTTACTGATTTTTTAGCTAAATGACCCTGAAATTGAAATGCACTAAAAATGAACTCTGAAAAGGTTGAAAGTTGGCATGGTATCATCATTTCATCCAAATAGCATGTGCAAAAGACTTGAGAGGGTTACGGCAAAAAAAGGAGGCACTTCATGTACAAAATGGACAATTTCTTTCAAAGTAACAGGGTTTTGAAAACTCATCTATTACAAAGTCATTTCATTTTCTTAAACTTATTTCAACTCCAGACTTTTTGTGCATTCAATATGGACCATTCTAAGTTGCGTCATCATTTTTCAACCCTTTCTGACTTCATTTGCTATTTTTCATGCATTCACTGATTTTTGAGCTAAATGACCCTGAAATTATAAAGAACTACAAATGAACTCTGAAAAGGTTGAAAGTTGGCATGATATCATCATTTCAGCGACATAGCATGTGCAAAAAAGTTGAGAGGGTTACGGAAAAAACTGGATGCACTTCGTGTACAAAATGGATAATCTCTTTCGAAGTATCAGGGTTTCGGACGAAAACTCATCTGTTACAAAGGCATTTCATTTTTTAAAATAACCTAGGAATTACCAAATTGTATAGAATGATAAAACACACTAATATTAAACAGAAGAAAAAAGAATCACTGAAAAATTCTATTTTTGAAGTAAAGTTATTCACAAACTAGTGATTCACACATTTCAAATAATTCAAATTTAAACTATACAAATTTGAAATGTACTGGCACATACAGAAAGTTTATAATTTTTTTCATAAAGCAAAAAGATTCACAAAGAAACTCTAAATAAAGGGAAAAAACAACTCAGAAACAACAGAAAATAAATAAAGCAGAAAAAAATGAAAAATAAATAAATTAAAAAAAGCCCGCCTACTGGGCCACAACGGCCTGCATATGACTAGAAACCCAAGCTATAGTTGGGGCAAGATGCAGGCCCGCAAGGCCCAGTAGGCCCACCGGGGCAGCGCATGTGAGGTAGGCCCAGAAGGCCTGCATTAGAGAGGAGATCGATGCAGTGCCTGCGCCGGGGCTTATAAACAAGCGGTGGCACCCCTCAACTAGCGAGGTGGGACTAAGCATCCACTACGCCCCTCGCCTGACAGCGCTCCACCTTTAGTCGCCGTTGGTGGCTTCAACCGCGACTAAAGTCCCCCCTTTAGTCCTTGTTGGAGCCACCAACCACGAGTAAAGGCCTGCGCTTCCCGCCCCTTCGGCTGGCCAGAAGTTATCTTTAGTCCCTGTTGGTGGATCCAACCGGGACTAAAGGTCTCCGCATATATATTATCACACTTAAAATTTTGAGTTTCTCCGCTTTCTTCGACCTATTCGACATCGTCGTGCCATCGCCGTCTCGCCTCTCCGATGCCGGAGCTCATTGCCGCCCGCGCCTCCTAGCGCCGATCCCCGATGCCTCCCACGCCCGCTCCTCCCTGAGCCCGGCCCGACGCCGCCCGCGCCCGCTCCTCCGGCCCCAAGCTCCTCGCCGCACCGCCAACGACCCTGACTTGCCTCGCCTCGTCGTCGCCCCGTTGTGGGCTCCATTCTCTCCCTCGCCCCCTGTGCCGCCATGGCCGCCCCTCCCCAAGCCCACACACACACACACACACATATGCATGAACACACACACACACACACACACACACACACATTTTCTTAAGTTAGATGAATTATATGTATTTTTTGTACGTTTTAGTATATATGTATAGCAGTTTTGACATTTTCAGAAGAATTTTGATATTCTTTTTTTACTAGATGATTAGATGTATAGAAAAGAGTTAAGGAATTTTGACATTCGAGGATTTTTTACATTTTCATCCAATATGTATTGAAATTAGTGTGTGTGTGTGTGTGTGTGTGTGTGTGTGTGTCTCTCTCTCTCTCTCTCTCTCTCTATATATATATATATATATATATATATATATATATATATATATATATATATATATATATATATATAGTAGCACTATTCTGATCATGGGATCAGAATAGTTATTATGATCACAGCCAGCCCTATAAGGGCCCGACAGCTCCCTCCCGAACTTCCTGAACTTGCAGATGAAAAAAACGACTCCCCACGCCACCACTTCCCCTCCCCGATTCCGATCCCCCCTCCCCCCGATCCAGCGCCTCCCCCCACCCCCCGAGGCAACCGCCGCTGCCCCTGACTCCGGCGCGCGGCCACCCCTGCTTCACCTGTTCTCCTCCGCCGGCGAGCCCCCACGGCTTTCCTCCGCCACGGCCACCACGCACCTTCGCCGGCCGCCGTGCCTCCGTCGACCTTCTCCCACCAGCGCAGCCTCCCACCACCTTCCACGGCCACCGCGCCTCCCCACGACCTCCACCTGCCGCCGCGGATCCCCGTCGCCCACCGCCGCGGATCTCCATCGCCTTCGCCCACTGCCGCGGATCCCCGTCGTCACCGCGGCTCCCCAACACCACCACCCGCCCTCGACTTTGGTGGCCACCGGCGACCTTCCTCCGTGCTAGAACTGCCTTCCTCCACCCGTCCCCCCACCTCACCCCCCACCTTTGGAGAGCTTCATACCATCATACGCATGTTACTTCCGGCTAATGATGAAGCCATGAATTTCTTCAATACTTTGACACAAGACAACATGACATAAAGAAGCTAGCTAGGATACGTAGATGAGATCAGAAAAAATATTGACATATAGAAGGTTAGATGAGATCAGGAAAAATATGGACCATTTTCTGAACATCCAGAATGTTGCCATTTTGTTAAATCCCTTAAAGGTTAAGAGAATCCGTTACGATTCTGAATCATGTTCCTAGCCAGGGTTTAAAGGTTCCTTGTATATAAGATCACAATCCAAGCATTTAAAAAATGTTAAATTTGCATATAATTTCTTCTCGATGTCAACGATGCTCGACCCGCATCCTCGTCATTGACTCATTCGCGACGACGTGCTTCTTCAGAGGCGCCATGTCCAGGACTGGGATCGGCCAGGCTGGCACTGTGAGGTGCTACCTTCTGGGGCGCGTAGCTTGGTGAGGAACTCGGGCCCCGTCGTCGACGCGGAGCTTCTTTGGTGGCGGGCGTGTGGGCCACATTCATTGTGGAGGCTGGCGTCCCCCGCGAAGGTGGTACGACATCGTGTCAGGGAGGAGGACGAGCACGTCCGTTCTATGAGGAATTCTATTTTTATATATATGCATAACGTGTACAATATGTAGTAGCGTAAAATATGTTTGAAATGAAGAAGAATTAAATGGAAAACAAAAAATTAAAAGGAAAAATAAACCATAAACCAAAACCCTAAACGTTTTAGACCCGGTTGGTGTAACCAACCGGGACTAAAGGCCCCCTGCCCCTCGGCGCGGGCTCGTGCCACGTGGTGGACCTTTGGTCCTATTTGGTGACGAACTGGCGCTAAAGGGGGGGGGGGCTTTAGTCCCCACCCTTTAGTGTCGGTTGCAGAATCGGCACTAAAGGCCCTTACAAAGCGGGACTATTGCCTGATTCTGCACTAGTGGATCTGGATCCTGACAGCGGCAGGTGATGCGAGCTGTGGTGGATCTGGTCACCTCCTCCCCAAACCCGGTGTGCTTTCCTCCATATGGATCTTGGTCGCGATGTGTGGCTTGTTGCTCCTCGATGGGGATCGAGCTGGAGGTGGGATTCAGATCGGGAGATATCTTTAGCTGACCTTGGTCAGCCACGATGGCGGCTATGCTTGGGGGCGTCGTTTCTTCTCCAAGGAGACGTTCATCGGATCTGCCTATACCTCCATCACTCTCCTTTTGTCTCGCGGGTGAAATCCCTAATTCCAGAGGGTGACGGTGGCGTCTTTGACATCGTTCTCTTCTTGAAGACGCCGCCTTGTGAGCTATGTGGCTGGTGGACATGCTCGATTGGCATTGGAGGTGATATGGATTAGGAGGTGGTGCGATGTGGCATCTAACTCATTGATGACGGTGGGTCCCGGTGGCATGGTGTAGCAGTCTCGGTGTCGGATTCGTCTTGATGCATGTGCATAGGCAGGTGGCGTTGTTTGGTGTTGTGCCGGTGTCGACGGCAGGCCTGGCATGGTCGATGATTCAGAACCTACTCCGAAGATGGATAGGTGGTTGACGGCGGCGGCGGAATTTGAGAGTGTGTCGGACCTGTGTGAGTACCGACCCCGTCAAGCGACCTGGTTGGGGCCTCGGACTTTAGATGTTAGGTTGGGTGCGAGGTCTATTTGGTATTCGGCTCAGACTATTGGCACCCCTTCATCAACTGGATAGGAGTAGGACAGATGTTGCCAAGATGGTGGCTTCAGACTTAATTGTGTATTACTTTGTAAGGCCTTTCTAAATAATTAATAAAATAGCTGCATGCATGGCCCAGATGCAGTGGCCGGGGGTCATCCTCCTTTTCCAAAAATAAGAGATAAATTTTCTGACTTGTTCTCTTTAACTATTCAACAAGAAATCTTTGTCAAACACTTTCTAGTGGAGGATAAATAACTTTATACTCTCTTGTCCAACAAGCCTGCCAACAATAGGAATAATTCATGTTATTGCACCAACAGTGCCAACTCAATGAGCAATCGGATAAGTGGTCATACCCATGTAGAACCTAGTTAATCATCTCTACTACTAGAGAGGAGTTTATTCCGTCGCCTCCACCTCACACATCCTCATCCCCTTTTGTTTCCTGTTGGTTTTTTTAACCCCAACTGATGATGCAAAAAATAAAGACCACCATTATTAAAGGGGAGTTCGTTCCATTGGATCCATCACCCACCTGGTTTTTCTACCACGTTTCACCCCTCCATTTGGATTCCTGTTGGTTTTGTTGCAAACCCTGACCAATGCCACCCAAAATCAAAATCAACATAAATATCATTACTATTAAAGGGGAGTTCGCTCCACTGACTCCACCTCCCATGTTCTACACCCCTTTAATTTCCTATTGGTTTTTTTGTTAACTGCAACCGATGCCGCACATAATAAAAACCAACATTATTAAAGGGGAGTTCATTCAGTTGCCTCCACCCCCACCTATTTTTTACCTCCCATGTTCTCCTCCCCCCTTTGATTTTGTGTCATATTTTTTGTTAACCCCAACCTTTGCAGCACAAAATAAAAAACAAAATGTCCATGTAAATTTTGTTTTTTAAAGCTCCATGTATATATCGTTTGATGCACAAAAGCTAGCATTCCTATTGTTTATCTTTTTCCTGGGTACATTTAACACAAGACAAAAATATAGATACGCAAACCACATGCTCAATAGATTTTCCAATAAGCAAACCACATTTTGGAAATGTGGGGTGCCCATTTCGTTAATATGGGATGAACATTTATACATACAATCTTAAATGTTTTTAATGTAAAAAATGTCAGTAACATTTAATTTCTAAAAAAATCCTGATTGAGATTTGTTGTATTCTCTGCGGAATTGTGAGTTCCATGCAGAAAAGTGGTACTCGAGTGTTTTGACAAAATTTTGAAGAAATTCTGAAATGTAAATTGGAGTTTGAATAAGTATGTATCATAGGATAAGCACATCTCTGAAATGAAGAATTTCTGTAGTGCATGTACGATAAGTATGTATACATTAAAACCCAAGCGTCAAAGGATAACTTCGTAGTCATTTGCAACCTGATTGAATTGATTGGGATGTGAAAACAAAATATTGCAGTAGTTGGGAAATAATTTATATTTTCTCGGTCACACGTTTGATACAACACATGAAAATATGAGTGTATTGGATGTATTAACTTCTTATATTACGGGAGGGAGGGAGTACATATGAGCTTTCAATAACCTTTGAAAATTCATACCTACACCACCCGGCGGCACATGTACGCGCGCCCCACATTAGTCACCCTCATTTATATATTAGTGTGATATATTCTCAAATTAATAATTTCCTTTTAGTATGGGTGAACACTTTCAAATATATCAACACAATATTACATTACGTATATTAGCATAGTGTATGTTTGGCCATGTCAAAACAAACCGAGCTTTATGAAGCACTTTCAGCGAGATTGCACAGATGCATCCAGATAGGTCAATGGATCATGTCATACGTGCATGATGCTTATAACTAGAGATGGATACAATGTCATTTAAAAAAAGTTAGTATAAAGTTAGTATACTCCCTTTGTCCCAAAATAAGTGTCTCAAGCTTAGTACAACTTTGTACTAAAGTTAGTATAAAGTTGAGACACTTATTTTAGGACGGAGGGAGTAGCATATAATATCATATTTTTTAATTTACATGATTTAGTATTGTGATAGCACATAATAATCTAACGTGCAACGCACGTGCAAATTACTAGTTACTCTAGTCCGGTTTGTGCTTGCCAGCACCAACAAGGGGTCTCGAGTTTGAACCATAGCTCTCGCGGCATATTTCTTTCGGCAGATTTTTCTGTCGCGGACGACAAACAAAAATACAATGAAAAACCAGAAAAACAAACAAACAATACAACTATGGCGCTTTGTCTATCTGCCGAAGTCATGTTAGCTGACATCTATTAGATGACAAACACCAAAGATTGTGCACATAGATCATTGTGTAATGATTCAGGGTGGACACGGTCCGGGCCGGTCCGGGCCCTGACCGAGCCACCGTCTGGACCGGCCGCCGGCGGACCGGACCGGACCGGACCGAGCACTGCCGCGGTCTGCTTTTCATGGACCGGACCGGCGGTGGTAAAGCTCGGGCCGGACCGAGAGGACCGCCCATGGCGTTGTACGGCAACGGCGAGCGACGGTGCATGGCGACTGCGAGCTCCTGCGGGAGGTTACGGGGCACGGGGAGGAGAGGAAATAGAGAAACACAGCCGCATGCCCATCATGAGCACGTTTAAGAGGTCGGGGAGGACAGATACATGACGACGGCGATGAGCGGAGGTGTTCCCATGGACGTGGCGGCGGCGCAGGAGCCGGTGGAGGTCGCCTCGATCTGGGGCTGCTGGAGTTCTACATCTGGGAGGCCCCCGAGCGAATGAAGTCCAAGGGCGGGTCTGTTCCTCGCGACACGCAGTTAATCTCGTTGCCTCGTTGTTTCTTGTTTCCTTTTTCTTAAGTATGTTTCCTTTTTTCTGTCACGTTAATACTGTTTGTTTTTTGAAAGTATCACGTTAAATCTGTTTTTTTTTTGAAATTATCACGTTAAATCTGTTGAGTCGATAAGAGTCCACATTGTAGGATAGTTGCATGTGACATAACTGTCCTTTTTAAAATTTGCATGTTGCAAATAAATAGAGCCTGTAACGTTTATGCCCACGTACAAATGTACATTCAGTCGTACAAATGCTGATATGCACAGGTCAATAGGATCGTGGGGAGGTGTAGAAGGAACGCATCCGATCGAGCCCACCTTTCTCGTTATTTCTATTTCTGCTCCATTGAATAAAAGGAAAACTCCGACATTTTTTAGGCAATAGAATTCCTATTCCTACGAAGTAAATCGTGGAGATAATTGTCTCTCCAATAACGTGGAGTGAATCGTGGAGATTACTATCGCTCCAATAACGTGGAGTGAATCGTGGAGATTACTGTCTCACACCTTTTATTTGCTGACGATTCTTTGATTCTCATGAGCGCAGATGTTTTAAATGCAGCTTCCTTACAGCAAGTGCTACATACCTATTGCCAAAATTCTGGACAATTGGTAAGTTTGGCAAAGTCTAGTGTTTTTTTCAGTCCTAATACCAGTGCAGTTTCAAGATCTGAAGTTTGCCAACAATTACATATTGATACTGAGGCATTATCTGATAAGTACCTAGGCCTTCCGGCTATGGTAGGAGCTGATCGTAGTGACTGTTTCAAGCACTTCATTGAAACGATTAAACAAAGAATCCAAGGATGGATGGAAAAACAATTATCAGTTGGAGGTAAAGAAATTCTTCTTAAAGCTGTGGCACAAGCTATTCCTGTTTTTGCTATGTCTGTCTTTTGTCTACCAAAAGGTATTTGCAAGGAAATCACAGATATTATTGCTAGTTTCTGGTGGGGAGATGATGAGGAAAATAAGAAAATGCATTGGTATTCTTGCTGGAAATTATGTTATCCAAAGAGTGAAGGTGGTATGGGCTTCAGAGATCTATACTCGTTTAATTTGGCATTGCTAGCTAAGCAATGTTGGAGACTTATTACTTCACCTGAGTCACTTTGTGCACGAGTTCGTAAGGCAAAATACTTTCCAAATGGAGGCCTCTTACAAGCATCTCTAAAAAATGGAGCTTCATTCACTTGGCAAAGCATTATGAAAGGTCTTGAAGTGTTCAAAAAAGGCTATATTTGGAGAGTGGGCAATGGGAATGAAATCAACATATGGTCGGATCCATGGATTCCTTCTAGTCCCAACAGAATGATCATCACGCCCAGAGGTCAAATAGTCGTATCGATGGTGAGTGACTTGATTGATCCTCACACTGGACTTTGGGATGAGCAACTCATTAATATGATTTTTAATCCCGTCGATGCTCGAAAGATTCTGCAAATCCCCTTAAGTCTTCATGCTTTTGACGATTTCATCGCATGGCACCCCGATAAAAAAGGGATGTTCTCCGTTCGAACAACTTATAGAATCCAATGGTTACATAAATTTGGGGCGCATGCAAATGACATCAGTCCACCGGGAGGTTCTGCTACTCCAGCGGTATGGAGTACATTATGGAAGCTACAAATTCCACGTAAAGTTTCAATATATTGCTGGCGTTTACTACACGGAATTCTGCCCGTAAAAGGTATACTCGCTAATAGACACGTTGGGGCAATTGGAGGGTGCCCAATTTGCCACAAGAGCTCTGAAGATATTCGTCATCTATTCTTCACGTGTATTCATTCAAGAGGTATGTGGAGCCGACTTGGATTGACAGATTTCATCAACACCGCAACACATGTTGATAGATCTGGGTCAGTTATTATGGAGTATATCTTGTCTATTGATCAAACTCCACTACCTCTAATGCCGACATTGGAGATTAAAGAGGTCGTAGTGGTGGGATGTTTGTACCTCTGGTGGACACGCCGCCTTATAACACATAATGAGAGTTGCCCGCCGATGGTAAGATGGCCTTTGTCGGTCTTGGCAATTACAAGCAACTATCAACGAGCCATGGCGAAGATAGTTGTGACAGAAGAGGAAAGATGGTTGAAGCCAAACCCAAAGTTCATCAAACTTAATGTGGACGCGGCCTTTTTTGCAGAGCAAGGAGTTGGAGCTATAGCATCAATTATTAGAGATGAACGAGGTATTTTCCTTGCAGCTCAATGTAAGTTTATCCCATATGCAGCGGACGCAATGACATCAGAGGCAATGGAGATGAGAGACGGACTGAACTTGGCAAATAGCCTAGGGTTCCAGCGAGTTGAAGCGGAATCCGACTCTCTAACGGTGATCAACTGCTGCTCCGGTCAGAATACTTGGTGGGACGCGGCGGCAGCGATATTTGTGGAATGTGTGGACATCTCTACCTTGATTGGGAAGGTCAACTTTAAGCATTGTTTTCGATCAGCAAATCAAGCGGCACATGTGCTAGCTAATTTTAGTTATTGTAATAAACTTTCTTCTAGTTGGACTGACGAGCCTCCAGATTGTTTGGTGAGCAAGCTCGTAGACGATGTATCTTTATGCATTAATCAATAAAGCTAGCCATGATGGCCTTCCCTCAAAAAAAATAACGTGGAGTGAATCGTGGAGATAACTGTCTCTCCAATAACGTGGAGTAAATCGTGGAGATAACTCTCTTCTACCTCGAGCCAAAGAGAATCCATCGCGTCAGTTCATTCGTGCATTTTTTTTAGCAGAAAAAGTATCCTTTATTGAAAGTTCAAACACATAGGGATACAGATAATATCGGGCAGAGTAGCAAGCCACACATGGCGCCCGGGAGGGAGAGAAGCAGCCGCCCTAGCTAGGGCGTGAGCTTCCTCATTGTGTTTCCTATTTTCATTCACAAACTGAATATCTTGGATCGAACGCCTCCTGTGCTTGATTTCCTCCAAGATAGCAACATATCGACAAGGGGATCCAGTATGGATATTGGTGATCACCTCAAGACAGTCCGATGCAACACACACGGAGTAAACATGGAGGTCCTCAGCAAGAGCAATGGCCTCGTTGCACGCCTGGGCTTCGAGTATAGTTGGGTCCAGAAAACCCTCGGTAATAACCGCGGAAGCACCCAGAAACATACCGTGCTTGTCCCTACAGACCACCGCCGAAGCTCCTCGGTCCCCAACCTTGGAAAAACCGCCATCAACATTAATCTTCACATCATGCTTCGCCGGCGGGAGCCAGGTCATCTGAACTGCTTCGACGCGCTGCGCTGAGCCTCCCCCGGCCGTTACATGAAGGTCCCTGGCTGTTGCATGCAAGTCCCTGGACGTAGCAGGCAGGTCCTTGGATTTTGCACTTCGGTCCCTGGGTCGTTCCTTCTCGCCGGGGATCGCCTCCAGCTCTAACAAGAACTTCTCAATGAAAATGTGCGTACTAAGTGGACTTTGGTACTGATCATCGTGGATGGCTCGACGCCGTGCCCACCAAATAGCCCACATCGTCACGAGGACGCGCGCAAGCTCCATCGAAGGAAGGGTATCAACAAGCCACAACATCCACAACTTTGCATCGTCCGTCCGGTTGGAGACAATGGTTTCCGTAAGATTCTCATCAGCTAATGCCCAGATGCATCTCGCCATCCTTCAATCAAAAAGCGAATGACGCCACGTATCCACCGCCACTTTGCATAAGGCGCACTCCGGTGTTTCAGCCATGCTCCGGTGCTTGCGGACTTCTCCTGTGGGGATGGAGGATTTGGCCAATCGCCAAGCAAAAATTCTCACTTTGGAAGGGACCGAAGCTCCCCACAACTTTGTCCAAGAAACAGCCGAGCTCGTTCGGTCCTGTCGAGTTAACCGAGCTAAGACCGGACCGGACCGGTCGATTTTCGGGCCGAAATTCCTAGCTCGGACTGGCTAGTTTTTTCAACGGGCCGGGACCGATCGGTCCGGTCCAGATCGGTCCACGAGCGGGCCAGAAAGCCCGCTCGGTACGTCCAGCCTGAGTAATGATGCCGGCTGAGATATTTGTATTTCATTAAATGCCAGCAGCCAGCGGCCGGACAATACAGATTTAGCCATTAATTATTGATAATAAAGAAACAATATAAAATTTGACCAAAGATTTCATCTAGATATAACTAGATGACAAAACATTGACGAACTATCGTCCATTGTTAAATGCTTTCACTTGAACGGATGGACACGGGTTTGGATCTCATCGTCTCAGGGATCTCCGGTGGCGGAGGCATCGCCATAAGAAATTGTTGTATCGCCATGCCCATCTCGTCGTCGAACCCGAGCGGCTGAGGAATAGCCATCTGCATCTCCTCCATATCCATTCCCGCGGCGAACCCCGGCGACGGTGGCATCTCCTGCATATCAATCCCGGCAGTGAGCCCCTATGCAGGAGGAAGCTCCATCACCATCTGCTGCTGCATATTCATCCCGGAGGTCAACCTCTAAGGCGGAGGCAGCGACGCCATTACCATCTGCCGCTGCTGCTACCGAACTCAAAACTACTCCCACCAAAGAGTTGGAGCTACAGTGGCCAGGCCACCTCCATCACATGCATCATCGTGTTCTGAGACGATGTCGCTCACCTGCATCAGCGCAGCCAAGATGGTCGCCTTGTCCTCGTCCCCCATGTCGCGCAAGGTCGGGACTCAGGTCGAAATTAAAAAAATTAATGCCCAACTTCTGAACTTTGTCCAAACAGATACAAATATTATTGAGTTCTGATATTAACCCTTGATAATTAACAACAAATTACAAATAGCACATACTTTTAATGTTCATACGCATTGTTTCAATTTATTTATTTTTGGAACGGATTAAATTACAAATTAAGTTGTATATTGAATAAACTATCAAATTCGAAATGATCTGTCTTAGCCTCAGCAACATCAATAAATATGTACAATTGATCGTACTAAAAATATGCTTAATACACGATCAGCACTTTAGAATTGAACTTCATATATAGAGCGCGAGAGATAAATCAATGTTCTACATCTAATTGGTGTCGCTATAAATATAAACTCGGAACATCTCAATGGAGATGTACAATGGATGGAAGAAACAGGACCTCCGGACTGCAGCAACCCTCCAACATGATTTCTGGTGCGTAGAGGTTGATAATAAGCTTCCCCACAAATCCTTTGCCACCCTGAGGGCACTGGTTAGAAAGAATAATATTCATGCATAAGTAGAGCAATTCAATTCAATCTATTCACTCAGTATGTAAAGAATTAGTCATGGTACCTTGGCACTCTCCTTGCCAGAAGGACACAGCAACTTCTCAAGACATGATCTGCCATACACATGGCCACATGGAATGCAACTGCATACATGTACTAGATAGATAGAATATGATCAGTGGTCTATAATTCTCACAAGTCCCATAGTTGGTACTAGAAGCCATGCACGGGTAGGTGCATCTAAAATGGGAAGTAAAATGCCTAAACATAAAAGAGGAAAAACCCCACCATCAGACAGTAAAAAAGGATGCAAGCTTCTTGGTATCCAATTAGCTAGCAGTGGTGTCGTAAGCCCCCAAATCCAAAACAGAGACGATATATACTGCGCTAATAGCCCCCAATGCATTACATACATGATTTATACTGTGCGTGTACTAATAGCCCCCAATCCGAAAGGAGACCGACATGGCTGCCGGCGAAAAAGAAGAAATGTAGCACCAGGAATGCACTGGGACGCGTGGGGGTGGAGGCCCTTGCTCACCAGATGCGATGCGAACCGTCGCTGCATCAGGGTGCCATCCTGGCAGGGCAGATCGTCGCCTGGACCTCACCGCGGGACGCGGCTCGGCTTGCCTCGGCACCTCCGATATCTCCCGCTGTGTCGGTGGTGTCCTCGGCATGCGGACGCGGCGCCTCCTCCTTCTTGCACTCCGTCCTCTTGTTCACCTCGAGCAGAAGAGTGGATGTCGAGTGTGTCTCAGGGTCGGAGAGGTTTATACATTAAAACTCGTGAATGTACTGAGCAGTACACATTAAAACTGATGAATGTAGTGAGCAAGCGGCTGGAGAAGAATTGCTTCGCTTCTCTACGTACATTAAAACTCGTGATAGGCCATGAGATTTGATTCCGTATGCGCTGAGCTGTATACATTAAAAATCCTTTTTTAACACATATACATTAAAACTCACGCGCCGGAGGATTCTACAGGATTCTAAAGAAAAGAATAACTATGTGCTCTGTATTATTTAGTAAGTATTCGTTTTCACGTGGTTGAATCGATCGGGACGTGAGAGCAAAATGTCCATGTATATATTGTTCTTCTAAAGCTCCATGTATATATTGTTTGACGCACAAAAGCGATCATTCCTAACAATGTAGTTAGGAAATAATTTTTTTCCTGGGCGCATTTGATACAACACAAAAAATATAGATACGCGCCTAAGATCACCATTGAAAAGATGTCAGGAACCCGTGTTGCGCTGCCTGGCGAAAAGTGGGATGTCTAGATCACGCCGCCGCATTCTCTCAACCCTCCTACTCATCTCGCCGCACAATTAAATCTTTTATCACACATGCTGAATAGTTTTTCTAATAAGAAAAACACATTTTTGAAATGTGGGGTGCCCATTTCATAAATATGGGATGGACGTTTATAAATACAATCATAAATGTTTTTAATTTAAAAAATGTCATTCACATTTAATCTCTAAGATGACTGCGTTACATCTCAATGCGGGGGTGGGTATATAGCATGAAATAGGAGAGTAATCACTAATATCCACATTAAAAAATCCTGGTTTGCAGTGAGATTTGTTGTCTTCTCTGCGGAATTGTGAGTTCCATGCAGAAAAGTGTAACTCAGTTGTTTCGACAAAATTTTGATGAATTTCTGAAATGTAAATTGGAGTTTGGATAAGTATGTATGATAAGATGAGCACATTTCTGAATTGAAGGATTTTTACTTGGAGAATTTCTGTAGTGTATGTACGATAAGTATGTTACATTAAAACTCAAGCGTCAACAGATTGCTACTTGTTCACAACCTTATTGAGTTGATCGGGATCTGACAACAAAATATTGTTTGGCCCACAAAAGCAAGCCTTCCTAACAATGCAGTAGTTGGGATTTTTTTTCCGGGCACACATTTGATACAACACATGAAAATATATGAGTATATTGGATGTAATAACGTCTTATATTATGGTACGAAGGGAGTATATACTAGCTTTCAATAACCTTCAAAATGTCATACCTACACCACCCGGCGGCACGTTTACGCGCGCGCCACATCAATCACCCTCATATATATATTATTGTGATATATTCTCAAATTAATAATTCCCTTTTAGTCTGGGTCAACACCTTCAAATATATCAACACAATATTACATTATGTTTATTAGCATAGTGTATGTTTGGCCGTGTCAAAACAAACCGAGGTTTATGAAGCACTTTCAGCGAGATTGCACTGGTGCATCCAGATAGGTCGATGGATCATCTCCTACATGCATGATGCTTATGAATAGGGGTGGATACAATATCATTTAAAATAAAGGTGCCACTCTGGGTGGCTAAATGCATTGCAATATGTCTGTTGGATTTTTTTTGTGGAAATGTTTTATCAATTGAGGCCATATTTTAAGATGCTAGAGAAGTGCACTTGAGGGCAGGGCAGCACTGTCATGCTCTGGCAAGGTAATTGAAGACAGACCATTCTTAGAGATAAATTTTCTGGGATGCGCACAGAAGCTCGGAGAGAAGCGCCTACCCACGATCTGAAACTCGGGTGCGTACGGTCGACCGTGCCGCCCCTGCGGAGTGGCTAGAAGGGCCCATCTGCCGGGCCCTCCTCCCTCTCCCTAGCCTCCTCGCTCCCCCTCACCGCCGCCTGGGTGTGCCTCCTCCCCCACGCCCGGTGTGCTTTCCTCCATATGGACATGGGTCGCGATATGTGGCTTGTTGTTCCTCAATGGTGATGGAGCTAGAGGTGGGATTGATATCGGGAGATATCTTTAGCTGACCGTGGTCGGCCACGACGACGACAATGCTCGAGGGCGTCGTTTTTTCTCCATGGAGACATTCATCGGATCTTCCTATACCTCCATCACTCCCCTTTGTCTCGCGGGTGAATTCCCTAACTCCAGTTGGCGGGGATGGCGTCTTTACATTGTTCCCTTCTTGAAGACGCTGCCTTGGGAGCTATGTGGCTGGTGGACACGCTCGATTGGCATTGGAGGCGATCTGGATTAGGAGGTGGTGCGATGTGGCATCTACTGCATTGATGTCAGCGGGACCAGGCGGCATGGTGTAGCAGAGTCTCGACGTCGGATGTGTCTTGATGGACGTGTGTAGGCAGGTGGCGTTGTTTGGCCTCAAGGTGGTGTCGACGGGAGGCCTGGCATGGTCGATGCATTAGTAGCTACTCTGAAGATGGATAGGCGGAATCTAAGAGTGTGGCAGACTGGTGTGAGCCCCAGATTCGTCAAGTGACTTGGTTGGGGCCTCGGGCTTTAGATGTTAGGTTTTGGTGTAAGGTCGGATTGGTAATCGGCTCGGACTATCGGCACTCCTTCATCAACTGGACAAGAGTAGTGACAAATGTTGACAAGATGGTCGCTTCAGACTTAATTGTGTATTAATTTGTAAGGTCTATCCGAATAATTAATAAAATGTCTGCATGCATGGCCCAGATGCAGAGGCGGGGGGTCATCCTACTTTTCCGAAAAAAGAGATAAATTTTCTGACTTGTTATCTTTAACTATTCAACAAGAAATCTTTGTCAAACACTTTCTGGAGGAGGATAAATAAACTTATACTCTCTTGTCCAAGAAGCCTACCCGCAATATGAAGAATTAATGTTATTGCACCAACAGTACCAACTCAATGAGCAATCGGATAAATGGTCATACCCATGAAGTGAACCTAGTTAATCATCTCTACTACTAGAGAGGAGTCTGTTCCGGCGCCTCCACCTCACATTCTCATCCCCCTTTTGTTTCATGTTGGTTTTTTGTTAACCCCAGCTGATGTTGCACAAAATAAAAACCACCATTATTAAAGGGGAGTTCGTTCCGTTCGGTCCATCACCGACCTGGTTTTTTCCACCACGTTCCACCCCCCCCCCCCCCCCCCCCACACACACACACACACCATTTGGGTTTGTTGCTAACGCTGAATAATGCCACACACAAAAAATCAACATAAATATCATTACTATTAAAGGGGAGTTCGCTCAATTTACTCCACATCCCACGTTCTACGCCCCTTGAGTCTCCTATTGGTTTTTTGTTAGCCGCAACCGATGCCGCACAAAATAAAAACGAACATTATTAAAGGGGAGTTCATTCAGTTGCCTCCACCGCCCACCTATTTTTTACCTCCCATGTTCTCCTCCCCCCTTTGATTTTTTGTCGGAATATTTGTTAACCCCAACCGTTGCTGCACAAAATAAAAAAATAAAATGTCCATGTAAATGGCTTTTTTTCAAAGCTCCATGTATATATCGTTTCATGCACAAAGCTAGCATTCCTAAGGTTTATCTTTTTCCTGGGCACATTTAACACAAGACAAAAAATATAGATACGCGAATCCTATCACCATCAAGAAATTGTCACGAACAGGGACGGGCCGGCAAAATCCGGGGCCCTCTGCAAAACTAAAAAGTGAGGCCCTATCTAAATAGAAAAATGGACTAACGAGCAATTAAAATGTATATGATATAATGTCTAACAAAGCAATTAGATACATAAAAGATCATGCCACTCAACTTCTTGTAGTATAATACTAGCACATATGCCCGTGCGTTGCAACGGGAGTGAAAATTAGCGTGTTCGCCGGTGTGGCATGATAGCATCCAGAAGGTATCACACGACAAGGAGACGCACATCAAGCTCTAAAAGAAATGCATATCAATCAGACATTAATCACGCAACAACCCTTAATACGGGTGCTAAGGATCAATTAATTCTCCTTATAATCCTAACATCTACACTTAGTTAGCTTTACACCTCCGCACCCCCAACTTGTAGCACATTGATTGACCTCGCTACAACGCACGTCCGACTTGTACCAATGGCGGTCATCCTTGTTGTGTCCATGTGGTCAGCTTTGCTATGTTGTCCGTATGCCTTGTTGTCTTGGCATCATTTATGTAATGGTTTTGCAACATGGAGGTCCAACTTCCTAATAGAAAAATAATAGCGGCGACTAGTGTTACATTGAGTTGCTTCCGGATGTAGCAAGAAATTGACCTTCCAACATTATGTTCTGCTTTGAGCAATAGCAGCGGGCCTAAAACTGTTGTGTATGCCGTTTACAGTAACAATGCTCGATCGAAAGTTACATGTAGATTAACCAGATATTTTTTTCAAAAAAGTAAAACTTGATAGCGGCAAAAACACCGAGAAATAAAAACATTCCCTTGCACATTGAAAAGGTTAACATGCCGCCCAAAAATCAAAGCTGACGGCAGGTCGTTTGCTTCTTTTCTCTTTTTTGAGTAGTTTGCGAGCGAGACCCGATTGATCCCATGCAAGGAAGGCAACACCATCTCTCATGCTGCACACATCTCATGGGTTGTTTTGTTAGTGCGCATTAAGATTCAGCCATCACTCACCAGCTATATATATCACTCCAACTAGGTACATTATATCTTTTGTTAGTTAGATCCAGATATACCATACACTCCATCGGACATGCAAGCACATCCCGAGCCTACAATCTAGCCATACTTCCCACATTTCCGCTTAGAGCCAACATTTAATTCTTTTTCCCTCAAAAAAACATTTAATTCTTTTGTCAGGCTCTATTCCAATAACTCCATTTAATTAGAGCCAACCTTAATCCCTTCACTCCTGCACCATACCCTTCGTTGGGCTTGATGATTACTCGATAACTATCCGGCGTACATAAACTGGTCGATTTTTGTTGATCAAAGCGAGCTGTAATAAATATTCAAGCAAATCCTCTTCTATCTAAAAAAATGTTCGCGCTTTTAAATATTTTAAAAGATGGTCGTGTTTTTGTATTTGTACATAAATTTAAAAATGTTAAGGATTTTCAAAAAATGTTCGTGTTTTTCAAAGTATGTTCGGAATGGTTATGTCCTATTTTTTCACAACTTTTATAAAATGTTCAGAATTTCAGGATATGTTCCTGTTTTCAGAGATTGTTCACAAATCTTAAAAAATGCTCATGTTTTCATTTTCAGGAGTTTCCAATAATGTTCCCAATTCTTAATTTGTTTGAAAATGTGTTAAAAGACATGTTTTCAAATTTTGTTTGCTTTTTCTAAAAATGTTTGGAATGTTTTTGTTCAAAATTTCACAACTTTTCAGAATTTCTATTGGAATTTCAAAAAAATGATCCCCTCCCACAAATTCTTCAAGTTAAAAAAAATCATGTTTCAATTTCTTTTCCAGAGTCTCAGTTTTTCTTTGTGTTACCAATTTTGTTTGCGTGTTTCAAAAAATGTTTGTGTTTCCACCTTTTGTTTCGGAGTTTCAAAAATGTTCCTGTTTGAAAAAATTGTTCATGATTTTGGAAAATGTTCTTGTTTTTAAAAAATGTTTATTTTAAAAAAATTAAAGTGTTTGCGCTTCACAAAACATTCTGGTATTTTTTTCAAAAACTGTTGCAACCTAAATTTAAAAAAACATTCGTATCTGCGCTGCAGATTGGCTCTTAATACTTTACACTGGATTGTAACCTGAAAGGCTTGGTAGGTCAACTGGTTGGAGTATGATGTTTCTTATATTGTATGCTGGGTTCGATCCCCATAAGGGCAACTTTTTTTGGAGCTACAGTATGTCATTGCAGCCTATCACTATCTTCATGGGCCGGCCCAGTTACGTAGGTCGCACTGTAAAAGAAAAAATACCACGAGAGAAAGGACAAAGAATATTATGACCAAACCAAGAATACCTACTCCCTTTAATAGTAGGTATAGATTTGTTTGAATAACATCATTTCTTTTAGTATTCTTTGAATTGAAATCTTCAAATATATCCTCGTAATCAATCTTCTCCCTATGATGACTCAAATCTTTATTATTAGAACACAAGATACAAAAGATGAATAAAATAAAATTGAAGTGACATGGCAGCAGTCAGCAGATATCAATTGGAGATTATCCGTTAATGCTTGGCAATTAGACGAGCCGTCTAACTCACCTAGCCTCGTGTCATGTCCAGATGAACTGCTAAATTGTGATCTTTAATTGTGGAGGCAAGAACCAATCTCTAACAAAGTAACAATCTCTGCCAAAGGTCAATTAGGATTTAGGAATTAAGAGAAGGACTCTAGGAGCCAAAGTTAATCACGACGACAATCTAGCGGCAGCCCGCAGAAGTAGTTAAACACTTAAATCTAGGGCCTTGACCATGAAGTATTGATGAATTGTTTAACTCATGCATTTATCAAATCAAGGCGAGGAACCCTCCATGATCGATCATATACATGCTCATATACATGCTCACACGTGACTAGCCCGACAATTAGACGAGCCGTCTAACTCACCTAGCCTCGTGTCATGTCCAGATGAACTGCTAAATTGTGATCTTTAATTGTGGAGGCAAGAACCAATCTCTAACAAAGTAACAATCTCTGCCAAAAGTCAATTAGGATTTAGGAATTAAGAGAAGGACTCTAGGAGCCAAAGTTAATCACGACGACAATCTAGCGGCAGCCCGCAGAAGTAGTTAAACACTTAAATCTAGGGCCTTGACCATGAAGTATTGATGAATTGTTTAACTCATGCATTTATCAAATCAAGGCCGGGAACCCTCCATGATCGATCATATACATGCTCACACGTGACTAGCGCGACAAGAGGAGCATGTTTTGTGGGTCTACCTGATTGGTCGACAGCGAGAGGAACATGTTCATCAGAGTTCAGACGAATTTAATTCAGAAATCAGAAGGCTCATTCCCCGCCCGGGCCTGTCGTCATCGTGTGACATGCCGCCTCCTCTGGATGTGATGCAATCGATTTTGATCTGGTATAGGCTGACCAATTTCTTCTGTATGCGATCAATCCCGTTCTGTTTCTGATCTAGGCATCGTTTCTAGCAGCGGCCTCACGCGGAGTTGTGTGAAAGCGCCAGGCGCCAGCGCCCAGTGCCATGAGAGGCCTAGCACCCAGGAGAAATTATACATAGGCCTACATAAAATTTCCGGGGCCCCTAAAATTTATGGGCCCTGTGCGGGCTGCACACCGTGCACAACTATGGGCCCGGCCCTGGTCACGAACCCCACGTCGCACTGCCTGCCGAAAAGGGGGTGATCTAGATTGCGCCAGGGCATTCTCTTTTCCCTCCAACGCATCTCGCTGCATGATTAAATCCTTTATCACACACACTTAATAGTTTTTTCCATATGGAAACCACATTTTTGAAATGTGGGGTGCCCATTTCGTTAATATGGGACGAATATTTATACATACAATCTTAAATGTTTTTAATTTAAAAAATGTCATTAACATTTAATTTTTAAGATGACTGTGTTACTACATCTCAATGCGGGGGTGGTTATATAGCAAGGGATAGGACAGGAATCACTAATATCCACATTAAAAAAATCCTGATTTACAGTGAGATTTGTTGTATTCTATGCGGAATTGTGAGTTCCATGCAGAAAAGTGGTACTCGTTTGTTTTGACAATATTTTGATGAAATTTGAAGAATTTCTGAAGTGTAATTTGGAGTTTGGATAAGTATGGATGATAAGATAAGCAGCTCTCTGAATTGAAGAATTTCTGTAGTGCATGTACGATAAGTATGTATACATTAAAACTCAAGCGTCAAAGGATAACTATGTACTCGTTTGCAACCTAATTGAATTGATTGGGATGTGAAAACAAAATATTGTTTGGCCCAGAAAAGCAAGCGTTCCTAACAATGCAGTAGTTGGGAAATAATTTATTTTTTCTCGGGCACACATTTGATACAACACATGAAAATGTATGTGTATTGGATGTATTAACTTCTTATATTATGGGAAGGAGGGAGTACATACGAGCTTTCAATAACCTTCAAAATTTCATACCTACACCAGCCGGTGGCACTTGTACGCGCGTGCCACATCAGTCACCCTCATTTATATATTAGTGTGATATGTTCTCAAATTAATAATTTCCTTTTAGTCCGGGTGAACACTTCCAAATATATCAGCATAATATTACATTATGTTTAGTAGCATAGTGTATGTTTGGCTATGTCAAAACAAACCGAGGTTTATGAAGCACGTTCAGCGAGATTGCACAGATGCATCCAGATAGGTCGATGGATCATGTCCTACATGCATGATGCTTATAACTAGAGATGGATACAATATCATTTGAAAAAAGGTGCTACTCTGCGTGGCTAAATGCATTGCAATATGTCTGTTGGATCTTTTTGGTGGAAAGGCATTATCAGTTGAGGCCAGATTTTAAGATGATAGCGAAGTGCACTCAAGGGCAGGGAAGCACTGTCATGCTCTGGCAAGGTTATTGCCGAGAGACCATTCTAAGAGATTAATTTTCTGACTTGTTCCCTTTTGCCACTCAACAAGAAATACTAGTAGAAAACATGTCTTTGGTCTAGGCGAGATAAGAGATTTAATCCCGGTTCTATTACGAATCGGGACGACCAATGGGTGCATCAGTACCGGTTCATGAGGCCAGGGTGCCGGCCGGGCCAGGGTCCCGGTTCGTCTGACCCCTTTTATTCCGGTTCTAGACACGACCCGGGACCAATGGTCCTCGCTCCTGGCACAACACCTTTAGTCCCGGTTGGTGGCTAGAACTGGGACTAAAGTTCAGTCTTCTGTCCCGGTTCTGGCCACCAACCAGGACCAAAGAGATGCATATATATACCCTCGCCCCTGCTCACCCTCTAATCTATTTTTGCCCGTGTGGGAGGTGTGCATGCGCTGCTCTGTTCACCCTTCTATGAATGCACATGAGGTGTTCAATGAAATTCCTAAGCCACACTTAAGCTTTCTCCTCTCCAAGCTCTATTTTCCTCTAGATTTGTCTAGGCTGGGCGGTGCACCAACTACACAAGTGTTCTAAAAGATTAGCTACTTCATCCTTTCATCTCTCACTGCTAGTTTAGCTCATTTCAAATGCTCTAGAAGTAGAGTAGTTTGTGGGATTTACTGTAGGAGTGTATGTGGGAGTTCTTTTGATTTAGATGCACAATTTGAGCTCATATTAAATTCTTAGAGTCTGCACATGTGTAGGGTGTCGCCCCGTCACCGACCTCACCGTCGTCGATCGCCCGCGCCGATCTTGTCACTGGCACCACCGTGGTGAGCCTCTTGTTCTTATTTTCTTTTTAAAATAAAAATATTCTTACTTGTATGATTTAGATAGATATACTTATGTAAATTTCTTACTTCATTATTGTTTGTTATTATATAGTGCCATGGTTTTCGTATCCACCCCCGTCGGCCCTTGTTTGGTCTATGATTCGGATGTGGTATATTATCTTTTATATGTATTTGTTTCATTTAGTGTTTATGACAATTATGACGACCAACGTGACATAGATATTTTTATCTAGGAGGTATGTGAACCGGAAACTCCAACTGACCCAGTTGTCGGGATGTTAAATTTAGTTGAAGAAGAAAACAAATATTTGAAATAATATTTGAAAAGAATTGAAGAAGAGAATATGAATTGTGATTTGCATGTTGTCAATGTCGTTGATGATCACAAGATCAAGACGGATACAATGCGCTTGAAGATGGATGCAATGTGCTTGAAGATGGATGCAATGCGCTTGAAGATTAGAAAGATAAACAAAATATGCCATTTATAATGAGGCTTGGTTTCATTATGTTGTTGGATCAATTGTTACCTTTGTTGCGATTATGATCACATTTGTTGCATTTAAATGTTTTACATTGTTGTATGTTAGTTTCAATGTATGTTTTAATTAGATGCTCTAGAGAGTTGTATGTTGTCCTATGAGAACTATGTATGAACTTTATGTTTTTATTTTTTCAGTAATAACATTTGGTCACTACTATACTTTTGTTTTAATCTGATGATGAACTTTAATTTGGCCACTTCTCTATTCATGATGTTCTGTAATGGTTTTTGATACACTTAATTATATAATGCACGCAGATTAACCGACAATGGATGTACGATGACCGACGCACCTCCGGGTGCATAATTTTCTTGAAGTGGCTAAGGCAAACAAGCAGAATGGTTTTATGTATTGTCCATGCCCTATTTGTTGGAATACGAAGGATTACTCTGACTTGAAAACCCTTCACATCCACCTGCTTGAGAACGGTTTCAGGCCACACTATAATGTTTGGACCAAGCACAGAGAAAGAGGGGTTATGATGGAAGACAATGAAGAAGAAGAGGGAGATGATGACAACTATCTGCCCCCTGAATACGGTGATACTACAACGGGGGAAGCTGAAGATCAACAGGAACCAGATGATGTGCCTGATGATGATTCGCCTGGTCATATGCAAAGAGACAATGCCAAAGTGAAAGGGCGAAGTTGAAGTTCGGTCGCATGTTAGAGGATCGCAAAAAAGGGTTGTACCCAAATTGCGAAGATGACAACACAAAGCTCGATACCACACTGAATTGCTGCAATGGAAGGCAGACAATGGTGTATCTAACAACGGATTTGGGAAGCTACCAAAAATAATGAAGAAGAAGCTTTCAAAGTATAACGAATTGCCCGACAGTACGTATGAAGCAAACAAGGTTCTATGCCCTCTAGGATTGGAGGTGCAGAAGATACATGCATGCCCTAATGACTGCATCCTCTTGGCGGTGAATACGAGGATTTGAACGCATTCCCGGTATGCGGTGCATTGCGGTATAAGATCAGACGAGATGACCATGGTGACATTGAGTGCGAGCGGCCCATGAAGAGGGTTCTTGCCAAGGTGATGTGGTATGCTCCTATAATACCATGGTTGAAATGTCTGTTCATAAACAAAGAGCATGCCAAGTCGATGCGATGGCACAAAGAGGACAGTAAGAAAGACGGGATGTTGAGAGCACCCGCTGACGGGTTGGAGTGGAGAAAATTGAGAGAAGGTGAGGGGACTTTGCAGGTGATGCAAGGAACGTATGGTTTGGTTTAAGCATAGATGACATTAATCCTTTTGGGGAGCAGAGCAGCAATCATAGCACCTGGCCCATGACTCTATGTATCTATAACCTTCCTCCTTGGTTGTTCATGAAGCAGAAGTTCATTATGATGGCAGTGCTAATCCAAGGCCCTAAGAAACCTGGCAATGACATTGATGTGTACCTAAGTCCATTAGTTGAAGAACTTTTACAGGTGTGGAATGGAAAAGGTGTATGTGTGTGGGATGAGCACAACTAGGAGGAATTTGACCTACATGCGTTGCTGTTTGTAACCATCAATGATTGTCCTGCTCTCAGTAACCTTTCAGGTCGGGCGAACAAGGGATACCACGCATGCAAACGTTGTTGAGATGTCACCGGAAGTATATATTTGGACAGATGCATGAAGAATGTGTACCTGGGACATCGTCAATTTCCTCCGACTAGCCATCAATGTCAACAGAAAGGCAAGCATTTCAAAGGAGATGCAGATCCCCGGAAGAATCCTGCCCTCTGTACTGGTGATCACATACTTGATATGGTCAATTATTTACAAGTAATCTTTGGAAACGGTCCGGACAATGTGTTTCGAATGACACTGAGGGACATGCACCCATGTGATTGGAGAAATCTATATTTTGGGACCGACCCTGTTGGAAAGACCTAGAGGTTTGCTCTGAAGTCGACGTGATGCACGTGACGAAGAATGTTTGCGTGAACCTGCTAGGCTTCTTGGGCGTGTATGGAAGACAAAAGATACACCAGAGGCACGGGAGGACCAGCAACGTGTGCACGAAAAAAAGCATGCAATCAAAGTAGTATGATGGTTCTGCCAGCTATGCTCTTACCAAAGAAGAGAAGGAAATCTTCTTTGAATGCATGCTCAGTATGAAGGTCCCATCTGAGTTCTCGTCCAATATAAAGGAAATAATAAATATGGTAGAGAAAAAGTTCCTGAACCTAAAGTCTCATGACTGCCAGATTATGATGCAATTGCTTCCGGTTGCATTGAGGGGGCTTCAACCGGAAAATGTTCGATTAGCCATTGTGAAGCTATGTGTATTCCTCAATGCAATCTCTCAGAAAGTAATCGATCGAGAAATCATACCAAGGTTAAAGAGAGATTTGGTTCAATGTCTTTTCAGTTTCGAGATGGTGGTCCCACCATCCTTCTTCAATATCATGATGCACGTCCTAGTTCATCTAGTTGATGAGATTGGCCTTCTGGGTCCTGTATTTCTACACAATATGTTCCCCTTTGAGAGGTTCATGGGAGTCTTAAATAAATATGTTTGTAACCATGCTAGGCCAGAAGGAAGCATCTCCACGAGCCATCAAAATAGAGGAGGTCATTGGGTTTTGTGTTGACTTCATTCCTGACCTTAATTAAGAAGATCGGTCTCCCTCAATCGCGGTATGAGGGGAGACTGACTGAAAAAGGCACGCTAGGAGCGGACTCAATAATATGTAGGGATGGCATTCTTGGGCTCAAGCACACTACACAGTTCTAGATAATTTTTCCTTGGTGACTCTGTATGTCAATGAACACAAGAATATTCTTCGCTCCATTCACCCGGAGCAGTGTGATGACTGGATTACATGTGAACACATCAGGAGTTTCAGCAGTTGGTTGCAAACACATCTCATGGGTGACAACACTGTTGCAGATGATCTGTACTCGTTGGCCAGGGGACCATCTTCGACTGTATTGACTTACAAAGGGTATGATATAAATGGGAATACATTTTACACGATCGCCCAAGACCAAAAGAGCACCAACCAAAATAGTGGTGTCCGCTTTGATGCAGCAACCAAGAGGGGAAAGGCACATATTATGGTTACATAGTGGACATATGGGAACTTGACTATGGACATGATTTTAAGGTCCGTTTGTTTCGGTGCAAATGCGTCAATCTGTCAGGAGGCTGGGTACAGGTAGACCCACAATACGGAATGACACTAGTGGATCTGAACAATCTTGAGTATACAGAAGAACCATTCGTCCTAGCCAATGATGTGGCGCAGGTTTTCTATGTGAATGACATGTCTACCAAATCGAGAAAAAAGAAAAGATAATGAAGCGAATACATCATATGATGAGCCAAAGCGCCACATAGTTCTTTCAGGGAAAAGAGATATCATGGGAGTGGAGGGCAAGACAGACATGTGTGAAGATTATGAAAAGTATCATGAAATTCCTCCCTTCAAAGTGAAGGCTGGCCCAAGCACCCTATTAAGCGATGAAGATTATCCATGGTTACGGCCCAATAAGCAAGGGACACACGCGAAGGAAAAGTGAAGACTTTCTCTCTACAACTATTCTGATGATGGATTTGACTACGCGAAAAAATGAAATCCCTTTCTAGTAGATGAGTTGTTGTTCGAAACCCTGATACTTCGAAAGAGATTGTCCATTTTGTACACGAAGTGCATCCAATTTTTGTCGTAACCGTTTCAACTTTTTAGCACATGCTATGTGGGTGAAATGATGATACCATGCGAACTTTCAACCTTTTCAGAGTTCATTTGTAGCGCCTTCCAATTTGGGGGTCATTTAGCTAGAAAAATCAGTAAATGCATGAAAAATACCAAACGAAGTCAGAAAGGGTTGAAAATTAATGATATGGATTTGAATGGTGCATGTTGAACGCACAAAAAGTCTGGAATAAGTTCAAGAAAAATGAAATCCCTTTGTAACAGATGAGTTTTCATCCAAAACCCTGATACTTCGGAAGAGATTGTCCATTTTGTACACGAAGTGCATACAATTTTTGTTATAACCCTCTCCACTTTTTAGCACATGCTATGTGGGAGAAATGATGATACCATGCCAACTTTCAACCATTTCAGAGTTCATTTGTACTGCTTTTCAATTTGAAGGTCATTTAGCTCAAAGAATGAACTAATAGCAAAAAGAATAAACTAAAAAGCTTTTATAAAACACTAATAGCAATAAGAATGAACAAAAAAGAATCAATTAAAACTCTAATAGCAATAGGAATTAACTAATAAGAATCAACTAAAACATTAACTAAAAAGAATGAACTAAAAAGAATCAAAATAATATTAAGTAAAATTATCAAAGTATTTATTTTTTAAAAAGAATGAACTAAAAAGAATCAACTAAAATATTAACTAAAAAGAATGAACTAAAACATTAACTAAAAAGAATCAAAAAAATATTAACTAAAATTATCAATGTATTTATTTGGTAAAAGGAATGAACTAAAAAGAATCAACTAAAACATTAACTAAAAAGAATCAAAAAATATTAACTAAAATTATCAAAGTATTTATTTGTTAAAAAAATGAACTAAAAAGAATCAACTAAAATATTAACTAAAAAGAATCAACTAAAACATTGACTAAAAAGAATGAACTAAAAAGAATCGATTATAATATTTTGTTATGATCAACTAAAACAAAATTATAATATTCTTCAATAGCAAAACGAATCAACTATAAAGCTTTTATAAACCTCTAGTTATTCTCAAAAAATATTAACTTAAAATTATATAAAATTTATGCAACTAAAATTATCAAAGTCTTTTTTGTTAGAAACTTTAATTGCAAAACTCTAGTACGTTTGAAACTAGTTAGTGAACCATATGAGATTAGATTCTGTATATGTGTATTTTTTCGGGGAAGATAGAGATTTATTCCACTAAATGCACTCTCTGGACCATCATGCAGGACACTACTGACCATGAAGCTGGATGGTTTGGCTAGCCAACTCTCAGTTAAAATAGATGTGCAGACATTCTTGGCACAAAGACGAGATGGAGTGCCGAAGAACAAACTACATATAGAATTAAAAGTAGTAATATGAGGACCTAGCTCACTTATTTCTGCGATGATAAGAACCACAACTGAATGATTGTTGTGGCAAGTATTCCAAAGATTAACAACATCCAGGCAATCGGTCTAGATCAAGACTTTAGGGAAACCTCCAATGTTCGCAAAAATGATGCACTCTCGAACAAACATAGTTTGAAAAATAAGTTTATCAGTAACTCAAAAGAGCAGTTTGCTCCAGGCTCCCATCAACCTAGTTAAATATCAAACAACAACTCCATATCCTGCAGTGCAATTGTTAAATCTTTTTTCTATATCCATGCTTATCTTAATGATATTGTCTTGTCGAGACTGCCATCCATGGCCTGACAAAACATACCATTTCTTACGAGGGATGTAGAAAGTGCAAGTGCTTCTTTTGTGAGTTTGATTGAGTTCACCTGATCAAGACGGTCTTTCTCATGCAGTGCCTCCCTATTCCAGTAGTGCCAAATGGACTACACGATGGTGATATTTTTTATTGCTGGTTATTCGTGTACAATTAATCAGACATGATATCACGGGCCAATGAATTTGGATGGAGCCATGGTAGTCGAACATGGAACCATCGCCTAGCCTAATCCCAAAAACGTCGGGCATGTGAGCAATTGATTGAAGAATTCTCGAGGTCCTCCATTCCTTGACAAATCTTGTATGTGCTATTGTTTCTAATTTCAAGTTGTTTGATATGCCTTATCTGGTATAATGCCTCTTATTACTCGCCACCAAAACACCCTGATCCTAGTTATGACATCTAGCTTCCAAATGGCAAACAACATCTGTTATTGATTTTCTCTGGTCCCCTCAACCGGCCCGTCCGATGGAGCTAAAAGCTCTTTGCGAGTAGATGGAGTACAATATACTGATTTAACAATGTGTTTACTCTATTTTCATAAGCCCATGCTATGAAATCATCACTGACACAATATCACCCAGGAATATGCGGTATGGCTACATCAGGGGAAATGAAATTTCTTTACATCTTCACAAGGGCTTCCCATCACTACAAGAAAATTAAGATACTGTGACGAAAATCCTCATGACGGTGGCTGACAACGTCAGGAAAATATCATGTAACTCAGTGACGGTTAATTTCACTTAATTCCCCCAGCCACTGAGTGCTAGCTTGTGCCTATTTCTATGATGGTTTGATAATTTTCGTCATGAACCTACTACACCGATTATTACTAATGTGTGACACACTTTTTTTTCATCGTGTAACTACTAGCAGTGGGACCCAAGATAGCTACTTCACAAGTTATTGAGCAGTAGGCGCAACTGTATTTTTATGGGACCCATGTGTCAAGGCTGATAGTTAAACAAGCCGTAGTTTTTTCATAGGTCAGAGAGAGATGGAACTATTTTGATCAATCTAACATTTTTGCAGGATTTGTTCAATATGACATTTTTGCAGGATTTGTTCAATGTAACATTTTTTTCAGGATTTGTTCAATCTAACATGTATAAGTAATGGCCAAAAATAAAAAAAGCTTATTCGAGGTGTTCGTGATGAATAAGATGCTTCAATTGTTTCGCTCTATCTCAAAAAAAGTAAATGAGATACTGGATGAGAGAAAGTTTGTTTGGAGTAGTTTCTTTTAATTGAGGTGACAACAACAAGTTATTTATTTATTTTGGAGGCGTGCATGACTCGGTCTGTTCTATAAATATTCAAAAAATGAAAATGTTTTACTCGCAAACCATCGTTCAAAATAGAGATATATAGATAACAATTTCGGTCTCATTTACCTTCATGACTTAGTGTGCAAATTAGGCTTAACGTGTAGGTAAAATATTTTTGTTTTGAATAAAAACTTTTTGGTATTGTGTGGTCCTCGTGACTTCCACTTAGGTTTATCTTGACCCAGCTATTTGTTTAGTTTAAGCACTAAAGTACTCATGTATAATAAACAATTGCGACAAATGTTTTTCACTTGCTTCTCTGGTACAATGTTCTTTTTTTCCCTCACTGTCCTTTCATTAGATTTTCATAGTCATATGCAAGTATATGAATAATGCGACATGTATGAACTAGACACGAAACCTCAACATACATGTTACACACGCCCCTAGAAAAACATGTTACGTGGTACGTGCCTTTTATTATATTTTATCAGATTATACACATGGAGAGTTCAGCTACAAAACCCCTATAGTCGAAAAAAAGATCGAAACAGGGATAAAACGTAGGATAACCCAGATCACTCGGACTAGCTGAACTCTCCAGAACAAACACAACCTAGGTGGTTTGACTAACGTTTTGGCACATTAGACTAACCTAAGACAACTCCTGGCTACATTCAGTCCTATCGAGATACAAGCTGTTACCAACCTG